>OU342741.1:342711727-343986727 GCA_910589775.1 Avena eriantha
GGTTCTTCATCACAGAAGGCATATACAATCCTTTGGTGGCGCCGGGTGTTGATGAAGTTGTCAATGTTGACCAATTCATCCATCACTCTCATGGGTGCCATCATGTGGTGGTGGTAGGGGGGTGACGGCGGTTGCGGCACAACGTCTTGCCATGTGGCGGTGCACACGCTGCCAAGAGTTGATGGTGACGACTGGTGGTTGGTGACAACGGCGGCTACTGCCTTCCGAGGTGGTGGTCGGGCAATGATCGGTCGAGAGGTGGCGCTGGTGCTCCCCTTGCAAGACGAATCTAGGTCTTCGGCCATGTCAAGGGCCAGTTGTAGCATTCCCCAAGGGTCTTGTGTTCGTCGACTCCCTGAGGTTGAAAGGGGGTCCATGTCGTCGCACCCTGGCAACACCCGAGCCACCTGACCCTCATCACGTCATCATCCATTGGATTGTTGTGCATCGTGCGGCTCGCCGGTTGTATAAGAGTGCCCTTGGCAACATCCTTCAACTCACCACTTGACATCTTTAAGCAGGAGTACGCAAGAAGTGTCCTGAGGCAAAAAACATGTTGTTGGGCGTCATGAGCTGGCAATAGTCATGCATCAAAGGAATAAAGGAGGATGACGTGCACTAACTAATTAGTTACCTTGGTGATGGCGTGGATCTCGGCTAATGTAGAGACACGGGCCGATGCCGGCGGCCGGCCTATCATCATCTGCAATCTCCCGCTCGGGTGCCTCACGAAGCACCACCACCGTCGGCTGCGCCTTATTGGTATCTTGGTGGGAGGGGGCGTCGGTATGACCAAAACGAGGGGCTGTGTCCCGACGTTGACGGCCGGCGGGGTCACCAGGTCCAGCGACACGGTAACATTGATGCCCGAGTTGCTGCCGCTTAAGCTGGGCAGATGTATCGGCCCCTGTCGACCTCCCGCATTCCAAGCAGTAAGCCCCTTGAAAAACTCAGGGGGGATCATCGAGCGGAGCTTCTCTTGTCCACCGTTTTCTGGTCCATCGCCTTCTCCTCCAGTGTCTGCACCTTCATCTTCAGCTCTACAACAGCGGCTTTATCCTGGTTCTTCCTCTCCCTTCTTTTCTTGGCGTCCTCTTTGTAGTACTCCTTGAACTTCATGCTCGTACCGAAGCCGGACACACGGCCAGCTGAGGACGGCGGCAACCCCTTGTCCCTCTTCTTGTAAGCATTGGTCGCCCAGTTGAAAACCGTGTCCCATGGCTCCGTCGAATCCTGGGACGACTCTGTGGCAGTAGCGTTCAGTTCATCCTCCTGCAGAGGACAAGGAAAGGTGAACCCATTTAGATTCTTGACTTCATTATCTTAATTAGAACACAATAGACTTGAGATCAGCGATAAATTCCTTACCAGCTTCTTCTCGAATGCCTTCACCTCTGGATCATCGGTGATGAACTCCCCTGTTTCCTTGTCCAGGTAGTAGCGGCCCGAACAAATTGCCTAAGCTGCAAGTCCGTGATTTTAAGCCAAGGGTTGTCTTTACCAATGCGTTCAAGCTCGGCGTCCTCCTTGTCCCAAATGGCCTGTTTCCCCCTGTAACCGCCGCTTCCAAGGCGGTGGTTACCTATGTTCTGTTCCTGCATACTCCTTCCCCATTGAGTCCATTTTATAGCGTCAGCGGTAGCTATATCCGCCTTGAATATCCTAAACTCCTCTTCGTCGAGCATCGGATTTTTCTTACTAATAACCTCCCAGCTTTCACCTTTGTTAATGCTATTCTTCACCTGGGTTTTCCAGCTGCTCAAGGCGTTGCTCATCTTCGTGAGGGCTAGTTTGTTCACCGGGTTCTTATTTCTCTCGAGGTTTCTAAACTGCTCTGGGAATCTGTATCGCTTGTGAAGCTTCTTAAGGAGGTTATCAAGCAAAGATGCATGGTCAGCATGTCTGATGTACTTCGTGTTGATCGACATGCTTTCCCGGATGATGCACTCGAGTTGCAGGCCATACCCTTTAGCAATCGCCTCTAGCGCAATGGGTTGGCCACTTTCTGTGACCTTAGTGAACTCATCGCAGACGGTGGCGAGAACTGGCACCTTCCGCTCCTTCTGTTCCTTCTTCTTCTTCTTCTTCTTCTTCTTCTTCTTCTTCTTCTTCTTCTTCTCAGAAGCGGCCGGGTTGCCGCTACCGCCATCCGTGCGCTCGCCGCCATCGGTGCGGGCGCCGCCATCGGTGGTGTCATCCTCTTCGCCACTGCCTTCACTAGTTCCATCATAGTCGTCTTCGTCCCCCTCGTAATCAGGATCTCCGCCCTCATTGGCCCCAGCAGCTCTGGTGACGGTCGCCTCCTCCTCTGGTGGTGGTGTCATCCTCATCGCCTCCTCCTCCTCCTGTTGGGACCCCTGCCAATGACTGGTTGGCCTGTCTAGCTTGTTCTTCGACGCTGATCATGTGCTTAGAAGGGCCAGACTCCTTGTTTCCCGACATGTTTGCACTACTCTATTTAAAAGAGGCAAAAAGTTAGCACAAATCTCGGCCAAAAAATTCGGCATGACCTTTGCTAATTTTTTGACCTAGGAGTGCCCATTTCTCAACTGAAACGGAAGTGAATCGACACTTCGGGAGAAATGGGCAACTCAAATGAAATCCCTGCAAGACAAAACACCCCATCCCCATATTGACAGCCCCATCCCCATTGACAACCCAAATCATCAATTTGCTACTAGCACTAGTAGCACATATATGACAACACCATATATGACAACACCATTTCTTATGACAACACCATATATGACATCACATATATGACAGCACATATATGACAGCA
Source organism: Avena eriantha (assembly GCA_910589775.1). Classification (NCBI taxonomy): domain Eukaryota; kingdom Viridiplantae; phylum Streptophyta; class Magnoliopsida; order Poales; family Poaceae; genus Avena; species Avena eriantha. The sequence goes on from OU342741.1 coordinate 342,714,510, forward strand.
CCATTTCTTATGATAGCACCATTTCTTATGACAACACATATATGTAGGACTGTGATCACTTTGGTAAGCATGTTCACTAAAGATTAGCAAAGGTCACAAGTTCACCATTTCTTATGACAGCACCATTTCACAAGTTCACTAAAGATTTACGGGAAGCATGTAGAATCCATCACCATAGTTTGGGCTACAAAATTGTAACTAAGCTAGGAAACTAAGCTACTGCCTATTTTGAAGCAAACTAAACAGCATAGCACACAGCTGATGCTACAAGAAACTAGCACAGAGCATAGCTCTTTCATATAGGTATAGAAAGCATGGAGAAACGTGTACTGAACTGTTGATGCCTTTATTTAAGGTGAACCGTGAAACCAACCAGGAAAAATAGGATAAACCAAAACACTTGAAATGATGACTATAACCTTGCACTACTCTTTCGCCAAACACATGAACATCTTCATCTCACCACATATGGACAGGTGCAGTCTAACAATATGTGTACCGTTTCCCAAAATAATGAAGCCTAGACAGTAACTGTGTAAATACCATGCTAAATGTAAGCCTAGGCAATAACTGTGTAACTATGTAAATAAGCCTCTTCTCTGCATCATTTACATTATATAAGACTAGACAGTAACTCTGTAAATAAGCCTAGCATCATTTACATTATCCCTCTTCTCTGCATCATTTACATTATATAAGCCTAGACAGTAACTATGTAAATACCATGCAAATATCATGTGTAAATAGCTACAGTATGACTTGCAACACAACATATGCTCAAGCATGACAATAGTCAGTAATTGCTTTGCCAGGTAGTATCTGCACAGCTCAGTTGCAATTTATTATTTATGAAGTAATGACATGATAATAGTCAGTAATTGCTTTGCTAGGTAGTATCTGCACAGTACAGTAATATGAATATGCTAGGTCCTCACAACTAATTGCTTTGATTTTCTCCTCCACTAGACTATCAAATTTTTAGAACAAAAGTAGAGAATTCTAGACTATTAGTTGTGTGCTTAGATGATTGCAAGTTGCGACTGTTACAACAGGGGTAACTAATGAAAAAAATAGTATCTAAAAAAGAAATAGAAATTAGCATGGCTATAATTCTGACAATGTGACACCCTATCCTGAAAGGCATTGGCTCTGACTTTTGACAAACAAGTAAATTAATTTCCTAAAAGCACCACCGCCATCATCAATGAGACCATGCCAGTACTACGGATTTCTAGTTGAAAAGAATCCCATCTTGTGAGCCCTACACAGGAAAATGCACAGGGGTACAATGTAGTCATAGCACATGTCACATGGAGGAGTTCCTTCCTTGCGGTGTTCTTGATGGCACCATCAAAACCAGTAAAGAGAATGTTGAAAATGGCAAACCAGTAAGCATGTGAGGGGGTTAAAGGCAGTGGTTTCTTGGTTTTGAGGCGTATAGCAGCACTGAAATACTTGCTGATTGAAACGGCATTTTACCTGATGACGGATGGTGACGAGGTGGATGGCGAATGACGAGGTGGATGGCGAACGACGAGGTGGACGGCGGACGGCAAGGTGGCTCCTCCTCCACGGGCCCCGGCGAGGTGGCTGCGAACGGGCTCCTCTTCCTACGCGCTGCGGACGGGCTCTGGCGATGGGGGGCGGCTCTCCTCCATAGGCTCCGGCGCGGCGGTGATGGGGCTCTCCTCCTCCACAGGCTCTCCTCCACGGCGGCTCCGGTGCTAGGGTTCGCAACGACAGAGAGAGGCGACAAATTGGCTAAGTGTGGATCGAGAGAGAGAAAGGGGGGATTAGGGGGAGAGGCCGAACCGTTCTGTGGCTAAGTGTGAAAGTTCTGTGGTGCATTCCCTCAGAATGTGCCACAGAAGTTGGAACATCTATGGCGCATTCTGAAGGAATGCGCCACAAAACTTCTTGACATAGTAAAAACCCGTGGCGTCTCGTAGTATGACAAGATCTGATACTTGTCCTAGTGGTCTTGCTCGCTTGCTCTCACCTGGGGTAGCCAGGTTCGAATCCTGGCTGTCTCACACATTTTTTCTTTTTATAAATATTTTTAATTACATACATATGCATATTAATTCAAAAAAATCAAGAACATATACATATATGCATATTTATTCACATATGCATATTTATTCAAAAAAAGCAAGAACATATACATATATGCATATTCATTCACATATGCATATTTATTTAAAAAAAGCAAGAACATATACATATATGCATATTTATTCAAAAAAAGCAAGAACACATATGCATATTTATTCATACATATATATTTGTGTGTTTGCTTGTCACACACAAATGTGAATTTGTATAGCCACACGAATATCACATTATATGTTTTAGTCTCTAACTAATACCCACACGAATTAATACACCAAGAAGTCACACAATTGCTAGTGTCTCTTCACAATCTTCTTGCCCTTTTTCGTCGCGGTTGAATACTTTAGCCCGTGCACTTCGAGATTTCTTCTTGTGAATGGACAACCTTTAGTAGGTAGTGTGGTCTTCCTTCTTACTTTAGTAGTAGTAGGCATGTCGAAGTACTTGTCGAATTCCTCTTCGATCTTTGGGTCGCTGTTTTTGTCGAAGTTTTGCTCGTTGGCGGCTCCTTCCATTCCGATGATGCTCCTCTTGCCCCTCCTAACTACAACACGGTTGGGCTTTGATGGGTCGGTAATAAAAAAACATTGATCAACTTGGCTAGCGAGTACCCAAGGCTCATTTTTTGCGGAGGCGTTCTTTGTTGATTTGGCATCTGGTATAACCATTGTGGTGAAATAGCGGCCTTCTTTTTCCACGTTCTTGGCCCATCTAACACGGAACATCGGTACGATCTCTCCACAGTAGTCGAGCTCCCATATCTCCTCGATCCTTCCGTAGAATCTTTCCATCACAGTAGTCTCGTCATCAGCAAAGGATAACATAGTTACTCCTGAGTTTTGATATTCACTATTCTTGTACTTTTCCTCGGTGTAGAATCTGTAACCGTTTATGTAGTATGACTGATAGGTCCTTAGGTTGTGCCTTGGGCCCTGCGACAAGGAGAATATGAGTTTTTGATCTTCCGTAGAAGGCGTCTGTGGGGGATTGTCCAGTTGCCTTTTCTTGAACCAACCCGTGAAGCTGGAGTTGTGCTCTCTGGTTACGTCTCCCTTCTTCCTCGGTCGGCCCTGGTCAACGTTCTCCTGCTCGATTAAGCTTCTGTGCCCTTTGACCCAAGGGCCGACCACTTTAATCGGTGTGCCCTTTCAAAATCAGTGCGTCAACCATCAATGCCGACATGTAGTGAGCGGCAGCCCTCGCAGTGACCATATCCACCGAGCCTGCCGAGGTGCTTCTTTGTGGGTATTCCAACATCCTCGTTCTCGGCAGTTAGATAATTCTAGCAGAAGGAGATGCACTCGCAAATCAGAAAGCCCTTGGATATGCTTCCATCTGGACGAGACCTGTTGCAAACGAATCCTTTGATGACACCGTTTAGCCTTTCAAACGGCATCATGTTGTGCAGGAATGTCGGCCCGAGCTGGATGATGTCATCCACGACATGTACAAGCAGATGCACCATGATGTCGAAGAATGCGGGCGGGAAGTAGATCTCAAGCTCGCATAGTATCATCACGATCTCTTCCTGTAGCCTGTCGAGCTGCTTCACACCGATCGACTTCCTAGATATGACGTCGAAAAAGTTACATAGGCCAAACAACGTCTCACGGACATGCTCGTCCATTATCCCACGGATCGCAACGGGGAGTATCTGCGTCATCAGCACATGACAGTCATGAGACTTCATACCGCTGAACCTCTTCTTAGCCACGTCCAGATATCTGCTTATCTTCCCCGAGTAACCATGAGGAACTTTCACTCCTAAGAGGCACCTGAAAAACTGCTCGAGCTCCTCCAGACTCAGAGTGAAGCAGGCAGCGCGAAGCACCACCTCATTCTTCTTAACTCTTTTGCGGCGACCTTGAGTCCCTTCTTGATGATGATGATCATCATCATCACTATCAGGGTACTGAAGATCTTTCTTTATGCCAAGCAATTTAAGGTCCTTTCTTGCTTTCGGCCCATCCTTGGTCCTCTCTGGCATGTTCAGTAGAGTGCCAAGCAGACTCTCGGTAACGTTCTTCGTGATGTGCATTACATCGAGGCTATGGGGAGTGTGAAGGACCTTCCAATACGGCAGGTTCCAGAAAACAGACCATGCTTTCCATACACCCAGCAGTGGCTTTGTCCTCGGTCGTTTTTTTTCCAGGCGCAAGGCAATGTACCCAATTATTCAAAAGCTCCTCGATTTCTTCGCCGCTCCTCGGACGCGGGGCTCGAGCTTGTCCTTACCATTGAACAGGTTACCACGTTTTATCCACGGGTGATCCATGCGGAGCCACTTTCGAGTACCTTGGAACACGGTTTTCGAAGACCCGAGATCCCTTGGTAGCTGGAGATGCGGTGTCTCATCCATGCACTTGACGCATGCATTGTGTCTGTGGTTCACCTGGGCCGATACATATGCGTAACCAGGATAGTCCTGCACAGTCGTGAGCAACGCGGCTCTCAGATGGAAATATTCTTTAGTGTAGGCGTCCCACGTACGGGCCGACGTCTCCCACAAGCTGGCTAACTCCTCTCTCAATAGCCCGAGATACAGATGCATATCCATACCTGGTTGTTTCAGCCCCTAAATAAGAATTCTCATGTGTACATACCTTTGCTTCGTGCATAGCCACGGGGGGAGGTTGTATGGCCATACAAAAACGGGCCAGGTGCTATGCGTGCTACTCTAGTTTCCAAAAGGATTGAGTCCATCGGTGCTCATACCCAGCCTGACGTTCCTTGCATCGCCCCCGAACTCTTCGAACTCGATGTCTAATGCATTCCACTGGCTAGCATCTGAAGGGTGTGTCAGGATCTTGCCCTTCTCTGGATCATCTTCGGGTTTCTCTCTTTCCGCGTGCCATTGCATGAGCTGTGCTTCCTTAGGATCTACGAAATATCGCTGCAGACGAGGGGTGATAGGAAAGTACCATACCACTTTTCGAGGAACTTTCTTGTTCCCTCTCTTGTACCATCCTTGGCCACACACCGGACATGTGGTTCTATCCGCGTACTCGTTTCAATAAAGTGCGCAATCATCGATGCATGCGTGGTATTTAATGTGTGGTAGGTCGAGAGGGCACACGATTTTCTTGGCCTCCTCGATACTTGTTGGCAATGTGTTCCCCTTAGGAAGTCGGTCGTGCCAGTATTCCATATTCGTGTTGAAGCTCACATCGGTCCATTTGTGTTCGGCCTTCATCTCTAGAGCCTTGAGCGTTACACTCAAACGTGTATCCTCGGGGCGACACCCAGGATACAATGGAGTCATCCTGTCTACCTCCATTTGGGCCAGCTTGGCTTTCTCTTTGGATGCAGCTTTGTCGTTGCTCGTCTCCTTGAGGAGCAGTTCTTGAACATGAGGGTCCTGCAATACCGAAGTTAGCAGCGTCTGTGTGTTCGCGTCTTCTCCTTCTTCATGATCATGATCATTCCCGTCGCCATCTCCTTCTCCATGCTGATCATGCCCGCCGGCATCTCCTTCGTCATGATGATCATGCCCGCTGGCATCTCCTTTGTCATGATGATCATGCCCGGTAGACTCTTCGTGTTCTCGCCCGCCCACGTCTTCGTGACCACCACCATGTCCTGCTGGCGCCTCATTGAGGTCGCGCATGAAACTGCGCCTGAGTAGGTGACCCTCCAATTGTCCAGATTCAGGGTCGATCCAGTGCTGCAGTTTGCATGTTCGACATGGACATCTTATCATGGTCTTGTTGTTTAGAATCATGTCCTCCTTCGCGCCTTTCTTGTACCTAGCAATTCGACCTTCGCTCATCGTGAGGACCATGGTTGCCTGAGCGGTCAAAACAGAGAGTATAGGTGAGAACCACACCATATGAACACACACATGCATGAATGCTAGCCGGAAAAAATTTGGCATGACCTTTCCTAAAATTAGGACATATGGGTAGTGCAAAAATTTGCCGAAATGGAAATGAATCAACATTTCAGCAGACATCCATGCAACCACACCGGCCAGGCCTGACAACAACAAGCAACCAACAAAAAACTTCCTCCCATTGCAAACATTCATGCACCACACAAGCATCGTCTCACCATGGATTGCACACACACACCGCCCCGCGCGACAAGCTTCACCTACATGTTCATGATGGCCAAGTACTCACCTATAGTAAACACAATAATAGCGAGACGAGACCGCGCGATGAGAGAGTGTGGACAAATAGATCTACAATGCAAGTTGGTGGAGAGGAAATTAGTAAACAAATAGAGATGTGAGAGAGAAAAGTAAGGAACTTTTAGATCTAGAAGTTGGAGCGAAGCTTCCACTTACAAATCTATGGATTAAAGTAGGTTTAGTTACAAGAAAATGGAGAAACTATGGGCAAGATGGGGTGTGAGGGAGGAGGAAGACGAGTTGGGAGGAGGTAGAGATGTGAAATAGTTGGTGGTGGATAGATAGATAAGAAAGCTAGCTCTTGTCACCTTTTTAACATGGATCTGGACGCCCTCATCTGTGGTGCATATGGAGGAAATGTGCCACAGATGCTGAAACTTCTGTGGCGCATAAGTCCATATGCGCCACAGAAGTGGGTGAATAAGATTCCCTGTGTAGGGCCCACCTCCAAGTTCTGTGGCGCATGTTGGACTTATGCGCCACAGAAGTGAAACACATCTATGGCGCATATGCCAACATGCGCCATAGAACTTGGGTGAATTAGATTCCGTGGTGGGGCCCCCCTCCATGTTCTGTGGCGCATGAGGAAATATGCGCCACAGAAGAGGCAACTTCTGTGGCGCATATTTCAGAATGCGCCACAGAACTTGGATCAACCCACCCCGGCCGGCGGGTCCCACCAACCTTCTGTGGCGCATGTTCTGGAGAATGCGCCATAGAACTTCTAATCTTCTGTGGCGCATGTTTTCTGGTGCGCCACTGATGTTTTCCTATGGCGCATGCTTTCGCATATGCGCCACTGAACATCTTGTCTATCTATAGGCCGTTTCCTAGTAGTGACTCTTGCACGACAACGCATTGGCGAGGCAGATTGAGGAGCGCCGCGGCCAGCTGTCGGAGCAGAAGAGGGCAATGGCACGGTACTCACGCACGAGCGTGTATTGGCGAAAGCTGTTCAAGAAGGAGCAGGCTGCGTTGATTGAGCTATGCGGAACCCACCGGCGGGAGATCCACCCGGATCTGCGCAACCCCGAAGGGAGGCAGCACTTCTGGGCAGTGCCTGGGCATACGACCTCCACCGTTATCAATGCAGCGCGCCGTGAACAATCCATGAGGAGGAGGAACACTGCTTGGAACGCCGGCATCGATTCCGACGCGGAGGAGGCTGGCGGCGATGCGGACAACGTCGTCAATGATGGAGACTGCGGGAGCGTCATAATCGATTAGGGCCACTTAAGCATAAATTAAATCTATGTACGGTATCTTAATGCCCTCTTTGGATCTGGGTCACTTGCGTCTTGAGTCATGCTCGATTATCGTCATAATCTATATGTGTTGGCCATGTTTTAGTTTTCTTTGTCTTTGAAACTAGTCGATCGAAACTCGTCCAATCCTAAAAATAAAGTTCGCGCGTTCCTGGCATATCTGATGGGACAATACGCTGACTCTGCTCCCAGCAGTTGATGGCACAGCCATAATTTGGAGTGCGCCAGAGGAGAAGGGATCAAGCGTGTTGTAATAGTGTACTACTCCTGTCCAGATATAACTAACTCAGTTTTTTTTAGATATTTAATAAATGTGTCTATACCCAAAACATGTCTAGATATATGTTTTAGGTTTCTCTGTCTTTCAAACTAATCAAAAGTCGTCAAATTCTGAACACACAAAGTCATTGCGTTCACATCTGATGGGACAATACGCTGACTCTGCTACTTGATGGCACAACCACAATTCTAGAGTGCGCCAGAGGAGATGGGAATGCAAGGGAGATGGGAACTAGTAGTCACCCCATCATAGACACGTTGCACGCGCCAGATATAAATAAAGATGTCACGACTAGTTTAGTTTCAATGATATAATTCAACAAACGACGTTACTGTGCCCGCATCTTTCTGCTCCTCTTATTAGTCTGCTAGCCCACGCTGCATTAAGCATCAGTTGATGAGGATAAAAAATGATAAAATGGCAAATAAAACAATTTTTAAGCTTACCTTTCATCCAGAGAATCGTACAAAGATGAAATTGGCAGGGATTTATTATTTCTCCTGCAGTTAGCCGAAAGATCCTCAAGAACATCCTCAATCACCGCTGCAACTTCTTCATATTCTAATACACCTCCATTATTTTCCCTTTACTCCCTGTTCCACTTACCCTTTTGTTTCTTTTCACACCATTTTCTCACCGGCACCTCCACTTCTTCATAAATTGGCTACTTACGTACATTTTCCTCCGAGTTCTCATCACCGTCTTCGCGCTGCTCTTCCTCCAGTTCTGGCTGGGAAGCCTCATTTTCTGCCACCGGGTGTGAATAGGGACAATATCATGTGTAACTGGGTTTTTGCACAACTTCTTGATATGGCTGAATCCGCCACAACATTTGCATTTCCTTTTCCTAGCTCCCATCCTTGAACCTTTATTGGTGGAGGCTTCGATTCTTAGCTTTCTAGGCCTCCCAGGTGGTCTCCTAAGAACTGGTGGTTGAATTTTAAACCCTGGATCGAGAATCTCCCAATCATTTTCATCAGCCATAGGTGGTATGTTTTCTGCATAAGTTGCAGCAAACTTGTCCACGGAGAAATAATTGTCGACGTAGTTCTCTATTTCAGCTCCGCTACCTCTAAGCTTTAAGATGAAGTAAATTACATGGTGACATGGCAGACCAGTAATCTGCCACTGTCTGCATGAACAAGTCTTGTTTCCAATGTCTACAGTGTACCTCCGTTCACTTCCATGCTTGTATTCTGCATAAACCTCAGCCAATGTTCTGGAACTTCTGACCATCCTCATCTTATCGTTCTCATTGCCCTGGTTCTTGCATTCAGTAACATAACCACCTTTGGAACTATTTTATGGCTTAAAAAATTTCTTGCACAAATTCTTTGCCTTAAATCTATCTTCACCATTATGCACTGTCTTATTGAATCCAACAAAATAACAATTCCAAGTGTCTTCATGCCCGAAATCTTATCATTGAAACTCTCTGCCAAATTATTGCAAACAAAATCCACCTTGCTTAACTCACCAAACTTGCTTCTGGCCCATAGCTTGGTGTGATGTTCTTCAAGGTATTTTTTCACCTTTGGCACTACATACATGTTCTGCAAGTAAGTAGTATACGTGCTTGGGGTGTATGTGTATGCTGATCGCCACAAGTCCTCTTCAAAGATCTTTCCTTTGAACTTCTTCGTGAAGTTAGTAGCGAGGTGCCACATGCATTCCCTATGCTCAACCCTAGAAAACACAGCATCAATAGCATTCTCAAGACACTCGCATGCACTGGTGTGTATTACCAAGCCTTCAGGGTGACCAATTAGTTCCTGTAGTCTCTGCATGAACCATGTCCAGCTTTCATTTGGTTCACCCTCAAGAACAACATAAGCTACGGTAGAAGACAATTATGCACGTCCAAAGCACAAGCAAAAGCAACATGTCCCCTGAACTTGCCTGTTAAAGAAGTTGCGCCTATTGCCAAGTATGGCCTGCAGCCGTCTAGGAACCCCTTCCAGCATGCCTTCAGGCAGACAAAACATCTCCTAAAGCATATCTTATCTGCCTGCTTATACCTGACCCCCCTCGAGACCTTCTCTCTTCCTTTCACAAGCTCGTAATCGATGTCAACAACACTACCAGGTGATATTTTCTCTACCTGAGCTTTGAAACTATACAACATATGCAAACTGTCATTCCACTTGCCTTGAATGAAGTCTAGAGCCATCTCCTTCCCATCAAAGACTCTATGGTAAGAGATTGGAACGTTAAACTTTTTGCTAATCTCTGCTCTGAGTTCAGAAGGTCCAATGATACGATCCTGCCTCACCTAGTCAAGTATAGTAGCAGCAATCCACTTGGTAGTCACCGGTCTAATTTTATCACTTAAAGAAGTATTAGGGCAGTTGTGTTACTTCGTGTTTACTTTGATCTGTATTCGATAAGAATCCAAATAATTCAGAGCTAGTTATCAGCAGAATAAATATGAGAAAGATTAAAACTAAATGTAGCTATTGCAACCTGAAATGGATGTCCACCCCGCATTGGAGATGCATGTAATCTCCATTTACACACATTACTTTCCCTACAGTGCACCCTAAATCTCTTTTGGTCACTCTTTTCAATGATAAATTCGAACCCAACTCTGATTGCATAGGTTGCAATTGCATATCTGCAGTCCTCCACATTATCAAAGACAGTCTCCTCATCAATTGTAGGATTGTCCCTGTCAAAGTGTATCACTGGCCTATCCTCATCTTCGTCGTCGTATCTACATCCCATTTCCACATCTTCACATTCCTCTTCCCATCAGTCCCATAGTCAGGCTCAAAGTTCGAATCAACCAAATATTCCCTACTCTCCATCCTATCAAGGTCAGCAACCACGTCTGGATATGCTTTCTCATCATCATCCGCACCGCCACATATTTCAGTGCCTTCATGCTCGCTTGACAAAGCATCATGCTCAAGGACAAGCTGTACAGACGTCCTGCGGTTACCAACACATATCCTTGCCATCACCACGGGACTAGAAATGCTAATTGGGGTATGCAGAAAATGAATCACAGTTCTTACCCTTCAATGTGGATGCACGGCACCTTCTCCAGGCTCCATACCTCCAAAGCTCTGCACCCCGCTTCCTCTTCCCCTGTTTCGTTGTCCTCTGTGCTCTCTAGACTTGAAGGAGATTCTGTGCTCTCCAGCCGCGTAGGACCCATCTTCGTGTTCTCAAGCCTCGCAGGATCCATCTCCGAGTGGGATCCGGATCACCAGCGTCATTGGCCCCCTAACCCAATGGCCGACCCTCGGTTTTCATTTCCAGACACGCCTGGGCGGTGGACGGCGGCAAGGAGACAGGGCAGGGATGGGAGGGGAGGGGATGTGAGGGGATGGCAGGGAGGGGAGGGGATGGCAGGGAGGGGATGACAAGAGCGGTGCACGACTGAGTGGAGTGGCAATGGCAGGAGCAGAGGAGCGGAGCAGAGCTGGTTGCGACAAAGCATGGAAAATTGCCACACCCTCGAACCTAGGACGCACGCCGTCGAAGGTGGAGGAGGCGGGCCCGCCAGTCAGTAAACATGCCACCTGTCAGCGCACTATGCATGGTAGCACTTCATCGAATTTTTTAGCAGGTCCCACATGTCAGTCTGTTTGATCAAAACTTGCATGCAGTGCATGGCTGGTTCACACGCTAGTTCCGAAAAAAATTGCGTTGATCCAAACTTGAAGTGGCAGTTCCGCTTCTTCTCCCTCGTCTCCTCGTCTCATCACAGTGGCAGTTCCGCTTCGTCTCCCTCGTCTCTTCTCCTCTTTTTTGTCTCCTCGCAGTGGTAGTTCTTCTTTCTTCCTCGATCAAAACATTCCCGCACGTAAGCCATGGCTAGTAGCCGGATGAAGAGGACTGGTCCGATCTCCCAGCCGACCCACTTCGCAAGCTCGCCAACTACTTGCTGGAGAAAGAGGAGTATGTCGACACCTATGCTGCTTGTCGGGAAGTCTACACTGATTGGAGTCGCACTTTAAAGGTGCCAGAATTCCATCTCAACAACTGGATCATGATAGATCACACACTTCCAGACATTGGTGGCTTCACCTTCCTCAACCTCGCCATTGGTCGTTGCTTCAGGACAAATCTAATGGACGTACATCGCAGGTTCACATTCACATCGGATATTTATTGATATTTTCCATTGTAAACATCTTAGTTCTAACTGGTGCCCTCTTCTTCCAAAAGATTCTACTTCATCGGTGTTTCTCATGGCGTCATCGTGCTTGCTCAGAGGGTGGAGCCGTACCAGATTCGGCTTCTGAACCCAATCACTCATAAGTCTAACACTGAGTTTCAAGCACACATACCATGTAATCTTCTACAATCTGTCGTCGTGACAAAGTCCCCGACGATGGTGTTCATTTACACTGATTATCCAGATCATATTGCATGGGCCGATGAGAGCACCCCAACGGGGCCAATCAATGAATCATTTGGAGAAGGATTGTATTCGCCACCTCCTGGTACTTCTGGACTACATGACGGCATTTCGAGGGGAAGTATATGCATTACTTGAGAATGGAGACATCTTATCGACCAACATCCAGTTAGAGCAGCGCACGAGCACTGTCACGATGGCCAAAATAATTTCAGCCCCAGTCTTTGAACAAGTACGCGGAACTTACAAATTTTACCTTGTGGAGTCAGATGGTGATCTGCTTCTTGAGTTGAACTGGGATTTCGCCAAAGGGCAATCGGTGTTGTACTGGGTGGACACGGAGAACCGCTCTCTCGAGGCCGTCGGTGACATTGGAAGTCGTGCCCTCTTTGTTGATTACAATCGATCTATCTCCATTGACACCAGGTTACACCATACAGTCAAACCCGGTTGCATATATTACAGGAATTATATCAGACTGTACGATCATGAGGTTCAAGCCTGGAAAGAGGACCAAACAATGGTAATGCATAGCTTAAGTCTGGAACATACACCGAGGCCTTACCCTCTGGACGAGATACTGGCAGCACATTGCAGACGGAGAGAGTTCTCTCAATATGTGTTACAGCACGCGGAAGCCGCCGCGACGAAATATATAGGGGAGAAGGAATCCTATATTCATCCTAGGTTATTTGCTAGCATTTTCAGGTCTATTTTTCGAAGTAGAAATTTATACTGTATTTATATTATTTCGATCAGCAGTATGCGTATTACCTTTCAGACAAAATTGTAATATATTTAATTTTAGTACTTTCAGAATTCAAAGTATTTATTTTTAACAGCTTCTTTCAGAATTCTCTGTGTTTGACATGGGCATCAGCTCAGCGCCGGAATTCAGGTTCCACATGGAAAATTGCACAATAATGTGTTGGTGGGCGGCGCCAGCCCTCGAACCTAGGATGCGCGCCGTCGAAGGTGGAGGAGGCGGGCCCGCCAGTCAAAAAACATGCCACGTCTGCATCTCCTGTTTCTGATGCTCTTTAAAAAAAGAAAACATGTCATGTCGTCATCCCCTGTTTCTGACGGTGTTGCTACAATCGACGGTACATGGTGGCATAGAAATAATATTGTGTAAACATAAGGGCACAGTCGTCAACATTTCTAAAATGAAACTCGGGCTCCTACCTGTCCTGGTATATTGCCCGATGAGGTGGATAGCCACGACCGATCTTTTTAATACGTTCGCACTCTTATGCTGAGAAGGGAAATAAAGATTGAGCGGTTAATGCAATGAGTGTCGAATTATTACCCTCTAAGGAAATGGGAGATGGTTATTTTCACGCGTGCCCGTAGTCCAAACCGACTGTCAGTCTTTCACTCCCTTCTCCGACCAACTACAGTTCACCTTGCACAGCTCCTCCGCGCTGCACCACCTAGGGTAACATGGCCCCGCCTAAGCAGCCGCCGCAATAGCCACCGAAACTAGGGTGTTTAGCCCCTCTAAGGCAGGCCATGAATCTCTACTTCAAGGCCAGTCTCCCATTGCCCTGCCGGGCAGATGATTTCCCCGAATCTGCCAAATCGGCCACGACAGCGACAATGATGGTGGCATCGTCGGCGCCAGATGCAGCAAGCAGGGCCAAGAGAGCGATGTCGAGAAATCATGCGGCGGCATTACGGCGTGCTCTAGGCAGTGGGAACAAGGTACGTATCAAATCATTCACGAGAGTGTGCCGCCGAGGGTACACACCCTCGAATAGGTCAGCGCCAAGGTCTAGGAACTCTCGCGTACATGCTTAGGCGCGGGCTACCTTACCGTAGTGGGGGAGGCTAGTAACACGCCGTCTGCGGCAAAGACACTCAATCCTACGCACCGTCGAAGGCTGTAGAGTGGCGGCGACCAAGCGTCTACACTCAACATGCTGGATTGTTCGACAGCCGGAGCCGGCGGCGGGCATCAGCTCAGCTCCAAAATTCAGGTTTGAGTTCACACGGACCTACGACCCTGAGAAGGAGATGCTGAATTTCAGTTTCGAAGAAATTGTTGCGGCAGCACGGATGGTCCAACTGAACCGGGACTGGCGCATGCAAATCGCTCGTGCATGAACGATGCAGATTTCTTGTAGTTTGGTGGTTAGGCAATAGATCAGTTTGGGTTAAATGATCACAGAACTTATGTCCTCTCAAGGCAATTGGCCACCAACTTTTCTGGAGGAGATCTGTAGTTTCTTCAGTGTAGACTAAAGAATGACTTTTATAGATGAAATGCTGACGAATTGTTCTATAATCTAGTAGGAAGTTTAGCCTACTTTTGTGCAGGTATAAGACCCATTGGTATGGAAGTACTACTGTTGTAAGAAAATACTATCAAGTATCTATTTCCTTCTATTACTAGTCGTGGTTAAATCCAGTTAACTTACATTTTTTATCCCAAACTATAAATTTTGCGTCTACTGTCTGTGTTGTAAACCATTTTTCCTTTGTCTTGTGTTGTCTACAAAATGGTCCTGCAGTTCAACGTGTTACAAATATAGCTAACTTGCATTTGAAGAGGAGATGGACTACATTTTCCTGGCATCCACAGATTTGACATTGCTCATTGCTAGACCACCCTCTTTTCATGAGGTTGTCCTTGGTTATTCACAGAAATTATAAAGCACAGTATTTAACTACATCGATTCAAACTATTACACACACACACACTACATCAAATTCATTATGCACACATACTATATCGATTCAAACTATTACACACACATACTACTTCAAACTATTACACACACGTACTACATCGATTCAAACTATTACACATTTTTAGTCGATACTAACTTCCTGCTACGCTCTCCATACTACAAATTCATTAGCCACGCATACCACGGCAATTCACTAGAGCTCTGTCTTCACTCGAGGGAATTCCGAACCATCAGCTCGTCCAAGCCCAGTTCCCCCACCGAAATTGTGTGCGCTGTCGCAAAACAGTGGTGGTCATGTGCCATCGATCCTTCTAGGCCAACACTACAGGCAATGAGGACGCTTTCTGGCAGCCTCTTCGAGGCCCTGAATGCCATGTACCGATTCCAGAACCTCCTCCAGGTGGATGATGACCGGGTGCTTCCAGCAAAGCTGTCGCCCTGCCCTGATTGGAGTCTGCACCTCGTACATCTTAGGAACGGCGTCAGGATCTTTCAGCCACGCCTTTACCTCGATAACCCATCTGTCGCTCGGTGGCACGATTTCCACCAGCTCGCCGCCAAGGCTACTGACGACCTGCTTGAGGGCCTCCGGCTCCCAAGCATCCAATGGGAGGCCATCAATGCCGAGTTTGGAGAAGAAATGAAGCTACCCCAAGCGATCGTCCCACCCACATGCACGATGCCAATGCATGAAGCTCATTTTCTCCCCGTAGCACTCAAAAGAACGGGAAGAATGCAGAACACGCTCGGTGTCTGAGCTGTGCTCGAATGGGACGAAAAAATCGAATGGTGGTGCGCATACCTCAATCTTGACCTCATTTCGTCTGATCCCAAAACGAGACCTGAAAGCCAACAACAACTCCGTCGGCGACATAGCGGGACAGACGCCCAGCACGGTGGCCAAGAGAGCATGGTCGTCGAACTGCTGTGCCAGGGCTACCATGCCTGGGGTGCGCGGCAGAATGCAACTTCCCGAGGCCGGTCGCCGGCCTGGATCGCCTGACGGGACGCGCTCCGTCGTGTGAGAAGGACTACCTAGAGGCGAGATATTAGTCTGGTGACGCGAAGCTCCGATACGGCGGACGATGCGACAGCGACGGCTGCGAGCTTCAATTAGAGGCGTGGGAGATTGACCGGACATGGCATGGATGCAAATTAGAGCAAGTGCGAGCTCCAATCTGAGACGAGCAGCCAGAGCTGAGCAAATGTTATGGGGAGGGGAGTAGGGGAGAAGACTAGAGCAGAGCAAAGAAATAGATCTGGTCCATGCAGGGGTAAGCTAGTCCACGAGCGCAAAAGATAAAGGGAAATACTGATAGGACGGGCCAAGAAGAGTTGACCTAACGGTGGTATTTGAGTACAACCGATTTTCGTCTGGTTCAAACTACCGTTTGGCCGTTAGATTTGTATTCACCCCCCATTTGGCCCTTCTTGACAATTGGCGATTCTACTATGGCCCCTCCGCGCGATTGATGACAACTCGGGTACCGCGGTGCACTCACCCGGGGAAGTTTGGTACCGCAAACGAACATTCCCGTCATGAGTTTGACCATGTCGTTGCTGGATCTGGTGTGCCAAGTAGACTAGAGGTTTGTGCATATACTCTACTTGCCGCCCCAGATCCATCAGCGACATTGTCATTTTCCATGCCCAACCTAAGTATGAGGCAAGTAGACTTGTAACAATGTCGCCCAAGTTAATACTATTTCATCTTGTAGCCCCAAAGTCGAAAGAGGACAAATATTTTCGAGGTTCATATACATAAGACATAATATGTTCTGCGGTAAGCCAAGGAAAGGATTCTAGATCCATGTGTCAACGACTCCTTTCGACACACCAAACTCGAAATGAGTCATTGTCATGGAGACCGAATCCTTTCCTTGCTTTACCGCTGGACATATCATGCCCATGCTATATGAATCGTGGAAGTATTTCTCTTCTTTTGTCTTTGGCGATACAAATAGATTAGATAGCTTGAACTAAATGAAATGGTGAATTATGTAGTTTCAAATATCTCACTGTAGCCCCAAAGTTGAAAGGAAGAAAGACATTGCTTCACTATTCGTATAGCATTGGCGACATTGTTATATGAATCGTGGAATGATTTATTTCCTTTCGTCTTTGGCAATATAATGAAATGATAAACTATTTCATCTCGTAGCCCCAAAGTCAAAAGAAGACAAATATTTTCGAGATTCATATACATAAGACATAATATGTTTAGTGGTAAGCCAAGGAAAGGATTCTGGGTCCATGACAACGACTCCTTTCGACACACCAAACTCGAAATGAGTCATTGCCATGGAGACCGAATCCTTTCTTTGGTTTACCACTAGACATATCATGCCCATGCTATATGAATCGTGGAAGTATTTCTCTTCTTTTGTCTTTGGCGATACAAATAGATTAGATAGCGTGAATTAAATGAAATGGTGAATTATGTAGTTTCAAATATCTCATTGTAGCCCCAAAGTCGAAAGGAAGAAAGACATTACTTCACTATCTGTATAGCACTGGCAACATTGTTATATGAATTGGGGAATGATTTCTTTCCTTTCGTCTTTGGCGATATAATGAAATGATAAACTATTTCATCTCGTAGCCCCAAAGTCGAAAGAGGACAAATATTTTCGAGATTCATATACATAAGACATAATATGTTCAATGGTAAGCCAAGGAAAGGATTATGGGTCCACGGCAACGACTCCTTTCGACACACCAAACTCGAAATGAGTTGTTGCCGTGGAGACCGAATCCTTTCCTTGCTTTACCATTGGACATAACATGCCCATGCTATATGAATCGTTGAAGTATTTCTCTTCTTTTGTCTTTGGCGATACGAATAGTATGAGGCATGAATCCAAGTCATTCTTGGTTTGCTTTTTTTGGTCTTTATTTGAAATACCGATGATCAGAACATGTTGTGGCGTCATGTGTATGATTATGCCGCTGTTTGATCTGGTGTACCAAGTAGACTAGTAATTTGGGCATATACTCTACTTGCCGCACAAGATCAAACAGCGAGCATTGTTATTTCTGTGCCCAACCTAAGTATGAGGCACTAACGCAACTCATTCTTGGTTTGCTTGTTTTTGTCTTTCTTCGAAATGCCGATGATTAGAACGTCTTGTGGCATCATGTGTATGACTATGCTGATGTTTGATCTGGTGTGCCAAGTAAACTAGTAATTTGGGCATATACTCTACTTGCCGCACAAGATCAAACATCGAGCATTGTTATTTTCGTGCCCAGCCTAAGTACGAGGCACTAATGCAAGTCATTCTTGGTTTGCTTTTCTTGGTCTTTCTTCGAAATGCCGATGATTAGAACGGGTTTTCTAACATCTTGTTGCGCCCATATATATATGCATGATCTTCTTGTGACTATTGCTATCCACTGACATAGATAATATCATCTATCTTGTGTACAGGAGATGGCGAAGAAGTGCTATGTCGTGTACGTCGGTAAGGTTCCAGGTGTGTATGAGGAGTGGGAAGACTGCTAGAAGCAAGTGAATGAATTCTCGAGAAACAACGACAAAGGCTACAAGACTAGAGAGGTGGCAGAAGAGAAGTAGAGGAGGCACGGGAGAAAGAAGTGTTGGAACTTCCTCGTGATCACCACCTTGTTGCTCTTCATGGTAGGTTATGTGCTCTACTTCATCTAGCTAGAGCTCCGTCGTCGGAGTTGTAATGTGATTGTGAACTTGTATACTCTTGGAGGTGTGAACTTGTGGCACAAACACTTGGTGTTGTGTGAAAACTTCGCACTTGTTGATTCTAGTTGATGTATGAACTCGTATGTCGCGTTGTGTAATGTACTTGTATTCATGTTGGTTCTATTATGCTTTGGCCAATTGCAAGTTTATGGAAAATTTTGTGTTGTTTATACTATATTCTGGTCTGTATTGTATATTTGAATACCTGTATACTATTTTGTATATTTGAAAATTGATGTAGAACTTGAATTTTGAAAATACTATAGGAGGCGCATATAGGGTACTATAGGAGGCGCATATAGTATCACATGCGAGGCGCATTGTAAAACATATGCGAGGCGCATATCTCCTATACTTCATATACGCGATAGTAAATAGTGGAGGCGCGGCGCTAGAGGAGCCTATGATATGCGCCTCGAATAACCTTTCTGGTGCACCTCGAGTAGGGTTTTCCCTAGTAGTGTTGATCAATTAATTTTTCGATCAATTCAGTTGATTTGTTAGGTCAAGCCCAATATGTTGGCCTTCTCTATTTTTAGGGCCTTTGCCTTTTAAGGATCCGTTTCTTTTTTATTTTGAACCATTTTTTTGAAATTGTACGCTTGTCCGGTCTAAAATTCGGTGGGCCAAGAGCCTTTTTAGAGCCCATCTTGCACTAGTTTCATTTTAGACATGCAAGCAGTAAATTAATTTTCATGAATGATAACCAAAATTAGATCGATATTACAATCAGCACATATTACAATCACACAGGAATACAAAACCTAGTATATTACAACTATTCCATTATTTAAATCGCCCAGGAAAATACAAATAGCTCAAAAATATGACTAACTACTCTTTGCTGAGTAATGAAACCTTCGCTTCTTCCACCTTCAGCCTGAGCTCCTGTAAAAGAGAGGAAATGATGATTATGGCTGTCAGTTATGTCAGGCGACAATTAAAACACTAAAGGAAAGCTAGCTAGCTACAACTAGGGTTGCAGATGGGGATCCCGCATATCCCAAAACAAAAAGATTGTACTAGGGGCCTCCATCCTAATTTAACACTACATCTAGATAAATTATGCTAGAGACTAGTCCCGCATGCCGCCCTACTTGCAACCCTAGCTACATCCAAACACAACAAAGCTTGCTAGCTGCCTCTAATATTGATTAATAACACTTGTTGGTTTGTGTCGATCAACCACAGTTATTGGATCAGTTGATGACATTATCCAGAGAATATTTTCACACTACGAAAGATACCATATCAGTAGAGTACTGCTAGCTAGTAATAGAGTAGTACAGTACAATATTCTAAACATATCACTATGAAACGATTGTAAAAAGCATTGACAAATAATACAACAAGCTGGAGCATAGCATTTCGAAAAAAATCTGGAGCATAGCATAAGAAATGCTAGCTGAAATTGCTACATGATATTCATTATTAGAAAGTAGAAACTATATGAACCAGCTAAAGTTACACAAAGAGTTGAATAGGTTGGTACATGACAAGACAAAAATAGGATAAATAAGAACTACATTGGCAAGAAAAACTACAGATTTAGATGCACAAGTAAGAACTTCAATCATCATAGTCAAGTAAATGCTAAATAAAATACCAAGAAACTATATGTGTTGTTTGCAAAATAAAGACAGTCTGTACATACATTATTACTTGTAGTGATGCAATCCCAACTATCTAAAAATGTGCTAGTCATCCAAAGCGTCTGAAAAAGTAAGAGAAGGAGAAGGTTCAGAAGTTTAGATTGGTGAATAGGTTGTATCAGACAGTTCCTCATATGACTTTGCATCTTCATATCCCTTGTATCTTACTATATGATATTATACTCCCTTCATCCCAAAAAAGATGTCGGGATATCAACTAACACATGGTAAAAGATGAATACACATTCTAAAATATGGTAAAAACAAGAAGCAAGATATCAGGATATCAGATAACATGGAAAGAATTCATGTCCCTAAAATACATGCACATGTTCAGTTTATAGCTGGCTACACTGACAGATGATAACTAGCAATGCATATACAGGTTGTACTAGCAGTGCACATATATGTTTTGAGCAGAGAAGATACCCCTAGTTTGCAACTGAGAACAAAATCAGGGGGGTCGAGCTGGGGCAAGACAGTTGATTATATTCACGATATATTTGTACACTAAACATTGAAAGAGTAGAACCACAAGAATGGTTTGCCAAAGCTTGTGTACATATCTGGAACTACTAAGATGCTACCAGTAACACATATATTCAGTAAAAAAAAGCTTGTGTCTCCATGGCATAGGTTATGTAGAAGTAGTTTTAAAATTAATATGAAATCTCTAACTTGGTCTAGAAGATAACATGCTACCACAACCCATGAAAAAGAATTCATTTCACTGAAAAAGGTGCACACATGTATGCAACAACCGGCCTAAGACAATTTTTATAGTTTTCACTTGCTAAAAAAGGAGCAGAACATGTGCAACTACTACCCAAATTCATTGCTTCACAAGTAGCGTGAGTCCAAGATAACCAAATACAACATACATTTTGACGGAACATGACAACTGCCCACTTCAACACACTATACATTTTAACTAAACATGTCCTTTTACAAAAAAATCAGTGGTATCAGAGCAGTTTTTTGGTGCAATGGCAAACATTACAGCCAAGTCTTACATAGAAAATAGAGGAGGAAGGGGAGGATCTAGGGACTCACCACCATGGGATCTGATATCATCAGGCGATAGGTAATGTGGCAGTGGGGGACACCTGGGTCGCAGATCTAGAGTCAATAGGCGTGGCCTTGGTGACATCTGCATGCTCTTCGCCGCTGGTGTAGCCAGCGTCCTGAATGGTGGCGACGAACGTCGGGTTGAGGTTGAGGCCATCCTCCTCAGGAGGGAGCACCAGCCGCGACGGCTCCAACTATGGTTCCCCTCCTCTCCGAGGTGGCACAATGGAGGACGACAACCATACACGACTCACATCACCACCATCGGCGTGTCCTGGTGGCCGACATGGAGTAGCACCCAACGCGGTCTGGCCATCTCGACGGCTCCGCACACATAGATGAATGTGCGCACCAGTGAGCCACCAGGACCCATCGTCGTGGTCTACGTTTGTAACACCCTCGAATCGGCTCTATGCAAGTTTTAGACCTTTTCCGCCAAACCCGCATAGAAACGATTCAAGGATGCCCACCAGGCACTTTCGTGCGGGTGGAAAACGAAGTAATACCATTACACAACAGACCTTGATGGGACCCACGGAACAGATATATATACAACACAACTCCATGAGTCAAGAATATCGATTCACAGTACAAAGATCCAAATCACCTTGAAATCGCTACAGCGTCCGAGTACAGACAATATGCAAATGGGGCTAAGAGCCCTGAAGAATAACCAATGGCGTCCATAACCCTGCCCAAGCCAAGCCGGAAGGGTAACCCTGCTAACGACGTCGATCTCAAACCTGCTAAAACAAAAGGGGTGCCAACAAAGGGAGAAGGAAAAGGAGGAGTGTCAGTACTGAGGCCAGTACACGGCGAGGCTAGAATTCGGCGGTCCTCGCCTACATAGGTATGGTGGACTGAAGCGGCAGCGTAGCAACACTAAACAACCTATAGAGACTCAGTAAAACTGGCGGCTATTAGAGAGGGATAAGAAAGACCTATTCGGATCCAACCTGATACTAACACCAAACATACCCATCCTGGCATTTCCCCCTCGATACCAAACGAGGAAGTCAAAACCGAGGAACTCACATGGTTGGCAGTTTTATTCATTCCATTGTAGTTGAAGCACTTACTAGTCAGATGTAGGTAGCATGAGTCATCCTGATAGCATAAGTAGTGGGCAGTTTTAGTTAACCATTCAGTGGTAGTTGCAGTAATTACTAGTCAGATACAATTAGCATGTGACATCCCAAACCCAGCAGTGGTTGACACTTTTATTTCATTCCATTAGGGTTGCGATACTTACTAGGCAGGTATAACATGACACAATACACACTAGTTCCACCAGTTGTTGGCACTTTTATTATCCATTCCATTATAGTGAAGCTGATTACTAGTCACATATTAAGTCAAATTTATAGCACTACTTTAGTTATGCTTGTCTATGATCGAGATACTGTGCTCCAAGTCGTCCATAACCGCAGACACGGCTTTCAGAAAGATTTACCCTGCAGGGGTGCACAAATAGCAACACACACACGATCAACCTTGGAAAAACCAAATCAAAACCCGACGAGGCTTTCACGACAAAGCAATCACACAATTCACAAAATATTTTAGGGGGCCACCCCACTAAGCTACCCGCAATGAAGTTGGCCGGCTCCAGAACGGATCCAGGGTTTGTGACGATGGCTGTAAACGACTGGGAACCCGAAAGTGTGACTGGGCTTGTCGATACCGCGAAAATGTGGCACGATCCAAAACAGTACAGGTGCTCCACGCACAATCTTAAATAAAGCAGTAATGCATCTTGTCCGTACTCGGACGCTGTAGCGATTTCTAGGTGATTTGGATCTTTGTACTGTGAATTGATAGTCTTGACTCATGGAGTCGTGTTGTATATATATATGTTCTGTGGGTCCCATCGAGGACTGTTTTGTAATGGTATTACTTCGTTTTCCACCCGCACGAAAGTGCTTGGTGTGCGTCCTTGAATCGTTTCTATGCGGGTTTGGCGGAAATTGGCTAAAACTTGCATAGGGCCGATTCGAGGGTGTTACAGAGTGGTATCAGAGCTCAGCAGTTGCGATACCCCACTGGTCCAGCATGTAGGATAACCTAGCTAACGGTCGATGTAGAGTGTCAAAACTATTTTGCAAAATCAGTTGGATAGATCTGATTAGGTCTACTTTTACTCCTTACATCTATGCTATTCTCCTCTTACCTTCGCGTGTTTTGAATCTACTCTTATCTTTTCTTCGAGTCCAGGATTTCTCGTGGTTGGGTTTCCGTCGTACCTTCAGGGTTTCGCTTTCTCCTTTGGTAACGGTGCTTCTACATCCGGTCTTCATGCTATCTAAGGAACCCTTCATCTGTTGGACTTCTCTATGTTCCTTCTTGTGCCTTCCGGTGTTTTCCAACATGACGGCCTCATCTACATCAGATCCGATGAAACCCTGCATCACTCCTTTGTTTCCGAACCTCGCTTGTCAAGATCTTCAGTCTGAAATCTGAGAGTGGTTGTATAATTCTCCTATTCATGTACGAAGTAATGCTTTGAGTGCGGGATGGAGTAGTTACCATACCACTACTCTTATCATTCGCTCTTGTACATTGAATGGGTGAATCAAACAATTTTTACTCCTTCCATTGAAGTTATAGGTAGCCTTGTGACCTCTCTCTTCGCCTTTGTTTCTACAGAGTGTTCTCCCGACGAACGTGAACAACGACCTCTTGTTGGTGGTGTCGCTGATTTCAAGATGGGGAAAGAATCCTTGTTAGTGGTGTCGCGAGGATCTACATGAAGCGAGAAGATTCAGATCATCATCCTTCTTCCCCATACCATGAGGCGGATCTCGAGGGCGAGATCCATTGTTAGTGGTGTCGAATTGTTAGGGCGAGATCCATAACCGCGGACACGGCTTTCAGAAAGATTTACCCTGCAGGGGTGCACAAATAGCAACACACACACGATCAACCTCGGAAAAACCAAATCAAAACCCGACAAGGCTTTCACGACAAAACAATCACAGGATTCATAAAATATTTCAGGGGGCCACCCCACTAAGCTACCCGCAACGAAGTTTTCCGGCTCCAGAATGGATCTAGGGTTTGTGACGATGGTTGTAAACGACTGGGAACCCGAAAGTGTGACTGGGCTTGTCGATACCGCAAAAACGTGGTACGATCCAAAACAGTACAGGTGCTCCACGCACAATCTTAAATAAAGCAGTAATGCATGGCATAAGTACAAGATAGTAATAAAGCCCCAAACTAGTTTGTGGCCCCAAGAAATAAGAAATGAATCAAGTTCTGGCTAAGGGGATTCATGGCCCCATATGCGGATAGTGTGATAGTCAAGGAACAGGTATCAAGTACTCGGGGTCCTACGGGACACAAGTGAGCGTGGAAGAACCAAATAACATCTATTGCCCACCGATGCATCTGCATTAGCTATATCTATTTCCAGCATTTTAACAGTTGCATTTAAAGTCATGATCATCTCCACCATTAAGCATCTCCACCATTTATCATGTGTCAACTTGCCGTCAACGGTGAAACGACAACGACGCGAAGCAACACATAAGCAAGCAACTACGACTCGCAAGGCTGACTATCTATCAAACAACAGGCAATAGGATGTGTCCATGGCAATATAGAGGCTGCAAGGAGTATAAATGGTGCACGGAAACTAAAGCATTGCAACACGGATAGCAATAGATCAACAGGAGGAAATAAAGACTATAAAAGCAAAATAGGTAGAAAGGGGGAGATGCTCGCCTGGGAAACCATAGCCGAAGAGACATTATCCGAAGAACTTGTTGATACTCGCATCAACTCATTGGCCTAATCTGCGAAGAAGCAAAGCACTAAAAGAAACACCGGATGCACTATTTAATACTACGGCAGAAGACTGGGCATGATGCATGTATGATGCATGACATGGCAAAGATGCGGTGCAACTAAACAATATTAAGCGGAACCGGGGTCCCGGCGATTAATTAGGAGGTTTATGTTGTTTAGCTACCCCGCAATTTAAATGTTGTCTTAACAAGGCAAAACATGGCATCGTTTTGCTATACAAATTTAAATGGAGCCAATATAAGACTAGAATAGCCCGCATATGATCTCCATATTTAATTATGAGGTGAATCCACAAAATACCCCCAATCCACAACAATATGTATGCGAGCATGCAAGATTTAATATGCAACAAGGTATATGTCAATATTATAAAAATAAGGGTCTTGGATAGGGGTCACACATCAAGGTCCGAAGATCTTGGGGTCACGAGGGATCGGTCTCGGCTTCGGACTCCGGGATCAGGGGTTCGATGTTCGGATCCATGATGTAGGCCTTGGCGTCCGGGAATCTTCGGGTCGGGGGTCTTGGCGTTCCGGCTTCGATCATCCGTGGTAGACCGAGACGATAGAGCATCACAAGGTCTCGACTGCCCACAACATCACCATCTTGCGTCACCAAGGCCGAAGTCCATCCTTGCAGCTCCGCTCCAAATACATCAATACCAAAACAATACTGAGTAGTAACAGTAGTACGTGACAGCCTTGTTCCCATTCGGTCAGTTTGGCGAGCACCCACTGGTCATACTTCATCAAAAGCAGGGGCGAGATCGACGCAGCAGAGAGGCGAAGTCGACGTGCTGCGAGGAGGCGGCTCACAACGGAGGAAGAAGTGCATGGGGATGAGCTCGTGGAAGGTGTAGGGCCGACGCTCACGGGGCCGGAGGCGGAGGCTGGAGAGGAGGGAGGAGGCACCGGTCCGAGGAGGTTCTTCTCTAATAGGGCGCGGGTTCGCGGCGGCCGGAGGCGAGCACGAGGTGCTGCGGGGCTTGGCGGCGCGGGGGGTGCAGAGGGACGAGGGCGAGGACGGGCTCGCTGGTGACGGCGGCGGCACAATGCGACCGGGGCGAGGCAGAGCTTGGGGAGGCGAGGGGCACCGGCGAGGTCGGGCTTCGGGGTGGCCTTACGCGGAGGCCGACGACCTAGGGGACCTCACGGGGTGGAAGGAAGGGCGGACGTCGATGGTAGCCTTGCCAGGGAGCGAAGAGGGCTTGGCGACGCTTCTCGCGGAGCAGAGGCAGGCTGACGGGCGCTGGGGCTTGCAGCGAGGAGAGGGACGACGCGGCAAGGATAGAGAGGATGATGCGAGCAGGAGAGGCATCGAGGATGGTGGCGTCAAGGAGAGAGGCGCCGCATGCGGGGATCCAGGCGAGCGGGTTTGGTGGGCGTTGGGCAGGATCACGAGCGTGTAACGCGTGCGGTGTGTGCTGGCCATCTGGAACATGTTGGGTCCAGGCGAGGGGTTAGGTGCGTCGGTGTGTGGTTGGACTCGGATGGGTGGCGGCGGCTGAGAGGAAGGGTAGGGTCTAGGTGGTGGTTTAGGTAGTGGCTGGCGGTGAGGTAAGGAGAGAGGGGTTAGGGTTGGTAGCTAGTTAGGGTTAGATCAGTTTTGGGTTGGCCCGGGTAGTAGCTGGCTAGCTGGGCCACTGACCTGGCTGGCTGGCTCCCCCGGTAACAAAATAGTCTTTATTTTATTTGTTCTTTTTTTATACAAAGACTTTTGCAAATAGTTTTTTTATAGACAAATAAAATATCTAGGTAGATCAGGGGTTTTAATTTGAATAAAGAGAGGGGTGCTTAGAAAACAAAGGTAGGTTTTTAGAAAATAGTTTTAGGCACAAAGATGCATGATGACATGACGATGCTCAAATTCAATGTGGCATGATGACATGAGCATGCGGTCATGATGATGCACAAAATGAAAACAACATGCGATTTTCTAGTAGTGGTTTTACCGGGGTGCTACAATGTTGCACCATCCGTCCCATTGGGGAGTACGTCTTGGGAGGCGGCGGTGATCTCTTTCAAGGGGGGTGCTCGGGGCTGGGTGGAATTGGGTCGTAGGAGGTGGGGACGACAGAGGGTAGGAGGTCTAGGCTAGGAGGAGACGGGGTGGCGCCGGCCGGCGAGGGGAGAAGCGATGCCATGGTTAGGGTTTGGGTCAAGGAGGGGGATAAGTGGCGCCAACATTAGGGTTCACGTCCGAGTAGAAGAGGAGATCAATATTTTTTCTCGAAGGAAGAGGGGATCGAGTTGGAGTCGTGGGTGCGGTGGGGACTGGGGAGTACTGTGTGCTTCTTCGGGTGAGCGGCCATTCATTGGATCAGAACTAAATGGTCCAGATCAGGCCCATCGGGATGATCTGTGGCAGGAGGTTTCCTATGTTTTGATTGGTCAGTTCAACACCTATTTTTCACTTGGAAAATGGAAAATTACTTTTTCCGCAAAGAAAATAAAAGTTCCATTGACAACATTGTTCGCAATTCCAATATGTACATGTGTGCACAATATTTCCATGTAATCGGAAAAGTGTTCTCAGAAATGAGCTATCATGTTCAAGGTTTCATGACTTTCATGAAAAGGAGCAATGTAATGGCTATAATCGCGACATAGTTTATGATAATGTGTCCATATTATGCGCACATGTGCATCTTGGGATGGAGAATAATGTAGCAGGAGGTAGTTTTCCTTTTGGTCGCACCAAAAAGACATTTTCCATTTTCTGAGTGCCAAAAACAGGGTGTTTTGTGAAGCAACTACCAAATGAAAATTGCAAAATGGTAGCACCCCATTTTCAAAAATACTAGACCACCTGCCATTGACAATGTCCCAACTGGGGTATATTAAACCTTCATGTCCACCCCTCGTGACATGGGTACAACTACTTGGGTTCTTATGATTAGTTACCATGGTTACATGATGGCTCATAGCCCACGAAGCCCAAGAAGAAGGCCCAGGAAGCATCCAACGGAAAGCATGGCTTGCGAGATAAGGAAATAAAAACCGACATTGTATTAGTGTTGTAATTGTAAGATTGTAACCTATCCGTATACAACCTCGAGACCCAGCCTATTATATATAGGCTAGGAGGAGCCAACGGAGAGGTACCGAAGAAACCCTTGAGCGATCTGTAATTGATTTAACCATAATAAATCAGACGACTTCGACTCTCTTTTGGTCTGATCAGCCGACGAAATCCCCAGCATTCTCTTTTCCACGAAACCCTAGGTCCATAACCATAGACATTGCCGAGGTTACCCCTTGTCAATTGGCGCCATCTGTGGAAATTTGGACGATGGTGTCATGGATTCAGCAGCCCCCTCTCCATTAAGAAACAATCCAACGGCGACAGATCCACATGCACCCACCCCTGTTTCGGTCCTCGTCAGCTTCAACGGCGGATGCGATCTCATCATCAGAAGCTTCCACTTCTAGGTGGAGGAACCTGATTTTTTTGCCTACTGACCCAAATATCTTTGGGTCCATCGGTCATAGCAGTAGCGCCTACGGTGATACCTGCATCCTCTATCGACTCATCAGAAGAAAGTACGCCCCAACTAGTTAATGGTCAGGAAAAATCCAGAAACTCCGAAGATCTGGGGTACTTGGCCAGTCTGTGTGATGGCCTCTACTTCGGATTAGATACCCAAGTCTAGCAAACATTGAACCAGAAGAAAGTGAAAAAAGTATGGACTTCAGAATCAGGATGGTCGAGATTTACCTAGAACAGAAACCAAGGGATTTCATTGATCTCTCAAACAGTGTCTCCCACAGATGAGACGATAACGCCAACATCTCATATATAATGCACCATCAAGTGTGCGTGATCCTCGGGGAAACATCGACACCACGAGACTCCAACGGTAACCCTATCCTTGATCCCAATGACATTTTATCAGATGATAATGCAGGAAACCATGGAAACAAAGCAGACCCACCCAACAATCATGACACACAAGGAACATAAGTAACATGCGACGGTGAATGGCTAACTCTCCAATTATCCGTAGAAACATGGAAAAAAGCAAGAGACACAGTTTCAGGAGCAGTTCCCATGACATCGGAAGCAACGCGTGAGGACCTCATGGCATACCGGTATGAACTCCACCACAAGAAGAGGGAATGCAAAGAGAACTCGAGGAAAGAAAAAAGGCTAGCCGACGAATCTAGCCTCAGGCGGGCACAACTAAGCTCTACTTGAGGACCATGAAGCATAACGGGAGGTGCACCACCAAGGAGTGGAACTTCGCGGCTACAAAATACCCCTGAAGAGAAAAGAAACGAGATGGCCTGAAACCTCGATCTATCATTTATGTGGATAGAACAAGAGGGACTCATAAGAGAAAAATAGCATAGGCCACAATCGTCGCCGCCTAGACCTATCTAATCACAACTCAATCCGCACCTGATGATCCTCATGCGATCCTCCATCGATCTGCTCTCATGAACCTCGATATGGTGGGAGCATCCCTCACACAAGGAGAACAAAAAGTCACGCAACAACCCGACAGATCCCCACACCGTCGCAGCAGCCCTCGGCATGTGGGGCACACCCGACGATCGTAGTCACCACATCGGGTGCACTTTTCAAACACCGAGACACGAGATGATGCAAGAAACAACATTACACAACGCAGGGTTGATAGGTCCAGAGAGGAGCATAGCAGCCAAAGATACTATAGCGGGGAAAGTGAGGATGAGTATGAATTATGTGGAGCTAGTTGCTTTACCCAACAAGTTTGCAAAACACCAGTACCCAAAGATTTCAAACTCCCTCACGATCGTCAAAAATACGCCGATCTCCAGGAACCCGAAGCTTGGCTGGCAGATTATCTGGCAACCGTCAAATTACAGGGTGGCTCTAAGGCTACCGCAATGCAAAGCCTACGACTACACTTAAGTGGCGCCACATGGTCATGTTAAAACAACTACCCAAACAATCTATCACCATCTAGAATGATTTTGAAGACAAGTTTATCCAAATTTCACATCCACTTTCAAGTGACCCGCATCCTTTGAGCAACTGCAGGGGTGTAAACAGAAGCCGGGCGAGCCAATACGATCTTTCATCTAGTGGTGGAACATCATCAAAAACTCGGCTGAAGCTATATTTTGATGAAAGGGCGAGTGACACCTTCAACGACGGTCTTCGACGAAGTGAATTCATTGAAGAGCTAGGACGAGTTAAGCCAAAAACAAATTTTCAATTAATGGACATGGCCAATCACTGGGCAGATGGCGAAGACATAGTAAATAACAAGAGAGGTCACTCACCCGAAGAAGACCGGGACATACGCAATAATGACAGAAGAAGACGCAACAACGACGAACGTAGTGGACCAAGCTATGTTGCGGATGGATTTTCGGGAGAAGATAACCGAAGAAGCGACGATCGTAATGATGGATATCGCATTCATAGAGATGTCAATAGAGGAACCCAATCAACACAACGGTACCAACAGAGGATTCGGGAGCCCCCCATGTCTCCATTACAAATGTTGGAAGGACACTGGAACATGCATTGCTACTTCGACTCCACAGGAAGGAGGCGATTGAACCACCTCTTGAAGGACTACCGTACTTTCTTAAAAATGCAGGAGGTGTGTAATGCAAAAGAAGTATACACAGCAAATTGAGGATACACCGTAGCACCCAGTGCATTGGCAATTGGTGCATCACCACCACCGCTACACGTACAGGCGATGGCTGGGCAGCCGCAAACCATAGCAAACAGAAATTAGGAGGATGAATACCCAAGGTCCAAAGGTGCAATGTCAATGATCCAAAAAGAGCGCCCGTCAAATAGGATCCGGAAATTGATCACTCGACAAGTCAACATGGCAGTAACAACACCACCACCTACACCCGATTATCTCCATTGGTACGAACAAGAAATTACATTCAGCAAAGCCAACCACCCACTTTGGGTCCCATGACCAGGACACTCAGCTCTAATAGTTGAGGCAAAAATCGTCGGATTTGATAGGAGCAAGGTCTTCAAGGATGTAGGAAGTAGTATCAACCTAATCTACACCAAAACCCTATGGGAAATGAACTTTTCCTTGAAAATTTGGCGCCAACATACACATCTTTCCACCACATTGTCCCAGGTAAATCTGAAATTCCCTTAGGTAAAATTTATCTTGACGTTGTTTTCGGGTCCAAAGATAATTTTAGGAGTGAAAATGTCGAGTTCGAAGTCATGGATTTGCCATCACAGTACCATACAATCCTGGGACGACCAGCCTTTGCACGGTTCATGGCTATGCCACACTATGCATATCTGGTAATGAAAATGCCAGCACCAGGAGGAATCATAACCATGAGAGGCAGCTTCACTCGATCCGATAACTATGATCGGGAATTTAATAAAATATCTGAATCCTTCGGGATGGAGGCAGAATTCAAGCAACTCAAAGTCTCAACGGAAGCAGGCTAACCTAGTCAAAGGTTTTGACACCACAAAGGATACACGAGAAGTCCAGGTACACCCCACGGATCCAAAAAAGACAACCTTTGTGGCCTCCAATCTCGGTTCCGCATAGGAAAGCATGCTCATCGAGTTCCTCCATGAGCGCTGAGAGATTTTTGCATCATTGCCAGCCGACATGCCAGGAATCCCCAGGAAACTCGCTGAGCATGAACTTAACTTGAATCCTGATGCCAAGCCAGTAAAATAGTTAGTTCGTCGTTTCACAGAACCAAAACGCAAGGCCATTGGAAAATACCTACATCGCCTGACAAACGCCAAATTTTTCAAGGAACTTAAGAAAGCAGAGTGGGTTGCTATTCTAGCATGCGTCCCTAAGAAAACACAAAGGAGTTACGTATGTGCATCGAATTCACTGCGCTAAACAAACATTTTTCAAAGGATCACTTCCCACTACTACGAATCGATCAAATAATCGATGCAACTGCGGGGTGCGAACATCTTTCCTTTCTAGACGCATACTCAGGATACCACTAGATTCGAATGAAGGAGGAAGACCAGGATAAAACAACATTTATGACACCCTTATGGTGTATTCTGCTACACAACAATGCCCTTCGGACTCAAAAATGCGGGTGCAACGTATCAACGGATGATGCAAAATTGCCTAGGAAGCTAAATTGGAACAAATGTACAAGTTTATATCGACAATGTTATAGTTACAATAAAACAAAGGATGACTCTTATCAATGATCTCCAAGAAATATTTGATAACCTCGACAAATACTGCATCAAGCTCAACCCGACAAAGTGCTCCTTTGGAGTTCCTGTGGGGCAACTCCTTGGATACCTCGTATCAGCAAGAGGAATAGAGGACAGTCCCGAGAAAATACAGGCAATCCTCACGATGAAAAAGCTAACAAATCTTCGGGGCGTGCATCAATTGGCTGGGCGAGTTGCAGCACTCAGCCATTTTATCGCCCGCTTAGGAGAAAAAGCATTACCATTCTATGCCCTCATGAAGAAATCAGATAAATTCGAATGGACAAACGAAGCTCAGCGCGCTTTCGAAGACCTCAAGAAAACACTTTCGACATCCCCTATCGTCGTGTCTCCACGAGAAAAAGAACCCCTGCTACTCTATATTGCTGCTACTAATCAGGTGGTAAGTACAACCTTGGTTGTTGAGTGACCCGAAGAAGGGAAAAACCATGGTGTTCAAAGACCAGTTTATTTCCTAAGTGAGGTCCTCTCTCCATCCAAACAGAGGTATCCGCATTAACAGAAGCTAGCTTATGGAGTTTTCATGACAACACACAAACTACACCACTATTTTTTGGAACACCCGATCATAGTAGTCAATGAAGTACCTCTCCCCAATATTCTCAACAATCCAGAAGCCGCAGGATGCGTCTCTCTATGGGGCATTGAGCTATCCCCTCCAGATATCACGCATGAGAAACGCAAAACGATTAAATCTCAAGTTTTACCTGACTTTATCACTAAGTGGACAGAACTATAATGTGCGGGCCCGTCAGACCTCTCTAGCGCATGGACAATGTATTTTGATGAATCCAAAAGGATAGAAGGAGGATGAGCTATGGTCACATTGGTGTCACCTCAAGACGACAAAATGCGCTACATACTTTGGATGAGTTTTGCAAATGCGTCAAATAATGAAGCTAAATATGAAGCCATGTTACATGGCATGCATATGCCTAAAGCTTGCGGCTCAACTCGCTTGAAAATATTTGGTGACTCCAACCTTGTGGCACAACAAGCAATGAACAAGTGCGATGCTGTCAGTGACAATATGATTGCTTACCGTGATCTATACAACATCATAGAAGCTCAATTTGACGGGTGTGAAGTTTTGCACATAGGAAGGGCAAATAATGAAGAGGCCGATAATTTGGCAAATATCGGATCCCTATGCTTATCAGTACCACCTAGAGTTTTTTAGGAAGAAATAACGGAATGCTCCATCAAAGCAAAAAGGGTCTCTGAAGTCATAGTGTCAAAACACAAAAGAAGGTCAAGTCGCAAAAAGACTTGGGGGCTGCGCCAACACCTGAAAGCACAAAAAGGTCCTTGATGAAGATCTTGAACTCGACGAAGTGATGATAATAGAGACCACATGGATGCAACCGTACATAGAATACATGATGAGAGGAGAACTCCCCGAGGATGTGATAGAAGCATGATGAATCACACGTCGATCCAAAGCTTTCAGAGTCATTAAAGGAGAATTGTACCAAAGAAGCATCTCAAGAGTCCTACATCGATGTGTTACACCCGAGGTAGGGAAGATCATCTTTAAGGATATACATGAAGGAGTGTGTGGCCATCACGCTAGCAGCCGAGCAATCGCAACCAAAGCTTTCTAGGCATGTTTCTATTGGCTCACAGCAGTACAAGATGCAAAAGATATCGTACGAACATGTGAAGCATGTCAATGTTTCGCAACAAAACCCAACGCACCTACTACATAACTTAACCCCATACCTCTTGCTTGGCCATTCGCTCAGTGGGTGCTTGATAAGGTGGGTAAACTTCATAAATCTTTACCAGGAGGACATGTCTTTCTGCTAGTAGCAGTCAACAAATTTACAAAGTGGATTGAAGCAATGTTCGTCACTAGTCAAGATGGAACGTCGGCTGTTAATTTTATCAACTCAATAGTGTTCCGATTTGGAGTACCAAACAGTATTATCACCGACAATGAAACTAACTTCACCTCCAATGAGTTCAAAGAGTACTACAAAGAGATGGGTATAAAAGTAAGCTACGTTTTAGTTGCTCGCCCACAAACCAATGGGCAAGTAGAAAAAGGCAACGGTCTCGTCACCAATGGTATTAAGAAAAGACTATTGGCACCACTTGACAGAGCAAAAGGAGCCTGGGTAGATGAGTTACCTCTATCCTATGAAGCCTACGTACTACCCCAAACAATTCAACACAAGAAACACCCTTCTTTCTGGTCCATGGCACGGAAGTTGTCCTTCCAGTCGAAGTAACTCATGAGTCTCCTCGAGTAGCTAAATATGATGAAGAAGCATCCCAAGAAGCACTTCAGGATGACATTGATGCACTCGATGAAGCTCGCAATATCGCTTTACAAAGAGTAACCATCTATGAGCAGAATCTATGCAACTACCATAGCCAATGATTTTGTCCCAGGTCCTTCATCGTAGGGGACCTAGTCCTTTGGCTCAAACAATATGGTCACCATAAGCTGGAATCACTATGGGAAGGGCCTTATATCATCACAGAAGTGATCCCCAGCGGGACATATCGGCTCCAGGACAAGAAATGAGGAGTCAAGTACTCCAATCCATGGAACATTGCGCAGCTGCGACGTTTCTATGCTTATAATTTATTTCCTGCAATTTACATTAAATAAATGCCAACAGCCAGGCAATTATGCCAAAACATGTACCTTCGTCTCCAGCTTTAAATAAAAGATAAGTTCTTTCAAACTCTAGTTTTCTTATTCCTATACTCGGGAGCTCCATCAATAGAATATATTGATGCTTGCATAATGTGCCGCAATGTCAGGTTAATAGATAAAAAAGAAGTCACAACTGCGAGCCTATGATCCGACGCAAGCATCCGAACATAGTCACAGGGGCTACTACCATTAGAGAGTGCTGGTCGCGCACCCGATAAAGACGTCACGATGATTCTAGAAAAAGAAGACTTGCGTTGAAAATTTCGTCAGATGACTAGAGACTCGAGCCTACAATTGGATATAAATATTCGATTGTAGCCTTGGGATCTACTCCTATCGGGAGCACTGTCGCGCACCCGATAGAAAAACTCCCCTCTACATATAAGGTTAAAAGCATGGCCTGAAGAATTATTATCCTTGTGTGTTGAAAGGTGCACCCGATAAAATAAAAACTCTAATGGAGTCAAAAAAAATATGAACCTACGAGCATTACATCATTGTATCCTCAAACAGTTCCTCCCATCGGGAGCATTTATATACATTACCCGAAAGAAAACAGAAAAGCTCACAACTTCAGCAACTCCAGCAGCCAAACAAGGAACTCGATAGAACTTCAAAAAATCTTGGACCATGCCTGACGCGATAATAAGTCTTAATGTTGTGTCCACGACATGAAGGTAAGGCCCCAGGATTTACCCCGTGTGGCCTAGTAATCACACATGAATATGTTCTGCCAGTAAATTATCTGTATCAATGATACGATGAAAAATCCCGACGGACATGTTGGGTACCCAAAATAATAGAACTGAAATTCAGTATTCCATAAGACCTTAATGGCCTGAACTGAATTACGCCAGCAAACTCCGAGTTCAAGTCTAGGACTTGAATTTGATGTAGGTTCATAGTGTTTTTTCCCTGGAGCAATTAACGGATACCCGATCCGTCGGATGCATCAGGCATGTTGTACCATGTCCTTATAATGATTTAAATAAAAGAAAAACTCTAGTTTTCGGTAAAATTGACTTTGAGACTCAGCTCGAATCTGTGATTCCGATGGAGCCTCGGGGGATACTAACATGGGTACGACTACTCGGGTTCTTATGATTAGTTACCCCGGTTATATGATGGATCATTGCCCATGAAGCCCAAGAAGAAGGTCCAGGAAGCATCTAACGGAAAGCATGGTTTGCGAGATAAGGAAATAGAAAATGACATTGTATTAGTGTTGTAATTGTAAGATTGTAACCTATCCGTATACGGTCTTGGGACCCACCCTATTATATAGGATGGGAGGAGCCATCGGAGAGGTACCGAAAAAGCCTTGGACGATCTGTAATCGATTTGACCATAATCAATCAGACGACTTTGACTCCCTTGTTTGTCTGATCAGTCGACGAAATCCCCAGTTTCCACAAAAACCTAAGTCCATAACCATGGACATTACCGAGGTTACCCCTTGTCACCACGTGAAGACAAATTCCTACCGAATGGTAGGAAGTGGGTCTGATTTGAACTACTGGTACATGATTTGATGCTCATGATTTTTTGTAAAAAACATTTTTAGGTTCACAATATGTTGTTTTATCAGAGATCCAATGCAAGTTCAGCGAGGCTCAGCCCCGAGCTAAGAATCTTCATGTCTGCCGTTTTGACCATAGTTTGAAACAGGCATAAGAAATTCAAAAATGATCCGAACAATGTGAAACCTCCGCGTTACGTCATATTATGTGACATAGTTGCAAGAAAAAATATCAAACTTGGTATACTGATTGCATGTCAAAAAAACCTTCTCAAAAATGAGCTATCATGTTCGAGGTTTCATGTCTTTCAGGTCAAAATACCAATATTATGGCTAGAATCATGACATAGTTTGTGAAAATATACCAATATTATGCACACATGTGCATCTTGGGATGGCAAACAATGTTGGAGGAGGAAGTTTTACTTTTCATCGCACCAAAAAGACATTTTCCATTTTCTGAGTGCCAAAAACAAGGTGTTTTGTGAAGCAACCACCAAATGAAAGTTGCAAAATGGTACCACCCTATTTTCCAAAAACTACTATACCACCTTCCATTGATAATATATCAACCGGGGTATATCAAAACTTTCCGTCCACCCCTCATAAAAAAGACAAATTCCTATCAAATTCGTAGGAAGTGGTCATATTTGAACTACAAGTACATCATATACTGCTCTTGATTTTTTGAAAAAATAATTTTTGGTTCATAATATGTTGTTTATCAGAGATCCATTTGAAGTTTAGCGAGGCTCGTCCCAAGCTAGGAATCTTCATGCCCGCCGTTTTGACCATAGTTTGAAATGGGCATAAGAAATTTAAAAATGATCTGAACAATATGAAACCTTTGCGTCGCGTCATATTATGTGACATAGTTGCAATGAAAAATATCAAACTTGATATATTGATTGCATCTCAAAAAATCTTCTAAAAAATGAGCTATCATGTTCGAGGTTTCATGGTTTTCATGTCAAAAGACCAATGTTATGGCTACAATCGTGACATAGTTTGTGATAATATGTCTATATTGTGCACACATGTGCATGTTGGGATGGAAAGTGTTGTAGGAGAACGTTTTCCTTTTCGTTGTAGCGAAAAGATATTTTCCATTTTCCGAGTGCAAAAACGGGGTGTTGTGTGAAACAACCACCAAATAAAATTTGCAAAATGGTACCATCTCATTTTCCAAAAATACTAGACCACCTTCCATTAACAATGTCTCAACTAGGGTATATCGAACCTTTCCGTCCACCCCTCAGGAAAAGAAAATTTTCAACTGAATAGGTAGGAAGTGGATCAGATTTGAACTATATGTACATCATCTAATGCTCATGATTTTTTGAAAAAAAATCATTTTTCGGTTCATAATATGCTATTTTATTAGAGATCCATTTCAAGTTTAGCGAGGCTCGGCCCCGAGCTAAGAATCTTCATGCTCGCCGTTTTGACCATAGTTTGAAACGAGTATAAGAAAATTAAAAAATGATCCGAACAATGTGAAACCTTCTCGTCGTGTCATATTATGTGACATAGTTGCAACGAAAAATATCAAACTTGTTATATTGATTGTATCTCTAAATTTTTTCTTAGAAATGAGTTACCATGTTCGAGATTTCATGGCTTTCAGGTCAAAAGACCAACATTATGACTAGAATCACGATATAATTTGTGATAATGTGCCCATATTATGCACACATGTGCATCTTGGGATGACGAACAATGCTGTAAGAGGAAATTTCCTTTTCGTCGCACCAAAAAGACATTTTTCATTTTACGAGTACCAAAAACACGGTGTTTTGTGAAGCAACCACCAAATGAATTTTGCAAAATGCTATTACCCTATTTTCCAAAAAATACGAGACCACCTTCCATTGACAATGTCCCAATCATGGTATCTTAAACCTTTTCATTCATCTCTCGTGAAAAAGAGAAATTCCTGCCGAATCGGCAATAAGTGGATCCGATTTGATCTAAAGGTACACGATTTTATGCTCATGATTTTAAAAAAATCACTTTTAGGATCACAATATGTTGTTTATTTAGAGATCCTTTGCACTCAACCACAATTTTTAAGCCAAAACCCTAATTTCAAAATCATATTTTGAATTATGATATTATCCCTACTATGGACTAATGTGGGATTAGTAAATCCACTACTTAAAAAATCAAAGTATTAATAATTAACACCCTAAAATGATCTATCGAAATTTTATAAAAATTTAGAGACAAAAATCAATTGTTTTAAACTTCTTATAAAAAAGATACATAAGAATTTAAAAAAGAAAAAAGAAAGAATGAAAAAAAGCTATCATAACCGGCCCAACTGAATTGGCCCGTACTAGTCAAGGCCGGTCAAAACGTAGCCTGGCTCCCTTCCTAGGTTCCAGAAAAATTTAAAGAAAAAAAGAAGAAGAATGGATGGAGATGGTTCATTGAGGTGCAAGCCCAACACACAAAGGTCAAGTTAATAAAATCTATGAGTGGTAATATGACAAAAGATGAGTTTCTAGCTAGCTCTTTTTTCCTTATTTTAAAAGAACCTGCATGTAGGC
This sequence comes from Avena eriantha, assembly GCA_910589775.1. Taxonomy (NCBI): domain Eukaryota; kingdom Viridiplantae; phylum Streptophyta; class Magnoliopsida; order Poales; family Poaceae; genus Avena; species Avena eriantha. Next base: position 342,753,557 of record OU342741.1, read on the forward strand.
CGACAAACTAGACACAAGGGCACATATATAAATATATAAAAATTAAATTGGTATATAGACAACACATGACACATAGGCTGTCTAGCTTGACGCACGAGCATACATATTACACTATAGTTTAAGCCTGAGTAAAAGTGAGTAATTAGAGACTATTTGCTCGCGCGCGCGTTTCTGCTGTCTGATCTAAAATAAGGGCCCCTTGCGTTTAAGATCAGGTCTCGCGGTTTTAAACATGTCTAACACGTAAATGACACATTTTTATACCGATTGAAACACTCAAACCACATGCTCATATATTTGATTTACGATAACACAAACATAACAAAATGGGTTACCAGTAGTGAGTACAACACACCGATCACAGTCTGTCAAATAGAATATAGGCGACACGGCGAAGGGCGTATGTCCACCTAGTAAAATATTAAATTAACATATAAACATGACATATAGTCATCTTGACACATGGGAATACATATAAAATATTAAATTGACATATAAATATATAAATATGATACTAGGGGCTGACACATAGACCCGACCCTTAGGAGCAACAGTTGAGGTGCCTGTCTCATCGTTTGAACATATGATAAATTAACAGCTATGACGATCTAATTTATTCATAATCGCTTATAAATAAGGTTTTCATCTAGGCAACATGGTTATGACGATTTCGTAAAAGAAAATAATAACGATTTTGACACAAATCTTTATATTTATGTAGGGCTTTGGCCTCTTTAAATGGCTTACGACCATTTAGTACAGAATTATCATAGATGTATGGCAATTGTCCATGGCAACTATAAGAAGGTCATAGAATAACAGATTTCTTGCGGTTTTGTACCCAATATGCATCCATGACCGGATATGCATGGTAGGTATAGTTCTCACTATGCTGTTAGAATACATGGCGATGGTAGGTTGGTACCCAGAGAGATGGTGTCCCTTCGATGCTTTTTTAGAGTATCTCCACTCGGGGTCCTAAAGCCCCCTAAAGGGCTATCGGAGGTGCCGATGCTGAAAATCATGTCTAACTCGTACCCCAATTCTTTTTTGGCACCGTCGCAGCCTATTTTGTTATCCGGCGTCCCTAGACCGAATCCAACCCACAGAAGGTTTAGCGGGGATGCCAGATGAAGCTGAAAATGATGCGGGCCAGCCTTGCCAGTGAGATGGGTGCTTCGTTTCTAGAGCCGACACGTCCTGATACCTGGCCACGCGCCAGTGCTCCCTTTTATTGTCGCCCTTTCCAACTCCTCTCGTCCAACTTTCTCGCTATATTTAGGGCGGCGCCATTGCCATCCATAGATCCACACCGCCCTCTCTCACCATGGACACCCGACACTGGGCCTATCTCAACCTTGAGGAGACGGATGCCTTGTGCTCCTCCAACTACCCATGTTCGCCGGTCTACCGGCTGCCCCCGACTGGATGCTGAGCGCCAAAGGGTTTCCTGTCCTTCCTGTGCCTCGAGGTTCTGCCAAACGGGCAGCCATCACGAGCCACTACTACCTCGAGCTCACGTCGGATCATCATATGGTTCCCAATTGGTGCCCCGACAACACCGCGACCTGGACCGCCAACTTCGCCAATCGGCGGGAAAGAGAGCTCGCCAAGTACGAGAGCGACGGCCCTCCTCCGTTGAATCACAACGAAGCTGATCGGCGGCTGTGGTGGGCGAACCGGACCCTCGTCGTTGTGATGCGCCACATCGACGGAGATCACCCTCGCCTTCGGTACCCACACTTTCAGCCACCACGGAGTCCAAGTAAGGGCAGCAGCGGCCGCGGGCGCGGCGACATCGCCAACCGGGGCACCCCACCTCCGGGGGTCCTGCCTTTGAGGCCGGAATGACAGGTGCCACCGGAATACGCTATGGCCCCGTGCCAGCTCAGATTCACCGGCGGCCCTGAGGAGTTCCCGGGGCAGTGCGCGACCATGCGCGTCTCCTTGTACAACGCGGAGGACGACAAGGTAGGCTGCTGCAGCAGCTTCGGCCAGCGGTCCCCGCAGTCTACGTTGATCGACGGTCTCCGCTACCCGCTGCAAACCGCGGAAGGGCAGAGGTTCTAGCCGCGCACACCGAACGACGAAGATGGGAATGATGACCTCGAAGCAGTGTACTACAGGATTATGCAGGATCGTGACTAATTTTATTTTTCAAACGTCTAAAATTGTCGCAAAATAATAAATTTCATAATTTTGTAAACGTACGACTAGAGCCAGCGTTCCCCAATTTTTTGGACCAATCCAGACATCCATACGATCCAAAATCAGACCGTGGCTGATACGGGACGAGTGGAGATGCTCTCGCTGGCCTTCTCCGCGGACTGTCGTGTGGTGCCGTCGCGAAGGTGAAGGCGGGTGGCAGGAGACAGCATTAGACAGATGACGACCCCCGCCACCTGCTCCTAAGTCTCTGCACGGATGCTTGGCCACGAACACACACATGCGGCCATTGCAAGGCCATAGGCACAGCCGAAGCACTGCAGCAACAACGACAATAAAAAAAAATCAGAAAGTGCGCATCACTGCCTGAAATAAGCACGATCGTGCGTCACACTTGTGTGTGTACATACCCTCCAGGCGATCTTCACACCATGATCATGCGTCGCTGCGTCGACTTCCTCCGGGGCGGCCGGAATTGGCGGTGGAGGCGGATGCCGCCCTTTTTCTAGCAGGCTGCATTGGAGATCTTCTTGCTCCATCGGAAGGCTAGCCTTTTTCCCTCTCTGCTAGTACGAGGAAAACGGGACTAATGTTTATCGAGAGAACATACTCATAGGGGAAGAGAACGGGGTAGTCTAGTATTTAGGTTGCAGTTGGCGTATTCGAGCAACCGGAGTTTGATTCTTGTTAGGGATGAATTTTCAAAATTCTCACGTCGATCTTTTTCTACTATATTGAAAAAGTGTTTAATTCCTTCTAATACTGTTTCATTTTTTCATATTCATAGGGAAAGTTTAGGAGAGCAGATCGGAAGGTATAGTCTATAGATCGGATAATTTGGAGCCAAGCTGTATTCTTTTCCTAATCTATAAACTACTTATAGTATGAGACTTGCTTCAGTGAAAGTATCATAGATAGTATCATGATGGTATCATGTTACATGCATACAAAATGGTTATGTATCATATCAATTAATGATAAAAAAAAGTGTGTTGGTATCGTAAGTAGATACGGTATTATATCACGTAGAACTATATAAACTAATCTCACATAAATCTTGTACTCCCTCCGACCCAAGTTAATTGACTTAGATTTGTCTAAATTCATAGTAGATGGTCCTGACTTATCTGTGGCGCATGTAACTACCGTGCGTCACTGATAGTTGTGTTATTCATGGCGCGACACTGCTACATGCGCCACGGATAGTCCAGGGCTATCCATAAGTGGCAGATAGAGATGGTGCCAACTTATCTATGTCGTACAGATATGTGATGCGCCACATATAAGTTTTCAAAAAAATTGCCCCCCTTTGGATCGCCTTGGATCGTCTTTTTAGTCTTGCAAAAATAAAAGAAAATAAAAAATATTTTAAATTTTAAAATCCTTTAACATGTAGGTAGGTAATGTGGTCTAGTTTGTAGGAAAATTAACAAACATAAATTTTGACTTTTTTTTTGCAAAAAAGGTGATGGCACGGTAAAACGTCCATAACTTTTGCATGTCAAAAAAATCTTTATATATCAAAACGACGAGCACAAAATTCTACATTCGCAATTTTTTAAATCTCAAAATTTGAAAAGAAAAAAAAGTTATGACTAAAAGAAGTTTTTTCCTATAAAAAAATGAAGACCACTTATCACTAGCGCACCCTATTGTGGTGCGCCACGGTTAAATGTGGCTGGACTTCAAATATGCCACGCCTCCTCTCTTCCCCTTCTCTTTCCCTTCTTCTCTCTTTCTCCTCCTCTCTTCCCTTCCTCTTCTCCTCTCCCTCTCCTTCTCTTCTCACTCTCCTCCCCTTCTTCTCTCCTCCTCTCCTCTCATTCTTCTCTCCATCTTCTCCTGCTACTTCTCCTTCTCCTCCACCACTTGTCCTCTCTCCGGCCACTGCTCCGAAGCCGCTCCAGCCGCCGCGCCATCCTTGAGCTCCTCCCCTCCCCAAGATCTTCCTCAGCCCCGAGTGCCTCCTACCGACGCGGACATGGCCTCCCGCACCTTGCTGCGGTGGTAGGTTGTGGCCGCAGCGAGGCGACGATGTCAACTTCGACGCGCCAGATCCCTTTCTTTTTTGAATTTTCAAAAAATTATCTATGGCACACTATACCCCATGCGCTACAGATAAATTTTCATATCCCGCCTTTTTGAATTTTAAAATACTTATTCGTGACGCATCGTACCCCATGCGCCACGGATAACTGGACTTATCTGTGGCGCATCTCCACATGCGCCACTGATAACACATATCAGTGGCATAATGACAGTGGCGCACGGGCCATGCGCCATGGATAACATATGACGTGCACCACTGATAGGCATTTCTGTAGTAGTGCATGCCTCATGACGATGTTAAAGTCGGTGCCAACGCGCCTCTGGCAAAAGGGACACCTGTACAAGTATCCAACCCAGTAGCCATCAAGTTGGCCCGACCGTAGCCTCCTCAAGACATGATGAGCCTTCCCGTGAAAGGACTCATCATCTATACAAACATCGTCGCTTAGTTCCTATTACATAGCAACATACAAATATGAGTGAATTGCAACGTAATGGATGGAATAAACCAAAGATGATCCTAATACGAACATGAAAATAAATGAGGCAGTCTCAGTTTAACATTGGACACACCTATCTTCAAAGATGGAATTAGTAAACCAATGATCATGCACAACGAATTTGTACACACTAATGCTTCGCTAACCCACCATGAACATATGAATCATTTGAGTATGCCCAAACATTAATCATCAACAAAAAATCATCAAAGGCACCACTACAAATCCCCTTATTAATACCGCGTTGCTTGACCAGAGGGCTTGAGCTGTCCGCTCTCTAGCGCGCGCTCTCCCTCCGTCTCCTAGCTCGAAGCCCCTTGCGCGCTTGCTCAACACTTAGAAAATCCAGTGCAGAAATCCTAGCTATTCCTGCCGCGTCGATGAGGACAGGGCAAGGAGAAGTAGAGATACCAGAAGAAGACAGAGAGGAACGGTTCGCATGACACGTTTTGACACGGGCCCACGTGGGAAGTTGTCGGAGAAAACAGGACGGGCGAGCGCATGATCGCCAGCGCAGGAGAGAATCCGACGGCTAGAAAATGGAGGCTCAGTGGAGCAAACCAGCTACCGAGCACTATTTAGCATTTGAGATACCAAAGAGAAACAGAGAACAGCATTGCAAGATTACGAAACGGAGACACCATTTGCAAGATTAGGAAACAGAAGAAACAGAAGGTCCGTCCGATCAATCTTTAGCGATCGACACAGCGTTCGATGGCACCGACCACCGAACTTGCCTTCTTTTCCATCCGGAGTCGGATTGCCGAATCCGGTTTCTGCTAGGAGACACCAATCGATCGTTGGGTTCGCCAGTTTAAAAGGTCACGCCCATGGAGGGCATGGCCAGCCATTGAAGCAACGCCAAATCCAACAGAGCGGTTGGTTTACGCACATAGCAAACCCGGTCTCGATCGTCTACGAGAGCTTGAGCTTGCGACGAGCAAGATGGCAGCCCAGCATCAGGCCGGCGGCGCGCCCCTGTGCGTGAACGCCTGCGGCTTCTTCGGCAGCCCGGCGTGGCGTGTCGGAGGAAGTTGGGGCTGATGGGGTTCGCGTGCCGTTGCGGCGGCGTATACTGCGGCGCACACCGCCACGCCGGCGCCCACGAGTGCTGGTTCGACTACAAGACGGCCGGCCGGGAGCAGATCGCGCGCCAGAACCCGCTCGTCGTCGCGCCCAAGATCGCCAGGATTTGAATCGACGTTTCTTCTGCAGATGAGCCAACAAGCGCGCGTTATCTTCAGCAAGAACTGAACAGTAGCGAGGCCTTTGGCCTGTTAGCTAAGAAACAGTAGCGAGGCTGCCTCGTGCACTAGATTTAGCTTGTAAACCTTTTAGATTGTACATGTACTCTATTTGTTCTCCTATAGAAATGTATTGTATGACAGTGTCTTCTTAGATTGCATCTCTCTCCGCAGATAATGGTGTTGGGAGGAAAATATTGCACAATTAAAAACAAATTGGAAGCTATTCTCGGTTTAAATTTTAAAATATAAGATGTTTTAGCCTTTTTTAAAATATACGATGTGTAGCGTCGAGCAAAATGAGTAAACCTAAACAATAGAATGCGTCTAGATACATAATTTCAGAAATAAGCAAAAACATTTTATATTTTTTGGAACCGATGTAGTATATCAGAATCAAGCACTTGAATTATACTCCCTCTGTCAATATAGTGGCGGTTGGCGACGGTCGTGCGTGCGTTTAATTATCACCCGTAATATAAGTTGCGGTTGGCTTGGAGAGACATGTAACATCGTTCATACAAAAAAATTCTACTACAGTATGAATGCATTTCTCTCGCCACTGGGGTTATATAAGTATATTAATGTATAGATGCTGAACTTTTGAAAATTGCAAGTAACTTCGTCCAAATATATACAGCCGGCTTGTTATTTCGGACATTTAGATCTTGGAGCAATTGCTTAAAATAATGTTACTAACTAGCCGTAAGTTCGATTTGAAATCTATTGTAAATTATACTTTCAGTGGAAGAATACAAATCCATTTGATCTAAAATAAATTCGAACTACTAGTTTCTATAAGCCAAAACTCCTATTTGGATTAACAAATGCAAACTCCTATTTTGTTACCATTTATCATTCCGTGCACGCTCTCTTACCATTGTGACTGTTTCCCGTAGCCACTATCTATTTCAAAACTATACTATCACTACATGATAACAGATTCTTATTGTTTCTTTTTTCTCACTCATTCATGTTCAACTGAGCTATAATTTAAAATTATATTTTACATGATTATCTGTTTAACACGGTACAACAATTAAACCGAACTTTAAAAGACACATTTCAAGATCCACATGGTTTTCAATCTCACCGGGGTCCTCCAATATTAAGTTGCTACCAAGAACACCCTATTGTAGATATCAAGGTGAGTTTGCTTCCCCTCTTGAGGGTGCTGCTTGGTGCATGACGAGCCGAGGCTAGGAGCATGGCGGGAATTCTTCGGAGGATGCAGCGGTTGCGATCTTCCTCGTTTAGTTGATCCGCCTCCGTCTTTATTTTGTTTTTCTTTGCTCTCTTTCGGGCGTGTGTGTGTTGCTGCACCAGCATCTTGTTTCGTTTTCAGTCTTTGGGCATGTGTTGTCTGGCCCAACAACAGTCTCACATGTGGTGCTATATTAATATAGCTGGGCCTATGCCTATTTCGAAGAAGATATCAAGGTGAGTATGATAAAATATACCCTAATAAAATAGATAAGAAATAAGTTAAACATATAAATTTTGAAGAATAAAATATATGTGGCATATGGAGTTATCTTCTAACCACTTCATTTTCTTCCTTGCTTCCCATCAAACATTCTTGACATTTTCAGATTCTTTTATCAGATTCACCTTATTTCATGCTCTGCTCCTTTCCGATTAGGATTATCGTTGTCATTTTGTTGCTTTGATGTTGCCATAGACTCCAAGCTGTACCGACAGAGACAAAGACAACCTCTATGACTTCTTCCATCTCGACTATCATTAACCTCTACAAACCCACTTATCGCGCTCTAATGACGACCTATTAAATCATTCATTTAGAATATAATACCCTTTTTAATGCTGCAGATGCCTTTGCAATCAAAACCTCTAGCAAAAAATTCAACATCGATACCATTGCAAGAAAAAAAATGCACTCAGTGCAAACAAAAGATAGAATTTAGGTGAATCTCTTATAACCTGTAACAGAATCCCATGGACCTACAGTAATTTACTCAGTGCAGCAATGCATCATTGAACAAAGGCATATCACCTGGTTGGAAGCTATACAAAATAGTAAATACACACGGTTTGAGTTAGTGAAACAGTAATTTACATAGTTTTACCATCTGCAATACATTACAAAACAAATATAAACTCCTCTCACAATCATATGCACACATCTTGGATCGGTGCTAATGTCTCAGGATGCAAGAAGATCTATTCATAGTGTTGATGTTAAGCAAGCAATAACTAATGATGCAATATATGCACTCGTACTCTTGGATTTCAAATGTTAAGGAACGATTGAGAATAATCCTTCAGTTGTACTTTAATTTTCCTCACTTATAATAAATTCTTCTGAAATTTTAAATAGAATAGACTTGCTACCACTATACGGGAAACCAAAGCACACTGAATTGGAAGACTCGAGCAGATTGGAGTACCACTATAAAAATAAAACCAATTATTAAACCATTGGAACCGACTGAGATCGCGGAAACTGGAAATGAAGGTCTCTTCGTGCCTGGCCAGCTTGAGGAACAAAGCAAAGGTGGGATTGAGAATTATCGACGCGGTTAATCCAAGGCCGCACCTCGAGGGCGGTGACCCGTTATTCTCCATGCTAGCCGGGCTAACCAAGGTCCGATCAGAGATATATCAACCATGGAGATTTTTAAATGACTAAAAACAGAAAATATCATTTACCAGAAATACTGGGGAAGGAGGAGGTATCCTCTCACACCATGAAGAAAAGGAATCGCCATAATAAACTCTAGGAAGCAATCACGCCGTGGATCTGGGCGCAGGACGGGCTAGGTTGCAGTGGACGTGGCGACGGACGGCAAGTGGAGCGGAGGCGGACCCTCGCTCCCAGCAGTGGCACCTGCGTCGGTGGCGGCGGCGTTGGTGGCATCGGCGTGAGAGGCGACGTGCTGGTTGACGGCCAAGTGAGTGCGGCAGGGGCGTCGCAAATCGCGGCGTCCGCGCGGGGGGCATTAGGCCATATACAATGCAAGTTGCTTATACGGGTGCTTAGCAAAATAAACCAAGTTGCTTACACGGGTGCTTTGCAAGTTGCTTACACGGGCATCACGATCTTAGCAAAATTTCGGAGCAACGTAGTGATCGTGCTGCCTTTCTCGGTGCCACATAGGATGCCCTAAGATCTTTTTGTAAGATTTGTCCGTAGATGTAGCATTACTGCAGGACGTGGGGATATCGCGGGCTTTGGATTTTTTTTGGACAATTGATGGCTATTGGCTAGACGTCTAGCCATGTTTTAGTTTTAATCTAGGCCGCTTGTTTAGATCATTAGAGGGTTAAGATTGTTCGGATCTGCTGCTCTGGGTCTTTTTATATTATTAATAATATAGATGTAGATGTAGATATGCGACTAATAGCCCCTGTTGCATATTGTTAGGGGGGCGAACCATGGCAAGGGCCTGGCCACCGCTCGCCCTCCATTGGATCCGCAGCTGGCTATGTGATACCCATAGTTATACAATATTGTGCAACACGTTGCATAGGTAATGGCTCGTACTCCACTAATCATTGCGTTTCACAGAACATTAATCGGTAATAAATGGTCAAGATGACTGCATTTAGTAAATCGGCTCATGCTTGTTCAAAAAACATATATACGAGTTCCTGTATAGGGTTTCCCACAGCCTAAGAAGGCTCTCCCCAAGAGCATCCAAAACCCATCTAGGGTTTCGTCCCTCTCGCCGGTGACGTCGTCGGTCCTCTCCATCTCCGATGGCCCTAGGACCTTGGAGGTGTGGCGGATCACGCCCTCTCGCCGGCGAGAGGTTTTCGTTTCTTGTTTAGTCTATTTTTCAGTGTCTTCTTCGAGATGTTGAGGCGACGGCTACGTCTTGGAGTCAGAATAAATTCCTCCCCGCTCTATCTCGCTCCGGGGGCGCTTCTAGCGCCGACGGAGGCGCGTGGAGTCATTTATCCGGCGAATCTCCTGGGATTCGGTCCGGTTTTGTGTCCGTTCGTGTGTTTTTATATCAGTTTCTTCCGACCTATGGTTGTCATCATTGGCGATGGTTGCTGCTCTAGTGCGCTGGTCCTTTGTGGCCTTAGCACGACGACTTTTCGTCTGTCTACTACAACAAGCTCTACTACGACAAGCTTTGTCCGGTTCCGGTGATGGAGGGGCGAAGACGGCGGCGCGCCTTCGGCTCGTGCTAGTGTTTGTAGTCGTCATTAGGTGGTCCAATGATCTATTTATAATTTTTATTATTTATGGTCTTCTTTGTACTGCTGTTGATGATTATTAATGAAATCGGTGGAATTTCGCAAAAAAAATAAAAACATATGACGAAGATCAGTTTATATGAGATCTCACGTTTTGTGACCTGTTTTAGGTAAAATCTATGTACTTAGACATACAGAACGGTTACACACGGTTTCTTCATAAATATATTTGGGAAATAAATATTCCACTGAAGATTAGAATCTTTACATGATTTTCGCATAGAAAAGTTTTATTGATAAAAGACAATTCAGATAAACGAAACTGGCAAGGAGATCAGAAACGTTGTTTTTCCGTGCTGAATACGAGACGGTCCAACATATGTTCATTGAATGTCCATTAGCAAAACTCATATGGCGTATAGCTAATACGGCTTTTAAGCTAACTCTCCCAAAGAATATTAAGAACTTATTTGGGATAAAGAACTTGTTCGAGTGGATGATTGTGTGCTTTACAGTAGGCTATTTGGCTTATACAAAATGATATTGTTTTTAATACTAGAAAATCGAATTCTTCTTTTATATAGGTTATTCCCTTTTTTGACGGAAAAAACATACAGTAACACTAGTAGCATTGAATTTTCTATGGGATCGCGCGATGGATAGCTCACTCTCGATCACGTGGTGGAGACATGGGTGATCGGCCCACAACCACCTGAAATCAAATCCTTGCACAACTCTTCTTTGCTTTTCCTCCTCGGGATAAAATCCTTATGATTCCTTATAAATTTATAAATAGCAATTCGGAGAAGATTTTTGTTCGACGGCGAGCCGGACATCACATCGAGCCACATCCCGGCGCTCCTGCGCTAGCCACCTTCCTCCTACCTCCCCTCCCCTCCTCTCCCCACCATCTCCGGCGATCGCCGCTGCGAAGCCCGCGCTGTGATGACGGCGGCGGGCTCTCCTCTACCCACTCGTTCGGAGGGGTTGCACGGGGTGACGAGCAGCGGCGACATGTGCGGTCTACGCGGCGGCGGGGGTCAGCCGATGATGCAGCCCAAGATCTGAGTCAGGTGGGCCTCGATGTCGGTTGGGCAGGCCCGACCTTGGCTGGGCAGGCCTCGGTGGGGGAGGAGCCGGTGCTTCCCGCAGTGGGCAGGGAGCCTCTCGCGGCTGTAGGCCCCGCTGGTACTGATTTTGCGGCCTTTTGGGCCGGATCTAGTGACCCATGGCTGCGGGAGCTCGTATCCCATGCTGCTTCTCCAGTTCTCAGTACGGGAGGGTCACGGCGGCAGTGTCCTATTGTCGTGCAAAGGCGAGTCCTTGGGTACCACAAGGGACGGGCTTGACAGGCGGTGGCGTCGCGGCGGCAAAGACATGGCATGTCCCTGGGCATTGTGTCCGGGGTGCTTCTTTGCGGTGGTCAAAGGTTCTGGCCGAGTACCGGACTACAAGGAGTGAGGCGGCGGTGGCGCCACTCATGGCTGTTGGCGGTCGAACATGGCAGGTTCGGTCGGTGGTGGCGATGGATGGTTCGACGATATCGGGGCTGATAGGACCTCTTCACGGCTTGGTAGGCGGCCGGGCCGGATCCGGTCCTACTTGACCCTGCTATTGCATCCGGACAGCGACAACCTCGGGTGGTGGAGGGCGGATCCCCTCCCTCGGGATGCCTTGCGGTCTGATGGCTATTGGCTATGGTGTTGCCCTACATTGTCCAATCCGCCAGTCTTGCGGTGTGATGTTTGTCGGGCCATGGGCTCAAGTGTGTGGATGTCGGGGTGGTGGCCCCGGAAGGTGGACTACGCGGGTGTCTCTATGGCGAGCGACAATTGCGGTGGTGGTGGTCTCTCTCTTTGGTCATGTGGATGGCGTGGAGCGTACGGTGGGGGATCCTGGTGTTAGCGGTGCTCCGGCTCTGGCAGCTCACAGATCGCGGTTCACAGACCTAGCTTAGGGACATCAGGCAGCTGAGTTCTCGGGAGCGGTGTGAGGATGCGTGCGGGTGATGCGTGCGGGTGTCGTAACCCTCTTGGGCGCGTCGTTGTGGCTATCCTCACCGCACTGCGATCTAGGTGGAAACCCTTGACCTCGCGGTCCCAACAGTGGCGGCGTGGTGCGTCGTTACTCTTTTGGGGCGTCGTCGTGGAGGTCCGATACCTGTCGGTATCGTTTCTCTGCCTTCAGTGGCAAGTTTTGGTTTTTCCATGTATTTTATTTTCTTTATTTTGATATGTTTTGTAAGAGATTTCTCCTCACCAGCTCGTATCAGTTCGGCCATTGTAACTTTATTTATAAAGCAGGGCGAATAGCATGTTGAGAGAGAGAGAGGTTATTCCCTTGACCACGCATTGGATCACTATGTGATCTTTCCTTTTTCAAGAGGAGCTCAGGGCGATCATGTATACTCGATGCAGCTGTTTGAAAATGGTTGCACAGGATATATTCACTGGTTTCGGCTAGCATTTTGATAATATGATCTCATCTTGATGTGTCAGATTTTTTTGTTGCTTGCTTTTCTATATGGTTGATACATGTATCAATCTTATGTGATCCATGAGCTGAACACTTTGTATGAACTCTTTGTAATATTTTTTAATAAGTCAATAAATAAAACATTAGTCGATGCAGAGACTAGGGCATCGACCCCCTTTTGAAAAAAGAACACAAAACATTAAATATCCGATACAAATCGTGATATATATACATACAGGAGGCATGTACATATTCTTGGCGCGTTCTTTAAATCACGATTGCGCCTGTCGCACGTCGATGCGTCTTCTTCGTCTTCGCCGGGGGCTTCTGTCCGCGGAGGCCGGTGTTAGGAATGGAGGTGGAGGCCTCCCTTCTTCTAGCAAGATGTAGATGAGATCTTCCTTCTCCATGGCAGGCTAGGCCAGTTGTAGGCCTAGGGCTTTTAATTCCTTTTTTTAGGACAGGAAAGAAAGTCGTGACTATTGTGCACTACAGAAAATACCATTGCTAGATTATGAAACGGGGACACCCAGCCAGAGTTCCGGTTGGAATCCATATTAATTGTCACTGGATTGGATGTATCTAATACTAAAACATGTCTAGATATATTCATTTCTGCGACAAGTAATATAAATCGGAGGGAGTAGTATATTTTTGGGAAATGAATTAAAAGCCCCGGGGACACTGCTCGTCCCGCGTGTGCGTGCCTCTGCCCATGGGACTTGTCCTCGGGGAGCTCCGCGACAGCCGGGGAGGGCGAGGTTGGGCGGCGCTCGCCACTGCCTTGCGCCGCGGGGCAGCCGCCATCCTTGCTGCTCTGCCCCCTCCCATGGCGTCGCTCATGGACGACTCGTCGTGATTTTTTTTGGCTACACGCGTTTTGTGATTTTGCTTTCCTACGTATCCAACGACGCTATCATAGGCATATGCTGAAGCTACCAGTTTTAGTGAGGATGACGATGCTACCATGGCCTCGAGCTGTGGTTTTTGCTACCCTAGGCATGAGGGTGTGCTACCATAGGCATACAGTGGTGCTACCAACTTCAGGTGACGGACTCCGGCGAGGTCTCCGGCGAAGTTAAATTTGCTACAATAAGACTTTTTTTTGCTACAACCGTTTAGCGGTTTTGCTACCATAGCGCAAAGTTTTTGCTACGAGGTATTCGGCGAGCTCTCCGGCGAAAGTCTCCGGCGATTCTCCGGCTAAGTCGGTTTTGCTACATTAGTTTAATTTTTTTGCTACATGTCCGGCGAGATCTAGTATGTCTGTCTTTTTCTGGACCGAACCGTTTTCTGCATGTAGCAAAAGCGAGACTAGTTATAGCAAAAGAGGGTATGTCTGTAGCAAAACAAAATTTGGAGACTTTTTGGGAGACACGTATCAGCAGGGAGGCGGGGATCCCGGGAAATATCCCCCGGGGACGTCGTAGGCTCGTAGCAGTCCCCTATATTTCTTCATAGAGGTCCGTCCTTTCGATCTTTGGCGACACAGTGTTTGATGGCACCAAACTAAACTTGCCTTCTTTTTTCCATCATCCGGAGTCAGATTGGAAAAGAAAACACCTTTGCTAGATTACGAAACGGAGACACCCAGACTCCGGTTGGAAGGCGGTGTAGGAGTCTTTTTTTTCATAGAGGGCCCACGTGACAGGTCGGTCCGATCGATCTTTGACGACACAGGCGACCACCGACACAGGTCATGTCCGGCCTGGCGGCGCTCAAGATCAACTCGCCTGCAGGTGTCGTCGGTGACGAGGCGGAGACTCCCGAGGAAATGAAGAACCGGTGCGTGGCGTGCCGGAAGAAGTTGGGGCTGATGGGGTTTGCGTGCCGCTGTGGCGGCGTATACTGCGGCGCGCACCGCCTCGCCGGCGCCCACGAGTGCTGGTTCGACGACAAGGCGGCCGGCCGAAAGCAGATTGCGCGCCAGAACCCGCTCGTCGTCGCGCCCAAGATCTCGAGGATTTCAAATCGACGTTTCTTCTCCAGATGAGCTGTGCGTTGTCACAGCAATGACCGGCTGATACCCTCATCAAGAATCAAACAGTGGCGAGAGTGCCTCCTGTACTAGGTTTAGCTTGTAAACCTCTTACATTGTACAAGTACATGTACACAATTTGTTGTCCTAAAGAAATGTGCTGTATGACAGTGTCTTATTCTTAGATTGTATCAAATATTGCACAATTAGAAAACCGAATTGGAAGCTTTATCGGAATGGCGACCCGTGTGTGTTCTTAGTAATCACCCGGATATGCCTGCCCAATTTATTACACGAAAACTCATTTATATTTATATTTATGGGATGACCAAGCCTGCTACTTGTCCCAGTAGCATTGTGCACCCTACTATGCTCTACACATGTATGTGCATAGGATTCTGTTGCATCATTATATTCATTGCTAAAACTAAAATTAAATAATATCTCCTAAACTAAGTTGATCTTGGCGAGGACTTCAAATTTAGATCGCATGTTGCTTTGCTTCGACGATTTTATTTCGGTATTGCCAGTTTTCATATTATAGTATCATAGAGAGAACAACTACCATTATAATGGTGCATAGCTATCATCTAATTGTGTGCGTGGTTTTAGGCATTGCAATGTTATGCATAGATAGGTAGTAGATATTTAAGTGTTTACAACAACGAAATGATGGTATCATGCCCCAGAGTTATTATTGTGCAAGTCTTTGCATTTGTGTAAAATGATGTTTCAAAAGCCTTGGAACCATTTTTATTATAGTTTGATAGCTAAGACTAGTATAACCTGGCAAGTGATCACTAGCACAAAAAATGTTTTCAATACATATAAAGTATGGGAGTTTCGACGAACTTCTTGCGACCAAGCCACTGATAAAAAGATCATCAATTTTGGGTATACGGTTTATAAAACAAAAGTTTTTTAAGTTTGAAAATTGTGACAAACTTTTCATTTGCCATACTCTTAGAAACCCGAGTGTTGACGAAGAGGCTACTGATGGATCGATGTTAGTTTCGAGTAGTCCATCGATACTCAAAGAAGTGTACATGTAGCTTGTGTAAGTCAAAATAAATTAAAATTTGACCAATTATATATTGAAAAGAGTAGCAACATCTATTACATCAAATCTGTACTAAATTAATGTTACAAATACTGTTAGTTTTTTCACAAATTTGGTCAAGCTTTAAAAATATTTGACTTAGGACATTACATATACACTTATTTGTGGAATGAAATCTTTACATGAGCTAGTACCAGCCATACTTTGGGTCGAGTTTACACGGGAGATGAGCGTGAACATGACGTTGACTGATTATTAGAGTCGTGGCATATTAAATGTTAATTAGTGACCGTGTGTGTCGGAAAATTGCCTGAATTAGTCACCTCCGTCGAACCTACAATAATCACAATGTAATAGAAGCGGCTACTGATAATAGAGTGTGGAGCGCTACGGCCGTTGAACCGCAGAAGACCGCATAACCCCCAAAGCAGCTGCCAGTCTGCCACAAAACTAGGGTTGCAAGCGGCACCCAATCCGCTCCACTTCGTAGGCAAAATTTGATAGTTTATTTCAAACAAATCAAAAAATTCCTGATTCATGGAATGGTTCTATCGCCGTGTTCGGTTCAGAAAAAAGGAGGGATGAAATGGTTTCGTTTTGTGTTTGATTGGGACAAAAACATGGAATGAAATGACCGGCTTTTACCCATAATTGATTTTATTTATCCAAATCGGAGTACCTAACACTTAAACAGAGAAGGGCAGCACATGTTCTTTCTCACTTTGCAAAATTAGAGAGGAAACATGCCAAATTGGAGAGGGAGGATGCAAAATGAAGTGGATAGGAACAGCCGCGGGTTTCCCGCCGGTGTCTTGCTTGATTCACGAGGCCGTTGTGCCTGATTTTCGGTGTCGTCGTTCCCTCATGATGTCGCCGCCCCTATGAACTACCGTCAGATTCTCACAACCACTGCCGCCACTTTGGCCCGCAATCACCGCTTCCTCGCCCACCGTCTCTTGCGCAGGCAGCCGACGGCCAAGCTCCTACCACCGCTCATAGTCCCTGCCATTGCCGCCCCATAGCCCCTGCCACTGCCGCTGCGTGTAGCCCCTGCCACCACTGCCCCCTCTCTCCCCCCTTTGGTCGAGCTCCTGGCCCCTCATCCGCAGCCCCAACCTCCTTCCCGCCGGTGAGTGGAGAAGTAGATGTGGAGGCACCGAGGTGAAGAGACACACGTGTGAGAATAATAAGGAGTTTTCTTTTTTTCGTCACTAAGGAGTAAGATGTGGTTAGCGGTCGGTTCTACCAGATTCCACGGATTCGGTCGGACGAGTGCATTGTGTTGTGCAACCCCTGCCGACTGTCTGATCCCGAGGGTGCACCCCCTAGATGAAGTAGACAATTGAAAGCACACACCAATGCAAAAATTAGATTGACATGGTAGAAATAGGGAAGATCTCTTTATTGATCTTTTATGAAACCGTATGTACAATGGTTGCTCCTCGCTTTATAAAGACTACAGGGGATAAAGAGATAAGGATGCCAATTTAACGTTAACCGTGTTGTCTTAGCCTAATGGAGGCCACCGAAGTGGGCCTCCGACTGCCTAGTTTCCCAACACACACCCCTGGGTATCTTATATGTATATCCATGTCTTAAAACTCTGAAAAATTCAGTGGAAAATTATGGAGAAAAGTACATGGTATACTTTATCTATGTTGCATGAATTGCCTCATTAAAAATCTCATGTGAGAAACTTCATAAAAACTCACTTAAGTGAAAAAGAGTACAATTTACCTAATTATAAAGTTAAGTATTCAATCATTGGGATCGAGATTTTAGCGATGAGTTTGTGAAGATTCTCCCCATGAACCGTGCATCTCCCTAAGTCTCATTATACCAATTCCACGAACACCTCTCTCAAAAGAAGATGCTGGTAATGACTTAATGAATAAATCAGCTAGATTTATACACGACTTAGTATGCAAGATCTTTACTTCGTTCATCTTTTGCAATTCATGTCCATAGAAGAACTTGGGGTTTATATGTTTTGTAAGATTGATCTTCACGTAACCCATCTGAACTTGCACAACACGAGCGGCATTATCTTCATAGATAATAGTTGAGGTTTGTACGGTGTTCAATCCAGATGGCATTTGGATGTGGCCGACCATCTGTCGAAGCTATACACATTCTAGTGATGCTTCGTATAATTCTGTGATCTCCGAGTGGTTCGTCGAAGTTGACACAATAGTTTGCTTAAATGATTTGCATGAAATTGTAGTTCCTCCACAAAGGAAAAAATATTCAGTCTATGACTTGGAGGTGTGCGGGTCCGAAAGGTACCCATCTGCATAGCCTACAACTGATAGGTCTTGATTCTTTCAATAAAACTAGCCAAGGTCTTTGGTCCCTTGCAGGTACCGGAAGATGTCCTTAACACCTTTCAAATGTATCTTGATAGTCTTAGAACTATACCTAGCAAGAAAATCGATGGATAATGCAATATCCGGTCGTGAAAAATTCGTGAGGTACATAAGTGCACCAATTGCGCTCAAGTAGGGGAATTCTGGTCCCAGAATTTCCTCCCCCTCTTCTTAGGCCTGAATGTGTCCTTGTCTTGCTACAAAGATCTTTCGACCATCGGGGTCTTAGAAGGATATGCTTCGTCAAATCCAAATCGTTCAAACACATTCTAGGAGTAGGCCAACTGGTGCACTAGAACCCCAACAGGGGAATGCTCAAGTTGCAGACCCAGACATAACTTGGTTTTGCCTAAGTCTTTCATCTCGAATTCCAACATCAGGTAGGAACTTGCTTTCTCAATATCCTCAGGTGTAGCAATTATATTCAAATCTTCCATGTATACCAAGATAATACAGAATCCATCATGGGATCTTCGTATAAAAACACATGGAAAATCTTCATTGCTCGTGTATCCCTTCTGATGAAGGAAATCGCTTAAACGATTATACCATATCCTACCTGACTATTTAAGTCCATACAGTGACTTCTTAAGTTGAACAATGTATAAACTCATGTTTTCTCTATCTTGGTTTGGAACAGGGATACCTTATGGTACTTTCATGTATTTATTCGAATTCAAATTACCATATAGGTAAGCAATGACAACATCCCTAAGTTCCATTTTCAAGTCCATGTTCACTTCCATTGAGATCAAGTATCTAAAAGTAATTCCATCCATGATCGCGGAGTAAGTTTTCTCAAAGTCAACACCTGGTAGTGAGTGAAACCTTGAGCAAAGAGCCCTGTTTTGTACCTTACTACTTCATTACTTCCATTTCTCTTTCGAACAAAAACCCACTTGTGGCCAACATGGAGAAGCTGGGGAGGATTTAGACAAATAGGTCCAAATACCTCTCTTCTATTTAACGATAATAAATTCAGCAGTTATTGCCTTTTGCTAATCTTTCCAATACAAACTTTTATTACAATCAGCGAGCAGGCTTAGGGTCAAGATCTATGATTAAGGCAATTTTCTCAACAAAATTAACGTCGACATTTGCCATGGACCGGTTGTATCGAATTAATATAGTTAATGGACATTTTGTCATGGAGTGCATAAGGCACATCCCCTTGCTCCACCAGATTTCCCTATCTGAGGGATATGTCATTTAGCTTTTCCGCCCTAATGTGTGTGCACACAACTTTTCTAGGTATTTCTGATATAGAAAAATTCAAGTCCGAAATTTTGTGCACTGAAATATCCATACTTGTGGCAGGTATCAACTGGCTCCCTTTTCAGGGGTAGGCTGTAATAAATCTCTCTTATCCTTTTTCTTCGGGCGTTCCCGGGTACTTGGGATTTGCAAAACCGTATTCCTCGACCTTTTTGGCCTTTGGACAGGAGGGGGTATACCATCATTTTTATTTGGTATCTCAACCCTTTCCGGCGCATTGCATGTAGGCACATGCGACTTTGTCACATTCTTTAAGTCACTAAAATAATCAGGCATTTTATTCGCTAAAGAGTTCAAAACTATTATCATTCGGACTTCTTGATTAGACTCAATAGTGTGCGGGTCATGAGCGTGGATTCCTGTGGCTTTCCATGTGATTTCTTGACTTTTGTCATCAAGGGGTTGATTACCTCCCCCTAAAGTTAGGAAAATATACTCGTCAAAAATGTAGTCAGCAAAACGAGTCGTGTGATAGTCGCTTGCCATGGGGTCTAAGAACCTGATTATAGACACAGTCTCATAGCCAACGTATATCCCTGACTAACGGAGCAGTCCCATTGCTGACTCGGCATATTTTGTGTTCTTATTCTTCATTTTAGGCTTCTACTTTTCAACTTGTTTTTCCTTTGATATAATCGCTTCTTCCTCTTGTTCATGGCTAAGCTCAACTTTTTCGCTTGGATCAACAGTTTCAGCATCAAAGTCATATTTTTTATTTCTATGTCCTGCCTCTTCCTCTTTGTCATTTTCCATTGAAGCTTCTTTCTATTTTCTTTGGATTCAAGATCAATTTCATCTTGTGGATAAACAAGATCCTCTTCTTCTTGACTCACTTCTTGAGTCTCCTTTGATTTTCGGGCATGTTCTTCTTGATACCAAGGAGGCCCTGGAGGTTCCTGTGTTTTTGTACTACGTCTAGTCAATATTAGTAGGCACAGTATTATAATCATGATTACTTTGATTTAAAATGAAAGCTTGAGTCTCGGCTATTTGATAATTTTAATTTTAACCATATTAATATGTTTATCAAGATGTCTAGCAGCATGTCCTAGACATCAAACACTACAGTAAATTCTTTTATATCTTTCTTGTGAAGCATGAGGTGTTTATTGTAACTATCGCGGAACCGAAGCTGCTGATGTTTACATTGTTGCATAGTAAGATTCATTTCGTTGTCTATTATAAAAGTTTGGAGAACATCAACTTGATTTTCTTTAATAAGTTTTGTTGCTATACCTTTTTCTTCCATGGACTTTGTAATTTCCGGCATAAGTTCTGGAGGTATATGAAACATACCATTCTTTGGTTTAAAATCTTCAATAGGATTATATGGTTTATCATTGAAGGATCTTACCGCAAAAATATCTATGCATTCTGGTAGCGTCAACTTGCTCAAACTTTCTCCTGTAGTTAAATCAATCATTTGTTTGGAGGCATCAGTGAGTCCATTATAAAAATATTGTATGATTAAATGCTCCTCAAAACCGTGATTTGGGACTCTCATAATCATCCCATAGACTCTATCCCAAGTTTGTGAGAAACTTTCTCCAATTTCTTGAAAGAAATTAGATATATCACGCTTGATCTGGAGAAGTTTAGTAAATGAACATAATTTTTTGCATAAACTCTCGAATATAATCCGTCCAACTTTTTATAGTATGTCTCAACAAGGATTGTAACCAAGCAAAAGCTTTATCTATCAATGACCAGCAAAAAAGTTTAAGGAGCACAAACTCTTTTGGTAGTCCATCTGGTTTAAGAGTATCACAAAGGTCATGAACCTTCATCAAATGATCACTTGGATCGTCATCTTCTCTTCATGAAAAAGCAATATCTTTCATCATATATACCAACTTAGGATCTATTTCAAATTACATGCCTTCAAGGTCAGGATAGAGAATATGTATTCTCCTAAGATGCCTAGATGGATTCCCATAATCTCTGAATAATTTCTTAGCTCTTCAATCCTTCGGGTGACGGAACAATCTGTCATAAACTATTCACGTCTATAGAAGGTGAGTTAATTTTTTTGAATAAGTTCTAGGCATCTTTAAATTGGTACATATTCAATATAAGTAGGGAAATAATTTCTTACAGGACGTGTAGATCCCCTATCTTCAATAGAGATCATGGATGGTTTTAATACTTATAGATGTCAAGAAATAAACACTTAGCACTTAGATCCCCATCAACCATGCTAGAAAATAGTTTGATGGCCTGCAAGATTATAGGTTTATCAGCGCATGTTTTTGTGGAAGTATTAGTTCTAGTTTTTATATCGATCCCAACAAGGATCTTAGGAAAGTGTTTGTCTATGGTGTTTCTGTCGCACTCAAGGTGTCACTTGTCTTAAGTGAATTGACTGCAAGAGTTCAGGGTGAAATGGATAAGTGGAAAGAAAGTAGTTTTGAATATTGCATGGTACTTAAATTAAATAACATAAAAGTAAAAGAGCATGGAGGTTGTTTGGATTTTTCTGTAGATGAGAATTTAGGCGCGGGAAGAAATGGTTCATGGTGATAGTGAATATGCCAAATGGAATAAAATGGAATAAGTGAATATAGTACTTCTTATTCATATGAGAATAGGAAAGCAACTCATATACCAATCAAGAGTCCTCTTGGTAGATTCTTCTCAATTCCAATGATCCTTCTGCCTGTTACCAAAGCCATGGTCAGCACATCAATAAAAGTCCTTCGACCAGATCAATGCTTTAATCTTGATGGTTCCTTGTTGTTCTCGAGTTATACTCGCTCCTCTTTGATATCGGTCGTGTCACTCGAGGGTCTTTGATTCGCTAGTAAACAAGTTCATATCTATAAGATCTCGGGATCATGTTATCCGGACCCTTAAATTGGACGACATTAAGCATACATAGATAATCTTTCTCATAATATAATAATCACGACAGTAATCGCAAATGAATGGAAATAAAGAAGGCACATTATATCTCTCTAATTCCCTACATCTCCCAGGCCTATGGGGGTTTACTCACACATAAGAAGATAATAGACCAAAGACATGATCATATTGCAAATGAAAATCATCTTGATTTTACCGTAGAAAATCACAATGAATTTGAAGAGCAAATCAAATACAACTCAAAATAGGAATAGAGGTTTAAAACCCTAATCTTACAAGTATGAATCTCTCTCTCAGTACAAGTGGGGAATTATGATGGTTAAGAGGCTCGAGATCTTCGAAAAAAGACGTGGAGTTCTTCTTCTTCAGATCTGATCTTATCTTCTCTAGGATGGCATGCAGCGGCTGTGTACGTCTTCTGCCCTTGTTGCCTTCATGAAATATGCTTGTATTGATATAAGGAAGACGATGTTGTGTAGTACGGTCGGACGGTACGTGCAGCCTCCCACGTACCGTTGGTCGTTAAACCTTCTGCGGATGAATTGTCTTCAATTGGAGATTTTCTCATTTAGGTGTGATTAGC
This sequence comes from Avena eriantha, assembly GCA_910589775.1. Taxonomy (NCBI): domain Eukaryota; kingdom Viridiplantae; phylum Streptophyta; class Magnoliopsida; order Poales; family Poaceae; genus Avena; species Avena eriantha. The sequence continues at coordinate 342,776,282 of OU342741.1, forward strand.
CCAAAAATAATTTCGGATCTTCCAAAATTGTCCATTACCTGAAATTCATCACAAAAAAATAATATTTTCCAAAATTGTGATATTAGCATTAGTTGAAAGATCAAAATCAACAAAACCAAGTGAAAACCAATAAAAATTCCTCGCTAAACCGCCGTGGCCACATCATCCACCACTGCCACCTCCTCGTGCGACGCGTGAGCTTCCGCCAGCATCTCCACGGCTGCCCAGCGACACGTGTCGACGACGACTTGCATTGCGTTCAACGCGGAGTCAACCTCGCGTGCAACCTCCGCGTCGTGAGCCGCCTCCGCCGCAATTGCTGCCAGCTCCTCCTCTGCCGCCACTAGCTCCTCCTCCCGCTCCAGCGAGGCGACGAAGGCCGCCTCGTCCTCCTCAGGGTAGTGGCAGCGAGCTAGCTGGCCGATCCTTGCGTAGGTGATGATCTTGCAGCGAGGCATTGTTGGCATGTGGACGGCTTTGAGGTTGGTCGCCCCCCTCGCCGCGCTGGCTATCTATATAGCCCCACGGAGGGGCACGAAGCGAAACTTTGCCGTGTGTGCGCGCCTGACTTTGCCGCGCGTGGTAAAACCTCGGCGGGAACGAGTTTTTCCACTGGCCGAGTGGGAAGCCAGCCCGACAGTCGATGATATGTTGATCGTCATTACCACCGCTAATGACAATGTCGGTGCGGGTAGGGCCGGCTGGGAGCACTCCGCACCCCAAACGGAGCGTAGCAAAAACAATCTCGTTTTGTATCCGCGGACCGACCCAAACGGATCGATTCGGACACATCATGTGTCCGGAATAGGTGGGCCTGGTGGAGATGGCCTAACCATGCGTGGGGCTCCAAAAAACAAGTGGCTTGACATGATATACTTTCTCCATCTCAAAATATATGTCGTAGATTTGTCAAAAATTAGATGAATCTAAACACTATTTGATACATCCAAATTTAGCAAAGTTCGTATCTATTTTAAGACGGAGGGAGTACATACAGATGCGGAGAATCCACAGGGAAGCGTGGATAACTTCATGATCGAACAAAGACAATAGAATTGACTTTTGATGAAAAATAAATAAGTCGGCACTTTTTTTTTGAAACATCATATATTAAGCATGCAAACCGCCTCGTTAAAACCTTCCAGTCCCCTTAGGTACCGTGGTAAGGAAAAAGAGTATGTCTAAAACTTGCAGCTCATCACAATATTGTTACATCGCTTATCAAGTGATTCAAAAGATAACTAGGGGGCTCATCGACCCAGTTACAGGATAACTTATTCAAATAACTATCCATAACTAGCTCATGAGCTACTCTGTTAGCTTTCCTCGGGCAATGATTAAAAGAAACGCTCCCAATTAAAGCAATAATATCCATGCAATCAGCATAAACAGTAGCCGTCTCACTCCGCCACATATCATCTCCGTCGCAGGCATCAATAATCTCTATACAATCTGAATCAGCTTGGATAGAAAATAAGTCGACAGTTAAATAGCAAAAGAGAAACAGAAAGCACCATTGCAAGTTTGCAACATTAGGAAACGGAGACACCATGTGACAGTTCCGTACTATTTTCTTTCATAGAGGGCCGATGTGACAGGTCCGTCCGATCAATCTTTGGCGATCGACACAGCGTTCGATGGCGACCACCGAACTTGCCTCCTTTTCCATCCTGAGTCGGATTGCCGAATCCGATTTCTGCTAGGAGACACCAATCGCTCGTTGGGGTTTGCTAGTTTAAAAGGTCAACCCATCGAGGGCATGGTCAGCCATCGAAGCAATACCAAAATCCAACAGAGCAGTTTACTCACGCAGCAAACCCGGCCTCGATCGTCTACGAGAGCTTGAGCTTGCGACGAGCAAGATGGCAGCGCAGCATCAGGCCGGCGGCGCGGCCCTGTGCGCGAACGCCTGCGGCTTCTTCGGCAGCCCGGCTACAGGCAACCTCTGCTCCAGATGCTATGAGGAGCAGCAGCGAGGCCATGTGCTGGCCTTTGATCGAGCCGTCATGTCTGGCCTCGCGTCGCTCAAGATCAACTCGCCTGCAGGTGTCGTTGGTCACGAGGCGGAAACTCCCGAGGAGATGAAGAACCGGTGCGTGGCATGCCGGAAAAAGGTGGGGCTGATGGGGTTTGCGTGCCGTTGCCGTGGCGTATACTGCGGCGCGCACCGCCACGCCGGCGCCCACGAGTGCTGGTTCGACTACAAGGCGGCCGGCCGGAAGCAGATTGCACGCCAGAACCCGCTCGTCGTCGCGCCCAAGATCTCGAGGATTTGAATCGACGTTTCTTCTCCATATGAGCTGTGCGTTGTCTCATGTACAAGTAATGACCGGCTGGTATCCTCACCAAGAACTAAACAATGGCAGGAGTGCCTCGTGTACTAGGTTTAGTTTGTAAACCTCTTAGATTGTACATGTACTCAATTTGATCTCCTATAGAAATGTGTTGTATGACAGTCTCTTCTTCTTAGATTGTATCGCTCTCCCCGCATACAATGTTATTGAGGGAAAACATTGCACAACTAAAAAATAAATTGGAAGCTTTATTGGAATCGAGCACTTGAATTATATTCTCTGATTCATAATAAAAGATGTTACTACATCTATGAGTATGTTGGCTTAATAACATCATATAATTTGGATAGATGGCCTACTTATTTTTCTGCGGGGCAGTTGGCGACCCGTGTGTGTTTAGTATCACCCGGATGGGCTTGTCCAATTTGTTACGCGAGAACCCATTCTTATTTTTATTTATTTATGGGATGCCCAAGCCTACTTGTCCCAGTAGAATTGTGCACCTTAATATGCTCTACACATGTATGCACATAGGATTCTGTTGCATCATTATATTAATTGCTAAATCTAAAACTAAAATTAAATAACATCTCCTGAACTAAGTTCATCTCGATGTGGACTTCAAATTTAGATCGTATGTTGCTTTGCTTCGACAATTTTGTTTCCGTATCACCAATTGTCATATTATAGTATCGTTAGAGAGAACAACTACCATAATAATGGTGCATAGCTATCCTCTAATTGTGTGCATGGTTTTATGATAAGGGGTAACCTCAAGGGTGACCCCATCTTCACGGATCTCGTGATCAAATCGATTGGAAAACGAGGGGAAAGGGAGATGGTAGCGGAAGCGAACAGACACCTCACGAAGAACACACACAAACCTTACACGATACAAAGTCAATTGCTCCCACCGGCGGCCACCGGTCCGATAGAATCCTCACAAGAAAAGATTGGTCAACATCCTCCCTCAATCCCAAGCGGAGAGGGAAGAACACCTTGGAGAGGGTCTTGAAAACTATGCTCACGCACTCGCAAACGTAGGTCTTGTACAACAAGAGAGGCACGATGCAAACTCCAACGAAGTTGGTGACGATACTCGGTCCCCTTTGGTAGAAGGGGATACGGCAAAACTAGAGATTCCACAAAGGGGTTGTCTTTAGTCTATAATCTATGTTCAAGGGATACATGAGGGGTGGGGGCTCTATTTATAGGCCAGCCACTAGAATAGGGGTAGTTTGGGCATAAAACTAGAGTTTGGGCGGAACAAGGGGTACATGGGCCGAAGGCCCAAACGCCTTTACATGCCTGGCGTCGTGCAGGCCGGAGACTCCGGTGTGATGGTCCGGAGAGTCCGGTGTAGGCCGAAGACTCCGGTCTGTCTCCGGTCTATCTCCGGAGTGGGGGTCAGACTGTCCCAGTCCTCGGTCCAAAGGCTGGTCCGGAGGCTAGTCGGAGATTCCGGGGTGTCGGTCTGGAGACTCCGGTCTTCAGGTCCGGAGTCTCCGGTGTGTGTAGCTTCAGCTTCTTCCGCCTTCTCTTCCAAGCCTCCGTCTTGTCGGTCTTGGTGCTCTAAGCTTCCTCCCATGCCTTCGTACTTGTCGGTATGAACCTATCATGAATATGTGATGGAGTATGAAGTAGTATACCATTCCATAGGGTAGGAAGTGGGCTCGCATAGAGGAATGTATTCACCTTTGGAGTCCATGGCGACTTGTTGTAAGTTGGAGACCTTGATGTGGTAACGACCGTAGGACGGGCCGCATCAGTTCCCCCCCCCCCCCCCCCCCCCTTCAAAAAGATTCGTCCTCGACTCTTCATGCTCATCACTAAGAAAAGGATGTCGAGAGACCTTTTTGATGCTGGGATTCACCATATAGTCGTCCTCGGGGAGATTAAATTGACAAAACTTCAATGTTCCTTCACTTTACATGAAGCCTTGAAGTGACCCGGCCCGGCAGGGGTCCAAGTCTCTGTGCTCTTTAGTGCTACTCCCTAGACCAACTCGCTAGCACACACATTTCAAGATGTAATATCATGAAACAAAGGTCATATTTCTATAACATCGCATGATCCAGAACTTTAGATAGTCACTTACAAGTTTCATAGCAGAAGGGCTAGCTCCTCACAAACAAAAATCAACAGCGGAAGACTATTAACTACAAAGAGCTCCATTAAGAGCCACAGACAAAGACATGCTGAGTATAGACTCGTAACCCTAACATTGTACCTCACTCATCCTCGGGATAACCCGCAACATGAAAAGTTGCAGCCACGAATGGCCAATACATGGAATGTATTGGCAAGTTCACCTATTTGGTGAAATATAAACCTCAACCTATAACTATATGCATATTTGGCTAGGTGGAGGTTTGGCTGAACTTGCGTAAAGCAATAGTTTTTGTCCTATCCTTTTGTAAAACAAAATCTCTTTATGAAGAAAGGGTACCACCGATAGAAATCAGTGAACCCGATGGTACCATTGATTGACATCAATGAACCAAAAACCTTTACATTGAAAACAGTACCACTGGTTGATAGCAGTGAACCAAAACTTTTATGTTGAAAACGGTATCACTGGTTGATAGCAGTGAACCTGGGTACCATTGGTCGATAGTAGTGAACTTGGGTACCCTTTTGTTCGCCCATCAAAATTTTAATTTAAGAAATTGGAATGGAGAGATCTTCCAAACAGTTCCACGCAAAGTCACTCATAGTTGTCCGTAACCGGGGACACGGCTAAGTACTTAGAATTTAATCTTCTGCAGAAGTTGTACACTTTACCATATGTCAGGACCCATCCATTTGAAAAAGATCATGATGAAGTCTTTCTAAAGAAATCCACCTATACACAAATCAAGCACACCCAAAGGTGATCCCATGGTAAGGGGAAACTCTAATACATGACTGGACCTCCTAAGGAGTACAAATGTAAAGGTTTTTCACTAAGTAATTGACCGAGCCAGAGCACATTTAGCATGTGGCTGTACTGGAAGCTACTAAACAAGAAACTTGGCCAATCGCCTTTGGTCTTGAGTGGTCTGATACTAGTGAACAAACGAGAGGAGCGTGTCATTGACATGGCACCATAGATATGGGTGTGCGACCATAGATATGGCCCCATTGATATGGTCCCAACACTGACAGTAATAATAGAACATCATCAAGGGGAGCAAACCATGGATATGGCCACCTTAAAGCTGGTGGTGCGACCATAGATATGGCCCATTGATATGGTCCCAACGAGCCATTTCACCCACGTGATTCATTAAGTTAAGTTGTTTTCAGTACACAAAAGGATATCCCTTCACATCACATAACTTGATATGAATCCACCCACGGAATCTATAGCATGGCTAAGCATTCAAATCCTACGTTGTTTTCTTCTCACCAATCAAGATGCATGTGGCTATCTAATATGGGTTGTATATGTTAGATTTGCGACAAGTAAATAACGAAGAACGAAAACAAAATCACAGCAAGGGGACACAGATTTAACGTGGAAAACCCTCTCCAACAAAGAGAGGGGAAAAACCACGGGCGCCAGCCAGCGAAACTTCACTATAACGGAGAGTGTTTACACAACGCCGGGGATTTCACAGATGCAACTTATCCCAGCCGGCGGCTTACAAGAAGTATATATAGCGGTGGTAACCTAGGTCATCAACGATCCGTACCGGCCCAAGCCTCCGGCGACGGGCCTCGCTCCGCTACGTCAGAAGTTGGCCTCTACTTTGTAGAATTTGGATCAACATATAACAGTATAGCATAGCATAAATACTAGGTAGTCATACACATGCAATCTTTGAAAACATCTAAGTGCATAAGAAAGTAGTAGGACATTTATGAAGTGAACTTGCCTCTTGTTAAAGTTGTCGGAAATACTCTCTTCACAAGACAACGGTTATTCTCCGGTCAATCTACACGATTCACAAACAGTGCAACAAATAAACAATCCAAGTAGACACCCCAATTCAATGCAATACTATGAAATCAATCAAAGCATGCTAAAGGGTTCGGTTTAGGTTGCACATGTTTTGCTAAACCAATACTTAGTTCTCAAAATACTTTACTGGTCCTAGTGCTTATAGTGGCACTAGGTCATGTGCCTCTAGTATGTTATAGTTATGTTTGAAAAAGTGTTTCATTTAACACTGATGGATAAATGAACATTCCTAGACATTTTACAAAAAGGGTTTCGTTCTAAAACTATTTCTTAATTTAATAATGTCCAACATAGCATTTGAAGGAGGTAAGGCTCCATATTTTAATAACATGGTTGTAAACACACAAAATAATTTTACTCTCTGGTATTAATGGATAGGGGATTAAAATATGAGAATTTTACCGAAAGATTCATTCAAAAATACTTTTTAGAATTAAAGTTATGCCTAAAATGGCTAAATGACATTTCTACAATATTTTCATGTTGAAAAGGTTCAATTTTGCAAATTAATAGGGGGATACTGTAGTACTATTGTCAAGGATTCCATAAAGGTATTATTTGCAATTTTTGGATATACAGAAAATTTACTATAATTTGTATTCCCTATATAAGAATTTAAATGTTTAAAATAATTTTCGTTGGCAAAGTTCGAATTTGAAATCACTATAATATTCTAAACATTTTTCTGAATCCAGGCATATATCATATGCATTTTTATAATATACAGAACATTTTTTATGAATTTCACAAGCTTTAAACATTGTCTGCCTATTTTAAAATACAAACATTACACACTGGACCGATTTCCCACGTGGCGTCCACGCAATGCCTACGCGGATGACATGCGCTGCTGACACGGTGCTGACGCAGTGGCCACGTGGCGCGATCTAATAGGCCGGTACACCTTCGGTCTGTATCTAATCCTGGGCGTCGAAGGGAAATCAGACGGTGGAGGGGAGCGGAGGAAGCACACCGGGCGATTGAGCTCGCCAGAGATGGTGGAAACAGCGGCAGGTGGTTCAGTCGGCGAGGGAGACAAGGCTGCGGTGGCCTCCGTTGACTTTGGAGAGGACGACGAGGAACGGGTCGACAAGCGGAGGCCGAAGGTGGCGGTGGAGCGGTACTTTTCTTCCTGCAACAGTGTGGAGGAGCGGCTGGAGCACCGGTGATGACGGCGACCGGTAGTCCACCTTGTTCCCGCCGGTTCGGCTATGAGAGGGAGAAACCTAGGGGGTTAAAGGATGCGTAGGAACAAGGCGATCGAGGCTTAGGCGAAAAGGGGCGGCGCGATGCCTCGGTGCCGACGGAAATTTCTCAAGCACGGTGGCGATGCAAGCGGACTCCAGCGAGAAATTCTAGAGCAGCCTGGCGGCATAGCACGATGGAAACAGAGGGGAAAGAAGCAGGGGTTTGAGGCGGATTTAATGATGTGCTCGGCTCGGTAAGGGGTGCTTGCAGGAAGTGGGGAAGAGGGAATCATGGGGCGGTGGTGGTCGGGTCGTGCACCAGGTCGTGGGCACGGGAGGTTGGAGATGATGCTGGCGGGGTCTGCGCGTCAGCAAGAGAAGGAGGGGTAGCGAGCCAGGTGGGCTGCTGGGGGCTGTTGTGTGCCGCGCGCGCGGGGAAGAGTGGGGGTGGACTGGCCGACAGGGCTGGCCCAGTTGGCTGGCTGGTTTCCCTTTTTTCTTTTTAATATTTTTCTTTCTATGTTTTACAATTCCTTTTGTAATTCTAGTTTTAAAAGTCCAAATTGAGTTATTCCAATTTCTATAGTTTTGTAAAATCAAAACACACCACATAAGCTCCACAAAATAAACTTTTATTTCAATGCAAATTTCCATAATGCCATTAAGCACTTAATGCACTATGGCTAATATGGAGATTTGTAAAAATAGGGTTTTAGGAAAGTTATTTCAAAACTAAAAATGTTAAATTTATAAATATGGTTTTATTAAAACCAATTTAAAAGCTTTTGTGGTCCCATAAAATAAAACATCTTTAATAAGTTTTGAAATTTGGTCTTTTACTCACCTGTTCCAAAATCTTTTGTTTAGAAATAAAATTTTCTTTATTTTCATAAACTTTGAAAAGTTTCTTTTCTTTTGAAAATTCAAATAAGGGAAAATAAGAATTTTAGCAAACTATTTAAATTATTTTATTTTATTTTAACATTCTAAAATTTGAAAAGTTTTGGTATGTTACATACTACCACCCTTCGGAAGAGCTAGCAAGAAAGGATTTGGAAAATCATTTGGGTGCTACAACCCTTAAAAGAAAAAACAACTAGGTTTTAAATAGATATTTTTACTTTGAGTATTTATGATTCTAAATCTGACATCGCTCTATGCAATGCCCGTTCTAGGAGGGTTTAGGCATGGGAAGGTATAGGCAACGAGAATCCAAGGGAGACTTACTACTCAATTAACTAGCACGATCCCAAGAGAGGATCAAGTACACCACAATTCACATCAAATGCAAAAATTCAACATTCATAACAAAGCAAATGGTTCATCATAAACCAACAAGCCTAAAGGTTCAAGGTTTCAATGAGCGAAAGAAAACACAATATCGAAGGTGAAAGAACATTTCATGTTTTCCTTTGTTTTGCGTGTTAGATAACAATACTATGGAGACTTTTCATGTGTGCTAAGTGTGCAGGAAGTTTTGAGGGGGGCCGGATAATCCGCCCCTCCAAGGGCCGGATAATCCGGCCTACCTTATCTCTCAAGGAAGCCAAGGCGCGTCGCTTTGTGTCCAGTCGGATTTTCTCCCGGAAAATCCGAACTGGGGCGGTTTTTCCTCCCCAGGCCGGATAATCCGGGTTTCGCAAGGGCCGGATAATCCGGCCCCCAGTTTTCGTGCAAAAGGACCCAAGGCGCGTCGCTCGGTATCCGGTCGGATTTTCTCCCGGAAAATCCGAACTGGGGCGGTTTTTCTTCCCCAGGCCGGATAATCCGGTCTTCGCATAGGACCGGATAATCCAGCCCCCAGAAGATGATCAAGGGCAAGCTCGGCGCGTCTCACTGTGAGGGGGCGGATTTTCTGCCGGAGATTCCGAGTCTAGGGCGGAGTTTCCATAGACCGGATAATCCGGCCCCCACTTGGGCCGGATAATCCGGCCCCGAAAGTGTGCAACGGCTGGTTTTCGGAAGGGGGTATAAGTACCCCTTCTTCCCCAACGTCCAGATCTCTTGATTCACTCGAATTTGACCAGACCTTGTGCAAGAGCTCTAAATCTCGATCTCCCACTTCAACCACCCGAAGGTCTTGATCTTTGGTGGAATTGAAGGAGAAGTTCATCATCAACATCAAGAATCAAGCGCTTCAACTCCTCTCCATTCACTTGGAGAAATCCCTGATCTAGAATTCTTGTTAATACCTAGATCTTGTTATTGTATTTGACAACTTTGTTCTTGTGGCAGCTTGTTGTCATTTCGGGAGCCTCCAAGTTGTTGTGGAGTTGTTGGCCCGCTAGTTGTGTAAAGGCGCCGGTGCCCGCCTCGAAGGGTACCTATAGTGGAAGGTGGATCAGGCCTGTTGTGGCGAGATCCATCAAAGAACTGGGTGAGGCCTTTTGTGGCGTGGTGGTCTTAGTACCGCCCACCCCTCCAACGCAGACGTACTTCCCTTAACAAGGAAGGAACTGCGGTCAAACAAATCCTATGTCTCCGCGTGCTTCACTTCGGTTCACTCGTTCCTCTTCCACTCGCTCTTTACTCGCTAGTAGATAGGTTTGCATATAGGGAAATTCCACACATTAGTTTATCTAGAAAATTTACCTTTGTGCTAAGCCTAAATTTGAAAAATAATTAAAAATTGGTGTAGCACCTATTGACCCCCCTCTAGGTGCCCATTCGATCCATTTCAATTGGTATCAGAGCCCCGGCTCTTAATTCGGACTTAACCGCCTAAGAGTAGTATGGGTACCAGGGATGATGGAAATGAGGCTGTGGATAAGGTTACAATGGATGATCTCAAGTCGTTGGAAACAACCTTGTTGAAATCCTTTGAGGCCAAGATGGAGGAGATGAATCAAATGATTGCTCGCCTTACATCATCCATAGCCCCATCTCCATCCTCCTCTGAGGCTCCCACACCATCATCTAAGGAAAAGGGTAACACCGGATCCAAGGATGATGATGTGGAAGGTGAAAAACTAAATGGCTCCACCTCCAAAAAGGGAAATGGTAAGGAGGAATATAGTGAGGTTCCCCACGTATATTCCCCCGACCCACCTATCCCTCATCCTCATATAAACAATAGGGGTGATCCACCCAAGCTCACTGCATCTTCTTTTAACCAATGGCAGTTTCTAATGAAATCTCATGTTTGCAGCTCCTCTATTGAATTGTGGAGGATTATTGAAGAAGGTCTTCATATTGGAGATCAAACCAATCTAACAAGAAGGGAAGTTGTGGATAGCTAGTTGAATGCCACTGCTCTCCACATGATACAGCTGGGTGTGGGTCCCAAGGACATGCCACACATTGAACATCTCAACACAGCTAAAGAGGCGTGGAATGCTCTTACGGACCTTTTTGTTGGAAATGAAAGCATGAGAAGAAACCGGTATGATGCCCTTAGTAACGAAGCTGAGGGATTCTACATGTTGGATGGTGAAAACCATGAGGACATGTATAGAAGACTCAAGGGCATCGCAACAACATTTCGGAAGCATGGGTCCACTCACATTGATGATGCATGGATAAAAAGAAAGTATGTGAGTGCATTAATGCCTTTCGAACCGACGGATTTGAAGAGCTTGCAAGGTAGACACAACTATCATCAAATGACATCTAATGAAGTCATGCAAGAAATGGCGTCATTCAAAGTGGCAGCAAAGAATGCTGAAGATACCCGTGCTCGGGCCATTGGAATGCAAAAGGGTGTCAATATGGCTCTCAAAGCCATTGTTGTTGAGCAAGAGGACGATGAAGGAGTTTTTGAGAGGGTATCCATGGACTGCCCGATGAGGTCAAACGTGCTCATGGTGAGTACATGGCATTCTATGCAAGGAACTTTTGGAAGGACCCTGCCAAAGCCAAGTCTGAACTTGAGCGTAAGAATGGGTCAAATGGAAGAAGAGAAAGTGGCCCAAGATTGAGAACTTGCTTCAACTGTGGAGATAGACTGCACTTTGTAGCCGAGTGTCCGTATCAAAATAGAGAAGACAATGGTGGCAGGCTCATCCTCAAAGAGAAATCCAAAGCTCCGAAGAAGAAGTCGTTTGCTAAGAAGAATGGCCCTTTCAAGAAGCAACCCAAGATGGTCCTTGTAGCTCAAGAGGAATACTCCTCCGCAAGTGAAGATGAAAAGGATGATGATAGTTCCCACGAAGTGGCTGCTATAGCCACCACATCGACCCCCTCCTCTCTCTTCGACTCGCCGAACGAGAACGCCATCAACAACAACGCCACTTGTCTAATGGCAAGAGGATCCGAGGTATCAATTTCCAACTCCTCATTTCCTAAGACTAACATAATTTTGGATATGGATGATCATGACAGTCTTGAAATGAAAGAATAAGTTATTGCCTTGGATACTTTTATCACTAACCTACAAGGTGAGTACAAACTCCATTTTGATGCTCTTATGAGTCAACTTGCTCAAGCCGAAGATCTCCTTAAAGAAAAGGGCAGAATTGAAAGAAAAGATGCCTTGGAGATAGCCTCTTTGAAGAATTCCTTGGAAGAGGAAGAGGAAACTCGAGTTTCTTTGGAAGAAAGACTCGAATCCCTAGAGGAGTCACAAGAATAAGCTGTAGCTCATCTCATTAAAGAACGTGACCATGCTCTTGCCAAGGTAAAGAAACTAAAGAAAGAAAAGATTGATTTTGGGGCTGTTCATGCTAGACTTTTGGAGAAGTTTGATGATCTTGAAAGTGCTCACAAGGCATTGAAGAGTGATCATTCTACTCTAAATGAGTCTCATGACCAGCTCCAAACTCAATTGAAACGGTATGATGTGCCAAGTACCTCCGCTTCATCCTTTGGAAAAGAAGATCTTGCAAGGAGTTCTCAACACAAAGGTAAAGGGGTTGTTGATGAGATACTGAGCAGGCAAAGGACAAACAACAGTAAAGAAGGTCTTGGTTACATACCCAAGATAAAGAGCAAGAAAAACAAGAAGAAGAAGACTGCTCAATCAAAGACTAGCAACATTACCAATGACAAGACTAATTATGATGGTTTTGCAGGGATCAACAATCCTAACTTCAAACTATATTGTGATTCTTATGGTGATGTTTATGCTAGTTATGTAGGGCCTTATGATTGTTACATTCCTTGGTCTATTTGGGTTCCCAAGACCCTTGTTACTAACATGAGAGGACCCATTGAAAAATGGGTACCTAAAACCAAGAAGTAATTTTCTTGCAGGGCTATGCTTCCGGTGGGTCTAAATGGGTACTCGATAGCGGTTGTACGAGTCATATGACCGGAAGCAAGGAGATCATCACGGAGATGCGGCCAAACCTTGATCACATTACCGTATCCTATGGTGACAAGTCAAAATCTGAGGTATTGGGTCTCGACAAAGTTGTGGTGGCTCACGATATCTCTCTCGTGGACGTTATGCTTGTTGAGACCCTCGGGTATAACTTACTTTCAGTTCGTGCCCTTGGTAAGATGGGCTTTGCAGTTTACATTGATGCTGATTTGGTGGTACTCTTGTGGAGCAAGTCTCCAAAAGTCGCTTTCGTGGGATATGTCGAAAACGACCTGTACGTGGTGGACTTTTCGGGGAAAACCACTACAGGTCCGATGTGTCTTTTCGGAAAGGCTGATGCGGGTTGGCTTTGGCATCACCGACTATCCCATGTCAATATGAGAACTTTGCAAAGTATCCACAAGGGTGGCCACATTCTTGGACTAAAAGAAAAAGATCATGTTTGCAGGGCATGTGTTGAAGGGAAAATGCATGATTCTCCTTATCGAAGGAAAACTATTATCTCTTCACAAAGGATTTTGGAGCTCCTTCATGTGGATCTTTTCGGACCTCCATCTCATGCAAGCCTCGGTGGAAAGAAGTATTGTCTTGTGATTGTTGATGATTACTCAAGATACACTTGGGTTTATTTCTTCAAGTTGAAGAGTGAAACTCAACAAACTATCATCGACTTCGCCAACGAGGTTCAACGTCAACACAACGTCCCCATTCTGGCTATAAGGAGTGATAACGGCTCGGAGTTCAAGAACTACACCTTAAATGAGTTCCTAAGTGAAGAGGGGATAAGACATCAATATTCCGCTGCGTACACCCCTCAACAAAATGGTGTAGCCGAGAGGAAGAATCGAACTCTAATGGACATGGCAAGATCAATGTTGGCCAAATTCAAATCTCCATATAATTTCTAGGCTGCAGCAATCTCTACTGCTTGTCATTCATCCAACTGTTTATACCTCCGCAAGATTTTAGACAAGACTCCGCATGAAATACTTACCGGTAACAAGCCAAACATCTCATACTTTCGGGTATTCGGGTGTAAGTGTTTCTTTCTTATTAAAGGAGTTCTTTTATCTAAGTTTGAATCTAAGGCTCTAGAAGGTATTTTTGTTGGTTATGGTGCCGAATCCCACACTTATAGAGTCTACAATAAGCTCTCCGGAACTGTTGTAGAATCTTGTAGTGTGTTGTTCGAGGAAAATGACGGTTCCCATGCGGATCAAGTTGGTGTTTGTGATGCAGATGTTGAAATACCCCAAGATGCCATAAGAAGAATGGGCGTGGGATTCTTCCACCCTATTGAGGAACCCCTTGTGGCGGACCGGGAAGAACAATGCTCTACTCATATAGAGCCCTCATCTACACATACGCAACATGCTTCAACCATGGGGGCAACGTCTACACCATCTCCATCAACTGCTGAAGGTCAAAATGCTCCAGAAAGCTCCAGGCCAGATTTTCCGGTGGATACCGGATTATCCGGCCACCCCGCTCCAGCTGACCATGCAGATCCTGGTGGTGAAGATATCAATACAAGCTCCAGGCCGGATTTTCCGGCTGACCCCGGATTATCCGGCCCCTCGCCAGTTCAAGCAAGTCCCAGGCTTCCTAATGAAGCTGCTGCAAGTTCTCCCAGGCCGGATTATCCGGCCCTGACTCTCCAGTTCTACAGCCTCCTGTTATGGCTTCGAATTCACCTCAAGGGCATGCATCTCCACCACTTGCTACTGATGTTCCAGCTACTGATAAAGGCGGAGAAAATGCTTCCAATGAAGACTCAAGTGATGAATCTCCTCCACCAAGAGACAACAAACTTATTGAACTTCGTCGCAAGGCTCGGGCAGATCATAACCTTGAGTTGCGGGGTCACACCCTCGACAAGGTTGTTGGTGATCTTCGACGAAGGGTGTCTACAAGAAGAGAATTGGCCAGTTTTGGTGAGCATCAAGCTCATATCTCCATGGTGGAACCTAAGAAGGTCTTTGAAGCTCTTGAAGACCCAGACTGGGTTGTTGCTATGCATGAAGAGTTGAATAATTTCGAGCGCAACAAAGTCTGGAAACTAGTGGAGAAACCCAAAGAGTGCCGCAATGTTATCGGCACCAAGTGGATTTTCAAGAACAAGCAAGATGAGAATGGCATTGTTGTGAGGAACAAGGCAAGACTTGTGGCACAAGGTTACTCCCAAGTTGAGGGCATCGACTTCGGCAAGACCTATGCTCCTGTGGATCGCCTTGAGTCCATCCGTATCCTACTTGCTTATGCTGCTCATAACAATTTCAAGTTGCAGCAAATGGACGTCAAGAGTGCCTTCCTTAACGGTCGTCTACATGAGTTGGTTTACGTAAAGCAACCCCCGGGGTTTGAGGATTCTAACTTCCTGAACCATGTCTACAAACTCGATAAGGCACTCTATGGCCTTAAACAAGCCCCACGTGTGTGGTATGAGCACCTTAAAGAGCTTTTGTTAGATCGTGGCTTCGAAGTTAGGCAAATCGACCCCACTCTTTTTACTAAGAAGGTTAAGGGGGAGCTCTTCGTATGCCAACTATATGTAGACGATATCATTTTTGGTTCTACTAACAAAGCTTTTAACAATGAATTTTCAAAGCTTATGACTGACAGGTTTGAGATGTCTATGATGGGGGAATTACGGTTCTTTCTTAGATTCGAGATCAAGCAACTTAGAGAAGGAACCTTTATTAATCAAGCAAAGTACATCCAAGACATGCTCAAGATATTCAAGATGACGGATCTAAATGGTGTCGCTACTCCGATGCAAACAAAGTGTCATCTCGAACTCAACCCTCACGGTAAAGATGTGGACCAAAAGGTATACCGGTCCATGATCGGCTCTCTTCTTTACCTCTGCGCATCTAGACCCGATATTGTGTTGAGTGTGGGAGTGTGTGCAAGGTATCAAGCAGCTCCTAAAGAAAGCCACTAAGTGGCGGTCAAGAGGATCTTTCGATATTTGGTTCATTCCCCCAACTTTGGTCTCTGGTATCCCAAGGGCTCCAATTTCTCTTTATGTGGTTATACTGACTCAGATTGGGCTGGTGATAAGGATGATCGGAAATCCACTTCTGGAGCTTGTCAATTCTTGGGAAGATCTCTTGTATGTTGGTCCTCCAAAAAGTAGAATTGTATATCTCTCTCCACCGCTGAAGCTGAATATGTTGCTGCTGCCAGCGCTTGTACTCAATTATTGTGGATGAGGCAAACTTTAAAGGAATACGGTGTCAATTGTGACAAAGTGCCTCTTTTATGTGATAATGAAAGTGCTATCAAAATTGCGTACAATCCAGTTCAACACACAAGGACGAAGCATATTGAGATTCCGAATCATTTTATCCGTGACCATGTTGCTCGAGGTGATATTGATCTATCTTTTGTGAGCACGAAGAACCAACTGGCGGATATCTTTACAAAGCCACTTGATGAAGCTAGATTCTGCTATTTGAGGAATGAGCTAAATATCATTGATTCCGGGAGTTTGTCTTGATTACCCATGCACTCACTCGTACGTCTCAATCCTTGTTTGGCCTAGGTGTGGGCATGGATATAGGGGGAGTGTGGTCCTAACTTATTGGGCTAACCCTCCCCCCATAATGCCAATAGCAAGTTATATCATTTCTCTTAATATCATGTTGTGATATGTGAGCTTATTGATGAGTATTGGTCGTGAACCCAAGATATATCTTCGTGGTGTCACACCATACACCCCAACAAGGTGGCTTCGGCCACCACCCTCTCCCTTGTGGAGAATTGGATATTTTTGGATGTTATTTGCTCTCTCATGTTCTTATGGGAATCACACTCAATCTTGGCTTTTATTCGATTTGGATTTTGCAATTTTGAGTGTCTAGTAGCATCTCAGTTTGGCTTTCTCAATCCTAAGCCTTCCCTACCCCTAAGCCATCTATTCTTGCACACAAGTCCCTTGTACACCTTGTGGGGGTGTTGTTTGGGGACGCGCGGGCCTGATTCTGTGTATAACAGAATCCCAGAATTTAGGCCGGATAATCCGGCCCAAGTGTTGGCCGGATAATCCGGCCCTGGCGGATTCGATCTTAAAGGGCAGGACTCGGGGGAAGGGCTCATATCGAGCAACACTTCTCCCCCAACCCTCTCCTTCCCAGCCGCCGCCTGCCGCCCCTCACCCTCCCCGGAGCCTCTCCGGCCACCGGATTTTCCGGGCCTCCCCGGATCTTCTTCTCCGCGCCTCCGGGTACCTTATCCTCCGTGTTCTTCCTCCAATGAGTGAGGGTAACTCCCTCTCTCCCCATCTTTGGCTAGATGTGTATCTTGTTGGGTGGAACGTTGTCTAGAAGGATGTGTTTCCGCATAGAACTCGTAGTCTTACAGTTTCTAGGCCCGATCTACTTTTTTGCATGCATTCTTGGTGAAATCGAAAATTTCTGCCAGGGCCGGATTATCCGCCCCTGGCCAGGCCGGATAATCCGGCCTGACAGATTTAATTCTGCTTCAGTTTCACTATGTGTATGCATTGAGTAGTCTTGTCCTATGAACTTTTTGACTACTTTTTCCATGCTCTCTCCTGGACTTGTGTGTATGCTTATCCCCTTGCTATCGCCCTTATTCTCCTCACAGGTGGTTCCGGTGTTTCCAAGACCTACAAGCGCCGTCCTCGCGCCAAGTACTTTCGGGACGACGGTCAAGGTAACCTAGTGGACGAAGTTGAATTGAGGAGAAGGAAGAACGAAGAGAGGCAAATGGCTGAACAATCCAAGAGGACTAGGAAGGGGGTGTCCAAGAGGAAGGGCAAGGAGCCCAAGATCAACTACAGGGCTTTGGATGCAGTCTCCTTCTCTGCCATCCGTCACCGTGACTTATTTGCTGAGCTGCCTCGTGATGATGAGCTGGGGGATACCCTCTTTTGGTGTGCCGAACAGAAGGGGATTTATGAAGACATCTATGCCAGGCTGAACATTAGGCCTATGCACCCTCTGGTACTTGCTGATGCCTTGGAGAAGGCACATCTTGTGGATGCGATGTATGTGGCGGAGAGGATGGGGCTGCACCATCTCATGTCTCTCCAGTGCTCCTTTGACTCTGAGGTGGTGAAGCAGTTCTTCTCCACTTTGGTGATTTGCGGGGATGAGCGTCGCACTATGAAGTGGATGACTCATGATAGGCCAATGACTGCTGTTTTTCACGTGTTTGCTGAGGTTCTGGGGTACTCCTTCTGCAGTAGGGATAGAGCCAGTGGCCACCGCATCATCACTCAGTTGAAGCCCAACAAGGATGCAGCTCTCTCTCCGTGCACTGTGGACAATGGAATTGTCGGTACTGTGGCTGGTCTTGCCCCCATCTATGCTTCCTTGGTGGGTCTCTTCCGTGACTCTATTACACCGAGTGGGGGCAACAATGACAGCATCCGTGATCACCTTGTTCAGCTACTTCAATTTTCTCATGAGGTTGCCTCCTGCGAGGACAAGTCAGTGCAGTACAGGCTGGATGTCATGGACTTCATCTACCATGAGCTATGTGATGCTATGTTCAACCGTCTGTCCATTCCCTATACGCCATACATTATGATGCTCATCCGCCACCTGCTTCCTGCCGAGGAGTTCCATATTGACTCGGTGCACAAGGCCAAGAAGATATACAACAAGGTTCGGAAGACTGCTCACCCCTCCTCTGCTCCTGAGGGCCTTATGAGGGATGCTCGCCGGCCCCTAGTGCCTCCCGTGGCCCGTGAGATCAAGCAGCTAAACTGGTTCCAGCGTCACATTCTTTGCATGGGCGTGGACACGCGCAAGGGTCAGTACGAGGCATACAGGCAGCGCCATGAGTTGGCTCACTCCCAGCAGCTAATTCTCCACCACGTGTCTGGCGCTTCGGGTGCTCCTCCGGCTCCTACACTTCCCACTCCGTATGCTCGGTGGAACTCTTCCTCCGGGCTGAACTATGGTGAGCTGGAGCGTCACTTGTTCCCCTCTGCGCCTGCTGCTGATGCTGATGATGAGGAAGGTGACACTGAGGAACTTGAGGATGAGGATGAGGAAGAGCATGCAGAAGAGGACGAGGACGAGGACGAGGACTATGATGAGTGATCCCATGGGGCGCTAGCATCGCTCTTCTCCCTTTTTGGTGTCTCACTGCCAAAGGGGGAGAAGTAGTTCTATTAGGTTGTCCGTGGATTTGCATGGGTCGGGCATAAGCACTTGCACTTTTTTCATTATTTCTTGCTTATGCCCATTTAGAACTTTTAAATTCGTGGTTTGTGATTTGTGGTTGAGACTTTATGTGGTTGTCTGGATGGTACCTATGGACTTCATATCATGGATTATGCTCATGGCTATATCTATTCATATCCTATTGCTGGAGGTTTATCATGGAAGGCGCGCGCTCATAATGGTTATCCAATAATAATTGTGATTTTTGTCAAGGATGCCTATTCTCTACTTCGGTGGTATGTGCTTTTGCCCTTATGTCTATGGAATAGATTCACCTATTTGTGTGCATTTGTATTCCAATGCAAAACTCTATTATGCACACATTGAGGGGGAGTCCCTTTCATAGCTATCGCTATTTGTCTTGTGTCTTTCTCCTGAAAATCCTGGTATTGTCATCTAACACCAAAAAGAGGGAGATTGAAATAACATTTCATGTTTTCCTTTGTTTTGCGTGTTAGATAATAATACTATGGAGACTTTTCATGTGTGCTAAGTGTGCAGGAAGTTTTGAGGGGGGCAGATAATCCGCCCCTCTAAGGGCCGGATAATCCGGCCTACCTCATCTCTCAAGGAAGCCAAGGCGCGCCGCTCTGTGTCCAGTCGGATTTTCTCCCGGAAAATCCGAACTGGGGCGGTTTTTCTTCCCCAGGCCGGATAATCCGGCCTTCGCATAGGACCGGATAATCCAGCCCCCAGAAGATGATCAAGGGCAAGCTCGGCGCGTCTCACTGTGAGGGGGCGGATTTTCTGCCGGAGATTCCGAGTCTGGGACGGAGTTTCCATAGACCGGATAATCCGGCCCCCACTTGGGCCGGATAATCCGGCCCCCAAAGTGTGCAACGGCTGGTTTTTGGAAGGGGGTATAAGTACCCCTTCTTCCCCAACGTCCAGATCTCTTGATTCACTCGAATTTGACCAGACCTTGTGCAAGAGCTCTAAATCTCGATCTCCCACTTCAACCACCCGAAGGTCTTGATCTTTGGTGGAATTGAAGGAGGAGAAGTTCATCATCAACATCAAGAATCAAGCGCTTCAACTCCTCTCCATTCACTTGGAGAAATCCCTGATCTAGTATTCTTGTTAATACCTAGATCTTGTTATTGTATTCGACAACTTTGTTCTTGTGGTAGCTTGTTGTCATTTCTGGAGCCTCCAAGTTGTTGTGGAGTTGTTGCCCCGCTAGTTGTGTAAAGGCGCCGGTGCCCGCCTCGAAGGGTACCTATAGTGGAAGGTGGATCAGGCCTGTTGTGGCGAGATCCATCGGAGAAATGGGTGAGGCCTTTTGTGGCGTGGTGGTCTTAGTACCGCCCACCCCTCCAACGCAGACGTACTTCCCTTAACAAGGAAGGAACTGCGGTCAAACAAATCCTGTGTCTCCGCGTGCTTCACTTCGGTTCACTCGTTCCTCTTCCACTCGCTCTTTACTCGCTAGTAGATAGGTTTGCATATAGGGAAATTCCACACATTACTTTATCTAGAGAATTTACCTTTGTGCTAAGCCTAAATTTGAAAAAGAATTAAAAATTGGTGTAGCACCTATTCACCCCCCCCCCTCTAGGTGCCCATTCGATCCATTTCAGAAGGTTCTAACGGTACGACTCGATGTTGGTGGTCCAACCTAAGCACGGATATGAGACACTTCTTGTACTCATTTGTCTTGATGATTCTTCTCTCGACACCTTTCGTCAAGATATCCCTCCTGGCTCTGATTGGGCTTATTTTCCTTGGTGTTGTTAGCCTTCTTCTTCTTCTTTTCAAGACAGTTTGATGCATAGTGCCCAAGTTCCTTGCAATTGTAGCACTACAACTGGCTAATATCCTTCTTGTGGGTTTTGGTTTTATTCTTGTTGTCTTGGAAATCTTGTACATTTCCACCTAGTTGGTTGATCTCATTTCCATGATGATCAAGGTGTCCATGGCTCTCATTTTTGTTGTACCCTGAATTATGACCATCTTCATACGAAGTATGTGGTTTCTGATGCGATCCTAAGTTGAAGTTTCCATGGTCATGATCCCTCTTGTTTTTATTCATCCGCCCTTGCATGTTTTCTAGAATAATGGCCTTGTCCAGTAGCACTTGGTAGTTTGGGATATAAACTACTAGCAATTGAATAGCCAACTCATCATTTAGTCCAATCATGAATCTCTCTATTCTTTTGAAATCACTATCCACATCATCCGGTGCATATCTTGCTAGATTGTTGAACTCTTCAATGTATTCCACAATAGTGCGGTGGTCTTGACAAAATTCATGGAACTCTCTCTTCTTCAAACTCATAACTCCATATGAGATATGATAAGAGCGGAATGACTCTTTGAACATGTCCAATTTACTTCCTCAATGGGGTGGGTGATCTGATAGTTCTCCCACCATGATGCGGCAGGACCTTCCAACAGGTGAGCAGCAAACCTCACCTTTTCTGCATCAGTGCAGTCCACAGTCACTAAGTTCTTGCTCACAGAATGCAACCAATCATTAGCCTTAATGGGTTTAGAAGAGCTTGCGGAAGTTGGTGGACGCAACTTCAAGAACCTAATGAGCCTACATGAGACTACTGATTGATATTGTTTGCGAAGTTCTACACAAGAGTCTGCATCATCTAACAATGTGTCTCAAACATCTGACTCTGTCTCTCCATCATCTGACCTTGTCTCTCGAACAACTGCTATAAGCCTGGGGGCATCTCGAGGGCACGTCTCGGTTGCATCTGTTTAGGCTAGCAGGGATGAGTATAGATAGGAAAAAATCACGAATAAGCCACCCATTTTTTTCTAATCACCACAAACAAAACAACACTCCAATAACAACAATCACACACTAGGAGATATACAACTACTATTTTGAAAATATTTTTACTTACTTTTTTCATCCAATATGAAGAAGTCACTCATAAACAAAACTAACACTAGTGGTTAGCTAGGCATGCACCGTTTGGCTTCATAATGGTCATTAGAGATCTCCTCCTAAGAAACTTGTTGAGGGTGGTGATCTAAAGATTTGGAAACTGGGATAATGATGAAGATAAGTCATACGAGACTAAAGGAGTTGCAGAATTCAAGGGTTTTGAAGCAACACAATGTTTCCCTTTGCCTAGGGTCTCTCCTAGTTTTTAAACTAGTTCTAGGGTCACGAACCTATAGTCAATACAATGCTCTAATACCATCTAAAGTGACCCGACCCGGTAGGGGTCCAAGTCTCTGTGCTCTTTAGTGCTAGTCCCTGGATCGACTCGCCAGCACACACAACTCATAATGTAATATCATGAAACAAAGATCATATTTCTATTACATCGCATGACCCAAAACTTTACATAGTCACTTACAAGTTGCATAGCAGAAGGGTTAGCTCCTCGCAAACAAAAATCAACAGCAAAAGACTATTAACTACAAAGAGCTCCATTAAGAGCCACATGCAAAGACATGCTGAGTATAGACTCGTAACCCTAACATTGTACCTCACCCATCCTCAGGGTAACCTGCAACATGAAAAGTTGCAGCCACGAATGGTCAATACATGGAATGTATTGGCAAGTTCACCTATTTGGTGGAATATAAACCTCAACCTATAAGTACATGCATATTTGGCTAGGTGGAGGTTTGGCTGAACTTGCGTAAAGTAATGTTTTTGTCATATCCTTTTGTAAAATGAAATCTTTTTATGAAGAAAGGGTACCACCGATAGAAATCAGTGAACCCGATGGTACCATTGATTGACATCAATGAACCAAAAACGTTTACAATGAAAACAGTACCACTGGTTGATAGTAGTGAACCAAAACTTTTACTTTGAAAATGGTATCACTGGTTGATAGCAGTGAACCTGGGTACCATTGGTTGATAGCAATGAACCCTCTACCCTTTTGTTCACCCATCAAAATTTTAACTTAAAAAACTGGAATGGGGAGATCTTCCAAACAGTTCCAGGAAAAGTCGCTCATAGTTTTTCATAACCGGGGATACGGCTAAGTACTTAGAATTTAATCTTCTACAAAAGTTATACACTTTACCCACATGTCACGACCCATCCATTTGGAACAGATCATGACGAAGTATTTCGAAAGAAGTCCACCTATACACAAATCAAGCACACCCAAAGGTGATCCCATGGTAAGGGGAAACTCTGATACATGACTGGACCTCCTGAGGAGTATGAATGTAAAGGTTTTCCACTAAGTAATTGACCAAGCCAGAGCCCATTTAGCATGTGGCTGTACTGGAAGCTACTAAACAAGAAACTTGTCCAATCCCTTTTGGTGCTGAGTGGTCTAATACCAGTGAACAAACGAGAGGAGCGTGCCATTGACATGGCCCCATAGATATGGGCGTGCAACCATAGACCCATTGATATGGTCCCAACACTAACACTAATAATAGAACATCATCAAGGGGATCAAGTCATGGATATGGCCACCTTAAAGCTGGTGGTACGACCATAGATATGGCCCCATTGATATGGTCCCAACGAGCCATTCCACCCAGGTGATTCATTAAGTTAAGTTGTTTTCATTACACAAAATAATATCCCTTCAACATCACATAACTTGGTCTGAATCCTCCCACAGAATCTCTAGCACGGCTAAGCATTCAACTCCTACATTATTTTCTTCTCACAGTCAAGACACATGTGGCTATCCTATATGGGTTGCATAGCATAGCATAAATACTAGGTAGTCCTACACATGCAATCTTTGAAAACATCTAAGTGTGTAAGAAAGTAGTAGGACATTTATGAAGTGAACTTGCCTCTTGTTGAAGTTGTCAGAAATACTCTCTTCACAAGACAACGGTTACTCTCCGGTCAATCTACACGATTCACAAATAGTGCAACAAATAAACAAACTAAGTAGACACCCCAATTCAATGCAATACTATGAAATCAATCAAAGCATGCTAAAGGGTTCGGTTTAGGTTGCACATGTTTTGCTAAACCAACACTTGGCTCTCAAAATACTTTACTGGTCCTAGTACTTATAGTGGCACTAGGTCATGTGCCTCTATTATGTTATAGTTATGTTTGAAAAAGTGTTTCATTTAACACTGATGGATAAATGAACATTCTTGGACATTTTACAAAAAGGGTTTCATTCTAAAACTATTTTTTAATTTAATAATGTCCAAATATAGCATTTGAAGGAGGTAAGGCTACATATTTTAATAACATGGTTGTAAATCTACAAAATAATTTTACTCTCTCATACTAATGGATAGGGGACTAAAATATGAGCATTTTACTGAAAGATTCATTCAAAAATACTTTTTAGAATTAAAGTTGTGCCTAAAATGGCTAAATGGCATTTCTGAAATATTGTTCAAGTTTAAAAGGTTCAATTTTGAAAACTAATAGGGAGTGTAATACTATTCACAAGGATTCCATAAAGGTATTATTTGCAATTTTTGGATATACAAAATTTTTACTATAATTTGTATTCCCTATATTAGAATTTAAATGTTTAAAATATTTTTTATCGGAAAAGTTCGAATTTTAAATCACTATAAAATTCTATACATTTTTCTGAATCCAGGCATATATCATATGTATTTTTTATGATATACAGAACATTTTCTATGGATTTCACAAGCTTTAAACATTTTCTGCCTATTTTAAAATACAAATATTGCACACTGGACCGATATGCCCACGTGGCCCTGATGTGGCGTCCACGTGATGCCTACGCGGATGACACGCGCTGCCGACACGGTGCTGATGCAGCGGCCATGCGACACGAGCTAATAGGCCGGTACCCCTTCGGTCCGTATCTAATCCTGGTCGTCAAAGGGAAATCGGACGATGGAGGGGAGCGGAGGAAGCTCACCGGGCGGTTGAGCTTGCCAGATATGGTGGCGACGACGGCGGCGGTTCGGTTGGCGAGGGAGATGAGGCTGTGGTGGCCTCCGTCGACTTTGGAGAGGACGACGAGGAACGGGTTGACAAGCGGAGGCCAAAGGTGGCGGCGGAGCGGTACTTTGCTTCCTACAACGGCGTGGAGGAGTAGCTGGAGCAGCGTTGACGATAGCGACCAGTAGTCCACCTTGTTCCCGTCGGTTCGGCTGCGAGAGGGAGAAACCTGGGGGGTTAAAGTATGCGTAGGAACAAGGGGATGGAGGCTTAACCAAAAAGGGGCGGCATGATGCCTCGGTGCCAACAGAAATTTCTCAAGAATGGTGGCGACGCAAGCGGACTCCAGCGAGAAATTCTAGAGCAGCCTGGTGGTGTAGCACAATGGAAATAAAGGGTAAAGAAGGATGGTTTTGAGGCGGATTTAATGATGTGCTCAGCTCGGCAGGGGGTGCTTGCAGGCAACGGGGAAGAGGGGATCATGGGGCGGTGGTGGTCAGGTCGTGCACCAGGTCATGGGCACGGGAGGTTGGAGACGATGTTGGCGGGGTCCGCGTGTCAGCGAGAGAAGGATGGGTCGCGAGCCAGGTGGGCTAGGTGGGCCGTTGGGGGCTGTTGCGCACCGCGCGTGCGAGGAAGAGTGGGGTGGGCTAGCCGGCTGGGCTGACTGGGCTGGCCCAGTTGGCTGGTTGGTTTCCCTTTTTTATTTTTAATATTTTTCTTTTTATGTTTTACAATTTCTTTTGTAATTCTAGTTTTACGAGTCCAAATTGAGCAATTTATATAGTTTTGTAAAATCAAAACACATCACATAGGCTCTACAAAATAAACTTTTATTTCAATGCAAATTTCCATAATGCCAGTAAGCACTTAATGCACTATGGCTAATATGGAGATTTGTAAAAATAGGGTTTTAGGAAAGTTATTTTCAAAACTAAAAATGTTAAATTTTATAAATATGGTTTTATCAAAACCAATTTAAAAGCTGTTGTGGTCCTATAAAATAAAACATCTTAATTAAGTTTTGAAATTTGGTCGTTTAGAAATAAAATTTTCTTTATTTTCATAAACTTTGAAAAGTTTCTTTTCTTTTGAAAATTCAAATAAGAGAAAATAGGAATTTCAGCAAACTATTTAAATTATTTTATTTTAACATTCTAAAATTTTAAAAGTTTTGGGATGTTACAAGCCTACAAAGCTCACAATAAAACCGAAGCAACACTCAAAGCGTAGCCAAATCATGAAGATTATCGCATCAGTCCTCAAGTAGAGTGAGGTCATCTTATGATGTAGAGATAGCTCGTTGAGGGGCAGCCATAGGTAACTCTACGGTTCGTCTTGTCAACTTATAGCCCATAAAGGTTGATCCGTAAGCAATTGTACCTGTAGACAACAAAGACCAAGCAAAATATGTTCGTCCATGATAGAGGAGCATGTCATTCTTGAAATGTCCATTCTTGTTCACAACACTATTAGCACAACTCAATTATAGCAAACGGGATGCATATGCAAGGTTAAAGTGCATGGAAATCTTTTGAAGATCATCCAAATGTGGGAACTCAAAAACTCCATAAAACATCTTAGTATGGCACGCAAAGCATTGAACTAAAATTTTGATCAACATCTTTGATGCAAGAATAGGATAATTCGGCAAAAACACATGAGGAAGAATATCCAAAAAAAAACATCATTATGTGTCCAAACCAACCATTGAAAAGAGAAATTGTTCAACATGTTGGATGCCATACACATATCATCAAAAGCAAAGATCATGGGCATATGAGTATCACAAGCGGAAGCAAAATCAACATGTTTGCAAACAAACCATATGAAAGAGCAAGTGGTACTTATGTTTGTTGCAACAACAATACGAGAGACTTGGAAGCTCTCATGACAATACATGCTCCTAATGAAATTATGGTTGCGCACAAAACATCAGAAAGAGAAATTGTTCAACATTTTTGTTGCAACACACAAAGCATCAAAATCCAATAGCCAAGAAACATTATTGTCATAAGGTGGAATAATACCATCAACATGCTTGCAATCAAACCATTAGGAAGATCAATTTTCCAACATGAAAGATGTAAGGCATGAAAAATGTATTAGAGCTGGGTTCGATCTTAAACTAACTTGGGGGATGCTCTTTAGAGCTCTTTTTGTCAACTCGTGCTCAACCTAGGTTGACATTATCTTGCGGGTACCTGCACACATCAAACACAAAAGGAAAAACGTGTGTGAATGGTAGAGAAACACATCATCCATCATGACGTATATCTTCTTATGCACATCACCATTAATGTCAATGAAGTGTAAAATAGATGCATGGTGAGTTTGCAAGTGGGGAACATGCTTATCATGGCATTTACCAAAATCTCCAAAATTTGAGAAAGCTATGGAGGCCATCTCAATAGATACCATATGAGAATTATTGTTGCAAGAAAAATAAGTGAAAGAGCAATCGTCCATATTATTGCAAGCAACAGGAGAAATTATAAATCACGCATGACAAAGCATGGTTTGAGAGGTACCTTTTTAACAACATTGCAAGCAAAACATTGGAAAGAGCAATTGTTCAACAAAGTGCAAGCAATGATATCATCAACATAACGTTTAGAGCATATCATGTCTACGACAATATCATGACAATAAAAGTATTCCAAATGGTCATCATAATGCATAGCAAAATCAACACATGGGAAGAAGAGTGAAACATATGTCATGTCACGAGTATCATCCATAGCATGAAAATCATCACAAATCATCATGTCCACTAGTGGGATCATGGCATCATCAACACCTGTATTTTTATCTTGTTCATACCTCTCATATGAAGTGAGTATTGCGGTAGTGTTGGCCTCCATGTGGGTGACTTTGACTTCTTGATGTAACCATGGCGTAGCATCATCGTCATGCACCATGTACATATTCTCCATTGAGGCATTATCATCTCCAAGCTTGGCGTTTCTTGATTCATGGAACCTAGCACATCATGAAAAAATACACTAGAGGTAGAGGGTAGGTCGTTAGAAATCAAAATGGCCTCACATGATCTATCAACTACCACTCTCAACTCACTCGGTGTATCACTCATGCCCTTCAAGTGGAAGCACTCAATCTCACGTCTGGTGGAGTCACTCATCTCACTCTTGCTCTCACTCAAGTGGGCTAAGTGGCTCTCATACTCACACGGGATAGATACCACATCATCACTCAAGCATATAGGGATAGGCTCGGTGTGCTCAACTCCATGCGCCTCCTTTGGTGAAGCGAAAATCCCATGCTCACCATTCTTGACCTTGTCGCCTTCAAATCTGGATGCCATAAGATGGTAATCGTTCGCTTCTATGGCTGAAGGGAAAATCCCATGCTCGACCGTCATGTCGCCATCTTGTAGTAGTGGTGGAAGTAGGCTCATGTTGTTGTCGAGAGCGGTGTTTGGATCGACTTCATCACATATGTGGCCCTGTCTTCCTCCAACTTGAAGTTTAGACATCCTGTTGACGTACTCGTCCAACTTGGCGAAGTAGAGGACTTCGTCCTCCTCATTCATGAAGTTGCATGCGTCATTTTGGACGTCAAGTCTTAGCGTTGAAGCTTGATGGCATGGCAGAAGGCTTGGTTGGTGCCATTTTGGTGGTGGCACGAGAAGTTAAAGGTACCTTTTGATGGTGTCGACGGAGGTGATTGGCATGCCTTGCCAAAGGTTGATGTAGGTGGCGCACTTAGTCATCCACATGATGCTCGCGACGATGCTCCTTGTCCTTGACACTGTTATTGTGCTTGTGGCGCCTTCTTGAGGTAGACTCGTTAATTTTGGAGAGCATGCTCATGTTCTTGGCGAAGTTGTCATCCATGTCACGCTTAACGTTGTCCATGCCGTGCTTGAAGTTGTTTATGTCGCGCTTGAAGTTGATGATGTCATTATTGTCCTTGAATTCCTCCATTCTTGGGGAGTTATTGTTGTTGTAGAACTCCATATCACCCAAGCATGTGGAGCAGCTATCAGTGTAGTGATCCATCATGTCATCCATGTGGTTCATCGTTGATTATTCATATAAATCATCCTCAGTTCCAGATTCCCTAGACATGATTCACAAGACCAAGTGGTGTATATGGAAGTGGTAGGGGGATTAGGGATGCAACATCAAACCTTACGTTACCTTGGAAGATAGTATCGTGCAAGTGGCCACACTTGAGAGCAATCAAAACCAAGTAAAGTGAAGTTCATGCGGAACACCAAACCAACTAACCAGTATAAACACACACACACAAATCTTATGGTGGATGGGTATAGAATGTGGCATGTCCAAGAACGATCCGAAATCAAGATATTGTAATGACAAGTAAAGAACCACGATGATCACAAAGTAAAACAAGTCAATCCACAAGATAGAAATTATGTACAAGGAAACATACACGGTAGGATGAAATGGGACTTGTGCGACGGAGAAAGTGATCTAAGAACCAAAAGATTACCTAGCGAAGACAATAAGCTCGTGTTGCACAAGTGCAAGGAGAGACGCTAGTTCGATTGCATAAAGTTGGTGGGATACAAGATATGCACAATAAGTACCACCTATATGATATTCATCGATCTTGCGCTTCCTATTCTATGAGGCACTTGTTTCTTTATTTCCTTTTCCTTTTTTTCACTTGCCTCTTCCTTGTGCCAACAACTATACAAGATAACTATATGAGATAGCGTGCTCACAACTTTTGCTCGGAATTCTACAAGGTATCAAACGTGCATATCCCAAGCAATCATAGAAGGAACTAGTCTCAATAGGTGTTTGTTGATCGCAAAGATAGTGTAGCTCACAAAGGAAAGCAAGTGGGGAGAAGTGGCAGAATTTTTATACCTTTCGTCGTCGATCTTCACCCTTTATTGGTGGATTCCACCTTGCTCACGGAATTTGCATGGAGTAGATAGAATTAAACATATAGATGATGATGTAGAGATCCTTCTCCTCTTCTAAACTAGCTAAAGAACACCAAAATCCGAATTCGTATGCAAAAGTTATGCTCAAAACCGTGAGGAAGGTCAAATATGTTTTTCTGCACGAAAACTAGATGCCAGTCTGTATGGGGGTCCGGATATTTGCCAGAATCTCCGGTCTAGGGTGGAATCTCCGGTCCGTAGGCCAAAATCTCCGGTCTGGGGACCAAATCTCTGTTCCGGAAGTTCTAGGACGTGTAGAACTCGACCGGGACGCGATTTTGGTGGAAAAACTCGAACCAAACCACCAAATTGGTGGGGGAAATGAAGGAATTAGGATATGGAAATGCAGGGGAAGGTAGATCAACAAGTTTAGCAAGTAATCCACGGATCAAAACCTACCAAAAATCACTTATATCTCAAATAGATCCAAAACACAAATTGGGGCTATTTTGGTGAAATTTTCGAATTTATGGGGAAAAGATCAAATCGATGTGAAATCTGTGGCAACCAAAAGCTATTGATACCAGATGATAAGGGGTAATATCAAGGGTGGCCCGATCTTCACGGATCTTATGGTAAAATCGATGAGAAAGCGAGGGGAAAGCGAGAAGGTAGCAGAAGCGAACGCACACCTCGCAAAGAACACACGTAAAACTCACATGATACAAGGTTAATTGCTCCCGCCGACGGCCACCAGTCTGATAAAATCCTCGCAAGGAAAGATTGGTCAACGTGCTCCCTCAACCCCAAGCGGAGAGGAAAGAACACCTTGGATAGGGTCTTGACAACTACACTCACGCACTCGCAAACGTAGGCCTTGCACAACGAGAGAGGCGCGGTGCAAACTCCAACAAGGTTGATGATGATAGTCGGTCTCCTTTGGAAGAAGGGGATGAGACAAAACTAGAGGTTCCACAAAAGGGGTTCTCTTTAGTCTATCATCTATTCCTAAGGGATACATGAGGGGGATGGGAGCTCTATTTATAGGCCAACCACTAGAATATGGGTAGTTTGGGCATAAAACTAGGGTTTGGAGCGGAATAAGGGGTACATGGGCCAAAGGCCCAAAGGCCTTTACATGCCTGGCGTCGTGCAGGCCGGAGACTCCGGTCTATCTCCGGAGTGGGGGTCAGATTGTCCCAGTCCTCGGTCCGAAGGCTGGTCAGGAGGCCAGCCGGAGATTCCGAGGTGTCGATCCGGAGACTCCGGTGTGTGCAGCTTCAGCTTCTTCCGTCTTCTCTTCCAAGCCTCCGGCTTGTCAGGATTGGTGCTCCAGGCTTCCTCCCATGCCTCCGTACTTGTTGGTATGAACCTATCATGAATATGTGACGGAGTATGAAGTAGTATACCATTCAATAGGGTAGGAAGTGGGCTCGCATAAAGGAACGGATTCACCTTTGGAGTCCATGGTGACCTGTTGTAAGTTGAAGACCTTGATGTGGTAACGATCGTAGGACGGGTTGGCATTGCAATGTTATGAATAGATAGGTAGTAGATATTTAAGTGTTTACAACAACTAAATGATGATATCATGCCCCAAAATTATTATTGTGCAAGTCTTGCATTTGTGCAAAATGATGTTCAAAAGACTTGCAACCAATTTTATTATAGTTTAATAGCTAAGACTAGTATAACCTAGCAAGTGATGAGTTGAACAAAAAATGTTTTCAAAAAATATAAAGTATGGAGGTTTCAAAGAACTTCTTGAGACTAAGCCACCGATAAAATGATCATCAATCGGGTATACGGTTTATAAGGTAAATGTTTTTCAAGTCTGAAAATTGTGACTATCTTTATATTTGTCATACTCTTAGAAACATGAGTACTGATGGATCGGTGTTAGTTTCTAATAGTCCCTCCGTTCTCAAATAAGTGTACTTTTAGCTCCTGTCTTAAGTCAAAATGAAATAAACTTTGACCAATTATATATTGGAAAGAGTAGCTACATCTAGCATCTATGATATCAAATCAGTATACTACGAAACTATATTTGAAGACATATCTAGTGATACTAAACTAATGTCATAAATATTGTTTTTTTTACAAATTGATTAAAAACAATGCTACAGTTACATATACACTTGTGGACGGAAATCCTTCTCGTGCACATGAGCTAAGAGCGTGAACATATTGTTGACTGGCTAGAGTTGTGGCGTGTTAAATATTAATTAGTGAACGTGTGTGTCGGCAGAGTGCGTGGATTAGTGGTCTCCGCTCCTATAATAATCACAATGTAACAGAAACAGCTATGAACACGAGAGCACGGAGCGCTACGACCGTTTACCCGCAGAAGGTGTAACACCCCAGGTTTGGACCATACCGGATGGTGCTACCACACTATCTAAATAAACATCAAATATAGGCAAATCCTAAATTCGGGCAGCAACTTGTTTGTTTGTGCAAACATACATGACGAGCAATTTAAAGATATTCTTCATCTATCACCAATATAGTTCACAACTCAGCTGGAGTAGAAGATATAGATAACGATCGGAGCGCGCAATGTCTCACACTTAGATAATTCTGAAATACACAAATAAGCAAACTATATAGACAACTAGTAGACTTGGACTACTGGATGATTATTCTCTAAGCATTGTCTAAAATATATGATCAAGTGATGTGGTAGATGTACTACGCCCATCTCCTGTGCATATGTCGCTTACTTAGTACGTGAAAACCAAATAAAATGCGAGAATGAGTACAGAAATACTCATCAAGTACAATTAGAACCATAAAGACAATGCAAACGATTAACCATGAAAGAATACAGATAACCTCATTGTCAACATGAAGACTAAAACCAAATGTCTGAATATGTCGCCCGGACTAGCCCACGAGCTAACAGTACTCACCGAACTTAATTCAGAACTAGCCGCTCGGAACCGTCTCTCACCGGACTAACAAGAAAGAATAGCCTTTAGACTAGCCCAGAAGCAAACAATTCTCACCGAACTTTATTGGAGTAGCCGCTTATTAACAGTTTCTCATCGAGTTAGATTTGAAAATAATAAGTACGATAGATATCGTTGAACACGAATAGTAAAATAGAACAGAACCCGTTTGGATTGAACAATCAAGTTAGAGAATCTCAAACGAAATGAAAACAAGCAACCAAACCGTCATATATAAACAATCATATATAGAAACATGGGTCCGTCATGCACTTGCCTTAACATCGATGTTTCAACGGAAGAATCAATATTGGCACCAGAAACCCTCACACCTGTGTATGAAATCAGCTCAGAAATTCTATACCACGGTACGGTAACAACAATATTTCTAAATAAGCGCACTTGTCTTTCTACCGTGACTTAACCATCATGATCAAGCACAATACTTCTATTCAAGCAGTGGTTTCGGATACCAACTCAAGGCTTATGTGTGTGTACTAATTTCTTAGTAGGGATGTAGAGATGGGACAAGTGGGATGTCACTTTTAGACCCCTAGTCTACCTCTAAACTAAGTGGGACAAGTGGGATAAGTGGAATTTGATAAATCTGACTTATTCCATGTGTCCCACTTAATTTAGAGTTGGCCTAATGGTTTAAAAATGGCATCCCACTTGTCCCACTCCTGCATCCCTATTTCTTAGATGAGACAAACGGAAGTCAAGTGCACACTACGGTATCCAATTAGAGACCGAAAATAACTAGAATAGCATCAACTAGTACGTACTTAGATTTGTAAACAATAAACCGTCAGTCAGGATTCAATATGTCTACACGTCTTTGACATGCAGCAGGTTTCTTTGATCTGAACATTCCGTGCACATACTATAGTTTTCAACGCTGAAGCAAAGGTACGCACTAAAAGTTCAGAACCACTCAATTGCTCGATTGAAAGAGAAAAATTATAGGATTCAGCTAGGAGGCAAACCACTCGGCATAGGAGAAGCACCCCTCGCGCTGTGTGGCCTTCGGGATAGAACTGCCGGGACACCGGCGAGGATCCACTCAGGCACTCAGCAGTCATAGTCTCATAGATTTGTACTCGAACTGCAGCGTCGCTCCGGAAAGGCTCTGGCCGGCGGCCGGCGGCCGTGGCATTGGGTTAGGATGGAGAAGGTTTTGGCAGCGGGCAAACTAGTGCAGGGACGTGTGCGGGGATAGGAAATCGGCTGGTTTAGAAAATTGGCTATTTATTTGATCTACTGTATACTTCGTCCGTTCCAAGATATAAGATTCGGGTCTAGATTCATTAGCTTTACAAAGCTAAAACATCTTATATTTTCAAACAGAAAAAGTATTTTCTAAAGCCAAAAAGGTTTGGAGTTACACACAAAAGAAAATCTAAAAGCCTAGATTTAGTGAATTCTTATTGATATGTCGGTAATCAAAATAAAACAATTCTATAGTCATTATCGATCAACTCGACAGACGATTTTCCACATGACTCACGGTTAAAAAGTCAAACCTGGTCAAATATCTTTATTTTGTCCAAAAAATACATTTTAGAAGGCCGCATAACACCAAAAGCGGTTGCCAGTCTGCCACAAGATGACATTCAGCTAATGCCGCAATGCGAGGATGAGGATGTAGCTCCTTCCACACGATAAACACCATTCGCTGCATCACGATTTACTCTTTCTGCACAAGCAGATCAAGATTTACCCATTTTTAGACTCGGCAGCAGATTAAGATTGCCTGAATGAGAACTTAACCAAACTATATACATGGCAAATTCCACGCGGAATTGTTAGCTTCTTTACGGATATAAGGTCCACAACCTGCATTCGGTAGAACATTCCTTTACAGTTACGGACCGGTACCCATCACCACAACTTCTGCTTTCTAATTCTATCCCGGAAATTCTCTTCGGTCTCACATCGATTGATGCTCATTTTTGACAAACTACTAAATGTCCCTCCCACCACTGGACTTCAGTTTGCAGAGGTCAACTGACAGTTCGGCCATAGCAGATCGAAGCAATGTACAGGTTCTTGGCCCATTTATCCTGCACAAGTTAGTTCAAAGGTTAATATAGCTTGGCAGAGCAAAACAAACTAGGGATATGGAGAACCCCTGGTATTTTGTGAGCTGAGAGAAGGTACCTTTACATGGTTGCTGGGAAAGGCTGAGGTCCGTAGAGTTTCTTGTGTCTCATCTACCGGTTTCCGTTTTGGCTTGCTCAGGATAAAAGCAGCTTGGTCACTGGTGGCTGCTGAAGAAGTTATTCTGTAACCATGCTCCCATCGCCGATGGATGCCTTCACTTGGATACAGGAAATCCAACTCTACAACCTGGAATTGCATAAAGAACTTAGCCTCATAAACTTGCCATGTTACAGTCACTGGAATGTCTACATCAACCTAACAAAGGCCAATTAAGTATTTGAACCTGTTCAGAATAGCCTGAGTTCCTTGACATGACTACTCCCCAGCGATTTCCAGCTGTGGCCATAGATGTTACATGAAAACCTTCTTTCCACTTTTTGTTGATCCACTTGAAGGGGAATGATTCGCTAACCTTGTATGACTGCTGAGTGTAAGGAGTTCCTGCAAACATAACACGGTCAAATTATATCCGATTATGAACAACCCTGCGAGAAATGTCACTTAGTGGAAGACAAAAGAAGCAGTTGGTATGTTCTTCATCATGAACAGAAATATGTCCACAGAATGGAGATTTAATTGGCACACACAAATAAATAAATAAAAACCGCAAATAACGGACCTTTGGACATTACAACCAATGAACCTCCATTTGATGCACCAGCTATTGCTGTTATGTAGAAACTTTTCTCCCACTGGTCCATTATCCAGTCCTAATGTGTAATGAAGACAGAGTTTTGGAGTCCTCGGTCAATAATTTATCCAGGGTACTGATGAACAATAATCATGCTTTGTCAGTACCATACCTTGTGCAGAAAAACTGGTGAAAGTTCATAAAGTTGAGAACCAAAACCAGTTCCTGCATCCATAATGAGAGCCCAAAGATTTGCTGAAGAAGCCACACAACTAATGTATAGCCCATCCTCATTACCCTTTTCTATA
Source organism: Avena eriantha (assembly GCA_910589775.1). Taxonomy (NCBI): domain Eukaryota; kingdom Viridiplantae; phylum Streptophyta; class Magnoliopsida; order Poales; family Poaceae; genus Avena; species Avena eriantha. The sequence continues at coordinate 342,811,943 of OU342741.1, forward strand.
TGCTGTTGAAGCCTGTTGTCAGCCACATTGTAATGGTACCTAACAAAGAGAATCAAGATATATTAGCTTTAATTTCCAACAATACATCGCCAAACTATTACATACTGTACTTACATTCAAACCAGGATGAAATGATATATCAACATAAGCAACAAAATATGATAAGTATAGATTTGAAACAACTAACAAGCGCAAACTGAAATCCTGAATCACTTGCAACTACAACAAGCACAGTTTCATCCAAATATACAGAGAAATGTAATACTCCCTCCGTTTCAAAATGTAATACTCCGAACCTACACACTAAAAGGGGTCTAGATACATTCGTTTCACAAAAGCTAAAACATCTTATATTTTGAAACGGAGGGAGTAGTTCATAATCAATACATGTACCAGAGTAATCAGGCCTTGTGCAGACTATAGTTACACTAGGCCAGCCACATACCAGATAGTATTTCTATATCTGCGTATTCCAGTTACCAAGGTCATTTTGTTAAGATTTACACCTACATTGACTATTTCACTGCACTCAGCTGGTCCGAACTCCCAAATCAAGTTCAGAATCTTCTACTCCCTCTGATCCATATTAATGTTCTCAACTTTGTCTAGATACGAATGCATCTAGGCTAAATACTTAACTAGATACGTACGAATCTAGACAAAGTTAAGAACATTAATATGGACCAGAGGGAGTAATAAACATAGGACTTTCAATATTTCATGATGGGTTAGTAAAACTGCAACACAGCTAACAAATAGGTGGTATATTAGGTCTAGCCAGGTGTTGCATGTTCAAATACAAATAGATGGTCTAGACTTAGATAACAGGTCTAACAAGAATATCTTGTCAAAACTGAACTCAATAACATGGGAAGCAGTGCTATCATGACAATTAAAAGTGACTGATCATCTCCCAACATCAAGTACGACATGACAATTCTTCTAACCAGATAAAATACTACTAAATCTGTTCCGTTCCACATTATGGAACGGAGGTAGTACCTCTGATCCAAATTAGTTGTAATAACTCCACGATAACATTTTTCCTAAATTTGCGGCAATTAATTTGGGCTGGAGGGAGTAGAATATTTACTTAATTTTATCTCTAGTAATAACTCCATGGACAGCAACAAATCAGTTTTTGGAATTGCCAATTCTTTTGCAAAAAGAGACAGTACTAGAAATTCAAAGTATCAATTAATCACATTTTGCATCATCTATTCTATTTCAATAATTTAATATAATTACCGCTGCTTCATAGGCCGTCTGGCATTGTAAACGGAAATCCACTGTGATGCTGGGCTCCCTAATCTAACTTTCTTCTTAGGCTGCTCATCGTCTTCATGATTTACTTGCAATCTTCCACGTTTTTGTCCCACCTATAATTCGGGGAAAAGGTTCATGATGAGACATAAAAGAAGCAAGCCAAACAATACACGCAAGTGCGTAAGTACCGCGGAACAGACCTTAAGAGCCCCATCAATTCTGATGGGCCTTGATGCAGGTGATTCAATCAAACCATTAAAAATAGAAATAAGTTTGGCGTAATTTGGCTCTTCATCAAATTTCATATTTGTGACAGTCTCAAAAAACTCTTTGAATGGAGCTGGACAGAAACTACATAACATGTCTGGAGAAGTAGCCATTTTCTTCTTGCAAACAAGGAAACTCTTGGTATCTCCCTGTGTTGTTGACTGATGTGAGCACCAGGAAATTATTAAGAAGTTAACACAAAAGGCATAATTAAATTTACCTGGTAGCCTTGCCAAGGCAATCTTCCTTTTATAAGAAATATAAGGGTGTAGGCAAGTGACTCTAAATCGTCTCTCCTACTACCTGTACGACCTAAATGGGCATGTGCACTCGCATATCTAATTGTTCCCCTGGAAAAACGAAAGAAGATGCAGATAAGTAAAGATTGACCATAAGACAAGCAAGAACTCCAGAGTAAACATAACCAACCTGAAAATATCAGGCTTTTGATCATAATCAACATGTTGACCCGATGAATTTTTCCACTTTGATGCTGCATAATCAACGCCATATTGACAAAAAAATGTAATCAAATAAAAGAACACTAATAAAGTGGAATGAGTACAAGACTGTGACCTTGAGTTTATCTCATGAAATATTGCAATGAAATGGGATTGCATACTTAGATGGGAATTTATTTTGTAACCAAATAAAAGAACACTAACAAAGTGGAATGAGTACAAAACCATGACCTTGAGTTTATCTCATGAAATATTGCAATGAAATGGGATTGCATACTTACATGGGAATTTATTGAGTAAATAGCGTACCTAAACCAAGATCAACAAGGAAAAGCTTCTTCTCCTCAGGTGATCCAGGCAGACCAAGCAGAAAGTTTTCCGGCTTTACATCACCATGAACAAACCTGATAAAAATAGGATGTGTTAACGTAAATGGACAGCGCTATATCACTGAAGATAACTTTTAAGTTACCCTTTGGAATGAAACTTCTCAAGAATTGATATGCCCTCTACAGCAATGCATGCAGCCATATTTGGAGACATCCTGTTAGAAATGTTAAATCTTTTAGTACAGAGTACAGTACAAGTAGGAGATTAACAAAGTAATGTCAAAAGGAATAAGAGGATGCTTACGCTTGCCCCAGTGAATTCCATACATCCCAAAGACTAGGACCAAGGATATCCATTACCTGATTATTTTTTCAGTACAATTAATTTTTTGGTCAAAAGAAATCGGTTCAACAGTATAGATGATTAACTCAAATAAACTCACAAGGATATAGTAGTCACCCTGACGACCCTTGTAGTGGACAGAAGGTACACCATAGCAGCCATTAAGATTCCTTGTTATAAAGAAGGGCAATGTCCATTGATCAGACAGCACAAAAGACAAGAGAATGGTCTAAATACAGAAAGAAGTTGACTCTACAAAGAGTACATACTGATAAACTTGCCACTCATATGGAGGGGCATAATTGCACCCTTTACTGCTTCGGTGCTCAAACTTCAACGCAACCTAAAAAATCGTCATCCATAGCATTTATTCATGTATGGTTTTTTTTTAGAAATAATTATTTTACTGTGCGAGAGCAAACCTCATAGGCATCAGGACCAGTGCGGGCAGTCCCACCAGACACTCTTCTACCAACATAGACTTGACCAAAGCCACCTTTACCTAGTTTCCTGTCAGTTAGATATACTGGAGAATTACCTACGTGAACCTGCAAAAATGACATGGTGTTAGGAGCATCTGAGTAGCATGACTGATAAGTTTTGACAAATAAGATATTACTATCCCTTTTAACATCATCATAGAGGAGAACATTCCAGTGATATGAAACTATGCAACAACGCAATGGACTACAAGATTGTGAGGTAAGAGCATAATTCGGCAATTCACCTCATCCTTGGTCATGTACAACTATATTGGACTACATACTAAATAAAATGGCATGTTTCCAATGATAATTCGTTGGGTTGTGTATAGTATTGGACCGTATTTATGGACCTGTTAAATGGGGATGCTTTGGTGCTCTCTGAGTGACTGACTGTTAATGCAGGCCAGGACATCTACTCTAGGTAGCCTTTCCCGCCAAAGGAGGTGTTGAAATTTATGATATTCCAAAAGCAAATACATTTTTACTACTTAGGCTATATTAACTGCTAACCTCTTTTCTAGAGCTACTACAGAAATATTTTAAAACATTTGGTAACTATTCAATTGTACTAGTGTCAAATTTGAACGATGCCTACAGTGACGAATGAATCCCCAATGCCATGGCAACCCAGATAGTGCATGAAAACGACAGATATAGTCCATGTACGTTATAGGAGCAAATTGACATGTTTATCTCATCCGTGCATTAAACAATAAACATACAAAATAGTAATCCTATGTTTAGAATTAAAAACATAAGCAAGGTCAGGTTCCATTTGTTTGTACCCTATATGACCAATCTAACACAAAAGGAACACCCAGGGAAACATATGTAAGGTGAAGGCTGAAATCAATGCGTCTATTTTTGAACTACTACAACACAAATCAAAAGCTATGTTGATTGCAATGGCGGTTCAGGAAAACAATAATAAAGAGAGGTAATACCCTCTCAGGAATTGGTGATGTTGTTGATTCATCTTCAGCCCCAACAAGCTTCTCAGCACTTTGACCATCCATTCTCAAACCTTTACTTGCGACACACTTAGCAACCTTGTCTTTCTTTTGACTGTAGTCAGCAACCTTGTTCGAAGCAGGGTTCTTGGCTTCAGAAACAAGCGTGGCTGCAGAAACAACTATGGGGGGGTCTTCAAAATACGGGTCCTTAAAAGGCCTTGATGGCCCTCTTCTCCCACCACCACCAGCAGCGTTTCTGCCCCTGACAGCAGGGATAGGAATGCGCTTCCGTGGAGCAGGTAAGACTGGTTTCGCAACCGGCGGCTCTGCTGGCTGTTGATCTTCAAGCTTCCTGGACCTCAAACGTGCTAGGCGAGTACTGCTTCGCAGCTCTGGCATCCTCTCCCCATGCAACTCTTGTCAGTGTTCCAGCCGTCAGAGCACCTTCCAATCTCCACATTAGAAAACGCAGTTAAAATTATTGATTAATGTAACATAAAAAAGAGAAAATTCTCACAAACACAGATGAAAATCTATCTAGCAGCTGATTCATCTACCAATGTGCCGACAGCCAACCAACTTAAGACCAAACTTGACTGTTCGATTCACTGCCTGCAGTAACTAGATTCAGCAAGCTGGATCCTAAATCGCCATCATACCTCATCTCACCACCACATCCGTTCACGAGCAATCGAATGCGTCAATCGGCGTGGAAAAGAGGGGGAAGCATCCCCAATCATCTGATGCCCCCCAACAGGAGGATTTGCAATGGAGAGAAAAAAAATATCTAGCTTACTCCACCAGATTACCACCAATCCGGCACCCAATCTCCACTACCGCAGAGCCAAGCCAGATCACCAACCCACTAACAATCCCATCTCTGGCCCAAATCCGGCGCTCACACCACCTGCAAACAGAGTGTTCCGGAGTCCGATCAGCCAGCGGTGGCCAAATCGGGCCGCCGACAACCCGTGAGACCGCGATTTGCTCCGAAGGGAACGCTCCCATGCCGCCCGATCGCGCAGGAACAAGCCCGGCCGCTATCGTCGGACCGAAAAAAATTCAAAAAATACCAACGGAAAAAAGTAGAGAGACGGAAAAAGAGAGATAGCGGGAGATCGGGGCGCAGGATGCTCACATCGATGTCGCGGCGGCGACCGGAAGGGGAGGAGGAGGTGGAGGCCCGATTCGTCGCCTCGGGAGCCGCGTGGTGGTGGTGGTGGTGGTGGGGAAGGAAGACACACGAATTGTGGAGGCGGAGCTGCTCGTCTCGTCTGTATCGTCTCGGTTCCGTCTCTCGGCTCGTGCTGATGACGTTCCTGTGTGGGATGCGGGCTGGGTTTGGGTCGCGCCGTGTGCGCCAGCTACCTCGTCATGCATGGTGTCGCCGACCCATGGGTCCACCTCGTCAGTCGACGGAGCAGGGGCGGCCTAGCCTCTTAGCCGGTACGAATTTGGTTGGAGTAGTACGGAAAATTCGAAGATGGAAAGTTGGGGGTTGTGAATTTGGAATGTCTAAATCAAATCCTGATTTATCAATGCCTTTATTTTGCTCTCCAAGATTTTGTTTGATTCGGGAGCGAGGCAAACAACCTTGTGAAGATGATGATTGATCGCCCGTCTCAAAGTCTCAAGCGTGCACGACTATTGGCGCTTCGGTACTAATTCCGGCTATCACGCAAAGGAGGAGGGTTTGAATTAATGGACTGATAAAAAAAATTCATGGTGCAAAGTCAACAACGCAAATCATAGTTTCATTGCATTCACAGATAAGATCATTCACTACATGTCCATGGACACCATACAAAGAACCTTCTTATAAACTATCCGACTTTACTGATTAACTGACATAAATTAGGCCGAGTAAACCAAAACAAACGTCATCAACAAAGTCTTAGCCTTTAGCTTCCTCATCAGGACATTTCTTAACAATGTCGAGCATGAAATCCGCTAAAGAATAAAACTACACCTAGAATAATGTCAAAGGAATTTGGTAATCTATACCTAATAATAAAAGACGGATTGTTTCTTACAGTTTAATATTTTTTTTACCGTTTTTCCCTTCCACTATATCATATATTACTACCAATGCCATCAGCAAGTAAGAATAAAAAAGGGTTCGATTTTTACATAGGTCATCCTTCGCCAACCGTATCGTGTAAGAACTCCACATCAATCTTGCTTTCAAAAAAAAGAACTCCACATCAATCCGGTTTAGACTTTTCTACCGGAGACGTTTCTTAAGCTACCACCCTAGTTTCCTATATATACACACGAGATTGAGGAAACAAACTGAGATCGCGGAGACTATGTGAGATCAAGGAGACGAGATCGAAGATATTGGTTCTAGATCCGTCTCTAGATCGATGGTTCGATGCTTTCCTAGGGTTCTCGCTCGACTCCTAGACGATACCTCCTCCTCCTATCCCCAAACCAACAATCCACAACTTTCGATAGATCGATTGCTCCCAAGGCCATGGCACTGAGCTTTTCGATAAAAGACAGGCGAGAGTCGGTATTCTTCTAGCAATGGATCAGATCATCGTGCCTGACGACAATGGTTATTTCATGGAAGAAAACGAGTCCGCGGATTCCATTGTGGCCCCTCCACTCCGCATGCGCTTTTGTACCTAACCCCGGCATGCACTAGCACTGCTCGAGCTTGACCTACTGCAGACCAACCTTTGTTGCATCAGCGGCGGAGGCAAAGCTTGCCAATAGATTCACCGTGCAAGCACATCCTTGGGCTATAGCTAGATAAGGCCTGCTCACGAGCTCCTGTACAGGAGGAACATGAGGCCTTCAGCTTGAGGAAAATAGAGGCCACGACCGGCGTAGAACTCCAACTCCGCTTCACCCATGAGCTCCTAGTTTTTCACTGAAAGTGTAAGATGGTTTACCTAGAGGGGGTGAATAGGTTTCTACAAAATTCTTTATAAGCTTTTGCAAGTTTTAGACTTTGCGGAATGTAAGTGTGCCTAAATGCAAACTAGGTGAGGCAACCTAGATGATGATACAAAATGCTTCAAGCACGAAGGCTATCACAAAGTAAACAACACAAGTAAGAGATTGGTTAAGGAATAACCGAAGCACGTGGAGACGAAGATGTATTCCTGTGTTCACCACCTTTGGGAAAGGGGCTACGTCACGTTGGAGAGGTGTGAGGTTCCACAAAGGATTTCCCAATGCCACGAAGGCTCACCTTCTTCTCCGAGCCTATCCCACGAAGGCATAGCTTATTTACTCATGGTAGACTTTAAGGTAGTCTCCAAACCCTCACAAACTTTCCATAGAGCAAATCACAAGCCGAATGCCTCTAGGCAACCCTAGCCACCTAGGGTTTCCCACAAACCCAAGAGTAACTAGCTAACTCGATGAAATAAAGGGGGAATGAACATTGGCTTGGTGGAAACGTAGAACAGGACCTCCTCTTGCTTTCTACCAAAGTGATTTGGAATTGGTTGGGTAGAATGGGAGATCCTCAAGGAATTGTGTTTCAATAATGGGGAGAGAGAGAGAGAGAGAGCTTCAAGGATGAAATATGAACTAAATGCCTAACCTACTCAAGGTTGAAGAAGTGGTATTTATACCCAAGGGAGAAATCTAGCCGTTTAGAGCAATTCTGCGAAGTTCGGTTTTAAGTTTGGTTGGACCGGCCCACACACCAGACCGCCCGGTATACAGGCCAGAAGACCGAAATCCAAACCGCGTAAAGTCCCTGTGCGCAAACCCGGATAGACCCGGTATAGTAAACCGAGAATCCCGGTTTGGTTCGGTTTTCCGACGCTGGTACCGGACCACTCGGTATGGGAGCCGGTTCAACCGGCTTGTACACCGAACTTGGCAGAGATGCTATGAAAAGTAGATTTCCCTCTCCTCTCTCTTTGGTGATGGAACAAGTGGGTGTATGGGATGTGTATAAGGCTTAGAAATTCATCCCCAACAAGCTCATCGAGATAACCCCTCTTAATAGTGCGGAGTTCCTAAAGACTCAAGTTACATATAAAAGGCAAAACTCCGGCACATATCTTTGTTATCGAAATGGGGGGTCTCCGACGATCTTCCAACACACCAGCAGACTAAAACCTGTTTAATACACTAGTAGGTAGTATTAGTCCGCTCTAACTACGGTGTCACTGTCAACCAAAAACAGTAAAGGGTAAACTACCATTTCAATCTCCTCCTTTTTGGTTGGCGATGACAAACCAAGCTAGAGTTCACAAGGATATAATAGAAAGCTAAAAACCGAGGAATTCCATAAAGACATACGTGAGCTCACCCATAAAGTATGCACTTGGTTGAATTTGCGTTTGAATGCAAGGTGCACCTAAATAGTGTATGGAAAGCTTTCCACATATCTTCATGAAAGCAAGCATAATATGACAAGATATAAAGCATGGATATCTATGCAAAGCTAGACAAATAATAGAAGTACACATAGTCATAGCACAATAGACATATCCATGGTTCACACACATAGCACAAACTTGTCCAACACCCGGAGGTATAGCAAATAGTTCCAACACGAAAGCAAATGGAAAGAACAATGACATAAGAAGCAAAGAGAAAGCAAGGGCATTGTGCAAACGGCAAAGCCCAGAAAACCCTGACAAGGAACCCGTAGATACCTAAATGAACTCTACTCTTCTCCCCCATTGGCATCGAAACACCAAAAAGAAAGAGAAGTAGAGTGATGCTAACGGAACCCAACTAGAAGAGCGTAGGAGGCGGAGGAGGGTGAACGGGGGCATATTCATCTTCATGGATCTCCTCTTCATCATCAGCCTCATCATCAGAACTAGGAGGAGCAACATAGGAACCACTGGGGCCAACAGGAGGAAACTGACTGGGGAAGTAGCCAAAGAGCATAGCATCACCAATCGTCGGCATCTCATAGTTGACATAAGGAACTGGAGTCATCTAGGGACCATCCGGTGGAGGAGTGACATTCTGGGTCATGAGAAACTCATTGTGCCTGCGCCAAGTCTCTTGGCTCATCTCAAGAGCCTTGTGGATCACATCATAGGATGAGAAGCACATCTGAAATAGCCTCCTAAAGAATGTGGAAGCACCACCCTTGTTCGTGGGGCGAGAGGAAGACTCTCCAACAGGATGACAAGAACCAGCCCTAGTAGCAAAGTGAGGCAGAGGATCATGAGCAGCCTTGGTGTGGTGCTCGGGAGGCCTCATCTCAGGAACATCAGGAGACAAACCACGAAGAGAAAGGGTAAGCTGCTCCTGTTCCACACGCTCGCCAGCCATCACACGGGAAGGCACAAACTTGTTGAGCAGCTTTTGCACATACACGCAGAAAGTGGGGGTCATCTTGTCGAAAGCAACCCGCCGTAGATCACAGTACACAAAGTCACAACCATCAATCTTCCCCATCCTGTCAGGGCGACAATAGTACAAGAGATTGGCAAAGAACCCACGACGGTTTGTAGTATCTCCAACTTGGGGAACAAGCGACTGATGGAAGATGTTGGCCAAAGTGTGATAGTAGAAGTACATGCCAGTGATGCATGGAGGAGCCCACTCAGAATCCTTGGGATAGCAGAAAGCAAGAGTTTCTATAGGCTTGATCTTCTCGCTATGAATGCAAAAACCACCTACCTTGCCAGAATAGCCCATAACCTCAACCAGATCTGCATAGGTGGCACGAAATCACCATGTGCCAGTCATCCAAGTTATAGTGCGGTCATCATCATCATAAAAATAGACTATGCAAAATAACTGATGGATATACTCAGGATAGTAGTCCTCCTTGAGACACACAAGGTCAAACAGATCCATCTTCTTCAAGGCATCATCAACAAAACGATAATCTGAGGTTGCATATATGTTGAACCAGTCCACACTGAAAGCAAGAATGTTACTGCAGGAGGTGACCTTGAACTGAGTGTAAATGTGGTCCCACATCAAGGCTTGAGTCTTAGTCCAAAACTTCTTGTTAGTGCCAGAATAGGTGTGAGACTTGAAGCGATAGGGATTCTACTTGCGAAGGGCCCGGTACATAGCAATCTCCATATTATTCAAGTTTTGAGTAGGCACATCTTCCTCGTTAGCCTGCACGGTAGGTTTCTTGCCCCTGATGGCCTTGCTCTGGATGCGACCCAGAGCGGGTGCTGCCCTCTTCCTCACGCTGCACAGACTGACTGTCTCGACGAGCCCTCTTGCCCCTACCAGTTTCCTCAGGCACATACTCATCACTCACATAGTCATCATCATCTGCACCTATGAAAAAGAGAGATAGGTTGGGGAGCACAAGGATAAGTACACATGCCTTAAGGAAAAAAACAGAGGAAAAACTTGGATTTGGGCAAGTGCATGGTAGAAGAGGGTACGTTCCAGAGAGGTCTGGTACCAGGGCCAGATGGACCGGCTCTAGAACCGGACGATTCGGTTTTTGAGCTGGATAACCGGAAGCAGACTGGGTGGTCCGGTGGTAGAGCCAGAAAATCGGACTCAAACCGGACGCCCCGGTAGCAGGGCCAGTTCAACCGGGCCAGAAACCAAATCTATCAGGGAGGACCCAAATCCTATGCTTGCAATGTAATAATTTTTACCCATGACTCAATACTTGCACAAATACAAACTTCTCAAGAGGTGTAGGCCATGGTTTGACATGGTTGGCATACAAAGACAAAGGTGGAACCCTAACTTGACAAATCCATCAAGATGTATAGCAAAACATGGAGATTTTACAAGCACAAGGGAGAGAAGCAAGGGATTACCCGAGGAGATGGCTTCCCGTTGAGGAAAGCACCAATAGCCCTTGAGGAGGAGGAACACAAAATGCCTCCAAACTACCATGAGATGGAGAGATTCCTTCGGTGGAGAGCCTCCAAAGGTCCTTCTCCATGATTTGGTGGCCCAATCTATGGATCCTAGGGGTGGAGCCACCCTAGGATAGGAGGGGAGGGTGGGAGGAGCAGCAATGGAGAGAGAGAGGGTTGGGGGAAGTGAAAAGATAACTTGTGGAGGGGTGGGGGCGGCCATGGAAGAAGATGGGGAAGATTTTTTCAGATCTCGGAGTGGAGTCCGGTTCAGCCGAGATCCAAACTGGACCGGTTGGTATACAGGTCGGTCCATCTGAACTTAAAACCAAATCTGCAGACTTGGTTCACGAGGAAGATTCGGTTTGTAGTCCGGTCAATCGGCTCCACAACCAGAGCACTCGGTTGGAAACCGGACTAGCGACCGAACTTCATTCAGTAAACTTCTATGTGCAGGTTCGGTATAGACTCGGTTGGAACCGGGCTGAGCACCGGACGGTCTGGTCCTGGGGCCGGTCGAATAGGGCCAAAAACCGGAAATCCAGAAAAAATTAGGAAAAAAATTGTGGAAAACAGAAATTTTTCGAGAATGGCATGTGCATGTAGAAGAAGATAGTAGACTCCAAAAGGGTAAAGGAGGCAGGTGATCTAGGCATGCCTATTAGAGAAGAACCAAATTAACACACTCAATAGCTACAATAGGCATGATTCGAAAATAGCAAGAGCCACAAAAGATAAGAGTTAAAGAAAGAGGCCAATGGTTGGCGGGGGATTTCTCCCCTATGTTTAAGCACATATGTCATGGCGCCTCAAAGATAGATGCTTAGACCCATATCATGACACAAGATCAATTAATATCGCACACATAGGTATGCATCAAACCAAGACATGGTAGGATGACTATCCCTATATGTGTTGCACGACTAGGCTACATAGCAAGTTAAGAGCAAGAATATAATGCAAGAAGTGAATCAATCCAAGTTTTTAGGATCTAGAATACCAAGTTCTCGCTTCAACATGACAAAACAGGCTTCATCCAAAGGCTTCATGAAAATATCTGCCAATTGGAACATCATTCCCACATGAGTGAGACTGATGTCACCATTTGCGACATGGTCACGTAGGAAGTGGTGGCGGATGTCAATATGTTTGGTGCGACAATGTTGGACGAGGTTATTGGCAATCTTTATTGCGCTTTCATTATCACATAGAAGAGGCACTATACCAAGAGACACACCATAGTCCTTCAAGGTTTGCCTCATCCATAACAATTGAGTGTAACAAGATGCCGCGGAGATATATTCGGCTTCGACGGTGGATAGGGCGGTGGAGTTTTGTTTCTTGGATGACTAACTTACCAATGAAATAGCCAAGGAATTGGCAAGCCTCGGAGGTCGACTTCTGGTCAACCTTACACCGGCCCAATCAGAATCCGAATAGCCAACAAGCTCAAAGGTTGACCCCTTTGGATACTAAAGCCTGAGTGTAGGAGTGAGAACAAGGTACCTAAAAATCTGTTTGACCGCCATCAGTGGCACTTCTTGGGAGCGGATTGAAAATGCACACATTCCAACACTTAACATGATATCCAACCTAGAAGCACAAATGTAGAGCAAGGAACCAATCACGGAGCGATATACCTTTTGGTCCATGTCCTTCTCACCTTCACCAAGACCAAGTTTCCCATTGAGTGGCATGGGAGTATTCATGGGATTGGCATTGGTCATCTCAAACTTCGCAAGCATGTCCTTCACGTACTTCTCTTGGGAGATGAAGGTGACTTGAGAAAGTTGCTTCACAATGAAGCCTAGGAAACACTTCAACTCCCCCATCATGGACATCCTAAATTTCTTGGTCATCAACTTAGCAAAAGCTTTGTTATGAGATTCGTTAGCTCCACCAAAGATAATATCATCAACATAAACTTGAACAATAAATAAGCCACCCCCTTTAACCCATTTGGTGAAAAGGGTGGAATCGACTTTACCCACGCTAAAACTGTCCACAAGTAAGAAATCCCTAAGGTGCTCATACCAAGCACGAGGAGCCTGCTTTAGTCCGTAGAGCACCTTATGGAGTAGATACACATGGTTGGGATAGCGTGTGTTTTCAAAACCCGGGGGTTGAGCTATATATGCAACCTCTTTCAAGGGACCATTAAGAAATGCACTTTTCACATCCATTTGATAAAGCTTGAAGTTATGAAAAGATGCATATGCAAGCAAGAGATGAATAGCTTCAAGGCGAGCAAAGGTGTCCTCATAGTCAATACCCTCTATTTGGGCATACCCTTGCGCACTAACCTTGCTTTGTTCCTTGTGATGGTTACGTTCTCATCTTGCTTGTTCTTGAATACCCACTTGGTCCCGATGACATGCGATGATCTTTAGGTCTCTCCACAAGAGACCAAACTTCGTTGGGGGTGAAGCACTCGAGTTCTTCTTGCATGGTGATGACCCAATCTGGATCTTCTAGAGCTTCATGGACCTTGAGTGGCTCAAAGTTGGACACAAATGCATGATGGCCACAAAAGGTAGTAAGAATCTTATTCTTATTGCGAGTTTCGATTCCTCTTGATATGCTTCGAAGTATATTATTGACTTGGAGTCCACTCGCAATAGAGGCGGACTTGATCTTCCGGATTGTCCCTTCATGATCAACAAATTTATCCTTTATTGGTCCTTGATCATTGACAACTTCTTGAGCGTGACCTTGATTTTGAGGAACTTGTACGTCTTCTTGGTCTTGCTCAACAGGTTGAGGGCTTGGTTATTGTTCTTTAGTTTGCGAGAGTTGTTCGTCATGTGGTGCACTTGATGGTTCAACTTGAGTAGATCTAGGTTCTTCTTAAGTTGGGCTTGATCCTCCCCCATCAACATCTTGATCATGGATATGATGTTCGGTGGGCAAGATATGCCCAATCCCCATCAACTTTATGACTTGAGAGGAATCTCCATCACCTACATCACGTGGAACAACTTGCCACTCTTGGGGGCCATTATCCTCCAAAAACTCCGCGTCACAAGATACTTCAACACAACCATTGGTTTTGTTGTAGTATCTATAGGCATGAGAGTTTTCAGCATAACCAACAAATATACCCTCTATAGTTCTAGATTGGAATTTACCAAGCTTTTATTTCTTGTTCTTGACGAGGCATTTGCACCCAAAGAAACGGAAGTAGTTGACGTTGGGCTTGTTCTTTATGAGAATCTCGTATGGAGTCATGTCAAAGGGAGCTCAAAGGAAGAGCCGGTTCGAGTAGTGAACCCTGGTAGCAATGGATACCCCCCCAAAAAATGTGGGGTGACTTGAACTCACTCAACATTGCTCTTGCCATCTCAATGATAGTCCGGTTCTTCCTTTAAATAATACCATTTTGTTGAGGGGTATATGGAGCAGAGAATTCATGCTTGATCCCCTCATCTTGAACAAACTCTTGCATGGTGTAGTTCTTGAATTCGGTGCCATTGTCGGTCCTAATGGTATTGATCTCCACTTCATGAGTGTGTTGATCTTGTTTGGCGAAGATCATGTAGTACTTGTAGGTCTCATCCTTTGACTTGAGAAGGAATACCCAAGTGTACCTTGAGTAATCATCAACGATGAAAAGACCATATTTTCTTCCACCAAGAGTATCATATGTTGATGGCCCGAAGAGATCCAAATGGAGGAGCTCCAATGGTCTTGACGTGGCCACCTTGGATATTGATGGATGAATCTTTCCATGTTGCTTTCCTGAAATGCAAGCACTGCACACACGATCTTTCTCAAAAGACACACCGGTTAGTCCAAAAATATGCTCACCCTTTAGGAGTTGTTTAATATTTCTCATGTTGACATGGCCAAGGCGGCGATGCCAAAGCCATCCCTCATCAACCTTGGCCATTAGACATGTGGAAAGAGATTTACTCTCTTGCGAGAGGTCGACCACGTAAATGTCGTCTTTCACATATCCAACAAGGACCAAATTAAGATTATCACTCCTAAATACTTTCACAAAAGATCTAGAGAATTATGAATCATAACCGGCATCCGCAAGATGTTTAATTGAAAGCAAATTGTATCCAAGGTTCTCAACAAGCATGACCGTCTCTAGGGTCATGTCCTTGGAGACCACCAACTTGCCATAACCTAGTACCTTTCCTTTAGAGTTGTCCCCAAAAGTGATGCTTGACGTTGAGTTTACATCATTAATGAATTGGTCAAGTGCACTTCTACCTCCGGTCATATGATTGGTGCATCCACTATGATGTAGCTCGGCCTTTGGTCATTACCACATCATGATCTCCAGCTTATGCCAAGTCGTCATGGACTCCAAAGGTGAATCCGTTCCTCTATGTGATCCCACTTCCTACCCTCTTGAATGGTTTACTACTTCATACTCCGTCCCATATCCATGATAGGTTCACACCAACAAGTAAGGAGGCATGGGAGAAAGCCTGGGGCACCAAGCCCGACAAGACGGAGCCTTGGAAGAGAAGACAGAAGAAGCAACAACTAGAGCATCGGAGTCTCTAGCCTGTGCACACTGGAGTCTCCAACCTGAAGACACTGGAGTCTCCGGCCTGCATACCCCGGAGTCTCCGGCCCATCTCCAGACTGACCCACAGATCGAGCTCGAGGACAGCCAGAAGGCCCCTCTGGAGACAGATTGGAGACTGATCAGAATCTCCGGCCCAAACCGGAGCCTCCGGACCCCCACACTGGAGTCTCCAGCCTGAGCATATGGGCGTGCACCCGCCAGCTGGGCCTTTGGCCCATGTACCCCTTAATCCGCCTAGACTTTCCCCTTTTATTCCTAAAGTACCCTTGAACTAGTGGCTGGCCTATATATGGTACTCCCACCCCCTCATGTAACCCCAGGCATAGATGATAGACTAAAGACACCCCCTTGTGGAATCTCTAGTTTTTCCTCATCCCCTTCTACCAAAGGGGATCGACTATCGTCACCACCTCGTTGGAGTTTGCATCGCGCCTCCCTCATTGTACAAGGCCTTGTCATCGATGTCCCTTTGCCAAGATGTCAAGACCCTCTCCAAGGTGTTCTTCCCTCTCCACGTGGGATTGAGGGAGCACGTTGACTGATCTTTCCTTGCGAGGATTCTATCGGACCGGTGGCTACCGGCGGGAGTGATCGGCCTTGTATCGTGTGAGTTTTGCATGTGTTCATCGTGTTCTTCACGAGGTGTGCATCCGCTTTCGCTACCTTCTCCCTTTCCCCTCGCTTTTCCATCGATTTGACCACGAGATCCGTGAAGATCGGGCCATCCACGGGGTTACCCCATAACATCTGGTATCAATAGCTTTTGGTTGCCATGGATTTCTCATCAATTTGGTCTTTTCCCCATAAATTTGAAAATTCCACAAAAAACAGCCCCAATTCGTGTTTTGGATCGATATGTTATTTAAGTGCGTTTTGGTAGGTTTTGATTCGTGGATTACTTGCTAAACTTGTTGATCTACCTTCCCCTGCGTTCCTATGGCCTAATTCCTTGATTTCCCCTACCAATTAGGTGTTTTGATTCGAGTTTTTCCGCCAAAATTGTGTCCCGGTCAAGTTCTACACGTCCTGGAACCTCCAGATTGGAGATTTGGTCCCCAGACCGAAGATTCCGACCCAGACCGGAGTTTCCGGCCCCTAGACCGGAGTTTCTAGACCCCCAGACCGGAGTTTCTGCCCCCACATGCTGACAAAAAAATCTGTTTCACGGTTTTGAGCATAACTTTTGCATACAAACTCGGATTTTGGTGTTCTTTAGCTCGTTTCGAAGAGGAGAAGGAGATCTACATCATCATATCCATGGTTCATGCTATCTACTCCATACAAATTCTATGAGCAAGGTGGAATCCACCAATAAAGGGTGAAGATCGGCGAAGAAAGGTATAAACATTCTGCGTCTTCTCCCTACTTGCTTTCCTTTGTGAACTACGCTATCTTTGCGATCAAAAAACACCTATTGAGACTAGTTCCTCATATGATTGCTTGGGATATGCACATTTGATACTTGTAGAATTCCGAGCAAAAGTTGTGAGCGCGCTATCTCATATAGTTATCTTGTACAGTTGTTGGCACAAGGAAGGGGCAAGTGAAAAAGAAAGAGAAAAGAAAAGAAAAGAGAAAAAAATAGAAAAAGAAAAATAAGAAAAAGAAAGAAATAAACAAGTGCCTCATAGAATAGGAAGCGCAAGCTCTATGAACATCAAATAGGTGGTACTTATTGTGCATATCTTGTAGCCCACCAATTTTTATTGCAATTGAACTAGAGTCTCTCCTTGGACCTGTGTGACATGAGCTTATAGTCTTCGCTAGGTAATCATTTGGTCATTAGCTCACTTTCTCTGTCGCACAAGTCTCATTTATCCCACCGTGTGTGTTTCCTTGTATATAATTCCTATCTTGTGGATTGACTTGTTTTGCTTTGTGATCATCGTGGTTCTTTAATTGCCATTACAATATCTTGATTTCAGATTGTTCTTGGACACGCCACCTTCCATACCTATCCACCATAAGCTTTGTGTGTGTGAGTTTTTTAGTGGTTAGTTGTTTTTGGTGTTCCGCGTGGACTTCACTTTGCTTGGTTTTGATTGCTCTCAAGTGTTGCCACTTACACGATACTATCTTCCAAGGTAAAGTAAGGTTTTATGTTGCATCCCTAACCCCCATACCACTTCCATATACACCACTTGGTCTTGTGAAGCATGTCTAGGAACTCTAGAACCAAGGATGATTTCTATGAAGAATCCACGATGAGCCACTATGCATATGCCTCCACAAGCATGGATGACATGATGGAGCACTACACCGACAATGGCTCCACATGCTTGGGTGATATGGAGTTCTACAACAACAATAACTCCCCAAGCATGGAAGACTTCAAGAACGATAACGACAAGCTCCTCAAGTCGCATCGACCAAGAGGGAGCCTCCACCTCGAGAGTGCCAAGGTCCACCACCACATGGACAAGTTCGAAACCTCCCTCAACAACTTCAAGAGCGACATGGACAACAACTTCGCCAAAACCATAAGCATGATGGCCAAGACTAATGATGCTTTGCGCTCATTACAATGCCTCACCAAGAAGAGTGCCAAGGAAAAGGAGAATCGTCGCGAGTGTCATGTGGATGACCAAGTGTGCCATCTACATTAACCTTTGGCAAGGCATGCCAATGACCTCCGTCGACACCATCATAAGGCGCCTTCAACTACTCGTGCCACCACCAAAAGGGCACCAAGAGCAATCTCTCCTCCACGCCATCAAGCTTCACGCCAAGAGTCTACACTTCAAGATGGAGGAAGAAAAGTCCACATATGTGATGAAGTCGATCCGAGCATCGCTCTCGACAACAACATGAGCCTACTTCCACCACTACCACAAGATGGCGACAACAAGGTCAAGAATGGTGAGCATGGGACTTTCCCTTCACCAAAGGAGGCGCATGGAGTTGAGAGAACCGAGCCTACCCCATATGCTTGAGTGATGATGTGGTACCAATCCCATGTGAGTATGAGAGCCACTTAGCCCACTTGAGTGAAAACAAGAGTGAGATGAGCGACTCCACCATACGTGAGATTGAGTGCTTCCATTTGGAGGGCATGAGTGATACACCGAGTGAGTTGAGAGTGGTAGTTGATAGGTCATGTGAGACCACTTTGATTTCTAACAACTTACCCTCTACCTCTAGTGTGTACTCTCATGATGTGCTAGGTTCCATGGATCAAGAAGCGCCAAGCTTGGAGATGATGATGCCTCAAACCAAGAAGATGTACATGGTGGATGAGGAGAGAATATCATTTTGCGGCCCGAAAGTTGGGGTGTTCAGGCAACGCGGTACCTGAGTTCCTTGATATCATCCGCGATGACTATAGTTGGCGTGCCAAATACTCAGCGGGTATTTTTCGACACGAATTCAACTTTATGTTTCAATACAAAAAATCAGGCTAACGACCGTCAAGTTGGGCCCCCCTGTCAGTTCTCGCTGTTATGTCGCTCCTGTCGCTCCTGTCGCTTAGGTGTCAATTAGGCTTGCAGCGTTGGCGCCTGCATCCATTACGCGTCTTCTTCTTCCCCAGAGCGGCAATCTGTGGGGCGTCGCAGCCATGGCGCGGAGCTGGGATGTGGACGAACCTGCTCGGCCCAGCTCTCCTCCCTGTAGGCTTGCAGCGTTGGCGCCTCCATTACTCGTCTTCTTCCCCGGAGCGACAATCAGTGGTCGCTGCCCTGGCGCAGAGCTGGGAAGTGACGAAGTTGCTCGGCCCCGCTCTCCTCCCCATCCCTAGTCGGAGCTCGCCCTCACCATGGATGCACCCATGGCACGGTCGGGGACGAGAATTGGTTCCTGGTGAGATCTATCACCTTGTCGACCATGCTCGGTTATGTTTTCCTCCTCTAGAATCCGAGCTCGCCGTCGCTGTGGTTGCACCCGCACCAATTTTGCCACCTCTGCCGAGGTCTCTGTGGTAGCTCAAGTTCTGGGGCTCTCCAAGTTCTGCCATGTTGGGCCTGTAAGTGTTGTTGTATGTTAAACTAGCAAATCTCTTTTGTTCAAATCTCTTGGGCTGTACCAACTTCATTGTGTTTAATTATGAAAGACAAAATATAAATGACTTCTCTCAATTTCTCGCATAGAAAAATGCACAACTAATTTCATATTCTCGCAAGAACTGGCCCCACTTGTTGAACCGGCAGCACTGCCACGATCTCCACGTAACCACGGTGAGTTCTCGAACCGAAAGTTGCAGTTACCACGTTTCTTCTGCAGTCATTCCTCTTCCTCAGTCATTCCTCTGTAGTTTTTCCTGGGTGCTTCTTCTTCCTCTGTTCTGGAACCGTCGGTTCATCTTCTTCTTCCTCTCGAAGGCAGTTCCTTTCACCCATTTACTTGCAGGCATGGACGATGGGAAACGCACAACAGAGACCCACTTGGTCCCTGCCCAT
Organism: Avena eriantha; assembly: GCA_910589775.1. Taxonomy (NCBI): domain Eukaryota; kingdom Viridiplantae; phylum Streptophyta; class Magnoliopsida; order Poales; family Poaceae; genus Avena; species Avena eriantha. Next base: position 342,831,763 of record OU342741.1, read on the forward strand.
GGCACCACGACTTTGACAGTGGTGTACACAAATGATGAAGCGACTGTGGAGACAACTCTCGCCAGGTTTGAGCAATTGCTTGAGAAAGAGAAGCACAAGTTTGTGGAGCTAGACTTGGAGTACACCCGTGCAAATAAGTGAAAAAATCCTCCACAAGAGATCGCTGTCGTGCAAATCGCCATACATGAGGAGGTCCTTGTTTACCACTTCTACAGGTATGTGAAATTTAAATTTGAGATCACCACTTCTGCATCTCTTAATCCCTTACATCCCTAGAACCATCTAAGTGCAGGAGTAAACCAACTGAGATGCGTTGTACGGCTCTGGTCGAGTTCTTGTGTAGGAAAGGGATAACTTTCACTAGCATGGATATCACAAATGACACAATTATGCTTTCTCGTGCGTTGATAAAAATCCCAGAGGGGCACCACATCGACATCCAAAATCTGTACAAGATCAAATCATACCCAGCGAAGGATGGCATGGGTGATCTGGCAGCGGAAATCATCGATAAATCCTATGAAAAACTGAAGAAATTGAAGCGACTCGATCACGACTACTGGGAGTGGAAGCTGATGAGCCAGGTGCGCCTCGAGCATGCAGCCAGAGACGCCTACATGGCGTACGAGTTGTACAGTAAGCTCATTACCATGAAAGATGGGATGGTTAAGGCGGGGTTTTTCGCGAGAGAGCTATGCCCTGGTTGCAAGCTAGCCCAGGAGAAGAAGCGCGAGGAGGACAGAAAGCAGTTTCAGGACGAGCAGGGATCTTGGGACGGTGGCGACATCAAGCGGCTGTAGGGGAAGCAAGTCAAGGACGACAACAAGTGGTGGTGATACATTATGTGTTTGAACTAGATTTTAGTTTCTAGTTTATTATGTGTGTGATACATTTAGTTACTTCAATACAAAATTTCGACCAATTTAACTTGTTGATGTATTTCTTGACAATTATAATATAATCGAGCACTAGAAATATTTTGTAGTGTGCATGAGCATGATCAGTAAATATAATTGAACACTAGAAACTTTAAGGCACTACATATAAAGGAGTAGATTAATATATAAGGTTCACCAGAGACACCACGGTTATATTGTCTTACATGCCACACACAGGTAATAATTAACTAGAACAAAATAAAAGCAGGGGCTGCAGCAGGAGGCCGGGACACGGAGACGCCTAGCAGAGCAGGGGATTATCAGTAGGAGGCAACGACAACCTAGTCAATGGGATACATGCCAGTATTGACATACTCCCAGAGGAATTTGCCGTAGGCTGCGTGCCGCGCCAAGGTAATCGGCCTATGGCTTCTGCCTCCGCCTCTGCCAACACCCTCCGCGTGCTGGATCATGCTTTTGAGGTCCACGTTGATTGCTCTGCCACAGAATGGGAAAAATAGTCTCCCCCTATGGTGGAAACGGATTAGCCCACACTGTAACCGCCTCAACACTTAGCGGCTCTTGTTGTCCCTGGATTCCTTGCTATCGTCCACTTCATCATCATCCTCCTGTTGATTTTTAAGAACATAACTTAGAACTCATGCATATGATTGAATTGTATTACAACTCAAGAATTGACAACATGTATATGTAAGACAATATATCCGTGGATATCAAAGATAAAGCATCTCAGCAATAGTTTGATCGGTTCATATATCATTTCATCTCAACACAATGACAAATAATTGTATCAGAGTGAATGTAGGATAAATCTAGGGGCCTCATAAGTTTCTTCAGGGATGGAGTAGGTGAACCAAGTAACAATTGCACAACCTGTAATGTTGTTGTACATCGCCCCAGGTTCACTAACTCATCCCTGAAAAAATCTGACACCAATGTGTCTGCCTCTCTTTTGGGGCAAATTTGAATCATTGGCCACAATAAGAAATTGAAATGTAATCGTACAAAACATTATTCAGGGATATACATAGTCAGGTACAAAAACAAGCCTCAGTATTGTAATTATAAATAGAAAACCAAACAATTAATCTTCAGGTGCATGTTAAAAATACTTATGATCAAAACCATTCATATACATATGCATCATACCAATCATTAAAAGATCAGAAACAATTCAAGGATCATATATGTAGTTCCATATGAGAATATGAAATTGGGCCAAAGTACCAACAACACAACCTATATTGTTTGTGTGCATTGCTGCCTCAGGTTCACCAACCCGTCCCTAAAATACGACACCGTCATACGTGTCTCCCCTTGAACTCTTTTGGGGCAAATTTCAATCACCGGCCTCGGTGACAAACTAAATTGTAATTCTTATACACTGAATGCATTGAATAGGTAATTCGAATATCATAGTTCTATGAATGTAGAATAAAGATTAAGGCCTCATAAGTTTCTACAGGGACGGCATAAGTGAACCAAGTAACAGTTGCACAGCCTATATTGTTCTTGTACATGGCCCCAGGTTCACTAACTCGTCCCTGAAAAAAATTGACACCGATGTGTCTGCCTCTCTTTTGGGGCAAATTTGAATCATTGGCCATAATAAGAAATTGAAATGTAATCGTACAAAACATTATTCAAGGATATATATAGTCAGGTACAAAAACAAGCCTAAATATTGTAATTATAAATAAAAACCAAACAATTAATCTTCAGGTACATGTTAAAAATACTTATGATCAAAATATTCATATACATATGCATCATACCAATCATTAAAAGATCAGAAACAATTCAAGGATCATATATGTAGTTCCATATGAGAATAAATCAAGGGCCTCATAATTTGTTTCAGAGATGGAGTTGGGGAACCAAAGTACCAACATCACAACCTATATTGTTTGTGTGCATTGCTACCTCAGGTTCACCAACCCATCCCTAAAACACGACACCGTCATACGTGTCTCCCCTTGAACTCTTTTGGGGCAAATTTCAATCATCGGCCTCGGTGACAAACTAAAATGTAATTCTTATACACTATGAATGCACGGAATAGATAATTCAAATATCATAGTTCTATGAATGTAGAATAAAGATTGCAGCCTCATAAGTTTCCACAGAGATGGCGTAAGCGAACCAAGTAACAATTGCACAACTTATATTGATCGTGTACATGGCCCCAGGTTCGCTCACTCATCCCTGTAAAAATTTGACACCAATGTGTCTGCCTCTCTTTGGGGCAAATTTGAATCATTGGCCACAATAAGAAATTGAAATGTAATCATACCAAACAATATTCAGGGATATACAAATGCATCATACAACGCATTCATAGATCAGAAACAATACAAATATTATATATTTAGGCTCCATATGAGATAAAAAATTAGGGCCTCATTTTTTTCAGCGGTGGAGTCGGAGAACCAAAATACCAACATCACACCTGTATTGTTTATGTGCATTGCTGCCTCAGGGCCACTAACCATCCCTAAGAAAATGACACCATCAGATGCCCTTGCACTATTTTGGGGCAAAATTGAATCATTGGGCTCAGTGAGGAATAGAAATGTAATGTTATAGGCCTGCTATGTATCAAAATCAAAACTCAACTAGCAAACTCAACTAGATGGCAGATGAGCAAATTGGGGTTTTGTGACTAGACGGATTGGGGTTTTGTGACTAGATGGCAGATGCATCAATCAACCGATCGAATCATATATATATACTACCCTACTTCAAGAGCAAAAGAATCTATACATGATTGAGCAAATCCTATGTATGAATAGTGAAAACTGCGGCTGCGACTAGAGAAGCTAGCAATGTAGTACCTCGGACTCCTCGTCGGGGACCTCCTCCTCGAACTCATCATTCTCCGCGATTGCGTCGAAGATTGCTTGAACGGCGATGGGGTCGTCGATGTAGATCACCGGATTGCCTCCGCCTGCCGCCTGCCCCCATCCAGATCTACCGCTGGCACCACGACGTTGTCGACCACGCCGTTGTCGGCCACCTGCTGCTCGGCAGTGACGGCTACTACCGGCTGCTCGGCGGCGATGGCTACCACCTGCTGCTCGACAGCGACGGCTACCAACTGCTTCTCGGCTGTGACGGCTACCACCTGCTACTCGGCGGCGACGGCTATTGGCTGGAAGGATGAGTTCGCACCCTCGACGGCGCGGCAACGAGCGGCGTTCGTGCCCGGAGAAGACGCCTCCGTCTGCTTGGCGACGACCGAGCCATCTGCTGCTTTGCCTTCAACTGGCTTCACCTCCGGATCTTCTCCACGCGTACGCTTCATGGCGCACCAAGGGAAGGAGGTAGTGCAAACGAGGGAGATTCGGCGCGCGCGGCAGGTGTAGATTGGGGTCTTGGGACTAGACAGACTAGGGGAAATGACACGGGTTCATGGAAGAAGAAGGTCGAGGGGGGTTATAAACACCGGACCGTTTGTAGTCCTCGGGTGGACACGTGTGGTGGGCGGGGGGCTACCATGATCTCCACCCTTTTTTCGGTTCCCTTTTTTTTGAAACAGCCACGATCTCCACTTTAGAGCTGCATTGAAAACACGCTCATGGCAGACCTCGATTCCACTGCATGCAAGTGGCGCGGAACTAATTTCTAGCAACGTTAGATCTACTCGAGGGGGCCCTTGACTCATGGAATTTACTAGCGGTAGGGCCTTGTTAGAAGTGAGATTGGGAGCGCTGCGTATAAATGGGATATGTCTGATTAAAATCAAGTGGCAATAAATTGCAACGTCCCATCGACAACCGTGCACTCGATGACCCCGTTGCCCTGTGCATGAGTTGTAGTAGCAGTAGTAGGATTTTCAGACTTGATTAAACTTGACATGACCGCTCGATGACTTTTTCCATGGATGGCATCGTGTTCCTTCCTGAGAAGTCTCGCGGAGGGAGACGTCCGTGCTGTATCACGCTGTACTGTGAAGGGCACGAGGTGTGCAACGATCATTGTTGGATCACATAGAATCAATGGTTGGTGCGCACGATCTGCGTGACAACTATGACAACCAATCAGGGAGTAGCAGACAGGGTGAGCACAGTTTTGGGCTTCTACGAAAGATAGAGAGGGGGGGTGGACAAAACTAAGTAGTACCACATAAAACCAAGGGCAAAACTGAGTAGTATAAAAATGGAAAGTGTCTTGTACAATGAAATACATCGTGGAATACATCAAATTATGCCAAGATAGATCCACTAGAGTTCATTGGATGTGTGTTCTTCTCATAAACCAGGCATGGATCCACCAGTGGCATTGCATGTCCGTTCCTCTAAACAAACCACATAAGGATCCACCAGTGTCATTGCATGTCTGTTCTTTTCATGAACCACATAAGGATCTACCATTGTCATTGCATGTCTGTTCTTTTCATGAACCACACCCAGTGTCATTGCATGTGTGTTACTTCCATAAACCACATACGGATCCACCTAGTGTGATTGCATGTTTGTTCCTTGCATAAACCACATAAGGATCCACCAGTGTCATTGCCTGTCTGTTCTTTTCACGAACCACTCCTAGTGTCAGTGCATGTCTGTTCTTTTCATGAACCACTCCCAGTGTCACTGCATGTCAGTTCTTTTCATGAACCACATAAGGATCTACCAGAGTCATTGGATGTGTGTTCTTCTCATGAACCACACGTGGATCCACCGGTGTCATTGCATGTCTGTTCCTCTAAAAAAACCACATAAGGATCCACCAGTGTCATTGTGTGTGTGTTCTTTTCATGAACCACACCCAGTGTCATTGCATGTGTGTTCTTCTAAACAAACCACATAAGGATCCACCAGTGTCATTGCATGTCTGTTCTTTTCATGAACCACATAAGGATGGGCCCACCAGTGTCATTGCATGTCTGTTCTTTTCATGAACCACACCCAGTGTCAGTGCATGTCTGTTCTATTCATGAACCACACCCAGTTTCACTGCATGTCTGTTCTTTTCATGAACCACATAAGGATCTACCAGTGTCATTTCATGTCTTTTACTTCCATAAACCACATGTGGATCCACCGGTGTCATTGCATGTGTGTTCTTCTAAACAAACCAAATAAGGATCCACCAGTGTCATTGCCTGTTTGTTCTTTTCATGAACGCACACCCAGTGTCAGTGCATGTATGTTTTATTTATGAACCACACCTAGTTTCATTGCATGTCTGTTCTTTTCATGAACCACATAAGGATGTACGAGTGTCATTGCATGTCTTTTACTTCCATAAACCACATGTGGATCCACCGGTGTCATTGCATGTCCTTTCCTCTAAACAAACCACATAAGGATCCACCAGTGTCATTGCGTGTGTGTTCTTCTCATGAACCACACCCAGTGTCATTGCATGTGTGTTCTTCTAAACAAACCACATAAGGATCCACCAGTGTCATTGCCTGTCTGTTCTTTTCATGAACCACATAAGGATCCACCAGTGTCAGTGCATGTCTGTTCTTTTCATGAACCACAGTCAGAGTCATTGCATGCATGTTCTTTTCATTAACCATAGCTAGAGTCATTGCATGTCTGTTACTTCCATAAACCACGCATGGAATTGCATGTCTGTTCTTTTCATGAACCACACCCAGTGTCATTGCATGGGTAGCCGTTAGACCGAGTCTTCTAGAAGGCACGCCCTAACACAGTTGTTCTGCTTGACGATTGTTACATACCGTTCGATTGGGGCGCTTGGACGATTGGGATGGTCTTCGTGAGAGCGATCTGCGAGTAGGCTGTTCTGCGGCATGATTGGCCACGCTTGCTTTGGATAAAATGGCAACACCGGGTGCTCCCCTGTTTCGAGTGTCACGTCTCACAAGTTCAGTGGGCCACATCCCAGTGTCACGTCCCCATTACTTCTCTTCCTCCCCGTACTTCTCTTCCTTACCCTCGAAGCCACTTTCCCCACTTCACTCCCATCCTGCCGTAGCCGCTAGCCGACGACGCCTCCATCCCAATCCCCTCTCCGGCAGCCACCCCCCCACCCCTCTCGCCATGGGTTCAAGGGGAGATGGCGAGGAAACGCGTCGTGACGACAGGGACGGTGATTTCGATGTGAGTCGTCTCATCTCTATTTCTATCATCTGTGGCCAGTTATCTATTTTTTGAGCTAGATCTAATCTGTTTACTCATGCACGTATGATGTGTTAGGCCAACCAGATGATGTATGCCTCTGACTATCATGGTTTAGAGGATGAAGACAGTCCTCTGGTATGTAAACATGGATATGTGCCCGCTAAATTTGTAGCCTTCGAAGGACGAAACACAGGCAGGAGGTTTCTACGGTGTCAAGGACATCCTGCAATGATGCAAGGCGGAAGTTGCGGTGTTGTCAAATGGGTAGATCCAGAGTGGCCCAAATCGATGCAGAAAACGCTGGACAAACTATGGAAAATGACTGTCGAGTTGAAAGAATCTGTATTCAGCTCACTTCTTGACAGTGTTGAGATGAAGCTATGGGAACCAGTTGACACGACCAAGCATAAGCGAGATCTCAGGTGGGTGCAAGACAAGGTTATCAAAGTCGAGAAGGAGAGGGACGCGGCGTTGGCCCTGAAGGCTAAAGTAGAGCAAGAACTAACTCAAGCAAGGAACGATCTCCACCAGGCCAAAGTCCTGCAGTACACAACTACGAGTATTGACAAGTGCATGATGAAAAATGCAGAGAAACAATTGAAGCTGTGCAAGGAAGATGCTAAAAGGAAGGAGCAGACAATTCGATCCTTGCTCTCGCAGGAAGATGCGCATCGGGCCAAGATTAGGAAGATCAAGGAGATGTGTGATAACTAGTTCTATTTAGCTTAAGCTCCATGCCTTTTTAAGTTGTAATATTGTACTTGTTGACGTAGTGGTCTGAACTATTGGTCCCGAATTCCAGGGAGGAAAAAAATTGCTCTGACCCCGCATTAATTTGTGGAAGAATTTGTGATTTAGATCAATTTCTGCCTCGATTTAGATCTCTGTCCCAGATTGGGAACGTAACCGTGGACCAAAGACACCTTTTCTACTAGTGTGTTCTGACACTGGTGGTTTGTTTAAACGTAATCTACGTGGATTGTGCCGCATGCAAATGGCACAACCACAATTTATAAAGTGGAAGCACGTACACCCGGTTACTGGAGATCCGGGAGCTTCGCCAGATGCAGGGGATGCAGAAGCAGAGAGGCGGTGAGATAGACGGGCTCAAGATTAGGCTAGAAAGTGGTACCCATTTCCTCCTCATCTGCGCATTATCAGTGAGAACATTGCTGTTTATGTTACCACGTCGTTGTACAACATCTAAAATAAGTTGCTGCTTCGTGGAGTGTGGAAGCTTAAATAATTTATTTATGTGCCACTTACATTCCGTCGTATTTGGAGACCTCCTGCCTTAGCAATCGTGGAACCGGTGGATCATTGTTTTCAGATAGCAGTGGCACAATCACAATTTCGGATTCAACTACTGACTCGGGCGTTTCCAAACCCTAAGTCGCGGTACATTTTACTCAGAGAACGTGGGTAGATTGTTCTGCCCAGCAACGTGCCACACACAGAGCGATCAGAATTTAATAGAATTACATATATAGGTTCAAGTTCAACACATTACTATGCATCTTCATTGTCAGCAGCCTTCTTCTGCAGCCTGGGTGCCAAGCCTTCACGTCCAATGGCTTCTTCATTTCCTGCATTCTTCCTCTTCCTCGGTGCCAATTTTCTTAGCTTCACGTACTCTGCATCGTCAGGACAATGGGCACCAGAATCGTGTCCAACATCATCTTTCCACTCGTTTTTAATTTTTTTGGGCAGCAAAATGACATCTTTCCACTCGTTTTTAATTTCTTCGGGCAGCAAAATGACTGACCCGACAGTCATGTTTCTAACCTTGCGGCGCTTCCTGTCAAAGAAACAAGACTGTTGCATAACTGCTCAATATCTATAGAGTAAATAAAACAAAAATTAGAATTCAGCACAAACATGCAAACCCCAAGAGACTTTTGCTTACCAGGAGCTAATTGGGTTCGAGCAAGCACCCTGTCTAAGAATAGAAGGGCGAATCCCAGTTGCAGCAGCTTCCACATCCAGTACATCACATTTCAGCTCAAACATGGCAGCCGAAGCATACCTTTTCATCAACCCAATTAGCTGACCGTCACACGTTATAGGAACCATGATGCCACGTTCATCCATGAAGCTGAACTTTGCAGTCTGCTTCGGCCATAATTCAACATGATTACGCAGAGCAGCAACCATACTAGATATAGTGTAGATCTACGCAGGCGCTTCTTCCATCGTGAAACAATGGTGTCCATACCTGTTGCCCTTAGAGTCGTACCTATAGAGGACTACCGTAACCAGGTAAGGGGGGTCCGTGCAGATCCCACTTAACAGAAAACTGTGGACAAAATATGTTTGTCAACGATGGGCTAACAAACAATTTGAGGTTCAGTAGCCAGCTAGCAGTTGTAACTAGTGCGAATAGCAAAGAGAAGGGTAGATCACCCGCTTGTAGACAAAACTTCTTCTTTCTTGATAGTAGGATCTGCCATCCTCTGAGCTGCTCGGCTCGTCGGCGGCGGAGGCGGGCTAGAGCCTCGCAACGGCGGCTACGGCATGCGCCATTGGAGCTCGGTATCAGCGACTGGGCACAGCAACTGGGCCCCGGAAGTCAAATGTCCGAAGGGATCGTCCTGCCTGGAGGGTGGATTCCGACGCTGCCGGTGCTAGGGGAAAGCCTGTAATGGATTTGTGAAATTGTTCAACGCATCCAATCCACTTAGCTGCTCGATTTTCCTAAGAGGTTGCCGCGTTGGCGCCCGCGTCACAGATAGATAACCGAAATGTGGGTCTCGACCGTCTACTTCATGGGGCGGTTTAACGGAATGTTTGTATTTGGCAGGGGTGAGATGAGTTTGCCTTGAAATGGCCCCTCTCGGTAGTTGGCGGCCCAACTTTTCGAAACGCGGTAATTTCAGGCAACTTAGGTACCGCCATGCGCTGGCCTGCCAACTTTGGTACCGCAGACGAACAAGCCCGGATGAAGATGGTGCCATCCCCATGGATGATGAAGAAGTCGCCCACATGGAGGCCAATACTACCACAACACTCACTTCATATGAGAGGTATGAACAAGGCAAGAATACGGGTGTTTATGATGCCATGATTCCACTAGTGGACATGATGACTTGTGAGGATTGGCATGCTATGGATGATGTTTGTGATATCACATATGCTTCATTGATATTTCCATGTGATACTTTGGCTTAGCATAATGTTGAGCATGTGAAATTATTTGATTATGATGATGTTGCCATAGACATGCCATTCTCTAAACGCTACATTGATGATATCATTGCTTGTACTTTGTTGAACAATTGATCTTTCCAATGTTTTGCTTGTAATGATGATCAAATTGGTACCCCTCAGACCTTGCTTTGTCATGGATGTTTTACAATTTCCCCCATTTCTTGCAATAAGATGAACAATTGCTCTTTCACATGTTTTGCTTGCAACAATAATTCTCATATGGTTTATATTGAGATGACCCCCATAGCTTTCTCAAATTTTGGAGATTTTGATGATTGCCATGATAAGCATGTTCCCCACTTGCATACTCACCATGCATCTATTTCATACTTGATTGACATTAATGGTGATGTGCATAAGAAGAGATATGTTATGATGGATGATGTATGTCAACACCCGAATTTTTAATCCCAGATGCAGGTTATGCCATACCTCGCAATCCCAGGATTACCATTTTTGCGAGACATAACGAATTGGATATCACAGTACATCATCCATTACAAACCATACATAAGGTCTTACACAAATAAGGATCTCATGATCCAGTCTTAATACAACAAGCAGCGGAAATAAAAGATAAGCGTAGCGGTGGGGTCCATCTTTAGGGGCACAGGCAATGCTCACGAAGGAAGATAGTCCTAGTTATCATAGCCATCCTGCTGGCCATCATCTTGATAGTCTCCTTCATAGTCTGGCCATGAGAATAGCCAGGGACAAAAGCCATGAGTACTCTTTAAGTACTCGCAAACTACCACTAACAAGTAGTATAGCTCCAAGTTAAAGTGCTAAATCTAAGTTTAACTATAAAGTTAAGTTTGAAACCTAAGCTGAGTTCTAAAGCAAAGAAAGATAAAATAAAGTTCTAGAATCACTTAAGTTGGGAAGCTATTGTCATAAACACAACCCTGTTGTGGTCAAGTCAAGAGTCGTCATTCATTTCACAAGTTATTTTGAAAACACCTGACAACGAAACAGTATGGCCATTCCAACTATCCATAACCGCGGACGCGGCTATTCGAATAGTTTGACACTCTATAGAGGTGGTACACTTTCACCACAAGATTCGATACATCTATCAGGGATAACCCTAAATCATCATACTTAGTATGCAGATAATCAAACATAACCTTTCCTTTACACACCCTAGTATAAGCACCTCTCCCATGAGCATGGCCTCCCAACCATGACCATCTTTCATCTTGGGCACTGCATAGGTGGACAACATTGAGAGGTAGCCTCAGCTCAAACCTCTCTCGCGAGGGAACTAATACTAATGCATATAAACTTCTGGCTAAGCCTTACCCAATTCAGGTATTGTGGTTGTACGGTAAGTTTGGAATGGTATCGCATCCGAATCCAACCATCAGTTTTGTCAAAGGGGTTAAGGCTCATGCCTCATCATTTTCATCATCGTAAACCATTTGTGTTTCTCAACACATGTCAAAACATTTCAATAGAATGACTCATCATTCCAAGGTTTTCATAATTCATTTTCACCAATTGTTCCCATCTAAAGTGACTCCAGTTTGTATCTACTCTAAACTACTAAGTTAAGAGTGTTCACTAAGGTGGAAATGATGGGATCAATCTCATGCCATAGAATGACATCTAAAGTTATATAACTAGGTCAAGTTTTATACTCTTTATGCTACCTTCAAAACAATTAAAGGACTTTGGTAAAGTAAAGGAAGTAAAGCTTGGAAAATAATACTTGAGGTAAGTAAAAGTCAGGTTGATATAACCAAAGCATGCCTAATGCACGTGCTTAGGTTATCTATCTTGTAAGGGTTAGCTTGCATTGTTAATGGTGGCTTGCCTTGGTTGGTGCAGTGGTTGAAGTTTTCTTCTTCTTCTTCTTCTTCTTCTTGGTAGAACTCCTCTTCCTCGTAGACTTGGTCGGTACTATTGTCTATAAATACATACGGAGTACACAATCACCAAACAATAATTAACTAGTCTAATTAGCACTATAAGGCACACATTTGATGATCTATTATCATCACAAGCATCACAAGTTTCATTAACTAGTTTCATTTCTTTTATTTAAGAAAAGTAATTTCTACTCATTGAAAAATTAACTAAGATTTAATATTCACCACTTAAAATATGAGATCATGTGGACACATGTCATCACCACATATTCTAACATGTGGGAATGTGATTTAAGGGTTGGATTACAATTACTTTGGTTTAAGTTCACTATTTAATGATTTAAAGTGACTAGAAATGCCTATATAGCATTATTTTGGTACTAGTCCAAAGTTGCTGCATGTAAACCTTAATATTATTACATATTTAGATAGGTATGATGATTTTTGAGAGTTGGAATCAACTAAAAATCTATCTTGGTTGATTTTATAAAAATGTTGCAAGGTGCAATTGCTTCTGTTTTATTATTTTTACTAGGAGAGATCTATAACTCTAAATGAATTAAATCTAACGGGCTTGGGTAGATCTTTTCAGTAGCTTTCCAACAAAATTGGAATCACTTCATTTGGATTTGTAAATCTCTCTAAATTGATTTTTAAACTAGGGGACAGAACTAAGTTTAAACTAAAAAAGAAAAATCCTAATTCAAACTAAATGGGTCGCGCGGGAAACGCTAACGGGCCGGCCCAGTGTCACTCCGCAGGGCGGGGCTCAGCTGATAGGGGGGTCTACCAGTCAGCGGCTCATAACACGCGAAGCGGTACGGGGCAATGTGGAGCGTTGGATTAGAAGTGGGATCAACGGCTGGGAATCGTCGTCGACGATGTACCTGTCGCCGACGAGCTCTAACCCTAGCGGCTTGGTGGGGTGCATAGGGGCGTACCAGGGCTCCAGCGATGACGGCGAGGCGGGCAAACAGACTGGTGGTCGACGGCGAGCTCAGGGAAGGTCGAGGCAGCTCCGGGGGTGGTCGCAATCAACGGCGCCCTTCTCCTCCAGAGGCGGCTTGCTCTGGCGCAATTCCGGCGAACGACTGCTCCCCTTGCTCCAGCTAGAGATGTGGGACGATCAGAGAGATGAGGGGAGTTGAGTGGTGTGCTGCAAATGGCTGGGGGTTCCCTCCTTTTATAGGCTCGACGACGGGACAACGCGGCATGGCCAGGCAACGGTGGCGACATGGCTACGGGCTGCTAGCGGCATGGCTGCGGGCGGCGATCGATGCGCGGTCTCCTGGCGGTGCTCTAGGACTTTAATGCGGGCTTAGGGGCGGTGGTATGCGGTCGGGCGGAGCTGGCGCTCTGAGCGGCAGAGACGGTGGCTTCGACGGCGAATGGGGGTGTCTGGCGTGCTCACTGGGTCGTGGCGACGTGGTGGGCGCGGGCTGCCGTCGAGCGGCGGCTTGTGCACGCGTGTCAGGCGCAGCGCTCTGGCGCGTGCTCGGCATGGTGCAGTTGCACTGGGCGCGGGGGTTTGGCGGTGGTTCACTGCTTGGCCTGGCTCAGGGAGGGGACAATGGGCGGCGGTGAGGTGCTGGCTAGCTGCTAGACATGGAGAGAGAGGGGGAGGTGGTCTGCTGTGGCGGTTGCAAGTCTTGGCCGGCGACATGTGCTCGGCATGGCTTTGCCAATAGGGGGTAGGAGAGTGGGGTGTAATTGTATGGTTAGATCATTAGGAGACAATGGGAGCAAATGGGGGTGAAATGGGAGACAAGTTTGGCCAGAACACTATTCAAAATAGTGAATTTGGTTTTGTTTGAAATCTGTCCACAAGGTGTTTGATGAAATGGCCACATGAACTTTACTTTTGAATTTTGAAAAGATTTTTGGTGGGTGTGCTAGTACTAAGCTTGAGACTCTGTGGGTGCTTGGGTTTTTAAAATTGAGTTTGTTTGAGTGGTTTTTGAAATAGTGGGATCTTCCCATATGAAATAGATTCAATTTTAAACCGTCATTTAAAATTAGTATTTGAATGTTTTTAGCAGATCACAAAGTGGGCCTTGGTACCTCATTATGTGTACTAGCAAGGGGTGTAAAGATCCACATTTGTTTCTGTTAGGTTTTGAGTACTAGGAATAGCCAAAGTAGGCATGATAGTTAATTTGGCCAAAATGACCATTCACTTCATTTATTCATTTTGAGTTGTTTTTCTTTGGGAAAAGTTTGGGAATGATTCAGATGATGTTTATTTCACCTAAGAATCATTTTACAAGCAATTAATCACAAAACCATGGCAATTCAAATCAACTCCTAATTTAAATGCACATACACATGAATGCTTTCATATTTTGAAATGGAAAAGTTTTTGTTAACCCTAATTTTGATGATTTGGATTTTGATAAGCTTGGATTAAAGTTTTGGGATGTTACAATGTAATTCTCTACCATGCACACACGTTCTTCCTTTTGTGATTGACGTGTGTAGGTACCCGCACAAGAATGTCAACCTCGGTTGAGCACGAGTTGACAAAAATAGCTCTAGAGAGCATCCCCCAAGTGAGTTCAAGATCGAACCTTGCTCTGATACCTTTTGCATGCTTTGCATCTTTCATGTTGGCAAATTGCTCTTTCCTATGGTTAGCTTGCAAGCATGTTAATGGTATTCTTTCACCTTGTGACAATCATGTTTCGTTGCTATTGGATATTGATGCTTTGTGTGTTGCAACAAACATGTTAAACAATTTCTCTTTCCAATGTTTTGTGTGCAACCATATTGCCATTATTAGCATGTATTATCATGAGAGCTTCCAATCTCTCATATTGTTGTTGCAACAAACATAACGACCACTTGCTCTTTCATATGGTTTGTTTGTAAACATGTTGATATTGTTTCCACTTGTGATACTCATATGCCCATGAGCTTTGAGTTTGATGATTTGTGTGTGGCATCCAACATATAGAACAATTCCTATTTCCAATGGTTGGTTTGCACACATAATCATGTTGTTTTGGATATTCTTCCGCATGTGTTTTTGCCGAATTCTCCTATTCTTGCATCAAAGATGTTGATCAATATTTTAGTCAATTTCTTTGAGTGCCACACTAAGATGTTTATGGAGTTTTTGAGTTCCCACATTTGGATGATATTCAAACGATTTCCATGCACTTTAACCTTGCATATGCATTTAGTTTGCTATACTTGAGTTGTGCTAATAGTGTCATGAAAAAGAATGGACATGCCACAAATGACATGCTCCTATATCACACACAAACATATGTTGCTTGGTCTTTGTTGTGTGAAGGTATAAGAATATACACGTCAACCTCTATGGATAAAGAGTTGACAGGACGAATCGAAGAGAGTTACCTATGGCTGCCCTTCAACGAGACATCTCTACATCCTAAGGTGACTTCCTTCTACTTGAGGACTCAAGCTATAATCTTCATGAATTGGCTACGCTTTGAGTGTTGCTTCGCTTTTGTAGTGAGCTTTGTAGGTGATGACCCACAAGTATAGGGGATCGCAACAGTCTTCGAGGGAAGTAAAACCCAATTTATTGATTCGACACAAGGGGAGCCAAAGAATATTTATAAGCCTTAACAACTGAGTTGTCAATTCAGCTGCACCTAGAAACAATCTTGCTCGCAGTAGTTTATCAGTAGCAACAGTTTTGTAGTAGCAATAGCAAAGTAATAGCAGTGGTAAAAGTAAAGACAGTAGTAACAATTGCAGTAAACAATAGGATTAAAGCGCGGTAGGCATAGGGATGGATGGACGGGGGTTGCATGGACAAGAAAATTCATATAACAATTAAGACATAGGGCATTTGTAGATAAGTAAGGTAAAGCATCCAAGTACTAAATAATCATAGGCATGTGTTCCATATATAGTCATACGTGTTCGCAATGAGAACTTGCACAACATCTTTTGTCCTGCCAGCCCGTCTACAGCGGGGCCTCAAGGGAATCTTCTGGCAATTAAGGTGCTCCTTTTAATAGAGCACCAGAGCAAAGCATTAACACTCCGTGAACACACATGATCCTCATATCATAGCCATTCCCTCCGGTTATCCCGATTATTGTCACTTCGGGGCCTTTGGTTCCGGACAATAATATGTGCAAACAACTTGCAGGTAAGATCGTAAACAATACTATCATCATGAATCAATAACATGTTCAGATCCGAAATCATGGCACTCGGGCCCTAGTGACAAGCATTAAGCATAACAAGTTGCAACAAAGTCAAAAAGCACTAATAGTAGATACTAGGCACCATGCCTTAACAATCTGATGCCATTACATGAACAATCTCATCCAATCCCTACCATCCCCATAGCCTATAGCAGGGGATTACTCACTCATGGATGGGGGAATCATGGATGGTTGATGGAGAAGCGATGGTGATGATGATGGCGATGATCTCCTCCAATTCCCCATCCCGGCAGGTGCTAGAACGGAGTTTCTGGTTCCGAATCGCGGTTTTTGGTGGTGGCGGCGCAGCGGAACTCTATCTGGAAAAACATCGACCCCCCGTCTGTTTTAGGTCAGAGGGCTTTTATAGGCGAAAGGAGAGGTCGAGGCGGAGTCCAAGGCAGCCACACCACCCCCTGGCATGGCCTAGCCTGGCCCACGCGACCAGGTGGTGTGGGCCCCTCTTGGCCCTTCTTCATCTCCTCTTCTGGCTCAGTGAGCTTCTGAAATGGATCGTATGGGCACCTAGAGGGGGGGATGAATAGGTGCTACACCAATTTTTAATACTTTTTCAATTTTAGGCTTAGCACAAAGGGTAAATTCTCTAGACAAACTATTAGGTGGAATTTCCCTATATGCAAACCTATCTACTAGCGAGTAAAGAGCGAGTGGAAGAGGAACAGGTAAACCGAAGTGAAGCACGCGGAGCCACAGGATTTGTTTGACCGCAGTTCCTTCCTTGTTAAGGGAAGTACGTCTGCGTTGGAGGACTGGGCGGTACTAAGACCACCACGCCACAAAAGGCCTCACCCTGTTCTCTGATGGATCTTGCCACCAAAGGCCTGGTCCACCTTTCCACTATAGGTACCCTTCGAGGCGGGCACCGGTGCCTTTACACAACTAGCGGGGAAAAAACTCCACAATAACTTGGAGGCTCCCAAAATGACAACAAGCTGCCACAAGAACAAAGTTATCAAATACAATAAACAAGATCTAGGTATTGACAAGAATACTAGATCAGGGATTTCTCCAAGTAAATGGAGAGGAGTTGAAGCGCTTAATTCGTGATGATGATGATGAACTTCTCCTCCTTCAATTCCCCCAAAGATCAAGACCTTCGGGTGGTTGAAGTGGGAGAGAATGAGAGCTCTTGCACAATTTCTGGACAATTTCGAATGAATCAAGAGTTCTGAATGTTGGGGAAGAAGGGGTATTTATACCCCCTTCCGAAACTAGCCGTTGGACACTTTGGGGGCCGGATTATCCGGCCCAAGTGAGGGCCGGATTATCCGGCCTGGAGAAAACACCGCCCCAGACTCGGAATATCCGGCAGATAATCCACCCCTTATCAGAGCGTCGCGCCGAGCTTGCCCTTGATCAACTTCTGGGGGCCGGATTATCCGGTCTGGGGAGGAAAAACCGCCCAGTTTGGATTTTCCGGGAGAAAATCCGACCGGATACCGAGCGACGCGCCTTGGCTCCCTTTGAGCAATGAGGTAGGCTGGATTATCCGGCCCTTGGTGGGGCAGATAATCCGCCCCCCTCAAAGCTTCCTGCACACTTAGCGCACATGAATAATCTCCACAGTATTGTTATCTAACACGCAAAACATAGGAAAACATGAAATGTTCTTTCAATCTCCCCCTTTTTTGTGTTAGATGACAATACCAGGATTTGCAGGAGAAAGTCACAAGACAAACAGTAATAACTATGAAAGAGACTCCCCCTCAATGTGTGCATAATAGAATTTTGCATTGGAATACAAATGCACACAAATAGGTGAATCTATTCCATAGACATATGAGCAACATAAACATACCACCGAGGTGGAGGGAAGGCATCCTTGACATAAGCCACAATCATTACCGGATAACCAATATAAGCGCCTTCCGTGATAAAAACCGGATAACCAATATAAGCGCCTTCCATGATAAAACCTCCAGCAATAGGATATGAATAGATAGCTCCATAAGCATAATCCATGAGATGAAATCCATAGGCATAATAATCCAGACAACCACATAGAGTCTCAAACAACCACAAACCACAAATTTAAAGTTCAACGCTAAATGGGCATAAGCAAGAAAATGACGAATAGAAAAATGCAAGTGCTTATGCCCGACCCATGCAAATCCACGGACATCCTAATAGAACTACTTCTCCCCCTTTGGCATCGAGACACCAAAAAGGGAGAAGAGCGATGCTAGCGCCCCACGGGATCACTCGTAGTCCTCGTCCTCGTCCTCTTCCTCGTCTTCATTCTCATCCTCATCCTCATCTTCAAGCTCCTCAGTGTCACCTTCCTCATCCTCATCATCAGCAGTAGGCGCAGAGGGGAACAAGTGACGCTCCAGCTCACCATAGTTCAACCCGGAGGAAGAGTTCCACCGAGCATACAGAGTGGGAGGTGTAGGAGCCGGAGGATCACCCGAAGCACCGGACACATGGTGGAGAATGAGCTGCTGGGAGTGAGCCAACTCATGGCGCTGCTTGTATGCCTCGTACGGACCCTTGCGCGTGTCCACGCCCATGCAGAGTATGTTACGCTGGAACCAGTTCAGCTGCTTGATCTCACGGGCAACAGGAGGCACATGGGGCCGGCGAGCATCCCTCATGAGGCCCTCAGGAGCAGAGGAGGAGTGAGGAGTCTTCTAAACCTTGGTGTAGATCTTCTTGGCCTTGTGCACCGAGTCGATGTGGAACTCCTCAGCAGGAAGCAGGTGCCGGATGAGCATCATAATGTAGGGTGCATAGGGAATGGATAGACGGTTGAACATATCATCACACAGCTCATGGTAAATGAAGTCCATGACATACAGCCTGTACTACACTGACTCGTCCTCGCAAGAGGCAACCTCATGAGAAAATTGAAGTAGCTGAACAAGGTGACCACAGATGCTGTCATTGTTGCCCCCACTCGGAGTAATGGAGTCACGGAAGAGACACACTAAGGCAGCATAGATGGGAGCAAGGCCAGCCAGAGTGCCCACAATGCCATTGTCCACAATGCAGGGAGAGAGAGCTGCATCTTTGTTGGGCTTCAGCTGGGTGATGATGCGGTGGCCACTGGCTCTATCCCTGCTGCGAAAAGAGTATCCAAGAACCTCAGCAAACACGTGAAAATCAGCAGTCATAGGCCTGTCATGAGTCATCCACTTCACAGTGTGACGCTCATCCCCACAAATAACAAAAGTGGAGAAGAACTGCTTCACCACCTCAGAGTCAAAGGAGCACTGGAGAGACATGAGATGGTGCAGCCCCATCCTCTCAGCCACATACATCGCATCCACAAGATGAGCCTTCTCCAAAGCATCAGCAAGTACCAGTGGGTGCATAGGCCTAATGTTCAGCCTAGCATACACATCTTCATAGATGCCCTTCTGTTCTGCACACCAAAAACGAGTATCCCCCAGCTCATCATCACGAGGCAGCTCAGCAAACAAGTCACGGTGACGGATGGAGGAATAGGAGACCGCATCCAAAGTCCTGTAGTTGATCTTGGGCTCCTTGCCCTTCCTCTTGGACACCCCCTTCCTAGTCCTCTTTGCTTGTTCAGCCATGCGCTTCTCTTTGTTCTTTCTTCTCCTCAACTCAACTTCATCCACTAAGTTACCCTAACCATCGTCCCGAAAGTATTTGGCATGAGGGCGACGCTTGTAGGTCTTGGGAACACTGGAACCACTTGTGAGGAGAATAAGGGCGATAACAAGGGGATAAGCATACACACAAGTCCAGGAGAGAGCATGGAAAAAGTAGTCAAAAAGTTCATAGGACAAATCTACGCAATGCATACTCCATAGTGAAACTGAACCAGAATCGAATCTGTCAGGCCGGATTATCCGGCCTGGCCAGGGGCGGATAATCCGGCCCTGGCAGAAAATTTTGATTTCACCTAGATTGAATGCAAAAAAGTAGATCGGGCCTAGAAACTGCAAGACTACGATTTCTATGCGAAAACACATCCTTCTAGACAACGTTCCACCCAACAAGTAACACATCTAGCCAAAGATGGGGAGAGAGGGAGTTACCCTCACTCATTGGAGGAAGAACACGGAGGAGAAGGTACCCGGAGGCGCGGAGAAGAAGATCCGGGGAGGCCTGGAAAATCCGGTGGCCGGGGAGGCTCCGGGGAGGGTGGGGGAGGCCAGGCGGCGGCTGAGGAGGAGGAGAGGGTTGGGGGAGAAGTGCTGCTCGTTATGAGCCCTTCCCCCCGATCCCTGCCCTTTAAGATGAAATCCGCTAGAGCCGGATTATCCGGCCAAAACTTGGGCTGGATTATCCGGCCTCAAATCCGGGATTCTGTTGTACACAGAACCAGGCCCGCGCGTCCCCAAACAACACCCCCACAAGGTGTACAAGGGACTTGTGTGCTAGAATAGATGGCTTAGGGGTAGGGAAAGGCTTAGGATTAAGAGAGCCGAACTGAGATGGTACTAGACACTCAAAATTGCAAAACCCAAATCAAATAATAGCCAAGATTGAGTGTGATTCCCATAAGAACATGAGATAGCAAAGAACATCCAAAAAGAGCCAATTCTCCTCAAGGGAGAGGGCGGTGGCCGAGGCCACCTTGTTGGAGTGTATGGTGTGACACCGCGAAGATATATCTTGGGTTCACGACCAATACTCGTCAATAAGCTCACATATCACAAAATGATATTAATAGAAATGATTTATCTTGCTTTTGGCATTATGGGGGGAGGGTTAACCCAATGAGTTAGGACCACACTCCCCCTATATCCATGCCCACACCTAGACCAAAGAAGGATTGAGATGTACAAGTGAGTGCATGGGTAATCAAGACAAGCTCCTGGAATCAATGATATTTAGCTCATTCCTCAAATAGCAGAATCTTGTTTCATCAAGTGGCTTTGTAAAAATATCCGCAAGTTGGTTCTTCGTGCTCACAAAGGAAAGATCAATATCGCCACGAGCAACATGGTCTCGAATAAAATGATTCCGAATCTCAATATGCTTCGTCCTTGTGTACTGAACAGGAATGTACGCAATTTTGATTGCACTTTCATTATCACATAAAAGAGGCACTTTGTCACAATGGACACCGTATTCCTTTAAAGATTGCCTCATCCACAATAGTTGAGTGCAAGCGCTGGCAGCAGCAACATATTCAGCTTCGACGGTGGAGAGAGATATACAATTCTGCTTTTTAGATGACCAACATACGAGAGATCTTCCCAAGAATTGACAAGATCTAGAAGTGGATTTCCGGGCATCCTTATCACCAGCCAAATCTGAGTCAGTATAACCACATAAAGAGAAATTGGAGCCCTTGGGATACCAGAGACCAAAGTTAGGGGAATGGACCAAATATCGAAAGATCCTCTTGACCACCACTAAGTGGCTTTCTTTAGGAGCTGCTTGATACCTTGCACACACCCCCACACTCAACACTATATCGGGTCTAGATGCGCAGAGGTAAAGAAGAGAACCGATCATGGACCGGTATACCTTTTGGTCCACATCTTTTCCATGTGGGTTAAGTTCAAGATGACATTTTGTTTGCATCAGAGTGGTGACACCATTTAGATCCGTCATCTTGAATCTCTTGAGCATGTCTTGGATGTACTTTGCTTGATTAATAAAGGTTTCTTCTCTAAGCTGCTTGATCTCGAATCCAAGAAAGAACCGTAATTCCCCCATCATGGACATCTCAAACCTGCCAGTCATAAGCTTTGAAAATTCATCATTAAAAGCTTTATTAGTATAACTAAAGATGATATCGTCTACATATAGTTGGCATACGAAGAGCTCCCCCTTAACCTTCTTAGTAAAAAGAGTGGGATCGATTTGCCCAACTTCGAAGCCACGATCTAACAAAAGCTCTTTAAGGTGCTCATACCACGCACGTGGGGCTTGTTTAAGGCCATAGAGTGCCTTATCGAGTTTATAGACATTGTTCGGAAAGTTAGGATCCTCAAACCCCGGGGGTTGCTTTACGTATACCAACTCATGTAGAGGACCGTTAAGGAAGGCACTCTTGACGTCCATTTGCTACAACTTAAAATTGTTATGGGCCGCATAAGAAAGAAGGATACAGATGGACTCAAGGCGAGCCACTGGAGCATAGGTCTCGCTGAAGTCAGTGCCCTCAACTTGGGAGTAACCTTGTGCCACAAGTCTTGCCTTGTTCCTCACAACAATGCCATTCTCATCTTGCTTGTTTTTGAATATCCACTTGGTGCTAATAACATTGCGGCACTCTTTGGGTTTCTCCACGAGTTTCCAGACTTTATTGCGCTCAAAATTATTCAATTCTTCATGCATAGCAACAACCCACTCTGGGTCTTCAAGAGCTTCAAAGACCTTCTTAGGTTCCACCATAGAGATATGAGCTTGATGCTCACCAAAACTGGCCAATTCTCTTCTTGTAGAAACGCTTCGTCGAAGATCACCAACAACCTTGTCGAGAGTGTGCCCCTCAACTCAAGGTTTCGATCAGCTTGAGCCTTGCGATGAAGTTCAATAAGTTTGTTGTCTCTTGGAGGAGTAGATTCATCACATGAATCTTCATTGGAAGCATTTACTCGACCTTGATCAGGAACTGGAATATCAGCAGCAGGTGGTGGTGACGCGTGCCCTTGAGGTGAGTCAGTAGCCGTAACAGGAGGCCGCTGAACTGGAGAGTCAGGGCCGGATAATCCGGCCGATGGAGGGGCCGGATAATCCGGCCTGGGAGTATTTGTAGCAGCTTCATCAGGAAGCCTGGGGCTTGCTTGAACTAGTGAGGGGCCAGATAATTCGGGGCTTGCCGGAAAATCTGGCCTGGAGCTTGCGTTGATATCTTCACCACCAGGAGCAATATGGTCAGCTGGAGCGGGGTGGCCGGATAATCCGGTGTCCACCGGATAATCCGGCCTGGAGTTTTCTGGAACAGCTTGACCTTCAACAGTTGATGGAGATGGTGCAGAATTTGCTCCCGTGGTGGGAACTTATTGGGCATGTGTAGATGAGGGCTCTTCATGGGAAGAGCATTGTCCTTCCCGATCCGCCACAAGGGGTTCCTCAATGGGGCGGAAAAATCCCACGCCCATTCTTCTTATGGCATCTCGGGGTATTTCAAGATCTGCATCACAAACACCAACTTGCTCCGCACGGGAACCGTCATTTTCCTCGAACACCACACTACAAGATTCTACAACAGTTCCGGAGAGCTTATTGTAGACTCTCTAAGTGTGGGAATCGGCACCATAACCAACAAAAATACCTTCTAAAGCCTTAGATTCAAACTTAGATAAACGAACTCCTTTGATAAGAAAGAAACACTTACACCCGAATACCCGAAAGTATGAGATGTTTGGCTTGTTACCGGTAAGTATTTCATACGGAGTCTTCTCCAAGATCTTGCGGAGGTATAATCGGTTGGATGAATGACAAGCAATAGAGATTGCTCCAGCCCAGAAGTTATATGGAGATTTAAATTCGGCTAACATTAATCTTGCCATATCCACTAGAGTTCGATTCTTCCTCTCGGCTACACCATTTTGTTGAGGGGTGTATGCAGCAGAATATTGATGTCTTATCCCCTCTTCACTTAGGAACTGATTTAAGGTGTAGTTCTTGAACTCAGAGCCGTTATCACTTCTTATAGCCAGAATGGGGATGTTGTGTTGACGTTGAACCTCGTTGGAGAAGTCGATGACTGTTTGTGGAGTTTCACTCTTCAACTTGAAGAAATAAACCCAAGTGTATCTTGAGTAATCATCAACAATCACTAGGCAATACTTCTTACCACCGAGGCTTGCATGAGATGGAGGTCCGAATAGGTCCACATGAAGGAGCTCCAAAATCCTTTTTGATGAGATAATAGTTTTCCTTTGATGAGGTGAGTCATGCATTTTCCCTTCAACACACGCACTGCAAACACGATCTTTGGCAAAGGAGACATTTTCTCTTAGTCCAAGGATGTGGCCACCCTTGTGGAGACTTTGCAAAGTTCTCATATTGACGTGGGCTAGTCGGTGATGCCATAGCCAACCCACGTTAGCCTTTCCGAAAAGACACATCGGGCCTGTAGTGGTTTTCCCCGAAAAGTCCACCACGTACAGGTCATTTTCGACATATCCCATGAAAGCGACTTTTAGAGACTTGCTCCACAAGAGTACCACCAAATCAGCATCAATATAAACTGCAAAGCCCATCTTACCAAGGGCGCGAACTGAAAGTAAGTTGTAACCGAGGGTCTCAACAAGCATGACGTCCACGAGAGAGATATCGTGAGCCACCACAACTTTGCCGAGACCCAATACCTCAAATTTTGACTTGTCACCATAGGAGACGGTTATGTGATCAAGGTTTGGCCGCATCTCCATGATGATCTCCTTGCTTCCGGTCATATGACTCGTGCAACCACTATCGAGTACCCATTTAGAACCACCGGAAGCATACCCCTGCAAGAAAATTACTTCTTGGTTTTAGGTACCCATTTTTCAATGGGTCCTCTCATGTTAGTAACAAGGGTCTTGGGAACCCAAATAGACCGAGGAATGTAATAATCATACGGGCCTACATAACTAGCATAAACATCACCATATTAATTGCAATATAGTTCAAAGTTAGGATTGTTGGCCCCTACAAAACCATCATAATTAGTCTTGTCATTGGTAATGTTGCTAGTATTTGATTGAGCAGTCTTGCTCTTCTTCTTCTTCTTCTTCTTGTTTTTCTTGTTCTGTGTCTTGGGTATGTAACCAAGACCTTCTTTACTATTGTTTGTCCTTTGCCTGCTCAGTATCTCATCAATAACTCCTTTACCTTTGTGTTGAGAACTTCTCGCAAGGTCTTCTTTTCCAGAGGATGAAGTGGAGGTACTTGGCACATCATACCGTTTCAATTGAGTTTGGAGCTGGTCATGGGACTCATTTGAAATAGAATGATCACTCTTCAATGCCTTGTGAGTACTTTCAAGATTATCAAACTTCTCCAAAAGTCTAGCATGAACAACCCCAAAGTCAATCTTTTCTTTCTTTAGTTTCTTTACCTTAGCAAGAGCATGGTCATGTTCTTTGATGAGCTGAGATACAGCTTCTTCCTATGACTCCTCAATGGATTCAAGTCTCTCTTCCAAAGATACTCGAGCTTCCTCTTCCTCTTCCAAGGCATTCTTCAAAGAAGCTATCTCCAACGCATCTTATATTTCAATTCTGCCCTTTTCTTCAAGAAGATCTTCAGCTTGAGCAAGTTGACTCATAAGAGCATCAAAATGGAGTTTGTGCTCACCTTGTAGGTTAGTGAAAAAAGTATCCAAAGCAATAACTTCTTCTTTCATTTTAAGACTGTCATGATCATCCATATCCAAAATTATGTTAGTCTTAGGAAATGAAGAGCTAGAAGTTGATACCTCGGACCCTCTTGTCATTAGGAAAGTGGCGTTGTTGTTGATGACGTTCTCGTTTGGTGAGTCAAAGAGAGATGAAGGAGTCGATGTGGTGTCTATAGCAGCCACCTCGCGAGAACTGTCATCATCCTCTTCATCTTCACTTGTAGAGGAGTATTCTTCTTGTGCAACTAAGACGATCTTGGGTTGCTTCTTGAAGGGGCCATTCTTCTTAATAAATGTCTTTTTCTTAGGTGCTTTAGATTTCTCTTTTAGAATGAGCCTGCCACCATTGTCTTCTCTATTTTGATACGGACACTTGGCTACAAAGTGCATTATATCTCCACAATTGTAGCAAGTTCTCAATCTTGGGCCACTTTCTCTTCTTCCATTTGACCCGTTCTTGCGCTCAAGTTCTGACTTGGCTTTGGCAGGGTCCTTCCAAAAGTTCCTTGCATAAAACGCCATGTACTCACCATGAGCACGTTTGACTTCATCGGGGCAGTCCATGGATGCCCCCTCAAAAGCTCTTTCATCTTCCTCTTGCTCAACAACATTGGCTTTGAGAGCCACATTGACACCCTTCTGCATTCCAATGGCCCGAGCACGGGCATCTTCAACATTCTTTGCTGCCACTTTGAATGAGGCCATTTCTTGCATGACTTCATTAGATGTCATTTGATGGTAGTTATGTCTACCTTGCAAGCTCTTCAAGTCCGTTGGCTCGAAAGGCATTAAGGCACTCACATATTTCCTTTTTATCCATGCATCATCAATGTGAGTGGCCCCATGCTTTCTAAATGTTGTTGCGATGCCCTTGAGTCTTCTATACATGTCCTCATGGTTTTCACCATCCAACATGTAGAATCCCTCAACTTCATTACTAAGGGCATCATACCTGTTCCTTCTCATGCTTTCATTCCCAACAAAGAGATCTGTAAGAGCATCCCAAGCTTCTTTAACTGTGTTGAGATGTTCAATGTGTGGCATGTCCTTGGGACCCACACCCAGCTGTATCATGTGGAGAGAGGTGGCATTCAACTGGCTGTCCACAACTTCTCTTCTTGTTAGGTTGATTTGATCTCCAATATGAAGACCCTCTTCAATAATCCTCCAAAGTTCAATAGAGGAGCTGCAAACATGAGATTTCATTAAGAATTGCCATTGATTGAAAGAGGATGCCGTGAGCTTGGGTGGATCACCCCTATTGTTTATATGAGGATGAGGGATAGGTGGGTCAGGGGAATATCCGTGGCGAACCTCACTATATTCCTCCTTACCCCTTCCCTTCTTGGAGGTGGAACCATTAAGTTTTTCACCTTCCACATCATCATCCTTGGATCCGGTGTTACCCTTTTCCTTAGATGATGGTGTGGCAGCCTCAGAGGAGGATGGCGATGGGGCTATGGATGATGTAAGGCGAGCAATCATTTGATTCATCTCCTCCATCTTGGCCTCAAAGGATTTAAACAAGGTTGTTTCCAATGACTTGAGATCATCCATTGTGACCTTATCCACAGCCTCATTTCCATCATCCTTGGTACCCATACTACTCTTAGGCGGTTAAGCCCGAATTGAGAGCCGGGGATCTGATACCAATTGAAATGGATCGTATGGGCACCTAGAGGGGGGGGGGGGTGAATAGGTGCTACACCAATTTTTAATACCTTTTCAATTTTAGGCTTAGCACAAAGGGTAAATTCTCTAGATAAACTATTAGGTGGCATTTCCCTATATGCAAACCTATCTACTAGCGAGTAAACAACGAGTGGAAGAGGAACGGGTAAACCAAAGTGAAGCACGCGGAGACACATGATTTGTTTGACCGCAGTTCCTTACTTGTTAAGGGAAGTACGTTTGCGTTGGAGGGGTGGGCGGTACTAAGACCACCACGCCACAATAGGCATCACCCTGCTCTTCGATGGATCTCGCCACCAAAGGCCTGATCCACCTTTCCACTATAGGTACCCTTCGAGGCGGGCACCGACGCCTTTACACAACTAGCGGGGTAACAACTCCATAACAACTTGGAGGCTCCCGAAATGACAACAAGCTGCCACAAGAACAAAGTTATCAAATACAATAAACAAGATCTAGGTATTGACAAGAATACTAGATCAGGGATTTCTCCAAGTGAATGGAGAGGAGTTGAAGCCCTTGATTCGTGATGATGATGATGAACTTCTCCTCCTTCAATTCCCCCAAAGATCAAGACCTTCGGGTGGTTGAAGTGGGAGATCGAGAATGAGAGCTCTTGCACAATGTCTGGACAATTTCGAATGAATCAAGAGTTCTGAACGTTGGGGAAGAAGGGGTATTTATACCCCCTTCTGAAACCAGCCGTTGGACACTTTGGGGGCCGGATTATCCGGTCCAAGTGAGGGCCGGATTATCCGGCCTGGGGAAAACACCGCCCCAGACTCGGAATATCCGGCAGATAATCCGCCCCTTATCAGAGCATCGCGCTGAGCTTGCCCTTGATCAATTTCTGGGGGCCGGATTATCCGGTCCTATGTGAAGGCCGGATTATCTGGCCTGGGGAGGAAAAACCGCCCCAGTTCGGATTTTCCGGGAGAAAATCTGACCGGATACTGAGCGACGCGCCTTGGCTCCCTTTGCTCAAAAACTGGGGGCCGGATTATCCGGCCCATGCGACAGCCGGATTATCCGGCCTGGGGAGGAAAAACCGCCCCAGTTTGGATTTTTCGGGAGAAAATCCGACCGGATACCGAGCAACACGCCTTGGTTCCCTTTGAGCAATGAGGTAGGCCGGATTATCTGGCCCTTGGTGGGGCGGATAATCCGGCCCCCCTCAAAGCTTCCTACACACTTAGCGCACATGAATAATCTCCATAGTATTGTTATCTAACACGCAAAACATAGGAAAACATGAAATGTTCTTTCAGCTTCTGGTAAAATAGGAGTTTTGCAAAATTTTCCGGGATTTGTCCTAAAAGTTGATTTTCTACACAAAAACGAGACACCAAAGCGATTCTGCTGAAAACAACATTAATCCGCATTAGTTGTATCCAAATCACACAAATTAGAGAAGAAACAATAGCAAAAGTGTTCGAGAAAGTAGATACGTTTTGGACGTATCAACTCCCCCAAGCTTAGCTTATTGCTTGTCCTCAAGCAATTCAGTTGAAAACTGAGTGCGATAAAAGAAACTTTCATGAACACATTTGCTTCATAAGATGTATATATTCTCAGCATATGATCAAATACTTAGGCAATTCATAATAAATAGTATGCAAATAAGTTTACCTAGTGGTCATCCAAGCTATGAAGAGATTACAACTCATTAATAATAAGTAACATGACACATAAGCATATGCATGTTTGTAATGCTCATAAGAAAATATGATAAAGTGGTGTCTCGCTTGCCTTTCTTTGGAGCAAAACATAAATGCCAAGGCACCTCTGAAGTTTAAGTGAAGACTAGAAATAAACTTATCAAAGATACAAGTGTCAAAGTTATGTCATAATTAACCGTGTTTTGGAACAAGCACATTACACTAAGAATGACAGCTATGCTCTCGGGAAGGTGCTCGAAATAGATTTAAAAGTTTGAAAGGCTTCCAAATGTTGAAAGTATGGTACTCATTAGCTTTGAGCTCTCATTGCCCCTATTGTAAGCATCTTTAAGTGATTAAGGTTAAAGTGAGCAAATATGAGAATATGCTTGACAAGTTATAAGCTAAAAATCTCATGCCCCTTACTTAGGAGTACTGTTCCTCATGCTACTCAAGTTTAGTCACAAGTAAGTTCTTGTCATTGTAAGTATATGTGTATCATAGAGAACCGCCAACAGGGTACCCCTTTCCGGATGATACGGAAGATTCCCCATATCAAAATGACAAGGCAAGTAGACAGTGAGCATCTCAACAATCCTTTTATTTCCTATTTGCATAGGTCTCCTTTTTTTCTTTCTCTTTTTTTTCTTTCCTATTTGCGTAGGGTTTTTTTATATAAGGGATGCTTCATAGATTGCTCACTATGGTTATGCTGCAGGTTATCCACCATGATTAGGCATGGCTTAGACTAGCCGCCCAGGTGTTTCTCTACACATATACAAACTCCATGAGCCTTACAAGCTCCCCTTTCATTTCACACCGCTAGGATCCATAAGCAAAAGAACATGATATCAACTAAATAAAGTGCAATGTTGAAAACGTTCCTCATGGTTACATGGTTCTGCTAATTCACAACTTACAAAGCGCAAGCATATACGCAACATAGATGGGCACAATGGTTCAAGTTGATTAAGTGTAAGAAAAGTAAAGTGTGCCATCAAGTTCGTGAGAGCTTTACTAACTAATTTTCACATAACAAGCAAACATTTTTATTGGAAGAAAATAGAGCATAATAAATATGCAAGGAATAGCAATAATGCTATTAGGTAGATATGGTGGACTCTTTTTAGGGAGTTGGATGCACGAGTAAAGTACTCAGCACAAGTGAAGGCTAGCAATAGAAAGGGAGCGACAATCGAGACAGAAGTAACTGTCATAATCATGCTTGCAAGAAAACAAAATTAATAGTGGCATAAAAGTGACACAAGAACTTTGAGGCAAAATAAATCATCAAGCCTTAACTGAATTTTTGTTTAGTCATATGCATGCGTGAGCATGTGCCAAGTCGATTCAAATAAAATATTCAGAGGAGGACACCACAATGTCATACCAAGTTATGAATAGAACAATGCAAGCAAATAGTTATATGACCTGTTACGAACTAATAATGGATTGGAACTGATCATAAGTAGGAAAGGACCACTAAGTATCCATTAAATAACATACACCTTACATAAACAGACTGAGCATGCTCACAATGATGAGTATGAATGAAAACAAATAGAGTTCATACCAGCCTCTTACCACACCTCGAGTTGTCACAAATCATTATTGCCTTTCACTTGTGTGACTTGAATAATAAGATAAATCCAATCTCCAAGGAGTCACTGAGGACCACTGAACCCTGCAACGAACTTTACAAAACCAGAGAAGAACAACAAATATTTTTGGGTTTTCAATTTTTAAAGGCAAGAACCGAAGGGAAGAACAAGCAAAGCGAAATCTTTTTGGGTTTTTGAATAATCAAAACAAAGATAAAAGGAAGAAGCAAACCAAGGCTAAAAAGATAAAGAAGCAAACAAAGGGAAATAACGAAAATATTTTTGGTCTTTTTGTGTTTTGGAAAGCAGAAATAAAGCTAGAAAAAACTAAAAAAGAAAATGAAACATGGATATACAAAGTACCGATTGAACATGATATGTAGATGAGTGTGATGTCGGTATATCTCCCCCCAAGCTTAGGCTTTTGGCCTAAGTGGGTATCAATCCCAAGCTAGCCAAGATGGAGCGCCTCCGTAATACGGCGAAGAAGTGCCTTCGTCCTGATACGAAGTTGAGGACGCCCTAGCGTAGTGCGCAGAGTAGTCGTAAGAGGGAACATCCCCCTGATGCTGCCCGTGGAAACCAAGCAGGCGGAGCTGCTCGTCCACCTCCTCCTTGGAGCGCGACCATGGATCCTGCAAATACTGAATAAAGTAGGCTGTGCCAAGGGAATTTCCCTCTCATCTCCGTCAGTAAACAACATCCTATAAACTAAAATTTCCGTACTAGAGTTAGTTGTAACAAAGTGATGTGTTTTCATGGCGAAAAGATCAAGCCTTTGTGGTGTCAACACAGTATCATTAGGATCCACAAAAAGTTCCAAGGCAGCAATCATGCGTGCAGCAATAATGCCCCCATAGATGGGTCCTCTAGCAGCTAGGTGGCGAGCAATGAGAGAACCAAGATTATACTTGGTATCATTATTAAGTGCAGCAACAAGAAAGGATAAATGATAATTAGAAATATTACTAGTGTTCTCCCTACCAAGAATGCTAGTGGCAAGATAATAAGCAAAATATCTAAGAGCTGGGAGTTGAATATTCCTTATCTTCCCGCGTTGAGCTATGCGGTCATCGTCATTTGTTACACTTCAGTAGTGCTCCAGCAAGTCAACGGGTCGACCTTGGATCTTCTTCACTGTCTTAGTCATGCCTATGCCTATAATGCTGCAAAATCTTTCCAATGGCATGGTAATAGGCATATTATAAATTTTGAACGAAACAGTTGACCGATAAGGGGTGTTAGTGAAAATGAAACTTTCAACGAAAGTTTTGGTGAGCACGGCATATTGCTCACTCACATCTTCCATGTAAGTGGTTAGACCAACCCTATGAACAAGGAGTAAGAAATCATCCAGGATCCCTGTAGCTTGCAAAAAGGCAAAACAAGGGAAGGTAGATGGGTGAGCATCTCCCTCATCTCCTTCATTTCCAAAGCGTGGTGCAATAAGATCTTCATTATATGATGGCCTAAATTGAGAAGCTGATCTTGAAGGCCTTTCCCTCCTGGGTGTGTCCCTCTCAAATACTTCTCCAAAAGTGTGGTTCTTCATCTCTGCTATTCTGAAATTTAAACATCCATCATACAAGTGATTGCAAAGTGATCACATAATGAAAGGAGCTACTTATGGGTACTTGTAAGAGGCCTAAACATGCATCAAAACAAATTCTCTAAGCATCAAACAAGCCTACAAGCTCACATAACCTATCACCTACAGTAGCAAAATACTCAAGATATAATCCACTAATCACAAATCTATTTGGACAAGCAGAGGAGTCACATACCGAAGATCAAATGCTCCAAATCTCAGCAGCAAAGATGTGCTGAGCAAGGAGATCGAAAATCGCGACCAGGAACATCAAGAACATGGTTTGAGCAATGAACTGGTGTTTTTTCGGGAGAGAGAAAGGAGTAGCAGGAGGGAGAATAAGTGGAGGGCCAAGGGTGGCCCACACCATGGTTAGGCGCGCCCCTGGTGTGGCCGCGCCACCAGGTGGTGTGCCTGCCTGGTGGGCCCCCCTGGGTCACTCTAGGTACTTCTCTGCCCCTCTTTTGACGTAAAAATTTAATATGATTTTTTTGGAATTTTCCGAGACACTAATTTTCAGGTATTGATGAATAATTTTCTAGCAGAAAGATAATTTTGGAATGATGCAATAACAAAGCAAAACTAAAACTTCAGAAGTTCTAAAACACTCTAATATGTAAGCAACTAAAAACTAGAAAAGTAAACTAAGTGAAAGCAAAAATTAAAAATGGATAGACTAAAAGTAAGCAAAGATAATCATGGTGAAAACATTGTTTTGTTCATTAAAATCCCTTTGTTAACAATGTTGATCTGGTCTTGTTACCAAAACAATTTTATATGAAACAAAACTTTGCATTTCACTAAATGATTATGTTACCTCAACCTTGATAGCAATGGTCCGAATCATAATAGTTTCATATTTTTCTCGTGGTTTGGGACACTATATTTCTCCAACTTGGATGCCCTCAATATTTTCAATTGAATTTAAGCCATAATTCCTATCAATCTTCTTAGGGAAATAGACAATATGCTCCTTGTCATTAACATTAAAATTTACCTTTCCTTGATTGCAATTAAGAACAGCTCCTGCAGTATTAAGAAAAGGGCTCCCAAGAATAATAGACATATTGTCATCTTCATGCATTTCAAACACAACAAAGTCAGTTAATCTCAAGCAAGTATGAGCCACTTGAACAGGTACATCCTCACATATACCAATAGGAATAGTGGTAGATTTATCAGCCATTTGCAAAGATATATCAGTTGGTATTAATTTCTCCAATTGAAGTCTTTTGTAGAGAGAAAAAGGCATAACACTAACTCCTGCTCCCAAATCACACAAGGCAGTTCTAACATAATTATTTTTAATAGAGCATGGAATAGTTGGAATCCCTAGGTCTCCAAGTTTCTTTGGAACCTTACCATTAAAGGAATAATTAGCCAGCAGGGTTGAAATTTCCTCATTAGGGATCTTCCTTTTATTAGAGACAATATCATTCATATACTTTGAATAAGGAGGTAATTTAATAGCACCCGTGAAAGGAATTTGCACAAATAAAGGTTTCATCCACTCACAAAACTTATTATAGTGTTCGTCTTCTTTTGACTTGTGTTTCTTATCAAGGAAAGGCATTGGTTTTTGAACCCAGGGCTCTCTTTCACTACCATGTTTATTAGCAACAAAATCTTCCTTAGTGTACTTACCATTTTTAGTGTTCCTTTCAGGTTCTTCTTCAATTTCTTATTTATCAGGAGCGTCATTTTTCTCATTACCACTCTCAGTTTCAGCATTAGAGATAAATATACTATTAGGATCTTTAGCAGGTTCAAAAGATTCTACAACTGTTTTATGTTTCTTTTTCTTTCTCTTAAAAGAAGTACCACTATTTTCAATTTGTTGGGAATCTTGCTCAATTCTTTTAGGATGCCCCTCGGGATATAGAGGATCCTGAGTGGCAGCACCACTTCTAGTTCTAATTTCATAAGTTTGTTTTTCTTTAGAAGCATTAACTACTAAATCTTTTTGTACTTTAATAAGCTGATCAATTTGAGTTTGAACCATTTGGAAATGTTTAACAAGCATTTTAACATCATGAGGTTCTTTCCACAATATCCCTTAACTCGATAATAGCTCTAGAGTTTTCCATCAAATGATTCTGCACTCTTTTAGTAAAATTATCTTGCTTAACAATAAAAATATCAAATTCTTCTAAGCATTGATCAGGAGGTTTAGAATAAGGAATATCACCTTCATCAAAATGTTGGAGAGAGTGTACCTCAATAGTGGATGAGTGGGAGATTGGCTTACATAATTCTTCTATAGGAGGTAGATTCTTCACTTCTTCAGCTTTAATACCCTTCTCCTTAAGACATTTCTTAGCTTCCTTCATCATCATCATTTAGTTCAATAACTCCCCTCTTCTTTGGTGTTGGTGTTGGCTGAGGAACAATTAACTTAAGTGTAGTTGACTCAGGTGTAGTTGGCTCAGGTGAAGTCCAGTCATCATAATTCTTGCATATTTTAGCCATTAATTCCTCAGCTTATTTGGGAGTTCTCTTCCTGAAAACACAATTAGCACAACTATCCAGGCATGTCCTAGATTCTTCAGTTAGTCCATTATAACATATATCAAGAAGCTCATTTTTAGGTAATGGACATCCAGGTTGTGCATGAATCAAAGCACAAAACCTTGCCCATGATTCAGGCAATATCTCCTTTTCTCCCTGTTTAAAATCAAAAAGTTCCTGCAAAATGGCATGTCTAGCACTAGGAGGGAAATATTTATGAAATAAAGTACTAATCAAGGAATCAGGGCTATCAATAGATCCATGAGGTAAATTATTAAACCAAGCCTTAGTTTCTCCTTTTAGTGAAAAAGGGAAAATTTTAGCAACAAAGTAGGTGCGCATCTTAATATCATCAGAAAATAGGCCACTCATGGTAGAAAGCTCAGTCATATGTGCTACATCACTTTCATTCTTAGTCCCACAAAAAGTTTCTTTCTCAACAATGATTATATAAGATAAATCAAGGGAAAAATCGTAATCCTTATCTTTAATGTTTATGGGAGATGTAGCAAACTTATCTTTAGTAAATAATGTGGGTTTTATAGTACGCCTCTCAAGGAGACTCTTAATAGCACTTTTACCATGAGTATTTTGACATTCTTTAAAAAATTCATCGGTCATTTCTATATATCCATCTTCAATATCATAGCTCTCTAGAAACTCAGGCAAAAGTAGCAGTATGTGTAACATGTGTATGTGGTGGTGGTGTAAGGAGCTTACTCATCACATATGGTGAATCAAGAGCAACAAAAGTGGTCAGAATCGTACCTCTCCTTGTAGTGGATGGTAATATAGGAACCTTGCCATCACGAGATTTACCCATGATGAATAGATGGCAGCGAACAATAGTGATTCCAAGTGAACTTGATAAATAGAGCTATGCTCCCTGGCAACGGCGCCAGAAAATAGTGTTGATGACCCACAAGTATAGGGGATCGCAACAGTCTTCGAGGTAAGTAAAACCCAATTTATTGATTCAACACAAGGGGAGCCAAAGAATATTTATAAGCCTTAACAACTGAGTTGTCAATTCAGCTGCACCTGGAAACAATCTTGCTCGCAGTAGTTTATCAGTAGCAACAGTTTTGTAGTAGCAATAGCAAAGTAATAGCAGTATTAAAAGTAAAGAAAGTAGTAACAATTGCAGTAAATAGTAAGATTAAAGCGCGGTAGGCATCGAGATGGATAGACGGGCGTTGCATGGACAAGACAATTCATATAACAATCAAGACATAGGGCATTTGCAGATAAATAAGGTAAAGCATCCAAGTACTAAATAATCATAGGCATGTGTTCCATATATAGTCATACATGCTCGCAATGAGAACTTGCACAACATCTTTTGTCCTGCCATCCCGTTTGCAGCGTGGCCTCAAGCGAATCTACTGGCAATTAAGGTGCTCCTTTTAATAGAGCACCGGAGCAAAGCATTAACACTCCGTGAACACACATGATCCTCATATCTGTTGGAAATATGCCCTAGAGACAAATGGTAGTAAGGACTATTATCATATTTCATATAGTTTATGATTAAGTTTTATATCATGCTATAACTATATTGAGTGGAAACATCAATACACGTGTGATATACAAATAAACCAGGGGTTCCTAGTGAAACTCTAGTCACTGGTTCATTGGTCAACGGATGATCATGTTTCCTGATCATGTGGCATTTATGCCAGTTGGAAATGAGGTCATCTCATTCTGAGAATGAGATGATGAACCAATACCCAACCTAAACATCGTGATTCGATCATGTCACGAAGTTCAAGTTATGATGATTAGAAAAGGACCCTCGTAGACTATTCCTTAGACCGTGAGACTATATCAATCACTGTCTCCTGAAAGTGCTTAGATAGCATCAAACGCCATCTGGTAAAACGGTGGTTATAAAGGTGTGTTCAGGTACTTGGAGGAAACCGTAGAGGCAATATATGTCAAGAGTGGGATTTGTCCGTCGATGTGACGGTAAGATATAAAAGGGCCCACTCGGAGAGGTTATATCCAATAGCTGCGCAACGTGTGATTTGATCACGGGGATATCACTTGTCGGAACGAGTCAAGTAGCATTGTTCAGTAACAAGATTGAACACGACATGGCTATGTCATTGATCAGATCTCGGGCAATGCAAGTACCAAGTGACAAAGGGAATAAGACATGACTGTCCTGGTTCAAACGACGAAAGATCTTCGTGGAACGCACAGGGGTCACATGGCCATCCAGGTCCCTCTGTCGATCATTGGTGCGGGAGTGTCCCGACCATGTCTAAAGTGTTCCCGAACCGTGGGGTATCACGCTTAAGGGCTTGATGATGCTTAGAGAGTGTTAATAGGATCGGTAGAATCGTCAAAGAAAAGAAGGGAGAAAACCGAAAGGATTTCGGTAAGTCCGGAGGATGTCCGGAGTGGAGGTGGAAGGTGTTCCATGGCCACGGATGTTGAATAATATGTGAATGAATGTTAAATGTTGATTTAATAATTTATTCATAATTATTTAATAAAGAGAAAAATCAATTTAATTGTCAAAGGCTTAATGGGCCAATTCCCGGAGGGGAGAGGGCCCATTAGGGAAAGGAGAAGGGGGCCGAACACCTAGGAGGGGCCAAGGGGGTGGCCGGCAGCCTTATTGGGCCAGCCCCCATGTGGAGCCCATGGAGGGGTGGCCGGTGGCGCCTCCCCCACCTCCTCCTCCTTTAGTCCCACCCCGGGACTTTGAGGGAGGGTGTACCCCCTCCTCCCCTATATATAGTGGGGTATTTGGCCAAGATAAATACACCAATAATCAATAAAGGTCTCCCCACTTTTGGGAGGACCTCTAACTAGCAAACCCTACCCTAATCTACTTTACCCTAACCTAATCTACCCGAGCTAACCACCCAGCCAGCCGCCGCAGCAGCACACACGCACACACACAGCCGCGCGCCACCTGCCACACCCTCCACCTCACCCCAGCCAACCATCGGCCGCCACCTCACCCTGCCCACGCCACCTCAGCCCACCTGGGTGCGCACCCCACCGCCGCCTACCGTTTTCCCGCCCACACCTGCCGCCGCGCGTCCCACCCTACAACCCGCGCGCCTCCCTCTGCTGATTCCCACCAACCCCCTCGCTCCCTTCTCCCACACGACACGCTAGCCCCACCCCTGGCCCACACCCACGCACGGAAACCCAGCCCACGTTCCCCACCTACCGTCCCGCTCCCACCGACGCGCCTCCTACCCCGCATCATCCTCTTCCCCATCGGCAGCCCTCCCTGCCGCTGCTCTCTGCTCTCTGCGCGCCGCTAGCCGCTCCGCTCTCCTCTCCTCGCCCTGCGACCGCCGACCGCTGCCAGACCCGGCCGCCCGCCGCTCGGCCCCAAGCTCGCCGAGTCCCACCTCCTCGCCAAGCGTCACCCTGAGCGCGACCCCTCCTCTATCCCCAAGCCCCACCGCCGCCACCGCGGCTCCCCTCGCCTCCATCCCCTTCGGCCGCCATCCCAGACCCCGCTGGCCATGCATCCGGGCCCTTCCTCGTCTCCCTGCCTCCGACGTCCCTCCTAGTTGCCGGCATCGTCTGTTCCTGCCGTCGGCGGGCCTCCTCGCCGCAGGCGCAGGCGCCGTCGTCACCGCCCCGTCACGCTCGCCTGAGCTCCTCTACCGGCCTTCCTCGCGCCGCCCTCGTTTCCCAGCCGTCCTCCCGCAAGCCCCTCTCCGCCCGGCCGCCCCATGCCTCTGCCGCGATCGTGGCCGCCTCGCAGAGCACCGCTGACCCGCTCCGGCAGTGGGCCCGCCTCCGTCGCCCCGGCCTCCTGCTCTCCGCTCGGTGCCCCACCACCAGCCACCGTGCCGCGGTCCGCCGTCGACCTCCCCGTGCGTGCGAGGTGCTATTTTGCCCTGTGCGTGCCTACATGTATGTGACCAGTCTGTTGCTGCTCATGTGTGAGCCTGTAGCGTTGTGGCCTTTTGGAGAGATGGGTGCTGCCATTTGGTGCCGAGAACTATCCAAGACTCACAAGATCTTCACAATCGGTGGCCTCCGTGTACCTGGACCTGTCAAGATCTTCGGGGCGACAAGATCGACATCCATACGGACAAAACCCTAGGGACCACGCCGAGACGCCAAGATCTACCTCACGGAGCGTCGAGACCCCCATAACCAGAGCAGCCCTAGACACCAAGATCTACCGGCGACCCGACCAAGATCCGAAGACCGAACCTGGCGCGCCAAGTTCTTGAACCCGAGGACCGATCCATCGGATGCGACAAGGCCTCCTTCTTGGAACCACCAAGCACTTCCTCTCAAACGCCAAGACCCGAACCTGAAGAACACCAAGATCTACTCCGTTGTCCGAGAACGTTCCTGCCGAGATCGATCCTCGTCGAACCCTAGATCCCTGAGACCGAATCCCGGACCCCCGGAACCCAAGATCTTCCGAACCCCGATGTGTGCCCCTAAGCCTCTATTTTTATAATATGACATGATCAACTGTCGCATAATTAATTCTTCATGCATGCATGGCTGTCTGTGGTTTGGGGGCATTATGCCGATTCACCTCATAATTAAATATGGAGTCTATATGCGGAATATCTTTGTCTTATTCCGGACTCCATCTAAATTGGTGTAGCGAACCGATGCCGTGTTTTGTCTTATCAATACAACATTTAAATTGCGGGTTTTCTAAATAACTTGAACCGCCTAATTAATTGTCGGGACCCCGGTTCCGCTTAATATTGCCTAATTGCACCGCATCTGCATCATATCATAATCATGCTGGATCTTCTACCGTAGTATTAAATATTGCATCCGATGTTTCTTCTAGTGTTTGCTTCTTCGCGGATTAGGCCGATGAGTTGATGCGAGTATCGACAAGTTCTCCGGATATGAACCTTCGGCAGTGTTTCCCAGGCGAGCATTCTCCCCCTTTCTACCTATTTTGCATTTATAGTCTTTATTTCCTCCTGTTGATCTATTGCTATCCGTGTCGCGATGCTTTAGTTTCCGTGCACCAGTTATAATCCGTGCAGCCCCTATATTGCCATGGACACCTCCTAATACCTGTTGTTTGGTAGATAGCTGGCCTTGCGAGTCGTAGTTGCTTGCTCAGGTGCGATCTCGTGTTGTCGAGTACCATAGTGTTGGAATGCTGGCAGATGGTTGTGGTGGAGATGATCATGTCTTTAAATACAACTATTAAATTGCTAGATATAATTAATGCAGAGGCATCGGTGGGAAATAGATGTTATTTGGTTCTTCCACGCTCACTTGTGTCCCGTAGGACCCCGAGTACTTGATACCTGTTCCTTGATTTTTTTCGCACTATCCACATCCGGGAGGCCTTATGGACCCCCCTGAGCCAGAGCTTGATTCATTTCTATTTCTTGGGGCCACAAGTAGTTTGGGGCTTTATTACTATCCTGTACTTATGCCATGCTTTACTGCTTTATTTAAGATTGTGCGAGGAGCACCTGTACTGTTTAAGAATGCGGAATGTTTTCACGGTATCGACAAGCCCAGTCACATTTCGGGTTCCCAGTCGTTTACAGCCATTGTGGCAAACCCTGGGTCCGTCTCGGAGCCGGCCAACTTCGTTGCGGGTAGCTTATTGGGGTGGCCCCCTGAAATTTTTCTAAATCCTATGATCGCTTTGTCGTGAATGCCTCGTTGGGTTTTGAGTTGGTTTTTCCGAGGTTGATCGAGTGTGTGTTGCTATTTGTGCACCCCTGCAGGGTAAAACTTTCTGAAAGCCATGTCCGCGGTTATGGACGACTTGGAGCACAATATCTCGATCATAGACAAGCATAACTAAAGTAGCACTATAAATTTGACTTAATATGTGACTAGTAATCAGCTTCAACTATAACGGAATGGATAATAAAAATGCCAACAACTGGTGGATCGGTGGTGATCTGTGTCATACTATATCAGCCTAGTAAGTATTGCAACTCCAATGGAATGTGATAAAAGTGCCAACCACTGCTGGGTTTTGGGATTCCTCAGGACAATTATATCTGACTAGTAAATGTTCCAACTATAACAGAATGGTTATTAAACTGCCCACTACTTATGCTTCAGGATGACTCATGCTATCTATATCTGATTAGTAAGTGCTGCAACTATAACGGAATGAGTAAAATTGCCAACTGTGTGAGTTCCTTGGTCCGACTTCCTCGTTTGGTCTCGAGGGGGAAATACCAGGATGGGTTTGTCTGGTGTTAGCTTCAGGTTGGATCCGGATAGGTCTTTCTTACCCCTCTCTGATAACCGCTAGTTGTATCGAGTCTCTATAGGTTGTTTAGTGCCGCTGTGCTGCCACTTCAGCCCACCATACCTGTGTAGGCGAGGACCGCCGAATTCTAGCCTCGCCGTGTACTAGCCTCAGTACTGACGCTCCTCTTTTTCCTTTGCCCTTTGTCGGCACCCCTTTTATTTTAGCAGGTTTGAGATCGACATCGTTAGTAGGGTTACCCTTCCGGCTTGGCCTGGGCAGGGTTATGGACGCCATTGGTTATTCTTCAGGGCTCTTAGCCCCATTTGCATATTGTCCGTAGTCGGACGCCCTATCGATTTCAAGGTGATTTGGATCTTTGTATTGTATATCTGTATTCTTGACTCGTGGAGTCGTGTGGTATATATATCTGTTCTATGGGTCCCATTGAGGACTGTTGTGTAATGGTATTACTTCGTTTTCCACCCGCACGAAAGTGCCTGGTGGGCGTCCTTGAATCGTTTCTATGCGGGTTTGGCGGAAAGGGCTAAAACTTGCATAGGGTCGATTTGAGGGTGTTACAATCGGGGAAGCGGGAGTCATCATCAGGCACCGGACATGTGTAACTCTCCGCGAGGTGTCGCACTTGAGGCACTCAAGTCGTTGGAGCCAGAAGGAGCACAAGGACTTCATCACGACCTTGAGCTCAACTTCGGCTCGTCTACATCAACCACGCTCTCCTGAGCGTTGACAACGCTTTTCGGTCTTCAAGGGTAAGTTCGCGAAAAGCCCCTCCCGTTACTGTATTACTAATAGATAGGTCCTGGCATCTTCAGGGGTTCCGGGGCGTAGAGTAAAATTTATTGTTTTTATGCGCGGAACCCCTACAATATCATAGTCATTCCCTCCGGTTATCTTGATTATTGTCACTTCGGGGCCTTTGGTTCCAGACAATAATATGTGTATACAACTTGCAGGTAAGATCATAAACAATACTATCATCATGAATTAATAACATGTTCAGATCTGAAATCATGGCACTCGGGCCCTAGTGACAAGCATTAAGCATAACAAGTTGCAACAATGTCAAAAAGCACTAATAATAGATACTAGGCACCATTCCCTAACAATCTGATTCCATTACATGAACGATCTCATCCAATACCTACCATGCCCATAGCCTACAACGGGGGATTACTCACTCATGGATGGGGGAATCATGGATGGTTGATGGAGAAGCGATGGTGATGATGATGGCGATGATCTCCTCCAATTCCTCATCCCGACAGGGTGCCAGAACGAAGTTTCTGGTTCCGAATCGCGGTTTTTGGTGGTGGCGGCGCAGCGGAACTATATCTGGAAAAACGTCGAACCCCCCGTCTGTTTTCAGTTAGAGGGATTCTAGAGATGAAAGGAGAGGCCGAGGCAGAGTCCGAGGCGGCCACACCACCCCCTGGCACGGCCTGGCCTGGCCCGCACAGCCAAGTGGTGTGGGCCCCTCGTGACCCTTCTTCATCTCCTCTGCTAGCTCCGTGAGTCTTCTGGTAAAATAGGAGTTTTGCGATATTTTCCGGGATTTTTCCTAAAAGTTGATTTTCTGCACAAAAACAAGACACCAAAGCAATTCTACTGAAAACAGTGTTAATCCGCATTAGTTGTATCCAAATCACACAATTTAGAGAAGAAACAATAACAAAAGTGCTCGGGAAAGTAGATACGTTTTGGACGTATCAGTAGGCTTCATGGAAGGTGAAGGAACATTGAGGTGTTGTCAATTCAATCTTCCCGAGGACGAGTATATGGTGAACCCCAGGATCAAGGTCTCTCGACATCTTCTACATTGTGATGAGCGTGTAGAGTTGAGGACGAATCTTTTTGAAGGGAGGGAGGATGATGTAGCCCGACCTTCGGTCATTACCACATCATGGTCTCCAGCTTATGCTAAGTCGTCATGGACTCCAAAGGTGAATCTGTTCCTCTATGCGATCCCACTTCCTACCCTTTTGAATGGTATACTACTTCATACTCCGTCCCATATCCATGATAGGTCCGCACCAACAAATATGGATGCATGGGAGGAAGCCTGGGGCACCAAGACCGACAAGACGGAGGCTTGGAAGAGAAGACGGAAGAAGCAGTAGCTGGAGCACCGAAGTATCCGGACTAAGCACACCGGAGTCTCCGGCCTGAAGACACCGAAGTCTTCGGCCTACATACCCCGGAGTCTCCGGCCCATCTCCGAACCGACCCCCAGATCGACTTGAGGATAGCCAGAAGGCCTCTCTAGAGACAGACCGGAGACCGACCGGAATCTCTGGCCCAGACCGGAGTCTCCGGACCCCCACACCGGAGTCTCTAGGCTGAGCGTATGGGCCTGCGTGCCACTAGCTGGGCCTTTAGCCCATGTACCCCTTTGTCCTCCCAGACTTTCCCCTTTTATTCCTAAAGTACCCTTGAACTAGTGGCTGGCCTATATATAGTGCCCCCACCCCCTCATGTAACCCTAGGCATAGATGATAGACTAAAGACAACCTCCTTGTGGAATCTCTAGTTTTGCCTCATCCCCTTCTACCAAAGGGGATTGACTATCGTCACCACCTAGTTGGAGTTTGCATCGCGCCTCCCTCGTTGTACAAGGCCTTGGCATTGGTGTCTCCTTTGCCAAAATGTCAAGACCCTCTCCAAGGTGTTCTTCCCTCTCCGCGTGGGATCGAGGGAGCACGTTGACCAATCTTTCCTTGCGAGGATTCTATCGAACCGGTGGCCACCGACGGGAGCAATCGACCTTGTATCATGTGAGTTTTGCGTGTGTTCATCGTGTTGTTCGCGAGGTGTGCGTCCACTTCTGCTACCTTCTTCCTTTCCCCTCGCTTTTCCATCGATTTGACCACGAGATCCGTGAAGATCGAGCCACCCACGGGGTTACCCATAACACACTATCAAATACCCATTTTGAACCACCGGAGGCATACCCCTGCAAAATCAATTATTTGATTTAGGAACCCATTGAGTAATGGGTCCCCTAG
This sequence comes from Avena eriantha, assembly GCA_910589775.1. Taxonomy (NCBI): domain Eukaryota; kingdom Viridiplantae; phylum Streptophyta; class Magnoliopsida; order Poales; family Poaceae; genus Avena; species Avena eriantha. Next base: position 342,875,559 of record OU342741.1, read on the forward strand.
CATTAGAAAAAAGATCTTTTGGTACCCAAATTGAGTACCACCTAGAAGCATAACCATTGCGAGAGCCAACATATTTGGCATACACATCTCCTTGGGTGCCCTTACATAACACATATGATGGATTAGATTTTCCTGCAAACTTGTGGTTGGGGTTGCCCCTTGTGTCTCCCCCATTCACAACATTCTTCTTTACTTGGTCAACCACCCAGTGCCCTTCACGCACAAAGTTGATCTTGTTAGGTGGGTTGGCACCATTCTTGTTGTTCTTGGGGTCAAACCCCATACCTTGCCTTGGAGCTCTCATCCTTTAGAAAGCAAGAATCTCATCAAGAATCTTGCCCTTGGAGGTAGGTTTGAGACACTCCATCTCAAGTTGTTCCTTCAACTTCTTATTCTCCTTAAGGAGACAAGCTTGATCCAAGGTATGGTTAGAAGCACAAGTAATATTCTCGACAATAATTGGATCCTTCAATGTACCAAGAGCCTTTTCATAGGACACTCAAAGTTGATCATGATTCTCCCCAAGTTTTATGAGCTCACGCTTGACAAAAAAATTAGCTTTCTCAAGGTCCTCAAGGTCATTTGTGAGATAAGAATGAGAAATCTCAAGTTCTTTCTTTGAAGTATCAAGCTCTTGAGACAAGGTGATAGCTCTATCTAGGGTATCCACATCTTTTGCCTTATCTAGTTCATAGACTTCAATTCGTTCTTTAAGAAGGGAAGTAATGTCCTTTTCCTTACTTAGCGCTTGCTCAATGATGTCTACGCACTTCTATTCTTGTAGACAGTTGTTGGGCCTCCAAGTGTAGAGGTTTGTAGAACAGCAGCAAGTTTTCCCTTAAGTGGATTACCCAAGGTTTATCGAACTCAGGGAGGAAGTGGTCAAAGGTATTCCCTCTCAAGAAACCCTGCAATCAAGATACAAGAAGTCTCTTGTGTCCCCAACACACCCAATACACTTGTCAGGTGTATAGATGCACTAGTTCGTCAAAGAGATAGTGAAAATACAAGTGGTATAGATAATTATAAGTGGTAACGGTGCCATAAAATAGCTTGCTGGTGTGTGGTTAACATGGGAAAAGACTAAAGACAAACTGAAATAAAGATAGAAGCAAGCAAACATGTAACAGATCTAATAGCAAACGGTGTATCAATGCTTAGAAACAAGGCCTAGGGATCATACTTTCACAAGTGAACACTCTCATATAAATATCTTCTCTTTATGATACTACTCTTAACTACTCTCCGGTTGGACACTCTAATCGATGGTAGGGATATAACAGCACACCTCAAAGTAAGCCTTTCCCATCTAGATAACCCCACACTGTCACCTTGGGCACTAGATGGTTCCAACAAACACCACAATTTCATAGAAACATCCAACTCCAAATATAACACATAACAAGTATTTGTAATCTCTAGCCTAAGTGCCACCATGGTGTGCATGCTGTCACTTTCACACACATGGGGAGAGCAGAGATCTATTAAATCACTTGAGTAGCAAGGTAAATCTACTTGATTACAAATATCATGATCACAATATGGTCATGCATAGAGAGAGAGATGAACACATAGCTATCGGTAGAACCCTTAGCCTAGAGGAAGAACTACTCCCTCCTCATCATGGGAATCAGCAATGGCGATGGAGATGGTGGTGGAGATCAATGGAGATGGCTTCGGGGGCACTTCCCCGTCCCAGCAGGGTGCCAGAACAGAGACTTTCTGTCCCCCAAATCTCCCCTTCGGTGGCGGCGGCGCAGTGGAACTTTTCATGGATTTCTGATTGACTCTTTAGGGTTTATGCATCGGGAGGCTCTTATAGGAAAAAGAGGCAAGGTCGGTGGCCGCCCAGGGGGCCCACACCATGCCTTGGCGCGGCCAGGGGGACCCGCGCCATGGGGTGGTGTGGCCACCCTATGGCCCCTCTTCGTCTCGTATTCTGGCTCCATGAGTCTTCTGGTAAAATATCAACTTTGGCTTTTGTCCCGTCCAATTCCGAGAATATTCATTTTCTGTCTTTCTGGAACCAAAAACAGAAGAAAACAGGCAACTGGCACTGGCATCTTGTTAATAGGTTAGTCCAAGAAAGTGTATAGAAATACTCCAAAGTGTGGACAAAACATAAGAAAGTAGATATAAAACAAGCATGGAACATCAAAAATTATAGATACGTTTGCAACATATCAACATCCCCAAGCTTAACTCCTGCTTGTCCTCGAGTAGGTAAGTGATAAAAAGAAAGAATAATTTTTGAGGTGACATGCACCATCATAAACTTGATCAAAGTATTTGTAAAACATTGATAAGTGGGATCATAGTACTTCAACATAACATGAAAGATAAAGTTCTAACAATAAGACAAAGCAACTATGTTGCAACATGAAAAGGCACAAACAAAAGATTCATGAATAACAATGCTTTGCAAGACGTTTGTTTGTTTCACATAAAGAAAACATAGCATAGTGGCATTCATCTTGTCCCTCATAGAGAAGCAAACATAGATGCATAGGACACCTTCAAAGTTCATAAGAGTGACCAGATACGAATAGTTTAAAACAAGCAATATCAAAGCTATGCATCAATCAACAAGTCTTGAGATAATGCACATAGAACTAAGAATGGCCACTATGCTCTCAAAGTAGGTGCATAAAGATAGAAGGTGGAGAATCAATATATAAGTGGAAGAAAGGCCTTCATAGAAGGAAGTAGGGATTCAAGTCTCATAAAGAGCTTCCAAAAATTATGGTACTTAATAGCTTTCAGCTCTCATTGCCCCTATCATAAGCATCTTGATGTGATTAAGGTTAAAGTGAACAAACTATGGTGTATATGCTTGACAAAGTATAAGTTGGAAATCTCATGTCCCTTGAATACGAGGGCCGCTCCTCATGCTACTCAAGTTTAGTCACTAGTAAGTTCTTGTCATCGTAAGTACATGTGTATCATAGAGAACCGCCAACGGGGTACCCCTTGCCCGATGATACAGAAGAATCCCCATATCAAAATGACAAGGCAAGCAGACAACGAGCATCTCAACAATCTTCTTATTTACCATGGGAATATGGTGCTTTTTTCTCCCTTTCCTCTTTTCGTAATCTTTTTTTTCTCTTTTTCTCAATATAGGACTCTTTTTTATAAGAAGAATGCTTCATAGAAAGCTCATTATGGTTACTCTGCATGTTTCCACCATGTCAGCATGGATTAGACCAGCGACCCAGGCGTTTCTCTAACACATATACATAACTCCATGGACTTACAAGCTCCCCTTTCATTTCACACCGACGACATCCATAGACAAAAGAGCATGATATCAACTAGGTACAAAGTACAAGTGCAGTGTTGAAAGCGTTCCCCATGACAGCATGGTTCTGCTAATCCCCAACATATAAGTGCAAGCATATACAACATAGACGACACAATGGTTCAAGTTTATTAAGGGCAGGAAAGTAAAGTGTGCCATCAAGTTCGTGAGAGCTTTAGTCACTAGTTTTCTCATAACAAGTTTAATTCGGAAGGTAGATAAAAACATGAATATACTTGGAATAGCATATGATAGTAGGTAGGTATGGTGGACTCTTTGGAATAACTTGGTTTTAGGAGTTGGATGCATGAGTGGAACTCATACTTTGGTTGCGGAGGCTAGCAAAAGACTAGGAGCGACAAACTAAGAGAGCAATAATGGCCATAATCATGCAGAGCGACAAAACATCATTGATCAAAGCATAAAGTGATACTACAAGTTGAAAACTAAAGGATCATAAAGGCTATGGTGACTTGGGATAGTCATAACATGGTGTGATCATGCGCCAAGTCAACCCAAATAAGCATCAAAGGAGAATACCACTATATTATGCTTTAATATGCTAAAACAATGCATGATTCATCCAAGGCACATTAAGCAATCTCAATTGTTTATAACAAGTCATGCTATAGCAAGGAATACTAAGCATAAAGCCAAAACAATATCAAGCATGGTATGACAAAGCATAGGCCACAATCAAAAACAAGCTCTCTTTACCACTTAAGCATGAACTTTTCTACTCTTTTCCAAACCAAACCAAACTATTTGAAAACCAATGTATGCAAGAGGGTGTCCAACCAATTTATTCAGCAAACTAAGCAAAACAAAGAAAACTAAAAAACAAAACGAAAACGAAAAAGAAGACGCTCCAAGAACAACACAACTGTGCAAGAAACAATAAAAATGAAGCGTTTGGAAGAAACCTGGGATTTTTATTGATGAAGAGGGAGATGCCTTGGGCATCCCCAAGCTTTGACGCTTGTACTTCTTGGATATTTCTTGGGGTGACACGCGTGGCATCCCCAAGCTTGAGCTTTAGTCCATTCTTCATCTCATTACTCATTCCTTCCATACACCTGAATTGTTTCCTTCATACAAAACTTCACACAATCTTATTAGCAACATTAGTGCACTCAATATAATAGGTCTTTAGGTTCAGTTCTAACACCAATAAAACTTCCATTCAAACACAAGCTACTGTAGCACTTCCCTCAAAAAGCTCAATTCCCCAAAATCAACCCAAAAAGGAATCAACAAGAAGCAAATGCAAATAATGGCAGAAATCTGTCAAAACAGACCAGCAGCTAAAAACCAATTTTTTCGAAGACCTTATGTTGCTGAAATCGAAAAGTGTTGAACTAACGGAAGTTAGATAACAACCTGGAGTAGAAGCACAAAAATTCACGCCTCAAAACGACGTACAGAGATTTTACACGAATTTTTACAGTTAAGCACAAAAATCTGTTTCAAGACAGCAACTTTCCCAAGCATTACTTCTCTTTCATTAGAGGTTACTCTTGGCACAAAAAGCAAATAAAAAGGTTACTCTTGGTAATAACTTCGAAGACTCATCTAAAATTTTTGGGTTATCTCCTAATAAGTACTTTTTTAACGCCTTTAAGTTAGGTATGATAGTTTGAGAAGATGCTCACATACGAAATATGAATTGAAGTAAAAGGGAGCATCAAGAAGCAAATTCAAAACATATTTAAGTCTAACCCACTTCCTATGCATAGGAATCTTATAAAGAAAAAAGTCATGAAAGCACAAAGCAACTAGCATAATAAAGCAAAACAAGTGCAACTTCAAGACTTTCAACATAAAGAGGGGAAACTTTATATTGTTGAGATAAATAAAACCATGTTTCCATCTCTCATAATAACTTTCAGTAGCATCATGAATAAAATTAACAATATAACTATCACATAAAACATTCTTATCATGAGCCACATGCATATAATCATTATTACACTCCACATAAGCATAGTTATTCTTATTAATTGTAGTGGGAGCAAATTCAACAAAATAGCTATTATTATTATTCTCATCACCATAATCATCAAATATAGGAGGCATATTGTAATCATAATTAATTTTCTCCTCAAAAGTAGGTGGACTAAAAATATCATATTCATTATTGTAATCATCATATATTGGAGGTTTGGTATCATCATAAGCAATAGAATAGCTATCTTCCAAAGCTGGGGAACTAAAAAGATCATTTCCATAAAAACTAGCTTCCCCAAGCTTAGACTTTTCCATAGCATTAGCAATAATGGTGTCCAAAGAATTCATACAAACAACATTGTTATTAGCATGCAGATAAAGTTTCATAGGTTTTTTAATTTTCTCTTCAAACACTTCATGTCCTAACTCAAGATAAATGCTATAAAGCTCTCTAATTTTGTTGTTTTCCATTAAGGCTAACTAATGAAAATAAAAACAAGAAACAAAAAGACAAAATTGCAGAATCAAAAGGAAATAACTTCGAGCACTCACACCGGAGGATGTGAGTACCTTTTACCTTACCTCCCCGGCAACGGCGCCAGAAAATAGCTTGATGTCTATGCACTTCTATTCTTGTAGACAGTTGTTGGGCCTCCAAGTGTAGAGGTTTGTAGAACAGCAGCAAGTATTCCCTTAAGTGTATTACCCAAGGTTTATCAAACTCAGGGAGGAAGTGGTCAAAGGTATTCCCTCTCAAGCAACCCTGCAATCAAGATATAAGAAGTCTCTTGTGTCCCCAGCACACCCAATACACTTGTCAGGTGTATAGATGTACTAGTTCGGCGAAGAGATAGTGATAATTCAAGTGGTATAGATAATTGTAAGTGGTAACGGTGCCAGAAAATAGCTTGCTGGCGTGTGGTTGACGTGGGAAAGACTAAAGACAAACTGAAATAAAGATAGAAGCAAGCAAACATGTAACAGATCTAATAGAAAAAAGTGTATCAAATCTTAGAAACAAGGCCTAGGGAACATACTTTCACTAGTGAACACTCTCATATAAATATCTTCTATTTATGATACTACTCTTAACTACTCTCCGGTTGGACACTCTAATCGATGGTAGGGCTATAACAACACACCTCAAAGTAAGCCTTTCCCATCTAGATAACCCCACACTGTCATCTTGAGCACTAGATGGTTCCAACAAACACCACATTTTCATAGAAACATCCAACTCCAAATATAACACATAACAAGTATTTGTAATCTCTAGCCTAAGTGCCACCATGGTGTGCACGCTGTCACTTTCACACACATGGGGAGAGCAGAGATCCATTAAAGCACTTGAGTAGCAAGGTAGATCTACTTGATTACAAAGCTCATGATCACAATATGATCATGCATAGAGAGAGAGAGAGATGAACACATAGCTACCGGTAGAACCCTTAGCCTCGAGGAAGAACTACTCCCTCCTCATCATGGGAATTAGCAATGGCGATGGAGATGGTGGTGGAGATCGATGGAGATGGCTCCAGGGGCACTTCCCCGTCCCGGCAGGGTGCCAGAACAGAGACTTTCTGTCCCTCGTATCTCCCCTTCGGTGGCGGCGGCGCAGCGGAACTTTTCGTGAATTTTTGATTGACTCTTTAGGGTTTATGCATCGGGAGGCTCTTATAGGCGAAAGAGGCAAGGTCGGTGGCCGGCCAGGGGGCCCACACCATGCCCTGGCGCGGCCAGGGGGGACACGCGCCATGTGGTGGTGTGGCCACCCTATGGCCACTCTCCGTCTCGTATTCTAGCTCCGTGAGTCTTCCAGTAAAATATCAACTTTGGCTTTTGTCCCGTCCAATTCCGAGAATATTCATTTTCTGACTTTCTGGAACCAAAAACAGCAGAAAACAGGCAACTGACACTGTGGCATCTTGTTAATAGGTTAGTCCACGAAAGTGTATAGAAATACTCCAAAGTGTGGACAAAACATAAGAAAGTAGATATAAAACAAGCATGGAACATCAAAAATTATAGATACGTTTGCAACTATCACTCAAGAAGATTGAATCTTCATTTCTCATCATCAATATCCGATTCCAAGCTATCAATGGTCTCGTCAAGTGAGTTGACAAGGTTCATTAATTGCTTGAATCTAGCACGAGCATTGCTAGGAAGGGACTTCATGATTTTATACATTTCTTGTATATAGTTTTCATCAAATTCATCATTATCACTATCATTAGCACTAACATGATCATCCAAGATGCTAGAGAGAGATGGAGGGGAAGATATTGCCTTGGTGCTCCTTGCCATGAGGCAAGAGCCGATGACCTTGGGAGTAGGAGAATAATCGATGTAGTCCTTAGTGTAGTCGTAGGTAAGTAGTGACCCATGTTCAGTGTAAACGAAACTAGGCTCACCACGCACCTCATCCTCATCCTCGCTCTCCACATTGCATGAGATCTTGGAGCTTCGTGCCATAAGGAAAGTACCAGCGACCTTGGGAGTGATGGAGTCATCAACATAGTCTTTGGTGTAGTCATATGTGAGGAGTGACCCGGGTTCGGAAAAAGCCAAACCGGCCACTCCGACAACCTTCTCCTCATCTTCACTCTCTGCACCGGATAAGTATTCTTGGCCTAGGAAGCCTTTGCCATCACGCTTCTTGTTCCTCGTGTACCTCTCATTGATGGGGTTTGGCTTCAATCTTGGCTTGGCGCCCTGTTCATATTTGGGTTGTCAAGCCTCTTATCATATGGGCATTTGTCGGCAAAGTGATCTGACTCATTGATACGCCTATAACGTATCTATAATTTTTGATGGTTTTATGCTAATAATATGCTTTTTATACTCCTTTCTATATAAAGTTTATGATTTATTTGGACTAACCTACTAATAGTTGCAAAAGTGCACAATGTTCTTGTTTTACACTTTGATGTGTAGGAATTACCAAGAATACAAGTGGAAACCTTGTGGGACTCAAATTGGGATTTTCCAGAAATCTGTCTTAGAACGCTCTTTGAAGATGGTCACGTTTCGGATTTAAGACGGCGTCAAACGGAAAACTCTTCAACTACAAAGTTGTTGGAAATTTCGTGGCGAACGTTCTGGACATAAAATTTAGCTGATTCCGAGTCCGAACGGGCCCGATATTCCCGATTTACTTCAGCCCAAGATGGGGTGACGGGAATCGGAGAAGCTATATAAAGGGAGGAAACCTAATTCGTGGGAGGCACCTCCAACCCCGAATTTGCAGCCACCAAAGACACGATTTTGCCTCCCCATGGATTCCATCTCCATGGGAGAGGGCTCCCAATAAGCCATGAAGGAAGGGGTCTAAGGGGCGGTGCTCCCCTGTGATACCGACGACGGGGAAGTAGTCCTTCGCGCCGCCGCCGCCGCCTCTTCACCATCTTCACCGCCATCTCCATCGACTCCACCACCATCGCCATCGCCATTGCTGACTCGCATGATGAGGAGGGAGTAATTCTCTCTCGAGGCTAAGGGTTCTACCGGTAGCTATATGTTGATCTTTCTCTCTATCCATGATCATATTGTGATCATGAGCTTTGTAATCAAGTAGATCTACCTTGCTACTCAAGTGCTTTATTAGATCTCTTCTCACCCCATCTGTGTGAAAGTGACAGCGTGCACACCATGGTGGCACTTAGGCTAGAGATTACAAATACTTTTTATGAGTTATATTTGGAGTTGGATGTTTCTATGAAATTGTGGTGTTTGTTGGAACCTTCTAGAGCTCAAGGTGACATCGTGGAGGTTATGTAGATGGGGAATCCGAACTTTGAGATGTGTTGTTATAGCCCTACCATGGATTAGAGTGTCCAACCGGAGAGTAGTTCATAGTAGCATCATAAAAAGAAAATATTTATATGAGAGTGTTCACTAGTGAAAGTATGATCCCTAGGCCTTGTTTCTAAGCATTGAAACACCGTTTGCAAATAGGTATGTTACATGTTTGCTTGCTTTCATCTTTATTTTAGTTTGCCTTTAGTCTCTTCCACGCCATCAAGATATTTTCTGGCACCATTGTCTTTTATCCATACCACTTGTATTTCACTATCTCTTCGCCGAACTAGTGCACCTATACACCTGATAAGTGTATTGGGTGTGTTGGGGACACAAGAGACTTCTTGTATCTTGATTGCAGGGTTGCTTGAGAGGGATACATTTAACCACTTGCTCCCTGAGTTTGATAAACCTTGGGTGATCCACTTAAGGGAAACTTTCTGCTGTTCTACAAACCTCAGCACTTAGAGGCCCAACAACTGTCTACAAGAATAGAAGTGCGTAGGTATCAAGCTATTTTTCTGGCGCCGTTGCCGGGGAGGTAAGGTAAAAGGTACTCACATCCTCCGGTGTGAGTGCTCGAAGTTATTTCCTTTAGATTATGCAATTTTGTCTTTTTGTTTCTTGTTTTTATTTTCACTAGTTAGGCTTAATGGAAAACAACAAAAAAGTTAGAGAGCTTTATAGCATTTATCTTGAGTTAGGACATGAAGTGTTTGAAGAGAAAATTAAAAAACCTATGAAACTTTATCTGCATGATAATAGCAATGTTGTTTATATGAATTCTTTGGACACCATTATTGCTAATGCTATGGAAAAGTCTAAGCTTGAGGAAGCTAGTTTTTATGGAAATGATCGTTTTAGTTCCCCAGCTTTGGAAGATAGCTATTCTATTGCTTATGATGATACCAAACCTCTAATATATGATGATTACAATAATGAATATGATATTTTCAGTCCACCTACTATTGAGGAGAAAATTAATTATGATTACAATATGCCTCCTATATTTGATGATTATGGTGATGAGAATAATAATGATAGATATTTTGTTGAATTTGCTCCCACCACAATTAATAAGAATGACTATGCTTATGTGGAGAGTAATAATCATTTTATGCATGTGGATCATGATAAGAATGTTTTATGTGATAGTGATATTGTTAATTTTATTCATGATGCTACCGAAAGTTATTATGAGAGAGGGAAACATGGTCTTATGTATCTCAATATTATTAAGTTTCCCCTCTTTATGTTGAAAGTCTTGAAGTTGCACTTGTTTTGCTTTCCTATGCTTGTTGCTTTGTGCTTTCATGACTTGTTTCTTTACAAGATTCCTATGCATAGGAAGTGGGTTAGACTTAAATGTTCTTTGAATTTGCTTCTTGATACTCTCTTTTACTTCAATTTATATTTCTTATGTGAGCATCTTCTCAAACTATCAATCCTAACTTAAAGGCGTTAAAGAAAAGTACTTATTTGGAGATAACCCAAAAGTTTTAGTTGAGTCTTGGAAGTTATTACCTCTGTAATAACCTCTCCTTGTCTTTTTTGTTTGGTTTTTGTGTCACATCCCAAAATTCTCCTAATTTTGGAATGTAAAGTTAATAAAATAACTTGGTTAAATTGTTTGACTTTGTTGAAATTTCTCAAAGAAAAGAAACTTTCTGTTATGATTTTCCTTCCTTGAATTCAGAAACTTGTATGAGATTGGATTAACATGACTATCCAACTTGTTTTCATTTTATTTTCAACTATTTGATTCTTTAAACATCCAACCATGCTTAGACGATTAAAGAGAGGGAATAACTTTCCCAATTATGGTGGAGTGATATTCTAATTTCCCTATTTGACCCTTAAAGTCTCTACTTCGATTTATGAAACCATTCTAGATGCTTTTCACCACTTGCTTGAAAAGAGAGAAGATAACATGACATCTTCATTTTCATTGGATGTTAAGAATGTGTTCCTTCATGTTACATGATTGAACTTGTTGTTTTGGGCATTTGTGGCACTGTGTATTTTGGTTGAGTGGTTAAAATAAAACCCTAAGAAGCTATTTAGAAATATTGCATAGTAGCCATATAAGGCCAAATGCATAAAACCCTATATCCTTTTGATAATACCTAAGTAGCCATATAGGAAAAAAGGCGTGAATTGAGTTTTAGTTTTAGGATTTGTGTGAATGTTTGCAAAAATGAAAATCATGAAGCATTCATAAGCATTTCTTTGCATCCATGCAAAGTTTCCAAAAATTGAATCCAAATCCTAATATCTAGATCCGATATTTGATTTGCCCAAATGTTCCTATAAGGAATATATAGACATTTATAAATAAATCATCTCCAAACTAGTGAAAATGTTACAAATATGATCTTATAATGATCTACGGAATTTTAGAAAAAATTAAAAACAAGAATCATGTCATTTGGAGTTCGTATGCAAAAGATATAAAGAAAATACCAAAATAGAAAAAGAAAAAAAAACGAAATGGGCCACCCGGCCGGCCCACTCAGCCGACCGAACCAGCCACGGGCACGGGAGAAGGATCCATCCCACCTCCGTTTTAAAAAGCGTGCGAAAATCTGATTTCTAAACCTATCTCTATTCAAATACTTATAACGTTTTATCTACAACTCCGAATTGACTTCCGTTTGTTTCTACTTGTTCCCTACTTCAAGATCTATCTTCCCATCATCATAAAAGCCTAAATAATCCATCGGAGCCACAGCTATAACACTTTTCCTTCCCGAAACCCGAATCTACACCCTACCGAATCGTATTTCGCTTGTAAACCCATCTAAACTTCGTCGGCTGCCTTCGGCTTCAACACGAAAGTTGTAGATCTCGTCGAAATATTTCAATTCCGACAAACCTCACCTCTTTTCATCCACCACAGCCGGAGAATTTCGCAACGCAATATTTCAGATCTGATGGCGTAATTCCAAGATCTCCTCGCACTCGTTTCTTGAAATCCAAATTCCTTTGGTGAAAAGGTAGATCTAATCATCCTCCATAACTTTCATGTTCAAAGTTTTTCGATTTCACCTACGGATATTTCTCTCTAATACAGATCTACTTCTAGTCCTTTTTTGGCAAAATCGGGTCTATTTTGAGCCAACTTCTCTTCTAGCCACCGGATCTCATCCCGACGGTCAAGATTCAATCGTCCCGATCAGTTGCCTCGTCACCGCCACGTCGTCGTCAGGTCAGCATCTAGTCCCAGTCACCCTGCATGGTCAACCTGTCCAGTCAGCGGAATATTCTCTAGAATATTCCGTTCGAATTTAAGCTTGCAGATTATAGATCTAACGTGTAAAATCCATAGAAAATTCATACCATGTCCAAACATTGCAAATGATATACCGTTGGAATCAAAAAATCGTGTACAGTATTAATATATAATTGTATCAGACATTTACTGTAAGTATTTGTCGTGATTATTTAAATGGTTTAATACACTTTTTGGAGCAATTAATTCACAGAAAATAAAATACAACTAAGAAAACTACAAATGATATACCCCTGGATTCACAAAATTGTATAGAACATGATTCTGGAATAAAATTACAAGTTTACTGTATAGATTACTGGCGAATAATTAATTAGTATTATTGGCCTTTTAAATCATTAAATTCGTAGTAAATAATCTACATATGCGAAAAATATGAGTAATATGTCCCTGAGTTCATAATCTTGCGTAGTTTTCAGATCTGTACTTAGTTTTGTTTGTTGTCAGTACGATCTGTTCAGATTTATTAAACTCCATTAAACAATAAATAAATCCTAGAAAAAGATCTATAACTCCGATTAAGATGAATCCAATTCCTCCTGGTCCGTATTAATGTGCTCTATCCAGTAAAACTAATAACCTAATTTAATTAGAAAATTAGGACAGAAGTTGCAACGGAACTACTAAAGCCTTTTTTGGTCATCAAGATTTAATAACAAATACCCTATTGCATTAAACGATCTCCTACATGCATCATATGATCTAATACCATTCAAAGAACTAATATTAAATCATCATGCATGCTTGTGTTCATTATTGTTGTGGTTGTTATGTTTGTAATTGTGTTGATTGGAATTGTTTTGTCCTCGCGTTAGATTGTTCGGAGAGTGCGATTGCTGCAGAAGAATTCAATCATCATACATAACACAAACATAAGGCAAGTTACACCACTTGTTCATATTAATGTCCCAGTTTTGACTATGCATGTTTTACACTTCAAAATTCTAGAGTATGCATGTGTAGGATTTTGGTAGATTTTCTTAGTACTATTTTGCAAGTGCGGTTTTTGTAGTATGCCATGAGTAGTTCCATACTTAGGATTTTCTATCCCAATAGGTTATCCTATTTTTCTAAGTTATGCATGCTATGCTATATACTTATCTATATCAAGTATCGTTGGGAGGGTTCGAAAGACTCAAAATTTTCTAAGTATGAGAGCTCTCTCGAGCGAACTTTCCTTCTCCAAAACCCCTTCAAAATAAAACTAAGATTTCTTTTGGGCGGAATGGTTGTCGGGACAACGAGTGAGATTTTGGTGGAGGACGGCCGCCCAGGAATCAAAGAAGTCTGCCATGTTTCAGAATTCAGAAGCTTCCCGTGCAACCACAATACATATGGGCTCTGTCTTGGCTTAGTACTTAGTGGGAAACCTCACCGGGGTACCAACATTTGGAGGTTCTTGGCACGGTTGGATCCAGCTGGTAGAGGGGCTACTAAGGGAAGGCTTCGCCATGGCCTTGTCTGTAAAAGGACTTGATCGTGGATTGTGGGGAAAGTGCACAACCTCTCGAGAGTATTGCAATCTGATCGATCAGCCGTGTTCACGGAAACAGAACAACATTGAGCATCTGAAGGATGGAGCCTCTAAAAGATCTTCCTCTCTCTCTTTTCCAAACTTAAAGTTTTTATAAACCCCAAGGCGTGAGTAATATCGCCATTGGGTGGGATTTTGGGAACTTGGTGAGTAATATCCAAGTGTTAGGTTGTTTGGTCACTTGGTGAGTAATATCCTCGTGTTTCATTCGACCCTATTTTACTTAAACAAATGTTTACAAAGTAGGATAAAACTCTTCCTATTTTCTTCTTACGTAGAGAAAATTGGCTTAATGCAAATAAACCCCAAAGCCTACTCTAGCCTTGCATGTAGAGTTAGTCTTGTTCTTTCCTTGGTGTAATTTGCCAATACATTCAAAGTATTGACCAACTCGTTTGGCTGCACGTTTTATGTGCAGAATTTGGAGATCGTTGAAAGGTGCGCTAGGATCATGAGTCTTCACTCAACCTGCCTGTGGCATTGATGGGACTCCAAGTTGTATATATTTTGCTTCTGTTGTAATAATGTAAACTCTGGATTATTCGATTCATGTAATAAAGACTTGTGTTTTACATGATATTTCATCGACTGTGAGTGCTAGCTAATGATCCAGGGACTAGCATGTTAATCACAGGGACTTAGGATCTTTATTGATCCGAGGTCACTACAGATGGTTTTAGAGCATAAGTTGACTGTAGATCGTGGACCTAGCATCAGAAAAGCCTTAGGATTAATATTTTCTAAGTTATTTCAGAAAAAAACTCTCATACTTCTCATCATCTATCTTTGGAGTTTAAAATTTCTTAAGTCTCTTCTTTTCAACATTAGAAATGACCGCTATGAACTTCAAGAAGAAACTTCTCTCAAGACTACCTTTCCAGAGAAGACCATCTTGCTCAAGTTAGGACTTGAGAACCTTTGTAGAAGATGTTCCAAGACTGAAGCTACGAGAATTGAAGACTTCAAAGAAAGTACCAAAAACATCGAAGGCCTTAAGTTAAATTTATTGACCGAAGACCTCAAAGACAATGAAGATTATGAAGATCATGAAGATTTCAAGTGATCCATTAGAAACCAAAGTTGGATAGACTACACTACAATTAGATGCGGTGATTTGTGAGCTGCCATTTGTGTGGTTTTCTTGACAGCAGCAAATAATACTTATTTTCAATACAAAATTTGTTTGTCTGGGTTGTTCATGTCTTTCTTGATAGATTTTACTCTCCCTACCTTAAATCTTGAAGACGGAAGAAGGGAGACAAACCGAAGAACTTGAATGAGGGCGCCATCAAAAGAAGAACACTCACATGGTGGAGGATGCTACAAGTCCTTGAAGATAAACAACACACAAGTGCCTCCAGGGTTAGGAAACACAAGGATAAATGATTATCTCCAATGTAGTTCCCTCTCATAGCAATTTCTTGCGGTAAAGAAAATAGTTTGAGTGAAATTGGCTTAATTTGATATTTCGTTTGGTTTGTTTGCTTGTATGGGGTAATCTTCTTCTTCCTCTTCTATAATCCACTCGTTCCTACTCTAAACCTTGGCCAACTCGATAGATGGGCCGTACCGTCAAGGAAGACAAGGAACTCAATTTCTCCAAATGTATGAGCAACGCCGATGCAAAGCAATTGATGCACAAGGTTGAATACAGAATGAAGGATGCCAATACTGAAGTTAATAAAATGGTTCATTATGCCACCAAATTCCTAAAGGACGACGCTGCAACTTGGTGGGAGATGCAACACACCATTGATGATCATCAAGGGATGATATCCTAGGAAGAATTTAAAGTGGTTCTACTATAATCTCGTCTCGTCACTCAGATATCAAAAAAAACCCAATAAATGCAATTTTTAAGGGTGGTAGCACTCTACTATATCCTGAACCTGTTTCTTTCTAGCCTTCCCGAATCTCGGGACGAGATTCCTTTTAAGGGTGGTAGTTTGTCACATCCCAAAATTCTCCTAATTTTGGAATGTAAAGTTAATAAAATAACTTGGTTGAATTGTTTGACTTTGTTGAAATTTCTCAAAAAAAAGAAACTTTCTGTTATGATTTTCCTTCCTTGAATTCAGAAACTTGTATGAGATTGGATTAACATGACTATCCAATTTGTTTTCATTTTCTTTTCAACTATTTGATTCTTTAAATATCCAACCATGCTTAGACGATTAAAGAGAGGGAATAAAATGACTTTCCCAATTATGGTGGAGTGATATTCTAATTTCCCTATTTGACCCTTAAAGTCTCTACTTCGAATTATGGAACCATTCTAGATGCTTTTCACCACTTGCTTGAAAAGAGAGAAGATAACATGACATCTTCATTTTCATTGGATGTTAAGAATGTGTTCCTTCATGTTACATGATTGAACTTGTTGTTTTGGGCATTTGTGGCATTGTGTGTTTTGGTTGAGTGGTTAAAATAAAACCCTAAGAAGCTATTTAGAAATATTGCATAGTAGCCATATAAGGCCAAATGCATAAAACCTTATATCCTTTTGATAATACCTAAGTAGCCATATAGGCAAAAAGGCGTGAATTGAGTTTTAGTTTTAGGATTTGTGTGAATGTTTGCAAAAATGAAAATCATGAAGCATTCATAAGCATTTCTTTGCATCCATGCAAAGTTCCCAAAATTTGAATCCAAATCCTAATATCTAGATCTGATAGTTGATTTGCCCAAATGTTCCTATAAGGAATATATAGACATTTATAAATAAATCATCTCCAAAGTAGTGAAAATGTTACAAATATGATCTTATAATGATCTATGGAATTTTAGAAAAAATTAGAAACAAGAATCATGTCATTTGGAGTTCGTATGCAAAAGATATAAAGAAAATACCAAAATAGAAAAAAAACGAAATGGGCCACCCGGCCGGCCCACTCAGCCGACCGAACCAGCCACGCGCCGGAGAAGGATCGATCCCACCTCCGCTTTAAAAAGCGTGCGAAAATCTGATTTCTAAACCTATCTCTATTCAAACACTTATAACTTTTTATCTACAAATCCGAATTGACTTCCGTTTGTTTCTACTTGTTCCCTACTTTAAGATCTATCTTCCCATCATCATAAAAGCCTAAATAATCCATCGGAGCCACAGCTATAACACTTTTCCTTCCCGAAATCCCGAATCTACATCCTACCGAATCGTATTTCGCTTGTAAACCCATCTAAACTTCGTCGGCTGCCTTCGGCTTCAACACGAAAGTTGTAGATCTCGTCGAAATCTTTAAATTACGACAAAACTCACCTCTTTTCATCCACCACAGCCGGAGAATTTCGCAACGCAATATTTCAGATCTGATGGCGTAATTCCAAGATCTCCTCGCGCTCGTTTCTTGAAATACAAATTCCTTTGGTGAAAAGGTAGATCTAATCATCCTCCACAACTTTCATTTTCAAAGTTTTTAGATTTGACCTACGGATTTATCTCTCTAACACAGATCTACTTCTAGTCCTTTGTTAGGCAAAATCGGGTCTATTTTGAGCCAACTTCTCTTCTAGCCACCGGGTCTCATCCCGACGGTCGAGATTCAATCGTCCCGATCAGTTGCCTCGTCACCGCCACGTCATCGTCAGGTCAGCATCTAGTCCCAGTCACCCTGCATGGTCAACCTGTCCAGTCAGCGGAATATTCTCTGGAATATTCCGTTCGAATTTAAAATTGCAGATTATAGATCTAACTTGTAAAATACATAGAACATTCATACTATGTCCAAACATTACAAATAATATACCATTGGAATCACAAAATCGTGTAGAGTATTAATATATAATTGTATCAGATATTTACTGTAAGTTTTTGTCGTGATTATTTAAATGGTTTAATACACTTTTTGGAGCAATTAATTCACAGAAAGTAAAATACAACTCAGAAAAATACAAATGATATACCCCTGGATTCACAAAATTGTATAGAACATGATTCTGGAATAAAATTACAAGTTTACTGTATAGATTACTGGCGAATAATTAATTAGTATTATTGGCCTTTTAAATCATTAAATTCGTAGTAAATAATCTACATATGCGAAAAATATGAGTAATATGTCCCTGAGTTCATAATCTTGCGTAGTGTACTTAGTTTTGTTTGTTGTCAGTACGATCTGTTCAGATTTATTAAACTCCATGAAACACTAAATAAATCCTAGAAAAAGATCTATAACTCCGATTAAGATGAATCCAATTCCTCCTGGTCCGTATTAATGTCCTCTATCCAGTAAAACTAATAACCAAATTTAATTAGACAATTAGGACAGAAGTTGCAACAGAACTACTAAAGCCTTTTTTTTGGTCATCAAGATTTAATAACAAATACCCTATTGCATTAAACGATCTCCTACATGCATCATATGATCTAATACCATTCAAAGAACTAATATTAAATCATCATGCATGCTTGTATTCATCATTGTTGTGGTTGTTATGTTTGTAATTGTGTTGATTGGAATTGTTTTGTCCTCGCGTTAGATTGTTCGGAGAGTGTGATTGCTGCAGAAGAATTCAATCATCATCCATAACACAAACATAAGGCAAGTTACACCACTTGTTCATATTAATGTCCCAGTTTTGACTATGCATGTTTTACACTTCAAAATTCTGTAGTATGCATGTGTAGGATTTTGGTAGATTTTCTTAGTACTATTTTGCAAGTGCGGTTTTGTAGTATGCCATGAGTAGTTCCATACTTAGGATTTTCTATCCCAATAGGTTATCCTATTTTTCTAAGTTATGCATGCTATGCTATATACTTATCTATATCAAGTATCGTTGGGAGGGTTCGAAAGACTCAAAATTTTCTAAGTATGAGAGCTCTCTCGAGCGAACTTTCCTTCTCCAAAACCCCTTCAAAATAAAACTAAGATTTCTTTTGGGCGGAATGGTTGTCGGGACAACGAGTGAGATTTTGGTGGAGGACGGCCGCCCAGGAATCAAAGAAGTCTGCCATGTTTCAGAATTCAGAAGCTTCCCGTGCAACCACAATACATATGGGCTCTGTCTTGGCTTAGTACTTAGTGGGAAACCTCACCGGGGTACCAACATTTGGAGGTTCTTGGCACGGTTGGATCCAGCTGGTAGAGGGGCTACTAAGGGAAGGCTTCGCCATGGCCTTGTCTGTAAAAGGACTTGATCGTGGATTATGGGGAAAGTGCACAACCTCTCGAGAGTATTGCAATCTGATCGATCAGCCGTGTTCACGGAAACAGAACAACATTGAGCATCTGAAGGATGGAGCCTCTAAAAGATCTTCCTCTCTCTCTTTTCCAAACTTAAAGTTTTTATAAACCCCAAGGCGTGAGTAATATCGCCATTGGGTGGGATTTTGAGAACTTGGTGAGTAATATCCAAGTGTTAGGTTGTTTGGGCACTTGGTGAGTAATATCCTCGTGTTCCATTCGACCCTATTTTACTTAAACAAATGTTTACAAAGTAGGATAAAACTCTTCCTATTTTCTTCTTATGTAGAGAAAATTGGCTTAATGCAAATAAACCCCAAAGCCTACTCTAGCCTTGCATGTAGAGTTAGTCTTGTTCTTTCCTTGGTGTAATTTGCCAATACATTCAAAGTATTGACCAACTCGTTTGGCTGCACGTTTTATGTGCAGAATTTGGAGATCGTTGAAAGGTGCGCTAGGATCACGAGTCTTCACTCAACCTGCCTGTGGCATTGATGGTACTCCAAGTTGTATATATTTTGCTTCTGTTGTAATAATGCAAACTCTGGATTATTCGATTCATGTAATAAAGACTTGTGTTTTACATGATATTTCATCGACTGTGAGTGCTAGCTAATGATCCAGGGACTAGCATGTTAATCACAGGGACTTAGGATCTTTATCGATCCGAGGTCACTACATTTTGTGCCAAGAATAATCTCTAATGAGAGGGAAGTAAGATTTGGAGAAGTGCTGACCCGAAACAGATTTTTGTGCTTTGCTATAAAAATTTGTGAACAATCTATGTACGTCGGTTTGAGCTGTAATTTTTTGTGCTTCTGCCCCAGGTTGTTATCCAACTTTTGTTAGTTAAACACTTTTCTATTTAAGCAACAGAAGGTCTTCGAAAAAATTGGTTTTTACCTGCTGGTCTGTTTTGACAGATTTCTACCATTATTTGCATTTGCTTCTTAATCTCTTTCTCTTTGAGTTCTCTTTGATCACTTGAACTTTTTAAAGGAAGTGCTACATTAGCTTGTGTTTTAATGGAAGTTTTACTTGTGTTGAAACTGAACCAAAAACTTATTATCTTGAGTACACTAATGTTGCTAATAAAGATTGTGTGAAGTTTTGTATGAAGGAAAAATTTCAGGTGTATGGAGAGAATGATGTAATGAGATGAAGAATGGACTAAAGCTCAAGCTTGGGGATGCCACGCGTGTCACCCCAAGAAATATCCAAGAAGTACAAGCGTCAAAGCTTGGGGATGCCCAAGGCATCCCCTTCTTCATCAATAAATATATCAGGTTTCTTCCAAACACTTCATTTTTATTGTTTCATGCACATGTTGTGTTGTTCTTGGAGCATCTTCATTTTTGCTTTTAGTTTTCATTTTCTTGGTTTGCTTAGTTTGCTTGAATAAATTGGCTGGACCCCCTCATTCATGCATTAGTTTTCAAATAGGTTGGTTTGGATTGGAAACGAGTAGGAAAAGTTCATGCTTAAGTGGTAAAAAGGAGCTTGTTTTTGACTGTGGCCTATGCTTTATCATTTCATGCTTGATATTGTTTTGGCTTTATGCTTAGTGATTTTTTCTGTAGCATGACATGTTATAAATAATAGAGATTGCTTAATGTTCCTTGAAAGAATCATGCGTTGTTTTAGCATATTAAAGCATAGTATTGTGGTATTCTCCTTTGATGCTTTATTTGGGTTGACTTGGTGCATGCTCACACCATGTTAAGACTATCCCAAGTCACCATAGCCTCTATGATCCTTTAGTTTTTGACTTGTAATATCACTTTATGCTTTAATTAATGATGTTTTGTCGCTTTGCATGATTATGGCCATTATTGCTCTCTTAGTTGGTTGCTCCCAGTCTTTTGCTAGCCTCCATACCAAGTATGAGTTCCACTCATGCATCCAACTCTAAATAAAACCAAGTTATTCCAAAGAGT
Organism: Avena eriantha; assembly: GCA_910589775.1. Classification (NCBI taxonomy): domain Eukaryota; kingdom Viridiplantae; phylum Streptophyta; class Magnoliopsida; order Poales; family Poaceae; genus Avena; species Avena eriantha. The sequence goes on from OU342741.1 coordinate 342,896,557, forward strand.
CCACCATACCTACCTATTACCGTTTGCTATTCCAAGTATATTCATGTTTTTATCTACCTTCCGAATTAAACTTGTTATGTGAAAATTAGTGATTAAAGCTCTCACGAACTTGATGGCACACTTTACTTTTCTAGCACTTAATAAACTTGAACCATTGTGTCATCTATGTTGTATATGCTTGCACTTATACGTTGGGGATTAGAAGAACCATGCTGTCATGGGGAACGCTTTCAACATTGCACTTGTACTTTGTACCTAGTTGATATCACACTCTTTTGTCTATGGATGTCGTCGGTGTGAAATGAAAGGGGAGCTTGTAAGTCCACGGAGTTATGTATGTGTGTTAGAAAAACGCCTGCCATCGGTCTAATCCATGCCTAATCATGGTGGAAACCTGCAGCGTAACCATAATGAGAAATCTATGAAGCATTTTTCTTATAAAAAAAGAGATAGAGATTGAGAAAAGAGAAAAAGAAAAAAAGAGATGAGAAAAGAGGAAAGAGAGAAAAAAGCACCATTTTCCCATGGTAAATAAGAAGATTGCTGAGATGCTCATTGTCTGCTTGCCTTGTCATTTTGATATGGGGATTCTTCCGTATCATCGGGCAAGGGGTACCCCGTTGGCGGTTCTTTATGATACACATGTACTTACTATGACAAGAACTTACCGGTAACTAAACTTGAGTAGCACGAGGAGCGGCCCTCGTATCAAGGGACATGGGATTTCCAACTTATACTTTGTCAAGCATATACTCCATAGTTTGTTCATTTTAACCTTAATCACCTAAATATGCTTATGATAGGGGCAATGAGAGCTGAAAGCTAATAAGTACCATAATTTTTGGAAGATCTTTATGAGACTTGAATCCCTGCTTCCTTCTATAAAGGGCCTTTCTTTTACTTTTATGTCGAGTCTCCATTTTCTATCTTTATGCACCTATTAAGAGAGCATAGTGGTCATTCTTTGTTTAATGTGCATTGTACCAAAACTTGTTGATTGATTCATAACTTTGATATTGCTTGTTCTTAAACCATTTTATCTAGTCACCCTTATGAACTTTGAAGGTGTCATATGTATTTATGTTTTGCTACACAATGAGGGACAAGCTGAATACCACTCTTATTATGTTTTCCATATGTGAAACAAACAAACGTTTTTAAATGCATTGTTATTTATAATCTTTTGTTTGTACCTTTTCATGTTACAACATAATTGCCATGTCTTATTGTTAGAACTCTATCTTTCATGTTCATGTTTAGAGTACCTTGATCCCAGCTAACAATGCTTTTACAATAATGATGACCAAGATTGTGTTGGCTGCGTGTCACCTCAAAAATTATATTGTTTTTATCGTTTACCTACTCGAGGATGAGCATGAACTAAGCTTGGGGATGTTGATACGTCCATAACGTATCTATAATTTTTGATGGTTTTTATGCTAATAATATGCTTTTGATACTCCTTTTTATATAAAGTTTATGATTTATTTGGACTAACCTACAAATAGTTGCAAAAGTGCACAATGTTCTTGTTTTACACTTTGATGTGTAGGAATTACCAAGAATACAAGTGGAAACCTTATTGGACTCAAATTGGGATTTTTCAGAAATCTGTCTCAAAACTCTTTTTGAAGATGGTCATGTTTCGGGTCGAATACGACGTCAAACGGAAAACTCTTGAACTACAAAGTTGTTGGAAATTTCACGGTGAACGTTCTGGACATAAAATTTAGCTGATTCCGAGTCCGGACGGACCCGATATGCCCGATTTACTGTAGCCCAAGATGGGGTGACGGGAATCGGAGAAGCTATATAAAGGGAGGAAACCTAATTCGTGAGAGGCACCTCCACCCACGAATTTGCAGCTACCAAAGCCACGTTTTTGTCCCCCCATGGATCCCATATCCATGGGAGAGGGCTCCCAATAAGCCATGAAGGAAGGGGTCTTAGGGGCGGTGCTCCCTTGTGATACCGGTGGCGGGGAAGGAGTCCTTCGTGCCACCGCCGCCGGCAGCGCCGCCGCCACCTCTTCACCATCTTCACCGCCATCTCCATCGACTCCACCGCCATCTCCATCGCCGTTGCTGACTCCCATGATGAGGAGGGAGTAGTTATCTCTCGAGGCTAAGGGTTCTACCGATAGCTATGTGTTCATCTCTTTCTCTATGCATGATCACATTGTGATCATGAGCTTTGTAATCAAGTAGATCTACCTTGCTACTCAAGTGCTTTAATAGATCTCTGGTCTCCCCATGTGTGTGAAAGTGACAGCGTGCACACCATGGTGGCACTTAGGGTAGAGATTACAAATACTTGTTATGAGTTATATTTGGAGTTGGATGTTTCTATGAAAATTGTGGTGTTTGTTGGAACCTTCTAGAGCTCAAGGTGACAGTGTGAGGTTATGTAGATGGGGAATACGAAATTTGAGGTGTGCTGTTATAGCCCTACCATGGATTAGAGTGTCCAACCGGAGAGTAGTTGAGAGTAGCATCATAAACAGAAGATATTTATATGAGAGTGTTCACTAGTGAAAGTATGATCCCTAGGCCTTGTTTCTAAGCATTGAAACACCGTTTGCAAATAGATCTATTACATGTTTGCTTGCTTCCATCTTAATTTTAGTTTGCCTTTAGTCTCTTCCACGCAATCAAGATATTTTCTGGCACCATTGTCTTTTATCCATACCACTTGTATTTCACTATCTCTTCGCCGAACTAGTGCACGTATACACCTGACAAGTGTATTGGGTGTGTTGGGGACACAAGAGACTTCTTGTATCTTGATTGCAGGGTTGCTTGAGAGGGATACCTTTGACCACTTCCTCCCTGAGTTCGATAAACCTTGGGTGATCCACTTAAGGGAAACGTTCTGCTGTTCTACAAACCTCTACACTTGGAGCCCCAACAACTGTCTACAAGAATAGAAGTGCGTAGACATCACTCATCACAATTGTTGCAAGTCCTATTCTTCTCAGTTGGCCTGGTGGAGCTTCTTGTTCTTCGGAACTTCAAGTTCTTGGTGAAGAGAGCAAGTTGAGATAGCATGTCGTCAACACCATCACTATCACTCTCTTCTTCATTTGCAACACTTTCTTGCACACAGTTGGCCTTCAATGCTAGGGAGTGAGAAGGCCCAATGGCACAGTTGATCTCCTTGATCTTTTGTCCTTCATCTGCCATGTTATCCGTTGCAACAAGATATGATATTAGATCATCGGGAGAGAAGTGGCGAGCTGAATTTAGCAGTTGCAAGTTCAAGGCAAGCTTCTTGTCGGATGCGGCGATCATGGAGATAACCTTGGACTTGATGAGCTCATCATTCAAGTTGAACTCATCATCATACTTGCCACAGCCAAGACCATCAATCTTTACACGGAGGGAAACAAGTCTCTTGTATGCTTCTGCGATGGACTCACCCTCATTGTTCATGATCATGCTCATCTCTGACTTCGCAGCTTCATACTTGGACTTTTGGATAAGGGATGTTCCCTCTTGGAGAATGGCAATCCTCTCCCAAAGCTCCTTTGCAGTGGGGATGTTGCTAACTGGATCATAGAGTGCGGTGAATGGCACTCCTTATCTTGTCACAAGCCGTTGCATTTAGTTGATGGTCATAGTATTCTCTCGGAGTGAGATTGTTGGGATCTTGTGGATAGAATCCCTTGCCCACAATCTCCCAAAGCTCCACATTGCAGCTGCGAAGATGAGATTCCATAAAAACTTTGCAATGAGAAAAGTGAGTTCCATCATAGTGAGGTGCGGGACCTGAACCATTAATATGAGGCATGATGTTCTTTTGTTTAGGATATATATACAAAAATAGATTAGGAGGCATAGAGGCTTTCGTCGGGTCACTCCCACTAGAGGCCTCATTCATGGACTCCTTACCGGTGTCCATCAACCTCCCTTGAGGTACTATCGAAGGTCCGGCAAGCATGACCCCCTCGCCCATCCCCGTAAAACGTCACTCAAGAAAACTTATTCGCGCAAGGAGATCAGAATCCGCCTTAGCCTTTTCAAGGGCCTGTTTGGCAAAGAGTTCACGGAGCTCCTTGACCGAATAAGTCTTTCCCTCATCATCATCAGAGAAAACCATCTTTTCTATTAGGCGGTAAAGCCTTTAGAAGAGAACCAAGCTCTGATACCAATTGAAAGTGTAAGATGGTTTACCTAGAGGGGGGTGAATAGGTTTCTACAAAATTCTTTATAAGCTCTTGCAAGTTTTAGGCTTTGCGGAATGTAAGTGTGCCTAAATGCAAACTAGGTTAGGCAACCTACATGATGAACAAGATACTTCAAGCACGAAGGTTATCACAAAGTAAACAACACAAGTAAGAGATTGGTTAAGGAATAACCGAAGCACGCGGAGACGAAGATGTATTCCCGTGTTCACCACCTTTGGGAAGGGGCTACATCACAGTGGAGAGGTGTGAGGTTCCATGAAGGATTCCCCAACACCACGAAGGCTCACCTTCTTCTCCGAGCCTATCCTAGGAAGGAATAGCTCACTTACTCGTGGTAGATTTTAAGGTAGTCTCCAAACCCTCACAAACTTTCCATAGAGAAAATCATAAGACGAATGCCTCCGGGCGACCCTAGCTGCCTAGGGTTTCCCACAAACCCAAGAGTAACACAGTAACTTGATGAACTCAAGGGGGAATGAACTTTGGCTTGGTGGAAACGTAGATCGTGACCTCCTCTTGCTTTCTACCAAAGGGATTTGAAATTGGTTGGGTAGAATGGGAGATCCTCAAGGAATTGTGTTCAACAATGAGGAGAGAGAGAGAGCTTCAAGGATGAAATATGAACCGAATGCCTAACCTACTCAAGGTGGAAGAAGTGGTATTTATACCAAAGGGAGAAATCTAGCCGTTTAGAACAATTCTGCGAAGTTTGGTTGGACCGGCCCACACACCAGACTGCCCGGTATACAGGCCGGAAGACCGGAATCCAAACCGGGTAAAGTCCCTATGCGCAAACCCGGATAGACCCGGTATAGAAAACCGAGAATCCCAGTTTGGGTTCGGTTTACCGACGCTGGTACCGGACCACTCGGTATGGGAGCTAGTTCAACCGGCTTATACACCGAACTTGCCAGAGATGCTATGAAAAGTAGTTTTTCCTCTCCTCTCTCTTTGGTGATGGAACAAATGGGTGTATGGGATGTGTATAAGGCTTAGAAATTCATCCCCAACAAGCTCATCAAGATAACCCCTCTTAATAGTGCGAAGTTCCTAAAGACTCAAGTTACATATAAAAGGCAAAACTTCGACACATATCTTCGTTATCGTAATGGGGGGGTGTCTCCGACGATCTTCCAACACACCAGCAGACTAAAACCTATTTAAGACACTAGTAGGTAGTATTAGTCTACTCTAACTACGGTGTCATTGTCAACCAAAAACAGTAGAGGATAAACTACCCTTTCACCCACCACCACACTGTAGCCGCTCAACCCTACCTCCACCGCCGTCATGGCCATGGCAGAGCTCAAGTCGAGGTCAGATGGTTTGAGATCGACCTAGGTCGGCGAGCGGCTCACGGTGGTCGGCAGGAGCTCGAGGATGTCATGCCGTTGCCAGCACAACGACGGTGACGGCCGTGGCTATCTCGCACGTCCCCTGCATATCTCGTGGCTCCATAGTCCCTTCTCCTGCGATAGGGGCGCGACCGGAGACCAGGCCATCTGCAGGACAAAGATGTACTGCCTAGAGGCGCGCGAGGCTTCGTCCGTGGGATTCTAGGCCAGGTCAGTACCGTGGGTGGGAAAAGAGGTTTGGGGTGCTGCTGCTGTGGGGACCGTGGGTTCAGGAATGTGGATTGAGACAGATTGGAAAAAATAGAGATGATAAACTGAAGAAAACATCGAAACCTCACTTGTCAGGCTATTCAAATCCTAATTATGCGGGGGCTAATGCATATGCCCTAAGCTAGAAAGGATTTCTTTGTCCGTGTACGTGTTCTGCAGAATGGAAGAACTAAGGAATAATCTTGGTGAAGTAACAGAGAAAATGAAAGCAAGAGCGAGATGTCTAAGTTTATGATCGTACGAATGTCATCGACAAAGAGTCTCTGCCCTCGCGTGCGTAGGACGTCACTGGCCGGCGCCATCCGATGACCCAGGGTATCGTGGTAGATGTCAAGCATTGATTGATTCCTACACACGAGTCACTGCTCCGCGCATCCATCTCCAAGGCATCGACAGACCAGCTCCAGTGCTTGCTCCGACCCAGCGTCGTCGCTGTTGATAGCCGTCCACGAGCTCAATGTCGCCAGCAACCTCCTCGAGTGCGCGGTGCCGGCCAGTGCGTGCGGACTGCAGAGTCTTAGCAACTTCACCTATTAGGACAACTTCAATTTCTGGCCAGGATGCATGGCGGTGATGACGCTGGGCTCATAGGAACGATTTAGTAATTTCATAGGCGGGGAACGATGTTGTAGGTCCGATCTAGTGCGACCTCAGCAAAATATAGTGGTCAATCGTAACTAGAATCGTATGTGGAGAATATTGATGCATTTTCTTAGTTGAAGGACTGTTTCAGACATGCAAACGACTTCATGGACTATAGATGCATATTAGACTCCATGGAATACTTGGTACGGTGGCGATCCACCAAAAAAGGTTGATGACAGCCATATAAATTAATTTCTATTTTTTGCAATTTTATTATTTTATTGACTATTCTATCTATTTTTTACAATATAAATATTTAGTAGAGTACTAAAATAGTATTCTATACAAAGTAGTTCTTTTGCAAACTAAGGAATACAATAGCAACCAAGAAAATGGAAATACAATAGCAAACATTGTGAAGCTTTATCTGAGAAATATCTAGGGCTGCCAACGGTTGTGGGGAGATCCAAGGAGGGGACTTTCAAACATTTGCCGGAAAGATCTAGGGGAAAAGTATCGGGTTGGAAGGGGCAGTGGTTGTCGAAAGCGGGGAAGGAGGTCTTAATAAAATCAATTCTACATGCGGTGAGTACGTATGCAATGGGTTGTTTTCAGCTTACTCAAGGACAATGTTCTTCTCTTGAATCAATTGCAGCGAGGTTTTGGTGGGGTGGGAAGGATGGGGAAAGAAAAGCTCACTGGATCATTTATGATCGCATGTGTGAAGCAAAGAGCAAGGGTGGCATGGGCTTTCGAAATTATTCGGATTTTAACCAAGCGCTGTTGGCCAAGCAGGCATGGAGGATGGTGACTAATCCTGGGTCTCTTTGTTCGAGGGTGTTACAAGCGCGTTATTTGCCGGATGGAAATTTTCTAAAGGCTAAAAGCCCAAAGGGTGGCTCCTATACTTGGCGTAGTATTCTACATGGCAGACATCTACTCAAGGAGGGCCTTATCTGGTGCATTGGGGGAGGAGAGAAGGTTGACGTTTGGGTAGAGAATTGATCCCGAGATCAGGTGCAAAGAGACCTCTCGGCCACCAGCTAGAAAAATCAGTTCAATGGGTGAAGGAGTTACTTCTCTCTGAAGGTAGAGGCTGGGACGTGGATAAGTTGAACGACACGTTTTTTGAGGTGGATGTGGATGACATACTGAAGATTCCCATGGGTCGAGTTGGAACCGATGATTATATTGCATGGAATTACACCAAAAACGGGATTTTTAGCGTGAAATCCGCATACCACCTTGCTAGGCAAATTCGTTTCTCAAGAGAGGGTGGAATGGGCTCCTCAACGTACTGTGTGGATCACAAAGGATGGTTAAATATCTGGGCAGCTGAGTTACCAACGAAAATGAAGATTCATTGTTGGCGTCTTGTTTAGAATGGCTTGGCGGTGGGCGATGAGCTTCAGCGAAGGCATATTAAGGAGGGGGTTATGTGCATTGTCTGTCACCGTAACGAAATGCTGCAGCATAGGTTTTGGCTCTGCCCTCATGCGCAGCGTACGTGGGAACTGATCGAGCAACTCACTGGAGTTGTGTCGACTAGACCTCCTTCAGATATCCGCCACCACAGGGATTGGCGTTATTGGCTGCTTGAGTTGTTTGGTAGACTGGAAGGGAAAGAGCTGGCTATCGTTATGGCTACTCTTGCACAACTGTGGTTTGCGAGGAATGATGCTCAAGAGAAGGAATGTGTTGAGAATCCGATGGATACGGCTAGGAGGGCCATTTTCCTTGTTGAGGAATGGGATGCGGTACATACTCAGGTTGTCTCTACAACTAGTGGGACTACTGCTCACTGGAATCCCCCTAACGAAGGATGGATTAAGGCGAATTGCGATGGTGCTCTGCCAGTTGGTGGAATTGTTGGAGGTGGGGGTGTGGTTCTTCGGGATCACATGATGGCTTCGTGGCGGGAGCTTGCCATTTTTTCCCTTCGGCGTCTGATGCTGAGCATGTGGAGCTGCTAGCTTGTCGCCGTGCAATTCAGTTAGCAAAGGAAATGGGAGTGAAAAAGTTGTTGCTGGAGGCTGACTGCTTATGTGCTGTATCCAAACTGAAGAAGGAGGAGCTAGACAGGTCTATTCATGGTCCTCTGGTTGAAGAAATTAAGGAGCTGTTGAGAAGCTTCGAGGATCAATTGGTCATTCATGGGCGGCGTACTGGTAACAAGGTCGCGCACTGGTTAGCAAAACAAGACTGCGTTAATAAGTTGTGTAAAGCATGGCTTGGGGTACCCCGATTGAACTTGTAGATTTGTTATTTTCAGACTCTATTGTGGTTGATTAATAAAGCGCGACCTGAATCTGAAAAAAGAAAAGAAAATGGAAATGCACATTTGATCTCATGTACATATGCTCCCTTTATTAAAAACACATATTTTAAAATGTTAACAAAATCTAGAAAAATATATTCATGTGTATCTGCACACTCTATGGACACGTGTGGTTTCACAAAAAACCGATATGTTTTGTCGGTTGTGTAAAAATGACAAAAACATGTCTCATGGAGAGCCTTATTTTAGCACCTAAATTTGTCTTCTTCACATAAGCCACATAAAATGTATGTTTTTCGACCTTGTTATCTTCTAAAATGTGGAGATATAAGCGCATGTATTGTTTAAAAAAAATAGCATTTCAAAAATTGTTGAAAATTAAACTCAAATAAAGGGAACATATGCACCCAGAGCAAAATAGCCACGTCCCCAGGCATGTCATTCTTGATGTTAGCATGATCCGACAATAAAGCAATCCATTTTGATATGTCTCGGTTAATGCATAATTTTCTCTCCCGGTGCAACGCACGGCCATGTGTGCTAGTACATTAAAAAACAACCAATATAGTTGTATACATACATGCACGCATTGTATATACATATGCCACCTATTGAAGATTGTCCATATGGAATTTTAGAATTAACAAACTCACCACAAGTACGTCTCTATCAAAAAAAAGTGTCATTGCACTCAAAGAATAATCAACCTTGGTGAAAAACACATGAGGCTGTTTGGTGTCAACCACCCACCCCTCATCCTATACGGTTGGTTCTTGATCTAGTTTTGTGGGCTTATGTCGCTATTTAGTACAAATAAGAGAAAATACATAGTAGAAGTGCCACAACACGTCATAATTTAGGATAAGGCAATATGTTTAGGATAGTTTTTATAGAAGCATGTGCAATTATGAGTACACAAAGCAGACAACATCTAAAAAAAAGACTATATCAAAATGTGTAGAAACATACACAATTTCTTGAGTTCATATCAAATTGTATGAACCATGTAAAACATGAGAACTAGAATGTCTGACATCCCTCGTTATATTAGTGCTTCTATAATTAAATTTGTGCATGATTGAGTTTGATAAGGGTTTCCGTAGGGGTAACACCCTCCACATCTCTCATATATATTAGATGACCAGGTACAAGTATAGGTACAATATGTATACATGTGTTCAAAGTACTACGACAGTAATACGGGCTAGACCTATTTTAACACACTCCCTCAAACTGTACTACTACTTTGAACAAGATCAGATTGGTCTTGAAACGGTCTAGCATCTGTCGGTGTGGCTGGCTTTATGAACACATCATCCAACAGATCATCCGAGGAAATAACCTGAAGAGCTCCAAAGGCAACTCGCTCACGCACAAAATGAAAGTTGGTCTCACTGTGCTTGGTCTGAGCATGAAAAACTGGATTAGCTGTCACGTATGTAGCCCATAAATTACCAGTATGGGAACATGTTGTTGAGTTACTCTTGGCTCTTGGAGTAGGGATTCAACCCATATAGCTTCAGCAGCTCGTAGCCAATGTGTTGTACTTGGCCAATGCTTTGTACTCCGCCTCGAGACTGTAGGTTGTTTCTTTTATTGGAAATATGTCCTAGAGAAAATAATAAAGGATGTTTAGTATGATATTTTACTAGTTTATAATAGTTTTATACCATACTATACTATAACTTAAGCTTGGTAATATGCAAGAGCAATCAGGGAAGTTGCACATCCTTTGTCTATGGAGTGCGGGCCTGGACAGGCTCCATGGAGGATCTTGTTTTTTTTGGAAAAAAAATCAAATTTAAAGATTTAAAAAGTTTTAGATACAGATAAAGATTTATAATACATGTGTGCAAAATCTTATGTGAAAATAATTTTTCTGGTCTCCTAAAAAGGAGAAATTTCAGATCTAGACATAAACAGTGCAATTTTGAATGGGTCTCCCTTTTCCAAAAAACCATATTTATCTCTTTTGTTGCGTCCGAAATATAAGGTATTTTCTATTAATTTTTTTGCATATATGTATTCCATACTGTTGGCTACACGTAGGTATTTTTTTGAAAATATTTGATGAATTTTAAAAAATTCAAAAAGGGCTCCATGGAGCCCGTGCTCTAAAGCAATTTTTCATGGAGTTGACCCTCTCTATTTGTCTTCCTCGACAGCTCCGGGCTAGGGATTTCCGGTTGCCGCCTACGATTCTCCGATTGCTACCACACTAAGCCCGCTCAGCCGCAACTCCTTTAGACTGCCTCCCCGGCCTCATGTCGACCACTGTGCGGCCATGCACGAGGAGGGGTGCATAGAAGCGTTGCTCCAAGCGGAGGTGTCACGCAGGAGAACCGGCGATGATGAGGTGCTGCAGGAGGCACTGGTCGAGCGGTGGGCTTGGAGATGCATCTTGAGGCAGGGTCTTTAGCGTGGAGTTGATCCTGTAGAAGAGGCGTGGGGACATCGACTCTAGGACAACACTACGCGGGAGAGGGACGGGCCTGGGCGGGTCACTCCGCCTTAACCTTCTGGCCCGTCTTTGCCTAGATACGAGGAAAGTCGCTTCCTCCTCAAGTCGTCCACCCATCTCATCTGCTCTGTTCCTCCACTCTCAGCTCTCTCTTCTCCTTCAACTTGTGAGAAACAAGCAGACGTCCTAAGTAGGAGTTGTTGTGAATATGGTGAGTGCAGAATCCGTTCCCGGGTTGAGTTGTCATTTCCTTCTCCCTAACTCTCTTTCTTCTTCTTTTTCTCGATTTGCAAAATTTATTATAGATGAGCATAATTGTTTTATCCTTCATATGTTAATTTATTGGTTAGAGAAATTATGTGCTTAGAGAAAGGAAATAAACATTTATTTATTTTTAATATGGAAATATCTTTATATTCTAATAATAAGATTGGGCCCAAGTGCTAAAAACACTCCACCAATTAATCGTGTACACACTGTTAGTGTATTGAAAGAACCAGACATAAAATAGAAATAATGGCGTGACCAAAAACTTATATGCTCGCTCGTGATATCTAACACGATATAGATAGCGAGGCGAAGCTCGCACGCCCACCTAGTAATTGTTTAAATTAGAAACATTGGTACACGTGTGGTATGTAAACAAACCAAGTCCCTAGTAGCCTCTATTCAACTAGTTCATTGGTCAACTGATGATTAAGGTTTCCTAATCATGGGTATTTATCTCGATTCACAATGACATCACATCATTAGTTGAATGATGTGAGGGACACTGTACCCAACATAAGTATTGTGATACGATCAAGTCACAAAGTTTATCGTTGCAATAATTAGAAATGAAGTATCCTACTCCTTAGACCGTGAGATCATATATAATCACTATCATCCGAGGCCGCCTTGACCGCATGGACCGTCACACCGTAAGAAGGTGATCATAAAAGTGTCTATAAGGTATTACAATGGGATATGTTAAGACGTATGCATCAAAACCAGAATTTGTTTTCCCGCGTGATGGGAAGATACACCGGGCCACATGGTGAGATTACATCCGTAAGTTGTGCAGCATATAACTAGGTCACGAGGATGAAATGTCACGGAAACGAGTTAAGTAGCACTTTTCAGAAACGAGATTGAACAAGGTATATTGATACCGATGATCCAATCTCGGACAAGTCAGGTATCGAATTAACAAAGAGAATTGAACTCGACATTTATGATTCAAACGGCATTGATATCGTGGAATGCACATGGGTATCCATATCCCGCTGATGATCACTGATCTGAGAAGTATCTCGATCATGTCTATGATGTTCCCGAACCGTAGGGTAACACACTTAATGGTTCTATGACGCTTGGAGATCGTTTCGGAATCATCGGGATCACCGAAAGAAAGAGGGGAGAAAGCTGGAAGTGTTCCGTGAGAGAACCGGAATTGTTCCAGGAGGATACCAAGTAGTTTGGAGTGATCCAAAAGGTGTTTCGATTCAAAAGGAACTAAATAATATGTATTTAATATTAATTAAATGGATTAATATTAAATAAATATTTAAATTTAATTTAATGGGGCACCTCACCTTAATGGGCCTAACCCCGGAGGGAAAGGCCTAAGAGGGCAAGCAACCCCAAGGGGCAAGGCTGCTGCTTCCTAGGGAAGGGCACGCGGGTCCCACCTAGCCTCCTCTCTCCTTGGCATGCCCCTCCTTCTCTCGTTTAGTCCCACCTCAGGACTTGGCTTGGTGGAGTTCCCTCCCTATATAAAGAGGGGCTTATGGGAGGGAAAGACACAACACAATTACATATTTTCCTAAGGCATTTTCCTTAGGGAATATCTGTCTCTCTCACTATCTCTCGTGCTCGTAGTTCCAAAATGAACTGTGTGTGAGAAACGACACCACTCCGATACGCCGTTGCGCTGCTGGATCCCTGGTTCCCGAAGGTCTACTTCTGTGATCCCGGCTGGATCAGGGAGAACGGGAGTCATTGTTGAGCACCGAACATGCGCGAGACCATGAAGGTGTTGCTAGTTGTGGCCCCTAGATTGTCGTGCGAGGAGCAACACGACCTTGAGGTCATCTATGAGTATGCCTACATCATCCATGTTTCTCATGGACGTTAAATGCTTTCAGTCTACAAGGGTATGTCACCGAAACCTTCTTCGACACAACATTACTCCTAGATAGATCCTGGCATTTGGTGTTGTGCTAGTTAATTTCTTTTATTGTTTTCTACTGCGAACCCCTTCATCTTGAACTTCGTGAGATGAGGTTCGGTCCAATGAAAACAGAAAACCTCATGTGGATCGGTGATAATTAACACATCATGCCAAATCCGCATCAGTAAATATACTAATTCTAGTGGAGCAGAACTTCCAAAAATTCAGTCATGTATCCAATGTCCCCTTCACGTAGCGCAAAATATGCTTTACTGCTTCCCAATGAGCATTAGTTAGCAAGAGAAACTGGCACACCTTATTCATCATAAAGGATGTGTTGGGCCAAGTGACAGTTAAATACTGTAAGCCTCCAACAACACTGTGATAGTGAAAAGAATAATTTGTGATCAAATAAAAAGTGTCAAAGTCACGTGCAAGACTCGTTTTTGTGACAAGGGGTTCCGTGGCAGAAAACAAAAAAATCTTACTATGAGAACGCACCAACCCAAGATCTATCTATGGATAAGTATGGTAATGAATGGGATACGGTGTTCATACCTTTGAAGACCGAACACGGTATTACGTTCCCGCACGAACATTGCCGATGAAGCCGAGCGAGGCAGACCTCGGGGTCTAGAAGGATTCAAGCGTACAACACCACTAGTGGTACTGCCTCGTCGAGTTCTACACGCGTACGATGTAATGACGTCTCCTGGGCCCCATTCTAGCAAGGCAGCGGAAGAAGAATATCCAGACTAATTCCAGCGGCACGACAACATGCACTTGATGGAGAGAACTCTGCCTCGTAGAGCATGTTCCAGACTTGGGAACACGCTTGAGAGGGAGAGAGATAATGGAAAATACCAATTGTTGGATTGAGGAATTGGGGTGAAACCCACCCCTGTATATAGGAAAAATAAGGGTATTTCCACCCTCCAAGTCCCGGTGTGGGACTAAACTTGGGAGAGGTGGGATAAGGGGCCGGCCGGTGGTGGGGATGGGACCTACCCGTGCACCCAAGCCCACCTAGGGGCTGGCGGGGTGGTAACCCTCCCACCCTTAGCCGCATGGCCCTAGGATCCTCCCTCTTGGGCCTCTTCCATCCTAGGGAAGGCCCATGTGGGGGGTTTTCCTTTTTATATTTATTTAAATAAATATATATTTAATATTAATTCATAATTAAATATTAAATGTATTATTTAATCCCTACTTATTCAAAACTTCTTTTGAACGGATTCCAAGCACTTCGGTATTCTCTCCAGAACACTTCTAATTCTTTCTTCCTATTTCTCTATTGGTAGAAGATCAACCCGTAGCGTCGATTAACCTTAAGCGTGACACCATTATGGTTCGGGAATATTTAGTCGTGAAGTCTCTCTGATCAATTATCATCAGCGGTATCCGGAAACACATGATGATCCCTTCACACTCCGCGAATTCGGTTGTTTGCTTGAACCTTCTAAACATTGAGTCTTATTCCCTTTACACAACGATACCTAGTTTTTCCAAGACCCGATATCATGTATCTATATACAGTTCGATCTTGTTACCGACAAACACGTTTACTCCTTCCCGTGGTAACATATTCCTGTGACCTAGTCACATGCTTGCAAGCTTATTGATGTGATCTCACCAAGTGGGCCCAGAGTATCTATCCGTCACTCGGCAAATCTTGATCTCAATCATACGTCTCAACTATTCCTCTGGAATACCTAAAACACACCTTTATGGCCACCTAGTTATGAACATGACGGTTCATGTGATCAAAGCAGTCACATGATATAGTGATTAAACATGATCTCACGTTGAAGGATTAATTCACTATGCTTTGCTAGATATCACAACATTGAACATTGTGACTGGATCACATTGTAATTCTACGGTCGGGTGTGTCCATCACTTCATTAAGTGACCTCATTATTAGTTGGCTATTTTATGTCAAGTCCATGCTCGAGAAACCTCGATCATAATCTACCCAACAAACTAGTACTGGAGGATACTAGGGACCTAGTTATTTATATACCACACCTGTATTAATGTTTTCTCTTAATACGGTTATAGCATGATACAAAACTATTATGAACATTTAGAGATATAACAATAAAACAACATTATTTATTGGCCTCTAGGGCATATCTCCTTCAACTAGTGGCATTGAAGTAGGCCAAGAATTCTCCATACTCACAAGATGGAGATGATCCAACACATACTTTTGTTGAGTTAATGACATGCCCCTGAATTGTAGGACACTTCCAAGCCCAGAAAATACTTCAGCTGACCAAGATCCTTATTAGGAAAAGCAGATGAGAGAGAGAGCAAACGAGACTAGTAGTGAAGTGTTTCATAGTAGAAAACAAAAAATCCTAGGTCACACAAAACCTATCTCGAGATCTATCTATGAGTTAATGCAGTAACGGGGACGAGGTTCGGCAACATACCCTTGTAGACCCAAAGCGTTTACGTTCATGGGAACATTGGTGATGTAGTCATGCTCATATCTGACCTCGAAGTCACGTTGCTCCTCGCATGTCACCTCCTGGTCCTTGCATGACAGCTCCAACGTCACAACTGGCAGCACCTCCATGGTTTCACACACTTTCGGTATCTGACGATGACTCGCGTTCTCCCTGATTCAGCTGGGGTGTGGAAGTAGACCTTCTAGAACTGGGATCTAGTAGCACGACAGCGTGCCGGGGTGGTGTCGTCTCTCACGTGTGTAGTTCTTCTTGGAACCACACTCACGAGAATCAACGAAGGGCGAGATGGTAAATTCCCTAAGGATAATACATTAGTAAATTCCCAATTTATTTGTTGTGTTTTTCCTCTTCCTATTCCCATCTATATATAGGAGGATGGGAGGGATCCCCACCTTGCCAGCTGGCAATGTGGGACTAAAGGAGGGGGAGGGGCAGGCCGGGTGGGCCCCATCCTCCCACCCCGTGCGGCGGCCCAAGGCTAGCCGGCGGGTGCCCCTAGGTGGCGGTAGTGGCTGCCACATGGGTTGTTCCCTCCTGGGCCTTTTCCCTCCAAGGATTTGTCCCATTAGTGTAAGTTGCCCATTAAAATTAATTTTAAATATTATTTTTATTTTTATTTTCATAAATTAATATTAAAAACATATTTAACATTTCCTCAAGATCAAAAACTCCTTTTTGATCACTCCAAACATCTTCGGAGTTTACCCAAAACACTTCCAGTTTTCTCTCTTCTTTCCATTAGTGATCCCCATGATTTCATAATGATCTCAGAACATTGTAAGACCCTTAAGTGTGTTACCCTATGGTTCGGGAATGTCACACATATGATCGGGAACTCTCTCACATCAGTGATCAATAGCGGCACCGGAATGCCCATAATGATCCCTGTGCATTCCACGATGCTTTCTTGTTTGAACCATAAACTCAGAGTCCAATTCCTTTTATTTCTTTGGTACATGACTTGTCTGAGATTCGATCTTTAGTATCAACATACTAATCTCGTTACTGACAAGTTCACTTAACTCGTTACTGTGATATCGTATCCCCATGACCTAGTCATTTGTTGCAACTTATTGGATACAATCTCACCGAGTGGGACTAGTGTATCTCCCCTTCACGTGGGTGAAAAAAAATCCCGACCTTGATGCATACGCCTCAATGTGTCCCTCTAGAATACCCAACATACACCTTTATGATTACCCTGTTATGTTGTGACAATTGATGTAGTCTAACTAGTGGCTGGTGATAGTGATTAAACATGATCTCATGGTCTAAGGATTAGGATACTTTGTTTCTAACTATTGAAACAATAAACAATGTGACTTGATCATGTCGCATTACTTATATTGCTAATGTCCATCACATCATTCGGCAAAGATATGAATTTATTATCAACTAGCGTAGAGGCTCCATGGTCAGGAAACCTTGATCACCGGCTACCCAATGAAGTAGTTGTATAGAGGCTACTAGGGACTTGATTTGTTTATATAGCACACATGTATCAATGTTTCAACTCGATATATAGCATGATATAAAACTACTATGAACTACTTGAGATATGATTATAAACCCATTTATTATTTTCCTCTAGGGCATATCTCCTTCAGTCTCCCACTTGCACTAGAGTACAAATTATCTAGTTGCATTTGTTAATATTTGTAAACATAGTATTACATAGTGTGCTCTTAATCATGCTTTCTTATGGGAAACTTCCTGTCCTTGATCTGTATTACCAGATCATATGTCCTTTGCAAATCCTTTAATGTCTCCTACTTATACGTTTACACCATTATCACATAATGCGTCGAAGTATTCTTTTGGCGACAGAGTGAGACTTTGTTTCCCAGTGTTTACAATGACAGTCAATCAGTCAATTGAACTTACCATGTTGTCATGTATAGCGAAAACATACTCAGTTGAAGTATGTAGCATCCCAATTGTCTAACATTGGAATGCTAAATAACAAATATAGATCAGTGCTTCTATATACTTGTTGTTATTGCATCATCGTAATATCATGCTCATGTCACCATGCCACATTGCATTTGAGCATCATACTGAAACTGTTCCATTCGGTTCTTCTCCATATGGCATTGTCTTGCATATTATTATTTCGCTTCTTAACATATTGTATTTTCTTCTTGATATGACACTTAATGCCCAAATTGAGTTGAGGGCATCTCTTTTAAAATCCGTCCATCTACTAATTTGCCATATCACATTCTCTTGATATTATCTTAATTCCAACCATACATATGTATGTGTCCGTATTGTTTTGTTGGTATTTTAGTTCTTGCCACATACATCTACATGGATCCATTCTTCTATTGATCAACACATGGGATCATATCCAAATCATTCCAATTATGCCATGTGTATATGGTCACTTCTAAGATCTTGTTTTTCTTTGCAATCTTTTAAATTTGAACATATAACTGTGGCTCACATACATGTGATATATTTTGTTTTGACAAAATATTCTCACATGCATGCAACATTATAGCCAAATGCAATATTAAACCTTAGGTGATAATGCCTTTTATTTGAATTCAATTTCATTTGTCTTTTTCATTTGATTTTATTCAAACTTGATCTCCCTCAATATAATCCCTAGCTAAATTACTAGATAGCTATTCCACCCACCTAGCTAACCATACGGCCCAACCTAGTGCCACCCAACCCATGTAATCAGTAGACAAGCCAACTCCACCATCCATCGATCAGCCTATATCTCTGAAGCTGAAGCCGACCTGCGTTGCTACTCCTATCGCCAGCTGAACCAGTCAACCCTCCTGGTCCTCTCTCTAGCTCGACCCAACCAACAACGGATGGAAGCAAGCTCGAACTGAACCTTGCCCTGTTTTTCTTCCCCTCACGAGCACGTGATCACGAGCAAGGACTGCACCCACGCCGCTACCATGTCCCTCTCTCTCTCTCTCTGCTTAAAGCGATCACCACCCAGCTGCTGGCAACCCTATCCTCCCAACCACTCCTAGATCAAGATGTAGGAGGGCATCTACCCTTCCCCACGAAAACCTTCTCGCCACTGCCGTGTTCGTGTATGCATGGTGAGCTCACCGAGCCGATGGACCTTGCTGCCCTGCACCCCGTATCTGTGTCGGAGGCTTAGCAGCAACTTCTGCATCCATCTAATGCATGCAGCGAGGAGGATGAGCCATACCACGTCGCCACCATCACCACGCTCGCCGCCAGAACGCCATCATCTCGCTACCACCCTCGTAGTCGCCCAGCTCGGTAGCCTCATCGCCAAGCATCTCCGTGAGTATATCCACTTACCCTGATCCCTTTGGCTTTCCATGTCGCCCTCTTTGCCATCACGCGCGTGACACGCATGCCGCTGCTTGCAAGAGACCCTCTGCTTTCCGTCCTTCTGCCGATGTCACCGTTTGCATGCCTTAGAGCTTTGAGCTACGCCTCGTTTCCCTAGACCTTGTCGACCTACTCCCTAGCCTAGCCTAGCCGATCACAAGAACTACCGTGCCGACGCCACCGAGCCACTCTGCCGCTTGTCACGCGTGTGCACCGCAGCAGCAGAAGCAGCAAGCACGCGCACGCCAGCACAGTAGACTACGCCGCGACGCCTGTTCTCGACAAAGTTCCAACCACTATAGGTCTCTTCTGGTGCCACCCAGTACACACCGACGTAGAGGGGACAACCAGCTTACTCTAGGATCAAACGGTGCATGTTTGGTAACCTAAATCTCTCGAATTCATCTAACGAAGTCGGCATGATCCCACGGTTTTTCTAAAGATTTCTGACAGACGACAACCAACGAAATCTTCTATGTTCATCAGATATTACCCATCACTACACTCGATTTCCGGCATTGGTTCCGGAATAAAAAATGAAGCTCAGTTATCCTCTACAATTTCTGTGTTTACGGTGATGCGAAATTCCCAACAGATTGATCGTCATCTTCATCCAAACATCGCCTCGAGCTAGCTAATTTCATGATGCGAGATTCAGTTTGTCGGTCATCCCTCTCAGAAGGTTTTGCATAAAGACCCCTGCATTTTCCGAACCCCAACCCGAAGCTACTTCGTTGCCCATGTGTCGCTACTCCGTTGGCCGGCGCACGCAATGGACCCGTTGCTCCTCTGTCCTACCTATCGGTGGCAGTGGCTAGACCCTGCCCGTGTGAGAAAAACCCAGAGAACAATTTGTAGTTCAAATTAAAAATCTAGAAATAAATATAAATCCAATTAATTCATACCTTTTGAATTGTTTGGAATTTGGAATTTTTTTTACAAAATGATATATGAATCATTTTCAAATGTGAATTCAAACATGTTTCCAAATTTGACTAGAGTCAACTCTAACTAGTCAAACCTTTGACTTTTGACCCAATTTGAATTAATTTGCATTTAAATATTATTTTAATTCATAATGTCAAATAATACAAATGATATATGTTTTCTGATTAGAAAAATGCCAGGAATATGATATGTTATTAAAAATATTTTCTAGGCAATTAATATTTTTGAATTATTAAATACCATGAATATGCCTTATATTAATAAATTCACAACTATAATTCCGTAATTTCAAATTCGACAAGTAATATGTCTAAATCAATCAGCACGATGAGCCTGTTCGGTTTATGCATTCCATGATATCAATTGAAGCATGCATCATATAAATATTAAGAAAACAACAAAGTTTATGGATCTAAAACATGCCTAAATAATTAATTAAAGTGATTTATTAATGTTCCCACACCTCACGCATGCCATGCTATGTTCTACCATGCAATTGTGCATCATTCCATCATGATATATATTGTTTGCTTGTTGCATATATTCATATGATTGCCACTTTATTTATTATGGCCCTTTATGTGTTTGGCTTTTATTATGGACATACACCGAGCAAGGGAACTATCAGGAAAACCAAGAGTACTACCCGGATCCATTACTACAGGAGTTATTTACGCCATGCAAGTCATATAATTGCATGTGTAGGGTTCATGTGAGTCTTTGGATAATGAGGCACCTAAACAACTTAAACTGAGTAGTAATAGGATAACTAAAGAAAGAGGCACCGGTGGGCAATAGCTATTATTTGGTTCTTCCATGCTCACTTGTATCCCGTAGGACCTGAGTACTTGATACATGTTACTTGACTATTTGCACTATCCACATGTGGGATACTCTATGGATCCTCTTCGTCAGTGCTTGATTCACACTTTATTTCTTGGAGCCACAAACTAGTTTGGGGCTTTATTACTATCATGTACTTATGCCAAGCTTTATTGCTTTATTTATGATTGTGTGTGGAGTGCCTGTACTATTTTGGAATGTGAAATGTTTTCACAGTATCGACAAGCCCAGTCACACTTTCGGGTTACCAGTCATTTACAACCATTGGCACAAACCTTGGGTCTGTCTCGGAGTCGACCAACTTAGTTACATGTAGCTTAGTGGGGTGGCCCCCTGAAATGATTTTTGAATCTTGTGAATGCATTGTCGTGAGGCCTCGTTGCTTTTTATTTGGTTCTTCCTAAGGTTGATCATACCTGTGTTTCTATTTGTGCACCCCTAAGGGTAAATCTTTCTGAAAGCTGTGTCCGTGGTTATGGATGACTTGGAGCACAGTTTCTCGATCATAGATAACTATAACTAAAGTACCACCTTTAATTTGACTAAGATATGACTAGTAAATAGTGTAACTGAAATGGATCGTATGGCCACCTAGAGGGGGGGGGGGTGAATAGGTACTACTTCAATTTTAATGCCTTTTCAATTTTAGGCTTAACACAAAAGGTAAATTCTGTAGATAACTATTTAGAGGAATTTCCCTATATGCAAACCTATCTACTAGCGAGTAAGAGGCGAGTGGAAAGAGGAACGGGTGAACCGTAGTGAAGCATGCGGAGCCACATGATTTTTTTACCGCAGTTCCTTCCTTGTTAAGGGAAGTACATCTGCGTTGGAGAGGTGGGCGGTACTAAGACCACCATGCCATAATAGGCCTCACCCTGTTCTCCGATGGATCCCGCCACCAAAGGCCTGATCCACTTTCCACTATAGGAACCCTTCGAGGCGGGTACCGATGCCTTTACACAACTAGCGGGGCACAACTCCACAACCAAATTGGAGGCTCCCGTAATGACAACAAGCTACCACAAGAACAAATTATCAATAACACAATACAAGATCTAGATATTAGTAAGAATACTAGATCGGGGATTTCTCCAAATGAATGGAGAGGAGTTGATGCGCTTGATTTGTGATGGCGATGAAGATAGTCTCCTCCTTCAATTCCCCCAAAGATCGAAGCCTTCGGGTGGTTGAAGTGGGAGATCTAGAGAGAGAGAGCTCTTGCAAAGGGTCTGACAATTTTCGAATGAATCAAGAGTTCTGCACGATGGGGATGAGGGGGCTTTTATACCCCCTGCACCCTCTGAGCCGTTGGAGCCATTTGGGGCCGGATTATCCGACCCAAGTGAGGGCCGGATTATCCGGTATGGGGAAAAACTCCGCCCCAAACCTAGATTATCCGACAGATAAACCCCCACTCTGAGCGACGCGCCGAGCCTGCCCTTGATCGCCTCCTGGGGGCCGGATTATCCGGCCCCATGCGAAGGCTAGATTATCCGGCCAAGGGAGGAAAAACCGCCCCTATTCGGATTTTCCGTAAGAAAATCCGACCGCACTCCGAGCATCGTGCCTTGGCAACCTTTGATCGATTTCTGGGGGCCGAATTATCTGGCCCCATGCGAAGGCCGGATTATCCGGCCTGGGGAGGAAAAACTGCCCCAGTTCGGATTTTTTGGGAGAAAATCTGAACCTACTCTGAGCGTTGCGCCTTGGTTGCCTTTGATCGATGAGTTAGGCCGGGTTATCCGGCCCTTGGTGGGGTGGATAATCCGCTCCCCCCCAAAACACCAGAACAGTCCCTGCACACTTAGCGCACAAGAGAAAACTCCACGATATTGTTATCTAACATTGAAAATATAGGGAACCATGAAATGTTATTTCAATCTCCCCCTTTTTGGTCTTAGATGACAATACTAGGATTTGCAGGAAAGTTCTCAAGGCAACAAGATTTAATGAAAGACAAAGACTCCCCCTCAATGTGTGCATACAAACAATTGCAGTTGATTACAAATACACACAAGAGGGTAAAGTCTAAATCATTGGAACAAATGTGAAAAGCTCATACCACCGGTAGGGGGATAGAAGCATCCTCAATACATTATAAGAATATCCAATGATAGCCATATAGCGCGCCTTCCTCGATATAGATATCCAATAGCCATAAGAATATCTAATAAGATAGAATAATCCACAAAACCACAGCCACAAAGTTTCATACAAACCACAAGATAAAGTTCAATGCTAAATGGGCACAAGCGAGAAAACGACGAATAGGAAAAAGTGCAAATGCTTGTGCCCGACCCATGCAAATCCTCGAAGACCTAATAGAACTACTTCTCCCCCTTTGGCATCGAGACACCAAATAGGAAGAAGCGCGATGCTAGTGCCCCAAGGTATCACTCGTAGTCCTCATCGAGACGCCAAATTTTCATATCCGCCTAGATTGACTACAAAGGAGTAGATCGGACCTAGAAACTGCAAGACCACGATTTCTACGCGAAACAACATCCTTCTAGACAACGTTCCACCCAACAAATAACACATCTAGACAAAGATGGGGAGAGAGGGAATTTCCCTCACTCATTGGAGGAAGAACGCGGAGGAGAAGGTACCCGGAGGCGCAAAGAAGAAGATCCAAGGAGGCCCGGAAAGTCCGGTGGCCGGAGAGGCTCCGGGGAGGGTGGGGGACGGCAGGCGGCGGCTGGTGAGAGGGAGAGGGTTGGGGAAGAAGTGCTGCTCGTTATGAGCCCTTCCCCTCGACCCCTGCCCTTAAGGATGAAATCCGCTAGGGCCGGATTATCCGGCCTAAACTCTGAACTTCTATTACACACAGAGTTAGGCCCGCGCATCCCCAAACAACGCCCCCACAAGATGTACAAGGGACTTGTGTGCAAGAATAGATGGTTTTAGGGGTAGGGAAAGGCTTAGGATTAAGAGAACCAAACTGAGATGGTACTACACACCCAAATTTGCAAGAATCAAAGCAACTAAAAGCCAAAAGTGAGTGTGCTTCCCATAAAAACAAGAGAGGAGCTAAAAACGATCAAGGAAGATCCAAATAAATCCAACTCTTCTCAAGGAAGAGGGCGGTGGCTGAAGCCACCTTGTTGGAGTGTATGGTATGACACCGCGAAGATGTATCTTGGGTTCATAACCAATACTCATCAATAAGCTCACATATCACAAAATGATATTAAGAGAAATGATTTGACTTGCTTTCGGCATTATGGGGGGAGGGTTAGCCCAATCTAGACCAAATAAGACTGAGCTGTACGAGTGAGTGCATGGGTAATCAAGACAAGCTCCTTAAGGTGTGAGTGCATGGGATCGATTTGCCCAACTTCGAAGCCACGGTCTAACAAAAGCTCTTTAAGGTGCTCATACCACACACGTGGGGCTTGTTTAAGGCCATAGAGTGCCTTATCGAGTTTTTAGACGTGATTCGGGAAGTTAGGATCCTCAAATCCCGGGGGTTGCTTTACATATACCAGCCCATGTAGAGGACCATTAAGAAAAGCACTCTTAACGTCCATTCGCTACAATTTAAAAATATTATGGGCAGCATAAGCAAGAAGGATACATATGGACTCAAGATGAGCCACAGGAGCATAGGTCTCGCCGAAGTCAATGCCCTCAACTTGGGAATAGCCTTGTGCCACTAGTATCGCCTTGTTCCTTACAACAATGCCATTCTCATCTTGCTTGTTTTTAAAAATCCATTTAGTGCCAATAACATTGCGTCAATCCTTGGGCTTCTCCACTAGTTTCCAGACCTTGTTGCGCTCAAAGTTATTCAACTCTTCATGCATAGCAACAACCCAGTACGGATCTTCAAGAGCTTCAAACACCTTCTTAGGTTCCACCATAGAGATATGAGCTTGATGCTCAGCAAAACTTGCCAATTCCCTTCTTGTGGAAACCCTTCGTCAAAGATCACCTACAACTTTGTCAAGAGTATGTCCCCTTAACTCAAGGTTCCAATCAGCACGAGCCTTGCGACGAAGTTCTATAAGCTTGTTGTCTCTTGGTGGAATAGTTTCATCACTTGAGTCTTCGTTGGAATCACTTGCTTGACCTTGATTAGAAGTCTGATTATCAATAGTAGGAGATGATGAAGTATGCCCTTGAGGTGGGTCAGCAGCCATAATAGGAGGCTGCTGAACAACAAGAGTTTCAGGGCCGGATAATCCGGCCGAGGGTTAGGCCGGATAATCCGGCCTGGGCGAACTTGATGCAATTTCATCGGGTTGCCTGGAACTTGCTTGAATTGGCGAGGGCCCGGATAATCCATGGTCAGTCGGAAAATCCGGCCTGGAGCTTGCATCAGTTTCTTCGCTGGGATGCATAGTTTGGTCGTCTGGGGAGTGGTGGCCAGATAATCCGGTGTCGACCGGATAATCCGGCCTGGGACATCCAGGAGCATGTTGACCTTCAGCAATTGGTGGAGTTGGTGTAGAAGTTACTCCCGTGGTTGGAGCATGTTGAGTATATGTAGATGAGGGCTCTTCATGAGTAGAGCATTGTCCTTCCCGATCTGCCACAAGGGGTTCCTCAATGGGGCGGAAAAATCCCACGCCCATTCTTCTTATGGCATCTTAGGGTATTTCATCATCTGCATCACAAACAACAACTTGCCCCGCACGGGAGCCGTCATTTTCCTCGAACACCACACTACAAGATTCTGCAACAGTTCCGGAGAGCTTATTGTAGACTCTATAAGTGTGGGATTCGGCACCATAACCAACAAAAATACCTTCTAAAGCCTTAGAATCAAATTTAGATAAACGAACTCCCTTGATAAGAAAGAAACACTTACACCCAAATACCTGAAAGTATGAGATGTTTGGATTGTTACCGGTAAGTATTTCATACGGAGTCTTTTCCAAGATTTTACGGAGGTATAACTGGTTGGATGAATGACAAGAGGTAGAGATTTCTTCAGCCCAGAAGTTATATGGAGACTTGAATTCGGCTAGCATAAACCTTGCCATATTGATACGTCCATTTTGCATCACTATTCTATGTCATAATTCACTATTATTCATTGATATATTTCGTATTGAGAGGTGATACTTATGTTATTTCATCTGTTTTTGCATGGTTGATGACTTTTGGAGCATGGACCGCTGCAGTCAGGATTCTGATGGAAAAGGTGCTGTTTGGAGGCAAAATTCGCGAAGATCGGAAAATCCGGGAAAATATATGGAAAA
Organism: Avena eriantha; assembly: GCA_910589775.1. Taxonomy (NCBI): domain Eukaryota; kingdom Viridiplantae; phylum Streptophyta; class Magnoliopsida; order Poales; family Poaceae; genus Avena; species Avena eriantha. The sequence continues at coordinate 342,922,652 of OU342741.1, forward strand.
TCCTATATTTCCAGAAGACGAAGGAAGCCAGAAGGGGAGCTGGAGATGGGCCACAGGGGGCCCACACCACCCCCTAGCACGGGCAGCCCTAGGTCGCACCAGCAGGTGGTGTGGCCACCCTGGCCCACTCCAGGCACTCCCCTCTGGCGTATATTATCCTCCTGAAACCCTAAGACTGGGGGAGCGACCACAGAAAGATTCCGCCGCCTCTACGGGACGGAAAACACCGAGAGAGAAAGATCTATCCGGTAGACAGATTTCTGCCGGGGGAATTCCTTCCCGGAGAGGGGAGATCATCGCCATCAACACCATCATCAAGCTGGACTTCATCGGGATCATCATCATCATCATCACCACCACCATACTCACCATCAACACCCTCATCACCATCTCCATATTGCTGTAACAATTGCGTTGAATCTTGCATAGTTCATAGGGGAAACTTTCCCGGTGTTGATTACTCTTTGTAGTTGATGCTATTGAGTGAACCATTGAATTATTGTTTATGTTTAGATTGTTATACATCATTATTCCATCTCTGATCATGATCCATATGATGTCTTGTGAGTAGTTCGTTTTGTACTTGAGGACATGGGAGAAGTCATGTTTTAGTAGTGGAGTTGTGTTGAGAAAGATTCAATAGTTTGATATTTAAGTTGTGGTGTACTTCTAGTGGTGTCATGTGAACGTCGACTACATGACACTTCACCTATATGGGCCTAGGGGAATGCATTGTGTATTTGGCTACTAATCGTAGGGGTTGCCGGAGTGACAGAAACCTGAACCCCCGTTAGGAAACCATTGCACAAGGGACGTAAGGGTCTTAGAGTTTAAAGCTGTGGTTAGGTTTCTACCTTAATTACTTTCTTGTACTTACGGATGTTTGCAAGGGGTATAATCACAAGTATGTATTAGTCCTAGGAAGGTCGGTACATTAGCACAGGTTCACCCACACAACACTTAGCAAGCTAAAGAAGATTAATCAACTATATGAAGCGAACGCACTTGATAGTCTTCCCATGTGTCCTCGAGAACGTTTGGTCATCTTAAGTAATACAACCGGCTTGTCCTTTGCTGCATAAAGGATTGGGCCACATGCTGCATTATTCCTAATGTCTTTTATTTACTCATACTTTGTTTACTTGCTTTATCAAAAACCCCTAAAAATCCATTTGCTAAGTATTTGCAGAGAATTCCTGATCCATACCACTAGCCAGCACCTTCTGCTCCTCGTTGGGTTCGACACTCTTACTTATCGAAAATACTACGATACACCCCCTATACTTGTGGGTCATCACATATCCATTAAAGTCCGGTTCTTCCTCTCGGCAACACCATTTTGTTGAGGGGTGTACGCAGCAGAATATTGATGTCTTATCCCCTCTTCACTTAGGAACTCATTTAAGGTGTAGTTCTTGAACTCGAAGCCGTTATCACTTCTTATTGCCAGAATAGGGACGTTGTGTTGACGTTGAACCTCGTTGGCGGAGTCGATGACCGTTTGTTGAGTTTCGCTCTTCAACTTGAAGAAATAGACCCAAGTGTATCTTGAGTAATCATCAACGATCACAAGACAGTGCTTTTTCCCACCGAGGCTTGCATGAGATGGAGGTCCAAAGAGGTCCACATTAAGGAGCTCTAAGATCCTTTTTGATGAAATAATAGTCTTCTTTCGATGAGGAGAGTCATGCATTTTCCCTTCAACACAAGCCCTGCACACACGATCTTTGGCAAAGGAGACATTTTCTTTTAGTCCAAGGATGTGGCCACCCTTGTGGATACTTTGCAAAGTTCTCATATTGACGTGGGCGATGCCATAACCAACTTGCGCCAGCCTTTCCGAAAAGACACAACGGGCCTGCAGTGGTTTTCCCTGAAAAGTCCACCACGTACATGTCATTTTCGACATATCCCACGAAAGCGACTTTTAGAGACTTGCTCCACAAGAGTACCACCAAATCAGCATCAATAAAAACTGCAAAGCCATCTTACCAAGGGCGCGAACTGAAAGTAAATTGTACCCGAGGGTCTCAACAAGCATGACGTCCACGAGAGAGATATTGTGAGCCACCACGACTTTGCCGAGACCCAATACCTTAGATTTTGACTTGTCACCATAGGAGACGGTTATATGATCATGATTTGGCCGCATCTCCGTGATGATCTCCTTGCTTCCGGTCATGTGACTCGTGCATCCGCTATCGAGTACCCATTTAGACCCACCGGAAGCATAGCCCCGTGATACATTGCAAATGTATCTATAATTTTTGATGTTCCATGCTTGGTTTTATCCACTTTCTTGTGTTTTGTTCCAACTTTGGAGTACCTTTATTATGATTTCTTGGACTAACCTATTAACAAGAGCCACAGTGCCAGCTGCCTGTTTTCTACTGTTTTTGGTTCCAGGAAAGTCAAAAAATGAATATTCTCGGAATTGGACGAGACAAAAGCCAAAGTGCCTATTTTTCCAGAAGGGATCAAGTGCCGGAATATGAGACGGAGAAGGGCTGGGGGCCGGCCACACCACCTGGCCACGCGACCAGGCCTGGCCAACGCCAGGGGGTGGTCTGGCTGACCCCAACACCCACTCGGCCTGTCCTTCCGCCTATAAGTTGCCCTCGGGACGAAAACCCTAAGTACCCGATCAAAAATCCACGAAAGAGTCTGTAGCCGCCGTCGTCTCTGTCCCTAGATCGGGAGGGATCTGAAGCTCTTCCTGGCACCCTGCCGGAGAGGGGAATTCACCCTAGAGGCCTTCTTCATCACCATGCAAGGCTCCGGTGTGATGCGTGAGTAGTTCATCCTTGGACTACGGATCCATGTAGTAGCTAGACGGCTGGTTTCTCCTCCTTTGTGCTTTCATGTTTAGATCTTGTGAGCTCCGTTCATGATCAAGATCATCTATTTGTAATTCATACATGTTATGTTTGCGGGGATCCGATGGATATTGAGATGCTATTTCAGATTGATTATTGATTCTATCATGTCTTTGTTATTTGAGATCTTGCATGCTTTCCGTTGTTAGTAGCTATCTTGGCCAAGTAGATGCTAGCAACTCCAAGAGTTAGTATTTATGCTTGATAGTGGGTTCATGCCTCTGGTAATCTGGGGAAGTGACATAAATCTCTAAGGTACTAGATGTGCTGTTGCTACTAGGGAGAAAACAACAATCCTTTGTTCATAGAACAATCGTATTGTTTACTTTACACGCAATTCGTAAAGCAATAATCTGTTGCTTGTAACTTAATACTGGAGGGGGTTCGGATGATAACCTGAAGGTGGATTATTAGTCATAGATTTAGTTGGATGGCGGTCTATGTATTATGTTGTAATGCCCAATCAAGTCTCAGAGGAGTCAAGATGATTAGTATATGCATGTATTGCTTTCTCGGTGTTTGTCAATTGCCCCGCTGTAATTTGCTCACCCAGCATGTTATTTATCTAAGGAGAGCCACCTCTAGTGAACTATGGATCCCGGTCCTTTTTCTTTACATACGATCTACAACTGTTTACTGCTTTGTTTTACTTTCTGCAAACTTTTACTTCTTTCCATTCGATATGTTTAATCCTTTGTTTTCCGCAAAACACGGTGAGATAGACAACCTCATCGCAAGTTGGGGACAAAGTTCTGTGGTTGTGTTGTGCAGGTCTCCACGTTGCTACTAGCACCGGTAGTGCGCCCTGCCAAAGCTCATCTAGTAACACCTTTGAGGTGTTTCCTTGCTCCTACTGGTTCGATTAAACCTTGGTTTCATAACTGAGGGAAAACTTGTTGCTGTATTCATCGTGTCTTCCTCTTGGGGTTCCCAACGAGCTCTACGTCGAACGACGAGCACATCACCCCGCAAGAAAGTTACTTCTTGGTTTTAGGTACCCATTTTTCAATGGGTCCTCTCATGTTAGTGACAAGGGTCTTGGGGACCCAAATAGACCAAGGAATGTAACAATCATAAGGACCTACATAACTAGCATAAACATCACCATAATGATTGCAATATAACTCAAAGTTAGGATTGTTAGCCCCTGCAAAACCATCATAATTGTACTTGTCATTGGTGGTGGTGCTAGTCTTTGGTTGAGTAGTCTTGCTCTTCTTCTTCTTCTTCTTCTTCTTCTTCTTGTTCTTTGTCTTGGGAATATAACCAAGACCCTCTTTTCCATTGTTTGATCTTTGCTTGCTAAGTATCTCATCTAGAACTTATTTACCTTTGTGTTGAGATCCTTTTGCAAGTTCTTCTTTTTCATACGATGATGTGGAGGTGTTGGGCACATCATACTTCCTCAATTGAGTTTGGAGCTGGTCATGAGACTCATTTAAATTGGAGTGTTCACTCTCCAATGCCTTGTGAGCAATGTCAAGTTTCTCAAACTTCTCCGAGAGTCTAGCATGAGCAGCCCCAAATTCATTATTTTCCTTCTTTAATTTCTTTACCTTGGCAAGAGCGTTGTCATGATCTTTGATGAGCTGAGCCACAACTTCTTCATGTGACTCCTCAATGGATTCGAGTCTCTCTTCCAAAGATACTCGAGCTTCCTCTTCTTCTTCCAAGGCATTCTTCAAAGAGCCTATCTCCAAGGCATCTTCTCTTTCAATTCTGCCCTTTTCTTCAAGAAGATCTTCGGCTTGTGTAAGTTGACTCATAAGAGCATCAAAATGAAGTTTGTGCTCACCTTGCAGGTTAGTGAAAAAGTTGTCCAAAGCAATAACTTCTTCTTTCATTTTAAGACTAGTATGATCATCCATATCCAAATTTATGTTAGTCTTAGGAAATGAAGAGCTAGAAGTTGATACCTCGGACCCTCTTGCCATAAGGCAAGTGACGTTGTTGTTGATGACATTCTCATTTGGCGAGTCGAAGAGAGATGATGGAGTCGATGTGGTGGCTATAGCAGCCACCTCGTGAGAACTATCTTCATCCTCTTCATCTTCACTTGCAGATGAGTATTCTTCTTGTGCCACCAATACAATCTTAGGTTGCATCTTGTAAGGGCTATTCTTTTTGATAAATGGCTTCTTCTTAGGTGCCTTGGATTTTTCTTTAAGGATGAGACTCCCACCATTGTCTTCTCTATTTTGATATGGACACTCAGCCACAAAGTGCAGCCTATCTCCACAATTGTAGCATGTTCTCAGTTTTGGGCCACTTTCTCTCCTTCCACTTGACCCATTCTTGCGCTCGAGTTCCGACTTGGCCTTGACAGGATCTTTCCAAAAGTTCCTTGCGTAAAATGCCATGTATTCACCATGAGCACGTTTGACTTCATCGGGGCAGTCCATGGAGGCACCCTTGAAAGCTCTTTCGTCCTCATCTTGCTCAACAACATTAGCCTTTAGAGCAACATTGACCCCTTTTTGCATTCCAATGGCACGGGCACAGGCCTCTTCGGCATTCTTTGCAGCAACTTTGAATGACGCCATTTCTTGCATGACTTCATTGGATGTCATTTGATGGTAGTTGTGTCTACCTTGCAAGCTCTTCAAGTCCGTTGGCTCAAAAGGCATTAAAGCACTCACATATTTCCTTTTTATCCAAGCATCATCAATGTGAGTGGCTCCATGCTTTCTAAATGTTGTTGCAATGCCCTTGAGTCTTCTATACATGTCTTCATGGTTTTCACCATCCAACATGTAGAATCCTTCAGCTTCATTACTAAGGGCATCATACCTATTCCTTCTCATGCTTTCATTCCCAATGAAGAGATCGGTGAGGGCATCCCAAGATTCTTTAGCTATGTTGAGATGTTCAATGTGGGGCATGTCCTTGGGACCCACTCCGAGCTGTATCATGTGGAGAGCCGTAGCATTCAATTGGTTATCCACAACTTCTCTTCTTGTCAGGTTGGTATGATCTCCAATATGAAGACCCTCTTCGATAATCCTCCAAAGTTCAATAGAGGAGTTGCAAACATGAGACTTCATTAAGAACTGCCGTTGAATAAAAGAGGTTGTAGTAAGCTTGGGTGGATAACCCCTATTATTTATATGAGGATGAGGGATAGGTGGGTCAGGGGAATACAAGTGATGAACCTCACTATATTCCTCCTTACCACTTACCTTCTTGGAGGTGGAACCATTATGTTTTTCACCTACCACTTCATCTTCCCTGGATGCGGTGTTAGCCTTATCCTTGGATGAGGGAGTGGCAGCCCCAGAGGAGCATGGAGATGGGGCTACGGATGATGTGAGGCGAGCAATCATTTGATGCATATCCTCCATCTTGGTCTCAAAGGATTTCAACAAGGTTGTTTCCAACGTCTTGAGATCATCCATTGTGACCTTATCCAAAACATCATTCCCATTCTCCTTGGTACCCATACTTCTCTTAGGAGGTTTGATACATTGCAAATGTATCTATAATTTTTGATGTTCCATGCTTAGTTTTATCCACTTTCTTCTGTTTTGTTCCAACTTTGGAGTACTTATATTATGATTTCTTGGACTAACCTATTAACAAGAGCCACAGTGCCAGCTGCCTGTTTTCTGCTGTTTTTGGTTCCAGGAAAGTCAGAAAATGAATATTCTCGGAATTGGACGGGACAAAAGCCAAAGTGCCTATTTTTCCGGAAGGGATCAAGTTCCAGAATATGAGACGGAGAGAGGCCAGGGGCCGGCCACACCACCTGGCGGTGTGGCCAGGCTTGGCCCATGCCAGGGGTGGTCTGGCCGACCCCAGCAACCCCTCGGCCTCTCCTTCCGCCTATAAGTTGCCCTCAGGACGAAAACCCTAGGTACCCGATCAAAAATCCATGAAAGAGCTGTAGCCGCCATCGTCTCTGTCCCTAGATCAGGGGGGGATCTGAAGCTCTTCCCGGCACCCTGCCGGAGAGGGGAATTCACCCTGGAGGCCTTCTTCATCACCATGCAAGCCTCCGGTGTGATGTGTGAGTAGTTCATCCTTGGACTACGGATCCATGTAGTAGCTAGATGGCTGGTTTCTCCTCCTTTGTGCTTTCATGTTTAGATCTTGTGAGCTCTGTTCATGATCAAGATCATCTATTTGTAATCCATACATGTTGTGTTTGCGGGGATCCGATGGATATTGAGATGCTATTTCAGATTGATTATTGATTCTATCATGTCTTTGTTATTTGAGATCTTGCATGCTTTCCGTTGTTAGTAGCTATTTTGGCCAAGTAGATGCTAGCAACTCCAAGAGTTAGTATTTATGCTCGATAGTGGGTTCATGCCTCTGGTAATCTGGGGAAGTGACAGAAATCTCTAAGGTACTAGATGTGCTGTTGCTACTAGGGAGAAAACAACAATCCTTTGTTCATAGAATAATCCTATTGTTTACTTTACACGCAGTTCGTAAAGCAATAATCTGTTGCTTGCAACCTAATACTGGAGGGGGTTCGGATGATAACCTGAAGGTGGATTATTAGTCATAGATTTAGTTGGATGGCGGTCTATGTATTATGTTGTAATGCCCAATCAAGTCTCAGAGGAGTCAAGATGATCAGTATATGCATGTATTGCTTTCTCGGTGTTTGTCAATTGCCCCGCTGTAATTTGTTCACCCAACATGTTATCCATCTAAGGAGAGCCACCTCTAGTGAACTATGGATCCCGGTCCTTTTACTTTATATACAATCTACATCTGTTTACCGCTTTGTGTTTACTTTCTACAAACTTTTACTTCTTTCCATTCGATACGTTTAATCCTTTGTTTTCCGCAAAACACGGTGAGATTGACAACCTCATCGCAAGTTGGGGACAAAGTTCTGTGGTTGTGTTGTGCAGGTCTCCACGTTGCTACTAGCACCGGTAGTGCGCCCTGCCAAAGCTTAGTTAGTAACACCTTTGGGGTGTTTCCTTGCTCCTACTGGTTCGATTAAACCTTGGTTTCATAAATGAGGGAAAACTTTCTGCTGTGCTCATCATACCTTCATCTTGGGGTTCCCAACGAGCTCTACGTCGATTGTCGAGTGCATCAAGATATTTTCTGGTGCCGTTACCGGGGAGTCAAGGATATCTTCACAAGGGGAGTCCCTCATAACCAATCTCTTTACTTTGTTGTTTTTGTTTTGCTTAGTTTCTTTTTGCTTTGTTTGCTTGTTTTGTTCTTCAAAAACCCAAAAAAATTAGTTCTACAAGTTTGCTTTCTTATTTCAAAAACACAAAAAAATTAGTTCCTTTCTTGAGTTTCCTTTATGACTAGCTCTGCTCCAATCACTATTTCATTATGGATAGCTCACTCAGTTTCCTATTTGGGAACAAAATTATGACTGCTAGGGTAATAGATGAACCACCGCCTGCTAGAACCTCCATGGAAGAAGAAATTGCTGAAACTGGAAGCTCATTGGATGAAAAAGAGGAGGAGAGTGATGATCTAGAGGAGGAAGACCAATGCCTACCTTCTAATGAGAGTAACTCTTTACCCCTTATATTATTTGATTGTCCCCCATGCTTACCAAAGGAGGACGAATGTCATGTTCCTGAGGATTCTTTTGAAAATATTTATAATAAAGCTCTAGTGTTTGTAGATCAGGAAAAGCATGCTGTATCTGATAGTTATATTGTTGAGTTTATTCATGAGTCTACTGAAAATTATTTTGAGAGAAGAAAATATGGTTGTAGAAGTTTTCATGGTATTGAAACACCTCTCTATGTGCTGAAAGTTTTCAAGTTATTCTCGTTTTATCTTCCTATGCCTATCACTTTCTTCTTTGTGAGTTTATTTGCGTACATGATTCCTATGCATAGGAAGTGGGTTAGACTTAAATGTGTTTTGAATTTGCTTCTTGATGCTCTCTTTTACTTTAATTCATATTTCTTATGTGAGCATCTTCTCAAACTATTATGCCTAACTTAAAGGCGTTAAATAAAAGTACTTGTTGGGAAATGAACCAAGAGTTTTAGATGAGTCTTTGAAGTTATTACCTCTGTAATAACCTCTCCTTATCCTTTTTTTTGCTTTTTGTGCCAAGAGTAACCTCTAATGAGAGTGAAGTAATGATTGAGAAAGTTGCTGTCCCCAAAAAGATTTCTGTGCTTCACCGTAAACATTCCTGAGAGAGCTCTATAGGTCTGATGGAGCTGTAATTTTTTGTGCTTCTGCCCTAGGTTGTTATCTAACTTTCGCTAGTTCAACACTTTTTTATTTGAGTAACAGAAGGTCTTCGAAAATATTCGTCTTTACCTGCTGGTCTGTTTTGACAGATTTCTGCCATTTTCTGCATTTGCTTCTTGTTAGTTCCTTCTTGAGTTCCTTTGGGGAATTGAACTTTTTGAGGGAAGTGCTACAGTAGCTAGTGTTCTAATGAAAGTTTATTTGGTGTTAGAACTGAACCTTGAGACTTATTTATCTTAAGTGCACTAATGTTGCTAATGAGATTGTGTGAAGTTTTGTATGAAGGAAAAATTTCAGGTGTATGGAAGGAATGAGTAATGAGATGAAGGATGAACTAAAGCTCAAGCTTGGGGATGCCAGGCGTGTCACCCCAAAAGATATCCAAGAAGTACAAGCGTCAAAGCTTGGGGATGCCCAAGGCATCCCCTTCTTCATCAATAAAAATCCCAGGTTTCTTTCAAACGCTTCATTTTTATCGTTTCATGCACATTTGTCTTTTTCTTGGAGCGTCTTCTTTTTCGTTTTCATTTTTGTTTTTAGTTTGCTTTGGTTTGCTTAGTTTTCTGAATAAATTGGTTGGACCCCCTCTTTCATACATTGGTTTGCAAATAGTTTGGTTTGGTTTGGAAAAGAGTAGGAAAGTTCATGCTTATGTGGTAAAAAGAGCTCGTTTTGACTGTGGCCTATGCTTTGTCATGTCATGCTTGGTATTTTTTTTGGCTTTGTGATTAGTATTCTTTGCTATAGCATGACTTGTTATAAACAATTGAGATTGCTTAATGTGCCTTGGATGAATCATGCGTTGTTTTAGCATATTAAAGCATAGTATAGTGGTATTCTCCTTTGATGCTTTATTTGGGTTTACTTGGCGCATGCTCACACCATGTTATGACTATCCAAAATCACCATAGCCTTTATGATCCTTTAGTTTTCAACTTGTAGTATCACTTTATGCTTTGATCAATGATGTTTTGTCGCTCTACATGATTATGGCCATTATTGCTCTCTTAGTTTGTCGCTCCCAGTCTTTTGCTAGCCTCCACAACAAAGTATGAGTTCCACTCATGCATCCAAATCCCTAAACCAAGTTTTTCCAAAGAGTCCACCATACCTACCTACTAGCTTATGATATTCCAAGTATATTCATGCTTTTGTTTACCTTCCACTTCTTATGAGAAAACTAGTGATTAAAGCTCTCACGAACTTGATGGCACACTTTACTTTATTGCCTCTAATAAACTTGAACCATTGGGTCCTTCTTTGTTGCGTATATGCTTGCGCTTTATAAGTTGAAATTAGCAGAACCATGTTTCATGGGGAACGCTTTCAACATTCCACTTGTTCTTTGTACCCCGTTGATATTATGTTCTTTTGCTTACGGATGCCGTCGGTGTGAAATAAAAGTTGAACTTGTAAGATCATGGAGTTTGTATGTGTGTTAGAGAAACGCCTGGGCCTCTAGCCTAAGCCATGCCTAATCATGGTGGAAACTTGCAGCATCACCATAATGAGCACTCTATGAAGCATCCTCAATAAAAACCTATGCAAATAGCAAATAAAAAGATCGCTGAGATGCTCATTGTCTGCTTGCCTTGTCATTTTGATTATGGGAAAGCTCCCGTATCATGTGCAAGGGGTATCCCATTGGCGGTTCTTAATGATACACATGTACTTACAATGACAAGAGCTTACTCGTGACTAAAGTTGAGTAGCATGAGTATCGGTCTTCGTAAGTAAGGGGCATGAGATTTCGGTTTATAACTTGTCAAGCATATCCTCTTAGTTGTGTCACTTTAACCTTAATCACCTTCAAGATGCTTATGATAGGGGAAATGAGAGCTGAAAACTACAAGTACCATAATTTTTTGGAAGCTCTTTATGATACTTGAATCCCTACTTCCTTTCACAAAAGGCCTTTCTTCCGCCATTATATTGAGTCTCCACCTTCTATCTGTATGCACTACTTTGAGAGCATAGTGGCCATTCTTAGTTCTATGTGCATTGTCCCAAGACTAGTTGATTGATGCATAACTTGTTATTGCTTGTTTGAAACTATTGTATCTAGTCACTCTTATGAACTTTGAAGGTGTCATATGCATTTATATTTGCTACACTATTGAGGGACAAGTTGAATACTATTATGCTATGTTTTCTTTATGTGAAACAAACAAACGTCTTGCAAAGCATTGTTATTCATGAATCTTTTGTTTGTGCCTTTTCATGTTGCATCATAGTCTCTTTGCTTATTGATAGAACTTTGTCTTTCATGTTATGATTGAAGTACTTTGATCCCAGCTTTGAATGTTTTGCAAATACTTTGATCAAGTCTTTGATGGTGCATGTCACCTCAAAAATTCTTTCTTTTTATCACTTACCTACTCGAGGACGAGCAGGAGTTAAGCTTGGGGATGTTCATACATTTCAAATCTATCTATAATTTTTGATGTTCCATGCTTAGTTTTATCCACTTTCTTGTGTTTTGTTCCAACTTTGGAGTACTTTTATTATGATTTCTTGGACTAACCTATTAACAAGAGCCACAGTGCCAGCTGCCTGTTTTCTGCTGTTTTTGGTTCCAGGAAAGTCAGGAAATGAATATTCTCGGAATTGGACGGGACAAAAGCCAAAGTGCCTATTTTTCCGGAAGGGATCAAGTGCCAGAATACGAGTCGGAGAGGGGCCAGGGGCCAGCCACACCACCTGGCCACGCGGCCAGGCTTGGCCCGCGCCAGGGGTTGGTCTGGCCGACCCCAGCACCCCCTCGGCCTCTCCTTCCGCCTATACGTTGCCCTCGGGACGAAAACCCTAGGTACCCGATCAAAAATCCACGAAAGAGTCTGTTGCCGCCGTCGTCTCTGTCCCTAGATCGGGGGGGATCTGAAGCTCTTCCCGGCACCCTGCCGGAGAGGGGAATTCACCCTGGAGGCCTTCTTCATCACCATGCAAGCCTCCGGTGTGATGCGTGAGTAGTTCATCCTTGGACTACGAATCCATGTAGTAGCTAGATGGCTGGTTTCTCCTCCTTTGTGCTTTCATGTTTAGATCTTGTGAGCTCCGTTCATGATCAAGATCATCTATTTGTAATCCATACATGTTGTGTTTGCGGGGATCCGATGGATATTGAGATGCTATTTCAGATTGATTATTGATTCTATCATGTCTTTGTTATTTGAGATCTTGCATGCTTTCCGTTGTGAGTAGCTATCTTGGCCAAGTAGATGCTAGCAACTCCAAGAGTTAGTATTTATGCTCGATAGTGGGTTCATGCCTCTGGTAATCTGGGGAAGTGACAGAAATCTCTAAGGTACTAGATGTGCTATTGCTACTAGGGAGAAAACAACAATCCTTTGTTCATAGAACAATCGTATTGTTTACTTTACACGCAGTTCGTAAATCAATAATCTGTTGCTTGCAACTTAATACTGGAGGGGGTTCGGATGATAACCTGAAGGTGGATTCTTAGTCATAGATGCAGTTGGATGGCGGTCTATGTATTATGTTGTAATACCCAATCAAGTCTTAGAGGAGTCAAGATGATTAGTATATGCATGTATTGCTTTCTCGGTGTTTGTCAATTGCCCCGCTGTAATTTGTTCACCTAGCATGTTATCTAGCTAAGGAGAGCCACCTCTAGTGAACTATGGATCCCGGTCCTTTTACTTTACATACAATCTACAACTGTTTACTGCTTTTTGTTTACTTTCTGCAAACTTTTACTTCTTTCCATTCGATACGTTTAATCCTTTGTTTTCAGCAAAACACGGTGAGATTGACAACCTCATCGCAAGTTGGGGACAAAGTTTTGTGGTTGTGTTGTTCAGGTCTCCACGTTGCTACTAGCACCGGTAGTGCGCCCTACCAAAGCTCGGCTAGTAACACCTTTGGGGTGTTTCCTTGCTCCTACTGGTTCGATTAAACCTTGGTTTCATAATTGAGGGAAAACTTTCTGCTGTGCTCATGATACCTTCCTCTTGGGGTTCCCAACGAGCTCTACGTCGATCGTCGAGTGCATCACGGTTAAGCCCAAATAAAGAGCAGGGGCTCTGATACCAATTGAAATTGATCGTATGGGCACCTTGAGGGGGGGAGGTGAATAGGTGCTACTTCAAATTTTAATGATTTTTCAATTTTAGGCTTAGCACAAAAGGTAAATTCTCTAGATAACTATTTAGAGGAATTTCCCTATATGCAAACCTATCTACTAGCGAGTAAGAGGCGAGTGGAAAGAGGAACGAGTGAAACATAGTGAAGCACGCGGAGACACAGGATTTGTTTTACCACAGTTCCATCGTTGTTAAGGGAAGTACATCTGCGTTGGAGAGGTGGGCGGTACTAAGACAACCACGCCACAATAGGCCTGACCCTGTTCTCCGATGGATCCTGCCACCAAAGGCCTGATCCATCTTTCCACTATAGGAACCCTTCGAGGCAGGTATCGGCGCCTTTACAGAACTAGCGGGGCACAACTCCACAACCAAATGGGAGGCTCCCATAATGACAACAAGCTGCCAGAAGAACAAATTATCAATAACACAATGCAAGATCTAGATATTGGTAAGAATACTAGATCGGGGATTTCTCCAAATGAATAGAGAGGAGTTGATGCGCTTGATTCGTGATGGCGATGAAGATAGTCTCCTCCTTCAATTCCCCCAAAGATCGAAGCCTTCGGGTGGTTCAAGTGGGAGATCTAGAGAGAGATCTCTTGCAAAGGTCTGACAATTTTCAAATGAATCAAGAGTTCTGCACGATGGGGATGAGGGGGCTTTTATACCCCCTGCACCCTCTGTGCCGTTGGAGCCATTTGGGACCGTATTATCTAGCCCAAGTGAGGGCCGGATTATCCGGTCTGGGGAAAAACTCCGCCCCAAACCCGGATTATCTGGCAGATAATACCCTCCCACTCTGAGCGACGCACCACCTGCCCGTGATTGCCTCCTAGGGGCCGGATTGTCTAGCCCCATGCGAAGGCCGGATTATCCGGCCAAGGGAGGAAAAACAGCCCCTGTTCAGATTTTCCGGAAGAAAATCCAACCGCACTCCGAGCGTCGCGCCTTGGCAGTCTTTGATCGATTTCTGGGGGCCGGATTATCCGGCCCCATGCGAAGGCCGGATTATCCGGCCTGGGGAGGAAAAACCGCCCCAGTTTGGAAGAAAATCCGAACCCACTCTGAGCGTCGCGCCTTGGCTGCCTTTGACTGATGAGTTAGGATGGATTATCTGGCCCTTGGTGGGGCAGGTAATCCGCCCCCCAAAAGACCACGGTATTGTTATCTAACACCCAACACACAGGGAACCATGAAATGTTCTTTCAGTAACACTCATGTAATGGTTAATAAAATGCCAATGGATGGGGTGTTCTTCCGCCTTCTTGTCGGTAAGCGAGAAGGAGGGCGAGCGATGTTTATTTATGTTACTTATCTAACTGTTGTTACTAATTAACGAGCGTCCGTCCATCTCTAGTTGGGCGGATGTTGTAGCGTCTCTCTATAGAACTGTTTAGATATTATCTTTTGCTGCAATTGCGTCACCCCCAGGTTGTTCCCTTTAGATGCATTATGACTTGCTGAGTACCCCTAGGATCTCACACGTTAAATATTTGGTTTATATGGATAGGCTTATGCACAGGAAGGTTACTGGGTCGAGGAGATTGATGACAGTGACAATGACCATCAGGTGTAGAGATTCCGAGGATGGAGATCCGTGAGATCTATGAGCGGGATTTGCTTATTTTCAGCGCATCTTATGCCAATTTGCTTCTTGTCCATACTCAGATCTTGTTTTCCGCTTCCGCTTGATACTCTGATGTGTGATGTATGAGGATGTATCCTAAACTATTATCTCTATCTAGGATATTTGGATCTTGCCGTATGCTGTTGAATATTTCTGTTTCTATTGTTTTAGATGGTCTATCTCTGATGTGTGATGTATGAGGATGTATCCTAAACTATTGTATGTCGCTGGCATACACACTTGTGTATGTTTTGTTCACATACCTGTCGACTACGCCACTCACTCTTGTCATGATGTTCTTGAAAGTGGGTAGGTTGGTTGGCCGGTACTGTGCTCTGCTCCGCTACTACGGGCCTACACGTGGGTGGCCTTGGCCCTCCGCGATAGAATCCCTTATCCACTTTTGGGTTCATCCTGGCTTGTTGCTTACAGCGTAGTGTCCGAGGTATTACAATTGGTATCAGAGCCATTCCACCCTTTAGGGTCTCAGCCAAGATGGTCGTTGTCAGTCTAAAAAATATTTTGTAGCTATGTATACTAGGGAAAAACTAAACATGAGAGTAGGACTGCTTCCATTTTTCTTGTTACCCACCCACCCTCCCTATTCTGGTAAGGAAGTGTAATGTTTGGCTATCCTCTTCTAATAATTCAAACTAGGATTCACGTGTTTGGGGTATCTGTAGTACCATAGGTTGTGTTAATCCTTCATTGATCTGTTGCATACAACCTTGCTTCGCAATCTGCCTTTGGTTATCAACTATTGGCACATTCCATACCGAAAGGCTTATGTGTAAACTGACGCGATCTATCCGACTCTTTGTTAACCGACGTGATCTTGTTAAGGGTGTTCATTCTTTAGTATGCTTTCATTGAATGTGGAGTTGCTAATATCTATCTGTTAAGTGGTTTTGTGCATCTAGTTGGTATTATAATGCCAAAAAATGTGGAAAACATTCTTTGAGACATCTGTGTTTCCACACTCCTTTTTAGTCGTGTGTGATACACTATTCACCTTCTATTGTCAGCATGTTCATGCTAACTCGATCTTTTGCTACCAGCGATTCAATCTGAAGTTTTTTATTTCATCTTAAATTCTTTTGGGCTAAATACATAATTTGTGTCGATCCTATGCTTCTGATTGTAATTTGGTTCTCGGTATAGCTATATGACACCTGTCATGAGTGGAATATGGTTAATGTTGTCAATCTAATTCTCTAAATGATGGCGGTTATCTCTTGTGATTTCGAGTTATACCGTGATCATATCATTATCATTTTCAAGTGTCTTTGGTAATCCTGAGGTTCCTTAAGGCACTATGATGGATCGTCATCTGATTATCGTGCTCCATATATCTTGAACTTCATATCCGCAAAGGTTCTATTTGATACAGTAGAATCTCATCCTTCAATCTTTGATTGCTTTGCTTAAATGTACGAGTTATCATCGATTCTTTATCCAAGATCTCTTTATATTTGCAACCAATGATCCGATCAACTATGTGGACAACTCGACATCTCTTATATCATCCGAAGGGCCAGATAATTTATTTGTCAAATGGAAGAACATGGAAGAACATCTTCTTTTTATCTCTAGCTTTACGAACATCGCCTGTGTGCAAAGTTCTCAAAGTATGAATTCCACCTTTTCAAATTCACCTATCTTGGCCACATCCTTCTGCTAAAGACACTGCCACAATTATGGAATCATCAATTCAATTGCAAATTACATCCTCCACCTTCAACCAAATTCGGAGCTTATCCTTGTTTTGCAAGTTATCATCGTCGTTTCGCTAAACGTTTCCTCAAGACTGCTATATCTCTCTCGGATATTCTTAAGAAGGATTAGAAATTCTGTTGGTATTCCGCTCATCAAGAAACCTTTGGAAACCCTCTCTCTTTATCTTCTATCCTCAATCTGTCAGATGGCACGAAGACTTTCCAGATCTTTCTTTTTTCCTCTATTCAAGACCTTGGTGCTTTTCTTGTTGTATTTGTCGAATCATTTATCTATCTTCGTGATTGTTTTTCATATATTTTCCGATGGCCTAGGAGTTCCAACACGACAACGACAACATCATCATCTTTATCTACTTTGGATCTGACGAAGTGGTTGCATCAATCTTGCTTTCTTACGGAGCTTCATGAATTCTGCTTGTCAAATTATTCAGTCTAAATGTCTGAGAGTTGGGTTGCATGATTTGCCTATTCATGTATGGAGTAATTCTTTGGGTGGTGATTGACTGATCCCCATCCGACTACTCTTATCATTCACTCTTGTGCATTGAACTGGTGGATTAATGCGATTTTACTCATTCCACGGAAGTTAGAAGTGGCCTCTATCTCTTGATACTTTTACTTTCGCCCTTATTTTCCGAAGGGTTCTCTCAAAGAACATAATTAGTAATATCTTATTAGTTATCTCGTCTATTTCAAGATGGAACAAAATCTTCAACAATCTGGTCGAAACAAGTGCAAAATATTCTCTGTTCCTCTTCATTCTACTGGTGCTCGATATTGTCAACTAGATGGATGGAAGATATCTCGGACTTCAATTTGTCAAATTATTTTGCTCTTGATAAAGCCAATTATGGCCGATGCCATCAATCACAAAATCTATCGCAATAACCTCATGGTTAACAAAAGAAAGGGGCATCCCTACAACAACTCCAGATATTCAACATTCAACTTCTTAGGATTCCACCATAAACTTGTGTCACTCCTTCTCTTAAAGATATCTTTGTGCACCTCAATTACGTGATCCTTTGGTTCTTACCGGTGCAAGAAGAAGCTCATCCGAGAATTCCTCAATTTAAAATATTTCCATCGTTATCAAGAAACTTTTTTGTTTGAAGGTAATAGTGTTTCTCCAAACTTCATTTCTTAATCTAAGGAGGAAACAATGCTATTTTCATAGTGCTTGATAACTTCTCCAAGTCATTCTTTTCTTCCAGCGAGAGAAGGAACCATCTTCACTTGCACCTTCTAATCTTTAATTCTAATGATGTGTCTTCCCCTTGATACATTGCCTATATAAATTCATTCAAGCAGTGGTTCTTTTCTTTTATCGTGTTCTTGAGAGCACCTGAGCTATGTCCATGATACGTTGCTAACGTATCCATAATTTTTGATGTTCCATGCTTGGTTTTATCTACTTTCTTATGTTTTGTCCACACTTTGGAGTACTTTTCATATGATTTCTTGTACTAACCTATTAACAAGAGCCACAGTGCCAGCTGCCTGTTTTCTGCTGTTTTTGGTTCCAGGAAAGTCAGAAAATGAATATTCTCGGAATTGGACAGGACAAAAGCCAAAGTTAGTTTATCACCGAGGGACACCTGGAGACAAAATACGAGACGGAGAGGGGCTGGGGCCCGGCCACACCACCTGGCCACGCGGCCAGGCCTAGCCCGCGCCAGGGGGTGGTCTGGCCGCCCCAGGCACCCCCTCGGCCTCTCCTTTCGCCTATATATCGCCTATATGTTGTAATGCCCAATCGAATCTCAAAGGAGTCAAGATGAGTAGTATATGCATATTGCTTTCTCGATGTTTGTCAATTGCCCCGCTGTAATTTGTTCACCCAACATGTCATCTATGTTAAGGAGAGCCACCACTAGTGAACTATGGACCCTGGTCCTTTCTTTTACCATCAATCTACAATCAACTATTTACTGCTTTGTGTTTACTTTCTACAAACTATTACTTTCTTCCACTCGATATGTTTAATCCTTTGTTTTCAGCAAAACCGGTGAGATTGACAACCTCATCGTAAGTTGGGGGCACAGTTCTGTGGTTGTGTTGTGCAGGTCTCCATGTTGCTGCTGGCACCAGTAGTGCGCCCTGCCAAAGTTCAGCTAGCAACACCTTTGGGATGTTTCCTTGCTCCTAATGGATTGATAACCTTGGTTTCATAACTGAGGGAAAACTTGCTGCTGTGCTCATCATACCTTCATCTTGGGGTTCCCCAATGAGCTCGATATATTTTGGGCCATCAGTCCATCATACCTTCTTGCTTCACGACAATCCTTCAACTATTCAAGATCTTAAGTTTTAAAGAAGCAAAATGCAAGACTTGCAACAAGTCTAGCAAGTTTTGCAAGGTATAGTGGTCACACCATTCCGTTGATAAATCAATTTTGGAACGTGAGGATCACCTTCTTTCCGAACACCTGCCTCTCTTGTGTCTTCTTGTTTTTTCCTACGAATCTTGGGGCAAGATTCTTATTTAGTGGACGAGAGTTGTAGCATCCCAATTGTCTAACATTGGAATGCTACATAACAAATATAGATCAGTGCTACTATATACTTGTTATTATTGCATCATCGAAATACCATGCTCATTTCACCATGCCACATTGCATTTGAGCATCATATTGAAACTATTCCATTCGGTTCTTCTCCATATGGCATTGTCTTGCATATTATTATTTTGCTTCTTAATATATTGTATTTTCTTCATGATATGACGCTTAATGCCCAAACTGAGTTAAGGGCATCTCTTTTAAAATCCGTCCATCTACTAACTTGCCATATCACCTTCTCTTGATATTATCTTAATTCCAACCATACATATGTATGTGGCCATATTGTTTTGTTGGTATTTTAGTTCTTGCCACATACATCTACATGGATCCATTCTTCTATTGATCAACACATGGGATCATATCCAAATAATTCCAATTATGCCATGTGTATATGGTCACTTCTAAGATCTTGTTTTGCTTTGCAATCTTTTAAATTTGAACATTTAATTGTGGCTCACATACATGTGATATATTCTGTGTTCACAAAATATTCTCACATGCATGCAACATTATAGCCACATGCAATGTGAACCTCATGTGATAATGCCTTTTATTTGAATTCATTTTCATTTGTCTTTTCTGTTCGATTTTATTCAAACTTGATCTCCCTCAATATAATCCCTAGCTAAATTCCTAGCTAGGTATTCCACCCACCTAGCTAACCATCCGGCCCAACCTGGTGCCACCCAACCCGTGAAATCAGTAGACAAGCCAACTCCACCATCCATCGATCAACCTATGTCTCTAAAGCTGAAGCCGACTAGCGTTGCTACTTCAATCGCCAGCTAAACAATCGACCCTCCTTGTCCTCTCTCTGGCTTGACCCAACCAACAACGGATGGAAGCAAGCTCGGACTGAACCTTGCCTTGTTTTTCTTCCCCCTCACGAGCATATGATCGCGAGCAAGGACTGCACCCAGGCCACTAGCGTGTCCCTCTCTCTCTAGAGCAGCCAGTACATACCGATGTGGGGGGAGGGGAGGGGGGGGGGGTAACCAGCTTCCTCTAGGATCTAACGACGCACATTTTTGTAACCTAAATCTCGCGAATTCATCTGATGAAGTGGGCACGATCTCGCGTTTTGTTTTGAAGATTTCCGACAAATGACAACCAACAAAATCTTCTCTGTTCATCAGATATTACCCGATGTTACACTCAATTTCCGGCATTGGTTCCTGAACGAAAAATGAAGCTCGTGCTATCATCTACAATTTCTGTGTTTACGGCGATGCGAAATTCCAAACACATTGATCGCCATCTTCATCCAAATATCGGCTCGAGCTAGCTGATTTCACGACGCGAGATTCAGTTCGTCGGTCATCCCTCCGAGAAGGTTTTGCATAAAGGCCCCTGCGTTTTTCGAACCCCAACCCAAAGCCCCTGCTTGCCAATGTGTCACCACTCCCCTGGCCGGCGTGCGTAGTGGACCTGCTGCTCCTCTGCCCCACCTATCGGTGGCAGTGGCTATACCCGACCCGTGTGAGAAAAACCCAGGAACAATTTCTAATTCAAATTAAAAATCCAGAAATAAATATAAATCCAATTAATTCATATCTTTTGAATTGTTTGGAATTTGGGAAAATTTACAAAATGATATATGAATCATTTTCAAAAGTGAATTCAAACATGTTTTAATATTTGACCAGAGTCAACTCTAACTAGTCAAACCTTTGACTTTTGACCCAATTTAAATTAATTTGCATTTAAATACTATTTTAGTTCATAATTTCAAATAATACAAATGATATATGTTTTCCGATCAGAAAAATGCTAGGAATATGAATATGCCATTTAAAATATTTTCTGCGCAAGTAAAATTTTCGAATTATTAAATACCATTAATATGCCTTATATTAATAAATTCACAACTTTAATTCCGTAATTTCAAATTCGACAAATAATATGTCTAAATCGATCAGCACGGCAAGCCTGTTCTGCTTATGCATTCCATGATATCAATTAAAGCATGCATCATATAAATATTAAGAAAATAGCAAGGTTTATGGAGCTAAAACATGCCTAAATAATTAATTAAAGTGTTTTATTAATGTTCCCACACCTTACCCATACCATACTATGTTATACCATGCAATTGTGCATCATTCCATCATGGCATACCTTGTTTACTTGTTGCATATATTCACATGATTGCGCACTTTATTTATTATGGCCCTATGTGTGTTTGACTTTTATTCCGGACAGACGCCAAGAAAGGGAACTATCAGGAGAACCAAGAGTACTACCCGGATCCCGGTTACCTTACTGCTGATCCGGTAGGCAAGCATTTCCCCATGCTTGAATACATATAGAACCTATGCCTCTATCTTATTCTTGCATCGTTGAGTCACGATTACATTAAACTGCAATCTCAAGTATTGCATAGCCTTTACTTTTAAACCCAACAAAAGCTTGTATACTTAATCCTATGAGCCATTACTACAGGAGTTGTTTGCGCCATGCAAGTCATATAATTGCATGTGTAGGGTTTGTGTGAGTCTTTGGATATTGAGGTACCTAAACAACTTAAACTGAGTCTTAATGGGATAACTAAAGAAAGAGGCACCAGTCGGCAATAGCTATTATTTGGTTCTTACATGCTCACTTGTGTCCCGTAGGACCCGAGTACTTAATACCTATTCCTTGACTAGTCGCACTATCCACATGTGGGAGAATCTATGGATCCCCCTTTAGGGTAAATCTTTCTGAAAGCTGTGTCTACGGTTATGGATGACTTGGAGCACAGTTTCTTGATCATAGACAACTATAACTAAAGTACCGCCTTTAATTTGACTAAGACATGACTAGTAATAGTGTAACACTCATGGAATGGTTAATAAAATTGCCAACGGATGTGGTGTTCTTCCGCCTTCTTGTCGGTAAGCGATAAGGAGGGCAAGCGATGTTTATTTATGTTACTTATCTAACTATTGTTACTAATTAACGAGTATCCATCCATCTCTGGTTGGTTGGATGTTGTAGCGTCTCTCTATAGAACTGTTTAGATATTATCTTTTGCTACAATTGCGTCACCCCTAGGTTGTTACCTTTAGATGCATTAAGGCTTGCTGAGTACCCCTAGGGTCTCACACGATAAATATTTTGTCCAGATGGACAGGTTTACGCACAGGAAAGTTAGTAGGTTGAGGAGATCGATGATGGTGGCAACAATCATTAGGTGTAGAGATTCCAGGGATGGTGATCCATGAGATCCGTGGGCGGGATGTGCTTATTTTCAGGGCATCTTATGCCAATTTACTTCTTGTCCATACTCAGATCTTGTTTTTTGCTTCCGCTTGATACTCTGATGTGTGATGTATGAGGATGTATCCTAAACTATTATCTCTATCTAGGATATTTGGATCTCGCGTATGGTGTTGAATATTTCTGTTTGAATTCTTTTAGATGGTCTGTCCCTGATGTACTATTGTATGTCACTGGCATACACACTTGTGTATGTTTTGTTTGCATACCTGTTGACTATGGCACTCACTCTTGTCATGATGTTCTTGAAAGTGGGTAGGGTGGTTGGCCGGTACTATGCCCTGCTCCGCTTCTACGGGCCTACATGTGGGTGGCCTTGGGCCTCCATGATAGAATCCCTTATCCACTTTTGGGATCATCCTGGCTTGTTGTTAGACCATAGGGTCCGAGGTATTATAATTGGTATCTGAGCCATTCCGCCCTTCAGGGACTCAACCAAGATGATCATTGTCAGTCTAAAAATATTTTTTGGTAGATATGTATACTAGGGAAAAACTAAATGTGAGAGTAGGACGGTTTCCATTTTTCTTCTTACCCACCCACCCACCCTATTTTGCTAAGGAAGTGTAATGTTTGTCTATCCTCTTCTAAAATTTCAAATAGGATTCACGTGTTTGGGGTATCTGTAGTACCATAGGTTGTGTTAACCCTTCATTGATCTGTTGCATCCAACCTTGCTTTGTAATCTGCCTTTGGTTATCAACTATTGGTACATTCCATACCAACATGTGATGGCTATGAAATACCACCTCTTTTAGTCGTATAAAATGAGCCATTTATCTCTCATATCATGTTTCTTTCAGCTATAGCTATGCCTTATATGCATGACTTCTAGTTCTCATTTAGTTTCATATGAGCTTTGCACATTTAGTAGCTTAGGTAAAATTTTATAAATTTCCTTATCTATAACATGTGTCTAGGTGTTGATGATGACTATGGTTAAAACAAAGGCAAAAGGAAGAAAGAGAGCATAGTATGGAGGAGCTGCAGGGACAAGACTTAGCCATTTGAGAAGTTGGAAAAGTGAAATTTTCCAACTTCTCAAAATAAATATCCAATACTATGGG
This sequence comes from Avena eriantha, assembly GCA_910589775.1. NCBI lineage: Eukaryota > Viridiplantae > Streptophyta > Magnoliopsida > Poales > Poaceae > Avena > Avena eriantha. The sequence goes on from OU342741.1 coordinate 342,946,084, forward strand.
GTTATATATCTCGACGAGACGAATCCAACAAGCCCAAGAACACCCAAAATGGATTTTGTATGAAGAAATGGCAGCCAAAACACCGTGGAACCCGAAGGTTTGACGAGCAACTATACGACCGGAAGCATTTTTCCAGCCATATAGTTGCGCCCGTATAGTTGCGAAAAAGGTCATAAACAACGGGATTTTGATCTAGAGAAGCCCCAGAACCTTCCCTAAGTCATATGATGGTATTGGGGGAACCCTAGGGCATCCCCAAGGCCTATATAAAGGATGGAGGACCCAAGAGAGAGTGACCAAGCCATATCCTCCACCACGGCGGAGCCCTGCCGCCATGCCACCACCATAGTCGCCTCCAATCAGATCTACACCATCTCCATCACACAAGAGGAGAAGGGACTAGGATCTTGAAGGCCTCCACATCGATCTACATCGTCATCTTCATCAACAACGTCTCCATCACCAATCCCCTTTGGTTACTTGTTGTAATTCTAGATTTAATCTTGGATTTGTACTTGTCTTTAATTGTATCATCATACTTCATCCATATTCTATCCATGATGTTGATTTCCTTCATGTGTGAGTAGTTTCCTTTGTTCTTGGGGAGATGGAGAAACCCTAGTATGAGATTGAATTGAGATAAATATTATTATGTGATATTGTTCATTATGTGTCTATGTTAGATTTCCTTCATCTTGATGTTGGGTGAAGCGCGCCACTCAATATTTGCCTCACTAAGGACTAGATGGAGGAAACTACTTATTGGTAGACGGAGGGACGATAGCACTTACGGTGACTATAAAGCTGTTGTCATTCCTTACGTATCAACTTGGGAACCGAGGAGAACTCACGGAACATTGTCCATGCCATGGGATACATCCTACAGGGTAAAGTCCCTTAATAGCAAAGTAATTCGATTAATGTTGATTGTTGTCTGCTGTGGTTATGATGAATGATGTGTGCAGTGGTTGCTGCCTATTCATCCATATATGGAGCTCCTCCCACACATATCATAAATGGTCTTATTCATTATAATAATTTTGATCACTCTTTCTAATTGCTAGCGATGGATCCAGTACTCCATGAGAACTCTTTCCATCATCTTGCATACTTTTGTAATCATACTTGCATGCTCTTATTTACTTACAGCTTTAGTTTACTTATTGTTCTCTTATTTGAAAACCCAAAAATATCTTTTACACAAAACACGCAATTTATCTTGTTACTTAGAACGTTATTTAGAATTACTATTTCAATATTTAGTTCAAAGTGTTATTAGACTTTAGACTCCTGCTCCCTGTGGGATTGATATCTTTTTTTCGAAACTAGCTATAAACGATCTGTGCACTAGCAGTCATCAAGCTATTTTCTGGTGTCGTTGGCAGGGAGTTAAGCGTTGTAGGTCTTTTAGCTTTTGTTTATTTATTTTAGTTTTGCTAGATTTTGTTTTAAGATTTCTTTATTTGCTACATTTGTATTTTTTTCTTTTGTTTACAAACCAAAAACCCATCAAAATATTTGTTACTAATCATGTCTTCCAAGATAACTACCATCCAACAGATGAAATCTATAATGTAGGAGTCAAAGGGAAGGACTTTGGGAGATATTCATAAGAGGCAAGGCATATTAAAAGAATGGTTGGCTTGGGTGGACAAGTATTCATACACACTATGTGCCTCTTATCAATTATGTTGTGATTATTGCGGATCTCCAGATCACCTCAATTATCAATGTAAGTATAATTATTTTGATACTGAACTAGCAAACTATAATTGAGATGAGTTTAAATGCCTTGCTAGGGAGGACACATTACAATTTGTACTTTTTACTGGTTGCAAAGAGTTGTTATTTCGTTTAAGAGATATACAGGTAGAAAGTAAACCACTTTATATGATCTATAAAGAAGTTCACCCTATATTCTGCTATTGCCAAGATAACTTCCATGATAATAAATTTATTGTTGGGCAGAAAGCTGTCATGGAAGAATCTAACCTTTTGCAGGGTGCTCCAAAAGATAATGTGAAGGGAATTCCACTCAAAGAGTCTCCACCTAAACCACCAGAACATGTTGTTAATAAATAGGTGGCACTTGATGTTTCACCCTCTCCACTAGTGGAAGGTAAGCCCGAAGGTAAGACTATCACTTAGCTACTCGCAAATTATCTTAGTAAGAATTAAGAGGAGTAACTTGATCAACCACTTGAATCTCTTACTTCTGAAAATAACTTTCCACACACAAATAGTATGCATGCAAACAATATCTAATTATCTAGTAATGATTTCTATAAGTCCCAAAATTATGATGATTGTTCTGAGGAGGATTCATGCTTAGACAGTGATTTTGGGGACTTTGGTGAGGGACTAAAAGATGAATCTTTCTATGAATATTGTGATGCTATTAACATGGGACATCAATCCTCATTGGAAGAGGAGGATGAGTATTTTGAAGAACAAGTGAGCAATATGATGGTAAGAGAAATGTATTCCCAAATAGTGGAATATGCTAAAAAGTTAATTTCTTCGGATACGATAGACGCTCCAATAATATGTCCTCAATGTATGAAACTTCGGCACTCCTTTTGTTTTCAATGCTCTGATACCTTTAATTAATCTTCAGTGTCTTATAATAATGTTGATGTTACTAGTGAAGTATTAGAGTATATTATCTTTGAAGGTTCCCATGAGTTGATAATACATGTCATATCACGTATTAATAGTGAAGATAGTGTTCTCATAAAAGTAGCTTATGAAATCCTGCAACGTATTTCTTGGTATTCTCATGAACGTTTTAGTGAGAATACACTTATTGTGAGCAGTAAGGCACGAAGAAAACCTGTAGCGCATAAAGTTACTTGTTTGCAGGGAATCTCATTGGAGAAGGATGAAGTTCCTTCCCAAGAAGAGGATGAACATGAACAAGAACTACTAATCCTTGAGGATATGCAACTACTGGACACGTGGGACCAGGTGGATTACTATTCTGGTAATTTGTCAAATTTATTCGAAGGGATGAGGCAATATAATGGTAAGCCTAACAAGCTTTATGATTATGAATGGATTCCTCTCTTTAAATAATCTTTATCAACGAATACTCACATAAACGGTAATAATGTAAAACTCTTGGAATACATAGTTTATGAAGGGTCTCATGAGTTGCTTAGGAAAATTGGCATTATTATGAAAAGTAGTGATAATGAGGATTTAGCAAGGTATCATAATATTATGGATTATATTGTCAATTATGGTCAAGAACATTTTAGTGGGAATGCACTTGTGATAAAGAGTAAGGAGCTATGTAAAACAATAATTCTTGAGACTGACATTTTGCAGGAACCACTGGATAATGAGGAGGAATACCAAAAATGTGAGGTTGAAGACAAACATCATTCTACTAATAATAAGTTTGTTTATGATGCCTTAGTCTCTAGTAATGATTCTTATTGTGTTGAAACTGACGATAATTTATCTGTAGAGGCTTTATGCCTAAATACTCATTTGGATAACACTAATAATGATGAACTAGAGATAAATCATTGTAGTATTAATGAGCAGGTTTTGGGAGAGCACATCTTTGATGAGACATTTGTTGATGATGCTTCTTTTTGTGATTGGATTGATAACTCTAGAACTGAGGAACTTGTTAGCAATGGTGATGAACTAGAGAATAGAGACATTTTTGAATTTTTCCCTGCTGCTAAAGATGAGTATTATGAAGTTTTTCCTTGTGATAGTGTAGCCCAAGAAGAGTACTATGAATTGTTTGACTTTACATGTAAATATCTAATCCTTTTGTTGTAGCTATATAGGGAGGTATGCTCACCACACATGGCGCATCAATTATCATTTGTGAGCAATAACACATTTATCTACAAGAATCCGATGCACCGCAAGCGGGTGAGACTTTGACCAGGCTATAATAGTAAGTGTTCCAAACCTCTTTTGGAGGTAAGAGTAAATAATTCTCTAGATCCTATCTATTGAAATAATATTGGAGAAAAGCCTGGTTACTTGGTTATAAGAAAGCGCTCCCTAAGAGGCAACCCGGAAGCCATTAGGTGTCTTTCTTAGTTTTGTGTCTTGAGTCTTGATGCATTCATGTTGAATTACCATTTTTATTCTTTGCATGATTTTCTATTAGAGCTATCTTGTTGTAGTTTTCAAAAGGTAGAATTTAATTGTTACTATGTGTTGCATAACTCAGCAGTACTTAAATCCTGTTTTATATATGCTGTTGTTGGTCGAAAATTAAAGTTGTTATTTTACTATCAAAACATGGTGTTTCGCTAAGTTACAGGTTAAAAAAGAATTCTCAACGACCAACTATACAACGGGAATAAAAAATCCCAGCCATATAGTTTGGCCGTATAAATATCTTTGCCATCAACTAATTTTCTTTCGGAGGTACAGAAGGTTGAACGACCAACTATACGGTGGGCATAAAAATTCCAGCCGTATAGTTTCGGCCGATAGATATCTTTGCCATCAATGAATTTTCTTTCACAGGTACTGAAGGTTTAATGACCAACTATACAGCGGGAATAAAAATTCCGGCCATATAGTTCCAGCCGTATAGTTATCGATGCCTTTGTAAAATTTCTTTTCTAGGATACAAAAGGTTTGACGACCAACTATACGGCGGGACCTTTTTGGTCCGGTTGTATAGTTGCGCCCATATAGTTGGGAAACCCCATCAAATGCCAACTGGAAGGTAACCGTTGCTCAAAATTTTATTCTTTCTTCTTCTGTCTTCTTCGAAAAACCTCAAAACACCACCAGGGAGCTTCTCCCATGATCTAGATAAGCCGAGCATATGTAAGCAATAAATTTCTACCTCAGAAAACTCATAGACTGCAATTCTCTATAGAAGTTCATGTTTTCTTTTTTACTTTGCTCTTATCGGTGGGGTAAACGAATTATGTTCGTATACCAAACCAATGCATTTTATTTTGTGTGTTATTTTCACAGGGACTTGAACCTTGCATGATGACGTTTATGGTAGTGCTGAACGTGCAAAAACTCACATGAGCCACTTGGTTTCTTCAATTCCACGCTTTGACAATCAGTGTCTGATAAAACCTTCCAACTCAAAGCTCTTTTAATAAGCGCATAGGGGCTGCACACTCGTGTCTCTTATCCTGTTTCGCTTGGACCTCATCACAATCTAGGAGAGGCATCTTATAGAACTAGTTTGTTGACTTAAGCGCGGTGCTTAGGTTGATGAACTGACTCAGTGGGACTTGTATTTTTATCACTTGTGAGCTAAACCCGTGTCTATAGAAACACAAAAATATTTCGTTTTCTTTTTAGTTTTTAAGCAGGTCCTCAAGGAAGGCACACCGGGCCATATCAATAAATACATGTTGAAGCAAAGGTTCCTTGTCCATCAAAAGAGAGGTTACTTGTATCTCAATGGTAAAGTGTGTCACCCTTGTTTTCAACTAAGCTTGGGGAGGTAACCACTTATCACACTCTCTTTTGGAAACTGTATTTTCTCTTTTCTTTTATTGATATACTCAAGTTTGGTTCTTTCAAAGTTCTAAGCTTGGAGGTTTCTTCTACATGTGTAGAGTCTTGTGCAATGTTCGTATTCGATGAAGGTTTAATGCAATCATGTATCCCGCTGTTTTTGAATGCTTGTTTAAGTGAGTCTAGTTTTGTATTCATATGGGGATACACTTGCTCATGATAGACGCCATAGGATTTGACTTAGAGCTTGTATGCATCTTGCCAAATTGTTTATCAAGCTTGTGACACTATTTGTGATCCTCTAGAAAACATTGCCACAATCTCTACACTTGGAAAGAATGAATACTTGATCAAGATCTTTTGAAATTTGTTGGTTGTCACTAAATAGCTTTGTCTTAAATGAATAGGTTATGCTCGTTTAGTGAAATTTGTTGGTTGTCACCAAACTATCAAGTCTATTGTCACTAAATTGCATTCTTAAATTTCACTAAATGAATAGCTTTGTCTTAAATTTGTTGGTTGTCACTAAATAGCTTTGTCTTAAATGAAATTTGTTGGTTGTCACTGAATAATGTCAAAACAATAGACTTGATAGTTTGGTCATGGAAGGAGTTGTCAATTGGAAATGATATTTCGAAGTTTTGAGTTCTATGCTAAATAAGGTGTTTTTTAATTGTCTTAAGAGTCTAGCCTTAAAGATACTCAACACCATAGATGTGATGATCGGCCTAACAGTACTCTTTGAAAGGATTTTCTTGAAGAAACTAATATTTAACGGTAATTGAAACGCATGCCAAATCTTGACATGTTGATTAAAGTATGATATTGCTTTATGCGTGTCTGCACCACTATCGCACAACTTGGGATGCTAACAACTCCACTGGCCTTTGAACAGTCCAAAAAGAGGAAACTCTTGGAGTTTGGCTATGAGTTACCCAACATATGTAGCATAAATGCTATATTTGGGTATTTGTATTCTCATGGGCCCACGTTCAAAGCGAAAGAGGGAATACTCCTCTAACCATTATGAGAAATCATTATACCGACAAGGGAAACCTTGTTAATGGTCACGAGTATCCATTCTTAGCCTGCACAGTCTGATTAAACACACTAAGTTTTGGCATGATCTCATTACTGATGAACTGAAGTTTTAGAAAGACAAAGAATAGAAAAAGAGTGTTTGATAGCCATGATTCATTGATGTGGATGACCAAATGAGACACTCTAATTCTATGCTTCTTTTGACATGTTCTCGCATTTCCTTTTGGCATAAATCTCGATACTAAGAGATAAACTTTCTAAAAGCTCAATAACCGATGCACTTGAGAGCCTTAACTAGATGACATGATTGGGTAGAATCGATTCCTATTTATGCTTGACATCTATTTGTGACTAAGTTTTGCCTCATAAAAAATAATGATATGAAAACTTATACAAAGGGTGCAATAATAGGATCTCAAGTTTGTCTGCAAGTAGATTCCCTATTGACATGGAGCATATAAGTTTTGATGAATCTTTAGTGGTCTTTATAACTGATCTTGTGTTGCCTTGTATGAATACATGTTTTCTCTCTTCAAGCTTGTAGAAGAAATAATGATGCAAGGCATTGATTTCCAATTATAAGCTATTTCATAACAATTAATTTATTATCGACCCTTCCTGCTCGAGGGCGAGCAAGGTCTAGCTTGGGGAAGTTGATGGCTGTGAAATACCACCACTTTTAGCCATATAAAATGAGCCATTTATCTCTCATATCATGTTTCTTTCAGCTATAGCTATGCCTTATATGCATGACTTCTAGTTCTCATTTACTTTCATATGAGCTTTGCACATTTAGTAGTTTAGGTAGAATTTTATCACTTTCCTTGTCTATGACATGCGTGTAGGTGTTGATAATGATTATGGATAAAACAAAGGCAAAAGGAATAAAGAGAGCATAGTATGGAGGACCTGCAGGGACCAGACTTAGCCATTTGAGAGGTTGGAATAGTGATTTTTTCCAACTTGTCAAAATAAATATCCAAGACAATCGGATTGTAGCCCTCAACGAGACGAATCCAACGAGCCCAAGAACACCCAAAATGGAGTTTGTATGAAGAAATGGCGGCCAAAACACTGCGGAACCCGAAGGTTTGACGAGCAACTATATGACCAGAAGCATTTTTGGTCGTATAGTTACGCCCATATAGTTGCAAAAAAGGTCGCAAACGACAGGATTTCGCCCCAGAGAAGCCCCAGAACCTTCCCTAAGTCATATGGCAGTATTGGGGGAACCCTAGGGCACCCCCAAGGCCTATATAAAGGAGGCAGGACCCAAGAGAGAGTGACCAAGCCATATCCTCCACCACAACAGAGCCCTGCCGCCGTGCCACCGCCATAGCCGCCTCCAATTAGATCTACACCATCACCATCACACAAGAGGAGAAGGGACTAGGATCTTGAAGGCCTCCACATCGATCTACATCATCATTTTCATCAACAACATCTCCATCACTGATCCCCTTTGGTTACTTGTTGTAATTCTACATTGAATCTTGGATTTGCACTTGTCTTCAATTGTATCATCATACTTCATCCATATTCTATCCATGATGTTGATTGCCTTCATGTGTGAGTAGTTTCCTTTGTTCTTGGGGAGATGGAGAAACCCTAGTATGAGATTGAATTGAGATAAAGAGTATTATATGATATTGTTCATTATGTGTCTGTGTTAGATTTCCTTCATCTTGATGTTGGGTGAAGCGTGCCACTCAATATTTGCCTCACTGAGGACTAGATGAAGGGAACTAATTGTTGGTAGACGGAGGGATGATAGCACTTATGGTGACTATAAAGTTTTTGGCATTCCTTACGCATCAACTTGGGAACCTAGGAGAACTCACGGAACATTGTCCATGCCATGGGATACATCCTACGGGGTATAGCCCCTTAATAGTGCAGTAATTCGATTGATGTCGATTGCTGTCTACTGTGGTTATGTCTGATGATGTGTGTACTAGTTGCTGCCTATTCGTCCGTATATGGAGCTCCTCCCACACATATCATAAATGTTCTTATTCATTATAATAATTTTGATCACTCTTTCTAATTACTAGCGGTGGATCCACTACTCCTTGAGAACTCTTTCCATCATCTTGCAGAATTTCGTAATCATGCTTGCATGCTCTTGTTTATTTATAGCCTTAGTTTACTTGTTGTTCTCTTATTTGAAAACCCAAAAATATCTTTTACACAAAACTCGCATTTTATCTTGTTACTTAGAATGTTATTTAGCATTACTATTTCAGTATTTAGTTCAAAGAGTTATTAGACTTCAGACTCCTGCTCCCTGTGGGATCGATATCTTTATTTCGAAACTAGCTACAAACTATCTATGCACTTGGAGTCATCAATAGGCTTATGTGTAAACCGACGCGATCTATTCGACTCTTTGTTAACCAACGCGATCTTGTTAAGGGTGTTCATGCTTTAGTATGCTTTCACTTAATGTGGAGTTGCTAATCTCTATCTGTTAAGTGGTTTTGCGCATCTAGTTGGTATTATAATGCCAAAAATGCGGAAAACATTCTTTGAGACATCTGTGTTTCCACACTCCTTTTCAGTTGTGTGTGATACACTATTCACCTTCTATTTTCGGCATGTTCATGCTAACTCGATCTTTTGCTACCTGTGCTTTAATATGAAGTTTTTACTTCATCTTAAATTCTTTTGGGCTTCTACGAGCCTACATGTGGGTGGCCTTGGGCCTCCACGGTAGAATCCCTTATCCATTTTTAGGTTCATCCTAGCTAGTTGCTTAGAGCGTAGGATCCGAAGTATTACAAAGTAGAACATCATTAGCCAAACTTTGGCATACCTGCCATTTCTGGAGTAGTTTCCTACTTCAATATCAATGTAGATCTTGCCTTTTCTCTAAGCATACGATGATATGCTCAACTGTAGTTCAGTGATTTATTCATGAATCACCTTAGAACATGTTCTTCTAATTAAGAATGTGGGTCACACTTTTGCCAAGTATGCAACATGGTTATGGAAGAGACATATGACAGACATATGGGATGAAGGTCGTCCATTTCCTTCCTTTCAACCATCGTTGTTTATACCCAATGTTTCTCCTAGTTTTACAAGTAAGAACATCCTTATTTTCTTGTTCCATTCTAAACTGCTTCATAATCCAATCTAGGACATTCTGAACTTTCTTCAGAATCTAAATGATAGTTTCTGATACTAATGTTCGTTAAGCATATCAATCAATCTTGATAGATTTCAATATTTAATGTATTGTTCAACTTCATTCACATAATATCTACTAATTTAAATATCATTAATATCAATTACACCATTCACTATATGTCGTACACATATACTAGAATGATTTCACGCTCCCACGCAAATTTGCTATCATAATTGAGACATTTTGAGATATCCTCTTAGCTCCCACTCAAATATGTCATTCACACATTTGATGAAGAAACTATTTATCTCCCACTTAAATACTTCACAAGTGTAGGTCTTCTTGATATTTTGGCAATTCCAAAATCCTTTGATCTTTTATCAAATTGAGAACTTCCCAGTATAAGATACTCCAACATCCATATGGTTCAACAAAACCTGCTTATTGTACTGATTATAATCCTTCTTCAATCATTGTCATCGAAGAACTTGCAGTTTTCAAAACCAACTATCAATTCTTAAATTGTAGTAATTGCTAGGTGTAAATCCAATAGGCTGAAGCATTAGTACACAATTGTAGTCAATCATTGAATTTGTCAAAATGATCTTTGTGAAAAAAACAAGCTGTATGTTTTTCTGAAGTTTCATGTCTTTCTCATACCTTTATAGTTATTCGCGAAAGATTAAGTAACTATCTTACTTAATAAGATCAAGTAACATATTACTTTTACAATATTAAATGTTGTCGGAGATTTGTCCCATGAAGGAACTAGGGTCCAACGATCCCTTGGTTCGTGAGGGGGCTGAACACGTGATTCCAAAGGAACTGAGCGACGACAATGGCGATGTATCAAGCACCCGATAGAGAGGTGACACCGGTTTTTTACCCAGGTTCGGGACCCTCGTGAGGAGGTAAAGCCCATACTCCTGCTTTGTTGTATTGCTCGCGTTCTTTGGGAGGGTACAATGGAGGATGAAAGTCAGGGTTTTTGATCTCAAGCATGGATCCCCTCCAAGGTAGGAGAAAGGCCCCTTATATAGGGCGGCGTTGGGCCTCTTTCCCTGGTCTACTGGTAGGAAGGGTCACCATAGTGCCGCCCCTCATAGTCCTGGTCTATAGGGTTGCTTTTTGGTGGACTAGGTCTTGGGTGCTTGAGCGCCTCTCCATCTGCTGGTAAAGTGCTCTTCTTTTACGCTGTTTGTACTTGCTCGGCGCTGACCGCTGCCTCTCTTGCACCAAGGTACCCTAGACCTGTCCTGCTCTTGCTGGAGCTATACCTCCGCTGGTCAAAGCCCTGATGGTCTCACTTTTGACTAGGACCCGATCTCGGGGACCGCGGGGCGTGGGCATCCAATGCCAGCGTTGTTCTTGTTGTTTCCCTAACAGGGGAGTCATGTGCTCCTCGCGGTTCCACCCTCTGGAAGCCTTTAGGGGGGTCGAGTGTGACACACCTCGCGAGGAGAGTGACACTTCCCTTGTGAGGTCTACCCCAGCCCACCGCGCCAGCCAGACGTAGACGGGTCGGGGTACCTCTATACCAACTATATGATAGTAGCCCCCGACCGGTTGGGCCGAGCGCTGCACCTATGTCGTAGAGGGACTGTATGGCCATTCCGACGTCTGGTGCCATGTGGAATGTGTGTCGCTCTAGGTTCCCTAGGCGCCTTCTCGGAAGGTGCGTGCCTAAGTGGAACCAACTTCTGCCTACAAGGAGGGAGCAGCCCCATGGAGCCGAGATCTATTCTTCTCCGCTTGCCCCCTTGCACTTGCTTCCTTTGGCCAACTACCCTCGCCTGCCACACACGATGTCCCCTAGTGGAGCCCCGGTAGTGGCGACAGGGAAACGACCTCTGCCCAGCCCCCCTAGAGAGGAAGATGAGGGAGAGGAGATGGGGGGCGGGGAGTGCTGCTGCCCTCCACCATCCGGACGGATGCCGGTCTTGACCGGTGTTGCTCGTAGCTCGCCTCTGACCGGAATGAGTGGGGGAAGACCAGAGTGTGGCCTGGATCGATGGATCTAGCGGGCCTCTCTGGCCCCGTGCATCCGTTCTTCTATCACACTGTGATCGCGGGGTTGATTCTGTCGTTCTCCCCCTTTTTCATGGCGGTTTTGAAGCACTACCAGATCTGTGCTCTCCCCTGCACCCCAACTCTGTCACCACCCTTGCCATATTTGCCTGCTGGTGCAAGATGTTCATGGGGGTGAAGCCTTCTGTGGCATTGCTGCACCAGATGTATGCCCGTCACATCACTTCCACCAAGCGCATAGCTGGCTGCGCCTCCTTCGTGAAGGAGGGGTCGCTTGGACCCCAAATGGCCTGGACAAAGCGCGCGGATGACTTCTGGAAGCGCTGGCTCATGATGGATGTGCTGGAGGACATCCCTTACCTTCTGCCTCCCACCACGCTATCTAAGAAGGTCAACAGCCGATGGTCCACGGCGAACCTGGAGGGGGACAAGGTAGATGCCTTAGTCATTCGCATTGAGTAGCTCAACTCCTCCGGTCTGACGGGACCCCTCGTCGCCCTAGAGTTCCTTCACCTCAGGATTGCTCTGCCGCAAAAGCACAACAAAGACCTGTGGGACTTTTCCGCGGGAGATCATTTGGCCCTAGGGGACGGTATCTCTGATGAACCCAACATGGTGGGATTTATCCACGAGCTTCTACACAACTCCGCCACCTCCAAGCTTCTTGAGGGAGTCCTGCCCCTCTACCTAAACCCTCGTAGTGCAGAGATCCGGGCCTCGCTTCCCCAGTTCGACGAGTGGGGGATTATCCCTCCTAGTCACATGGGCGAGCGCGCGAACCTCCTAGGCACGGTTCCTCCCACCGTGGCCCCATCCGAGGCCTCTCCCGACACCGCTGCCAGGAAGGTTGTAGGTATGGGGGATCCTTCCACCGGGGTTGGACCTTAGGAGGCATCTCGATAGAAATGGGCCCAGTACGAGGGTCCACCTCCAGAGGAGGCCGTGTCGAGAAGCGGCGGGTCCTGTCCCGCCAAGGTCATCGTTTCTCCCGGTGCGAGCCGGGGTTGCTAGGGCGTGCTCTCGACTAGGGAGACATCATGTAACCATCGATGTCCCCATTTCTTTACCGGATCTTCTGACCTCAGCTCACCCGAAGGACCTTTGCATAAAAGGCCGCCCGTGGAAGTAGCCGCGGCTGAAACAGACCACCTCCTAGAAGGTCCGGCCTATGGTGCACCCCCTAGACCTATAGGGAGAGACCCAGGTTGTGCAGGTTGCACCCGAAGAAAAGGCGACCGCCTCCCCTCCGCGCGCGACCCCTGCCACCTCCTCCCCGGGCCCCTGGTTGTGAAGGTGGATGAGGTGGGTGAGGAGTGTCCCCAGGGCTCCCCTCATGAAGCCACTTCCCCCAACCGTGGTGAAGGCCGCGGATGTCGTGGGGGCGGTTGGGGTAGCTTCCGCTCCTGGGACACCGGGGTGTGTGGCCCCCGTTGTTCCGGAGAGCCGCGTGTCCCTTGCACTGGCCCTCGCGTCTCCTCCATGCCAAGCGGACGCTCCTGAAGAGGCTCCTCCTGGCGGGCGGCACGACGAGTCCTGGGAGCTGGTCATGGTGGAGCCAGGATACTCCCCCCGCACCGAGCTCCCAGGAAAGCTTGTTTCTGGCCTGCGCGTCGAGCTAGACCAATTCCTGGTCGAAGTGGTTCCTGAGGATCTGCAGCTAACCCTAGAACCAGAGCAGCTCGCGGGATCTCAGAAAGCGGTGGAATTCGTGCGGGAGCGCGCCCGTGTCAACGCGGAGGGAATGCTCCGAGACTCTTCCACGCGCGTGACGAAGATCATCGCCGATGCTGAGGCCGAGGTTTCGTGGATCGGGGATGCCTTATCTACCCGTAAGAAGGATGTTTCCGCCCAGGGGTTGGTAGTAGCCCAGAGCTGGAAAGAGCTCGAGGCTTAGTCCCAGGAGACAGAGGCCAATCTGTCGGAGGCCTAGGAGTCCCTTACCCAGGAGTGGGAGGAGAACTGCAAGCTCCGCGATGCCCTTACGATGGAGGAGGAGCTCTGAAAGGGTTCGCTTCAGGATGCCGAGGGGCTCCATGGCAAAATCAGGGACTTGAAGGAGTTCCTTGCTGCTGCCTCCCGGGCTGGGAAGGATCACGAGCGGGTAGCTCGCGAGGCGCTGGAGGCCCATCATAAGTATTTCCACTCCCTTGCTGAGCAGGGCGCTACAGTCCTCCTGCTCATGGGGGTAGAAGGTTTCATCACGCCGTAGTTTCAAGATGGCTGTGAGGTCGAGGCGTCCTTGAAGCTCGCGCGCAGGGTTCTGAGCCCCTTAAGCACGGGAGCGTAGGTCCTGAACGGTTTCATTTCCTCGGAGTGCGACGCGATGCTGACCGCGGTGGGGAAGTCCCTCTTCACCAACTTCTTGCAGCTATGGCCTGACCTCGACTTCTACTAGGTCGTGCAGCAATTGGCCGATGTGCTAGCCCTCGAGGCGAGGGTCACCCCACTCGTTGATCTGCTGGTCGAGACATTTCCATGCAAGATGGGCGATGAGGGGGAGGCCGAAGCCGATGTCTTGGGTGACTCCGCCGTGGCAGAAGAAGAAGAACGTCTCCACCAGGTGAGCACCGAGGCCGCCGCTAGAGTGGCCTGATTCTTGTCCCTGTAACGCTTGCGGATTGCTTTAGCACTTTGTCATCTCTTTGCTAAGACTTGTAAGGGTACCTTCCCCTCAATCGAAGCCTTAACTATCTGCTGTCACGTTTTTGGCCTCCAGGGGACGGCGTGCCAGCCCGTAGGTTCCTTGTGGAGGGGGACTAGGGTCTTTGCATCCTGCAGGGCCTCTTGAGGGGTTTTCCTTCGTGGCGCCCCGCTTTCTCCCTTGTGAGAGGATCTCGCGACTTGTGTCTCTCCCATAGGCCCTCAAGAAGGCTGCCGTGGGCTCTACATGTTGGATTCCGTCCCGTAAGTCCCCCTACGAGGGGACTGTAGGATGCGTACTTTCCCCATGCAGTCCCCCTGTAGAGGCGACTGTAGGTTCCGCACGCCGGTTGAGGGTTTGTCTCAAGGATCGCCCCGCTTGTCCCTTGCCAAGGAGGTCGCGGGGCTTGTACCTATCCCGTAGGTCCCTCAAGGAGGAGGCCGAAGGCTTAAGTCCCTCGATGAGGTGACCGTAGGGCGTGTGCTTTCCCTGTATAGTCCCTAGGAGAGGTAACCGTAGGTTCCGCACGCCGCTTGAGCGGTAGTATCAAGGGTCGCGCTGCTTGTCCCTTGCCTGGGAGGTCGCGGGGCTTGTACATGTCCCATAGGTCCCTCAAGGAGGAGGCCGTAGGCTCTGTATGTTCGGTTCCGCCCTATAAGTCCCTCGAGGAGGTGACCGTAGGGCGCGTACTTTCCCTGTATAGTCTCTTGGAGAGGTAACCGTAGGTTCCGCTTGCCGCTTGAGGGGTAGTATCAAGGGTCGCCCCGCTTGTCCCCTGTTGGGGAGGTCGCGGGGCTTGTACCTGTCCCGTAGGTCCCGTAGGTCCCTCAAGGAGGAGGCCATAGGCTCTATACGTTCGGTTCCGCCCCGTAAGTCCCTCGTGAAGGTGACCATAGGGCGTGTACTTTCCCTGTATGGTCCCTCGGAGAGGTAACTGTAGGTTCCGCATGGTGTATTCTTTCCCTTTGCGTGCCGTGTGAGGATTATCAAGCACCGGGAACCATGTGTGAGGTGACTTATTGCCAGAGCTAGTCCGCAAGTTTAGAGCTCGACACTTTAGGCCCCAGCACTAACCAAGGGTGGCAACGGCGGTAGGTACTGTGTCCATCCGTTGCTCACACGGTGTGCAAAAGGGAGAAACACCAGAAAAGAAGCGAAGATGCAAACGAGGAAGTCAATGGGAAAGACCGAAAAAACGAGCCATCATTCCTGAATATTCACACCATCCTAGGGGAGAGTTATTTGTTACTGCTGCCGCCATGAGTGGAAATCATGGGTAGAACTTGAGAAGGTGCTGGATGTTCCAGGCATTGGGGATCAGGACGCCTTCCTCCATTTCTAGTCGTGCCACGCTTGGCCTTGCGATGTGCGTGACCCGGAAAGGGCCTTCCCACATCATAGAGAGCTTGTGGAGACTCTCGCGAGAGAGGATGCATCGAAGGACAAGGTCCCCTACCTCCAGGGTGCACGCTCGTAAGTTGCAACAGTGTACCAGCGTAGTGCCTGCTAGTACCTGGCTGCCCATACGTTGACCTTGTGGCAAGTTTCCTCGATGAGGATGAGGTCATCACAATGTAGTTCCTCTTTTATCGTCTCATTGAAGGAGAGCACCCGAGGGAGCCGTCCTTGAGCTCTGCAAGGATGACAGCCTGAGCATCATAAATGAGGAAGAAATGGGGCTCACCCGTTGGCTTGGTTACAGTGGTGCGGATGGACCACAACACCCCTGAGAGGGCGTCCAGCCACCCTCGCCCGCACTCATTGAGCTTGCAGCGGAAACTCTTGGTGTTGAGCCCCTTCAGGACTTCCGTGTTTGCTCATTCCGCTTGTCCGTTACTGCGGGGGCAGGCGACTAATACGTAGCAGATCTTGGTGTGAATGTCCTCGCAGTAGGACTGGAACAGTCTGATGGTGAACTGGTTGCCATTTTTGGTGATGATACGGTTGGGTACAGCGAAGCTGCATAATAGGCCTTGGATGAACTTTACCGCTGACCGCGCCGGGACGGTTCTGACCGGTTCTACCTCAGCCGACTTAGTGAATTTGTCAATTGCGACATAGAGGTATTGGTAGCCCCCCGGGAGCCCACGGGAAGGGCCCCAAAATGTCCAGCACCCAGACCACGAAGGGCCATGAGAGTAGAATGGTTTGCAGCTGCTGAGCCGACTAGTGTATTTGCTTGGGGTGGAACTAGAAGGTCTCACACGACTTCACCAGTTCCATGGTGTCATCGAGCATGGTAGGCCAATAGAATCCGCTACGAAAGGCCTTCCCCGCAAGAGTACGTGCCGAGGCGTGGTGGCCGCATTCCCCGGCATGGATGTTGGTCAGTAGCTCGTGCCCCATTGTCGTTCGAGATGCATCGGAGGGCAACACCATTGGGGCGGCGACAGTAGAGGTCCCCATCCATGATGTAGTACTTCTTCCCCTGCGGACGAGACTTTTCGCCGTGTCCTCACTATCTGGGAGGATTACTTCCTAGAGATAGCTCTTGAGCTCAGTGATCCAACCCGACTCCTAGGTTGTGGTTGCTAGGACAAGCCTACTTCTTGAGGGCAGTCCGTAGTCGAGGGCGCCTGACAACGGCGGGGCAGGAGCTCCTCTAGGTGAGCTGTATCCTTTATAGGGATGGTCGAGGGTTCGAACAACCTTTCCTCGAAGACCCCCGACTGCTGCGACTCCTGTCGGGACACATGCTTAGCGATTTATTCCACCTTGTGGTTGTCTCTGCGAGGGATGTGGAGCAGGTCCATGCCCAGAAAATACTTCTCCAGCCTTCGCACTTCCTCTAGGTATGCTGCCATGTGCTCGTCCTTGGGATGGTAGCTTTTGTTGGAGAAGTTGACAAGGAGTAGGGGATCTCTCTGGACCGTGATGCGCTTGATGCCGAGGGCGATGGTTGCCTTGAGGCCGGTGATCAAACCCTCATACTCGGTGATGCTATTGGAGTGCTTGTCTCCATCCTTGAAGCGCAACTGTACGACATAGGAGAGTTTGTTGCCTGCGGGAGATGTAAGCATGGAGGCCTCCCCGACGCTGTCTGTTGAAGGCCCCATCGAAGTTCACAGTCCAGCGCCCTAGGGCTAGCTTCCCAGGAATATGGGTTATCTCCTCTTGGGGCTTGCTTCCCCCAAGGTCAGTCCACTCTACCGCGAACTCCGCCAGGGCCCTCGCACGGACGGTGGGCATGGTGTCGAACGTCAACTTGAAGGGATGCAGATTGATGGCCCACTCGACCACACGGCCTATGGCATTGGGATTGCACAGGATCACCTCTAGAGGAAACTTTGTGACCACCCTAATGGGGTGGCCCTAGAAGTAGTGGTGCAGCTTGCACAACGCCACGAGGAGTGCGTATAGGAACTTCTGCTGCATAGTGTACCTTTCCCGTGCATCCCTAGGCACCATGCTGACGAATTAGACTGGCCGCTGCATAAGCTCATTGGTTTTGGCTATGGCTTGGTCGACGGTCCCGTCATTGGCTCTCGTCCGGTCGCTTTCGGCATAGCACCCGAGCCCTTGGGAGGGTTCACAGCCCGTGCCTTTCCCTTCTTGTCCACCACCTCTTCACACTCTGCAACCAGGACAACGCTCGCTGTCTGCGGCATGGCTTCTAGGTACAATAGCAACGGCTCGCTCTCTTTGGGGGCCACCATGATCGGAGGACTCGTGAGATACCACTTGAGGGCTTCGAATGCCTCGTCGGCCTCCGGAGTCCACTGGAACTTGCCGGTGCACTTCATCATATTGAAGAATGGTAGGGCCTTTTCGTGGAGCTTGGAGATGAACCTTCCCAAGGCCGCTACGCATCCGGCCAAACGCTGCATTTCCTTGAGCCGCGTTGGTGGGCGCACATCCTTGATGGCCCGGACCTTGTCGTGGCTGGCCTCGATTCCCCGGTGGGACACCAGGAAACCGAGGAGCTTTCCCGATGGGACCCCGAACATGCACCTGGTGGGGTTGAGCTTGATGTTCACCCGACGCAAGTTGGTGCAGGTTTCCATCAGGTCCGCCACCAAGGTGTCTCTTTCGCAAGTCTTGACCACGAAGTCATTGACGTAGGCTTCCACGTTTCTTCCCATCTGCCCGCCCAGCGCGATGTGCATGAGGCTCTAGAAGGTGGCACCAACGTTCTTGAGGTTGAACGACATGCATGTGTAGCAGTACACTCTGCACGGGGTGATGAAGGCAGTCTTCTCCTCATCCTCCTTGGCCATCTTAATCTTATGGTACCCCGAGAAGGCGTCCAGGAACCACAACAGGTCGCAGCCTGTCGTGGAGTCGACGATCTGGTCTATCTGCAGGAGAGGGAACAGATCCTTGGGGCACGCTTTGTTAAGGTCGTTGAAGTCGATGCAGACTCTCCCACCCCCGGTGGCCTTGGTAACCACCACGGGATTCACGTGACAGTCAGCGTCTAGGACCTCCTTGATGAGGCACGCCTTGACTAGCTTCTCCATCTTGGCGATGATGAACTATTTCTTCTCTACTGACTGCTTCCACGGCTTCTGCTTTTCCAGGAGCGTCGCGGGGCATACTTCCAGATGATGCTCGATCACTTCTCGGGGCACCCCTATCATGTCTGACGGGGTCCCGGCGAACATGTCTGTGTTGGCCCGGAGGAAGGAGACGAGGGCTTCCTCCCTTGCGGCTAGGAGGCTAGCCCGATGGTGATCGTAGCCCTTGGTACCGCCGGGTCGAGGGGGGACTTATTGGTCTTGGCGCTCTCCTGGGAGAATGCTGGCTTCTTCTTGCTAGTGACCCCGGTGGTGCATAGGGTGTCCTCCTTGGGAGACGCCGCCGGCTCAGTGCGTCCTTCCTCCGGGGATGGGGAACATATGGGGAACAGCCAACATCGAGGCCAGTCATGGACTCCCGTCGCACTGGTGATGCCCCCTTACATGCCTGCCTGAGGGAGCACACGGCTTCGACCTCGTCGCATCGCACTGTGATGGTGGTGTTGGCTCCGCTTGACATCTTGACCAGGTTGTATAGGCGTTGTGCATGACTGCCATGAACTTAGACAGATCCAGGTAGCCTAGGATGGCATTGTAAGGCAGGGAGATCCGGGCGACATCAAAGTCGATGAGCTCCATGTTGTAGTTGTCGCTCGTCTCGAAGGTGACAGGGAGCTGAATCCGGACAAGGGGCACGGTGGTGCCCACCATGGCTCCCATGAACGGTGGGACTGGGAGGAGGCATGCACCGGGCACCCGCAGCTGCCTGAACGCCTCTTCCGAGAGTACATTCAGGCTCGCCCCATCATCCATGAGGGTCTTGGACACCACGACCCTGGTAATGGTGGGGGTGTAGACCATGGGCACGAGGCCCACCAGGTGGGTAGAGCCGGGGTGATCCGAGGCACCGAAGGAGACCGGCTGTTGAGGCCATCGGAGAGGAGCGGCAGTGGCTCTAAGCCTTACTGGCGCTAGCCCCCGGGTGAACTACTTGTGGTGTCGTCCGGAGGCGAGAGCCTAGAGGTCGCCCAAGATGCAGGTGACAATCCTGGCTGACCCTCTAAACGAGGATCCTTCGGGTTGACCTCCACGCAAGAACTTCTCGTCATGGGACCGACTGCCCGGAGGTCCTAGGAAACGCGCCTCAGCCCCCTACCTGGCGTGCCAAATGTCAGAGATTTGTCCCACGAAGGAACTAGGGTCCAACGATCCTTTGGTTCATGAGGGGGCTAAACACGTGTTTCCAAAGGAACTGACTGACGGCGACGACGATGTATCAAGCACCCGATAGAGAGGTGAGACCGGGTTTTTTACCCAGGTTCAGAACCCTCATGAGGAGGTAAAGCCCCTACTCCTGCTTTGTTGTATTGCTCGCGTGCTTCACGAGGGTACAATGGAAGATGAAAGTCTAGGATTTTAGATCTCAAGGATCGATCCCCTTCAATGTAGGAGAAAGGCCCCTTATATAGGGTGGCGTCAGGGCTCTTTCCCCAGTCTACCGGCGGGAAGGGTCACCCTTAGTGCCGCCTCCCATAGTCCTAGTCTACAGGGATGCTTTTTGGTGGACTAGGTCTTGGGTGATTGAGCACTTGTCCATCTGCTAGTAAAGTGATCTTCTTTTACGCCGTTTGTCCTTTCTCAGCGCTGCCCGCTGCCTCTCTTGCACAAAAGTACCCCAGGCTTCTCCTGCTCTTGCTGGAGCTACACCCCTGCCGATCAGATCCCTGTCGGTCTCACTTTTGACCAGGACCCGATCTCGGAGACCATGGGGCGGGGGCATCCAATGCCACCATTGTGCTTGTCGTTTCCCTCAAAGGGGAGTTGTGTGCTCCTTGTGGTTCCATCCTCTGGAAGCCTTCTGGGGGGTCGAGCGTGACACACCTCGTGAGGAGAGCAGCACTTCCCTCGCGAGGTCTACCCGAGCCCACCACGCCAGCCAGACATAGACGGATCGGGGTACCCCTATACCAACTATCCGATAAATGCAACTTTCTTTAGGATTTAATGACTCTTAGTCATTTATCGTACTTATGTCTATCATCACTTCTTCGTAGTTCGTAGGTATGTCACTTTTATGACAAGTGAATCAACAATATATTTCCACATAGTGGGAAATACCCTATTGAATCCTTCTTTTTCTAGAAAAAGTACTCAACCGGAACATTCATGATCACTATCATTAGTTTCACCTCATCCTGTAGAGTCTTGTTCCATGGAACACATTCCGTTGTGCTACTCGAGATTTGGAGTAAGATCGAATATCTTCATTTTGAACTTTCACTTTCTTCTATCAACACTTTTATCGAGAAACCCTTGTTAACAATACACTGGACAACAGCTAGTTTCTCTTCTAGTTATGGAAGATGTATTCACAATTGCCTATGAACAATCTGTAAAGTTTTATTCATAATGATTTTATCAAAGTATCTAGATACTCAAACATATCATAACTCTTATGGTGTTGTTTCGATGAATCTGGATGATTCACTTTGTTTATAAGTGTTTGCTTATTCTTTCAATTATAACTCTAATCCTTTTACGATAATCTAGTAAGAGATTATTTTAGACCAGATGTATCTAATACATTATGGTTATAACGTTTAAAACATATCAATATGCTTTGATATATTTAATCATCATAATTTGAGGAACAACTTTCACAAGTCCTTTTACATGCTAAAATCTTAACTCAAATACTAGTCATTTTGATCGAATCATAGAGACATGTATTCTCTTGTCAATTTCATATCCATCTTTTATTCTGAAAGTATTTGAACATTTCAAATGGTTTCAGACTCATGCTTCGTTTAGTAAATACCTTTTATTTACTCAAATCTGCATTCGTGTTAAATGAATAATGATATCCACCATATTGATGAATCATAATACATCATTATGTACAATATACAACAATTTAATACACATTCTATTTTACTAGAAAATATTCCATTTTAGTCACATTTGCCTCATTAGGATTGTTATGCATGTGCAAAATATCAAATATGTAATGACTTCATGTTTGTGTGAGCATGAATGCATACAACATATTTATGATGTAAACTAGTGTCATTTCATCATCAAGTTGGATATCTTTTAGCTTTGAATGTTATAAATGCATAAACCATTATCATCTAGATCATAATAAGAATAATGTATTCATAATTGAGAATGTGACCATAATATAAACCATTCATAATACTATAACAACTAATTTGTCAAAGACTCATTATGAATAACCGTCTCGTGAGATCCAAGACACACCATTAAGTTCACACACTCAAATCGATTACAAAAGTTTATTCAAATTCTAAACAATCCATACGATAAATGTAGAAGGAGAATTATTGTCAGCCATCAACATCTTGTATGCCATCAACACGCTAGGTTTCCTCATCTCCTCCATGCAACACTCAAGTAGAAGGTCCTGTTTTCATAAAACAAGAATAACTATCAGTATACTTGGTTGAAACTACAGTAAGTGTTTTGTGAGAAGCACATTTATAAATTGTATGTCATATATACCTATCGTGTCAATGATCTCCCCGACGATGGGTTCTACCTTGGCAGTTCTCAACTGCATGAAAGGTGAATTGTTCCTCTCTCATGACATATCCTAGGATGACCTATTTGTAGCTAGGAGGAAGCAAGCGCAACACCCCATCAAAAGTCTGACTTGTTATATGAACATTTCCTTCAATCCATCGAGCATACCTTATGGCACGATCTGTGGAAACTGCACCTGTAGCTCAGGTACCATTGCCCATGTTATGTTGCATGAGACGAAAATGAATAAGTCACGACAATCGTGAAACTCATCGCTCTCTTCCTCAGTTTGATTATCATCGGGAGCATCTCCTAGTGGTTCTTGTAATGTGTAGAGTGCATCATTAATGGTGTGGATGTCTCTTAAGCATTGATACTAGTCTATGAAGTTTGACCCATCTAACTTGAGATCCTCATCTCTCAGATAAGACCCATAATTGAAATTCATAGGTTTGAGGGCCATGATCTACAAATACATTTGCAAAGACATAAGACTACATTCATAATATGAGTTCAAGGTTTATAATCAAATTATTACATGAGATCTCACTAAAACTATCATCCCTAAGATTATTTTTGTGATTACACGATCCAAATTCACTATACCACCCTCGATCATCACGACCAGAGCTATAGCTGCAATGGTGGACAATGTTGTGTTGATCACATCATTCATGTGACTCGTGCTCGATCTTTCAATATTCTCGTGTTCCGAGGCCATGTTTGTACATGCTAGGCTTACCAATTTAACCTAAGTGTATTTGTAGTGCATATATGGCTTACACCTAGTACAAGAAAAGTTGGATTGTACAACAAACGGTTTTTGTGATTGAAGGCCCATTTTTCGTGGTCAAAAAGTCTTCCGCAACGGATGGACTCTGTCGTAAAAGCCCCGTCACCAAAGAATCTACCACTGTTTTTTCCCGACCGTGGTGAATTCCTTCAGCCATAGAAATTTGTGCGATCGTAGATGTGTTTCTCAGCCCCGTTGACGTCTGACGTCATGCAACCTGCCACGTGGCAAGCATCATTAATGGTCTCAAATATCATGGTAGAAGATAGGCTCAGCCAAGGCTTGCTGATTGTTAAGTGGGTCGGCCCATGAGAGAAGCCCAAAAAGAACATGGCACGTTACTGTTTTAGCCTATTGGAGGCCTGCGCTACTTTAATGGGGCCTAGAACTTTGCAGCCTAGCAGCGGCTTGTTAACTTTCTGATCCTTTACTGTTTCAGCTTGCATGAGACACATCTTGTCCAACACTATGTGGCCCATTGGCGGCATGCGCCATGTCAGTTTGCTACTGTTAAGGCTTGCCATAGGCCCATCACTGTGCATAAAGCCCATCTCTTTCCATTCATTGTGGTCCTTTTTGTAGGAAGGCTTGTTACTATTCAGGCCTTTTCTCCAATATAGCCTTTCACTATTCAAGCCATTTAGTATTCTAGCCTGTTACTATTCTGGCCATTTACTGATTCGGCCTTTTACTATTTTGGTCATTTACTATTTGGCCTGATATGGTTCGAGCCCTTTACTATTTTGTCCCTTTACTATTCATGCCTTTTACTGTTCAGGCCATTTACAGTTCATGCCTTTTTTGGTGTTCAGTCCTTTTTGCTATTCATGCCTTTTAGTCTTCATAGGATCGATCCATGCTTCACCAACCACGTCCTTTGAATGTTCGGTGTGTTACTGTTCTGCCCTTTCACTGTTCAACATGTTACTATTTTGGCCTTTTTGGCAGCATCGATGTTTTGCAAAATAGCACAGGAATGTCAACACATTGATTAATAAACATGAGAAATTTAAACTTCTCTCTCAAAAAATGAGAACTTCAAACTACTAATTACACAACGATAAAAGTTTGTGACACATAAGCCAACATGGTCTCTCTAGATTGAAAATTACAATAGATCATTAGACAAGACATGCATTTAAAAAGATCATAAAGAAGAGTTGGCATCATCAACAAGAGTACGTGTCAATGCGCTTTATTGTATCATCTGTCCTCTTCTTCAACATTTCAGGTACATATCTTAGAGCAGCCACACCCTTTCTTTCTACATGCAATACAACCTTTATATATATATCACCTGGATGAGTTGTTCTAGGTGGACTAAATGTTTTTTCCTTAAAAAATGCAATGGGAGGATGAATGAGAAGAGGGATCACAACTTTCAGCACTGCGTTCCGAGGACTCTTGCTTGGTTTTAACTGCGGCCTCGTAAAATATGGTGAAAGAGGTTAAAACAAAGAACAAGGGAAACATGCATTATATAAAGTACAAATCATTTAAGTAAGTATGAACTTATAGTATCTCGTTTGGGCTCATAGTAGTTCCTTATCAAGCGGGTGCAACTCCTAGTCAATCTGCTAGTAGAATCCGAGTTGAGAAGCTAGAACTCTGGTCCTTGTACTCCAATGTCCTTTCTCTGCATTAAGGCATGAAACTGAAAACTGAGTCAGCTGGTTCAGAAGGATGAAAGTAGTGGATAACACCAAAAAGATAAAATTAAAATTTACTATATGTATAATTCAAACTAGCTAGTTGGATTGGAAGGATGAAAGCAACTGAAAACACAAAAAATATAGTATTAAAGATGATCAGATGTATGATTCAAACTATATGGACATTTTCTGAATTACTCAAAGCATTCATAGATAGAAATACAATAAAACATGAATGGAGATTCCAGATTTTTAAAAGGAGATTCCAGATTCTTAGCATTTCAAGCAATGTTTATAAAAGGAGATTTGATGATTTAAAGTAAGTATGTCTAATTTTGAAATACAAAGTGTGTGATATAGCTTGCTCTTGATTATTTTAAATAATTTAAAGGTATCAAAGTAGTCAAATATCAGAGAACCACCGAGAGTTTTGCAAGATTTAACTTATTTATAGGAATAATAATGACGCCAAATTTGGGCCATTTTTTAGAACATACAAATAAACAAAATATGAAATGAAATACTACCATTCTGTTCTCTTGGTGTCTCACTTTGTGCACTAGCTAGTTTCCATGAATGCATTTAAACTTAAAATTTGACAATTTTGAAAAAAAACTTGTTTCACAATATGGCGTACCATGTATGAATGCCTTTAAAACTACATGACCAATGTCAAGGCGATATGTTTACCACACTTTATGATAATGTTACCATATTTGGTAGATTGGTGGATATTGGAATTTAAACATTGTTTACAAAAAGAGCTTCCATATTCGAAGTTATTTTAAATTTTCCAATTGACAACAATGGCTTTTTTCATGAATCAACCACAAAGATTATGGATCGAAAGCACACCGTCCCAATTTTCACACAAAGTATAACCTATTTAATTGATAATTCTCCAATTTTATGGCTATATTCATGCAATAGAATGACTTTATGGCTATATTCTACGCGTGGGATGTTTCGATGCTCTATGGAAATTTTGAGGTTGAAGCTTCCAAGGTACGCTACTCCGACATGTGGCCACTCCTCAGGTGCTGGACCCGTCTTGATGGACACGCCAGCGACACTATGCTTACCAGCATTTAAATGAGTTTCCAGACATTTGCCGAAATTGATGAACATTATTGAAGGCTTTCAAACAAGATGACCAAGGTCATGACCATATCTCTACCACAGTTTATAATAACGTGTCCATATTTGGTAGATCGGTGCATCTTGGCATTTCAAGAAATGTTTATAAAAGGAGATTCTAGATTTTTTGGATAACGCCCTACTTTCATGAATTTCCAAGCTTCCTAGCTAAATCTATGCAATAAAATGACTTTTTGATGATTTAAAGTAAGTATGTCTAATTTTGAACTACAAAGTGTGTGATATAGCTTCCTCTTTATTATTTTAAATAATTTAAAGGTATCAAAGTAGTCAAATATCAGAGAACCACCGAGAGTTTTGCAAGATTCAACTTATTTATAGGAATAATAATGACGCCAAATTTGGGCCATTTTTTAGAACATACAAATAAACAAAATATGAAATGAAATACTACCATTCTGTTCTCTTGGTGTCTCACTTTGTGCACTAGCTAGTTTCCATGAATGCATTTAAACTTAAAATTTGACAATTTTGAAAAAAAACTTGTTTCACAATATGGCGTACCATGTATGAATGCCTTTAAAACTACATGACCAATGTCAAGGCGATATGTTTACCACACTTTATGATAATGTTACCATATTTGGTAGATTGGTGGATATTGGAATTTAAACATTGTTTACAAAAAGAGCTTCCATATTCGAAGTTATTTTAAATTTTCCAATTGACAACAATGGCTTTTTTCATGAATCAACCACAAAGATTATGGATCGAAAGCACACCGTCCCAATTTTCACACAAAGTATAACCTATTTAATTCATAATTCTCCAATTTTATGGCTATATTCATGCAATAGAATGACTTTATGGCTATATTCTACGCGTGGGATGTTTCGATGCTCTATGGAAATTTTGAGGTTGAAGCTTCCAAGGTACGCTACTCCGACATGTGGCCACTCCTCAGGTGCTGGACCCGTCTTGATGGACACGCCAACGACACTATGCTTACCAGCATTTAAATGAGTTTCCAGACATTTGCCGAAATTGATGAACATTATTGAAGGCTTTCAAACAAGATGACCAAGGTCATGACCATATCTCTACCACAGTTTATAATAACGTGTCCATATTTGGTAGATCGGTGCATCTTGGCATTTCAAGAAATGTTTATAAAAGGAGATTCTAGATTTTTTGGATAACGCCCTACTTTCATGAATTTCCAAGCTTCCTAGCTAAATCTATGCAATAAAATGACTTTTTGATGATTTAAAGTAAGTATGTCTAATTTTGAACTACAATGTGTGTGATATAGCTTCCTCTTTATTATTTTAAATAATTTAAAGGTATCAAAGTAGTCAAATATCAGAGAACCACCGAGAGTTTTGCAAGATTCAACTTATTTATAGGAATAATAATGACGCCAAATTTGGGCCATTTTTTAAAACATACAAATAAAAAAAATATGAAATGAAATACTACCATTCTGTTCTCTTGGTGTCTCACTTTGTGCACAAGCTAGTTTCCATGAATACGTTTAAACTTAAAATTTGACAATTTTGAGAAAACTTGTTTCACAATATGGCGTACCATGTTTGAATGCCTTTCAAACTAGATGACCAATGTCAAGGCGATATGTTTACCACACTTTATGATAATGTTACCATATCTGGTAGATTGGTGGATATTGGAATTTAAACATTGTTTGCAAAAAGAGCTTCCATATTCGAAGTTAATTTAAATTTTCCAATTGACAACAATGGCTTTTTTCATGAATCAACCACAAAGATTATGGATCGAAAGCACACCGCCCCAATTTTCACACAAAGTATAACCTATTTAATTGACAATTCTCAAATTTTATGGCTATATTCATGCAATAGAATGACTTTATGGCTATATTCTACGCGTGGGATGTTTCGATGCTCTATGGAAATTTTGAGGTTGAAGCTTCCAAGGTACGCTACTCCGACGTGTGGCCACTCCTCAGGTGCTAGACCCGTCTTGACGGACACGCCAGCGACACTATGCTTACCAGCATTTAAATGAGTTTCCAGACATTTGCCGAAATTGATAAACATTATTGAAGGCTTTCAAACAAGATGACCAAGGTCGCGACCATATCTCTACCATAGTTTATAATAACGTGTCCATATTTGGTAGATCGGTGCATCTTGGCATTTCAAGCAATGTTTATAAAAGGAGATTCTAGATTCTTTGGATAACGCCCTACTTTCATGAATTTCCAAGCTTCCTAGCTAAATCTATGCAATAAAATGACTTTTCGATGATTTAAAGTAAGTATGTCTAATTTTGAACTACAAAGTGTGTGATATAGCTTGCTCTTGATTATTTTAAATAATTTAAAGGTATCAAAGTAGTCAAATATCAGAGAACCACCGAGAGTATTGCAAGATTCAACTTATTTATAGGAATAATAATGACGCCAAATTTGGGCCATTTTTTAAAACATACAAATAAACAAAATATGAAATGAAATACTACCATTCTGTTCTCTTAGTGTCTCACTTTGTGCACTAGCTAGTTTCCATGAATACATTTAAACTTAAAATTTGACAATTTTGAGAAAACTTATTTCACAATATGGCGTACCATGTATGAATGCCTTTCAAACTAGATAACCAATGTCAAGGCAATATGTTTACCACACTTTATGATAATGTTACCATATTTGGTAGATTGGTGGATATTGGAATTTAAACATTGTTTACAAAAAGAGCTTCCATATTCGAAGTTATTTTAAATTTTCCAATTGACAACAATGGCTTTTTTCATGAATCAACCACAAAGATTATCGATCGAAAGCACACCGCCCCAATTTTCACAAAATGTATAACCTATTTAATTGATAATTCTCAAATTTTATGGCTATATTCATGCAATAGAATGACTTTATGGCTATATTCTACGCGTGGGATGTCTCGATGTTCTATGGAAATTTTGAGGTTGAAGCTTCCAAGGTACGCTACTCCGACGTGTGGCCACTCCTCAGGTGCTGGACCCGTCTTGACGGACACGCCAGCGACACTATGCTTACCAGCATTTAAATGAGTTTCCAGACATTTGCCAAAATTGACGAACATTATTGAAGGCTTTCAAACAAGATGACCAAGGTCACGACCATATCTCTACCATAGTTTATAATAACATGTCCATATTTGGTAGATCGGTGCATCTTGGCATTTCAAACAATGTTTATAAAAGGAGATTCTAGATTTTTTGGATAACGCCCTACTTTCATGAATTTCCAAGCTTCCTAGCTAAATCTGTGCAATAAAATGACTTTTTGATGATTTAAAGTAAGTATGTCTAATTTTGAACTACAAAGTGTGTGATATAGCTTGCTCTTGATTATTTTAAATAATTTAAAGGTATCAAAGTAGTCAAATATCAGAGAACCACCGAGAGTTTTGCAAGATTCAACTTATTTATAGGAATAATAATGACGCCAAATTTGGGCCATTTTTTAAAACATACAAATAAACAAAATATGAAATGAAATACTACCATTCTGTTCTCTTGGTGTCTCACTTTGTGCACTAGCTAGTTTCCATGAATACATTTAAACTTAAAATTTGACAATTTTGAGAAAACTTGTTTCACAATATGGCGTACCATGTATGAATGCCTTTCAAACTAGATAACCAATGTCAAGGCAATATGTTTACCACACTTTATGATAATGTTACCATATTTGGTAGATTGGTGGATATTGGAATTTAAACATTGTTTACAAAAAGAGCTTCCATATTCGAAGTTATTTTAAATTTTCCAATTGACAACAATGGCTTTTTTCATGAATCAACCACATAGATTATGGATCGAAAGCACACCGCCCCAATTTTCACACAAAGTATAACCTATTTAATTGATAATTCTCAAATTTTATGGCTATATTCATGCAATAGAATGACTTTATGGCTATTTAACGAAAGTATCTCAGATTTTGGTGTGCAAGTGCATGATACCTACTTTCTCATGATTTTTTAATTCATTTGAAGGTACACAAGTAGTAAAACAAGGGACAACCACCAAGAGTTCTTCAAGATTATACTTCTTTATATGAATGCTAATGCCACCAAATTTGTTCATTATGAATGAAAACAATCAAGAAAATTAAATATAATTTGAAGTAATGGATTTCTTTCACATGGTGTCTTACTATTGCACTAGCTAGTTTCCATGAAAACATTTAAAATTAAATTTTGACAATTTTGAAAAAACTTGTTTCACAATATGGCGTACCATGTATGAACATTCATGCCTTTCAAACTAGATGACCAATGTCAAGGCCATATGTTTACCATACTTTATGTTAATGTAACCATATTTGGTACGTTGGTGCATATTGGCATTTAAACATTGTTCACAAAAAGAGCTTCCATATTTGAAGTTATTTTAAATTTTCCAATTGACAACAATGGCTTTTTGCATGAACCAACCACAAAGATTACGGCTCGAAAACACACTGCCCCAATTTTCACATAAAGTGTGTGGCGCCCCGCAAAACCACTACTAGAAAATCGCGTTGTTTTTGTGCATTGCATCGTCATGACCGCATGCTCATGTCGTCATGCCACCTTGCATTTGGGCATCGGCATGTCATCTTGCATTTGTTTGCATAAAACTATTTTCGAAAAGACTGTTTTTGTTTTCTAAACGCCCCGTCTTTAATTCAAATTAAAATCTGGGTCTGTCCGAAATATTTTGTTTTGTCTGCCAACGGTTTTCAAAAAGCCCCGTTTTAAATATTGAAACTTTTATTTTATTTTATTTTGGGAGGCAGCCCGCTAGACCCGAAAGTCTGACCGGCCACCTACAAAATTCCTTAAACGACCCAATCCTATTCTACCCAGCCCCCTCCACATCACCCCGGCCAACCACAGCTCGCCACGTCAGCCTGTCCCCAAATCTCCACCAATCGCTAGCTTCCCGAATTTCTCCCCAGGCCCCTGGCCGGCCCCACGCGCGGACAAAATTCCTCCTGGACGCGCACACAGCCGCAGCCGCCGTTTTTCCCGCCCAACTCCCCCGCCTGGCCCACTCACCCAGCCAGCCCCGACCGACCGCCCCGGGACGCGCGCCCCCACCTACCACGCCGGCCCCACCCGCGCGGGAGACGCGGGCGTCCCGCGCGCCTGTCCCTCTCTCCTTTTCTCCCCACGTCTCTCCTCCCCCGTCCCCGCTCTCTGTCCCCGGGGCCGCTCTTCCCTCCGCCGCCGTTCACCGCTCTCGGCCCCTCCGCCTCGACTCGCCGGCCTCCCCTCTGCTCCGGCCGCCGTGGTCTCCGCCCGTCCCCCGTCTCCTTCCTCGCCGATGACCCCATCGTGCTCCACCATCGCCGCCGACCGCGACCTCCCTGACCCCGTCAGTCTCGCCCGCCTCCGCCCCAGGGGTCCCTCGTCGGCCAAGCTCGCTGCCGCTTGGAGATCCTCCGCCTCTCTCTCCGACGGCCCGCCCACATCAAGATCTCCTTCCTCCGGCCTCCTCCCCCTCGCGCCTCGGGCCTCGTCTTCCCATCGCCGGTCACCCTCGTCTCCGACCGCTCTTCCGCCGTCCCCGCCGAGCCCTCCCTCTCCGGCGTCCGTCCTCAAGCCCCCCGAGCCCCGCCGCTGCTCTCCTTCCTCCACCGCCACCAGCAGCGCCGCCGCCTCAGGCCGCATCTCCGCCCGCGCCGAGCTCCTCCGCCGCCCGTGCTCTTCCTCCGCGGCCTCCTCCCCTGCACGGCTGCCCGAGCGCGCTGCCCTCCGGCCGCCCGACACCGCCGCCGCCTGCGAGCTCCCTCAAGCCACCTTCTCCGGCGCCCCGTCCTCTGCCCGTCCCCCACCGCGGTCTTCCTCCCCATCCCGCATGGTCGCCACGGACGACCTCTCTGCCGCCGCCCGAGCTCGACCTGGCCCTGCGCGGATCCGCCCTGCACCAAGCTCACCGCCGACCGCGTGTCGCCGCTCCTCTGCCCGTCCCCGCCGGCGCCTGCCGTTCCCTGCGCCCAGGGACCCCTCCGGCCGACGCTGCCGAGACTCCCCTCGAGGTCGTCATCCCCGTCACCTCCGGTCAATGCCGCCACCGGCCGTCCGAGCCCGCGCCCTGGCCGCTCCACCATGGCGTCGCCCCGGCCGCCGTGTCCAGGCTCCGACGCCGACCTCGCCGGCCTCCCGCGCGCCCTCGGACCCCGAGCCCCGGACCACCTCGCCGTACCGCGTGTTCGCCTAGACGCCGTGTTCCGCCGCATCGTGCCATGCAGTACTTTAACAAGGAATAAGAGCCTGTTTCTTTTTCTCTTTTGTGGCGTTTGTTTACTGTTGTTACCGGATTGCTTTGGAGTTGGGTGTTGTAGAGGTGATGTCGCTGCTGTTACGCGATGGTGATGCTACCTAGTACCCTCTCGGCGATCGAAAACTGCATGTGAGATGGGCACCCGAGAAGCCACCCGAAGTCCACCACAACCGAACTTGGTTCACCCTCGGCCATCGATGCCGAATCAAGTTCTCCTTGGACCCGAGAACGCCAACATCTCCTTCCCGAACCGAAGACCACGCAGCGACAAGCGCTTCATCTCGGAGCACCAAGACCTTCTACACGGATCCGAAGATGCCCAGCGCGACAAGATCCTCGAGGCGAATTCGATAAACCCCCGGTGCCGAACCCGACGATCCGAGCTCTTCGTCATGGGCCGAACAAGAAGACCTCCTTCACGGACAAGAACTCCTTCCCCGGATCCGAAGACCAAGACCCGGCACGCCAAGATCTTCTACTCGGAACGCCACGTTCTCCTTCTTGGATCTGAAGACCCCGAACCCCGATCCTGGAGCCCGAAGACTGATCTCGCCGACCCCTAGACCCTCGGAACCCAAGATCGCCGATACCCTAATGTGATTCTCTTTCTGAGACCCCTATTTTTTATAATGATATATACTTGTTGCATTTTAAAATGAACATGCTTGCAAACATATTATGGGTGTTTGGGCAAATTTCGATGAATCACCTAAATTAAATATGGAGACCATATGCGTGCTAGTTTTGTCTCATATGGCCCCCATTTAAATTTGTGTAGAGAACCAATGTCGTATTTTGCCTTGTTAATACAACATTTAAATCGCGGGGGGTTCTAAACAACTGGAACCGTCTAATTAATCGTCGGGACCCCGGTTCCGCTTAATACTGCCTAATTGAACCGCATCTGCATCATATCATAATCATGCCGGATCTTTTGCCGTTGTATTAAATAGTGCATCCGGTGTTTCTTCTAGTGTTTGCTTCTTCGCGGATTAGGCCGATGAGTTGATGCGAGTATCGACAAGTTCTCCGGATATGGTCCGTCGGCAGTTTTCCCAGGCGAGCATCTCTCCCCCTTCTACCTATTTTGCATTTATAGTCTTTATTTCCTCCTGTTGACCTATTGCTATCCATGTCGCGATGCTTTAGTTTCCGTATCCCAGTTATATCCCGTGCAACCTCTATATTGCCTTGGACACCTCCTATTACCTGTGTTTGGTAGATAGCGGGCCTTGCGAGTCGTAGTTGCTTGCTCAGGTGCGATCTTGTGTTGTCAAGTACCACAGTTGTTGGAATGATGGCAGATGTTTATTGGTGGAGATGCTTATTGGTGGAGTTGATCATGACTTTAAATACAACTATTAAAATGCTAGATATAACTAATGCAGAGGCATCGGTGGGCAATAGGTGTTATTTGGTTCTTCCACGCTCACTTGTGTCCCGTAGGACCCCGAGTACTTGATACCTGTTCCTTGATTTTTCGCACTATCCACATCCGAGAGGCCTTATGGACCCCCCTGAGCCAGAGCTTGATTCATTTCTATTTCTTGGGGCCACAAAGTAGTTTGGGGTTTTATTACTGTCCTGTACTTATGCCATGTTACTGCTTCATTTACGATTGTGCGTGGAGCACCTGTACTATTTAGGATCGTGACACGTTTTCGCTGTATCGACAAGCCTAGTCACACTTTCGGGTTCCTAGTCGTTTACAGCCGTCCACACAAACCCTGGGTCCGTTCCGGAGCCGGCCAACTTCGTTGCGGGTAGCTTAGTGGGGTGGCCCCCTGAAATATTTCTGAATCCTGTGATCGCTTTGTCGTGAATGCCTCGTTGGGTTTTGAGTTGGTTTTTCCGAGGTTGATCGAGTGTGTGTTGCTATTTGTGCACCCCTGCAGGGTAAAACTTTCTGAAAGCCGTGTCCGCGGTTATGGACGACTTGGAGCACAGTATCTCGATCATAGACAAGCATAACTAAAGTAGTGCTATAAACTTGACTTAATATGTGACTAGTAATCAGCTCAATTATAATGGAATGGTCATTAAAAATTCCAACAACTGGTGGATCTTGGTCGTATCATGTTCTGATATACCTAGTAAGTATTACAACTCCAATGGAATGTGATAAAAGTGCTAAAAACTGCTGGGTTTTGGGATTCCTCAGGACAATTATATCTGACTAGTAAATGTCCCAACTACAACAGAATGGTAATTAAACTGCCCACTAATTGCTGCAACTATAATGGAATGAGTAAAATTTGCCAACTGCGTGAGTTCCTTGGTCCGACTTCCTCGTTTGGTCTCGAGGGGGAAATACCAGGATGGGTTTGTTTGGCATTAGCTTCAGGTTGGATCCGAATAGGTCTTTCTTACCCCTCTGTAATAGCCGCCAGTGATACCGAGTCTCTATAGGTTGTTTAGTGCCGCTGCGCTGCCGCTTCAGCCCACCATACCTATGTAGGTGAGAGCCGCGAATTCTAGCCTCGCCGTGTACTGGCCTCAGTACTGACGCTCCTCTTTTTCCTTGCCCTTTTTTTTCGGCACCCCTTTTGTTTTAGCAGGTTTGAGATCGCCGTCGTTAGCAGGGTTACCCTTCCGGCTTGGCCTGGGCAGGGTTATGGACGCCATTGGTTATTCTTCAGGGCTCTTAGCCCCATTTGCATCTTGTCCGTAGTCGGACGCTCTATCGTTTTCAAGGTGATTTGGCTCTTTGTATTGTATATCTGTATTCTTGACTCAGGGAGTCGCTGTTGTATATATATCTGTTCTGTGGGTCCCATCGAGGACTGTTGTGTAATAGTATTACTTCGTTATCCACCCGCAGGAAAGTGCCTGGTGGGCGTCCTTGAATCGTTTCTATGCGAGTTTGGCGGAAAGGGCTAAAACTTGCATAGGGATGATTTGAGGGTGTTACAAAGTGTAACCTATTCAATTGATAATTCTCAAGTTTTATGGCCATATTCGTGCAATAGAATGACTTTATGGCTATTTAATGAAAGTATCTTAATTTTTCGTTTGCAAGTGCATGATACCTTCTTACTAATAATTTTTTTAAATCATTTGAAGGTACCCAAGTAGTAAAAGAAGGGAGAACACCAAGAGTTTTGCTATATTAAACTTATTGATATGAATGCTAATGCCACGAAATTTGGGCCTTATAAATGAAAACAATAAACTAAATATAGTTTGAAGTAATGCCTTTCTTTTGCATGGTGTCTCACTATTACACTAGCTAGTTACTATGAAAACATTTAAACCTAAAATTTAACAATTTTGAAAAAACTTGTCAAACGACATGGTATACCATGTATGAAAATATATGCATGTCTCACAAACCAAATGACCTCATGGCAATATATTTGCCATAGTTTATAATAACATGTCCATATTTAATAGATTGGTGCATATTTGAATTTCAAATATTGTTTACAAAAGGAAGCTTCCAAATTTGAAGTTATTTTCAATTTTTTCCAAGTGACAACAATGGCTTTTCTCGTGAAGCGCCTACAAAAATATGACTCAAAATCCCATGGCCCCAATTTTCACACAAAGTATAGCCTATTTAATTGATAATTCCCAATTTTCAATATTTTCCAAGCTTTATGCCTATATTCATAGAATGTAATCACGATGCAGCAATTTAACGAAAGTAGCTCAAATCCGGATCTACAAGTGCATGATACCTGCTTTCTCATATTTTTTGTTAAATTCATTTGAAGGTACCCAAGTGGTAAAACAAGGGAGAACCACCATGAATTTCACAAGATTGAACTTCTTGATATGAATGCTAATGCTACCAAATTTGGGGCTTATGAACGAAGCTATCAAGAAAATTAAATATAATTTTAAGTAATGCCATTCTTTCACATGGTGTCTTGACATTGCACAAGCTAATTTCTATGAAAACATTTAAGCTTAAAATTTGACAATTTAGAAAAAACTAGTCAAACAATATGGTACACCATGTATGAGTATATATGCATGGCTTTTAAACCAGATGACCGAGGTCATGGCAGTATCTTTGCCATAGTTTATAATGACTTGTCATATTTGGTAGATTGGTGCAAGTTGGAATTTCAAATATTTTTACAAAGGAAGCTTCCAGAATTGAAGTTATTTTCAGTTTTTCGAAGTGACAACAATGGATTTTATCATGATGCAACTACAAAGGTTATGGCTCGAAAGCACACCGCACCAATTTTCACACAAAGTATAAGCTATTTAATTGATAGTGCTCACGTTTCAGTAATTTTCAAGTTTTATGCCTATATTTGTGGAATAGAATCACGTTACGAGAATTTAATGAAAGTATCTCAAATTTTGATCTACATGTGCATGCTATCTGCTTGCTCATATTTTTTGTTAAATTTATTTCAAAGTACCCAAGTACTAAAATAAGGGAGGATCGCCAAGTGTTCTGTAAGATTCAACTTCTCTATATGAATGCTAATTCCACCAAATTTGGGACCATTTGAAACAAAAAATGAAGGAAACTAAATATAAATTGAAGCAATGTATTTCTTTCTCATGGTGTCTTGCGATGTGCACTACCTAGTTTCCATAAAAGGTATACTTAAATTTTACAACTTTTGAAGAAACTTGTTTCACAATATGGTGAACCATTTATGAACATTCATGGCTTTTGAACTATATGAACTTGCCATAGCCCATGATAACCTGCTCATATCTGGTAGATAGGTGCATGTTGGCATTTAAAACATTGCGTACAAAGGAAGCTTCCATAATGGAAGTTAGTTTCTATTTTCCAAGTGACAACAATGGTTTTTTGTGAAGCAACTACAAAAAATGGCTCAAAATCCCACCGCCCTAATTTCCACACAAAGTATAAAATATTGGACGGATAATAATGCGCAATTTTTCAAGCTTCTGAGCCAGTTTCGCCAATTTTAATGAGTTTTACTTGGTTTAGCAAAAAATGTGTGAATTTAGAACTCGAAACGATGGTAATCTCTACCTATCGTAACTCTAGGTCACTAACATATGGGTCACGTGGATGGAGGGTCCAAAAAAGTCAGTGTAGGTCGGAGTGGGTTGATGGCTCAGGATACGTTGAGCTCGCTGGGAAGCCCAAGAGGAAGGTACGATGAGCACATCAGCAAGTCTCCCTCAGTTATCAAACCAAGGTTAACGAACCAGTAAGAGCAAGGAAACAACCCCAAGGTGTTGCTACCAACTTGGAATCCTGCACAACACAACCACATAAGTTTGCCCCAACTTACAGTGAGGTTGTCTATCTCACCAGTTTTGCTGAAAACAAAGGATTAAACGTATTGTGTGGAGGATAGTAATTTCTTGTAGAAAGTAAACAATAAATAGTAGATGGTATATCAATGGTAAAAGAATGGACCGGGGTCTATAGTTCACTAGAGGTGATTCTCCTTAAGAAGATAACATGCTGGGTGAACAAATTACAGTGTAGCAATTGACCAACTCGGGAAAGCATACCATGCATATACTAATCATCTTGACTCCTATGAGATTTGATTGGGCATTACAACATTATACATAGACCGTAATCCAACTACATCTACTAATAATCCACCTTCAGGTTATCATCCGAACCCCTCTAGTACTAAGTTGCAAGGAATAGATAATTGCATTAAGCAAAGTGTGTAAAGTAAACAATAAGATTGTCCCATGGACAAAGGATTGTTGTTTTCTCCCTAGTAGAAACAGCAGATCTAGTACCTTAGAGATTCCTGTCACTTCCCCAGATTACTAGAGGAATGAACCCACTATCGAGCATAAATACTCCCTCTTGGAGTTGCTAGCATCTACTTGGCCAAGATAGCTACTAACAATGGAAAGCATGCAAGATCACAATTAACATAGACATGATAGAATCAATAATCAATCTGAAATAGCATCTCAATATCCATCGGAACCCCACAAAGACAACATGTAAGATTACAAATAGATGATCTTGATCATGAGCGGAGCTCACAAGATCTAAACATGATAGCACAAAGGAGGAGAACCAAACATCTAGCTACTACATGGACCCGTAGTCCAGGGATGAACTACTCACACATCACACCGGAGGAAGTCATGGTGATGAAGAAGGCCTCCAGGGTGATCTCTCCCCTCTGGCATGGTGCCAGGAAGAGCTTCGGATCCCCCGATCTGGGGATCGAGATGGTGGCGGCTATAGACTCTTCCGTGGATTTCTGATTGGGTCTTTGATCGGGTACTTAGGGTTTTCGTCCTGGGAGGCTTTTATAGGCGGAAGGGCAAGGTCGGTGGAGCACCAAGGGGCCCACACCCCATGGTGGCGCCGCCCAGGCCGCACCGCCACCAGGTGTGGCCGCCCTGGTGTGCCACTTCGTCTCCCCTCCGGACTCCGTGTAGCTTCAAGTAAAATATTGACTTTGGCTTTTGTCCGGTACAATTCCGAGAATATTTCCTTACTAGATTTTCTGAACCCAAAAACAGCAGAAAACAGGTAACTGGCATTGTGGCATCTTGTTAATAGGTTAGTTCCAGAAAATTTCTAAAAATACCTCAAAGTGTGGACTAAACATAAGAAAGTAGATACTAAACAAGCATGGAACATCAAAAATTATAGATATGTTTACGACGTATCAACATCCCCAAGCTTAACTCCTGCTTGTCCTCGAGTAGGTAAGTGATAAAAAGAATAATTTTTGAGGTGACATGCACCATCACAATCTTGATCAAGGTTTTTGTAAAACATTGATAACTGGGATCATAATACTTTAACATAGCATGAAAGATATAGTTCTAACAGTAAGACATATCAACTATGTTGTAACATGAAAAGGTACAAACAAAAGATTCATGAATAACAATGCTTTGAAAGACGTTTTTTTGTTTCACATATAGAAAACATAATGAGAATGGTATCCAGCTTCCCCCTCATGGTATAGCTAAACATAAATGCATAGGACACCTTCAAAGTTCATAAGGGTGACTAGATAAAAATAATTTAAGAACAAGGAATATCAAAGTTATGAATCAATCAACAAGTTTTGGGACAATGCACATTAAACTAAGAATGACCACTATGCTCTCTTAATAGGTGCATATTTATAGAAGATGGAGACTCAAGATAAAAGTAAAAGAAAGACCCTTCATAGAAGGAAGCAGGGATTCAAGTTTCATAAAGAGCTTCCAAAAATTGTGGTACTTATTAGCATTCAGCTCTCATTGCCCCTATCATAAGCATCTTTAGGTGGTTAAGGTTAAAGTGAACAAATATGAGGATATGCTTGACAAGTTATAAGTTGAAAATCTCATGCCCCTTGCTTATGAGTACCAAACCTCATGCTACTCAACTTTAGTCACGAGTAAGTTCTTGTCATTGTAAGTACATGTGTATCATAGAGAAGCACCAACGGGGTACCCCTTGCCCCATGATACATGAGCTATCCCATATCAAAATGACAAGGCAACCGACAATGAGCATCTCAACGATCTTTTTATTTGCTATTTGCATATGTTTTTATTGAGGATGCTTCACAGATTGCTCACTATGGTTATGCTACAAGTTTCCACCATGATTAAGCATGGATTAGGCTAGCTGCCTAGGCATTTCTCTAACACATATACAAACTCCATGAGCTTACAAGCTCCCCTTTTATTTCACGCCACCAAGATCCATAAGAAAAAGAACATGATATCAACTAAATAAAGTGCAGTGTTGAAAGTGCTCCCCATGGTAACATGTTCTACTAATTCACAACTTATAAAGCGCAAGCATATACGCAACATAGATGGGCACAATTATTCAAGTTTATTAAGTGCAAGAAAGTAAAGTGTGCCATCAAGTTTGTGAGAGCTTTAATCACTAATTTTCACATAACAAGTTTAATTCGGAAGGTTGATAAAAACATGAATATACTTGGAATAACAATAATGCTAATAGGTAGGTATGGTGGAATCTTTGGAATAACTTGGTTTTATTTGGAGTTGGATGCATGAGTGTAACTCATACTTGATACATGTGGAGGATAGCAAAAGACTCGGAGCGACCAACTAAGAGAGCAATAATGGCCATAATCATGCAAAGCGACAAAACATTAATTAAAGCATAAATTGATACTACAAGTCGAAAACTAAATTATCATAGAGGCTACGGTGACTGGTATAGTCTTAACATGGTGTGAGCATGCGCCAAATCAACCCAAATAAAGCATCAAAGGAGAATACCACAATATTATGCTTTTGTATGCTAAAACAATGCATGATTCTTTCAAGGCACATTAAGCAATCTCAATTGTTTGGAACAAGTCATGCTACATCAATAATCACTAAGCATAAAGTCAAAGCAATATCAAACATGACATGATAAAGTCTAGGCCATAGTCGAAACAAGACTCCTTTTGTACCACTTATAAGCATGAACTTTCCTACTCTTTTCTAATCCAAGTCAACTTATTTGAAACTATGTATGAATGAGGGTGTCCAACCAATTTATTTAAGCAAACTAAGCAAAAGAAAACTAAAAACAAAACGAAGACGCTCCAAGAACAACACAATTGTGCATGAAACAATAAAAATGAAGTGTTTGGAAGAAAACCTGAGATTTTTATGCCTTGGGCATCCCCAAGCTTTGACGCTTGTACTTATTGAATAATTCTTGGGGTGACATATGTGGCATCCCCAAGCTTGAGATTTTATCCATACTTCATTTTATCACATTATTCTTCCCTACACTTGAAACTTTCCTTCATACAAAACTTAACACAATCTTCATTAGCAACATTAGTGTAGTCAAGATAATAAGTCTTTGGGTTCAGTTTCAACACAAGTAAAACTTCCATGAAAACACAAGCTATTGTAGAAATTTCTTCTAAAAGCTTAAGGGATCAAAGAGAACTCAAAGAGAAAGAGATTAAGAGGCAAATGCAACTAATGGCAGAAATCTGTCAAAACAGACCAGCAGGTAAACACCGATTTTTTCGAGGACCTTCTGTTGCTCAAATCGAAAAGTGTTAAACTAAAGAAAGTTAGATAACTACCTGGGGAAGAAGCACAAAAATTATAGCTCAACCGACGAACAATGATTTTTCACG
Organism: Avena eriantha; assembly: GCA_910589775.1. Taxonomy (NCBI): domain Eukaryota; kingdom Viridiplantae; phylum Streptophyta; class Magnoliopsida; order Poales; family Poaceae; genus Avena; species Avena eriantha. The sequence goes on from OU342741.1 coordinate 342,987,283, forward strand.
AATTTTCACAGTGAAGCACAAAAATCTGTTTTGAGACAGCAACTTTCCCAGTCTTACTTCTCTCTCATTAGAGGTTATTCTTGGCACAAAAATCACACAAAAAGGATAAGGAGAGGTTATTACTGAGGCAATAACTTCCATGACTCAAAAAAATAAAAACTTATTAAATAAAAATTTGGGTTATCTACCAATAAGTGCTTTTAATTAACGCCTTTGAGCTAGGCATAAGAAGCAAGATTTAGGTATTTTCAAATGAAGAAGCATTAAGAGCAATACAAGAAATATCTTCAATAAGGCAAGGTATCTCATCCAAATAAGTTCTAGAGGATCCTCTCACAATACTCTTGCGTTCACTAGTTTCATCAAACGGGTTTTCAGGAACGATCCAATCAAAATTCTTTTCTAAGGCTTCATGCATTCCTACAAGTTTAAAAGGTATTGGTATTTTAATTTCCTCTTCATTTTTGGGTTTGGGTTTTTCCATCTTTCTTGTTTACCAATAACATCTACACATGAGCCTAGCATATTAAAACGATTAAAAGACCTTTCTAGCTTCCTTAACAACATCATATAATTCTTTAAGCAAAGTTTCTAGAATAAAATCTCTCTTTTTCAGTATCCTCGATGTCTTTAAGTTTAAGAAACATTACTTGTATTATGGGGTTAAGGTTACCAAACCTAGCCTCCAACATGAGAACTAAAGAAGCTGCAGCAATTTCATGATTTGGAGCAAGTTCTACTAGGGATCTATCCTCAAAATCCTCATGCTTGCTAACATGATTAAAGAATTCTTCAATATTATCTTTACCAATTATGGAGCCACTACCTATTGAAAGGTCTTTCAGGGTGAACTTAGGGGTCAACATAGTGAGCTAAGAACGAGGTGACAACAACAGAAAGAACTATATTTTTTTTGTTTTTGATATAAAGGAGCAAACTAGTACAACTATTTTTTGTGTGTGTTTTTGATAAAAGAAACAAGCAAAAAAAGCAGAAATAAACTAAGAAAAACAAAAAACAAAGTAAAGATACTGGTTGTGAGGGACTCCCCTTGTGAAGTTGTCCTTGACTCCCTGGCAAAGGCGCCATAAAAAGGCTTGATGGCTCAGGATACATTGAGCTGGTTGGGAACCCTAAGAGGAAGGTATGATGAGCACATAAGCAAGTTTCCCTCAGTTATGAAACCAAGGTTATCGAACCAGTAGGGGCAAGGAAACAACCCCAAGGTGTTGCTACCAACTTGTAATCCTGCACAACACAACCACATAACTTTGCCCCAACTTACAGTGAGGTTGTCAATCTCACCGGTTTTGCTGAAAACAAAGGATGAAACGTATTGTGTGGAAGATAGTAATTTCTTGCAGAAAGTAAACAGTAAACCATAAATAGTAGATGGTATATCAATGATAAAAGAATGGACCAGGGTCCATAGTTCACTAGAGGTGATTCTCCTTAAGAAGATAACATGTTGGGTGAACAAATTACAGTGAGGCAATTAACAGACTCGAGAAAGCATACCATGCATATACTAATCATCTTAACTCCTATGAGATTTGATTGGGCATTACAACGTTATACATAGACCGTAATCCAATTGTATCTATGACTAATAATCCACCTTCAGGTTATCATCCGAACCCCCTCCAGTATTAAGTTGCAAGCAACAGATAATTGCATTAAGCAAAGTGTGTAAAGTAAACAATACGATTGTCCCATGGACAAAGGATTGTTGTTTTTTCCCTAGTAGCAACAACACGTCTAGTACCTTAGCGATTCATGTCACTTCCCCATATTACTAGAGGCATAAACCCACTATCGAGCATAAATACTCCCTCTTGGAGTTGCTAGCATCTACTTGGCTAAGATAGCTACTAACAACGGAAATCATGCAAGATCACAAATAACATAGACATGATAGAATCAATAATCAATCTGAAATAGCATCTCAATATCCATCGGATCCTCGCAAACACAACATATAAGATTACAAATAGATGATCTTGATCATGAACGGAGCTCACAAGATCTAAACATGATAGCACAAACGAGGAGAACCAACCATCTAGCTACTACATGGACCCGTAGTCCAAGGATGAACTACTCACGTATCACACCGGAGGCAGTCATGGTGATGAAAAAGGCCTCTAGGGTGATCTCTCCCCTCCGGCAGGGTGCCGAGAAGAGCTTCGGATCCCCCGGATCTGGGGATCAAGATGGCGGCGGCTACAAACTCTTCCGTGGATTTCTGATTGGATCTTTGATCGGGTACTTAGGGTTTTCATCCTGGGAGGCTTTTACAGGCGGAAGGGCAAGGTAGGTGGAGCACCAAGGGGCCCACACCCCATGGTGGCATTGCCCAGGCCGCGCCGCCACCAGGTGTGGCCGCCCTGGTGCGCCACTTCGTCTTCCCTCCGAACTCCATGTTGCTTCAGGTAAAATATTGACTTTGGCTTTTGTCCGGTACAATTCCGAGAATATTTCCTTACTAGCTTTTCTAAAACCAAAAATAGCAAAAAACAGGCAACTGGCACTTTGGCATCTTGTTAATAGGTTAGTTCCAAAAAATGTATAAAATACCTCAAAGTGTGGACTAAACATAAGAAAGTAGATACTAAACAAGCATGGAACATCAAACATTATAGATACGTTTACAACGTATCATGGGTGGACGGGTAATTATTTTGGAAGGGCAGGGAAGCAGCGATGGGGTGATAAAGGTGGGAGAATGCAAATTTCCCACCTAAATCCTTCTATTATTGCGGTGCTCCTTGGGTTCTTGTTTTCGGGCCAGGGATAGAAGAGGAACTTTGCATTCTAAGAAAGGTGGAGTATGTTTGAATGGATTCACAAGATATTTGAATGGATGCGCGTGATGTTTGGGTGATGTACCAAAATTTTGAGGTTGAAGCTTACGCTACTCTGACACGGGGCCACTTAAATGATGTCCCCGTCTAGACCCACGTTCTAGTGACCTTATGCTTTCCAGCATTTAAATGATTTTCTAGGAATTTTCTAAAATTATTGAACAATTCAAGGCTTTAAAAAAGATGACCAAGATCATGGCCAGAGTTAATGATAGTGTCTATATTTGGTAGTAGTAGATCGGTGCAACTTGGCAAATCAATCAATGTATTTGTTTACAAATTTGAAGTCTTTTTTCGAATTTCCAAGAGACAACAATGTTTTTGTGAAGCAACTACATAGATGATGGCTCAAAATGCCACTGCACCAATTTTTCACACAAAGTATAACCTATTTAATGTATAATGCCCTTTCAGGTTTCTAGGATAAATTTTTCCAATGAATTGATTTTGGGGGTTGGATGTTTGGGATGCGAGGATATTTTGGCGCTCTTCCAATTTATTTAAGTTGATGCTTGGGACCACTACTCCCACTTGGGACCGCTAAGATGTTGTCCCTGTTAGATAGACCCACACGCCACCGATAGTATGATTTCCACCAATTAATGAGACCTCTGCCAAAATTGATGAACATTTATTCACAAAAAAATTGATGAACAGTCCGAGCTTTCAAACAAGATGACCAACGTCACAACCACAGTTTCTGGGCATGTCCATGTTTTGTATCCGGTACATAGGTGCATCTTGGCAAATCAAGCAATGTTTACAGAGAGAATCCAAATTTGAAGTTTTTTTTTCATTTTCCAAGTGACAACAATGTTTTTTGTTGTGAAGCAACTACAAAGACTAGTAAGTTGCACGTGCCTTGTACATGAGACTCATATTAAAGAAGTATAACATATCATCACTATATACAATTATAATACTCCTAGGTAAAGCTCAAAAAATAATTATAATCTTGAGAAACATTACATCCACAAAGTAGGGGGTGTAAATTTGGTTTTTGTATTTTATATCATGTAGAAATCCACCTTTACGTTTAGCTACCTAATACTCATAAATTTTGGTAACATGCTCTAGAGAAATGACAGAGAAGATTCTAGAATGATGGAGAAGTGTGTTTTGAGGTTTGTGCATATCATTTATTGTGCTTAAGACTATCAATAGAATCTTTTAGATGCTACAATGGTAAAGAATATCCAACGATTAGTGACGAGGGGTAACCTTTGCAATACCCATGATTATGGACTTGGGGTTTTACGGAAAAGAGGATGCTGGGGATTTTGTCGGCTGATCAAACAAACAAGTAAGTCAAAGTCATCTGATTTCTTATGGACAATATGATTACATATCGTGCCAGGCTTTTCGGTTCCTCTCTGTTGGATCCTCCCAGCCTTTATATAATAGGTGTTGGGAATATACCCTAGAGACAAATAGTAATAAGGACTATTATCATATTTCATATAGTGTATGATTAAGTTTTATATCATGCTAGAACTATATTGAGTGGAAACATCAATACACGTGTGATATACAAACAACCAGGGGTTCCTAGTGAAACTCTAGTCACTAGTTCATTGGTCAACATATGATCAAGTTTCCTGATCATGTGGCATTTATGCTAGTTGGAAATGGAGTCAACTTATTCTGAGAATGAGATGATGAACCAATACCCAACCTAAACATCATGACCCGATCATGTCACGAAGTTCAAGTTACGATGATTAGAAATGGATCCTTGTAGACTATTCCTTAGACCATGAGGCTATATCAATCACTGTCTCCTGAGAGTGCTTAGATAGCATCAAGCGCCACTTGGTAATAAAGTGGTTATAAAGGTGTGTTCAGGTACTCGGAGGAAGCCGTAGAAGCAATATATGTCAAGAGCGGGATTTGTCCGTCCATGTGACGGAAAGATACTCAAGGGCCCACTCAGAGAAGTTGTATCCAATAGCTGCGCAGCGTGTGATTTGATCATAGGGATATCACTTGTCAGAACGAGTCAAGTAGCATTGTTCGGTAACGAGATTGAACACGACATGGTGATGTCATTGATGAGATCTCAAGCAATGCAAGTATCGAGAGACAAAGGGAATAAGACACGACTGTCTCGGTTCAAACGATAAAATATCTTCGTGGAACACACCGGGGTCACATGGCCATTGAGGTCCCTCTGTCGATCATTGGTGTGGGAGTGTCCTGACCATGTCTGGAGTGTTCAGGAACCATGGGTTATCACGCATAAGGGCTTGGTGATGCTTAGAGAGTGTTTATAGGATCAGTAGAATCATCGAAGAATAGTAGAGAGAAAACCTGAAGGGTTTTGGTAAATTCGGAGGATGTTTGGAGTGGAGCTGGTAGTGTTCCATAACCATAGAGGTTGAATAATATGTGAATGAATATTAAATATTGATTTAATCATTTATTCATAATTATTTAATAAAGATAAAATCAATTTAAAAGGTCAAAAGGCTTAATGGGCCAATTCCCGGAGGGGAGAGGGCCCATTAGGGAAAGGAGAGAGGGAGAAGGGACAAGGGGAGTGGCCGGCTGGGCCTAGACCCCCCACGTGGGGCCCACTAGGGCCGGCTGGCGGCTGCCCCTCTTAGTCCCACCCCGAGACTATGAGGGAGGTAGTACCTCCTTTTCCCCTATATATAGTGGGGGTATTTGGCCAGATAAATACACACAATAATCAATAAAGGTCTTCTCACTTTTGGGAGGACCTCCAATTGATATTATCTCTCTCTCTCTCTCTCTCTCTCTCTCTCTCTCTCTCTCTCTCGTGACCATGGTCCCAAGTTCGTACTGCGTGAACGAGAGACATCTTCACCGCAGAGCACCGTCGCACTGCGGGATTCAGATCCAGGAGCTCTACTTCCGCAACTGCTGCTGGATCGGGGAAGCGGGAGTCATCGTCAGGCACTGGACGTGTGTAACTCCCCGCGAGGTGTGACACTTGAGGCACTCAAGTCGTTGGAGCCAAAGGAGCACAAGGACTTCATCACGACCTTGAGGTCAGCTTCGGCTCGTCTACATCAACCACGCTCTCCTGAGTGTTGACAACGCTTTTCAGTCTTCAAGGGTAAGTTCACGAAAAGCCCCCCTGTTACTATATTACTAATAGATAGGTCCTGGTAGCATCAGGGGTTCAGGGTCGTAGGGTAAAAAATATTGTTTTCATACGCGGAACCCCTACAGTGGTATCAGAGCTAGATCTATGGGTAGTAATGCTAGTGCGGGTAGAACACACGAGATGTAGCGTGTGGGCGTTGATCTTTTAGTTGTTACCCTCCCACGTTTACTTGTGTATACCACAATAATTCTTGATGAAGCGGCCCCCAACCAACTTTACGCGTTCATTCGCGAGACTGGTCCACGCTTGACATACGGCTTGTACCGAATAAAGTGGCTTAGCGGGGTGTCCGTCTCTCTCACATTAGTTGGTATGCCATTCGTAATGGAGGGCCCCGAAAGGGGTGTAGTAGAGACAACTACTTGATCAGCGTTGTGCTGAAAGTTCGTAGGTAAGAACGGTTCTTGTGCGAAAGCCCATTCAACCACGTAAAACATGCAAAGATAAAGTAGAGGCGTCTAACTTTGTTTTGCAGGGGGGCGTTGCTTTGTGATATGGTTGTGGCAAAGGTAAAGTGATTACCTTATGTTATGTAGTAGTAGATAGTCACAGAGGTGACGAACTACCACGCCGGAAAGACATCGGTACCCTGGTGTCTATGATGCCGGAACCCTGGCGCCGGAATCCGGTGACGACGGATGGAGATCACGACATGAAGGACCATATCACATCGCATTTACATTCAATGTTATTGTTTGTATATCTTATTGTGTGCTAGTATTAGATACTTGACGGTAGCCTAATAAGATGATCCCTGTTAAAATTACCAATGATTGTGTTCCCCCTTAGTGTGCACCACCAAGAAAGTTCTTCGGTATGAGGTAGGCCGGGATGATCGGGTGTCAGACATATCTACGTTCGCATACAGTGGGTGTAAGCCATGTTGCACAGCGAATACACTAAGTTTGAGTTGGCGAGCCTAGAATGTACAGACATGGCCTCAGAACAGGGATGGTCGAAAGATCAAGCACAAGTCACATGAATGATGTGACCGACTTTAGCGTCCACCCTTGAACCCACATTGATGGCCGTGATGATCGGGGGAGATGTGGCTGATAGGGGTCGTGTTATCACTAGGAACCCTTATAGGGATAGGTGTTTCTGAGTGGAGTTATTATTAACTCATTTAATTATAAACTTAGTCTAAATTCCTTTTGCAATTATAAATGTAGAGATGGCTCACCATGAAGCTTACTTTGTCATTGCGGAATGGGTAAAGGGTGAGAAACTTAGACTTGATTGATCCAACTTCCCTAGTTGGCTTGTGCGCTAGAATGATCTCCTTACTAGGAATCATGTGGTAGACTACATACACCGCACGATGGATTTGACTGAGCCAGACCACTATGAGACCCCACAAGAGTTGGCAGACCGCTACTATCGTCAAGAGATGTCCACCTACATTCAGATAATAATGCATTACGGGATGGTGGATGAACTCCACCCGCTCATGGGTGATCTTGATCCATATTCGATGGTGGATCAGCTGAGAGCAGAGTTCATAAGCCATATGCACATGTGGAAGCACAAGCTGCTTGGAGAGTTCCTTTCCATACAGATGGAGGAGCACACATGTCTGAAGCGTCACTTGGAGCGCATGCTTGATGTATACATGAGACTGGTTCACTTCGTGGATTACTGGATGGATGATCCGTTTGCGATAGGCATGCTGCTTCGATCGTTGCCTCCCAGCTACGAAGGACATGTCCGGAGTAGCATCATGAGTGGTGATACGGAAACATTGGATTTCCAGGAGTTCATATTACATTTCAGGAACGTAAAGGTTGAACCCATCACCGGAGAGGTCATCGATGACAAAGGTATATATCTGATATACAATTTTATAAATGTTATAATCTTGCAAACTTCTTTTGCAGTGTTAAGTATATTTGATACTTGTTTTGTTTTGCTGAAAATAGGTCCTTCTGCATGAGAGGTTCTTGTTGGAGAGGAGGTGACATTGCGTGTTGATGGCGAGCATGATGATCATGGCCGACGACACTCTCCCTCGACATTTATCACTTAGTTTATGTTTTGGATAGTTATTGTAATCAAAATGTTATGAACTTCTTTAGTGTGTCTCACACTTTGTGAGACAGTTATTCATATGAGTTTGTAACAAACAGTTGTTCCAATTTTATTCATGATTTGTATTTGTGTTTATATCCTGTTTGATTATATGTGAATTATCCTTGTTGTTTGAAACTAATTGATAATGCATGAACATTTGTGAAATTGAAATTCCTTAAAATACCCGACTTAAATGATATTTCATTATGGAATGAAACCATTGTTTAAATTCAAAGTTATCTGATAATATGTGAAAGTCATTCGATTTCTTATCACATATAAATCATGCCTAAGTTCGGAAAAATAACTTGAACACCGTGTATTACTTGAATACAAAGTGTTTAATGAATTGTTGAAAGTAAATACATATTCGATGTATTGTGTTTTAACAAAATGGTAATTATCATTGTGTTTTGACCACTGGTGTTTTCACTACATGAAGTAGGATTCAAAATGTAACCCATATCTTGTATGGAGACATTTGTGAATCATTTGTCATGATTCTTGGAATATGACATACCTACGAACTACTAAGGAAATAATGATAAACTAGAATTATGAGAAATCATAGAAGAAAAATTCCCTTGAGATTAGAAATCAATTCGTTGCTGAATCCCACAAGTAAAAGGGGTTACTTGGAATTTTCCCAAATGACTGCAAAGCCATAGTGGAAAAGGGGGTGAATGACAAAAGCACAATTTGCCAAGTATTGGACGAATTCAAATAAATTTGATTCATGTGTGCTTAATGTCCAGTGGATTTAAAACTAGTAAAAGTACTAGTATCTCAAAGTAAATCTCCAAGTTTGATATTTGATCAAAGGATTTTGAAGTTGTTCAAAATAGTGAGTAGATATGAAATTTGCATGAAATTGAGTGGGAGCTATAAAAGTCTTCCTAAAACAATATTTGAATGACATATTTTTGAGTGGGAGCAATATAAGTCTGAAATTTAAATATGTAGGAACATAGTTTGAGTAAGAGTAGTGACTCGTACCCAAATATGTTGGAAACATATTTTGAGTGGGAGCTTATAGGAGTGATTCTTAAGGATGTTAAGAATAAAAGCGCAAGTACTTATAAATAATGATTTATAAAGTGTAGAAGTTGATAATTTTATGATATTATGTAGTATTCCTTAAGGGATTCTGAAAAGGGTTTCAGAATAGAAGTTAACTAAGGAACTAGTCCTTAATAACTCAAGTTAGGAATAGTATTAAGTTTAACATCGATGGTTGAAAGAAAGAAAAGGATGATCATCATCCACTATGTTGAGACATAGGTTCCATCTTAGAAAACCATGATGATAACTTAACATAATATATGATCCAAGAAGGAACGTTTAAAAGTGATTAAGTTTGAATCACAGAACGTTGAGCTAAGTTTGTCCGCGGTGTCTAATAAGGAACTATAGACATGTTTTTCAAATCCATAAAGGATGACATATGTTAAAACATAAAGGGTTATGTTATAAGGGAATATGTTGGAAACTCCTGTAAATACCGATTAAAGTCAAGTAGAAAGTGAGGTGAACAAAACGTCGAAAGTTGCACAGAGAGCACTAGTGTTTCGATGAATACATTTATAATAATAGATAAGGGTACCGTCTAAATGTAGGGGTTCCACGTATGAAAACAATAATTTTGACCCTACGCTCCTGAACCCCTGATGTTGCCAGGACCTATCTATTAGTAATATAGTAACGAGAGGGGCTTTTTGCGAACTTACCCTTGAAGACCGAAAAGCGTTGTCAACGCTCAGGAGAGCGTGGTTGATGTAGACGAGCTGAAGCCAACCTCAAGGTCGTGATGAAGTCCTCGCGCTCCTATGGCTCCAACGACTTGAGTGCCTCAAGTGTGACACCTCGCGGGGAGTTACACACGTCCAGTTACTGATGATGACTCCCGCTTCCCCGATCCAGCAGCAGTTGCGGAAGTAGAGCTCCTGGATCCAAGTCCCGCTGCGCGACGGCGCTTCGCGGTGAAGATGTCTCTCGTTCGCATAGTCCGAACTTGGGACCACGATCACGAGAGAGAGGGAGAGAGAGAAAATATCAATTGGAGGTCCTCCCGAAAGTGAGAACACCTATATTGATTATTGGGTGTGTTTATCTAGCCAAATACCCCCACTATATATAGGGGGAGGGGAGGTACTAGCTCCCTCAAAGTCCCGGGGTGGGACTAAAGGAGAGGAGGGGGAGGGGAGGCCGCCAGCCAGCCCTGGTGGGCCCCGCGCGGGGGGCTTGGCCCAGCCGGCCAACCCCCTTGCCCCTTCTCCCTCTCTCCTTTCCCTAATGGGCTCTCTCCCCTCCGGGAATTGGCCCATTAAGCCTTTTGACCTTTTAAATTGAATTTCTCATTATTAAAATAATTATGAATAAATGATTAAATCAATATTTAACATTCATTCACATATTATTCAACCTCCATGGCTGTGGAACACTTCCACCTCCACTTCGGACATCCTCCGGACTTATCGAAACCCTTCCGGTTTTCTCCCTACAATTCTTCTGTGATTCTACCGATCCTATAAACACTCTCTAAGCATCATCAAGCCCTTAAGCGTGATACCCCATGGTTCGGGAACACTCCATACATGGTCAGGACACTCCCGCACCAATGATCGATAGAGGGACCTGGATGGCCATGTGACCCATGTGCGTTCCACGAAGATCTTTCGTCGTTTGAACCGGGAAAGTCGTGTCTTATTCCCTTTGTCTCTCGATACTTGCATTGCCTGAAATCTGATCAATGACATCACCATGTCGTGTTCAATCTCGTTACCAAACAATGCTATTTGACTCGTTCTAACAAGTGATATCCCTGTGATCAAATCACACGCTGTGCAGCTATTGGATATAACTTCTCCGAGTGGGCCCTTTGAGTATCTTCCCGTCACATGGACGGACAAATCCCGCTCTTGGCATATATTGCCTCTACAGTTTCCTCCGAGTAGCTGAACACACCTTTATAACCACTGTATTACCAAGTGGCGCTTGATGCTATCTAAGCACTCTCGAGAGACATTGAATGATATAGCCTCACGGTCTATGGAATAGTCTACGAGGATCCATTTCTAATCATCATAACTTGAACTTTGTGACATGATCGGGTCACGCTGTTTAGGTTAGGTATTGGTTAATCATCTCGTTCTCTAAATGAGTTGACTCCATTTCCAACTGGCATAAATGCCACATGATCAGGAAACATGATCATCTGTTGACCAATGAACCAGTGACTAGAGTTTCACTAGGAACCCCTAGTTGTTTGTATATCACACGTGTATTGATGTTTCCACTCAATACAGTTATAGCATGATATAAAACTTAATCATAAACTATATGAAATATGATAATAGTCCTTACTACTATTTGTCTCTAGGGAATATTTCCAACGGTCTCCCACTTGCACTAGAGTACAAATACACTACTGCATTTGTTCTTAATCATTGGCACCATATATCCGGTACCCTGAACATGCTTGCTCATGGAAGAGATTTAGTCTTGGGTCTGTACTTTACAGTCCCAAATCCTTTGCAACTTACTAATGTCACCTTGATTGACATTAATACTTTATCATCACATGATAACATCTGTGTGTATGCATCGTCACTATGGCATTAGAACGAGGCCTGATTCCAGGAGCCTACAGTGACTTTAGATCAACCTCGAGGGCTTTCCCATGGGCACTATGCCCTGGGACGCATCATTCTATGTTAAAAGTGAACTAGCCCCGCCATAACATTATACAACACTTTAGATGGTACCCTTATCTATTATTATAAATGTATTCATCGAAACACCAGTGCACTCTGTGCAGCTTTTGATGTTTTTGTTCACCTCGCTTCCTACTTGACTTCAATCGGTATTTATAGGAGTTTCTAACATATTCCCTTATAACATAACCCTTTATGTTTTTAAGATATGTCATCCTTTATGGATTTGGAAAATATATCCACAGTTCTCTACTAGACACTGTAGACAAACTTAGCTCAACGTTTCGTGATTCAAACTTAATCACTTTCAAATGTTCCTTCTTGGATCAAATATTATGTTAAGTTATCATGGTTTCCTAAGATAGAACCTATGTCTCAACATAGTGGATGATGATCATCCTTTTCTTTCTTTCAAACATTGATGTTAAACACTATTCCTAACTTAAGTTATTAAGGACTAGTTCCTTAATTAACTTCTATTCTGAAACCCTTTTCAGAATCCCTTAAGGAATACTACATAATATCATAATACACTTATTATCAACTCCTACACCTTATAAATCATTATTTATAAGTATTTGTGCTTTTATTCTTAACACACTTAAGAATCACTTTATAAGCTCCCACTCAAAAATATGTCATTCACATATTGTTTTAGGAAGACTTTCATAGCTCCCACTCAATTTCATGCAAATTGCACATCCACTCACTATTTTGAATAACTTCAAAATCCTTTGATCAAATATCAAAATTGGAGATTTACTATGAGATACTAGTACTTTTACTAGTTTTAAATCCACTAGACATTAAGCACTCTTGAATCAAATTCATTTGAATTCGTCCAATACTTGACAAATTGTTCTTTTGTCATTCACCCCTTCTCCATTATGGCTTTGCAGTCATTTGGGAAAATTCCAAGTAACCCCTTTTACTTGTGGGATTCAGCAACGAATTGCTTACTAATCTCAAGGGAATTTTGCTTCTATGATTTCTCATAATTCTAGTTTACCATTATTTCCTTAGTAGTTCGTAGGTATGTCATATTCCAAGAATCATGACAAATGATTCAAAAATGTCTCCATACAAGATATGGGTTACATTTTGAATCCTACTTCATGTAGTGAAAACACCAGTGGGGAAAACACAATGATCATTATCATTGATTCTTTCCTTTTCTGAAGAGAATCGTTCAGAAACGTTTTCCGTTGCGCTTCTCAATACTCTGATGCAGGGATTTGAATCCTCATTGTGTTTTACACTATCTTCCATTTGCTCCATAATTGAGAAATATCACTAAAAGTGAGCTTTCTGAAGAATGCACCAAAATCCAAGCAATACGAATTTTGCTTTCCTTTTGGTTTCACCTATGGATTTTGTATTCAAAGTTTCCAATGAATACTCTACAAGGACTTATTCGCTATTGTTTTGGTTATATCGAATAACCCAAAACATTTACGATGATCCATACTAGATATGGAGCCGCTTTACCAAATCCAGATGGTTTACGACATTCTAATTGAGTGATAACTATTTCTAACTAATGGTCTCTACATCTACACTACAACAATTTATTTGGTGCCATCTATTTACCCACTTTGATATCTAATATCTCATTGTGATGCTTTGCATTTTGACATTTCAAAACACTTTGCATTTCACAATTACTTTTATGCCATTCTTTTATAAAGTCGAATTTCTTTACTATTGATCAAATCATAGTAATTATATTCTCTTTTATATTTATACCCATTTATTGATGAAACACTTTGTTCAAATTAAATAGTTTCATATTCATGTTTCCTTTGTAAACTGCTTTACACATTCAAACAATCATATAATGATAATTACCATTTTGTTAAAACATAATACATCGAATATGTATTTACTTTTAACAATTCATTAAACACTTTGTATTCAAGTAATACACGGTGTTCAAGTTATTTTTCCGAACTTAGGCATGATTTATATGTGATAAGAAATCGAATGAATTTCACATATTATCATTATAACTTTGAATTTAAACAATGGTTTCATTCAGTAATGAAATATCATTAAGTTGGGTATTTTAAGGCATTTGAATATTTTACAAATGTTCACGCATTATCAATTAGTTTCAAACAACAAGATAATTCACATATAAGCAAACAAGATATGAACACGAATAGAAATCATTCATAAAATTGGAACAACTGTTTGTTACAAACTCATATGAATAACCGTCTCACAAAGTGTGAGACACACTAAAGAAGTTCATAACATTTTGATTACAATAACTATCCAAAACATAAACTAAGTGATAAATGTCGAGGGAGAGTGTTGTCGGCCATGATCATCATGCTCGCCATCAACACACAATGTCACCTCCTCTCCAGCAAGAACCTCTCATGCAGAAGGACCTATTTTCAGCAAAACAGAACAAGTATCAAATATACTTAACACTACAAATGTGTTTGCAAGATTATAACATTTATAAAATTGTATATCAAATATATACCTTTGTCATTGATGACCTGAGAGACATCTGGTTCAACCAACACATTCTTAAGATGCGTTACGAACCGGTGGAACTCCATTGATTCCGCGTCGCCACTTGATGGCCCAAAATATATCTAGCTCCTTGGGGAACCCCAAGAGGAAGGTATGATGAGCATAGCAGCAAGTTTTCCCTCGGCTATGAAACCAAGGTTATCAATCCAGTAGGAGCAAGGAAACACCCCAAAGGTGTTGCTAGCTGAACTTTGGCAGGGCGCACTACCGGTTCCAGCAGCAACATGGAGACCTGCACAACACAACCACAGAACTCCGCCCCAACTTGCGATGAGGTTGTCAATCTCACCAGTTTTGCTGAAAACAAAGGATTAAAAGTATCAAGTGGAAGAAAGTAATAGTTTGCATAAAGTAAAAAAAAAGCAGTAAACAGTTGATTGTAGATTGATGATAAAAGAAAGGACCGGGGTCCATAGTTCACTAGTGGTGGCTCTCCTTAAGATAGATGACATGTTGGGTGAACAAATTACAGCGAGGCAATTGACAAACATCGAGAAAGCAATATTCATATACTACTCATCTTGACTCCTTTGAGATTCGATTGGGCATTACAACATTATACATAGACCACCATCCAACTGCATCTATGACGAATAATCCACCCTTAGGTTATCATCCGAATCCCCTCCAGTATTAAGTTGCAAGCAACAAATAATTGCATTACGCATTGCGTGTAAAGTAAACAATACGATTGTTCTATTAAAAAAGGATTGTTGTTTTCTCCCTAGTAGCAACAGCACATCTAGTACCTTAAAGATTTTTGTCACTTCCCTAGATTACTAGAGGCATGAATCCACTATCGAGCATAAATACTAACTCTTGGAGTTGCTAGCATCTACTTGGCCAAGATACCTACTAACAACGGAAAGCATGCTAGATCACAAATAACAAAGACATGATAGAATCAATAATCACTCTGAAATAGCATCTCAATATCCATCGGATCCGCGCAAACACAACATGTAGGATTTACAAATAGATGATATTGATCATGAACAGAGCTCACAAGATCTAAACATGATAGCACAAAGGAGAAGAACCAGCCATCTAGCTACTACATGGACCCGTAGTCCAAGGATGAACTACTCACGCATCACACCGAAGGCTTTCATAGTGATGAAGAAGGCCTCCAGGGTGAATTCTCCCATCTGGCAGGGTGCCGGGAAGAGCTTCAGATCCCTCCCGATCTAGGAATGGAGATGACAGCGGCTACAGACTCATTCGTGGAATTTTGATTGGGTACTTAGGGTTTCTGTATCGGAGGCAATATATAGGCGAAAGGAGAGGCCGAGGGGTGCCTGGAGCGGCCAGACCACCCCCTGGCGCGGGCTAGGCCTGGCCGCGCGGCCAGGTGCTGTGGCCGGGCCCCAGCCCCTCTCTGTCTCGTATTCTGGCTCCAGGTGTCCCTCGGTGGAAAACTGACTTTGGCTTTTGTCCCGTCCAATTCCGAGAATATTCATTTTCTGTCTTTCCTGGAACCAAAAACAGCAGAAAACAGGCAGCTGGCACTGTGGCTCTTGTTAATAGGTTAGTCTAAGAAATCATATGAAAAGTACTCCAAAGTGTGGACAAAACATAAGAAAGTAGATAAAACCAAGCATGGAACATCAAAAATTATGGATACGTTAGCAATGTATCAACATCCCCAAGCTTAACTCCTGCTCGTCGTCGAGTAGGTAAGTGATAAAAAGAAAGAATAATTTTTGAGGTGACAAGCACCATCATAAACTTGATCAAACTATTTGTAAAAAATTGATAGTTGGGATCATAGTACTTCAATCATAACATGAAAGACAAAGTTTTAGCAATAGACAAAGCATCTATGTTGCAACATGAAAAGGCATAAACAAAATATTCATGAATAACAATGCTTTGGAAGACGTTTGTTTGTTTCACATAAAGAAAATATAGCATAGTGGCATTCAGCTTGTCCCTCATAGAGTAGCAAATAAAAATGCATAGGACACCTTCAAAGTTCATAAGAGTGACTAGATACAAATAGTTTAAAACAAGCAATATCAAAGCTATGCATCAATCAACAAGTCTCGGGACAATGCACATAGAACTAAGAATGGCCACTATGCTCTCAAAGTAGGTGCATAAAGATAGAAGGTGGAGAATCAACATAAAAGTAAAAGAAAGGCCTTCATAGAAGGAAGTAGGGATTCAAGTCTCATAAAGAGCTTCCAAAAATTATGGTACTTATTAGCTTTCAGCTCTCATTGCCCCTATCATAAGCATCTTCAAGGTGATTAAGGTTAAAGTGACACAACTAAGAGGATATGCTTGACAAGTTATAAGCCGAAATCTCATGCCCCTTACTTACGAAGACCGAACCTCATGCTACTAGACTTTAGTCACAAGTAATCTCTTGTCATTGTAAGTACATATGTATCATAGAGAACCGCCAACGAGGTACCCCTTGCACATGATACATGAGCTATCCCATAATCAAAATGACAAGGCAAGCAGCCAATGAGCATCTCAGCGATCTTTTTATTTGCTATTTGCATAGGTTTTTATTGAGGATGCTTCATAGAGTGCTAATTATGGTTATGCAGCAAGTTTCCACCATGATTAGGAATGCCTTAGGCTAGCGGCCCAGGCGTTTCTCTAACACACATACAAACTCCATGATCTTACAAGTTCCCCTTTTATTTCGCACTGCCGGGATCTGATACATTGCAAATGTATCTATAATTTTTGATGTTCCATGCTTGGTTTTATCTACTTTCTTATGTTTTGTCCACACTTTGGAGTACTTTTCATATGATTTCTTGGACTAACCTATTAACAAGATCCACAGTGCCAGATGCCTGTTTTCTGCTGTTTTTGGTTCGAGGAAACTCAAAAAATCAATATTCTCGGAATTGGACCGGACAAAAGCCAAAGTCGATATTTTCCCGGAAGATTCACGGAGCCAGAAGGAGAGCCGGAGAGGGGCCACGGGGTGGCCACAACACCCCTAGGCGTGGGTCCCCCTAGGCCGCGCTAGGGCATGGTGTGGGCCCCCTGTTCGTCCACCGACCTTGCCTCTTTCGCCTATATATCTCCCCTGAGGCAAAAACCCTAAATCGTCAAGGCTCTAGCCATGAAAAGTTCCATAGTGCCGCCGCCATCGAAGGGGAGTTTCGGGGGACAGAAATGTAGGGGATCGGCGCAGAAAACAAAAAATTTCCTACAACAGAACCCCAGAAACTTAGCCTAGGATCTATCTATGTAGTAATGCGGTAACGGTCGGAGCGTAGAGAGTACATACCCTTGTAGACCATACGCGGTTAACGTTCCGCGGGGAACGTGGTTGATGTAGTCGTACTCGAAGCCGACCTCAAGATCGCGAAGCTCCTCGCAGGTCACCCCTTGCTCCTTGATCTTCATCATCTTCGTCGTGCAACAGCTCCGGCTCACGACATTTAAGCGCCTCAAGTGTTGCGCCTCGTGTCTTCGTACACATCCGGTGCACGATGAGACCTCCGGCTCCCCGATCCTGCCGGGAGTGCGGAAGTTGATATCCGGCTAGGAATCCTTGCAGCGCAACGGCGTACTGGAGGTGTGCCTCGATCGCACAACCGAGACTTGGGTCCATGGTCACGAGGTATAGAGGGAGAGAGAGAGAGAAGGAGGAAGTCAACCAAAGCACTTCTCCAAAATTGGTGTTTTAACCCCACCCATGGGCACCCCTTTATATAGGCTAAGGGGATGTACATTTCTCAAAGGCTAAGCCATGTGGGACTAATACTAAATGAAAAAGTCAGCAGAAATTCAGACTGCCAAATGGGCCAAAAGATCTCAGCCCAAATAGCAAACAGAAAATACTAAATAAAAAGAAAAAGAGAAAAGGCAGCAGCAACAGCCAGCCGGGTGGGCCGGCCTGCCCACCGCGGAGCCCAGCTCGCCAGCTAGGCAGCGGCAGGAGCCAGGCGCCCGGGTGGGCCGCCGCCCCTTCCCTGGCCCATTGGCCAGCGCCCGGGTGGGCTTGCCCAGCGCCGGCGGCCTGGCAACCCAGTGCTCCGCCCCGCCTCGCCTATCCCGGGTGGGCCGGCCTGCCCCGACGGCCCAGCTCCCTGCCGCCCGCGTGGGCCAGGTCGAGCAGGCCCCGGTGGCGGCCGGTAGCTGCGGACCGCCCACGTGGGTTGTTTCTTTTCTTTTTCTCTTTATTTATTCTGCAGCTTTTCTTCTAGACTATTTCCCTCCGGGATTTAGCCTAATATAAAAGTTGACTTTATAAATCTTAATCTAAATATTATTTATAATATATTTAATTCATAATTAACGTATAATAAATATATATTTAAATTCCCATTTATCCGAAAACACTTTTCCGGACTTTTCCTTTATTCTTTCTCCGAACAACTTCGGATCTCTCTGCGGAACAATTCCGGCTTTCTCTCTTTCTCTACTGTGATTCCGTCTTACGAATGATCGCTCTCATCATACCCTTAAGTGTATCCTCTCACGTCTCGGAATTCTCTAGACATGATCTGTATCAATGATCAACAGACGGACCAGGGATATCCATGTGACCCCTATGCATTCCCGATGACAATGTCGTTTGAACCGTCTAAATGTAGCACCCTCTTCCTTTTGTTTCTCGATACAACTTGTCCGAGATCCGATCATTGGTATCCCATACCTTGTTCAATATCGTTCATAACAAGTTATGTTTTCTTGTTACCGTGATATTACATCCTCGTGACCTAGTCACATGTTGCAACATATATGGATGTAATCTCACCAAGCCGGCCGTATGTATCTTTACCCGTCATGTGGGTGAACAAATCCCGGTCTTGCAGTCACATGTCATCTACTGTTCCTTCGGAATACCCAACGTACACCTTTATGGCCACCGCATTACCAGATGACGTTTGATGTAGTCAAAGCAGCCTAGGGAAACAGTGAGTAATATGAGCTCACGGTCTAAGGAGAAGGAGTCTAGGTATAGCTGTTGCAACAATGAACTATATGACTTGATCGTGTTGCAATCCTTCGATGAATGTCCAACCACATCATTCTCCAATGATATGATCTCGTTGTCAGTCGGCATAAATGCCCATGATCTTGAAACCTAGATCATCTTCGTGACCAACGAACTAGTATGAATAGAGGCTACTAGGGACTTGGTTGTTTCATACCACACCTGTACCAATGTTTCTACTTGGCATAGTTATAGCATAATATGAAACTATTATAAACTAATTGAGATATGATAATAAAAACCTATTTCTTATTTGCCTCTAGGGCATATCTCCTTCAGTCTCCCACTTGCACTAGAGTACAAATAATCTAGTTCGCATTTTACTCATATAAACCATATGCCATATGCGTTTACGGATCATGCATGCTCATGGGAAACGTCATGTCCATGTTCTGTTTTACCAGATCATTATGTCTTTTGCAAATCGTCAATGTCTTCCTAATTTTGACATTCCCTCCATTATCGTATAATGGGTCGAAGTATTTGTTTGGCAACAAAGTGAGACTTTTGTTTCTAGTGTTTATGATGATGGTCGTTTTTCACCGTTGTCATCTAAACTTCGAAACACACTTTGCTATCCTTTGTGTATATATTATAGTCATGGCAGTAGAACGAGGCCGGATTCTCGCAGCTTATAGTGACTTTAGATCAACCTCGAGGGCTTTCTCATGGGCACTAGGCCCTGGGACACATCATTCTACGTTAAAAGTGAACTAGCCCCACCATAACATTATACATCACATCAGATGTAGCTTTTATACTTCTATATCTATATGGATCCTAGTGCATGAAATGCATCTATGCCACTTACATTGCTTCTTGCTACTTAAGTACAAACTTAATTCTGGTTTAGTGATCAACTCAGGAATCACTTAAAGACACGTTCTTATAGTTAAGACTTTGTCCTTCCAACTAGAACCTTGGGTCACATTATGTCGAGTATACAACATGGTTTTATGAAAGAACCTATGACTGAGGCATAGGAGATGCAACACATCTCTTTCTTTCAACCATCGTTGCAATACTCAATGCTTCATATAGTAAGAACTACTTTCTTACCTTGTTCCATTCTGAACTTCTTCAGAATCTTGCTTAGGACATTCTGAACATCTTTCAGAATCAAGTCCAGGAAGCATTCGAAGTTTAGTGTTTATTAAACTCACCAATCTATCTTGATAGATCTTATTGTTTAATAACTTCAACTTCATCCTTAACTTAAATATTATTAACACCAATTCCATCATTCACATATGTCGTCCACATACCACAGAATGATTTCATGCTCCCACTCAAATATGACATTCATGTTTGAGATCCAGGGATTTCACTTAGCTCCCACTCAAAATATGTTAGTTACATATTATGAATTAGCCAAGATGATTTGCTCCCACTCAGAACTAGGTCCTCTCGATAATCTTGGACATTCCAAAATTCCTTGATCATCATCAAATCAAGAATTCCGCTAACGACATTTCAATGACCATTCATTTCTCGTACTTAGGTTCATCACGCTTCTTTGTAATTCATAGGTATGTCTTGTTCAAAACATGACAAGTGAATCAACAATATAATTCCCCAAACATGTAGAATATATAGTTGAATCCTAATTTCTTTAGTAAAAGTATTTTCTTGAAACTTTTATGATCATTATCATTGGTTTCTCCTCTATTTGTAGAGTTTGGCTTCACTAAACAAATTCCGCTGCGCCACTCAACAATTCAGAGGCAAGGTCAAATACCTTGTTTTGATCTTTTACTTTCTTCCGCCTATATCTTCATCAAGACACATCAACTCAGGACAACAACTGGTTTGCCCCTTTGTGGAAGATGCATTCATAGCTTCCTAAGAATGCTCTACAAAGACTTGTTTATTCGCCATGACTTCGACTTATCGAAATCTCCAGAAACTTGAACTTGCCATTACATTTATGGTGTTGTTTCCACGAATCTTTAGATGTTCCTTTGTATTTCAAATGAGTGTTTGCTTATTTTGATCTTTAACTCTAAACGATAACTATAACCCCGATAAGAGATAATATGATATCATATGTATCTAATACAAAATGTTTATGATGTTTAGACATTTCAAGAAAGTTTGAATTCGTCCAATTATCATAATTTGTGAAACATCTTTCACAAGTCCCTTTTATGCTAAACTTAACTTGAATACTCTAGTCGTGTCGATCAAATCGAAGAGACTTCGTATTCTTGTTAATTTCAATATCCTATTTAGTTATGAACTCATTTGAACAATTCAAATCGTTTCAAACTTCATGTTTCATTAAGTAAATACACTTATTCACTTAAGTCCACAATAAATGATTTCCACTACTTGTTGAAAGTATGATACATCATTATGTATAAGTTTCAACATTTCTTCGCATATCACCGTTTTACCAGAATGCGGAGTTTTAGTCATTCTGCCTCAGAGGCATGGTGTTGCAAAATCTCTAAATTATGCATCTAGGACCCCGATCTTTCATAAAGAACCTGCAATAACCGAAATGACTTAAACTGTAGTGTATTTTCATTATTAAGCTTTGGATCTTTTAGCATTCTAATCCTTTATAAATGATTAAACTATTATCATTAACATAGTGATGAGAATAACTTGTTTGTAATCGTAATGTGACCATAAGGTATTTTTTCATAAGAATAGTACAAACTGGTTTGTAACTTGTTCATATGAATAATCGTCTCGCCAAAAGCAAGACACACATACTAGGATTACAAATTATATTCAAGTTCACTAATCCAAATGATGAACTTTGAGGAAAATGGTGATGTCGACCATCAACTGTTTTGCTTGCCGTCATCAATCCACATTGTCTCAAATCCAGCAATTCTCAAGCAGATCATCCTGTTTTCACAAAACGGGACAAGTATCAAATACTTTGCAAACTGCAATGAGTTCTGCAAGAACCACATTTATAATTTGTATATCTTACATATACCTTTTCCATCTATGACTCCATTTGCAATCAAGCCCTTCTAAGAGTTCTCAACTCTTAATACAAGATCGCAAAGTGTTTTTCCAAACATTCCGGAGTCATCAAATTATCTCCTAATGGTTATTTTATCAAGAGGAGAAGATCACCTTTACGAGGATATCCCTCAGGCGTGGGTATTAATCTATGAAGTTGGAACCTTTTGCTAAGTTCCATATTAAGCAATATATTCCCATGGTCGCAAAGGACCTCAATGGGATAGGCTAAGGTCTACTAATATATTTGCAAACAGACATCTAGACTAAGTTTATAATAAGAGATCAATTTATAATTGGTCTCCACTAAAACGGTCATCCCCTGGACGATCTTAGTGATCGCATGATCTCTATCCTCTGCACCTCCCCCGATCATCACGGCCATCAGTGCAGTATCAAAAGTAGACATTCACTAATGTCAATCACATCATCCATGTGAGTCATGCTCGATCTTTCGATCTCTTGTGTTCCGAGGCCATGTCTGTACATGCTAGGCTCGCCAAATCTAACTTGTGTGTATTCGCTATGCAACATGGCTTACACCCACTGTATGCGAACATAGATATGTCTGACCCCCGATCATCACGGCCGGCCTCATACCGAAGAACTTTCTTGGTGGTGCACACACAAGGGGAACACGGAACGTTGGAATTAAATAGGGATTATCTTATTTTCTACCGTTGAGTATCTAAATACTAGCACACAATAAGATGTAAAACAGGTATCAACATCATATGTATAATGTGATATGCTATGGTCTTTCTTGCGCCTTGATCTCCATCGAGCGCTCCGACATGATCTCCATCGTGCCCTTTGTTTGACTCCAAGTCCACGACGCCTCCACCAGGTCGTTCATTGGAACGATGACTATTACTATACTACTTAGAAACATAAAAGTAAACTACTTTTACCTTTGTAACGACCAATGCCATATCATAATCACCTTCCCCCTGCAAAATAAAGTTAGACGCCTCTACTTTATCTATAACAAGTTTTACGTGGTTGTTAGGGCTTTCGCACTAGAACTGTTTCTAAACTACGAACTTTCCAACCACAGCATGGATCCGATAGTTGTCTCTACTACACCCCTTTCGGGGCCCTCCGTTGTAAATGCTATATCAACTATCGAATGAGAGACAGACACCCGCTAGCCACTTATACGGTACAAGCCGTATGTTGAGCGTGGAACCAGTCTCGCGTACGAATACGCGTAAGGTCGGTCCGGGCCGCTTCATCAAACAATACCGTGATATAAACAAGTACATGTTAGAGGGTAACAACTAAGGGATCAAGGCCCGCACAAAACTTGTGCGTATTGGCCGTACGACACTCCTACGCATACATCGGCTCTGATACTACTGTAGGGGATCGGCGCAGAAAACAAAAAAATTCCTACGACAGAACCCCAGAAACTTAGCCTAGGATCTATCTATATAGTAATGCGGTAATGGCCAGAGCGTAGAGAGTACATACCCTTGTAGACCGTACGCGGTTAATGTTCTGCGGGGAACGTGGTTGATGTAGTCGTACTCGAAGCCGACCTCAAGATCGCGAAGCTCCTCGCAGGTCACCCCTTGCTCCTTCTTGATCTTCATCACCTTCGTCGTGCAACAGCTCTAGCTCACGACATTTAAGCGCCCCAAGTATTGCGCCTCGTGTCTTCGTACACATCCGGTGCACGATGACACCTCCGGCTCCCCGATCCCGTCGGGAGTGCGGAAGTTGATATCCAGCTTGGAATCCCTGCAGCGCAACGGCGTACTACAGGTGTGCCTCGATCGCACAGCCCAGACTTGGGGCCATGGTCACGAGGTATAGAGGGAGAGAGAGAGAAGGAGGAAGTCAACCAAAGGACTTCTCCAAATATTGGTGTTTTAATCCCACCCATGGGCACCCCTTTATATAGGCTAAGTGGGTGTGCCTTTCTCAAAGGCTAAGCCATGTGGGACTAATACTAAAGGAAAAAGTCAGCAGAAATTCGGACTGCCAAATGGGCCAAAAGATCTCAGCCCAAATAGGAAATAGAAAATACAAAAATAAAAAGAAAAGGAGAAAAGGCAGCAGCAGCAGCCAGCCGGGTGGGCCGGCCTGCCCACCGCGAGGCCCAGCTCGCCAGCCAGGCAGTGGCGGGAGCCAGGCGCCCGGGTGGGCCGCCGCCCCTTCCCTGGCCCGTTGGCCAGCGCCCGGGTGGGCGTGCCCAGCGCCGGCGGCCTGGCAACCCCGTGCTCCGCCCCGCCTCGCCTGGCCCGGGTGGGCCGGCCTGCCCCGGCGGCCTAGCTCCCTGGTGTCCACGTGGGCCAGGTCGAGCAGGCCCCGGTGGTGGCCGGTAGCTGCGGACCGTCCCTGTGCAGCGGTTAATAAAAACCGCCCACGTGGGTTGTTGCTTTTCTTTTTCTCTTTATTTATTCTGCAGCTTTTATTCTAGACTATTTCCCTCCGGGATTTAGCCTAATATAAAAGTGGACTTTATAAATCTTAATCTAAATATTATTTATAATATATTAATTCATAATTAACATATAATAAATATATATTTAAATTCCCATTTATCCGAAAACACTTTTCTGGACTTTTCCTTTATTCTTTCTCCGAACAACTTCGGATCTCTCTGCGGAACAATTCTGGCTTTCTCTCTTTCTCTACTGTGATTCCGTCTTACGAATGATCGCTCTCATTGTACCTTTAAGTGTATCCTCTCACGGCTCAGGAATGCTCTAGACATGATTTGTAGCAATGATAAATAGAGAGACCAGGGATGTCCATGTGACCGCTATGCATTCCTGATGACAATGTAGTTTGAACCGTCTAAATGTAGCATCCTCTTCCTTTTGTTTCTCGATACAACTTGTCCGAGATCCGATCATTGGTATCTCATACCTTGTTCAATCTCGTTCATAACAAGTTATGTTTTCTTGTTACCGTGATATTACATCCCCGTGACCTAGTCACATGTTGCAACATATATGGATGTAATCTCACCAAGCCGGCCGTATGTATCTTTACCCGTCATGTGGGTGAACAAATCCCGGTCTTGCAGTCACATGTCATCTACTGTTCCTTTGGAATACCCAACGTACACCTTTATGGCCACCGCATTACCAGATGACATTTGATGCAGTCAAAGCAGCCTAGGGAAACAGTGAGTAATATGAGCTCACGGTCTATGGAGAAGGAGTCTAGGTATAGATGTTGTAACAATGGACTATATGACTTGATCGTGTTGCAATCCTTCGAGGAATGTCCAACCACATCATTCTCCAATGATATGATCTCGTTGTTAGTCGGCATAAATGCCCATGATCTTGAAACCCAGATCATCTTCGTGACCAACGAACTAGTATGAATAGAGGCTACTAGGGACTTGGTTGTTTCATACCACACCTGTACCAATGTTTCTACTTGGCACAGTATAGCACAATATGAAACTATTATAAACTAATTGACATATGATAATAAAAACCTATTTCTTATTTGCCACTAGGGCATATCTCCTTCAATAAAGTCTCTACTCCGGCACCCTGTTGGGATGGGGAAGTGCCTCCACCCCCACCCCCATCTCCATCACCATTGCTGATTCCCATGATGAGGAGGGAGTAGTTCTCTCTCGAGGTTAAGGGTTCTGCCCGTAGCTATTTGTTCATCTCTCTCTCCCTGTGCATGATCATATTGTGATCATGAGCTTGTAATCTATAGATCTACCTTGCTACTCAAGTGCTTTAATAGATCTATACTCTCCCTATGTGTGTGAAAGTGACAGCGTGCACACCATGGTGGCACTTAGGCTAGAGATTACAAATACTTGTTATGAGTTATATTTTGAGTTGGATATCTTTATGAAATTGTGGTGTTTGTTGGAACCATCTAGTGCTCAAGGTGACAGTGTGGGGTTATCTAGATGGGAAAGGCTTACTTTGAGGTGTGCTGTTATAGCCCTACCATGGATTAGAGTGTCCAACTGGAGAGTAGTTAAGAGTAGTATCATAAAGAGAAGATATTTATATGAGAGTGTTCACTAGTGAAAGTATGATCCGTAGGCCTTGTTTCTAAGCACTGAAACACCGTTTGCTATTAGATCTATTGCATGTTTGCTTGCTTCTATCTTTATTTCAGTTTTACTTAAGTCTTTTCCACGCCATCAAGCTATTTTCTATCACCGTTACCACTTATAATTATCCATACCACTTGTATTTCACTATCTCTTCGCTGAACTAGTGCACCTATATACCTGACAAGTGTATTGGGTGTGTTGGGGACACAGGAGACTTCTTGTATCTTGATTGCAGGGTTGCTCGAGAGGGGATACCTTTGACCACTTCCTCCCTGAGTTCGATAAACCTTGGGTGATCCACTTAAGGGAAAACTTGATTCTGTTCTACAAACCTCTGCACTTGGAGGCCCAACAACTGTCTACAAGAATAGAAGTGCGTAGACATCAAACTATTTTCTGGCGTCGTTGCCGGGGAGGTAAGGTAAAAGGTATTCACACCGGAGGATTAAAGAAGAAGAACCTCCCACGGAGAACACCTATTTTCTGGCGCCGTTGCCAGGGAGGTAAGGTAAAAGGTACTCACATCCTCCGGTCTGAGTGCTCGAAGTTATTTCTTTTAGATTCTGCAATTTTGTCTTTTGTTTCTTGTTTCCACTAGTTAGGCTTAATGGAAAACAAAAAATATTAGAGAGATTTATAGTATTTATCTTGAGTTAGGACATGAAGTGTTTGAAGAGAAAATTAAAAAACCTATGGAACTTTATTTGCATGCTAATAGCAATGTTGTTAGTATGAATTCTTTGGACACCATTATTGCTAATGCTATGGAAAAGGCTAAGCTTGGGGAAGCTAGTTTTTATGAAAATGATCTTTTTAGTTCCCCAACTTTAGAAGATAGCTATTCTATTGCTTATGATGATACCAAACCTCCAATATACGATGATTATAATGATGAATATGATATTTTCAGTCCACCTACTATTGAGGAGAAAATTAATGATTACAATATGCCTCCTAGGTTTGATGATTATGGTGATGAGAATAATAATGATAGCTATTTAGTTGAATTTTCTCCCACTACAATTAATAAGAATAACTATGCTTATGTGGAGAGTAATAATGATTATATGCATGTGGCTCATGATAAGAATGTTTTATGTGATAGTTATATTGTTAATTTTATTAATGATGCTACTGAAAGTTATTATGAGAGAGGGAAACATGGTTTTATGTGTCTCAACAATATTAAGTTTCCCCTCTTTATGTTGAAAGTCTTGAAGTTGCACTTGTTTTGCTTTACTATGCTTGTTGCTTTGTGCTTTCATGACTTGTTTCTTTACAAGATTCCTATGCCTAGGAAGTGGGTTAGACTTAAATGTGCTTTGAATTTACTTCTTGATGCTCTCTTTTACTTCAATTCATATTTCTTATGTGAGCATGTTTTCAAACTATCATGCCTAACTTAAAGGCATTAAAGAAAAGTACTTATTGGGAGATAACCCAAAAGTTTTAGATGAGTCTTGGAAGTTATTACCTCAGTAATAACCGCTCCTTATCCTTTTTATTTGCTTTTTGTGCCAAGAGTAACCTCCAATGAGAGAGAAGTAATGATTGGGAAAGTTGCTGTCCCGAAACAGATTTCTGTGCTTCACCGTAGAAATTCGTGTAAATCTTTGTACGTCCTTTTGAGGCATGAATTTTTGTGCTTCTGCCCCAGGTTGTTATCTAACTTTCGTTAGTTCAACACTTTTTGATTTGAGCAACAGAAGGTCTTCGAAACAATTCGTCTTTACCTGCTGGTCTATTTTGACAAATCTCTGCCATTATTTGCATTTGCTTCTTGTTGGTTCTTTTTTAAGTTCTTTTGGGGAATTGAGCTTTTTGAGGGAAGTGCTACAGTATCTTGTGTTTTAATGGAAGTTTTATTGGTGTTGAAACTAAACCTAAAGACTTATTACCTGGAGTGCACTAATTTTGCTAATAAAGATTGTGTGAAATTTTGTATGAAGGAAAAATTTCAGGTGTATGGAAGGAATGAGTAATGAGATGAAGGATGGACTAAAGCTCAAGCTTGGGGATGCCATGCGTGTCACCCCAAGATATATCCAAGAAGTACAAGCATCAAAGCTTGGGGATGCCCAAGGCATCCCCTTCTTCATCAATAAAAATCCCAGGTTCCTTCCAAACATTTCATTTTTATTGTTTCATACACAGTTGTGTTGTTCTTGGAGCGTCTTCTTTTTCGTTTTCGTTTTGGTTTTTCGTTTGCTTTGTTTTCTTAGTTTGCTGAATAAATTGGTTGGACCCCCTCTTTCATACATTGGTTTTCAAATAGTTTGGTTTGGATTGGAAAAAGAGTAGGAAAGTTCATGCTTAAGTGGTAAAGAGAGCTTGCTTTTGACTGCGGCCCATGCTTTGTCATGCCATGCTTGATATTGTTTTGGCTTTATGCTTAGTATTCTTTGCTGTAGCATGACTTGTTATAAACAATTGAGATTGCTTATTGTGCCTTGGATGAATCATGCGTTGTTTTAGCATATTAAAGCATAGTATAGTGGTATTCTCCATTGATGCTTTATTTGGGTTGACTTGGCGCATGCTCACACCATGTTATGACTATCTCAAGTCACCATAGCCTTTATGATCCTTTAGGTTTCAACTTGTAGTATCACTTTATACTTTGATCAATGATGTTTTGTCGCTCTGCATGATTATGGCCATTATTGCTCTCTTAGTTGGTCGCTCCTAGTCTTTTGCTAGCCTCCACAACCAAGTATGAGTTCCACTCATGCATCCAACTCCTAAAACCAAGTTATTCCAAAGAGTCCACCATACCTACCTACTAGCATATGCTATTCCAAGTATATTCATGTTTTTGTTTACCTTCCAAATTAAACTTGTTATGAGAAAACTAGTGATTAAAGCTCTCACGAACTTGATGGCACACTTTAATTTTCTTTGTGTTGTGTATGTTGTATATGCCTGCACTTATTTGTTGGGGATTATCAAAACCATGCTGTCATGGGGAACGCTTTCAACATTGCACTGGTACTTTGTACCTAGTTGATATCATGCTCTTTTGTCTACGGATGTCATCGGTGTGAAATGAAAGGGGACTTGTAAGTCCATGGAGTTATGTATATGTGTTAGAGAAACGCCTAGGCCGCTGGTCTAATCCATGCTGACATGGTGGAAACCTGCAGCGTAACCATGATGAGCTGTCTATGATGCATTCTTCTTATAAAAAAAGAGTCCTATATTGAGAAAAAAAGAGAAAAGAGAAAAAATGAGATTATGAAAAGAGGAAAGAGAGAAAAAAGCACCATATTCCCATGGTAAATAAGAAGATTGCCGAGATGCTCGTTGTCTGCTGGCCTTATCATTTTGATATGGGCATTCTTCCGTATCATCGGGCAAGGGGTACGCCGTTGGAGGTTCTCTATGATACACATGTACTTACGATGACAAGAACTTACCGGTGACTAAACTTGAGTAACATGAGGAGCGGCCCTCGTATTCAAGCGACATGAGATTTCCAACTTATACTTCGTCAAGCATATACACCATAGTTTGTTCACTTTAACCTTAATCACTTCAAGATGCTTATGATAGGGGCAATGAGAGCTGAAAGCTATTAAGTACCATAATTTTTGGAAGCTCTTTATGAAACTTGAATCTCTGCTTCCTTCCATGAAGGCCTTTCTTCCACCATTACATTGAGTCTCCACCTTCTACCTTTATGCACCTACTTTGAGAGCATAGTGGCCATTCTTAGTTCTATGTGCATTGTCCCAAGCCTAGTTGATTGATGCATAACTTGATATTGCTTGTTTTAAACTATTTGTATCTAGTCACTCTTATGAACTTTGAAGGTGTCCTATGCATTTATATTTGCTACTCTATGAGGGACAAGCTGAATGCTATTATGCTATGTTTTCTTTATGTGAAACAAACGAACGTCTTGCAAAGCATTGTTATTCATGAATCTTTTGTTTGTGCCTTTTCATGTTGCAGCATAGTTTCTTTGTCTTATTGCTAGAACTTTGTGTTTCATGTTATGATTGAAGTACTTTGATCCCAGCTTTGAATGTTTTACAAATACTTTAATCAAGTTTATAATGGTGCATGTCACCTCAAAAATTATTCTTTCTTTTTATCACTTACCTACTCGAGGACGAGAAGGAGTTAAGCTTGGGGATGTTGATACATTGCAAATGTATCTATAATTTTTGATGTTCCATGCTTGGTTTTATCTACTTTCTTATGTTTTGTCCACACTTTGGAGTACTTTTCATATGATTTCTTGGACTAACCTATTAACAAGAGCCACAGTGCCAGTTGCCTGTTTTCTGTTGTTTTTGGTTCCAGGAAAGTCAAAAAATCAATATTCTCGGAATTGGACTGGAGAAAAGCCAAAGTCGATATTTTCCTGGAAGATTCACAGAGCCAGAAGGAGAGCCGGAGAGGGGCCACACCACCCCTAGGCGCTGGTCCCCCTAGGCCGTGCCAGGTCATGGTGTGGGCCCCCTGGCCGGCCACCGACCTTGCCTCTTTCGCCTATGTATCTCCCCCGAGGCACAAACCCTAAATCGTCAAGCCTCCAGCCACGAAAAGTTCCATAGCGCCGCCGCCATCGAAGGGGAGATTCGGGGGACAGAAAGTCTCCGTTCCGGCACCCTGCCGGGACGGAGAAGTGCCTTCGAAGCCATCTCCATCGATCTCCACCCCCATATCCATCACCATTGCTGATTCCCATGATGATGAGGGAGTAGTTCTCTCTCGAGGCTAAGGGTTCTACCAGTAGCTATGTGTTAATCTATCTCTCTCTATGCATGATCATATTGTGATCATGATCTTGTAATCTATAGATCTACCTTGCTACTCAAGTCCTTTAATAGATCTCTGCTCTCCCTATGTGTGTGAAAGTGACATCGTGCACACCATGGTGGCACTTAGGCTAGAGATTACAAATACTTGTTATGAGTTATATTTTGAGTTGGATATCTTTATGAAATTGTGGTGTTTGTTGGAACCATCTAGTGCTCAAGGTGACAGTGTGGGGTTATCTAGATGGGAAAGGCTTACTTTGAGGTGTGCTGTTATAGCCCAACCATGGATTAGAGTGTCCAACCGGAGAGTAGTTAAGAGTAGTATCATAAAGAGAATATATTTATATGAGAGTGTTCACTAGTGAAAGTATGATCCCTAGGCCTTGTTTCTAAGCACTGAAACACCGTTTGCTATTAGATCTATTGCATGTTTGCTTGCTTCTATCTTTATTTCAGTTTTACTTTAGTCTTTTCCACGCCATCAAGTTATTTTCTATCGCCGTTACCACTTATAATTTTCCATACCACTTGTATTTCACTATCTCTTCGCCGAACTAGTGCACCTATACACCCGAAAAGTGTATTGGGTGTGTTGGGGACACAAGATACTTCTTGTATCTTGATTGCAGGGTTGGTTGAGAGGGGATTGATGGCTCAATGCACGACGCCTAGAAAAATGCTTGATGGCGGTGTTGATGTAGAGCTCGTTGGGAACCCCAAGAGGAAGGTATGATGAGCACAACAGCAAGTTTCCCTCAGTTATGAAACCAAGGTTTAATCGAACCAGTAGGAGCAAGGAAACACCCCAAAGGTGTTACTAGCTGAGCTTTGGCAGGGCGCACTACCGGTGCTAGTAGCAACATCGATACATGCACAACACAACCACAGAACTTAGTCCCCAACTTGCGATGAGGTTGTCAATCTCACCGTGTTTTGCGGAAAACAAAGGATTAAACGTATCGAATGGAAAGAAGTAAAAGTTTGCAGAAAGTAACACAAAGAAGTAAACAGTTTGTAGATTGTATGTAAAAGACATGGACCGGGATCCATAGTTCACTAGAGGTGGCTCTCCTTAAGATATATAACATGCTGGGTGAACAAATTACAGCGGGGCAATTGACAAACACCGAGAAAGCAATACATGCATAAACTAATCATCTTGACTCCTTTGAGACTTAATTGGGCATTACAACATAATACATAGACCGCCATCCAAATGCATCTATGAATAATAATCCACCTTCAGGTTATCATCCGAACCCCCTCCAGTATTAAGTTGCAAGCAACAGATTATTTCTTTACGAACTGCGTGTAAAGTAAACAATACGATTGTTCTATGAACAAAGGATTGTTGTTTTCTCCCTAGTAGCAACAACACATCTAGTACCTTAGAGATTTCTATCACTTCCCCAGATTACCAGAGGCATGAACCCACTATCGAGCATACATACTAACTCTTGGAGTTGCTAGCATCTACTTGGCCAAGATAGCTAATAACAACGGAAAGCATGCAAGATCACAAATAACAAAGACATGATAGAATCAATAATCAATCTGAAATAGCATCTCAATATCCATCGGATCCCCGCAAACACAACATGCAGAATTACAAATAGATGATCTTGATCATGAATGGAGCTTATAAGATCTAGACATGAAAGCACAAAGGAGGAGAACCAACCATCTAGCTACTACATGGATCCTTAGTCCAAGGATGAACTACTCACGCATCACACCGGAGGCTTGCATGATGATGAAGAAGGCTTCCAGGGTGAACTCCCCTCCCTGGCAGGGTGCCGGGAAGATCTTCAGATCCCTCCCGATCTAGGGATGGAGATGACGGCGGCTACAGACTCTTTCGTGGATTTTTGATCGGGTACTTAGGGTTTACGTCCCGAGGGCATCTTATAGTCGGAAGGGGAGGCTGAGGGGGTGCCTGGGCTGGCCACACCACACATCCAGGTGGTTTGTCCGCCCTCTGGCCCCTCTCCGTCTCGTATTCTGGCACTTGATGACTTCCAGAAAAATAGGTACTTTGGCTTTTGTCCCGTCCAATTCCGAGAATATTCATTTTCTGACTTTCCTGGAACCAAAAACAGAAGAAAACAGGCAACTGGCACTGTGGCTCTTGTTAATAGGTTAGTCCAAGAAATCATATGAAAAGAACTCCAAAGTTGGAACAAAACACAAGAAAGTGGATAAAACCAAGCATGGAACATCAAAAATTATAGATACATTTGCAATGTATCAGGGATACCTTTGACCACTTCCTCCCTGAGTTCGATAAACCTTGGGTGATCCACTTAAGGGAAAACTTGCTGCTGTTCTACAAACCTCTGCACTTGGAGGCCCAACAACTGTCTACAAGAATAGAAGTGCGTAGACATCAGGATCCATAAGCAAAAGAACATGATGTCAACGGGATACAAAGTACAGGTGCAATGTTGAAAGCGTTCCCCATGGTACATGGTTATGCCAACTTCAACTTATAAAGCGCAAGCATATACGCAACAAAGATGGATGCAATGGTTCAAGTTTATTAAATGCAAGAAAAGTAAAGTGTGTCATCAAGTTCGTGAGAGCTTTAATCACTACTTTTCACATAACAAGTTTAATTTGGAAGGTAAACAAAAACATGAATATACTTGGAATAGCATATGCTAATAGGTAGGTATGGTGGACTCTTTGGAATGACTTGGTTTTAGGAGTTGGACGCATGAGTGGAACTCATACTTGGTTGCGGAGGCTAGCAAAAGACTGGGAGCGACCAACTAAGAGAGCAATAATGGCCATAATCATGCAGAGCGACAAAACATCATTGATCAAAGCATAAAGTGATACCACAAGTTGAAAACTAAAGGACCATCAAGGCTATGGTGACTTGGAATAGTCATAACATGGTGTGAGCATGTGCCAAGTCAACCCAAATAAAGCATCAAAGGAGAATACCACAATACTATGCTTTAATATGCTAAAACAACGCATGATTCTTTCAAGGCACATTAAGCAATCTCAATTGTTTATAACATTTCATGCTACAGCAAAGAATACTAAGCATAAAGCCAAAACAATATCAAGCATGGAATGACAAAGCATACACCACAGTCAAAAACAAACTCTCTTTACCACTTAAGCATGAACTTTCTTACTCTTTTCCAATCCAAACCAAACTATTTGAAAACTAATGTATGAAAGAGGGTGTCCAACCAATTTATTCAGCGAACTAAGAAAACTAAGAAAACGAAAAACCAAAACAAAAACGAAAAAGAAGAAGCTCCAAGAACAACACAACTGTGCATGAAACAATAAAAATGAAGCGTTTGGAAGAAACCTGGGATTTTTATTGATGAAGAAGGGGATGCCTTGGGCATCCTCAACTTTGACACTTGTACTTCTTGGATATTTGTTGGGGTGACACGTGTGGCATCCCCAAGCTTGAGCTTTAGTCCATCCTTCATCTTATTACTTATTCCTTCCATACACCTGAAATTTTTCCTTCATACAAAACTTCACACAATCTTTATTTGCAACATTAGTGCACTCAAGATAATAGGTCTTTAGGTTCAGTTCCAACACCAATAAAACTTCCATTAAAACACAAGATACTTAAGCACTTCCCTCAAAAAGCTCAATTTCCCAAAAGAACTCAAAAAGGAACCAACAAGAAGGAAATGCAAATAAAGGCAGAAAACTGTCAAAACAGACCAGCAGATAAAGACGATTTTTTTCGAAGACCTTCTGTTGCTCAAATCGAAAAGTGTTGTTCTAACTAAAGTTAGATAACAACCTGGGGCAGAAGCACAAAAATTCACGCCTGAAAAGGACGTACAGCGATTTTACATGAATTTTTACGGTGAAGCACAGAAATCTGTTTCAGGACAGCAACTTTCCCAATCATTACTTCTCTCTCATTGGAGGTTACTCTTGGCACAAAAAGCAAATAAAATGGATAAGGAACGGTTATTACTGAAGTAATAACTTCCAAGACTCATCTAAAACTTTTGGGCTATCTCCCAATAAGTACTTTTCTTTAACGCCTTTAAGTTAGGCATAAGAAGCAAGAAAAAGAATCGAGTGTTTGAAGAGGCATTAAAACCAAATTCCTTGCCCTCACCTCTCTTACTTTTATTCTTAACCTTGGGGAACATATGAATTCTTGGTGGAGAAACAAAGTGCATGGTGCCCTTTTCCACATCTATTATTGCTCCAAGGAGTTTCAATAGGGATCTTCCAAGTGTAATTTGTCCTTTTCCTACACATTCAATAACAAGATAATCAGTAGAAACCATTTTCCCTAAGATCTTTGTAAATACTCCTTCTGCTATTCCAATGGGTAATATTGTGGCATTGTTAGCAAGAAATATTTCTTCTCCTCCTTTAGAAAGCCCCCAAAGATTCAAAGATTCATAAATATCTTTGGGAAAATAGTAATAAGGACTATTATCATATTTCATATAGTTTATGATTAAGTTTTATATCATGCTATAACTGTATTGAGTAGAAACATCAATACACGTGTGATATACAAACAACCAGGGGTTCCTAGTGAAACTCTAGTCACTGGTTCAATAGTCAACAGATGATCAAGTTTCCTGATCATGTGGCATTCATGCCAGATGGAAATGGAGTCAACTCATTCTTAGAATGAGATGATCAACCAATACCCAACCTAAACATTGTGACCCGATCATGTCACGAAGTTCAAGTTATGATGATTAGAAATGGATCCTCGTAGACTATTCCTTAGACCAAGAGGCTATATCAATCACTGTCTCCCGAGAGTGCTTAGATAGCATCAAGCGCCACTTGGTAATACAGTGGTTATAAAGGTGTGTTCAGGTACTCGGAGGAAACCATAGAGGCAATATATGTCAAGAGCGGGATTTGTCCGTCCATGTGATGAAAAGATACTCAAGGGCCCACTCGGAGAAGTTGTATCCAATAGCTGCACAACGTGTGATTTGATCACAGGGATATCACTTGTCGAAACGAGTCAAGTAGCATTGTTTGGTAACGAGATTGAACACGACATGGTGATTTCATTGATCAGATCTTGGGCAATGCAAGTATCGAGAGACAAAGGGAATAAGACACGACTATCCTGATTTAAATGACAAAAGATCTTTGTGGAACGCACAGGGGTCACATGGCCATCCAGGTACCTCTGTCGATCATTGGTGCGAGAGTGTCCCGACCATGTATGGAGTGTTCCCGAACCATGGGGTATCACGCTTAAGGGCTTGGTGATGCTTAGAGAGTGTTTATCGGAACAGTAGAATCACCGAAGAATAGTAGAGAGAAAACCGGAAGTGTTTCGGTAAATCTAGAGGATGTCCGGAGTGGAGGTGGAAGTGTTCCATAACCATAGAGGTTGAATAATATGTGAATGAATGTTAAATATTGATTTAATCATTTATTCATAATTACTTAATAAAGAGAAAATCAATTTAAAAGATCAAAAGGCTTAATGGGCCAATTCCTAGAGCAAAGAGGGCCCATTAGGGAAAGGTGAGAGGGAGAAGGGCAAAGGGGGTGGCCGGCTGGGCCTAGCCACCCCGGGACTTTGAGGGAGGTAGTACCTCCTTTTCCCCTATATATAGTGGGGGTATTTGGCCAGATAAATACACACAATAATCAATAAAGGTCTTCTCACTTTTGGGAGGACCTCCAATTGATATTCTCTCTCTCTCTCTCTCATGACCGTGGTCCCAAGTTTAGACTGTGCGAACGAGAGACATCTTCACCACAGAGCGTTGTCACGCTGTGGGATTCGGATCCAGGAGATCTTCTTCCGCAACTGCTACTGGATCGGGGAAGTGGAGTCAACGTCAGGCACCGGACGTGTGTAACTCCCCGCGAGGTGTTGTACTTGAGGCACTCAAGTCGTTGGAGCCAAAGGATCGCAAGGACTTCATCACGACCTTGGGGTCAGTTCGGCTCGTCTACATCAACCATGCTCTCCTGAGCATTGACAAAGCTTTTCGGTCTTCAAGGGTAAGTTCGCGAAAAGCCCCTCCCGTTGCCTCAGGGGTTCAGGGTCGTAGGGTAAAAATTATTATTTTCATACGCGGAACCCCTACAATAGGATGGGTCCCGAGGTTGTATACAAATAGATTACAAGTTACAATTACAACACTAATACAATGTCGGTTCCTATTCTTTCTTTATCTGGTAAGATATGTCTTCCGTCGGATGCTTCTTGGGCCTTGCGGGCTGTAAGCCTTTATGTAACCAGGGTAACTAATCATAAGGACCCGAGTAATCATACCCATGTCAGTAGCCCCCGAGACTCCATCCGAATCATTGATTCGGGTTGACTCTCAAAGATATTTTTTGCTGTATGACGAAGATTTTCTTTAGAAAGTGTTTTTATTTTGTTTGTTTTAATCATCATAGGCATTTGGTATAACAGGTCGGATGCATCCGATGGATCGGGAGACAATTAATTGATCTTGGGAAAAAACACTACGAACCCACATCAAATTCGAGTCCCTGGGCTTGAACTTGGTATTTGCTGGCGTAATTTAGTTCAGGCCGCTGAGGTCTTATCGAATACTGAATTCCGGTGCTATCATTTCGGGTACCCAACGCATCCGTCATGATTTTTCATCATTTCATTGATACGAATAATTTACTAGCAGAGCACATTCATGTGCGGTTACCAGGCCACACATGACAGATCACGGGGTCTTACCTTCATGTCATGGATACAACATTCAGACTTATTTCGCGGTGAGCGCAATCTGAGGATTTGTTTGAATTTTGTCGACTGCCTTGTTTAGTTGTTGGAATAACTGAAGTTATCAGTTTTCTCAGAATCATATAGGCGCTCCTGATGGAGTAACCATCTGAGGATACAAATATGTAATACCCATAGGTTCATATGTTGTTTCAACTCCGTTGGAGCTTTCGTTTTATCGAGTGTGCTTTGAACGCACGAGGATAATATTTCTTTGGGACCTACTGGACTATGCTATTTCTATCGGGTGTGCGTCAATGCTCCCGATGAGAGTATCCCTCGAGGCTATGTTCTGATGCTTGCATCGAGACATAGGCTCAAAATTTAAGTGTAATCTCTTCCTTCATGTCTGCCACCTTAATACTTTTTATTCAATATTAAAGATGAAAGTACATATTTTGGCATAGTCGCCTGGTTGTTGGCCTTATTGGGAGTTAAACACAAAGTCTCATAGCTAAGAAGCCTGGCCATAGGCCTTATTCAATGTAAATTGCGGAAAGTAAAAGTCTAAGCATAAAAACATTGCAGCTGCACAACGTTCCATGGGTTGGAGTACTTGACTCCTATTTTCTTATCTTGAAGCCGATATTATCCACCAGTGATTACTTCTGTGACGATATAAGGCCCTTCCCATGGCGTTTCTAGATTTCGATGGCCGTCTTGCTTGAGGCGAAGGACCAGATCCCCAACGACGAAGGACCAGGGACGCAGTCGACGGCTGTGATAGTTCCATAGATTCTGTTGATATATGGCTGCTCTTTATAAAGCAACATATCAAGCTTCGTCGAGTGCATTAACATCATCTTCAAGTGCTTCTCTAGATGCTTCTTTGTCATACTCAGCGACCCTGGAAGACTCATGAGGTACTTCGACTGGAAGGATGGCCTCCACGCCGTGGACCAAAAAGAAAGCTATTTCTTGCATTGCATTATTTGGGGTGGTACGTAGGCTCCATAGGATGGAGGCTAACTCATCTACCCAAGCTCCTTTAGCTCTATCGAGTGGCGCCAACAATATTTTCTTCATACCATTGGTTACGAGACCGTTGGATTTTTCCACTGGACCATTGGTTTGCGGGTGGGCAACTGAAGCGTAGCTTACTTTTATACCCATCTCCTTGCAATATTCTTTGAACTCATTGGAAGTAAAATTAGTTTCGTTGTCGGTAATGATGCTATTTGGCACTCCAATTCTGAACACTATTGACACTATGAAGTTTACGACCGAAGTTCCATCTTGACTTGTGACGGGCTTTGCTTCGATCTACTTTGTAAATTTGTTGACTACTACTAGCAGAAAGACGTTTCCTCTTAGCGAAGAGTTGTGGAGTTTACCCACCATGTCAAGCCCCCATTGAGAAAATGGCTAGGCGAGAGGTCTGAGGTTTAGTTCTGTAGCGGGTCCATTGGGTTTCGTTGTGAAACATTGGAACGCTTCGCATGTCTGTACGATGTCCTTCGCATCCTGTACTACTATAATCCAATAAATTTCTTCCTGGAAAGCTTTAGCCGCAATTGCTCGGCTGCTGGCATGATGGCCACATACCCGTTCATGTATATCTTTGAGGATTAACCTTCCTTGTTTGGGTGTGACTCATCATTGTAATATGCCCGAGATACTCCTTTTATATAACTCTCCCTTGATGATCCTGAATGATTTAAGTGTTCCGCCGTGCTTCAAGTACATCCTCGGGTAGTTATCCTCTCATAATGTATGCCACATATGGCTACATCCATGTGGGTTCTATTATCATGACTTCGGCAGGTTGCAGTTCTTCTCCAAGGGCGTCTAGTTTACTTTCAGATGTGGATGCATCCCCCGAGTTTCCTTTCAATTTGACCTTCTTGCGCGTCTTCGGTGCTATGACCTTAGAGATTCTTTTAGCTTTATGGAGTGTTCTGTTATCTCTTCCCAAAAAACTCCGGGTGGTACCGGTAAATAGAGGGATCCGATGTTCACCAAATTGTCGGCTTCCTCATTGCTTGCCCTTGCTATGTACTTTGCATCCGCCAAACTGGGCTTCCATGATACTGTACATATCCTAATAAGTGATCATGTTATCGATGATAGCCTCACACTTGTTCATTGCTTGTTGTGCGACAAGGTTTGAGTCACCAAATATTTTTAGGTGAGTTGCATGCAGGCTTTTATCATATGCATGCCATGCAGCAGTGCCTCATATTCGGCTTTGTTGTTTGACGCATTTACTAAGCTCATCCGAAGTACGTATCACATTTTATCGCCTTATGGTGACGCCAATATAATTCCAGCTCCTACTCCTTATGTTCTCTTGGAGCCATCAAAGTACATTGTCTAGGAGCTGGAGAGGTCTGGCAGACCCGCGCATTGTAGTTCTGTCCACTCAGTGATAAATTCAGGAAAAACCTAAGACTTCATTTTTTTACGCTTCTCATACATGATATCTCGAGGGGACAACTCGATGCCCCGTAGAGAGACGCGTCTCATGGCTTCTGGATTGTTGAGTATGTTGGAAAAGGGTCCTTCATTGACTACTATGATCGGGTTCTCCAAAAAATAATGGCGCAGATTGCGTGCTGTCATGAAGACCCTATACGCTAGATTCTGGTTGTGTGAATACCTTTGCTTGGATGGTAAGAGGATCTCACTTAGGAAATAAACTGGCCTCTGGACTCCATGGGTTTTTCCTTCGTCTGGTCATTCAGTGACTAGAACTGTGCTTACCACTTGATTAGTAGCCGTGGCGTAGAGTAGTAGTGGTTCTTTTTCTCTTGGTGACACGATGACAGGGGATTTCAAAAGTGTTTTCTTGAGGCTTTCGAAGGCTCGCTGATCTTCGTCCATCCACTCAAATTTCTCTGATTTCTTCATGAGTGCATAGAACACTAACGCTTTCTCGCCCAAGCGAGCGATAAATCGACTCAGCGCTGCGACCCTTCCGGCTAATTGTTGTATGCCATGGAGATTTGATGGCTTTTTCATCGTGAGGATTACCTGTATTTTCTCGGGATTTGCCTCTATTCCTCTTGACGATACAAGGTATCCGAGGAGTTGCCCTACAGGAACTCCGAAGGAGCACTTTGTCTGGTTGAGTTTAATACAATATTTTATCGAATGTTTACCGAATATCATCGATAAGGGTCGACCCTTGCTCTATAATGACTATGATGTCATCGATATATACCTGTACATTTGTTCCAATTTGACTTCCAAGGCAATTTTGCTTCATCCGTTGATATGTGGCACCCGCATTTTTGAGTCTGAAGGGCATTGTTGTGTAGCAGAATACGCCATAAGGTGTGATAAATGTTGTTTTATCCTGATCTTCCTCCTTCATCCGAATCTGGTGATACCCTAAGTATGCATTGATTATTTGATTGATTCTCTGTAATGGGAAGTGATCCTTTGGATAATGTTTGTTCAACGCGGTGAAGTTAATGCACATGCATAGTTCTTTTGTGTTTTTCTTTGGGACGCATACTAGATTGGCGACCCACTCTTCTTTCTTGATTTCTTTGATGAATTTAGCATCCATTAGGCAATGGAGTTCTTTTCCAATGGCCTTGCGTTTGGGCTCTGCAAAACAGTGAAGTGACTGCTTTACTGGCTTGGCTTCGGGATTTAGGTTAAGTGTGTGTTCAGCAAGTTCCCTAGGGATTCCTGGCATGTCAACTAGTAACCATGCAAAAATCTCCTAGCACTCACTGAGGAACTCGATGATCATGCCTTCCTATGCGGGACCAAGATTGGAAGCCATGAAAGTCATCTTCTTTGGGTCCATAGGGTGAATATGTACTTCACTTGTATCTTTTGCTGTGTCGAAAGCTTGATCGGGGTTGGCCCATGCTGTTTCCATAGGTTCTGTGTCTGTTGATATTTTTAGTTGCTCGAATTCTGCTTACATCTCGAAAGATTGGGAGATTTTATTGAATTCACGATCAGAGTTATCAGATCTAGTGAAGCTTCCCTTTATGGTGATGATTCCTTTTGGTGTTGGTATTTTCATTACTAAATATGCATAATGCGGCACTTCGATGAATCCTGCAAAGGATGGACGCCCTAGGATCGCGTGATATTGTGATGACCAAACCATGACTTCGAACTCAATATTGTCACGCCTGAAATTTTCTTTTGATCCAAA
The DNA here is from genome assembly GCA_910589775.1 of Avena eriantha. NCBI lineage: Eukaryota > Viridiplantae > Streptophyta > Magnoliopsida > Poales > Poaceae > Avena > Avena eriantha. The sequence goes on from OU342741.1 coordinate 343,029,243, forward strand.
GACAACGTCAAGATAAATTATGCCTAAAGGAATTTCAGCTTTACCTATGACGGTGCCATTGAAGGATGTGTCTGTTGGGGCCAAATTTGTCAAGGAGCAGTTCATTACCCGCAGGATTTTTGTGTAGATTAAGTTGATACTACTTCCTAAATCCATGAAAACCTTGATCATGTCAAATTCGCCAATTTGGGCTTCTACTATCAAAGCCGAATGAACCAGTCATTGGAATCAAAGTGGAAGATCAGCCCTGCAAAATGTAATTTCTTGCTCCGACCAATGAAGATATTCAGGTGTAGGTGGTGGCGCTATTTCCTCCATGTTGACTTTTCATGTGATCAGCTTCTGGATCATGTAGCACGGGCGCCCTTTCTGGATCATTGACATTGTTCCCCTAGACCTCGGATACTCGTCCTCCTGGTTTCCATTTATTGCGGGTTGTGGTTGCCCTGCTAGCAGTTGTACTGGAGGTGGTGGCGGCGCACCAAGAGCTAGGGTTCCAGGTGTGGTGGCGTGTCCTTGGTTTGCTGCTTCGGCTGCCTTTGCATTACATACCTCCTACATTTTTAGGAAAGTGTGGTAGTCCTTCATGAGGTGGTTTGACCGCCTCCTTCTTGCGGAGTGGATGTAGAAGTGCATATTGCAGGGTCCTTCCAACATCTACAGTGGAGACATTGGGGGCTCCCGAGCTCTTGGCTGGTGCCGCTCTATTGATTAGCTTCCATCGGCGTCGTCTCTATTGCTGTGATATTCGCCATTACGACCGTCGTTTCTTCGGATGCCCTCTCCTGAGAAACCAGCCACAACGTAGCTTGGCGTGCCGTATCCGTCGTTGTTGCGCCTTCTCATGTCATCATTGCGCATGTCCCGATCTTCCTCGGGTGAGCGCCCTCGCTTGTTGTTTACTGCATCTTCACCATCTGCCCAGGGATTTGCCATGTCCATCATTTGCGAGATTTTTTTGGGCTTGACTCGCCCCAGCTCCTCAATGAATTCTCTTTGGTAGAGGCCATTGTTGAACGTGCCAATTTCCCTTTCATCAGATATAGCTTCGGCTGAGTTCTTGATTATGTTCCACCGTTGGATAAATGCTTGTATTGGTTCTCTATATTTCTGTTTGCACGCTCATAACTTCTCCAAGGATGCGGGTCACTTGAATGTGGATGTAAAGTTTTGGATGAACGTACCTTCAAGGTCACTCCAGTTGCTGCTGGATTCTTCGGGTAGTTATCTGAGCCAAGAGCGAGTGACGCCTCTTAGTTGTAACTACAAGCTTTGCATTGCGGTACATTTCGAGCCACCCTGAATTTTAACGGTTGCTAGGTATATTTGCCAGCCAAGCTTCGGGTTCCTAGTGACCATTGTACTTTTGGCAATCGTGAGGAAGTTTGAAATCCTTGGGTACTAGGGTCTTGCGAACCGCTGTGTAAAGCAACTAGCCCTGTGTAATTCATACTCATCCTCGTTTTCACAATTGTAGTATCTTCTGCTGCTATGCTCTTCTCTTGATCTATCGACTCTATGCTATGTAATGTCGTTTCTTGTGTCGTCTCGTGGTGCGGAGTTCGGGTAGTGTATCAGATGTGGCGACCGCGATCGTCGGGTGTGTCCCACATGCCGAGGTTGTTCCGATAGCATGGTGATTTATCGAGTTGCCTTGAATTTACTTGTTCTCCCTATGCGAGGGATGCTCCCACCATGCCAAGGTTCATGAGAGCAGAGCATTGGAGAGCTGCCTGGGGATCATCGAGTGTGGGTTGGGTTGTGAGTAGGTAGGTCTGCGCGGCGACAATTGCAGATTGTGTTGTTTTTGCTTTGATGTGCCCTGCCGGATCTACTAACATGAAGGACATGTCCAAATCTCGAGTCAGCTCATTTCTCTTGGCTTCCAGAATATTCTAGAGACGTGATGTTCCTCTCCGTGGTGTGCCTCCGGTTATGCTGCCAGATCCGCGGGTGGAGCTTAGCTGTGCCTGCCGCATGCTAGATTCGTAGGCTAACCTTTTATTTCATCGAGTTGTCTCTACATCCTAAGCAGATCCCTCCTTTTTTGGTGGATCAAGTATTAGTATGCCATCAAATCCTCGCATGTGGCTTCCATCATCATGGGGACTGCACCCAAGACTGTGTCCCTTGCTCTTTTCCATGTTTCTGCTGATAGCCAAAGATTTAGCCGTTAGCTGTCACGTGTTCCTTCTCTTCCTTGTATGACACGATAATTGGGTGGATCTCCTTCATTTTCACGGTTTTCTACATCATCACCTAATAAAATATCATTGCGATCAAAGATCGGGTTACCATTAGAGTCGCGCGGTGTTGTTGGTTCGCCGACAATCACGCATACTTGATGATGTGTCATCTACGTGTTGCTTCCATCGTCATTAGATCCGCAAGAGACACAGTCCAGGAAGCCAGTGAAATCTCACGGGTCCTGTTTTGGGTAGATTTCAGCCATCCTGATGCCAAAGTTGATATTTTCATCGCTTTCCTCGTCTTCAGTGTTTGCTAGACTTGATCCATGTGGTAGAGTTAGCTGGGAGTCTTAACCAAAGGAGCGATCGTCATATAGATCAGCCATATCCCCTAGATCTATGGAGTTTCCGGAGTTTTCTTTCTCGTTTGCCGGCTGGGGTGCGACTTCTTTAGATGAGGCGACGGAAGATGCAGGTATCGTCATAGGCACTACTGTTATGACCGACGGACCGGAAGAGATCGGGACCGATAGGTAGAGATTCTTGGGTTCCTCCACCTTGAATTGGAATCTTCCGATGATGAGATCGGATCTGCCATTGAAGTTGATAGGAACCGAAACAGGGGTGGGTGAGTGTGGATCCATTGCTGTCAAGCTTTTGCTTGGTCAAGAGGGGGCCGCTGAATCGATGATTCCAGCGCTCAGATTTCCCATAGACGTTGCCAATTGACAAGGGATAACCTCGGCAATGCGCATGATTATGGACTTGGGGTTTTGTGGAAAATAGAATGCTGGGGATTTCATCGGCTGATCAGACAAACAAGGGAGTCGAAGTCGTCTAATTTCTTATGGAAAAATGATTATAGATCATGCAAGGCTTTTCGGTTCCTCTCTGTTGGCTCCTCTAAGCCTTTATATAATAGAATGGGTCCTAGGGCCCTATACGGATAGGTTACAAGTTACAATTAAACACTAATACAATGTCGATTCCTACTCTTTCCTTATCTAGTAAGATATGTGTTCCGTCGAATGCTTCTTGGGCCTTCCTTGTTTCTTCTTGGGCCTTGCGGGTTGTAAGCTTTTATGTAACTAGGGTAACTAATCATAAGGACCCGAGTAATCATACCCATGTCAGTTAGCAATGTTGGGATTTGCTTGTCTTGATCCAATGGTCAACTTTCAAAGTGATTTGTACACAATAGAGTGGTAATTTAAGGCTTAATATCCCATCATGCCAATTTCCCATAAAGTAACCTATTTAATGTATAACGCACATTCAGGTTTACTAGCTAAATTCTTGCAATAAATTTACTTTATGGCAATTTATGGAAAGTATGTCAATTTTTGTTGTACATGTGCAAGATAGGTTGCTCTTGATTTTGTTTTAAATAATCAATTGAAGGTACCCAGTTAGTCAAATATGGGAGAACCACCGCGAGTTATGCAACATTCGACTTACTGATATGAATGGTAATGCCTCCAAATTTGGGATCTTTTTGGAAGAGACACAAAAAACTAAATATAAATTGAAAGCACCGACTCTCTGCCTTTTAAAAATGATAAAACGTAAAATTTGACAACCTTTCAAAAATCTTGCTTTGCAATATTTGGCTGGCATGTATGAACACATTCATGGCTTTCAAACTAGAAAACCAACATCACGGCCATATCTTTTCCATACAATATGATAGTGTGTCCATATTGGGTAGATTGGTGCATCTTGGCATTTCAAGCAATGTTTACAAAGGGAGATTCCAAGTTTGAAGATATTTGTAAGTACCCTGGGAAACCACCAAGAGTTTTGCAAAATATTTTGGCCTAGCTGGCATGTATGAACACATCCATGGCTTTCAAATCAGCCGACCAAGGTCACGGCCATAAATTTTCCATAGTTTATAAAAATGTGTCGATATATTTGGTGTAGTAGTGCATATTGGCATTTCAAACATTATTTACAAAGGTAACTTCAAATTTGAAGTTATTTCCAGTTTTCCAATTAATTGTCAACAATGTTTTTTGTGAAGCAACTACAAGGTATGTGGCTAAAATGCCACCTCCAAAACCTATTTCAAGGTTTCATATTTTTTCAAGTTTCCTAGCTATATACATTCGAGCAATAAATTGGATTTTATGGAAATTTGCTAAAAGTATCTCAAAATTGGAATCATAAGTGCATTATAGCTAGCCCTTGTGTGTTTTAAACCTATTGAAGGTTCCCATGTACAAAATAAGGGATAGCCACCAAGAGTTCTGCAAGATTCGACATCTCGATCTAAAAGCTAATGTACACAAATTTGGCCCCTTTTCGAAAATTAGGGATGGAATTAAATATACGCTGAAATAAAGCCATTCATTCGCAAAGTGCCATGCTATGTGCATTTGTTTCCATGATAAAATATAAACTTGTATTTTGACAACTTTTGGGAAAACTTGCTTCACAATGTGGCGTACGATTTATGAATTCATGGATTTCAAACGAGAATAAGGTCATGGACATATACTTGACGTAGTTTATGATAACATGTCCATAGTAGGTAGTTTGGTGTATATTGGCATTTCAAACATGGTTTACAAAGGAGCTTCCAAAATTGAAGTTATTTTGAACTTTTCAAGTGACAACAATGGCTTTTGCTTGAAGCAACTACACAAAATATGGCTCTAAATGCCACCTTCCGAAATTTCACACAAACTAATACATTATATTTAATGGACAATGCATGAGTTTCATAAATGTCCAAGTTTCCATGCTGATTTATCCACTTTAAGTTATCTCGGTTTAGCGAAAATGGGTCAATTTTGGACTATGATCACTAACATATGGGCCACGTATACTGTGGTGCCCAAAAGCAGGGTTGCTCAGAATTTCCAAAGTTATCACTCCCACCCCTTGGCGCTGTGTAATAACATCCATCCTCCACCACCCATACCCTCACCCCATTGCCCAGCAAAACAACCACACTTATTGTCGCTCCTCATCACTACCTTGTGCACGAAGAAGCTTTCCCTACTTGTCGGTCTTCCTGAGACGCACCGGTGGTCAAGTCAATCCCATGATAGTCCTTCTATCTCTAGATCAATCTGGTAGGCATTTTATTGTCCTTTCACCTGATTTGCCTCCTCAAATACATAGTTTAATTTGTGCTCAATTTGCATGGGCATAGTTGATTCTACGCTCGATCTGTGCTGAAATACATAGGCATATATAGTTTATGTACTTCATCTATATGTTTCCTACTTTTCTTTCAATAAGCTCCAATCATGTATATGTATGTCATATTTTTAAATAGATGGGCAAATTTTGGATAGAGGTTGCTCCATTAAGCAGCACTAAACATATCTGTTGTGTTCTATGATTTATGGATTTTGTTAGAGTTCATTGTGACAACTCAAAAGTGCATTGCCCATGCTGCATGTGTGAATCATAGGGTGTTGCCTCAAAGTATAGTGGATGGACATTTATTTAATTTTGGGATGCTACGCACATATGTTAGATGGGTATTTCATGGTGAACCATATGATCCTCCATATGAACTGGGGGAAGCACATATTGATCATCCAGATTAAGTAGGGGAATTAGATGTTGATCATCTAGATTAACTGATAGAGGCAGCTCCTGAGTATCTAGATTAACTGGGAGAAGGAGGAGGAGAGAAAAAGCTCAAGCTACATGAAACAAGTTTCATTTCTGGTACTTATGTTATGTGATACGTCCATTTGGCATCACTATTCTATGTCATAATTCACTGTTATTCATTGATATATTTCGTATTGAGAGGTGATACTTATGTTATTTCATCTGTTATTGCATGGTTGATGACTTTTGGAGCATGGACCGCTGCAGTCAGGATTCTGATGGAAAAGGTGTTTTTTGGAGGCAAAATTCGCAAAGATCAGAAAATTCGGGAAAATATACGGAAAATCCTATTTTTCTAGAAGACGAAGGAAGCCAGAAGAGGGAGTGGAGATGGGCCACAGGGGTCCACACCAACCCCTGGCGCGGGCCACCCTAGGCCGCGCCACTAGGTGGTGTGGCCGCCCTGGCCCACCTCTGGCTCTCCCCTCTGGCGTATATCATCCTCCCGAAACCCTAAGACTCGAGGAGCGACCACAGAAAGATTCCGCCGCCTCTGCGGGGCGGAAAACACCGAGAGAGAAAATCTCTCTGGCAGACAGATTTCTGCCGGGGGAATTCCATCCCGGAGAGGCGAGATCGTCGCCATCAACACCACCATCAAGCTGGACTTCATCGAGATCATCATCATCATCACCACCACCATCATCACCATCAGCACCCTCATCACCATCGCCATATTGCTGTAACAATTGGTTGAATCTTGCATTAGTTCATAGGGGAAACTTTCCCGGTGTTGATTACTCTTTGTAGGTGATGCTATTGAGTGAACCATTGAATTATTGTTTATGTTCAGATTGTTATACATCATTATTCCATCTTTGATCATGATCCATATGATGTCTTGTGAGTAGTTCGTTTTGTTCTTGGGGACATGGGAGAAGTCTTGTTGTTAGTAGTGGAGTTGTGTTGAGAAAGATTCAATAGTTTGATATTTAAGTTGTGGTGTACTTCTTCTAGTGGTGTCATGTGAACGTCGACTACATGACACTTCACCTATATGGGCCTAGGGGAATGCATTGTGTATTTGGCTACTAATCATAGGGGTTGCCGGAGTGACAGAAACCTGAACCCCCGTTAGGAAACCATTGCACAAGGGACGTAAGGGTCTTAGAGTTTAAAGCTGTGGTTAGGTTTCTACCTTAATTACTTTCTTGTACTTACGGATGTTTGCAAGGGGTATAATCACAAGTATGTATTAGTCTTGGATGGGGCGGTACATTAGCACAGGTTCACCCACACAACACTTAGCAAGCTAGAGAAGATTAATCAACTATATGAAGCGAAAGCACTTGACAGTCTTCCCATGTGTCCTCGAGAACATTTGGTCATCTTAAGTAATACAACCGGCTTGTCATTTGCTGCATAAAGGATTGGGCCACTTGCTGCATTTATTCCTACTGTCTTTTATTTACTCGTACTTTGTTTACTTCCTTTATCGAAAACTCCTAAAAATCCGTTTGCTAAGTATTTACAGAGAATTTCCGATCCATACCACTAGCCAACACCTTCTGCTCCTTGTTGGGTTCGACACTCTTACTTATCGAAAATACTGCGATACACCCCCTATACTTGTGGGTCATCATTATGCCAGATGGCAAGGTATATCTATACAATGACAAAAGTTCAGGTTGTGTGTCTTAGATGTTTCTCTGTAAATGTATCTGTTAATCTACTAATCGCAGAAGCATACAACCGAAGAGAACTTTGATGGTAATGATGATGACCCATTCATTGATGAGCCTGCACCTTTTTCGATAAAGGGTGCTTTATTACTTAAAGATGAGCCTGGACCTGAGGTTATGGATCCTTTAGGAGGTTATGGAATGGGTACTCTACCTATGGATAAAGTTAGTGTAGGGCTGCTAATAATCAGGGGTGTACTTTTTGTGTCGTCTAGGTAGTCTCATGAACACTAACCCAGCTAGAAACTCTTGGGGTGCACCTAAGATCTCTCTAATATATGTGGAGATATCTCATGATTGGTTTGCTACTGTCGTAGTACTATAATATGGAGCTACCTTATGATTTGTAGGCCTTTGTTAGTAGAACTGTAATTGGAAACTATTCTACATACATGTGTGTGTGTATTTCTAGTCTAAAATCCTAGCTTATACTTTTATTGGTTCCCAAACGGTTTTTGAGGAATCCACCGCCGGTGCCATAAGCTGCAACTACTATCGTCTTGTCATCTGTCATCCCTTCTCCTCCCTCAATGCTCCATGAGCTGAATCAAGAGGATAAGCTAGGATCAATTTGATTGGAAGAGGGGAATTTTTCTTGGTCTTGGGAGTGTAACACAGAAGAACTCGCACTAAGGGAAGGAGGAGGTTGGCTCGGACAAGTTTTTATCTAGACGTGGGCCCCTCTTTAACTCACCCCCTTGAAAAAGTTGTAGGCCACCACATGAAAGTTGGGTGTTGAAAATTCGGACCACACACGGGAAGCAGTTCCCGCCGCCTCCCCTTAAACTTTTACTATATAAAATAAGTACTCATGTTTTATCTCCCGTGCCCATATCTTTCTACCGACCAGAGAAACCACCACTAGCTGGCTCCCATCCAGCAAAGGAAGCAAGTGTTGGAACTAGCGCAGTGATTGTTTTTCCAAATTTTCTCCAACTAGGGAGTTCTTTCTTATCTCGAATAGGTGGGTGTAATTTCTTGATGTCTGCAAGTGCACAAATTATTTGTAGCTAGTTTCGAAGTATAGATATCGATCCCACAGGGACCCCAAAGGTAAGTGTTTATGGGTGAAGTCTCTATCACACCCGAAATTGTCGCATGTGTTCGAGTGAATTGACTGCAAGTGTTGAAATAAGAATGGGGTTTTGATTAAATGAGATGTATTTAAATAGAACTAAAAGGTAAACTTCAGAAATATAAAGCATAGAAGTAAAGAATGACTTGGTTGTTTGTTGTTTCCTACAAATGGCAAAAGAAGGTGCAGGGAGATTTAGTTCATGGTGATAGTGACTGTGCTAGGTGGATGAATAATAAATATAACAATTATAATCTTACAAATATATGTGTAGGCGAGCAACCCATAATTAGCCGGAACTCCTCTTGCTAGATTTCATCCCAACTTCAATAATCCTACTAGCTTGTTACCAAAACCATGGCCAGACACTAGACGATTCAGACCCTTCAGGTCGCTTAGCAATTAAGCTCATTGGATCGGACTAATGCAATAAGCACAGTGGTTCCTCGTTATCCTCGAGTCTACTAGTTTTCCATTGATATCCCCGTGTCACCCGAGGGTCGCCGGTCCACTAGCGAACAAGATCTTATTTATGTAGAACAAAGCATCATGTTGTCTGGGCCCTTAATTGGACAACAAGAATTAGGTATCCCACAGATAGTCAAGCACACATAATATAGTAATTAGAATCAATCACAAACTAATGGAAAATATATGGAGGCACATCACATCTCACCAATCCCCTACATCCCCACGCCCAAGGGAATTACTCACACATGAGAGAAGAACGGGTCATCAATATAATCAAATAAAAGGAATTCGTCTTTATATTACCGTGGAGATCCACAATAAGAATAATAAAATATCCAACACAATTCAAGATGGGAACACAAATCTCAAACCGTAGTCTTGCAAGGTGGAGATCCATCTCTCTCTCAAGTACAAGTAGTGGCTATGGGGGTGTATTGGCTAGGAGGTCGAAGATCGTGGAGCAAGATGAAGAACGTCTTCCCCTTCTTCTCTGGATCTCTTCTTTCTCCCTTATGGATGGTATGGCAACTGTTGTATTGTGTTTTCTTCCTCGGTACCTTCATGGAAGTTGTCCCTTTTGACAACACAGAGGCGGCGGCAACTCTACGGTGGGAACTATATGGTCGGAAAAAATATTCCTGCCGTATAGTTACTCGTTAAAGCTTCTATATGCTCCCCTCGAGTGCTTCCAAAGAGAGACTTGCTTGTTTTCTCCAGAATATTGTGTTTCTCTAGTTACAACCTTCTATTGACATTCAGAACCTGAAACACATATTAAAACCCAAGTTTTCTTTGCTACCGAAGTATTAGCGTTAGGTAAAGCTAGAAAATGATTAAATCCGGGAGAAAACAATCAATAAAAGCCATAAAAATGTGTCAAATCTCACAGCTGTCAACCCCCAAGCTTAGATGTTGCTCGCCCTCGAGTGACAAGGAAATAAAGAAGAATAGCCGAGATTAGAGACTGAAAATAAAAGAACTCACAAGTTTGAATTGGTGTCAAAATCTTTTTTTCACAATCCCTGGAATCTTAAATATGATCATACAAGTGTTCACAAGATTGCACTGAGTACACTTCCTAACCACGTATATCTTGTTAGCAAATAAATCATATGCCTAAGCAAGTGTCAAAAGTTTAGCTACGAAAGTGAGACAAATTCTTTTGGTGTCTCTCTTTGTTGAGATATGGAAACTTTTTGTTCTTGTTTGTTTAATCAATTGAGAGTACTCAAGTTGGCACCAAAACATTTAATGTAAGAACAACTCGTCTACTCCCATGTCAAAATTTCAAGACTCTCAAAGCACCTTTTTCTTTCTTTTGTTTTTCAAAAACTTCAGCTCTTTCATAGAGAAATCATGCCACTATTTTTAACGTGTTAATTGGGGCTGTGTTGTGCACTCGTGACCATGCCAATAAATAATTGTTGAGCAATAATGGGTCAGAGGAGTACTACAACTTCACTTGGAACGTGAAACCATGAGGAGCCTAAATTTTTTACCCCCCCCATAGCATTGCTGCTACAGACATTTACATAACTCAATAGCCGAAATCAAGTGGTTTCCCACATTTAGATTGTTCGTTGGCCAACGGAGTTAATAGTTCCCCATGGAGCACGACAGAGATGTAATGACATGTGTAAACCAATATCTTATGGTAATTATCAGAAAAAGTAGTGGCATAATCTCTACTACTTCGAAGCATCCATTTTATCAAACAATTTCATTCAAAGGTGTTGGGGATATACTTTCCGGGTATCCTCACAATTCCTCACTGACCAGGGTGGCCCACTTCGGGTTAGAGCTTTGCTTCACGGGTGGCCCAATCAGGGAGAGAAGACGGAGTCCAATCCGGCTACGGGAAGGCCCATAAGACTTACCGGCTTAGGCCCATAATATTACTTGTAGTTCAAGATGTACTCTGTAACCAACTCTTAGTCGTAGCAGGATAGATCTCTCCTGTAAACCCTAGGCCGGATATCTATACAAACAATCCTAGGGAGAGCCTTTAGGGCACAACCCAATACTTTAGACCCTCAACTCGCATAGGTGAAACCCTTGTAACCCATATTCCGGCTCTGCCATATTACTGGATTGCTAGCAGGAGTAGGATCCGTCCAAAGCCAGCGGATTCGAACCTAGGTAAACTTGTGTGCTCACCGTCTCGGAACACCGTACGTCTCACACCCCTCTCTTCCGCATGCCTCGAGGACCCCCTCATGGCGAACTTGTCATCAATCCGACGACAGTTGGCGCCCACCGTGGGGCAAGTGAGCTTCGGATCTACGTTCTGAGCGGAATCTGCAAGAATCGGAATCGGCAAGACTATCGCCGTCGGTCGCATCCTCTATGCTAGCGACGTCCCTCTCATCGTTCTCGACGAGACTTGGATTCCGGCTAGGGAGGCCGTGACTGCCTACACAATCATGTCTTTTGGCGAGATCTATGTTTACATCGGTTTCGCTGAACATGCCCTACCCACCCAGTGGTGATGATAGAGGCAGAAGAATCTTCTGGGTCCCCTTTGTCCGCGGAGGCGGCAGAGTTCCGGCTCTCAGAAAAACCTAATCCCACCCAGCCCGCACCAGTTGCGGAGATAGTGGAGAAATCCGAGCCTGAAGAAGACCTAGCGGTCCAAGTCGAATCTGGAGTGGATCTCCCTGGAGAAGCCGGATCCCAGATCGACCCACCCGTGGAAGTCGAAATCCAGGAGGAGCATATCAACGACACTGATTCCGGATCTAATGATGCCGGGACAGACAGGCCTTTCCTGAGGTACACACTGAGACGTATGATACTGCAAGGCGAAAGCGCGGATGCAAATCTCGAGACCATCAAAAGTTTCGACATGGCTGATCGCGAAAGCCATAGGTACCTCAGGAAGCACGCGTCGCACTTCGTTGGGTACGTGGGATCCGGAGCCGCCTCTGCCGATGTTGGACAAAACACTGATATACTGGAGGCAATTGGAACAAACGCCGACGTGCCCGCATCCTCGGATGAATCGATGACGTCGGCAGATTTCTGAAAGTTCCCCGCGGAATATGAAGAGGAGTATAACTCCAAAGCTGCAGAAGAAGGAGAAACCATGGATGAAGGATCCGGGAACACTCTCCCAAAGTGCAGGATGACATGGACGTTGGAGATAATCCCGAAGTCCAGATGTCCGAAAGTACCGATCAGAGCTTGACTCTGGGAAACGGACCCAAAGCCGTCTTTGCTACCGGCGCTGCCAAGAAGGCAAAGAAGAAGAACAAGAAGAACAAGACCCCGACAAAAGACCCTCTAGCAGAAGAGGTGATTGCCGAGGAATACGAAGAAGACTCGGATGGAGCACTTATCCCAGAAGAAATGAAAAAAGAAGAATTGGTGGATGGACACGTGATCACCGAAGGTGCGCGTAAACCCATCGATGCTACATTAACCACACCTATCCCTACAACTGTAGAACTTACTGCTGAAGAGCTGGACAAAAGGGCCCAAGCCCTAGAAGCGCGTCGTCAACAACTCCTGGATGAAGCCAAAAACATCGAGGAGGAGAAGAAACGCATGGCAACTAAGGATTACATGTCTCGGTTGCATCAGAAGACACGGAAGCGTCACACAAATGACGACCAATTCCCACATGTCCGTGCCATCCTTTTCAGGGATGAGATGGGGAAGCCACGGAAAGATAGCAAAGGAGATTGGGTATATCCAACCCCAGTACAGAATACCGTGGCGGCCCGAGAAATTTTATCGGTTAATCCAGGACTAGAGGAGATCCGTTTGGGTATCAAACTACTCAACAAGGGACTGGAGCAACAAAAGGTCGCCCTGTCCGGAAGTCAGAAACTGGTCTCGGATTCCGACCAATGTCGCACAAATCAGGCATGGGCTGATGCAAGACCCCATCGCGTCTCGGAGCAGTATTATCGCCCCGAACGCCGGGAAGACAATTATTCAAGAACCGGATCGTCAGGACGGCATCACAGAACTACGCGTAACTGGAGCAACGTCGCTCCAGCAGCCGAAAAAGAGGCCATTGCTGCACTAAATCCGAGAAACCCTCCCCGACGAGAGTCTAACGATCGAAGGGGAGAAGATAAAGAGAAACGTTGAGAGGAGGATCGTCAAAAAATGCCACCTCCTAGACATGCAAGCCGTCCGGCTGACCTTCACCGTGGTAGGAACGACGGACAAAGGAACGACGGAAACCATGCTGGCACGAGCCGGCAGGGGGATCGTCGTAGTGAAGACCCTCCCTGGAACCGGAATAATGATGCTCTGGACGGAGGCTGGCGATCAGCCGAAAACAATTCAGCTGCTCCACCCTCTCCACCAAGCAGTCATCACAACGGCTCCCAAGGGGGACAAGGAGGACGACGTGGCGGAGGAGGTGGCGGCAGAAGCTGAAGTCTGGCTCCAAGGCACCGCAGCCGCAGCCGACATTCGGGACGATCTCTATCCCCGAACGACGCAAGGCACAGGATCAACTCCAATATAGAGGCGCGGCGCTACGAAAACGATGATATTTACGTGGGCCCAAAATGCTTCGGACCACGCATCAGAGCTACAAAATTCCCGGAAGGATTTGCCATCTCAAGACATATCCAAGCCTACGACGGCATTGCTTGGCCAGATACCTGGCTACAGGATTTTTTCCAAGCTTGCTGCATCGCCAAAGGCGGAAACAGCCTGGTCGCAACTCGATATCTCCCACTTATGTTGCGGAAGACGGCACAATCATGGCTCAATGAACTTCCGGAGAACACCATCCATAACTGGTATGACATACAAAGTGCGTTCTTTCGGAATTTCGAAGGCACATATTGGAGGCCCTATACGGTCGGAGACTTATAGCGTTGCACCCAGAAAGCTGGAGAAACTTGCCGGGATTACCTCGGACGATGGATCGACACCAAGAACTCCTGTGAAGGAGTAAATTATCAAACTGCGATTGAAGCTTTCATCGCAGGACTCCCAATTGGTCTACTACGTCACCGCTTGAAGTGTGACAAGGTCACTGACTTGGGGGAGATGATAGAAACAGCGAGCAAGTATGCAGATGCTGACGACGATGCAGAGGGATTACTCAATGCCCTAGCTGTGCCTCAGTCAGCAAAACAACCTAAGCAACAAGCTCAGAAGCGCAAAATACCTCGGAAGAGAAACCCAATGCAGAAACAACAGTGGTTACTGCTACTTTCGGGTCTGGAGGACGAGGAGGCCGCGGCGGAGGCCGTGGACGTAGCCGTGGGACATCAAGGGTCCAAGGTAGAGGAGACCAGCAACCAGGAAAAACCTACTCTTGGGCCGACATTGCCAATAACCCATATGTGCATCACCTAGACGCCAATGGGGGCTCGTCCCACACCAACGCTGTGTGTCGTTTCAATGACGACATCAAAAGAGATGACACCGCGAGCTACAAAGCTAAGCGGAAGAAGGGAAAGAAAAATCCCGAAAAAGACAAAGAGACCAAGGAGGATTCCAACATAGAGGAAGCTGATGCTTCAAATCCCAAGCCGGAAGGGAAGAAAACTTTTCCCACCAAGAAGGACACTTACGTCACCTTCCTTGGATCTCAGCCAGTAAAGGTCAAAAAAGCAGTTCTCCACGAACTCAATGCAACAGTTCCGGCTGTCCCCCAATACTTGGACTGGTCGGAAGTAGCAATCACATTTGACCGCGCTGATCATCCGCCTAAGTTGCATAGGCGAGGAATATACGCCTTAAACGTCAACCCACTTATTGACGATTATGGTTTCTCCAAGACCCTCATGGACGGTGGTAGCAACATCAATATTCTCTATGTCGAAATGCTACGCCGGATGAAGATCACGGAAACCCAGCTGAACCATAGCTCTGTGATCTTTTACGGAGTTATCCTAGGAAGACAAGATAATTCCCTGGGAGAGATTACTTTGGATGTTACCTTTGGAACTCCAAAGAATTATCGGACGGAAGAACTTTCCTTTGAAGTGGTCCTGTTCAAGAGCGCGTACCACGCTATATTCGGACGTCCGTCTTACTAGGATTTTGTGGCTCGTCCGTGTTACATTTATAATATGATGAAAATTCCAGGTCCCAACGGCGCGATCACCATCAGGGGAGACCCGAAGAAAGCGCGAGAGTGCGAGGATGGAAATGTCGCCTTTGCTAAAGCTATGTTGCACACCCAGGAGTACCAGGAGATCAAGAAGAGCATAGATCCGTCCGAGATGCCCGCAACAAAGAAGGAGGTGACAAAGCCAAATCCGGAGTTCAAGGCATCAGAAGAGACGAAGAAGACACCATTGAAGGACGATGACCCCTCCAAGGTGACCTAGATAGGATTAGGCCTAGGTAGCGCATAGGAAAGCGCGCTCGTCAAGTTCCTCCAAGCAAATCAAGATATCTTTGCATGGCAGCCATTTGACATGACTGGAGTACCTAGGGAATTTGCCGAGCACTCTCTAAATGTAAACGCGAATGCTAAACCCATCAAATAGTCCCTACAACGATTTGGCGATGAAAAGCTTAAGGCAATAGCTAAGGAACTAGCACAACTCGAGTTAGCCGGATTCATAGAAGAGGTCATCCACACTGAGTGGTCGGCCAATCCAGTAATGGTCCCTAAAAAGGACACCACTGATTTAAGGATGTGTGTTGATTATACTGCCTTGAACAAGGCTTGTCCAAAAGATCCGTTCACTCTGCCTAGAATTGATCAAGTTATCGATTCTACGGCAGGATTGGAACTCCTCTGTTTTCTCGACGCATATTCCGGTTATCACCAAATCCGGATGAAGGAATCTGACAAAGTCAAAACTTCATTCATAACCCCTTTTAGAACCTTCTATTTTGTTACGATGCCCTTTGGGCTGAAGAACGCAGGAGCTACGTACCAGCGCACGATGCAGCGTTGCCTCCATGACCAACTCGGACGCAATGTACATGCATACGTGGATGATATTGCGGTGATGTCCAAAAAGAAGGAAACGCTGATTTCAGTCTTGGAGGAAATGTTCTCCAATTTACGGAAATACAACATCATGCTTAACCCGAAGAAATGCTTCTTTGGAATACCAGCCGGAAAATTGTTAGGTTTCATCGTGTCTCAAAGAGGCATAGAGGTGAACCGAGACAAAATCAAGGCTATACTCAATATTTCCAGGCCAACTCGCCTGAAGGACGTACAAAGATTAACTGGATGCATCGCTGCGGTCAGTCGATTTGTAAGCCAGCTTGGTGAAAGAACTGCACCACTATACAAACTCCTGAAAAAGACCAAGGATTTTGTTTGGACTGACGTAGCTGAAGCTGCACTACAAGACCTGAAGAAAGTACTCTCATCTGCTCCTATCCTTGCAGCGCCGGAACCTAAGGAACCGATGTTGCTCTACCTTGCTGCGACAAATAAGGTCGTTACTATCGTCATGGCGGTGGAGAGACCAGAGGAAAATCAGGAACACCTGGTGCAGCGTCCGACTTACTTTGTCAGTGATGTCCTGACAGAATCAAAACAGTGGTATCCGCATTATCAAAAGTTGGCTAACGGTGTTTTTCTAGCATCTCGTAAGTTACGACACTACTTTCAGGAGCATCCAATTACCATGGTGAGCACAGCTCCCATGAGAGATATAATCAACAACAGTGACGCCACAGGACGCGTCGTCAAATGGGGCATAGAGCTTTCAACTTTTGATATTGAGTATAAACCTCGGACAACAATCAAATCCCAAATCCTTGCTAACTTTTTCGCTGATTGGACAGAGACGAAGGAAAATATGATCCTCCCAGAGTCAGAATATTGGACCCTCTACTTTGATGGGTCTAAGGCTCGCGGGGGCTCGGGGCTGGCGTGGTGCTCAAATCACCCCAAGGAGATAAACTTCTATACGTGTTGCAGATCTACTTCACAGCGACAAACAACATTGCCGAGTATGAAGCACGACTACATGGAATCCGGATTACTAAGGATATTGGCATCCGATGTCTGATGTGTTATGGAGATTCAGATCTTGTTGCTCAACAAGTATCGGATATTTGTAATGCAAATAAACACATGGCAGCATATAAAGTTGTCGTGGATGAGCTATCTAAATCGTTCGAAGGGTTTGAGGTTCAACACATCCCTCGAGCAGAAAACGAGGAAGCAGATGCACTATCTCGGATAGGCTCTACGCAGAAAGAAGTCCCGGATGGCGCTTTTTTAGAGCACCTCAAAGTTCCCTCAATAAAGGGAGTGGATCAGGAATATCCGACCAAATCCGACTCACCTCTAATAGCAGTTCTGGCTGTAATTCCTAGCTGGACTCAACCCTACCTAGATTATCTGGTAGATGGTAAATTTCCCAAAGACGAGATGTTGAGCCGGCAGATTATTCGACGAGCAAAATCCTATACTCTTGTTAAGGGTGAGCTCCATAGACGGAGTGTTTCTGGGGGTTTTCAGCTCTGCGTATCTCCAGAAGGAGTGGAAATCTGAAGAGAAATCCACGAAGGCGAGTGTGGTCACCACGCTGCAGCCAAATCTTTAGTGGCAAAAGCTTTTAGACATGGATTTTTCTGGCTTACAGCTCATGCAGATGCCGAACGATTAGTCAAGACGTGCAAAGGCTGCCAAAAGTACGCCAAGCAAGCTCATGTTCCGGCTGATCAGCTGCGAACAATACCTATAACATGGCCCTTTGCGGTCTGGGGGCTTGATATGGTAGGACCATTTAAACAAGCTCCAAGTGGATTTACTCACCTCTTAGTGATGGTGGATAAATTCACAAAATGGATTGAGGCTAAACCTGTCACTAGTTGTGATGGAGCAACAACAAAAGATTTGTCAAGGATCTTACAATCCGGTATGGTTATCCACATAGCATTATCACAGACAACAGGAGTAACTTCTCTATGGGAGAATTGGCTGAATTCTGCAACGAGCAAAATATCCGGCTTGACAGTGTGTCAGTCGCACATCCACTGGCTAACGGACAAGTCGAAAGAGCAAATGGTCTAATCCTACAAGGGCTAAAACCGAGACTCGAAGCACCACTACGACGTGCTGCGAGGGCTTGGGCGGAGGAATTACCCTCTATAATTTGGAGTTTACGAACAACTCCAAACAGGTCAACAGGATACACACCTTTCTTCTTGGTCTATGGTGCAGAAGCAGTTCTTCCTATTGATTTGATTCATACTTCTCCTAGAGTGGCCGCGTATATCAAAGAGGATGTCGAGATTTCTCGACCAAATGATCTCGACTTAGTCAAAGAAGTTCGCGTTGTTGCTGAAATGAGATCTATAGCCTATCAGCAGAAGTTACGCAAGTATCATAGCCAGAGAGTCTGAAATAGATCTTTCAATAAAGGTGATTTGGTTCTCCGGCTTGTGCAACAAAGAAAGCACAAACTTTCCCCAATATGGGAAGGGCCCTTTTTAGTTAGTTGAGTATTGCACAACGGATCGTACTACTTAACTGACATGAGGCCAGTCAAAGAAAGACCTGCTACTAAGAAGAGAAAGAGAGCTGGAGGCAGTACAAACCCGGATGAGTTAGACAGACCGTGGAATATTGCTCAGCTACATCCCTTTTATTCTTAGTTTATCCTTCTTTGTAATCATATATATGTACATGTTCTGGGAGAAATAAAAGTTTTGGTTGCCTCAAGTTTTTCTGAGAAGTTTTTACCATCTTATTTCTAAATGATCATGTCATAGTCGAAAATCCCAGAATGCTTGAAAGTACTTTATGCTCATGCTCATTCTGGTTTAGATTTCTGATTCTAAAATTGCTACCTTCGGGTATAACTCTAAAATTTCTAGTCTTTACTTTGGTTATTTGTCTGATTGCTGGATGCGGGCATTTTCCAAGTAGTGAATTGTAGGTACTAGAAGCCAGCTTTGTTTCCGAGTTTAAACTGGTTTAGCAATTGAGCTCCGTTGCTCGGCAAAGTTTCCGACAGAAGGTTTAGCCGGCTCACGAAAGGAACGAGGTGGAAAAACAGATAAACGATAAGTATAGACGAAAAAGTACAAGTGCTTATGTAAACATTTCAGGCGCACAAATTTTTTTAAAGCCAAAAGTGCTGAATAGATCAAAAGCTTAGCACTAGCAAAATCATAGTACTTCATATTTACAGACACATCATGTTTTTTTAGGATAATACAAATATTTCTGGCAATTTATGGTGCAGGAGGAGATGAAGGAGATGCCGGCTCGCTGGATACACCGCCTTGGTATCGTTCCGATATGTCCACATCCGAGGTGGTGCATTCATCATCGGAAACTTCTGCTGATTCTTCTGGAGGAGGAGGCGGAGTGTCCACGCGGGTGAAGAAAGGGGTCTCGTAGCTGGTCAGGTCAGCCACGTGACACCCATATCCGGCGCAGAAGTGCATGATGGCTTGAAGGTCCTGCTCCTGGCCGTCTTCATCTACTTTGCAGTACCCTCTGGTCACTTGCCATATTTCCATGTTTCCATGGTGGCTCATGACCATGGAGAGAGTGTTCTGCGCCGCAGTCCGCGCGTAGGACATGTTCCAATCCCGAACAAGTTGCGGCATCTCCTTTGCCTTGTCCCGCACCTGAAAATCCGACATGCTGTGCATGTCCGGAATCTTGAGAGATTCGCTGATATCCTCAAGGGATTGGCGGAAGTCATGAAGCAGGTCACCGACTTGGGTAAGCCGGTGGGTGCGGGGCTCGGTGGAAGAAGAGTCCATCAAGTTTAGAGGACCTATACACAAAACAAGTTAAGTAAAATCCGACATCGAAATATGTCGAAGAAAATAGACAAGTCAGATAGATGGAACGTACCGAAAATGACGTCGTCGATTTTGGTCTTCTCTTCCCGAAGACTTCGGAGTTCTGCCCAGAGAGCCTCGGAAAGATCCCTCTCTCTACAAAGTTCATTATTGAGGTCCAAGATTGTTTTATCTTGAGCAGCGATCTTGCGATCACGCTCATCAGTAGCCATGGAGGAATACTCTAGGATTTGAGCAATGCTCTTTTCATTATCCGCCTTGAGCTTATCCAACTCTTGGCACAACTCCTTATTCTCCACCACCAAGGTCTTGAGGTTCTCGGCCTCTTCAATCATAGCACATGATTGTTTCACCAGTGCTGTAAGTCAAAAAGAACAACAGTTCAGATAAATTCGACATTGAAAATGACAAAGACAAGGTTTGAGTCTCGGAATGTTTACCTTCGGCCTCATCCTTGGAAACTTTAAGTTCAGCATTTTTAAGTTGGAGAGCCTTGATCTCTCTCCGCTTATCACAGACATTCTTCAATAAATCCTGGTTATAGGAATATACTTTATGTAAGTCAGGATACCCAAAGTAAGAAAGCTACTAAAGACTCGGGCTAATATTTTTTGCTAATATCAGCACGAGCCTTGGGGGCTACACTAGTTCATTCTTTGGCATCCTAATGAAGCATAAATCCGGATTATATATCCTACTTCATGCTTGGGGGCTAGAGGATATGATATGAAATAAAGGAAAAACATGAGTTGGAATTCCGACTTACATATTGTTCGCGAGTGAGTTTATCCAAACTCGCGTTCATCTTAATGGCAACCTTCTCAGCGAGAGTCAGAGGGGTCACAGGAGCAGTTGGGAGCTCCCCGGACCTGATCCTCTCGTTGCGAAGAAGCAATTGTTTAAGAAGATTGGAGTGCTTGACGTCCTCTGCTTCTTGCGCTTCTTCTTCGGCAGATAAAGTAGTTTTCTCCAAGCATTGCCTGGCGAGCTGCTGGATTTCTTCAGTAGATTCCCGGGACAGGCCAAACTTGGCAAGTCCCAGATTGCTGATAAGGTTTTCGGCGAAGGTTTCTGCCAAGGGATCATTACCCAAAGAGGGTTCACCCTTATCGAAATCTGACTCACCCATGGTGATGCCAGTGTGCGATTCAAGGATCGCAGACTCTGTCGAAGGAGCCGGATCTTCTGCAACGACCGGAGAAGGAATGGTCACCGGCGTTGCAGAAGGTTGAGGGGAAGGAGTCGGAGGAGCCACGATAGGGGAAGCTATGGCAAGCTTTGTCTGTCGCAGGGGATTCGAAGAAGTTCCCTTCCCCTTGCCCTTGATGAGCAGTTTTGCTCTGAGAATGTAGTAAAGTCGGAAACATTACATCTCGGAAAGAAATTTGAGTAAAGTACAAAGGCGGAAGTTGTGATTGAAAGTTACCTCTTCACGACAGGCACCTCCTTTGTGCCAACAGCCACTGTCGGAGCTTTGCGCTTCTTGAGCGCAAGGTCCGGCAATGGTACTACCTCTGTCCCCTGAGAAAACTCAGGAGGATATCCTTCGAGCGGAGCAAGTTCCGACTCGGGGAGCCCAGCAAGCTGAAAATAAGAAAACATATCAGTATTGTAGTGTAACTCAAAGATTGAAACACATAAAAAGGTGTACTGATAGAAGCTTACCGGCACTATGGGTTTTTCCGCCGTATGCATATCCAGAGAAACCTCCGGGATCCTCCTCTCGATCAGCTCCCTGATCATCCACTTAATCTGGCTTATATAGCCCTGCGTGGTGTAGGCTTTGGGGCTAATGCGGAGGGAGTCTTCCTTGGACGACGTGATGGAGTGCATCATTCCATCTCCGTGGTACTGAAGGGGTTGGATCGGGCATGAGACCCAGCATTGGACCAAGTCGGATCCCTTCAGTCCCTTGTGTTTGATTAGATATTCGACCCGCCTCTTAGCGAGGATCAGACCGTCACTAAGAGCTGGAGCGGCCTCGTCCCAAGACGGTTGAGCCGTGGTAGCTCCATCAACAAAAGCCGGCAAAGCAGTAACTTTGTCGGGAGCCGGAATATCCCTATGATAGAAGAACGTGGCTGGCCATTGTTTGACCGAGTCACTAGCTAAGATTTTGGGATACGCGCGCTTGCGTCTAAGTGAAAAACTAATAGTACCGGTGATGTAAGGAACACCGGCGGTGATAGAGTTTCTCCGGACATGAAAATAGTACTGGAATAGAGTCAAACTCGGCCTAATGCCGGGAAATCCCTCACACAAAGAAGCGTAAGCGCTCATCTCTAAGAGAGAGTTGGGAGGAAGATGATGGAGTTGAACTCCGTAATGATCAATCACCTCGGAGAAGAACTTTGAGGGAGGAAACAACAAACCTCTGTCGAGGTGGGTGCCAAAGTGGACCCGCTCGCCGGCGCCCGGGTTGGGGATGGTTTCCTCGAAGCCGCTCCGCCAGTCGCCGGTGTGGAGGAGCCCTTCCTTCTCCACGTTCTAGAGCTTCTCGTCGTCGAGGACGCAGGGTGTCAACACCCGTATTTTTAATCCCAGATGCCTGTTATGCCAGACCTCGCAATCCCAGGATTACCATTTTTGCGAGACATAACGGATTGGATATCACAGTACATCATCCATTACAAACCATACTTAAGTTCTTACACAATTAAGGATCTCATGATCCAGTCTTAATACAACAAGCAGCGAAAATAAAAGATAAGCGTAGCGGTGGGGTCCATCTTCAGGGGCACAGGCAATGCTGACGAAGGCATATAGTCCTAGTTATCATAGCCGTCCTGTTGGCCATCATCTTGATAGTCTCCTTCATAGTCTGGCAATGATAATAGCCAGGGAAAAAAGCCATGAGTACTCTTTAAGTACTCGCAAACTACCACTAACAAGTATTATGAATCTAAGTTAAAGTGCTAACCCTAAGTTTAACTATAAAGTTAAGTTTGAAACCTAAGCTGAGTTCTGAAGCAAAGAAAGATAAAGTAAAACTCTAGAATCACTTAAGTTGGGGGAAACTATTGTCATAAACACAACCCTGTTGTGGTCAAGTGAAGATTCATCATTCATTTCAAAGTATTTAGAAAACATCTGACAACGAAATAGTATGGCCATTCCAACTGTCCATAACCGCGGACACGGCTATTTGAATAGTTTGACACTTTGCAGAGGTGGTACACTTTCACCACAAGATTCGATACATCTGTCAGGGATAACCCTGAATCATCATACTTAGTATGCAGATAATCAAACATAACATTCCCTTTACACACCCTAGTATAAGCACCTCTCCTATGAGCATGGCCTCCCAAGCATGACCATCCGTCATCTTGGGCACTGCATAGGTGGACAACATGAGAGGTAGCCTCAGCTCAGACCTCTCCCGTGAGGGAACTAATACTAATGCATATAAATTTCCAGCTAAGCCTTACCCAATTCAGGTAATGTGGTTGTACGGTAAATTTGGAATGGTATCGCATCCAAATCCAACCATCAGTTTTATAAAAGTTTTAAGGCTCATGCCTCAACATTTTCATCATCATCAACCATTTGTGTTTCTCAACACATGTCAAAACATCTCAATAGAATGACTCATCATTCCAAGGTTTTCATAATTTATTTCACCAAGTGTTCCCATCTAAAATGACTCAAGTTTTTGGATCTACTCTAGACTACTAAGTTAAGAGTGTTCACTAAGGTGGTAAAGATGGGTTCAATCTCATGCCATAGAATTACATTTAAAGGTTTCTAAATAGGTCAAGTTTTATACTTTTTATGCTACCTTCTAAACAAGTAAAGAACTTTGTATAAACTAAGAGGGTAAAACTTGTAACTGAGACTTGGGGTACCAATAGGTAAAAGGGGGTGTGATCAAGACATGCCTAAGGCATCTTAGCTAAACCATCTAGTTGATCCTAGCCTGTTAAACACTAAACTTGCAAGTGTTAGCTTGCATTGTTAATGGTGGCTTGCACTTAAAAGTGCTAGCTTGCTAATAGTAGCTTGCCTTGGTTGGTGCAGTGGTTGAAGTTTTCTTCTTCTTCTTCTTGGTAGAACTCCTCCTCCTCGAAAGCTTGGTCAGTACTATCGTCTATAAATACATAGGGAGTGCACAATCACCCAACAATACTTAACTAAAATAAGTAGCATTCTAAGACAGACCTTGGATGATCTTTTATCATCACAAGCATCACAAGTTTAATTCCATAGTTTCATTCTTTTTATTTTAGAAAAGTAATTTCTACTCATTGAAAAAATAACTAAAATTTCATATTCACCACCAAAATATGGGATCATGTGGAAACATGTCCTCACCATATATTCTAACATGTGGAAATGAGATTTAAAGGTTGGATCAACATTACTTTGGTTTAAGTTCATTATTTAATGATTTAAAGTGACTAGAAATGCCTATATAGCATTATTTTGGTACTAGTCCAAAGTCACTGTATGTAAACCTTAATATTATTACATATTTGGATAGATATGATGAAATGTGATTTTTGAGAGTTGGAATCAACTCAGAAGCTAACTTGGTTGATTTTATAAAAATGTTGCAAGTTGCAAATGCTGCTGTCTTCTTATTTTTATTAGGAGATATATATAACTCTAATTGAATTAAATCCACCGGTCTTGGATAGATCATCTTAATACCTTTTAGGCAAAATTAGTTTCATGCAATTTGGATTTCTAAAACTCCGAGAATTGAATTTTAAAATAGTGGACAGAAACTAGATTTAACTAAAAAGAAAAATCCAGATTTGAATGTGTGGGCTAGCGCGGGAAACGACTTGGGCCGGCCTAGTGGCGCTCCGCAGCGCAGGGCTCAGCTGACAGGGGGTCTCACTTGTTAGCGTCACTTAACACGCGACGGTACGCGCGCTGTGTTCCGTAGGATTACAAGGCAGATCTACGGCTGAGGGTCGTCGTCGACGACGAACAGGTCGCCGGTGAGCTCAAACCCTAGCGGCTCGGTGGGGGTCTGCTGGTGACGTACCAGGGCTCCAGCGGGGTTGGTGAGGCGGGCAAACAAAGTGGAAGACGACGGAGAGGCGAGGCGCGGTTGCGGCGGAGCTTGGGGTGGTCGCAATTCCGGCGAGGCAGAGCTCGCCTTGCTCCAGCAAGAAGTGGGTGAGGTTCAGAGATGTGAGGGGAGTGGAATGGTGTGGAGAGAAGAGGCTAGGGAGGGCTCCTTTTATAGGCCCGACGGTGAGACCGAGCGGGATGGGCAGGCGACGGTGGCGACATGGCTATGGCAGGGTAGAGGCATGGCTGCAGGTGGCGATCGACGTGTGGTTCCCTAGCGGTGCTCTAGGCATTGAATGTAGCCGTAGGGGCGGTCTGGTCGAGCGGGGACAGAGCATGCTCTGGGGGCGGCACCGGCATGGTATGGTGGCACTGGGCGCGGGCTTTCCTCGGTGGTCCACGGCAGCACTTGGCTCGGGCAGGGGACAGAGAGGGCGGTGAGTTGTTGGCTACCTCCTAGACATGGAGAGGAAGGGGAGATGGTCTGCTGCGATGAGGGCAAGGTTGGCCGGCGAGGGGTGGCTCGGCATGGCATGGAAATGCCACTAGGGGCTACGGGAGTGGGTGCTAAGGGCCTGGTTAGACCAAGAGGGGACAAAGGAGTTAAATGGAGATCAAATGGGGGCAAAACCCTGTTCAAAACAGTGAGCTATGATTTAGGTTTAAACCTGCCTGCCAAGTGTTTGATTAAATGGCCGCCAGAACTAAACTTTTGAATTTTGGTTTCAAAATTTTTGAGTGATCTCCACTAGTGCTGGGTAGTCTCTGGTTGCAAGGGTTTTGGAAGTGGAGCTCAAATAGATGGGTTTTGAAATAGGGGTGATCTATGCATATGCATTCGATTCAATTTTCAAATGCAATTTAAAATAAGTAACAGAATGGTTTTAGAAGATCCAAAGGTGGGCCTTGGTACCTCATTATGTGTACTAGCAAGGGGTACAAAGATCAAGAATTGTTTCTGTTAAGAAATGAGTGCTAGGAACACTTAAAGTAGTGTAGTGGATTAAAATGGCCAAAATGACCATTCCTCCTTTTTAATTCTTTTTGATTTGATTTTCTTTAGGAAAAGTTTGGGAATGATGTATATGATGTTTAAATCACCTAAGAAACATTTTACAAGTAAAGGATCACACAATCATGGTAACTCAAACCAACTCCTATTTTAAATGCACACATATATGAATGCTTTCATTTTAAATTTGGAAAAGTTTTTGTTAACCCCATTTTTGATTGATTTGATCTTGATAAGCTTGGATTGAAGTTTTGGGATGTTACAAACCTTCCCCCCTTAAAAAAATCTCGTCCCGAGATTTACATAGAAAACTAGGAACTAAAGAGATCTGGGAACTCTGTCCTAATGTAATCTTCTCGCTCCCAAGTAGCTTCCTCCTCGGTATGGTTGCTCCACTGAATCTTGAGAAACTTGATACTCCTGGTCCTGGTGGCTCTGTAGGCTTCTTCTAAGATACGGATGGGTACTTCTCGATAGGTCAGGACATTGTTGATTTCCACAGCTCGGTGATCGATGTTCTTGAAAACTTCAGTCTTCTCGGGCACTTCTAGACATTTGTGAAGTAACGAGATATGGAACACATTGTGGATGGCTGACATCTCTTCAGGCAGTTCCAGCTTATATGATACTTCTCCTCGATGGTTCAGAATCTTGAAAGGTCCGATATATCTGGGGGCTAACTTTCCCTTCAAACTAAAGCGTTGAGTTCCCTTCAAGGGTGAAACCTTGAGATATACAAAATCTCCGACATTGAAAGTCAGGTCTCTTCTTCTCTTGTCGGCATAGCTCTTATGTCTGGACTGGGCGGTCTTAAGGTGCTCACGGACTTTGTGAACTTTCTCTTCTGCTTCGCGGAGAATATCGGGTCCGAAGATCTGACTCTCTCCTACTTGTGACCAATTCAAAGGGGTACGACACTTTCTTCCGTATAGGAATTCAAATGGTGCAATTTGCAAACTAGCTTGATAACTGTTGTTATATGAGAATTCTGCGGAAGGCAGGCAGTCTTCCCATTTTGATCCATAGTCCAACACACAAGCTCTAAGCATATCCCCTAGGATCTGGTTGACTCTCTCAGTCTGTCCATCTGTTTGTGGGTGATATGCTATACTGAAGTACAACTTGGTTCCTAATCCTTCTTGGACTTTCTGCCAAAATCTTGAGGTAAACTGGGTTCCTCGATCGGATACTAAGGTCTTGGGGGTTCCATGCAAACTAACAATCCTAGCAATGTATAGCTCTGCTAACTTTGCACTCTGGTAAGTTGTCTTGACAGGTATAAAGTGGGTTACCTTGGACATTCTATCAACTATGACCCAGATTGAGTCATTTCCCCTACTAGAAGTAGGTAAACCGGTGATAAAGTCCATTCCGACGGAATCCCACTTCCATTCTGGAATCTGCAATGGTTGCAATAGTCCTGCAGGTCTCTGATGTTCTTCTTTGACTCTTTGACAGATGTCACATTTGGCGATGTAGCTTCCGATCTCTCTCTTCATCTTGTGCCACCAAAATTGCTCTTTCAAATCCTGATACATCTTTGTTCCTCCTGGGTGGATAGAATAAAGAGTATCATGAGCTTCCTTCATGATAACCTCCTTCAGTTCCGAATCTGCTGGAACACAGATACGTCCTTTGTACCACAGTACTCCTTCTTCGTCTTCGGTGAATCCAGGTACCTTTCCTGTACCAATGCGACGTTTGATTCCGTCGATACTTTCATTTCCCTTCTGGGCTTCCTTGATTTGGCTAATCAAAGTGGGTTGAAGTTCAATGCTAGCTAAGAATCCTTTGCTAACTAATTCAGTTCTGAACTGCTCTAATTCTTCATACAAACTGGGTTGCTTCTCCTTGATCATGGTGTTAAGCGTACTCGGCAATCTGCTAAGAGCATCCGCTACCACATTGGCTTTGCCAGGGTGATAGTGAATGTCAAGGTCATAATCCTTGATTAACTCTATCCATCTTCTTTGCCTCATATTCAGCTCCTTCTGAGTGAAGATATACTTCAAGCTTTTATGATCTGAGTAAATCTCACAGGGATTACCCATCAAATAATGATGCCATGTCTTCAGTGCTAGAACTACAGCTGCTAGCTCAAGATCGTGGGTCGGATAGTTCTGCTCATGCTGCTTCAGTTGTCGAGACAGATACGAGATGACTTTTCCTTCTTGCACCAATACACACCCTAGACCAATCTTGGATGCGTCACAATATACATCAAACGGCTTCTTGATGTCTGGCATGACCAATATTGGGGCTGATATCAATCTCTTCTTCAGCTCCTGGAAACTGGCTTCACATTTGTCTGTCCATTCAAACTTCTTGTCCTTCTTCAACAATTGGGTCATGGGTCGGGCGATACTCGAGAATCCTTCTACGAACTTGCGGTAATATCCCGCTAATTCGAGAAATGCACGGACTTGGGTTTGAGTGGTTGGGGCTTCCCATTCTTTGACATCTTTGATCTTGACGGGGTCAACAGAGACTCCTCCGGCAGACACAATATGTCCTAGGAATCCTACTTCCTTCAGCCAAAACTCACACTTGCTAAACTTGGCATATAACTGATGCTCTCTCAGGGTTTCTAGGATAACTTTAGATGTTTCTCATGCTCTTCTTCTGACTTGGAGTAGATAAGGATGTCGTCGATAAACACAACTACAAACTTATCTAGGAAATTCATAAAGATCTCATTCATGAGATTCATGAAATAAGCAGGGGCATTGGTTAATCCAAAAGACATAACCGTATACTCGTATAAACCATAGCGAGTAGTAAAGGCGGTCTTTGGAATATCCATTGCATGAATCTTAAGTTGGTGATAACCAGTCCTAAGATCAATCTTTGAGAATACCTGGGCTCCAGTCAACTGATCAAATAAATCCTCTATCTTTGGCAAGGGGTACTTGTTCTTGATGGTGACATCATTCAACTTTCTGTAATCTGTACACAGACGGTTGCCTCCATCTTTCTTGTCGACGAATAACACTGGTGATCTCCATGGCGATGCACTTGGTTGAATCATACCTTTGGCTAGCATAGCATCCAACTGCTTCTTCAGTTCCACTAACTCTGAGGGGTTCATGCTATAGGGTCTCTGGGCTATAGATCCGGTTCTGGGGATTAGTTCGATAATGAACTGAATATCCCTATCCGGGGGCATACATGGCAATTCATATGGGAATACGTCGGGGTATTCAGAGACTACTCTGACTTGGTCTATGGTGGGCAAGGCTACACTTTGGTTGCACTTGAATTGACGGGGTAAGGTTTCAGAGATATGCTCTACTGTGACTCCAGAACTACTGGTCATGGTGATGGCTTTCTTAGCATAGTCTATCAATCCTTTATGCCTTGACATCCAGTCCATACCTAGTACTACTTCCAAACCTTTGGTTCCGAGTACAATTAGGTTGGCATAAAAATCTGTCCCATGTATTCTGGTAGGTACCCGCTTTTCAAATTTCCTAGCTTTGGTTGTTGAACCGGGGATTTGAACTATCATGATATGCTTCAGGTTGGTTGGACGAATCTTACTAGTGCATGCAAATTCTTCGGTGACAAATGAATGCGATGCTCCCGAATCAAACAATACTCTTGCTAAAACTGAGTTGACAGAAAACATACCCAACACTACATCTGGCGCTTCCTGGGCTTCTTCTGCATTCATTTGGAAGAGACGACCGTTGCGGTTGTGGGGGTTCCCTGGGGCAAATCTCCTTCTGGGTTGAACATGATGCTGCTGCTGAGCTAGGGCATTTACATTGGCATTGGCTGCAGTCTTCTTGGGACACTCATTGGAGTAGTGACCTTTCACTCCACACTCGAAACAAGTGATCTGGGACTTGTCCTTGACTGCAACAGGTACAACATTACTGCTAGTTCTGGGTGCAGTGTTGTTGTTTTTGTGGTTCTTGGGGGGTGCACGGTTGAAATTGTTGGCATTACCGGAGTTGTGATTGTTTCCTTCGGACTTCACATTGCCTCCGCTACGGTTGGGTTAGCTTGGGCGAGAATTTGGGGGTCGGTTGTTCCTTGGTGCATATCCTGCTAAAGGGCTGGGACGATACTTCTGGTGACTGTTGGATCCAAACTGCTGCATCATACGACGCTTGCGGTTGTTGTTTGCCTGGTTAATCTTCCCTTCCATCTGGATGGTAGAGTCGACTAGCTCTTCGAGATCCTGGAAGCGGATGTTGACGAGGACAGTCTACATCTCATCATGCAGTCCGTTCAAGAATCTCTCCTTCTTCTTGGTCTCCGTGTTGATCTCATCAGGTGCATATCTGGCAAGTGATAGGAATCTGTCACGGAACTCTATCACAGTCATTCTTCCTTGCTTCAATTCGCGGAACTCATCTCTCATTCTGTTGACTAGACCTTGTGGCACATGGGTGCAGCTGAACTTGACTTTGAATGCTTCCCATGTCATCACTTGACCATGGTTCATATTGCGGATGCTATTGCACCAAGCTCTTGCATCTCCTGCTAGATAGTGGGTGGCGAAGAGAACTTTCTCATTTCATCAACTCTAGCAACTTATAAGTTGTTCTCCATGGTCTGTAACCAGTCATCAGCATCTAATGGGTTCTCAGATTGATTGAAGATTGGGGGATTAGTGTTCTGAAAGTTTTTGAGTTTGGATCCCTGGTGATCTTGATTTCCATGCCCTTGGTTGTTGAGAGCCATCTGGGCGATCTGTTGAAGTGTTGCTAAGTTGGCTTGGCGTTCTGCCCTGCTTGCTTCACGGTCTGCTATGAGATTCTGCAAGATCTGCAGCATTGGGTCTTGCGATGAGCTGCTCCCTCCTTGGTTTCCACGAGTCATCTGAAGATTGAGATATAAGGGTAAGAGGCGAATTCTAAGGTTCAGGGTTTTGGGTTGTCAAAGCTAAAACTTTGAGTTAGACTCAGGTTTTTCACTAACTTCATTTTCATTGATGCAAGCAAGCACACGATAGAACACACACCACAACAATCAAAGGGAAAACAGATGGTTTGAAGAACCATTCTGCAAGCTAAGATACAGTGGGATCGATACATCTCAAGCTACGACAGTGCTCTAGTGCATCTACTCATCGTCGATGAAGTCGGAATCCTCATCATCAGTGTAGAAGTCTACGACATCCTCCGCTAGAAAATCATTATCGTTGCTGAGGTAAGAGTCCATGTTTCCCTGGATGTCTTCACCCTCACCTTCTTCTTCCTTTGCTGCAAGCTGAGCTTCCTGCTCCTTGACGGTCTTCTCGAGGTAGGCCACCTTCTTGCGAAGACGGGCGATGGTGATATCCTTCTTGGCACGCTGGCGGCAAAGATACTGACGGTCTTGGACAGGCAGTGCGAAAGTCTGGGCCTTCTGGTCGGCAATGGCACGATTATGGTTGGCTAACTCTCTGGCATTGTCCAGTTCCTACTGTCTGTCGTGAAGCAAGAAGTCAAGGTTCTCCACTTGACGCCTCAACTCGGGGTGGCCCGGCATTCCCATGAAATCACGTCTTACATAGTGGGCAAAACGGGTTCCTTGGGTCTTGTTGACGCTGAGGGCACATAGACGTGCGAGAGCTTCATGCATGGCCCTGGCTAATCCATCTAGCCAGTTGTTCTCTCTCACGGAGAACTGAATTCTCCCAGAAGTTGGTGCTTCAATGCTTCCTCTAAGATCTGCGGTGACTAGCCACTGTAAGTCTCCTGTGGGGGTCCTGGAAGTTGAGCTCCAAGAAACTCCGGGTGCGGGCGTCCCAGTAACTCTGACAGTGAATCCAGATCCCTCTCAAAGATCAGCTGACCTCCATTTCCCAACTGGTAAAACTTGCTGAACTGAGTCTCCATCTACAAGAATTAAGGATGAGGAAGTTAGTGAAGTGATCAAGTGTGTCAAATTTTAAGTAGTAGTGGAAGACTTTTGAGGAACATGAATTTTTGAGAAAGAATCCACAAGGGTAAGAGAGGAGATAGTTTTTCATAAATACTCACTTTGGTTTTGTAACTAAGTTTTTGTTTGACGTTCATTCTAACTAGGGTCTCCTATGGTCAGGATGGCTCTGATACCAACTTGTCAACACCCAGATTTTTAATCCCAGATGCCCGTTATGCCATACCTCGCAATCCTAGGATTACCATTTTTGCGAGACATAACGGATTGGATATCACAGTACATCATCCATTACAAACCATACTTAAGGTCTTACACAATTAAGGATCTCATGATCTAGTCTTAATACAACAAGCAGCGGAAATAAAAGATAAACGTAGCGGTGGGGTCCATCTTTAGGGGCACAGGCAATGCTGATGAAGGCAGATAGTCCTAGTTATCATAGCCGTCCTGTTGGCCATCATCTTGATAGTCTCCTCCATAGTCTGGCCATGATAATAGCCAGGGACAAAATCCATGAGTACTCTTTAAGTACTCACAAACTACCACTAACAAGTATTATGAATCTAAGTTAAAGTGCTAACCCTAAGTTTAACTATAAAGTTAAGTTTGAAACCTAAGCTGAGTTCTGAAGCAAAGAAAGATAAAGTAAAACTCTAGAATCACTTAAGTTGGGGGAAACTATTGTCATAAACACAACCCTGTTGTGGTCAAGTCAAGATTCATCATTCATTTCAAAGTATTTAGAAAACATCTGACAACGAAACAGTCTGGCCATTCCAACTGTCCATAACCGCGGACGCGGCTATTCGAATAGTTTGACACTCTACAGAGGTGGTACACTTTCACCACAAGTTTCGATACATCTATCAGGGATAACCCTGAATCATCATACTTAGTATGCAGATAATCAAACATAACCTTCCCTTTACACACCCTAGTATAAGCACCTCTCCTATGAGCATGGCCTCCCAACTATGACCATCAGTCATCTTGGGTACTGCATAGGTGGACAACATGAGAGGTAGCCCTAGCTCAGACCTCTCCCGTGAGGGAACTAATACTAATGCATATAAATTTCCAGCTAAGCCTTACCCAATTCAGGTAATGTGGTTGTACGGTAAATTTGGAATGGTATCGCATCCGAATCCAACCATTAGTTTTATAAAAGGGTTAAGGCTCATGCCTCAACATTTTCATCATCATCAACCATTTGTGTTTCTCAACACATGTCAAAACATCTCAATAGAATGACTCATCATTCCAAGGTTTTCATAGTTTATTTTCACCAAGTGTTCCCATCTAAAATGACTCAAGTTTTTGGATCTACTCTAGACTACTAAGTTAAGTGTGTTCACTAAGGTGGTAAAGATGGGTTCAATCTCATGCCATAGAATGACATTTAAATGTTTCTAAATAGGTCAAGTTTTATACTTTTTATGCTACCTTTTAAACAAGTAAAAAACTTTGTATAAACTAAGAGGGTAAAACTTGTAACTGAGACTTGGGGTACCAATAGGTAAAAGGGGGTGTGATCCAGACATGCCTAAGGCATCTTAGCTAAACCATCTAGTTGATCCTAGCCTGTTAAACACTAAACTTGCAAGTGTTAGCTTGCATTGTTAATGGTGGCTTGCACTTAAAAGTGCTAGCTTGCTAATAGTAGCTTGCCTTGGTTGGTGCAGTGGTTGAAGTCTTCTTCTTCCTCTTCTTGGTAGAACTCCTCCTCCTCGAAAGCTTGGTCAGTACTATCGTCTATAAATACATAGGGAGTGCACAATCACCCAACAATGCTTAACTAAAATAAGTAGCTTTCTAAGACACACCTTGGATGATCGTCGATGACGAACAGGTCGCCGGCGAGCTCGAACCCTAGCGGCTCGGTGGGGGTCTGCTGGGGATGTACCAGGGCTCCAGCGGGGTCGGCGAGGTGGGCAAACGAAGTGGAAGACGACGGCGAGGCGAGGCGCCGTTGCGGCAGAGCTTGGGGTG
The DNA here is from genome assembly GCA_910589775.1 of Avena eriantha. Lineage (NCBI taxonomy): Eukaryota > Viridiplantae > Streptophyta > Magnoliopsida > Poales > Poaceae > Avena > Avena eriantha. Next base: position 343,062,915 of record OU342741.1, read on the forward strand.
GTCGCAATCAGCGGCGCCCTTCTCCTCCTGCCGCGGCTGCTCCGGCTCCAATTCCGGCGAGGTAGAGCTCCCCTTGCTCCAGCGAGAAGTGGGTAAGGTTCAGAGATGTGAGGGGAGTGGAATGGTGTGGAGAGAAGAGGCTGGGGAGGGCTCCTTTTATAGGCCCAACGGTGAGACCGAGCGGGATGGGCAGGCGACGGTGGCGACATGGCTACGGCGGGGTAGAGGCATGGCTGCGGGTGGCGATCGACGTGCGGTTCCCTGGCGGTGCTCTAGGCATTGAATGTAGCCGTAGGGGCAGTCTGGTCGAGCGGGGATACATCGTGCTCTGGGGGCGGCACCGGCATGGTGCGGTGGCACTAGGCGCGGGCTTTCCTCGGTGGTCCACGGCAGCACTTGGCTCGGGCAGGGGACAGAGAGGGGCGGTGAGGTGTTGGCTACCTCCTAGACATGGAGAGGAAGGGGGAGATGGTCTACTGCGGTGAGGGCAAGGTTGGCCGGCGAGGGGTGGCTCGGCATGGCATGGCAATGCCAGTTGGGGCTAGGGGAGTGGGTGCTAAGGTCCTGGTTAGACCAAGAGGGGACAGAGGAGTTAAATGGAGATCAAATGGGGGCAAAACCCTGTTCAAAACAGTGAGCAATGATTTAGGTTTAAACCTGCCTGCCAAGTGTTTGATTAGATGGCCGCAAGAACTAAACTTTTGAATTTTGGTTTCAAATTTTTTGAGTGATCTCCACTAGTGCTAGGTAGTCTCTGGTTGCAAGGGTTTTGGAAGTGGAGCTCAAATAGATGGGTTTTGAAATAGGGGTGATCTATGCATATGCATTAGATTCAATTTTCAAATGCAATTTAAAATAAGTAACAGAATGTTTTTAGCAGATCCAAAGGTGGGACTTGGTACGTCATTATGTGTACTAGCAAGGGGTACAAAGATCAAGAATTGTTTCTGTTAAGAAATGAGTGCTAGGAACACTGAAAGTAGTGTAGTGGATTAAAATGGCCAAAATGACCATTCCTCCTTTTTAATTATTTTTGATTTGATTTTCTTTAGGAAAAGTTTGGGAATGATGTAGATGATGTTTAAATCACCTAAGAAACATTTTACAAGTAAAGGATCACACAATAATGCAATTCAAAACAAATCCTATTTTAAATGCACACATATGAATGCTTTCATTTTAAATTTGGAATAGTTTTTGTTAACCCCATTTTTGATTGATTTTGATCTTGATAAGCTTGGATTGAAGTTTTGGGATGTTACACAGGGGATCTAGAGCCCACGGAAGCTTTATTTCTCCGCCACCGCTTCCGTCGCCGTCGCCGCCGTCGCTGCCACCAAGCCGAAGGAAGAAGAAGCCATTTCTCCGGTGGGCAGATGACCTAGAACGGGCGGCGCTGGGAGTTTTTGGGGGAGGTACAGAGGAGCTCTGTGCGTGCAGAGAGATTGGGAGGAGAGGAAAAGGCAAAGCACTGGTGAAAGGAGAAGGAGAAAATCCTAACCCCTTATATCCACCTAACTGCACCAAGATTCGTGCAAATGCTACAGTGTAACCGCCACGCGTCATGGAAGGAACTGGGAAGGACCCACGTGATGATTACATCGCCTCGATCTCCATGCAAGCATTGAAACGGTGCCTCGGTTCCGCGAACCACGGACCCACCAACGGTCATGCTGACGAAATGCTTGTCAGATGACGTGACTTAACCATGACTTGTGTCAAATGGCGTTAGAGACCAAGTTCTGGCTTAGTTTGAAATCAAGATGGAAAATCCGAGTAACCTGTTGATAGGTCCGACTTATTTTTTAAGACCCGGATCATATTTTTTGTTGTGAAGCTTCAGGAACCCTTCAAGATTCTGCAAGCCAAAGATCAAGCTAGACGATGATTAATCCTACTTTGGATCTTGGAGGCCTCCGGGGGCTGCTGTTGGGGATATACTTTCCGGGTATCCTCACAGTTCCTCACTGACCAGGGTGGCCCACTTCGGGTTAGAGCTTTGCTTCACGGGTGGCCTAGTCAGGGAGAGAAGACGGAGTCCAATCCGGCTACAGGAAGGCCCAGAAGACTTACCGACTTATGCCCATAATATTACTTGTAGATCAAGATGTACTCTGTAACCAACTCTTAGTCGTAGCCGGATAGATCTCTCCTGTAAACCCTAGGCCGGATACCTATATAAGCCATCCTAGGGAGAGCCTTTAGGGCACAACCCAATACTTTAGACCCTCAACTCGCACAGGTGAAACCCTGGTAACCCATATTCCGGCTCTACCGTATTACTGGATTGCTAGTAGGAGTAGGATCCGTCCAAAGCCGGTGGATTCGAACCTGGGTAAACTTGTGTGCTCACAGTCCCGGAACACCGTACGTCTCACACCCCTCTCTTCCGCACGCCTCGAGGACCCCCTCATGGTGTACTTGTCATCAATCCGACGATAAAAGGTACTATCGAATCTATTTATATTAAGCTCAAATGGGATGGAGTAGTTCTAAAATCAAATTCTTTGAGCTAAACATGGCCTCAAGTCATCTTTCAGATGCTTTCTCTTGTTGTAAAAATTTAGGAAGTATTTTTAACCAAGTTCATTGCTCATTGTTTCAAAGCTAAAAAGGAGACAATAGCAAAGGAATATAATTTGTAGGATAACAAGATAAGTGGGGGAGTGACTCCAGTGCAAGCGAGTAAATAATTGTAGGATCAATTTAAGGTTGCAGAAAGGATGATGAAAGGAATGCGGTACCTCTTATGGCTTGCTTCATTCTCGTATTTGAGTCGAACCCCTTCCGTATTTCCATTTTTCCAAGTCACCTGAAATTGAAGAATCTCCGAGAGAAACGAAGAAACGAACTTGCAAATAAAGTTACAACTAATTTTTTTGTATTTTTGGTTTAGGAATGCAAAATTGAAACAAAACAAATACAAATATTAAGAAATAAAATAAATCAAAAGAATAAAGAAAAACATGAATGCAAAGTTTGGAGGTTTTCAAACCTCCCCCAGGCTTAGGCTATTGCTAGTCTCAGCTGTTGCCATCATTCAGCCGCTGGTGCGGGTACTGCTAGTAGTAGTCAGGGAAGTGGGTCATGAAGTGACTGAAGTTGTGGGTCAAAGTACTCACATATTAATTCACTTCCTGAAGAGTGTGGTCGATCTCCCCAATGTGCTGGTTGAGCTACTGGAATTCCTGATAGGGGACGTAGTTATACCCCTGCTGTGGCTGGTTGGGCCATGGGTCCCAAGCTCCCCCCTGCTCTTCCTCTTGCTCCTGCTCCTACTCCTGCTCATCCTCATCATGCTACCCTCCTTCTTCATCTTCCTCTTCATCGGGTTCGAGGTTGGCCATGATCTCCATCATTTGGTTCTTGGTGAGGATCCAAGCGTCCTTCTCCACAATTGAGAAGGCTTGGGGTAGGGCAACTGAACCTTCTCACCCTATGCATGACCAAGATAACTGAATTGATATGCTCAGAGCCTCCGGTTAGCATGGTAAACACCAAGGAAGCCACAAGCAGTCAAATACTTGACGTCCATGAGTTTGGAGCCGTTGACAGGTTACATAACAGGTAGTGTAATATTTAATGCATGGGCAAGGTAGGTTACCAATCCACCAACGCGAATATCACCTTTTGTCTTGTTGGTTTGGTGGCAGAGGTGATGGATGAGTAGAGCTGCAGGATTGGGGCTTTGCGGTGAAATGGGCAAGAGAGCCTTGGTGATCATTGCCATGTCTGCATTTTCCATGGAACCTGTGTCACCTCTTCCCAGTAGTGTGTTGGCGAGGAATAAAGCATAGTAAGGGATGGTTGAGTTCTGGATGGTGGACATCTTCTTCTTATAAAATTGCCTGCCACCATTAACAGAAATAACCTCCCAAGTCTCTCCACTTGTGATGCTATATAGGTTCGTAACAGTAGGCTCCCCAACATGAGGGAGACCGAAAGCATTGAAAAATTGTTCGAAATTTATTTCATAGTGCTGCCAGTTCATGGTGAATCTTACCGTGCACATATTACCTTTCTCCATATGGTCATCGTAGAAGGAGGCAAGGAACTCATGGGTAAGCTCGGCGTAGGTGTTGTGGCTTGTGAAGCCAAGTACCATTAGCCCGTACTTGTTACACATGAGGTCGAAGTCCGCCTTCAACCCCATCCTAGTGAGAAAGTTGTGGTCGACCCAACGTGTGGGCAACACCCTCCTTGATGAGACCACATCCAACTTGGGGTTGCGCGAGGCTCAGGACCCCGAGCTCGATCCCTCACCCTGTTGGCACTTGCTCGAACGAAAGAGGTTACCGATTTTGTTCATCGTGATGCACTGCAAAATTTCACCATAAAACCTTAGGCATATTGTTTCTACATGATATATGAATGATCCTACATGGAAAATTTCAATGCTAACGTGATAAATTAATAGGAAAAACAAAATAAGCTTGGGTTCATCCACTAGATCAATGTTAGAGTTTCAACCATGGAAATCTGAAAATGAAGCATGTATAGGGAGAGAAACATACCGATCTGTTGATTCCCCCACTCAAACGAATGAAATCTGCGAAGAATCAAGAGTTTTAGGTGGATTTTGAGAGGTTTGGAGAGAGAATATGAGAGAAATAATGCAGAGAGGTGGAAGACCTAGCCGCCCCGTGCAATTTTGTGGTTGCACCAAACTATACGGCCAGAACTATACGGGCGAGTGATGCTGTTCCTCCCATATAGTTGCGGCGGCACCATCAACTAGGGTTTCTTTATGTAGAAAATAGCTATATGCATGCAACTATATGGCCGGATCACAATGATCCCGCCGTATAGTTGGTCGTTAAACCGTTTGTCCCTCTAGATAAATTTCTATAACTAGCATCGATATCTATACGACCAGAACTATACGGCCAGAATATCTATTCCCACCGTATAGTTGGCCATTAAACTCTTAGTACTTTTGGGATAAATTTCTATGAAGGCATCCATATCTGCACGACCGGAGCTATACGGCCGGAATTTTTATTCTCGTCATATAGTTGGTCGTTAAACTCTCAGTACTTTTCAGAATTTTTTATACAAAGGCATCAATATCTATACAGCCATAATTTTTTATTCCCGTCGTATAGTTGGTCATTAAATTCTCTGTGTCTTCAAAGAAAATTTGTTGATGGCAAAGATATCTATACGTCCAGAACTATATGGCCGGAATTTTTATTCCCGCCGTATAGTTGGTCGTTAAACCATCAGTAGTCATCAAAACATTTCTATTTTTTTGAGAATACCTTATTATCCAAAAACTTAGTGAAATACCTTATTTTGATAGAAAAATGATAGTAAAAACTGTCGACCAACATTAGCGTATTAAGAGAAAAAATTAGCTTATGTAGATGGAAAACTCAAACTTTTATTTTTATTATTATTCTGTTCTCATTCAATTGATGTTTTTACTAAATTTTGACAGCTGCATCTTCATGGGCGTGCTTCCGCAAGAATGTCTATGAAAAAGTGGTAGGAATGCAATGACCTTTTTATTCTCTAATTTACTTTATTTATGAGATGGATTGACTCCCATTAAGCATTTTATTACGAATGGTTGAGTAACTCAACCTTTTTTCTGTTTTCGAATTCTTACCTTGGGTTGCCCTTTATCAAAGGCACTTACCACACGAACTCGTTTTGCCGATTATATATATCTTTCTCCTGCTTCTAGTTTCTTTCGAAAATACCTGATGATTTCAGCATCATAAACATTGAAGATTATCTTTCCTTTAGCACAATCAACTGATGCCCCTGCAGTACTAAGGAAAGCTCCTCGAAGTATTATAGATAATTTTTCAGCTTCAGGCATCTCAAGAACAATAAAATCAGTGGGAATAACATGCTCATCTATTCTAAGTAGAACATCCTCAATCATACCAACGGGTTGTTTAGTGGACTTGTCAGCCATCTGTAAAGTGATAGTGGTAGGAGAATACCCCCTTCCTAACCTTTTATAGAGGGAGTATGGAATTACACTAACTCCTAATGAGCATGAAATAGATGGTATTCCGGGATCTCTAGACTTAGACAACAACTTCCCATTAGCAGGATAACTAGTTACCATGGCAACAGTTTCAGTTATTTCTTTATTTCTACGAAAAATATCATGGAGGAATTTAGTATAAGTAGGAACTTTGGTTGCATCAAAAAACGGAATTTCCAGACAAAGGTCACTAAATGCCTTTGTAAAAGAATTATAAATTACCTGATCTGGTTCTTTCTTTTTTCGATTTGGGTAAGGAAGTTTTTTCTCACCTGATTTACTCTTGTCTTTTACCTTTTGTGGGGGGTCAGGATCTTTTGTTGCTTTCTTTTGTTGTTTCTTATCGCTTTTGTTCTTTTCTACTTCAACAACTTCATCTTCCTTGCCTATTTCTTTTTCTTCTCTTGGATTAACCATCTCCGCATCAGAGTCATAATGGTCATCCTATGCATCATTTTGGTCCTCCTTGGTTTGATCTTGTGTTTCAATTTCATCACGAGGATCCACCAATGTATCATCTAATTGACTTCCTTCGAGCAAGGCTTTTTCCTTTCGCTCTTTTTTAGCTTCATATTCCGGTGATCCTAGGGGTCCTATAACAACTGCACCCCTTCTTGTGACAACATTAGTAGAAATAGGAATATCTTTATCATTGCGAAAAAAATTTGATAACCAGATGCTATTTGTTCACACTGGGTTTGAATCATACTAAGATACTTGTGAAATAATTTTTTTATTGGACAATCTCATCATAATTTTCTGTGAGTTCCGCCAAAATCTTTTTGTGTTTTTGAAAATGCTTATGCAGGTTATTATGAGTTTTTCTTGTTGATGTTTTAATTCTTGAAAAACTTTTCTAGTTTCATCTTCTTCAGTTAAAAATTCTAACAAATCTACTTTGTTTTCCTTAACAAGTTCAAAAGGTATACCCTTTTCTTTCATTGTTTTGCGTACCTCAGGCATAAGATCAGGAGAGTATCCCTTTTTCCAGCTTAGTGCCAAAATCAGGATAATATAAAGAATCATTCTTAGCCCTAGTAGACATTAATTCCAAACATTCCTTAATAGTTAGAGTATTTATAGACCCTCCTGCTGAGAAGTCAAGCAATTCTCTACATTGGGTATTAAGACTGTGGTAAAATAAATGGCAAATAGTTGATTTAGAATAGCCATGATTAGGAATACAATTGATCATTCCAAAGAATCTTTCCCAGGCTTGTGGGTAGTTTTGTCCCACATTCTGACTAAAGTTACCTACATTCTTTCTTAGTTAAGTTACCTTTTTAAAAGGATTAAACCTGTTTATGAATTTAACAATGCAGTTTTCCCAACATTTATTGTAATGGCGAGGGAGAGAATATAACCAGTCTAGAGCTTTACCTTTCAGAGACCATCGAAATAATTTAAGATGAGAGAAGTCTCTTGGCAAACCTTTTGGTCCAAGCGATGTTATCACATCATTGAACTCTCTAATATGTCTTCCCGAGTCTTCATCTTCCCTTCCATTGAAAGCTTTTTCCTGCAAAATTTTAATAATTCATCCATCAAATCGATATTCTCTAACTCCATGATTAGGGAATTCTATTGGTTGTTTAAGAAATTTAGAACTTGGAGCACTATATTCTCTAAGAGTTTTCTCAAGTTTCATGGGAGTTGTCCTATAAATAGACATGATTTCCGTAATATCACTCAGGTTTTCAACTTCAACTTTATTTGATCTTAATTTTTTTTTCAATAATCTCTTCGAGCCTTTGAGAAGGCACATGCTCAATATAATCTGGTAGATAGGTCCTACCAGAGCGTGTAGACCCTTTGTCTCCTAGGAAGAACATTTCGTAGTAGCAACACCTGAAATGTCAAAAGACAAACACTTAGCGCTTAGCTCCCTATTAATGGCGCTAGAAATAAGCTTGATGTCTACAAGTGCACAGATCGTTTGTAGCTAGTTTTGAAGTATAGATATTGATCCCACAGGGAGCCCAAAGGTAAGTGTTTATGTGTGAAGTCTCGATCACACCTGAAGTTCTCACAGGTCTTCGAGTGAATTGACTGCAAGTGTTGAAATAAGAATGGGGTTTTGATTAAATGAGATGTATTTAAATAGAACTAAAAGGTAAACTTCAGAAATATAAAGCATAAAAGTAAAGAACAACTTGGTTGTTTGTTGTTTTCTACAGATGGCAAAAGAAGGCGCGGGGAGATTCAGTTCATGGTGATGGTGACTGTGCCAGGTGGACGAATAATAAATGTAACAATTATAATCTTATAAATATATGTGTACGCGAGCAACCCATAATTAGCCGAAACTCCTCTTGGTAGATTTCATCCCAACTTCAATAATCCTACTAGCCTATTACCAAAACCATGGTCAGACACTAGATGATTAAGACCCTTCAGGTTGCTTAGCGATTAAGCTCCTTGGATTGGACTAATGCAATAAGCACAGTGGTTCCTCTTTATCCTCGAGTCTACTAGTTTTCCATTGATATCCCCGTGTCACCCAGGGGTCGCCGGTCCACTAGCGAACAATATCTTATCTATGTAGAACAAAGCTTCATGTTGTCAGGGCCCTTAATTGGACAACAAGCATTAGGCATCCCACAGATAGTCAAGCACACATAATATAGTAATTAGAATCAATCACAGACTAATGGAAAATATATGGAGGCACATCACATCTCGCTAATCCCCTACATCTCCCACGTCCAAGGGAATTACTCACACATGAGAGAAGAACGGATCATCAATATCATATAATAAGGGGAATTCGTCTTTATATTACCACGGGGATCCACAATAAGAATAGAAAAATATCCAACACAATTCAAGATGGGAAGAAACAATCTCAAACCCTAGTCTTGCAAGGTGGAGATCCCTCTCTCTCTCAAGTACAAGTAGTGGCTATGGGGGTGTATTGTCTAGGAGGTCGAATATCGTGGAGCGAGATGAAGAACGTCTTCCCCTTCTTCTCTGGATCTCTTCTTTCTCCCTTCTGGATGGTATGGTGGCTATAGTGTTGTGTTTTCGTCCTCGGTCCCTTCAAGGAAGTTGTCCCTTTTGACAAGACAGAGGCAGCGACAACTATACGGTGGGAACTATACGGCCAGAAAAATATTCCCGCCGTATAGTTTCTCATTAAAGCTTCTGTATGCTCCCTTCGAGTGCTTCCAAGCAGAGACTTGCTTGTTTTCTCCAGAATATTGTGTTTCTCTGGTTAAAACCTTATGTTGACATTCAGAACCTGAAACACATATTATGAACCAAGTTTTCTTTGCTACCAAAGTATTAGCATTAGGTAATGATAGAAAATGATTAAATTCGGGAGAAAACCATCAATAAAAGCCATAAAAAATGTATCGAATCTCATAGATATCATTGCTCACCTCAAAAATCGGTTTTGTTTTCTCTTGATTGGTCCATGAGGGGTTCTATTCAGTATGATTTGCTTGTGGAGTTCTTACTTCTCAGATAGGGGGTAGTGCTCACCTTAAAATCACCGAATCAGGGTATTTTGCCTCCTCTGCTCTGATCGATTAGGCCATTGGTATTTCGTATGGATTGGGAATCGTGGCATGGTCACCTCTATTCTAATTGGGGCATTTGGTCGGTTCTGTCTAGGTGTTCTTCTCTCTTTATTGACTACTATAACCTTTAATTTCTAATAATGTTCAATGCATTTTGCATCAGATTCTGTATGGAGAACTATGGGTCAATGGTGCGCACGGCCATTGATACCTTCGATCCAGATTACAGATGTAGAATAATAGCTTTTCCCCAAGTAGACATAGGTTTATTGAATCCTTGGGAAACAACGCTAATAGGAACAAAAATAAGGACACGTCTACAAGACTTTCTTTTTTCGATTTTACCTTCGTTTACCGGACCAATCTAGTTTACTTTATACTGTGGTTGAATCAATGGATGGAGATAGGCCAGAGTTGAAGATCCACCTGCAGCTTCATATCATATGTGATAAAGGATATAAATAAGCCCATTCATGTGTAAGGTTCCAATAGAGATAATCTTTTGTGGGCAACACATCCTAATATACTAGAGCCCCTAAGAGGCCACGTGCATAGCAATAGTCTTTTGATCCAATCGAGTGTACCGTGAAGCACCGGGTTACAAACGATTATTAAGTGCAAAACATAGATCAAAGCATTAAGTGGTGATGTTGTTGTGATCCCAAATGGGTCGCTAAGCAAAAACCATACTACCCTTGTTGTCACTAGGGTTCCTATGAGATCACCGCTAGCCAAGCATCTCACCTCAAGCCTTGATCCATCTCCGGGATCTTGGGTACCTACAAGTACAAATATCGAGGCAAGAGACAAAGAAACAAATAATACAAATACCTCTTACAAACCAATACACAATTCTCCCATAGATTAGATACACATAAAAACTGTGAGGTTTCTCCCCAACCTGCAGCCTGTGAGGACTACTCACTCATAACAATAAGATCAATGATAGAAAACATTATGCAATACTTAGATCGAAATCAAATATTCTTATAATGGTCGCCGAATCACAAGGAGATCTAAAGTACAAAGCAATGGCTATGGCTAATGGAGGGGATGGATGATGGATGGATGAACAATGGCGTGGATCTCCTTTGGGGGTGTTGTGATGCTATATGAGAATGGGGGCCCTCTGTGTGGCGGCAAGGGCCTCTAAATATATAGTTGTCTTCACGAGTATTGTAGGGTTTGACTAGATGAAGCCGTCGCCACCCTGTATGGTCGGGCGGTACGGGAGGGGTGCGCCTGTACTGGTGCTTGTTATGCCGGCTGGCAACTGGCTTTAGCTCTAGGAATACTTGGTCATCAATACTTCCTCAAAATCATCATTTATGACTCCAGATTTTGCCATAAAAGTGTGATTTCCTACACAAAATAAATCAAAGGAAGGATTTGCATATCTTTGCAATAATTAGTCATTAGTGGAAAATCAAGAGATAATAATGTCAATTGCTTGACGAAAAACAATGTTTAAACGCAGATAAAGATGGCGCTTTTTTGGATCCATCGACCACTACGGACAGGGATGGTCTCGTCAGTTCCCTAAAAAGTTGCCTGAAAAAGGTATTGTACCAGTATATTCCTCATGTTCTTCCATTCTTTTCCATGCTGAAAGGGTTTTGTGTAACCTGGATGTATCGATGTGCTATAAAATTAGTCTCTATCTACATCATGTTTTTGTGGAAGCCTTTCTATCACCATCTTCTTTATTTGCTATAGCAGGGTGGTACATACCTGTGAACATGCGGTCCACCATGTGCGGCAAAAAGGATGATACCCCCACATGCCGTAGGATCCAACCAGTACCACTACTCACCAAACAAGTGCAAGGCCACTGCCCATCTTAAAAATAAGGGTATTTTTCTTAATCCACTTACCATGGTGTAGTCTGATTTAATTATTATCCGCTTGGTTTCATGCATGCTTATCAGATGTTCGAAACATATGTGTGATTTTATTAATTCTTGAGCTGTGTTTATGTGAATCCAGATCTAGATATGTTTGTATGTTTGATTGTCTCATACAGTCATATGACTACTACTGTAGTAAAGTTTTGAGCTTTGTTGCTATTTATGCACATTGAAGGTGTTGTTGCGAAGGCTGAGGCTGTTGTCAAGGCTAGTAGATTGCTGATGCCCACACCAAAACCGAACATCGTCTACACGTTGAGGAAGCACAAACACAATACCCAGGTGGGCAGTGACCTCTCCAAGAAGTGGGTATGATTTGGAAATCCACAATTTCACATGTTATGATTTTTTGTTATATTGTTATCAGCTTTATCTTTACGCTTATTAGAAGTTCACAAACATCAAATCGGTTTGCTTTACATGCGATGATTCTATCTAATTTTATTAAATTTTCATGCTACTTACATAATTTAACCTTTCCAATTAATTTCATTCAGTACCACGCACCAGCTGCTCAACCCTTTGTTCTGTCATCCTCTTTTTAAGCTTCTGGGTTGAAAGGGGGCCTTATATGCCCTTCGAAAGGCAGATGGAAGAAAAATGGTGTATGGCCACCCTTCGCGAAGGGTACCCGTGGTATCAAGTATGGTTTCCAAGTGGTTTAGAACAACTTGATGTAAGATCTTGTTTCTCACTTTTCTTACTGTCATCTTACTTCTCTATCAATTCTCTCATGAAGATTGTACCTTGTGTCACTCGCCCCATTATAAACAAGTTGTGTGGAAACAATAAGTTTCTAACTCTTTATAGCGAGGGCCCTAAAGACACGCGGTAACTATATGATCTGGATGTATCTGAGACGATGGCCACCACCTATTTTGGTGGACGAGGTTGGTCCAAGTATGTCAATACGAATGATTTGAAGCAGGGGATGTGGTGGCCCTTGATTATAGAAAGCCTGGGAATATACTTGCAAGTCATTATATGCATGTTGACTTAAGGAACAAGAACAGAGGTAGTACTAACTTAATCTTCTTCTATACTCATCACAACGTATGATGACTTCCTTGTGAGTAACTGTTCCGCACCATTGTCTTGTACTCATCATATGACTCTGACCACTTCTGCAGTCCACTTCCTCTTATATACCCCTCAAGAAGGAATACAGAATCAAGTTGACGTGGGGTTAACATGTCAATGCCCATACTTCATGAGCGACATGCTAGAGACTCCGTTTGCTAAGAAACAAGCATGCAGGGACACAGGGTTACCCAGGTTCAGGCCCTTGGAGGGAAAAACAAACTCTTGTTTGTCTACTTTTGATTAATGGGGAACCGAAGGCTTACAAGGTGTAGAGATGGTGATGGTGCACATACTGAATCTGGTGGTGTGTAGGCGAGAGATTGATTACCTTCCTTGTCGCTCCCTCTTAGCCCTTATATAGGGGAGCCAGGTCTGAGGATACGTCTGAGTCGGTTACACATCGAGGGAAAAACCCTAAACATTCATATCTAGTCCTACTGTATCCGTCAAGGAGTCGCATCCTTCATGGGCTTGGCCTCATCCAAATCTCCATGGGCTTCACCGTTATTAACAGGTCGTCACATGGCCCTCTCATTGGGTCGGACCAGATATGCAAATAGTAGGTACCTGGAAGGCATACCTATGTCACAAGATACCGGCCTCGACAGCGGCCCCACTGCCTGCAACGACACATGCTGACCTAATTAGGATAAAGAATAGAGGTAGTAACTTAGTTTTCTTGCCTAACCACTCCTGTAGTCCCCTTACCCCCTAGAAGGTAACCAACATCAAGTTGCTGGCACCGACACTGGCACTGGCCCTAGTTCTGGTTCTTGCACCAACATTTGTTGACCTAAGGAAAAAGAATAGATGCAATAACTTAATTTTCTTATATACTCATCATATCCTCTGATCACTATCTTGCGATTAACTGTTGTATAAGAGAGAATTTTCCTATACACATCCCATATGCCTCTACCACTCCTGCAGTCAGTTTACCTGCTCCTCAGAAGAAATCCAGCATCAAGCTGCTCATGTCGGCATCAGTATTGGCTCCTTCACCAGCCCCATACAAATACATCGACACCATTCCTGCACCAGTCCCTGTTCTTGCACCATGCACCAGCACTAGCCCCATCTTAGGCACCAGCACTGGCACTAGCCCCATCACAGGTATCGGCACAAGCTCCTGCATCAGCCCAGACACTGCCTTGCCACATCTTATCCTACACATGTGTGATCACCAGGTCGCATAGGACTATGTTTGTGAGTATATGGCAACAGATACATGACCCTGAATTTCTTCTTCTTAAGTCTCACATGATTCAATGCATTACTCTTATTAATTGTGTGTCTATCTCTTGCTTTGACTCAGAAATTACCTAGGAGTCCCACAATGCAATTCCAAGCCAAACGAAAGGGCACAATAGTCTTCAAGATGTCGAGCGAATTAGGAGTGTGAATCGAGGGACGCTATACCATTAACTGGCCTGATGGGCGCTTAGTAGCTACTTCTAGGTGGATAAAGTTTTAGAAAGCAGCCAAACTTACCATCGTAAGAATGGTCAAGGTCGATGTATCTCGCTGCGTTGAATGCCACACGCTGGTCATGAAGTTCCTAGCTGTCTAGCTCTTTGGTCGCATGCTTTTGTAATTAATTATGTGGTTTTTTTATATCCACTAATCATATATGGGTAGTAAAATCGTGACAACCTCTTGCTGGATTGGATCTATGACTAGTACATACTAGTATGGTATATCTGTATCTATATGACGGTTCCCTATATGACCAACTATTATGACAATGATTGTGTTCCGTCTTAATTTGTATTTTGGCCATGGGCTGCTGGAAAATAAGGGGCAAACTTACCGTGCACCAATGTTTTTAGAGCTGAAACAACTGATCCTCTCTGAACAGTTTTTGTACATGAAGAACACACATTCAATGACATCTAGTGGATCCATGTGGTTTATGAAAAGAACACACATTCAATGACATCAGTGGATCCATGTGGTTTATGAAAAGAACACACATGCAATGAAATCTAGGGGATCCATGTGGTTTATGAAAATAACACACATGCAATGACATGTAGTGGATCCATGTGGTTTATGAAATGAACCTACATGCAATGACATCTAGTGGATCCATGTGGTTTATGAAAAGAACACACGTGCAATGACATCTAGTGGATCCATGTGGTTCATGAAAACAACACACTTGCAATGACATCTAGTGGATCCATGTGGTTTATGAAAAGAACACACGTGCAATGACATCTAGTGGATCCATGTGGTTCATGAAAACAACACACTTGCAATGACATCTAGTGGATCCATGTGGTTTATGAAAAGAACACACATGAAATGACATCTAATGGATCCATGTAGTTTATGAAAAGAACACACATGCAATGACATCTATTCGATCCATGTGGTTTAGGAAAAGAACAAACATAAAATGACATCTAGTGGATCCATGTGGTTTATGAAATGAACACACATGCAATGACATCTAGTGGATCCATGTGGTTTTGGAAAATAACACACATGCAATGACATCCATTGGATCCATGTGGTTTATGAAAAGAACACACATGCAATGACACTAGTGGATCCATGTGTCAAACTATGGTTACACGGACCAAAAACAGATAGGAAAGCAGCTTCCACATTGCATGTTGCACCAGTGTGACAGAAGATGCATCCTAGAGTCCACTAGAGTGTGTGTTTTCATGTGGATCCATGTGGTATAGGAAAATAACACATGAAATGGCATCATGTGGATCAGTGTGTCAAACCATGGTGACATATACCAAAAATAGATAGGAAAGCAGCTTCCATGTTGCATGTTGCACCAATGTGGCAGAAGTTGCAACATAGAATCCACTAGAGTGTGCGTTGTCATGTGGATCAGTGTGGTCTAGGAAAAGAACACATGCAATGCCACTAGTGTATTAGTGTGTCAAACGATGGTGACATAGTCCAATAACACATAGGAAAGCAACTACCATGCTGCATGTTGCATCAGTGTGGTCTAGGAAAATAACACATGCAAGCCCACTAGTTGTTTAGTGTGTCAAACCTTGGTCATAGAGACCAAAAACACATAGGAAAGCAGCTTCCATGTTGCATGTTGCACCAGTGTGGCAGAAGTTGCATCACAGAATCCACTAGTGCGTGTTGTCATTTGGATCCGTGTGGTTTAGGAAAAGAACATATACAATAGCACTAGGTGGATCAGTGTGTCAAACCCGTGTCATAGAGACCAAAAACAGATAGGAAAGAACCTTCCATGTTGCATGTTGCACCAGTGTGGCAGAAGTTGCATCACAGAATCCACTAGAGTGTATGTTTTCATGTGGATGCATGTGGTCTAGGAAAAGAAAACATGCAATGCCACTAGTGGAACAATGTGTCAAACCTTGGTCACAGAGACAAAAAATACATAGGAAAGTAGCTTCCATGTTGCATGTTGCACCAGTGTGGCAGAAGTTGCATCACAGAATCCACTAGAGTGTGTGTTGTCATGTGGATCCATGTGGTCTAGGAAAATAACACATGCAATGGAACTAGGTGGATTAGTGTGTCAAACCTTGGTCATAGAGACAAAAAACAGATAGGAAAGCAGCTTCCACATTGCATGTTGCACCACTGTAGCAGAAGTTGCATCACAGAATCCACTGGAGTGTGTGTTGTCATGCGGATCAATGTGGTTTAGGTAAAGAACACATGCAATGCCACTAGTGAAAAAATATGGTCTAGGAAAAGAACACATGCAATGACACTAGTGGACTAGTGTGTCAAACCTTGGTCACAAAGACCAAAAATAGATAGGAAAGCAGCTTCCATGTTGCATGTTGCACTAGCGTGGCAGAAGTTGCATCATAAAATACACTGGAGTGTGTGTTGTCATGTGGATCAGTGTGGTCTAGAAAAAGAACACATGCAATGACACTAGTGGATTCGTGTGTCAAACCATGGTGATAGATACCAAAAACACATAGGGAAGCAGCTTCCATGTTGCATGTTGCACTAGTGTGGCAGAAGTTGCATCACAGGATCCACTGGATTGTGTGTTGTCATGTGGATCAGTGTGGTCTAGGAAAAGAACACATGGAATGACACTGGTGGATCCATGTGGTCTAGGAAAAGAACACACATGCAATGGCACTAGTGGATCAGTGTGTCAAACCTCGGTCACAAACACCAAAAATAGATAGAAAAGCAGGTTCCACATTGCATGTTGCACCAATGTGGTAGAAGTTGCATCACAAAATCCACTGGAGTGTGTATTTTCATGTTGATCCCTGTGGTTTACGAAAAGAACACACATGCAATAACATCTAGTGGATCCATGTGGTTTATGAAAAGAACACACCTGTAATGACATCTAGTAGATCCATGTGATTTAGGGAAAGACACTACAAGAAATTTGTTAACTAGTGACCCCAAATATTGGTCATAGAAAGGTCATAGTAGTCCATCTATGACCTTTCTATGACCAAAAGTAGTAGGTCACATACCAAGCGTCACTATAGACAACTCACGGCCTATTTTTTGAATTGGTCATGGACTATTATGACAAAAATATATGATCATAGTGCCATGACCAAAATTTTGGTCATGGCATCTGGCATGTCTACGTAAGCGAATCTGGCGTGGAATCTGATGTGGCAGAAAATTGAGCCTGGTCTAGTTCAGCCTTTTTAATGGGCCTAGCCCAACAATTTGCCTATTTATTAATTATCAATTTAGTCATCTACATAGGCCAAGCCTAACAATTCAACCTTTTATTTGTGGGTCATGGCCTTTTTACATACAATTTATTCTAAATTTTCAGCCGTTTAATTTTCTATGGTCCCACTAGTCAGTAGGTCTGAATTGTCAGATGCACAAATTAGGTCCCACTTGTAAGTTTTTCCAGGTCTTTTTTTGTGACATTGGAATAGTATAATGAATAGCAAAATCTTTTATTAGAACCAACAGGTACATGAAATAATTCCGATTCAATAGGCCCACTAATATTTCATACAACAGTACATTACAATCATGAATGATTCGCATCAGATATCATGCAATTAAATATAAAGAAAATCAAACTACAGTATCCAGCTTGTTGTGGTTCTTGGACACCCTCTGAAAATCGGTGGCGATGGTCAGGAGCTGTAGTTGTACTGGAGATCTATAAGACATGTGGAGCAGAATGTCAAGGATGATGTAGGTCAAAGTAAGTAAAAAGTAAGGGCAAAAAAGATACATGTATACGATATTTAAGTTGTGCATATACCAAACTTATGATGTGCAGATACCAAAATAAGCGCATAACAAGTCAGTTACTTTTCTTGCACTACGTTCAGATATTAAGGACCTAGGATACCAAATTGATCTTGGAGATCAAGACTAAGCTAGCTGCTACAAAGAGTAAGAAGGGTCCACGACCGCAAGAGCTACAATAATTATTAATAACCAAGAAGCTTACATGGTATACACACCTTGATCATGACATATGAGATATACAAATTATCAGTTCATAACTAGAAGTACTATAGTTACTAGAGAAAAATATGATGTATACCATATCTCAAATGAATACAACCAACAATATGAAAATAAACCTTTTTATAAGTATTGATGATCCATTCCTGGAAAATATTGACTAATATCTAAATGAATTATACAACATGTACATAATCATGCTTCAGACGAAAGATAGGTAGTATGTGTGAGATAGGAAGTATATGTTGATACTTCATAAGAAGGAATATGATGAAAGAAAAGCTAAGTTAGGGTATTACTAAACTAAAACAAAGTCACTCTTAAATAGAGTATAGGTCATTCAGTGGCAAGAGAAAAAATCACAGCTTCTGAAGTACGAACCAAACTACAACCTTGACATGTGTATTAAAATCTATCAGCATAGATATCCAAACTAAAGCAAAGTTAAACAAAATCATGATTTAGCATTAAGCAAACAAGGTTTCGAAGTTGTGCATGCGACAACAAGCCTTAATATTTCTATTTCGATATTACAATGTTACATATAGATAAAGGAGCAGAAAATTGTATGGTGTTATTGAATTGACCACATGGACAGTCGTAACATTTTTCTAAAGCTAATACTTCCAACTAAATGGATCTTACTATGTAGTTATCTACATTCATACAATGAGCATATAGAATTGGATACAATCAATTTCTATCTTCTACTATTCGAATTCATATGAAGAGACCACAAAGGATTCACGTAGTGTGCCCGAAATAGCAGACCACTGGATTTCAGTGGACTGTCTAAATTATTTGAGTGCACTAAGGCCTAAGGAACAATTGGTATGCACAAGGCCTAGAACTAGTGAACAAACTTTGTAGCAAGAAATACATCAATAGGCAAGAAGCGAGCACATACCAGTCATCTCTACAACCGCGTACGTGCTGTAGGAAGGCGTGCGTGTTGGGGGGTGGGGGGCTTGGCCCCTTTGACGACCCACAAGTATAGGGGTGTATCACAGTATGTTCGATGGAAGTGAAACCCAATTTATTGATTAGACACAAGGGGAGCCAAAGAATATTTATAAGCCTTAACAATTGAGTTGTCAATTCATCTGCACCTAGAAACAATCTTGCTCACAACAGTTTATCAGTAGCAACAGTTTTGTAGTAGCAATAGCAAAGTAATAGCAGTAGTAAAAGTAAAGACGGTAGTAATAATTGCAGTAAACAGTAGGATTGAAGCGTGGTAGGCATAGGGATGGATGGACGGGTGTTGCATGGACAATACAATTCATATGGCAATCAAGACATATGGCATTTGCAGATAAATAAGATAAAGCATCCAAGTACTAAATAATCATAGGCATGTGTTCCATATATAGTCATACGTGCTTGCAATGAGAACTTGCACAACATCTTTTGTCCTGCCAACCCGTTTGCAGCGCGGCCTAAAGGGAACTACTGGCAATTAAGGTGCTCCTTTTAATAGAGCCCGAAGCAAAGATTAACACTCCATGAACACATGTGATCCTCACATCAAAGCCATTCCCTCCGGTTATCCCGATTGCTGTCACTTTGGGGCCTTTGGTTGCGGACAACAATATGTGTAAACAACTTGCAGGTAAGACCATAAACAATACTATCATAATGAATCAATAACATGTTCAGATCTGAAATCATGGCACTCGGGCCCTAGTGACAAGCATTAAGCATAACAAGTTGCAACAAAGTCAAAAAGCACTAATAGTAGATACTAGGCACCATGCCCTAACAATCCGATGCCATTAAATGAACGATCTCATCCAATCCCTACCAACCCCATAGCCTACAGCGAGGGATTACTCACTCATAGATGGGCGAAACATGGATGATCGATGGAGAAGCGATGGTGATGATGATGGCGATGATCTCCTCCAATTTCCCGTCCCGACAGGGTACCAGAACGGAGTTTCTGGTTCCGAATCGTGGAATCTGGTGGTGGTGGCGCAGTGGAACTCTCTCTGGAAAAACGTCGTCCCCTCGGTTTTTAGGTCAAGAGGCAACTTATAGGTGAAGAGGGAGGCCGAGGGGGTGCCTAGGGTGACCAGACCACCCCCTGGCGCGGCTAGGCCTGGCCCGCGCGGCTAGGTGGTGTGGCTGGGCGCCAGCCCCTCTCCGTCTCGTATTCTGGCTCTTGGTGTCCCTTGGTGAAAAACTGACTTCGGCTTTTGTCCCGTCCAATTCCGAGAATATTCATTTTCTGACTTTCCTGGAACCAACAACATGCAGCTGGCACTTTGGCTCTTGTTAATAGGTTAGTCCAAGAAATCATATGAAATGTACTCCAAAGTGTGGACAAAACATAAGAAAGTGGATAAAACCAAGCATGGAACATCAAAAATTATGGATACGTTTGCAACGTATCAACATCCCCAAGCTTAACTCCTGCTCGTCCTTGAGTAGGTAAGTGATAAAAAGAAATAATAATTTTTGAGGTGACATGCACCATCATAAACTTGATCAAAGTATTCGTAAAACATTCATAGCTGGGATCATAGTACTTCAACATAACATGAAAGATAAAGTTCTAACAATAAGACAAAGCAACTATGTTGCAACATGAAAAGGCACAAACAAAATATTCATGAATAACAATGCTTTGGAAGATGTTTGTTTGTTTTACATAAAGAAAACATAGCATAGTGGCATTCAGCTTGTCCCTCATAGGGTAGCAAACATGAATCATATGACACCTTCAAAGTTCATAAGAGTGACTAGATACAAATAGTTTAAAACAAGCAATACCAAAGCATGCATCAATCAATAAGTCTTGGGACAATGCACATAGAACTAAGAATGGCCACTATGCTCTCAAAGTAGGTGCATAAAGATAGAAGGTGGAGACTCAACATAAAAGTAAAAGAAAGGCCTTCATAGAAGGAAGTAGGGATTCAAGTTTTATAAAGAGCTTCCAAAAATTATTGTACTTATTAGCTTTTAGCTCTCATTGCCCCTATCATAAGCATCTTGAAGGTGATTAAGGTTAAAGTGACACAACTAAGAGGATATGCTTGACAAGTTATAAGCCGAAATCTCATGCCCCTTACTTACGAAGACCAAACCTCATGCTACTCAACTTTAGTCACAAGTAAGCTATTGTCATTGTAAGTACATATGTATCATAGAGAACCGCCAACGGGGTACCCCTTGAACATGATACATGATCTATCCCATAATCAAAATGACAAGGCAAGTAGACAATGAGCATCTCAGCAATCTTTTTATTTGCTATTTTCATAGGTTTTTATTGAGGATGCTTCATAGAGTGCTCATTATGGTTATGCTGCAAGTTTCCACCATGATTAGGCATGGCTTAGGCTAGCGGCCTAGGTCTCTAACACACATACAAACTCCATGATCTTACAAGTTCCCCTTTTATTTTACACCGCCGGGATCCATAAGCAAAAGAACATGATATCAACGGGGTACAAAGTACAAGTGCAATGTTGAAAGCATTCCCCTTGATACATGGTTCTGCCAACTTCAACTTATAAAGCGCAAGCATATACACAACAAAGATGGATGCAATGGTTCAAGTTTATTAAATGCAAGAAAAGTAAAGTGTGCCATCAAGTTCATGAGAGCTTTAATCACTAGTTTTCTCATAACAAGTTTAATTCGGAAGGTAGATAAAAACATGAATATACTTGGAATAGCATATGATAATAGGTAGGTATGGTGGAATCTTTGGAATAACTTGGTTTCAGGAATTGGATGCATGAGTGGAACTCATACTCGGTTCTGGAGGCTAGCAAAAGACTGGGAGTGACCAATTAAGAGAGCAATAATGGCCATAATCATGAAGAGCGACAAAACATCATTAATCAAAGCATAAAGTGATACTACAAGTTGAAAACTAAAGGATCATAAAGGCTATGGTGACTTGGGATAGTCATAACATGGTGTGAGCATGTGCCAAGTCAACCCAAATAAAGCATCAAAGGAGAATACCACAATACTATGCTTTAATATGCTAAAACAACGCATGATTCTTCAAAGGCACATTAAGCAATCTCAATTGTTTATAACAAGTCAGGCTATAGCAAAGAATACTAAGCATAAAGCCAAAAAAATATCAAGCATGTCATGACAAAGCATAGGCCACAGTCAAAAACAAGCTCTCTTTACCACTTAAGCATGAACTTTCCCACTCTTTTCCAATCCAAGCCAAACTATTTGAAAACCAATGCATGAAAGAGGGGGTCCAAACGATTTATTCAAAAAATTAAGAAAACAAAGAAAACGAAAAAAAACAAAATGAAACCGAAAAAGAAGACACTTCAAGAACAACACAACTGTGCATGAAACAATAAAAATGAAGTGTTTGGAAGAAACCTGAGATTCTTATTGATGAAGAAGGGGATGCCTTGGGCATCCCCAAGCTTTGAAGTTTGTACTTCTTGGATATTTCTTGGGGTTACACGCGTGGCATCCCCAAGCTTGAGTTTTAGTCCATCCTTCATCTCATTACTCATTCCTTCCATACACCTGAAAATTTTCCTTCATAACAAACTTCACACAATCTTTATTGGCAACATCAGTGCACTCAAGATAATAAGTCTTTAGGTTCAGCTCCAACACCAATAAAACTTCCATTAAAACACAAGCTACTGTAGCACTTCCCTCAAAAAGCTCAATTCCCCTAAGAAATCAAAAAGGAACCAACAAGAAGCAAATGCAAATAATGGCAGGAATCTGTCAAAACAGACCAGTAGGTAAAGACAAAAATCTTCGAAGACCTTCTGTTACTCAAATCAAAACGTGTTGAATTAACGAAAGTTACATAACAACCTAGGGCAGAAGCACAAAAATTCACGCCTCAAAAGGGCATAGAGAGATTTTACACAAATTTTTACGGTGAAGCACAGAAATCTGTTTTAGGATAGCAACTTTCCCAACCATTACTTCTCTCTTATTAGAGGTTACTCTTAGCACAAAAAGCAAATAAAAAGGATAAGGAGCAGTTATTACTGAAGTAATAACTTCCAAGACTCATCTAAAACTTTTGGGTTATCTCCCAATAAGTACTTTTCTTTAACGCCTTTAAGTTATGCATGATAGTTTGAGAGGATGCTCACATAAGAAATATGAATTGAAGTAAAAGAGAGCATCAAGAAGCAAATTCAAAACACATTTAAGTCTAACCCACTTCCTATGCATAGGAATCTTGTATGCAAATAAATTCGCAAAGAACAGAGTGACAGGCATAGGAAGATAAAACAAGAGTAACTTCAAAACTTTCAGCACATAGAGAGGTGTTTCAATACCATGAAAACTTCTACAACCATATTTTCCTCTCTCATAATAATTTTCTGTAGCCTCATGAATAAACTCAACAATATAACTATCACATAAAGCATGCTTTTCATGTTCTACAAAAACATAATTTTTATCTAGCTCAAAAACATGTTCTTCAAACCCACTTTTAACAATTCTATAACAAGATGATTGATCATTCAATATAGGACCATCGCCTAGAGCTTTATCATAAATAATTTCTAAGAAAAACTCTTTAGTACCATGTATCTCGAAATAGGCACAAATAAAGGATTATCACAGATAACATGAGCACAACATTCATCCTCCTTTGGTAAGCATAGGGGATAAAGAGTTACTCTCATTAGAAGGTAGGCATGGGTAGCTAATCCATTCTTCCTCCTTTTGTTCATCACTCTCCTCCTATTTTTCATCTAGTGGGCTTTCAGGTTCATCAATTTCTTCTTCCATGAGATCCTGCAAGGCATTAGTCTCTTCCATTTGTGGAAAACATCTGTTAATATATTCAAGAATATAGCCATTTTCTTCCTTGTAATTATCAAAGAAAAATTTAAGTATATCATAAACCTCATATTTATAAGGTGAATCATCAATATTTTCAAGCAAACTAGCAAGTTCAAATGCACCCTTCCAAGCAATAAGTTCCTCAATTTGTTCCACATCATAAAAGTCATAATTTTCTTTAACATAAGAAGATATGGTAACATCATCTTTATACTCACATTGAAAAGGGAGGTGTTTGTACCTCCTATAGCAACAAGATTTATCAAAGAAATAAGTAACATTATAAGTAGAGCACACGTTTATAACAATGGTATACAATTTATCAATTTGTACCCATAAGTGTTTCCCTTTTTGTGACAAGCGGTGTTCCTTATAATAATATTTTTGTTCCTCCGTGAACCCACCTTGCCAATAAGATTCAGTTTCAAAGAAACCAACCATTGATAGAAAACATGATAAAGCAAGACAATAACAGACCAACAAAAATAACAACTAGAGTGGGAACTAATTTTTTTGTATTTTTGATAAAGAAACAAGCAAACAAGGCAGAAATAAACTAAGCAAAACAAAAATAACAAAGTAAAGAGATTGGTTATGATTATACTTGAACAATAGTGATTCCAAGTGGACTTGATAAATAAAGCTATGTTCCCCGGCAACAGCGCCAGAAAATAGTCTTGATGACCCACAAGTATAGGGGGTGTATCGCAGTATTTTCGAGGGAAGTGAAACCCAATTTATTGATTCGACACAAGGGGAGTCAAAGAATCTCTATAAGCCTTAACAACTGAGTTGTTAATTCAGCTGCACCTGGAAACAATCTTGCTCACAGCAGTTTATCAGTAGCAACAGTTTTGTAGTAGCAGTAGCAAAGTAATAGCAGTAGTAAAAGTAAAGACAGTAGTAACAATTGCAGTAAACAGTAGGATTAAAGCGCGGTAGGCATAGGGATGGATGGATGGGTGTTGTATGGACAAGGCAATTCATATGGCAATCAATACATAGGGCATTTGCAGATAAATAAGATAAAGCATCCAAGTACTAAATAATCATAGGCATGTGTTCCATATATAGTCATACGTGCTCGCAATGAGAACTTGCACAACATCTTTTGTCCTGCGAGCTCGTTTGGAGCGGGGCCTCAAGGGAACTACTGGCAATTAAGGTGCTCCTTTTAATTGAGCACTGGAGCAAAGCATTAACACTCCGCGAACACATGTGATCATCACATCAAAGCCATTCCCTCCGGTTATCCCGATTGCTATCACTTTGGGGCCTTTGGTTGCGGACAACAATATGTGTAAACAACTTGCAGGTAAGACCATAAACAATACTATCATAATGAATCAATAACATGTTCAAATCTGAAATCATGGCACTCGGGCCCTATTGACAAGCATTAAGCATAACAAGTTGCAACAAAGTCAAAAAGCACTAATAGTAGATACTAGGAACCATGCCCTAACAATACGATACCATTAAATGAACGATCTCATCCAATCCCTACCATCCCCATAGCCTACAGCGAGGGATTACTCACTCATAGATGGGCGAAACATGGATGATCGATGGAGAAGCGATGGTGATGATGATGGCGATGATCTCCTCCAATTTCCCGTCCCGACAGGGTACCAGAACGGAGTTTCTGGTTCCGAATCGTGGAATCTGGTGGTGGTGGCGCAGTGGAACTCTCTATGGAAAAACGTCGTCCCCTGGGTTTTTAGGTCAAGAGGCAACTTATAGGCGAAGAGGGAGGCCGAGGGGGTGCCTAGGGTGACCAGACCACCCCCTGGCGCGGCTAGGCCTGGCCCGCGCGGCTAGGTGGTGTGGCTGGGCGCCAGCCCCTCTCCGTCTCGTATTCTGGCTCTTGGTGTCCCTTGGTGAAAAACTGACTTCGGCTTTTGTCCCGTCCAATTCCGAGAATATTCATTTTCTGACTTTCCTAGAACCAAAAACAGCAGAAAATAGGTAGCTGGCACTGTGGCTCTTGTTAATAGGTTAGTCCAAGAAATCATATGAAAAGTACTCCAAAGTGTGGACAAAACATAAGAAAGTAGATAAAACCAATCATGGAACATCAAAAATTATGGATAAGTTTGCAATGTATCACCCTTCAACCCCTTCCTTGAGCTTGACCGCCTCCTTCCACTCCCTTGCCATGACTTGCGCGTGCTCAGGCGCGGCCCGTGGCACCAAGGGTTGTGCCGCCCCAATCTCCAGGCACGGGTCATGGTGAGGAATTTGGCCTGGGAGGTAGCGGGGTGATGAAGATATCCCTGGCCAGCAAATATAGGTACAATAGCTAGATATTTCTTTTGCTTTCATAACATACAAGTAGATTATTGTCCAAAGTAGCACAGTAATCAATCCGATGGTTCTAAGTATCTATCAAAGATATTACACTAATCAAGCCATCTAAGGCATGCATTGCCGCAGGCTTGCATGCATTAGCTCAGCTTTTTTTAACTTGAATGAGACACGCTTGACAACAAGCTTCTATGCATTATAAACTTTGTTAATCTTAACAAGAGCCACATGGCTGTGGTCTTGGATGCATTAGTGGCAGACCTACAGTGTTGATCTGCCAGTTGGTTATACTGAGAATATCTTGCATCTAGACGCAGGGTACACCAAGGCATATCCAGCATACCCTAATCCTCTAGCAGCCAGGAAACCTAATCCCTCTCCCTCGACTCCTCTAGCTACATAAACTGAAAGGAAGTAAGATATATAACCTAGCAAGAGGTACAGTATAACTAATAATGAAATTCTAAACACTCATAACTCATTAGGGACATACTAGGAAAATTGGAGGAAAATCGGGACAGTAATCTCTTGGGGTAAAGGTTAGGCATGCAGGCAGATGGAGTTCTACCGCCGATCGAAATCTAGTGGGTTTTTCATGTTGATATAGGAATTTACCAAAGAGGCCTCTAAGGGTGCCAATAGCACCTACTGAAGAATCTGTAGCAAATACAAAATATATGCCAATGATGTAATTAGTACTTGCTATCTTGGATCTTAGTTCGGTATAATGGGCTTTCTCACTTTCTTTTGATGCCCAGTCAATATTATTGTTCCTAACACTCCATTTGTCATCTAGAATTATGTCACCACCCCTTAATTATTTGCGCACACAAATTCCACTGAACTGCCAGCTCAGTGAATTCTAAAATGTGCTACGAAATGAGCAGCCCAATTTAACATAGGTTTGAATAGCAAGTATTATCGATAATTCTTCCAAGGAGAAAGTCCGTAATTAATAAGTATACCTTTCTATCACTTATTGATAGAGTAAACAGAAGTACCAAGTGGCACAGCGAACAATTTTCACTTCAGCTGAGACTCAAATAAATACTCTTTTTTATTGAGATACCCATGCATACTGTAGGAAACAAACCAAGCCATCCAAAATATTTATAGTTTAGTAACAAAACTACAAAGCTTATCTTGTTTGCAATATTTTGACCGAGTTAAAATGATAGCAGTCATTCATGTCCAATGTTGTTGCATTTCCATCTGCTAATGGTACATAATCCATGAAGGGGTGTTGAAATAACTCCTCGTACTTAGTCTTGGCCCTTAACTAAGAACAAAACATGGACCTCCCAGGTGCAGTAAGATCCACAAAGGAAAAAAAGATTTCTGTAAAATTTACTATTGACAAATATTAGAAATATATCATGCAAGCATTTGTTCAAGATTCTACATCTTTTAAAAACAATATTTCCCAACAGTATGATGCATACTTTCTCTTTCCCTGATTGTTAGTTAGTGCTTAAGATTCTGCAACGCATAAGCCGATGTATGTTAACAAAAGAAATCTACAAGTACAATAAATGCTTGATGCATGATTTAATAAACAATGGGACACTAATATAAGATGTTAGTGTATTAGTAAAGAAAATAAATACAGAGAGCACAAAATAATGTCTAAATTTGTAGTATAAGAACCCCAATAGTTGCTAGCCGATAAATGATATTGTACATTTAGGTGTAGTCAGGATATCAGGAAACCACATCAACATGACCATAATTACATCACTAATTTTTATGAATCCACATGTGTGGCGAGACAAAAGAAAATATGCAGATGGTGACTAACCATGATGGTTGAGGAACCAACGTCAAGAGAGGACAAAACATATAATGTATAGGAGAGAGGAGAGGACAAAGCGCACATACATAGGGTGAACATCAGTAGCATGCCCAAGGATATCGACATCACATGTAATAGATTGAATAGATACGTCGCGTCTGGAACCAGTGGAGATCCTAGGACAAGTCACGAAGGTCGATGGTGTGATGCAGGATGCAATTGTGCCTAGCCATTGCACTTGGGCCACCGACGATGTATATTACGGTGATGGCATTGAGGCTGCCGACGGTGAGCCTGATGTTGCAGGCACCGATGCCATGGGCCCCTACATACCCCACGTGTATGCTCGTTGCAGCATGCGACAAGGCGCAGCCAGTCAAGCAATGTGAGGTTGAAATTCCCCGGGGGCCTTATCTTCTTCTCGATGGACCAGCCCTCCGCCTAATTCATCTTCCTGAGCATCGATTCGGGATGAAGATGGATGCAATAGAAATCCCATAGGGGGATCATATCGAGGAAAAGAACACATGTGTGAAGTAGAGGGGGAGGCTCACCGGGTTGGCCCTGACGACGAGGAAGGCAGGGACAGAGGGGACCTTGCACTGCTGCACATACCCGGAACATCACCGATGCGCGACACCGGGAGACCTCCTCCAGCGTCGTGGTAGCTGCAGCACCATAGAGGCGTACGTTGATAGGACCGCCGATCTTGGTAGCTTCATATCTTGTGGATACATGGGGCGAGGGATATGGGGGCTCGCCGGGGAGTAGAGAGGGGGAGAAAACGATGGGGCAGCGGCACACGCTCAGGAGTATGGAAATGAATTAGGGTTAGGCTATCCTATGGAGGGGATGGGGATATTTACATTGGGCCAATATTTCAGGACAAAGAGGCTGGATAGAGGATTCTAGCCCGCGCGCAATTTTCAGAATTTTTTTTTCTGATCTTTACTTACTCAGTTGGCCCCGCATGTCATTGATAAATTTAGACCTAGGGTTATTTAGATATGTGAATGGAGGTTGACACGTGGGCGGTAAAATTGCTGAGGTGGCAAACCAGTCATTTTAAGGCCTGATGCATGACCATTGAAATTTGTCGTAATCGGCTAAATGTAATGCACTAAACCAATGATATCCGTCTATGACCATTTCGTGTCAGAATATTATGACTATATTAAAAAATTGGTCATAATTCTTCAAGATTTAGACCCTCCAAGATGCCTTACGACTATTTGGTTCAAAATGGCCATAAAACTATGACCAAAAATTTCATGGTCGTTAAGAAAAGGTCACTAGTCAACACATTTCTTGTAGTGAGAACACACATTCAATGACATCTAGTGGATCCATGTGGTTTATGAAAAGAACACAATGCAATGACATCAAAGGATCCATGTGCTTTATGAAAAGAACACACATGCAATGACATTAGTGGTTCCATGTGGTTTATGAAAAGAACGCACATGCAATGACATCTAGTGGATCCATGTGGCTTATGACAAGAACATACATGCAATGGCATAAGTAGATCAATGTGGTTTACGAAAAGAACACACATGCAATGACATCTAGTGGATCCATGTGGTTTATGAAAAGAACACACATGCAATGACATCTAGTGGATCCATGTAGTTTATGAAAAGAACACACATGCAATGACATCAGTGGATCAATGTGGTTTATGAAAAGAACACACATGCAATGACATCTAGTGGATCCATGTGGTTTATAAAAAGAACACACATGCAATGACATCTAGTGGATCCATGTGGTTTATGAAAAGAACACACATGCAATGACATCTAGTGGATCCATGTGGTTTATGAAATGAACACACATGCAATGACATCTAGTGGATCCATGTGGTTGATGAAAAGAACACACATGCAATGACATTTAGTGGATCCATGTGGTTTAGGAAAAGAACACACATGCAATGGCATCTAGTGGATCCATGTGGTTTATGAAAAGAACACACATGCAATGACATGTAGTGGATCCATGTGGTTTATGAAAAGAACATACGTGCAATAACATAAGTAGATCAATGTGGTTTATGAAAAGAACACACACGCAATGGCATCTAGTGGATCCATGTGGTTTATGAAAAGAACACGCATGCAATGATATCTAGTGGATCCATGTGGTTTATGAAAAGAACACACATGCAATGACATTAGTGGATCAATGTGGTTTATGAAAAGAACACACATGCAATGACATCTAGTGGATCCATGTGGTTTATGAAAATAACACACATGCAATAACATCTAGTGAATCCATGTGGTTTATAAAAAGAACACACATGCAATGACATCTAGTGGATCCATGTGGTTTATGAAAAGAACAAACATGCAATGAGATCTAGTGGATCCATATGGTTTATGAAAAGAACACGCATGCAATGACATCAGTGGATCAATGTGGTTTATGAAAAGAACACACATGCAATCACATCTAGTGGATCCATGTGGTTTATGAAGAGAACACACATGCAATGACATCTAGTGGAG
Source organism: Avena eriantha (assembly GCA_910589775.1). Lineage (NCBI taxonomy): Eukaryota > Viridiplantae > Streptophyta > Magnoliopsida > Poales > Poaceae > Avena > Avena eriantha. Next base: position 343,093,292 of record OU342741.1, read on the forward strand.
CCATGTGGTTTATGAAAAGAACACACATGCAATGACATCAGTGGATCAATGTGGTTTATGAAAAGAACACTCATGCAATGACATCTAGTGGATCCATGTGGTTTACGAAAAGAACACACATGCAATGACATCTAATGGATTCATGTGGTTTATGAAAAGAACACACATGCAATGACATCGAGTGGATCCATGTAGTTTATGAAAAGAACACACATGCAATGACATCAGTGGATCAATGTGGTTTATGAAAAGAACACACATGCAATGACATCTAGTGGATCCATGTGGTTTATAAAAAGAACACACATGCAATGACATCTAGTGGATACATGTGGTTTATGAAAAGAACACACATGCAATGACATCTAGTGGATCCATGTGGTTTATGAAATGAACACACATGCAATGACATCTAGTGGATCCATGTGGTTGATGAAAAGAACACACATGCAATGACATTTAGTGGATCCATGTGGTTTAGGAAATGAAAACACATGCAATGGCATCTAGTGGATCCATGTGGTTTATGAAAAGAACACACATGCAATGACATGTAGTGGATCCATGTGGTTTATGAAAAGAACATACATGCAATAACATAAGTAGATCAACGTGGTTTATGAAAAGAACACACACGCAACGACATCTAGTGGATCCATGTGGTTTATGAAAAGAACACGCATGCAATGATATCTAGTGGATCCATGTGGTTTATGAAAAGAACACACATGCAATGACATTAGTGGATCAATGTGGTTTATGAAAAGAACACACATGCAATGACATCTAGTGGATCCATGTGGTTTATGAAAATAACACACATGCAATAACATCTAGTGGATCCAGGTGGTTTATAAAAAGAACACACATGCAATGACATCTAGTGGATCCATGTGGTTTATGAAAAGAACAAACATGCAATGAGATCTAGTGGATCCATGTGGTTTATGAAAAGAACACACATGCAATGACATTAGTGGATCAATGTGGTTTATTAAAAGAACACACATGCAATGACATCTAGTGGATCCATGTGGTTTATGAAAATAACACACATGCAATAACATCTAGTGGATGCAGGTGGTTTATAAAAAGAACACACATGCAATGACATCTAGTGGATCCATGTGGTTTATGAAAAGAACAAACATGCAATGAGATCTAGTGGATCCATATGGTTTATGAAAAGAACACGCATGCAATGACATCAGTGGATCAATGTGGTTTATGAAAAGAACACACATGCAATCACATCTAGTGGATCCATGTGGTTTATGAAGAGAACACACATGCAATGACATCTAGTGGAGCCATGTGGTTTATGAAAAGAACACACATGCAATGACATCAGTGGATCAATGTGGTTTATGAAAAGAACACTCATGCAATGACATCTAGTGGATCCATGTGGTTTACGAAAAGAACACACATGCAATGACATCTAGTGGATTCATGTGGTTTATGAAAAGAACACACATGCAATGACATCTAGTGGATCCATGTAGTTTATGAAAAGAACACACATGCAATGACATCAGTGGATCAATGTGGTTTATGAAAAGAACACACATGCAATGACATCTAGTGGATCCATGTGGTTTATAAAAAGAACACACATGCAATGACATCTAGTGGATACATGTGGTTTATGAAAAGAACACACATGCAATGACATCTAGTGGATCCATGTGGTTTATGAAATGAACACACATGCAATGACATCTAGTGGATCCATGTGGTTTAGGAAAAGAACACACATGCAATGGCATCTAGTGGATCCATGTGGTTTATGAAAAGAACACACATGCAATGACATGTAGTGGATCCATGTGGTTTATGAAAAGAACATACATGCAATAACATAAGTAGATCAATGTGGTTTATGAAAAGAACACACACGCAACGACATCTAGTTGATCCATGTGGTTTATGAAAAGAACACGCATGCAATGATATCTAGTGGATCCATGTGGTTTATGAAAAGAACACACATGCAATGACATTAGTGGATCAATGTGGTTTATGAAAAGAACACACATGCAATGACATCTAGTGGATCCATGTGGTTTATGAAAATAACACACATGCAATAACATCTAGTGGATCCAGGTGGTTTATAAAAAGAACACACATGCAAAGACATCTAGTGGATCCATGTGGTTTATGAAAAGAACAAACATGCAATGAGATCTAGTGGATCCATATGGTTTATGAAAAGAACACGCATGCAATGACATCAGTGGATCAATGTGGTTTATGAAAAGAACACACATGCAATCACATCTAGTGGATCCATGTGGTTTATGAAGAGAACACACATGCAATGACATCTAGTGGATCCATGTGGTTTATGAAAAGAACACACATGCAATGACATCAGTGGATCAATGTGGTTTATGAAAAGAACAGTCATGCAATGACATCTAGTGGATCCATGTTGTTTATGAAAAGAACACACATGCAATGACATCTAGTGGATCCATGTGGTTTATGAAAAGATTTACATGCAATGACATCAATGGATCCATATGGTTTATGAAAAGAACACACATGTAATACAATCTAGTGGATCCATGCGGTTTATGAAAAGAACACACATGCAATGACTCTAGTGGATCAATGTTGTTTAGAAAAAGAACACACATGCAATGATATCTAGTGGATCCATGGGGTTTATGAAACAACACACATGCTGGAGTGGCATCATCTCATGTGTTCTTTTCCAAACCACACTGATGTACACTGATACACACACATCCATGTGGCTTTTGTGATTTAACATCATTTAAACTGGTGATAGAAGGCATGTTGCAATTGAATCCCAGCATGCTTCTAGGGTTCCTAGACATGGCTGGACACCACATGCTAGACTGGCATCATTGTATGTGTTCTTTCCCAAAACCACGATGATGCACACTGATACACACACATGCAATGAATCTAGTTCATCCATGTGGTTTAGGAAAAGGACACACATGCAATGACATCTAGTGGATCCATATGGGTTAGGAAAAGAACACACATGAAATGACGTCTAGTGGATCCATCTAGTTTAGGAAAAGAACACACATGCAATGAAATCTAGTGGATCCATGTGGTTTTGGAAAAGAACACACATGCAATGACATTCAGTGGATCCATGTGGTTTGTGAAAAGAACACACATGCAATGACACTAGTGTATCAGTGTGTCAAACCATGGTGGCATAGACCAAAAACAGATAGGAAAGTAGCTTCCACATTGCATGTTGCACCAGTGTGGCAGAAGTTGCATCACAGAATCCACTGGAGTGTGTGTTGTCATGTGGATCCATGTGGTATAGTAAAAGAACACATGCAATGGCATCATGTGGATCAGTGTGTCAAACCATGGTGACATAGACCAAAAACACATAGGAAAGCAGCTTCCATGATGTATGTTGCACCAGTGTGGCAAAAGTTACATCACAGAATCCTCTTGACTGTGTTTTGTCATGTGGATCAGTGTGGTTTAGGAAAAGAACACATCAATGCCAGTAGTGGATCAGTGTGTCAACCTTGGTCACATAGACCAAAAACACATAGGATAGCAGCTTCCATGTTGCATATTGCACCAGTGTGGTAGAAGTTGCATCATAGAATCCACTAGAGTGTGTGTTGTCATGTGGATCCATGTGGTCTAGGAAAAGAACACATGCAATGGAACTAGGTGGATCAGTGTGTTAAACCTTGGTCATAGTGACCAAAAACAGATAGGAAAGCAACTTCCATGTTGCATGTTGCACCAGTGTGGCAGAAGTTGCATCACGGAATCCACTTGAGTGTGTGTTGTCATGTGGATCCATGTGGTCTAGGAAAAGAACACATGCAATGCCACTAGTGGATAAGTGTGTCAAATCTTGGACACACATACCAGAAACACATAGGAAAGCAACTTCCATGTTGCATGTTACACTAGTGTGGCAGAAGTTGCGTCACAGAATCCCACTAGAGTGTGTGTTGTCATGTGGATCCATGTGGTCTAGGACAATAACACATGCAATGGTACTAGGTGTATCACTGTGTCAAACCTTGGTCACAAAGACCAAAAACAGATAGGAAAGCATCTTCCACATTGCATGTTGCACCAGTGTGGCAGAAGTTGCATCACAGAATCCACTGGAGTGTGTGTTATCATGTGGATCAGTGTGGTTTAGGAAAAGAAAACATGCAATGCTACTAGTGGATCAATGTGGTCTAGGAAGAGAACACATGCAATGACACTAGTGGACTAGTGTGTCAAACCTTAGTCACAGAGACCAAAAACAAATAGGAAAACAGCTTCCATGTTGCATGTTGCACCAGTGTGGCAGAAGTTGCATCACAGAATCGACTGGAGAGTGTGTTGTCATGTGGATCAGTGTGGTCTAGGAAAAGAACACATGCAATGCCACTAGTGGATCAGTGTGTCAAACCATGGCGACATAGACCAAAAACACATAGGAAAGCAGCTTCCATGTTGCATGTTACATTAGTGTGGCAGAAGTTGCATCACAGAATCCACTAGAGTGTGTGTTGTCATGTGGATCTGTGTGCTTTAGGGAAATAACACATGCAATGCCACTAGTGGATCAGTGTGTCAAACCTTGGTCACACAGACCAAAAAAACATAGGAAAGTCGCTAGATTGCGTCCAATGGTGGCCATTAGATCACGTCTTCTAGAAGGCAAGCCCCCATGAAGAACTTGTTGTCTGACCCGGTTGTTGCAGACCGTTCGATTGGGGCGCGTGGACGATTAAGATGGTTCTTCGTGAGAGCGATCTGCGAGTAGTTTGTTATGCGACATGATTGGTTGCGCTTACTTTTAACTTATATTTTTATTATTATTTCCACTCCCCTATAGCCTACTAGTAATATCATAGAGCTTGTGATTGAGCACATCTCCTCCACAGCCCCCTCCTCCACCACACGTCACCGTGCCCGGATGATGCCACTAGCTTACGTGCTCCGTGCCCGGACAACAACCGCTGATTTTCGGGTTGCTACCTTCATGCTAAGAAATCATTTTACAAGTGTTTGAATTTATCTTACATATTCCTGCTATTCACTGATCTAACTATGGATCTTTTATCTGATTTCTCGACGAACTTTAGATGTGGGAGCTACCGAAGGAGGAGTGCGAGCTGCTGTAGCCCAAGAATCTGGAGATCCTCGTGCACGACATCGCAGCGATGTTCCCGCTCGTGTGCTCCCATCCAGGATGCTTTCGTCGTTACTCCTACTACGAGCTCCCGCTCCACGAGCTCACGTGCCTGCACGGTGTGTTCTCCTACATGGAGTTGGGCTGCAACTACACCGGCCCACTGGCAGAGCTCGTCATCCACTTTGCAGAGGAGCACTTGATCAAAGTGATTAGGATCTCGTACGGCCACGCCCAACTTCTCCAAGAGCAGGTGCCGTTCCAGACTCGGCACGCCGCCGACTAATTTTCCAAGGGGAAGACGACTCTGTTTTTGTCCTGACCATCACCGCCGGTGTTACGGGAACCAAAGCTAGGCCCACCTTCGTGTGTGCGGTATGCGTCAGGTCGGTCTCGAGCGCCTGGCCCCTATACTCGGTGCGCATGTGGGCGAACGCCTAGCCGCCGTCGTCTGATAGCATGCTTGTTCTAGCCGAGGCACTGAGCTGCCTGACACCGCGGGAGGTGGAGTATGTGGACCTGAGGTCGATCCTATGTGTGCCATATTAGTGCCTTGTCGGTGCTGGACTGTACATGCAGATGCATTTCTACATTTGTATTGAGAAGACCGACAGGGAGATGTAGTACTTATGTTGTCGTTAAGTGTTAGACTTAAGCGATGCTTCTCCTGTGTGGAGAGCATACGTATTGTGCGAATGTATCCCAGTTGTAGTTTTTTAGTACTCCTTAATAATTCAATGATTTTACTTATCCGATGGATAAGTAATAGGCCCCATCAGCTTGTTGTTGTCACCTTGCAAAGTCTGCTTGCTATGGACAAACTGGCAATACTGTGTGCTCCCGCCTGTCAGTGTCACGTGTTCCGTGGGCCCACCTACCAGTGTCCCCACTTCTCTTCCATCCTGCCACTACCATCTGATGGTTGTAATCTCATTTTGTTGATTTGTTTACATGTAATCTACGTGGATCCTGCAACATGCAAATGGCACGGACACAATTTATGAAGTGGAAGCACTTACACGCTGTTATTGCACATATTTCTAAATATAGCTCGCCAAACCCATTACAATAATTGTACTCGCACTAAACACAACCGAAATTGCAACCAGCCTAAACAACATCTAATTGGTGACACCGACGTGCCCTTCCCAGCAACATCCACTCCTGCCCGTGGCTTGCCCTTCCCCAAGGAGGCAACAATGGCGTTCTTCATTGCTTCGTTCCCATCGTCCTCCACATCAGAATCGACAATGCGGAACGGGACGAGGGTGGCATGGACCAAGCCTCATCACTCCTGGTGGCTCCTGCTCGAGCTCGACACCGCAGTAGTCCTTCTATAGATAGGAGGGGCCGAGATCAGAGATATAGTATAGTAGTTTGGCTTAACTAACCATGGCCATTTGATACTTGAAGGGTAGGATCTTGGGGTGGATCCGCCGCGGCGAGCCCGACCGTAAGCGGTGGAGCGGATGGATCTGCCGACGCGAGCCATCATAAGTTCTGAGGGAGTTAGAGCATGGGTCAGGCATGTCTGGTTGCAGAGCAAGGCCTCCCAGCGATATGTACACAGGCAAGGTGCCAATAAATTCAGCCAATGCACCTGAGAGGACCTTTGAACCATGAAGGCGTGAGGTTTGGTTGACAAGTCCGCACGCTGGGTCCCCCACCGGTCAGCCGAATGTGGACGGTAGGATTCTTCCCGAGTTAAGTGGAGATAAATCACGCTTCACCATGCCACTACTCTAACATCCAAAGGCTCCTCTTTCATCTGCCATCGGACCTCTCGCTCATGGCTCGCAGCTCATGCAGTTCGTCTCGGGCGGAATCATGGTCGTCTCAATGCCGTCAGCTGGGTGCCCCATCAGGTACCGGAAGACGCCCTATGATTACTACCCCGAGATGTTGTGTTTGTGTGGTGATAAGATGCCGAGATAGATTTCATGGACCGACAAAAAAACTGCAGGAAAATTCAGCAACTTCAGCATCATAGCGGTAAGTTCCTATGGTAGGTACAATGGTAACCCGGATCCGGGAAGCGTAATGTAATTCTTTTTTTGTTTCCTTCAATCTACTTTGCAGGAAGGGAGGGGAACTGGCTGTGACAAGTTGTGTGGATTGAAAAGCCGTGACAGGTTTTCACAAAGAGCTTGTTCAGGATCTATGCGATGCTGTGTGGGACAAGAAAGAGGAGATTGATGCATCGGAGCGAGAGATCCGGGAGCTTTGCCAGATGCAGGGGAGGCAGGAGCAGGGAGGTGGTGAGATAGACAGGCTCAAGATTAGGCCAGATAGTGGAAATACTTTCCTCATTATCTAGGCATTATCTGTTTCCTTTGCAGTTTATGTTGCCATGTCATTGTCTAGAAGCTAAAATAAGTTGCTGCTTCGTGGAGTGTAGAAGCCAGCTTAGAACTTGTTTTTCAGCTCAGAACCTTATCATAAGTGTAATGCCAATAGAAAGGATTTATTAAGCAGCTATACATAATTCATGTATGTGCCACTAACACCCATCTATTTTGGAGACCCCTTAACCACTCAGCTATCACGTTCCCGGTGGTGCGATTGTTCAGATAGTAGTGGCACAGTCACAATTTCGAATTTAACTAGTGGCCTCGGTCATGTTCAATCCTCAAGTCGCGAAACATTTTACTTCGAGTACGGGAGGCAGATTGTTTCACCCGACAAATTCCACGCACACAGCTCTAGAGATTAACCGAACTACATATATAGGTTCAAGTTCAACACATTATTATGCTTCTACACTGCTAGCCTTCTTCGTCTGCCAGGTTGCCAACTTTCTTACTCTTGCCTTCACCTCTAGTGGCTTCTTCATTTCCTGCCTTCTTCCTCTTCCTGGGTGCCAATTTTCTTACCTTCACGTACCCTGCATCTCCGGGTCGATGCAAGTGAGGCCAATCAGCACCAGAATCATTTCCAGCATCATCACTCCACTCGTTTTGGTTTTCTTCCCACAGCAAAATCACTGAGTCGGCGGTCTTGTTTCTTACCTTGCGCTTCCTATAAAAAAATAGTACAAGGATTACTACCTAATATCTACAGATTATAAACAAAAAAAATTGAATGTACCATCTCATACATGGTCCTTGTGATATGTTGCTAATCGCCGAAGTACGACTCAGTGTGGAAAAATGTCAACACCCGGATTTTAAATCCTAGATGCCTGTTATGTCATACATCGCAATCCTAGGATTACCATTTTTGTGAGACATAACAGATTGGATATCACAGTACATCATCCATTACAAACCATAAATAAGGTCTTACATAAATAAGGATCTCATGATCCAGTCTTTAATACAACAAGCAGCGGAATAAATAATAAGCGTAGCGGTGGGGTCCATTTTCAGGGGCACAGGCAATGCTGACGAAGGCAGATAGTCCTAGTTATCATAGCCGTCCTGCTGGCCATCATCTTGGTAGTCTCCTTCATAGTATGGCCATAGGAATAGCCAGGGACAAAGCCATGAGTACTCTTTAAATACTCGCAAACTACCACTAACAAGTAGTATAGTTCTAGTTTAAAGTGCTAACTCTAAGTTTACTTGTAAAGTTAAGTTTCAAACCTAAGCTGAGTTCAGAAACAAAGAAATATAAAATAAAGTTCTACAATCACTTACGTTGGGAAGCTAGTGTCATAGTCACAATTCTGTTGTGGTCAAGTCAAGATTCATCATTCATTTCATAAGTTATTTTGAAAACATCTGACAACGAAACAATATGGCCACTCCAACTGTCCATAACCGCGGACGCGGCTATTCGAATAGTTTGACACTCTGCAGAGGTGGTACACTTTCACCACAAGATTCGATACATCTGTCAGGGATAACCCTGAATCATCATACTTAGTATGCAGATAATCAAACGTAACCTTTCCTTTACACACCCTAGTATAAGCACCTCTCCTATGAGCATGGCCTCCCAACCATGACCATCTGTCATCTTGGGCACTGCATAGGTGGACAACATTGACAGGTAGCCTCATCTCAAACCTCTCCTGCGAGGGAACTAATACTAATGCATATAAACTTCCGGCTAAGCCTTACCCAATTTAGGTATTGTGGTTGTACGGTAAATTTGGAATGGTATCGCATCCGAATCCAACCATCAGTTTTGTAAAAGGGTCAAGGCTCATGCCTCAACATTTTCATCATCATAAACCATTTGGGTTTCTCAACACATGTCAAAACATATCAATAGAATGACTCATCATTCTAAGGTTTTCACAATTCATTTTCACCAAGTGTTCCCATCTAAATTGACTCAAGTTTTTATTTACTCTAAACTACTAAGTTAAGAGTGTTCACTAAGGTGGAAAGATGGGACCAATCTCATGCCATAGAATTACATCTAAAGTTATCTAGATAGGTCAAGTTTTATACTCTTTATGCTACCTTCAAAACAAGTAAAGGACTTTGGTAAAGTAAATGAAGTAAAGCTTGGAAATAATACTTGGGGTAAGTAACTCAAAGTGGTATAACCAAAGCATGCCTAGTGCATCTTGCTCAGATTATCTAGCTTTATTCTAGCTTGCTAAGCATTATACTTGCAAGTGTTAGCTTGCATTGTTAATGATGGCTTGCCTTGTGTAGTGCAGTGGTTTAAGTTTTCTTCCTCCTCTTGATAGCACTCCTCCTCCTCGAAAGATTGGTCGGTACTATCATCTATAAATACATACAGAGTACACAATCACCAAACAAGACTTAACTAGTCTACTTACCACACTAAGGCACACATTTTAATGATCTATTATCATCACAAGCATCACAAGATTTTATTAACTAGTTTCATTCCTTTTATTTAAGAAAAGTAATTTCTACTCATTGAAAATAACTAAGATTTAATATTCCCCACCTAAAATATGGGATCATGTGGACACATGTCCTCACCACATATTCTCACATGTGGGAATGTGATTTAAGGGTTGGATCACATTTACTTAAGTTTAAGTTTATAATTTAATGATTTAATGTGACTAGAAATTCCTATATAGCATTATTTTGGTATTAGTCCAAAGTCACTGCATGTAAACCTTAATATTATTACATATTAAGAGAGGTATGGTTAAATGTGATTTTTGAGAGTTGGAATCAACTCAAAAGCTATCATGGTTGATTTTATAAAAATGTTTGAATGTGCAAATGCTTCTGTATTGTTATTTTTAGTAGGAGAGATCTCTAACTCTAAATGAATTAAATCCAACGGGCTTGGATAGATCCTTTCAGAAGCTTTCCAACACAATTGGAATCACTCCATTTGGATTTGTAAATCTCTCTAAAATGATTTTAAAACTAGGGGACAGAACTAAGTTCAAACCTAAATAGAAAAACCTAAATTTGAATTCGTGGGCTAGCGCGGGAAGTAAAATGGGCCGGCCCAGTGGCACTCCGCGGGATAGAGAACAGCTGACAGGGGGGTCCACATGTCAGCGGCTCTTTAAACGCGAAGCGGTACGGGGCAACGTGGACCGTGCGATTAAGAGTGAGATCTACGGCTGGCGACTGTCGTCTCCAGTGAATAGGTCGCCGGCGAGAACTAACCCTAGCGGCTCGGTGGGGGTGCACAGGGGGCATACCAAGGCTCCAGCTACTGCGGTGATGGGGGCGATCGAACGTGCTGTCGACGGCGGACTCAGGGGTGGTCGCGGCAGCTCCTAGGGTGGAAAAAATCGACGGCGCCTTCTATTCCTCTAAAGCGGGCTCCTCCGGATAAAATTCCGGCGAACTATGGCTTGAGCGGCTCCGACGAGAGGTGGGGAAGGATCAGTGATGAGAGGGGAGTGGAATGGTGTGAGTAGTTTGTGCTGGGGAGGGCTCCTTTTATAGGGCGACGAGGGTACCGAGCGGCACGACTTTGAGCTCGTCGGTGACACTGATATAGGCGGCTAGAGGTATGGGCGGCGTAGGCGGATGGTGGCCTGCTTCCTGGCAATGCTCTACGGCGTTAATGCGCGGCTAGGGGCGGTGGTGTTTGGTCGGGAGCATCCCGCGCTCTGGGAGACAGAGGCGGTGCTCGATGCGGCGCACGATGACTGTGGGTCGCGCGGCGGCGCACGACCATGTCTGGTGGGGTGTTGGGGTCGAGGCGGAGCGATGTGCAGGATTTGTTGTCCAGTGGCGGTCTGCTGCGTGCTGGCGATGATCGCGCTCTGGCGCGTGCTAAGCACGGCGTAGAGAGAATGGGCGGCGGTGCTGGGGTGTGGTCCAGGGCCTAGGGGTGATCGAGGGGCGGACAGGGGCGGTGGTAGCATTAGGCGGAGCTAGTAGTGGCGCTAGAATGGCGCGGCATGGTCTGTGGCGCTCTGTCCATGATCGGCCAGCGGCGACCACAAAGTGGTGGCGCTCCACCGCTGCTGCGGCTTAGGGGTAGGCCGGTGATCACTTGGTTGGACTCAGGGGACAAGGGAGTGCAGAGGGGGTCAAATGGGGGATAATGGATTAAGTACAAACAATAATAGTTAGGCAGTTTATTTTCTACATGCCACCTGTTCGACACAATGGCCGCATGAGAAAAGTTTTTGAATTTTTGGTTGAATTTTGGTGGAGTTGCTAGACACATGCTTAAGCCTCTGTGGTTGCTTGAGTTTTGAAAATGGAGCTCATTTGAGCAGTTTTTGAATAAGTGGGATCTTCTCATATGAACTACATTCAAATTTCAATTGCCATTTAAATTTTAGTGTTTGAAACTTTTTGGCAGATCACAAAGTGGGCCTTGGTACACTACTACATGTACTAGCAAGGGGTGCAAAGATCCATATTTGTTTCTGTTAAGAATTGAGTCCTAGGAATAGCCAAAGTAGGCATGTTAGTTAAAATGGCACAAAAGACCATTTCTTTCTTTTATTCATTTCGATTTGTTTTTCTTTGGGGATTTGTTTGGGAATGATCTAGATGATGTTTATTTCACCTAAGAATCATTTTACAAGTAATGGATCACTTAATCATGGCAATTCAAAACAACTCCTATTTAAATGCACACACATATGAATGCTTTAATAATTTTAATTGGAAAAGTTTTTGTTAACTCTAAATTTGATGATTTGGATTTTGATCACTTGGATTAGAGTTTTGGGATGTTACAAACCTTCCCCCCCTTAAACAAAATCTTGCCCCGAGATTTATGAAAGAAAACTAGGAACTAAAGAGATCTAGGAACTCTGTCCTAATGTAATCTTCTCGCTCCCAGGTGGCTTCCTCTTCGGTATGGTTACTCCATTGAATCTTGAGAAATTTGATACTCCTGGTCCTGGTGGTTTTGTAAGATTCCTCCAAGATACGGATGGGCACTTCACGATATGTCAGGTCATTGTTGATCTCAACAGCTCGGTGATCGATGTTCTTGAAAACTTCAGTCTTCTCCAGCACTTTTAGGCATTTGCGAAGTAACGAGATATGGAACACATTGTGGATGGCTGATATCTCTTCTGGTAGTTCCAGTTGATATGATACTTCTCCTCGATGGTTCAGAATCTTGAATGGTCCGATATATCTGGGGGCTAACTTTCCTTTCAGACTAAAGCATTGGGTTCCATTCAATGGTGAAACCTTGAGATATACAAATTCTCTGATATTGAAAGTCAGGTCTCTCCTTCTCTTATCAACATAACTCTTCTGTCTAGATTGGGCGGTTTTGAGGTGCTCACGGACTTTGTGAACCTTCTCTTCAGCTTCTCGGAGAATGTCAGGTCCAAAAATCTGACTCTCTCGTACATGCGACCAATTCAAAGGGGTACGACACTTCCTTCCGTATAGGAACTCAAAGGGTGCCATTTGCAAACTAGCCTGATAACTGTTGTTATATGAGAATTTTGCGAAAGACAGGCATTCTTCCCATTTTGATCCGTACTCCAACACACAAGCTCTTAACATATCTTCTAAGATTTGGTTGACTCTTTCAGTCTATCCATCAGTTTGCGGGTGATAAGCGGTGCTGAAATTCAACTTGGTGCCTAATCCTTCCTAGACTTTCTGCCAAAATCTCGAGGTAAACTGGGTTCCTCGATCTGGTACTATGGTCTTGGGGGTTCCATGCAGACTAACAATCCTAGCAATATACAGTTCTGCTAGCTTCGAACTCTGGTAGGTTGTCTTGATGGGTATAAAGTGAGCTACCTTGGACAATCTATCAACAATAACCCAGATTGAGTCATTTCCCCTACTAGAAGTAGGCAAACCGGTGATAAAGTCCATTCCTATAGAATCCCATTTCCATTTCGGAATCTGCAATGGTTGCAACAGTCCTGTGGGTCTCAGATGCTCTGCTTTGACTCTTTGACAGATGTCACACTTGGCGATGTAGCTCCCGATTTCTCTCTTCAACTTGTGCCACCAAAATTGCTCTTTCAAATCTTGATACATCTTCGTTCCTCCAGGGTGGATAGAATAAAGAGTATCATGAGCTTCCTACATGATAACCTGCTTCAGCTCCGAATCTGCTGGTACCCATATACGTCCTTTGCACCACAGAACTCCTTCGTCTTCGGTGAATCCGGGTACCTTTCCTGTACCAATACGATGTTTTATTCCGTCGATACTTTCATTACCTTTCTAGGCTTCCTTGATTTAGTTAATCAAAGTGGGCTGAAGTTCAATGCTAGCTAAGAATCCTTTGCTAACCAGCTCAGTTCTAAACTACTCCAACTCCTCATACAAACTTGGCTGCTTCTCCTTGATCATGGTGTTTAGCCTACACGGCAATCTGCTAAGAGCATCTGCTACCACATTGGCTTTTGCCGGGGTGATAGTGAAAGTCAAGGTCATAATCCTTGATTAACTTTATCCATCTCCTTTGCCTCATATTCAGCTCCTTTGGAGTGAAAATATACTTCAAGCTCTTGTGATCTGAGTAGATCTCACAGCGATTACCCATCAGATAATGACGCCATGTTTTCAATGCCAAAATTACGGCTGCTAGTTCAAGATCATGGGTCGGATAGTTCTCCTCATGCTTCTTCAGTTGTCGAGAGAGATAAGCGATAACCTTGCCTTCTTGCATCAATACACATCCGAGACCAAGCTTGGATGCATCACAATATACATCAAGCGGCTTCTTGATGTCTGCCATGATCAATATTGGGGCTATCAATCTCTTCTTCAGTTCTTGGAAACTGGCTTCACATTTTTCAGTCCATTCAAACTTCTTTTCCTTCTTTAGCAATTGGGTCATGGGTCTAGCGATGCTCGAGAATCCTTCTACGAACTTGCGGTAATATCCCGCTAATTCGAGAAATGCATGGACTTGGGTTTGAGTGGTTGGGGCTTCCCATTCTTTGACATCATTGATCTTGGCGAGATCAACAGAGACTCCTCCGGCAGACACAACATGTCCTAGGAATCCTACTTCTCTCAGCCAAAACTCACACTTGCTGAACTTGGCATATAACCAATGCTCTCTCAGGGTTTCTAGGATGATTCTCAGATGTTTCTCATGCTCTTCTTCTGACTTGGAGTAGATAAGAATATCATCAATAAACACAACTACAAAGTTTTCTAGGAAATTCATAAAGATCTTATTCATGAGATTCATGAAATAAGCAGGGGCATTGGTTAATCCAAAAGACATAACAGTATACTCGTATAAACCATAATGAGTAGTAAAGGCGGTCTTCGGAATATCCATTGCACGAATCTTAAGTTGGTGATAGCTAGTCCTAAGATCAATCTTTGAGAATACCTGGGCAGCAGTCAACTGATCAAATAGATCCTCTATCTTTGGCAAGGGGTACTTGTTCTTGATGGTGACGTCATTCAATTTTCTGTAATCTGTGCACAAACGGTCGCCTCCATCGTTCTTGTCGATGAATAACACTGGTGATCTCCATGGAGATGCGCTTGGTTGAATCAAGCCTGTTGCTAACATGGCATCCAACTGCTTCTTCAGTTCCACTAACTCTAAGGGGTTCATGCTATAGGGTCTCTGGGCTATGGGTCCGGTTCCGAGGATTAGTTCGATAATGAACTCAATATCCCTATAGGGGGGCATACCTGGCAATTCATCTGGGAATACGTCGGGGTATTCACAGACTACTCTTACTCAGTCTATGGTGGGTAAGGCTAGACACTTTTTGCACTTGAATTGACGGGGTAAGGTTTCAGATATATGCTCTACTGTGACTCCAGAGCTACTGGTCATGGTGATGGCTTTCTTAGCACAGTCTATCAGTCCTTTATGCCTTGACATCCAGTCCATACCTAGTACTACTTCCAATCCTTTGGTTCCAAGCACAATTAGGTTGGCATAAAAATCTATCCCATGTATTCTGATAGGCACAGCTTTGCAATTTTTTCTAGCTTTGGTTGTTGAACCAGGGATTTGAACTATCATGACATGCTTCAAGTTGGTTGGGTGAATCTTACTAGTGCATGCAAATTCTTCGGTGACAAATGAATGCGATGCTCCCAAATCAAACAATACCCTTGCTAAAACTGAGTTGACAAAAACAAACCCAGCACTACATCTAGCGCTTCTTGGGCTTCCTCGGCGTTCATGTGGAAGAGACTGCCGTTGCGGTTGTGAGGGTTCCCTGGGGCAAACCTTCTCCTTGGTTGAACATGATGTTGCTGTTGAGCTGGGGCATTCACATTGGAAGTGGCGGCAGTCTTCTTGGGGCACTCATTGGAATAGTGACCCTTCACTCCACACTCGAATCAGGTGATCTGGGACTTGTCTTTTGCTGCGATAGGCACAACATTGCTGCCAGTTCTGGGTGCAGTGTTGTTATTGTTGTTGTTGCTCTTGGGAGGGGCACGGTTGAAATTGTTGGGGTTACCGAAGTTGTTGTTGTTTCCTTCGGACTTCACATTGCCTCCGCTACGGTTGGGGTAGCTTGGGCGAGACATTGGGGGTCGGTTGTTTCTGGGTGCATATCCTGGTGAGGGGTTGGGACGGTACTTCTGGTGATTGTTGGATCCAGATTGCTGCTTCATACGATGTTTGCGGTTGTCATTTGCCTGATTAATCTTCCCTTCCATCTGAATGGCAGAGTCGACTAGTTCTTCGAGATCCTCAAAGCGGATGTTGACGAGGACAGTCTGCATCTCATCATGCAGTCTGTTCAGGAATCCTTCCTTCTTCTTGACCTCCATGTTAATCTCATCAGGGGTGTACCTTGCAAGTAACAGGAATCGGTCACGGTATTCCACCACCGTCATTCTGCCTTGCTTCAAGTCGCGGAACTCATCCCTTAGTCTGGTGACTAGACCTTGCGGCACGTGGGTGCGGCTGAACTTGATTTTGAAGGCCTCCCATGTCATCACTTGTCCATGGTTCATATTACGGATGCTAGTCCACCAAGCTCTTGCATCTCCCGCCAGGTAGTGGGTGGCGAAGAGAACTTTCTCGTTGTCATCAACTCCTGC
The DNA here is from genome assembly GCA_910589775.1 of Avena eriantha. Classification (NCBI taxonomy): domain Eukaryota; kingdom Viridiplantae; phylum Streptophyta; class Magnoliopsida; order Poales; family Poaceae; genus Avena; species Avena eriantha. Next base: position 343,109,825 of record OU342741.1, read on the forward strand.
TACTTCTAAGTTGTTTTCCATTGTCTGTAACCAGTTGTCAGCATCCAGTGGGTTTTCAGCCTGGTTAAAGATTGGGGGATTGGTATTCTGAAAGTTTTTGAGTTTGGATCCATGGTGATCCTGGTTTCCATGCCCTTGGTTGTTTTGGGCCATCTGAGCTATCTGTTGCAATGTTTCTAAGTTGGCCTGGCGCTCTGCCCTACTTGCTTCACGGTCTGCAACTAACATCTGCATAATCTGTAGCATTGGGTCTTGCGATGAGCTGCTCCCTCCTAGGTTTCCCCGAGTCATCTGAAGATTGATTTAGATAAAGGGGTAAGAGGGAAAGTTCTAAGGTTCATGGTTTTGGTTTCAAAGCTAAAAATTTAAGTTTGACTCAGCTTTTGCAATTAACTCCATTTCATTCATTCAAGCAAAGAACACGATACAAACAGACGCACACACACCACAACAAGGAAAACAGATGGTTTTAAGAACCATTCTGCAAGCTACGATACAGTGCGACCGATACATCTCATACTACGACAGTGCTGTAGTGCATCTACTCATTGTCGATTGTCAACACCCAGATTTTTAATCCCAGATGCCCATTATGCCATACCTCGCAATCCCAGGATTACCATCTTTGTGAGACATAACGGATTGGATATCACAGTACATCATCCATTACAAACCATACATAAGGTCTTACACAAATAAGGATCTCATGATCCAGTCTTAATACAACAAGCAGCGGAAATAAAAGATAAGCATAGCGGTGGGGTCCATCTTCAGGGGCACAGGCAATGCTGACGAAGGCAAACAGTCCTAGTTATCATAGCCGTCCTGCTGGCCATCATCTTGATAGTCTCCTTCATAGTCTGGCCATGAGAATAGCCAAGGACAAAAGCCATGAGTACTCTTTAAGTACTCGCAAACTACCACTATCAAGTAAATATAGTTCTAGGTTAAAGTGCTAAATCTAAGTTTAACTATAAAGTTAGGGTTGAAACCTAAGCTGAGTTCAGAAGCAAAGAAAGATAAAATAAAGTTCTAGAATCACTTAAGTTGGGAAGCTTTTGTCATAAACACAACCCTGTTGTGGTCAAGTCAAAATTCATCATCCATTTCATAAGTTGTTTGGAAAACATCTGACAACGAAACAGTATGGCCATTCCAACTATCCATAACCACGGACGTGGCTATTCGAATAGTTTGACACTCTGTAGAGGTGGTACACTTTCACCACAAGATTCGATACGTCTGTCAGGGATAACCCTGAATCATCATACTTAGTATGCAGATAATCAAACAAAACCTTCCCTTTACACACCCTATAAGCACCTCTCCTATGAGCATGGCCTCCCAACCATGACCATCAGTCATCTTGGGCACTGCATAGGTGGACAACATTGAGAGGTAGTCTCAGCTCAAACCTCTCCCACAAGGGAACTAATACTAATGCATATAAATTTCCAGCTAAGCCTTACCCAATTCAGGTAGTGTGGTCGTATGGTAAATTTGGAATGGTATCGCATCCGAATCCAACCATCAGTTTTATAAAAAGGGTTAAGGCTCATGCCTCAACATTTTTACCATCCTAAACCATTTGTGTTTCTCAACACATGTCAAAACATCTCAATAGAATGACTCATCATTTCAAGGTTTTCATAATTCATTTTCACCAAGTGTTCCCATCTAAAGTGACTCAAGTTTTTGATATACTCTAAACTACTAAGTTAAGAGTGTTCACTAAGGTGGAAAAGATGGGTTCAATCTCATGCCATAGAATGACATCTAAAGGGTTCTAAATAGGTCTAGTTTTATACTCTTTATGCTACCTTCAAAAACAAGTAAAGTACTTTGTGTAAACTAAGGGAGGTAAAAATTATAAATAATACTTGGGGTAACTAATAGTCCAAGTGGTATAACTCAAGTATGCCTATAGCATCTTGGATCAAGTTAACTAGCTTAATTCCAGTTTGCTACAATAGCTTGCCTTGGTTGGTGCAGTGGTTGAAGTTTTCTTCTTCTTCTTGGTAGAACTCCTCCTCCTCGAAAGTTTGGTCGGTACTATCGTCTATAAATACATACGGAGTACACAATCACCAAACAGTACTTAACTATTCTAATTAGCACTCTAAGGTATACATTTGATGATTTATTATCATCACAAGCATCACAAGTTTTATTAACTAGTTTCATTCTTTGTAATTTAGAAAAGTAATTTCTACTCATTGAAAATTAACTAAGCTTTAATATTCACCACTTAAAATATGGGATCATGTGGACACATGTCATCACCACATATTCTAACATGTGGGAATGGGATTTAAAGGTTGGATCAATATTACTTTGGTTTAAGTTTATTATTTTATGATTTAAAGTGACTAGAAATGTCTATACAGCATTATTTTGGTACTAGTCCAAAGTCACTGCATGTAAACCTTAATATGATTACATATTCAGATAGGTATGATGAAATGTGAATTTTGAGAGTTGGATTCAACTCAAAACCTATCTTGGTTGATTTTATAAAAGCGTTGTAAGTTGAAATGCTTCTGTTTTGTTATTTTTACTAGGAGAGATCTATAACTCTAATTAAATTAAATCCAACGGGCTTCGATAAATAATTTTAGTACCTTTCAGACAAAATTAGTTTCATGCAATTTGGATTTGGCAAACTCTCTAAATTGAAATTCAAACTCAGAGACAGAACTAAGTTTAGACTAAAAAGAAAAATCCTAATTCAAACTAACTGGGTCGCGCGGCAAACTCTAACGGGCCGGCCCAGTGTCACTCCGCGACGCGGGGCTCAACTGACAGGGGGTCCACAAGTCAGCGGCTCATAACACGTGAAGCGGTACCGGGCGATGTGGGCCGTTAGATTAGAACTGAGATCTACGGCTGGGGATCGTCGTCGACGACGAACATGTCGCCGGCGAGCTCGAACCATAGCGGCTCGGTGGGGGTGCATAGGGGGCGTACCAGGGCTCCAGCGACGATGGCGAGGCGGACAAACGAACTGGTGGTCGACGGCGAGCTCAGGGACGGTCGAGGCAGCTCCGGGGGTGGTCGCAATCAGCGGCGCCCTTCTCCTCTAGAGGTGGCCTGCTCCGGTGCAATTCAGGCGAGCTGTTGCTCCCCTTGCTCCGGCTAGTGGTGTGGGACGGTCAGTGAGGTGAGGGGAGTGGAGTGGTGTGCTTCAACTGGCTGGGGGTGCCTTCCTTTTATAGGCTCGATGGCGAGGCCGAGAGGGATGGGCAGGCGATGGTGATGACATGGCTACGTGCGGCTAGCGGCATGGCTGAGGGTGGCGATCGACAGGCGGTCTCCTGGCGGTGCTCTAGGAACTCAATGCGGGCTTAGGGGCGGTGGTATGCGGTCGCGGTGAGCTGGCGCTCTGAGCGGCAGAGGCGGCGGTGTCCACGGCGAGCGGTGGCTATGGTGTGTTGGGCGGCGAACGGGCGTGTCCGTCGTGTTCCCTGGGTCTTGGTGGAGCGGTAGGCGCGGGCTACCGTCGAGCGGCGGCTTGTGCACGCGTGCCGGGTGTGGCGCTCTGGCGCATGCTCGGCATGGTGCGGTGGCAGTAGGTGCGGGCTCTCCTCGATGGTCCACTGCTGAGCTTGGCTCGGGAAGGGGACAGATGGTGGCGGTGAGGTCCCGGCTACCTCCTAGACATGGCGAGAGAGAGGGAGGTGGTCTGCTGGGGCGAGTGCATGGTCGGCCGGCGAGGGGTGCGTCGACATGGCATGGCTTTGCAAATAGGGGGGGTAGGGGATGGGTGCTAATGGCCTGGTTAGACCCTGGGGGACAAAGGGATTAATGAAGATCATTTGGGGGCTAAACCCTGTTTAAAACAGTGAGCTAGGATTAGGGTGTAAATCATGCCTGCCAAGTGTTTGATGAAATGGCCGCATAAAATAAACTTTTGAATTTTGAAAAGAATTTTGGTGGGTTTGCTAGGAATAAGCTTGAGGCTCTATGGGTGCTTCGTGTTTGAAAATTGAGCTTGTTTGAGTGGTTTTTGAAATAGTGGGATCTTCCCATATGAAATAGATTCAATTTTAAACTCTCATTTGAAAGATTTTTGCAGATCACAAAGTGGGCCTTGGTACCTCATTATGTGTACTATCAAGGGGTGTAAAGATCCACACATTTTTCTTTTAAGTCTTGATTACTAGGAATAGCCAAAGTAGGCATGATAGTTAAGTTGGCCAAAATGACCATTCACTTCAAATATTCATTTTGAGTTATTTTTCTTTGGGAAAAGCTTGGGAATGACTTAGATGATGTTTATTTCACCTAAGAAACATTTTACAAGCAATGGATCACAGAACCATGGCAATTCAAATCAATTCCTAAATTAAATGCACATACACATGAATGCTTTCATTTTTACTTTGGAAAAGTTTTTGTTAACCCTAATCTTTATTATTTGGATCTTGATAAGCTTGGATTAATGTTTTGGGATGTTACAAACCTTTCCCCCTTAAACAAAATCTCATCCCGAGATTTACAAAGAAAACTAGGAACTTAAGAGATCTGGGAACTCTGTCCTAATGTAATCTTCGCGCTCCCAAGTGGCTTCTTCTTCGGTATGGTTGCTCCACTGAATCTTGAGAAACTTGATGCTCCTGGTCCTGGTGGTTCTGTAGGCTTCTTCTAAGATACGGATGGGCACTTCCCGATAGGTCAGGTCATTGTTGATTTCCACAGCTCTGTGATCGATGTTCTTGAAAACTTCAGTCTTCTCGGGCACTTCCAGACATTTGCGAAGTAACGAGATATGGAACACATTGTGGATGGCTAACATCTCTTCAGGCAGTTCCAGTTGATACGATACTTCTCCTCAACGGTTCAGAATCTTGAATGGCCCGATATATCTGGGGGCTAACTTTCCTTTCAGACTAAAACGCTGCATTCGTTTTAATGGCGAAACTTTGAGATACACAAAATCTTCGACATTGAAAGTCAGGTCTCTCCTTATTTTGTTCGCATAACTCTTCTGTCTCGATTGGGCGGTCTTGAGGTGCTCACGGACTTTGTGAACTTTCTCTTCTGCTTCTTTGAGAATGTCGGGTCCAAAGATCTGACTCTCTCCTACTTGCGACCAATTCAAAGGGGTACGATACTTTCTTCCATATAGGAATTCAAAGGGTGCCATCTGCAAACTAGCCAGATAACTGTTGTTATATGAGAATTCTGCGAAAGGCAAGCAGTCTTCCCATTTTGATTCGTATTCTAACACACAAGCTCTAAGCATATCCTCTAGGATCTGGTTGACTCTATTAGTCTGTCCATCAGTTTGCGGGTGATAAGCGGTGCTGAAGTTCAACTTGGTTCCTAATCCTTCCTGAACTTTCTGCCAAAATCTCGAGGTAAACTGAGTTCCTCAATCTGATACTATGGTCTTGGGGGTTCCATGCAGACTAACAATCCTAGCAATATACATCTCTGCTAGCTTCACACTCTGGTAGGTAGTCTTGACAGGTATAAAGTGGGCTACTTTGGACAGTCTATCAACTATGACTCAGATTGAGTCATTTCCCCTACTAGAAGTAGGAAAACCGGTGATAAAGTCCATTCCTACGGAATCCCATTTCCATTCCGGAATCTCCAATGGTTGCAACAGTCCTACAGGTCGCTGATGCTCTGCTTTGACTCTTTGGCAGATGTCACATTTGGCGATGTAGCTTTCGATTTCTCTCTTCATCTTGTGCCACCAAAATTGCTCTTTCAAATCCTGATACATCTTCGTTCCTCCGGGGTGGATAGAATAAAGAGTATCATGAGCTTCCTTCATGATAACTTGTTTCAGCTCCGAATCTGCTAGCACACAAATACGTCCTTTGTACCATAGTACTCCATCTTCGTCTCCAGTGAATCCAGGTACCTTTCCTATACCAATACGATGTTTGATACCGTCGATACTTTCATTCCCCTTCTGGGCTTCCTTGATTTGGCTAATCAAAGTGGGTTGAAGTTCAATGCTAGCTAAGTATCCTTAATTCAGTCCTGAACTACTCCAACTCTTCATACAAACTTGGTTGCTTCTCCTTGATCATGGTGTTTAGCCTACACGGCAATCTGCTAAGAGCATCCGCTACCACATTGTCTTTGCCGGGGTGATAGTGAATGTCAAGGTCATAATCCTTGATTAACTCTATCCATCTCCTTTGCCTCATATTCAGCTCCTTCTGTGTGAAGATATATTTTAAGCTCTTGTGATCTGGGTAAATCTCACAGCGATTACCCATCAGATAATGATGCCATGTCTTCAGTGCTAGAACCACCACTTCTAGCTCAAGATCATGGGTCGGATAGTTCTGCTCATGCTGCTTCAGTTGTCGAGACAGATACGCGATGACTTTGCCTTCTTGCATCAATATACATCCTAGACCAATCTTGGATGCGTCACAATACACATCAAATGGCTTCTTGATATCCGACATGATTAATATTTGGGTTGAGATCAATCTCTTCTTCATCTCCTAAAAACTGGCTTCACATTTGTCTGTCCATTCAAACTTCTTGTCCTTCTTCAACAATTGGGTCATTGGTCGGGCTATGCTCGAGAATCCTTCTACGAACTTGCGGTTGTATCCCGCTAATCCGAGAAATGCACGGACTTGGTTTCGAGTGGTTGGGGCTTCCCATTCTTCGACATCTTTGATCTTGGCGGGATCAACAGAGACTCCTCTGACAGACACAATATGTCCTAGGAATCCTACTTCTTCCAGCCAAAACTCACACTTGCTGAACTTGGCATATAACTGATGCTCTCTCAGGGTTTCTAGGATAACTCTCAGATGTTGCTCCTGCTCTTCTTCTGACTTGGAGTAGATAAGGATGTCGTCGTTAAACACAACTACAAACTTATCTAGGAAATTCATAAAGATCTTATTCATGAGATTCATGAAATAAGCAGGGGCATTGGTTAATTCAAAAGACATAACTGTATACTCGTATAAACCATAGCGAGTAGTAAAGGCGGTCTTCGGAATATCCGTGGCACGAATCTTAAGTTGGTGATAACCAGTCCTAAGATCAATCTTTGAGAATACCTGGGCTCCAGTCAACTGATCAAATAGATCCTCTATCTTTGGCAAGGGGTCCTTGTTCTTGATGGTGACGTCATTCAATTTTCTGTAATCTGTGCACAAACGGTCGCCTCCATCGTTCTTGTCGATGAATAACACTGGTGATCTCCATGGAGATGCGCTTGGTTGAATCAAGCCTGTTGCTAACATGGCATCCAACTGCTTCTTCAGTTCCACTAACTCTAAGGGGTTCATGCTATAGGGTCTCTGGGCTATGGGTCCGGTTCCGAGGATTAGTTCGATAATGAACTCAATATCCCTATAGGGGGGCATACCTGGCAATTCATCTGGGAATACGTCGGGGTATTCACAGACTACTCTTACTCAGTCTATGGTGGGTAAGGCTAGACACTTTTTGCACTTGAATTGACGGGGTAAGGTTTCAGATATATGCTCTACTGTGACTCCAGAGCTACTGGTCATGGTGATGGATTTCTTAGCACAGTCTATCAGTCCTTTATGCCTTGACATCCAGTCCATACCGAGTACTACTTCCAAACCTTTGGTTCCGAGTATAATTAGGTTGGCATAAAAATCTATCCCATGTATTATGATAGGCACCGCTTTGCAATTTTTTCTAGCTTTGGTTGTTGAACCGGGGATTTGAACTATCATGACATGCTTCAGGTTGGTTGGGTGAATCTTACTAGTGCATGCAAATTCTTCGGTGACAAATGAATGCGAGGCTCCAGAATCAAACAACACTCTTGCTAAAACTGAGTTGACAGAAAACATACCCAGCACTACATCTGGCGCTTCTTGGTCTTCTTCGTCGTTCATGTGGAAGAGACGGCCATTGCGGTTGTGAGGGTTCCCTGGGGCAAATCTTCTTCCTGGTTGAACACAACGCTGCTGCTGAGCTGGGGCATTCACATTGGCATTGGCTGCAGTCTTCTTGGGACACTCATTGGAGTAGTGACCCTTCACTCCACACTCAAAACAAGTGATCTGGGAGTTGTCCTTGACTGTGACAGGCACAACATTGCTGCTAGTTCTGGGTGCAGTGTTGTTGTTGTTGCTGTTGTTCTTGGGGGGTGCACGGTTGAAATTTTTGGCATTGCCAGAGTTATGATTGTTTCCTCCGGGCTTCCCATTGCCTCCGCTACGGTTGGGGTAGCTTGGGCGAGACGTTGGGGGTCGGTTGTTCCTTGGTGCATATCCCGATGAAGGGTTGGGACGGTACTTCTGGTGACTGCTGGATCTAGACTGCTGCATCATACAACGCTTGCGGTTGTCGTTTGCCTGGTTAATCTTCCCTTCCATCTGAATGGCAGAGTCGACTAGCTCTTCGAGATCCTCGAAATGGATGTTGACGAGGATAGTCTGCATTTCATCATCCAGTCCGTTCAGGAATCTCTCTTTCTTCTTGGCCTCCATGTTGATCTCATCAGGTGCATATCTGGCAAGTGATAGGAATCTATCACGATACTCCACCACAGTCATTCTTCCTTGCTTCAATTCGCGGAACTCATCTCTCATTCTGTTGACTAGACCTTGCGGCACGTGGGTGCGGCTAAACTTGACTTTGAATGCTTCCCATGTCATCACTTGACCATGGTTCATATTGTGGATACTATTCCACCAAGCTCTTGCATCTCCGGCCAGATAGTGGGTGGTGAAGAGAACCTTCTCATTCTCATCAACTCTTGCAACTTCTAAGTTGTTTTCCATGGTCTGCAACCAGTCATCAACATCTAGTGGGTTTTCAGATTGACTGAAGATTGGGGGATTGGTATTCTGAAAATTCTTCAGTTTGGATCATTGATGATCCTGATTTCCATGACCCTGGTTGTTGTGAGCCATTTGGGCGATCTTCTGAAGTGTTGCTAAGTTGGTTTGGCGTTCTTCCCTGCTTGCTTCACGGTCTACGATGAGATTCTGCAAGATCTGTAGCATTGGGTCTTGTGACGAGTTGCTCCCTCATTGGTTTCCACGAGTCATCTGAAGATTGAGGTAGATACAGGGGTAAGAGGGAAAGTTCTAAGGTTCAGGGTTTTGGTTTCAAATCTAAAACTTTGAGTTTGACTCAGGTTTTTCAACTAACTTCATTACATTCATGCAAGCAACACATGATACAAACACACACCACAACAATCAAAGGGAAAACAAATGGTTTGAAGAACCATTCTGTAAGCTACGATAAAGTGAGACCGATACATCTCATGCTACGACAGTGCTCTAGTGCATCTACTCATCGTCGATGAAGTCAGAGTCCTCATCATCAGTGTAGAAGTCCATGGCATCCTCCTCCAGAAAGTCATCATCGTTGCTGAGGTAAGAATCCATGTCTCCCTGGATGTCTTCACCCTCATCTTCTTCTTCCTTTGCTGCAAGCTGAGCTTCCTGCTCCTTGATGGTCTTCTCGAGTTCGGCCACCTTCTTGCGAAGACGGGCGATGGTGCGATCCTTCTTTGCACGCTGGCGGCGAAGAGACTAGCGATCTTGGACGAGCAGTGCGAAAGTCTAGGCCATCTGGTCGGCAGTGGCACGGTTCTGGTTGGCTAACTCTTTGGCATTGTCCAGTTCCTGCTGTCTGTCGTGAAGCAAGAAGTCAAGATTCTCCACTTGACGCCTCAACTCTAGGTGACTTGGCATCTCCATCGGCATTCCCATGAATTCACGTCTTGCATAGTGGGCAAAACGGGTTCCTTGGATCTTGTTGACACTGAGGGCACATAGATGTGCGAGAGCTTCATGCATTGCCCTGGCTAATCCATCTAGCCAACTGTTCTCTCTCTCACGGAGAACTGAATTCTCCCAGAAGTTGGTGCCTCGATGCTTCCTCTAAGATCTGCGGTGACTAGCCACTGCAAATCTCCTCCTGGGGGGTCCTAGAAGTTGAGCTCCAAGAAACTCCGGATGTGGGCGTCCCAGTAACTCCGACAGTGAATCCAGATCCCTCTCGAAGATCAGCTGACCTCCGTTTCCTAATTGGTAGAACTTGCTGAACTGAGACTCCATCTACAAGAATTTAGGATGAGGAAGTTAGTGAAGTGATCAAGTGTGTCAAATTTTAAGTAGTAATGTAAGAATTTTGAGGAACATGAATTTTTGAGAAAGAGTGAGTCCACAAGGATAAGAGAGGAGATAGTTTTTCATAAATACTCACTTTGGTTTTGAAACTAAGTTTTTGTTTGGACGTCCATTCTAACTAGGGTCTCCTATGGTCAGGATGGCCCTGATACCAACTTGTCAACACCCGGATTTTTAATCCTAGATGCCCGTTATGCCATACCTCGCAATCCCAGGATTACCATCTTTGTGAGACATAACGGATTGGATATCACAGTACATCGTCCATTACAAACCATACATAAGGTCTTACACAAATAAGGATCTCATGATCCAGTCTTAAATACAACAAGCAGTGGAAATAAAAGATAAGCGTAGCGGTGGGGTCCATCTTCAGGGGCACATGCAATGCTGACAAAGGTAGACAATCCTAGTTATCACTGCCGTCCTGCTGGCCATCATCTCTATAGTCTCCTCATAGTCTGGCCATGAGAATAGCCAGGAACAAAAGCCATGAGTACTCTTTAAGTACTCGCAAACTACCACTAACAAGTAAATATAGTTCTAGGTTAAAGTGCTAAATCTAAGTTTAACTATAAAGTTAGGGTTGAAACCTAAGCTGAGTTCAGAAGCAAAGAAAGATAAAATAAAGTTCTAGAATCACTTAAGTTGGGAAGCTATTGTCATAAACACAACCCTGTTGTGGTCAAGTCAAAATTCATCATTCATTTCATAAGTTGTTTGGAAAACATCTGACAATGAAACAATATGGCCATTCCAACTATCCATAACCGCGAACGCGGCTATTCGAATAGTTTGACACTCTGCAGAGGTGGTACACTTTCACCACAAGATTCGATACATCTGTCAGGGATAACCCTGAATCATCATACTTAGTATGCAGATAATCAAACATAACCTTCCCTTTACACACCCTAGTATAAGCACCTATCCTATGAGCATGGCCTCCCAACCATGACCATCAATCATCTTGGGCACTGCATAGGTGGACAACATTGAGAGGTAGCCTCAGCTCAAACCTCTCCCGCGAGGGAACTAATACTAATGCATATAAATTTCCAGCTAAGCCTTACGCAATTCAGGTAGTGTGGTCGTACGGTAAATTTGGAATGGTATCGCATCCGAATCCAACCATCAGTTTTATAAAAAGGCTTAAGGCTCATGCCTCAACATTTTTACCATCCTAAACCATTTGTGTTTCTCAACACATGTCAAAACATCTCAATAGAATGACTCATCATTCCAAGGTTTTCATAATTCATTTTCACCAACTGTTCCCATCAAAAGTGACTCAAGTTTTTGATCTACTCTAAACTACTAAGTTAAGAGTGTTCACTAAGGTGGAAAAGATGGGTTAAATCTCATGCCATAGAATGACATCTAAAGGGTTCTAAATAGGTCAAGTTTTATACTCTTTATGCTACCTTCAAAAACAAGTAAAGTACTTTGTGTAAACTAAGGGAGGTAAAACTTGTAAATAAGACTTGGGGTATAATAGTCCAAGTGGTATGACTCAAGTATGCCTATAGCATCTTAACTAGCTTAATTCCAGTGTGCTACAATAGCTTGCCTTGGTTGGTGCCGTGGTTGAACTTTTCTTCTTCTTCTTGGTAGAACTCCTCCTCGATAGCTTGGTTGGTACTGTCGTCTATAAATACATACGGAGTACACAATCACCAAACAATACTTAACTAGTCTAATTAGCACTCTAAGGTATACATTTGATGATTTATTATCATCACAAGCATCACAAGTTTTATTAACTAGTTTCATTCTTTGTAATTCAGAAAAGTAATTTCTACTCATTGAAAATTAACTAAGCTTTAATATTCACCACTTAAAATATGGTATCATGTGGACACATGTCATCACCACATATTCTAACATGTGGGAATGGGATTTAAAGGTTGGATCAATATTACTTTGGTTTAAGTTTATTATTTTATGATTTAAAGTGACTAGAAATGTCTATATAGCATTATTTTGGTACTAGTCCAAAGTCACTGCATGTAAACCTTAATATGATTACATATTCAGATAGGTATGATGAAATGTGAATTTTGAGAGTTGGAATCAACTCAAAACCTATCTTGGTTTATTTTATAAAAATGTTGCAAGTTGCAAATGCTTATGTTTTGTTATTTTTACTAGGAGAGATCTATAACTCTAATTAAATTAAATCCAACGGGCTTCGATAAATAATTTCAATACCTTTCAGAGAAAATTAGTTTCATGCAATTCGGATTTGGCAAATTCTCTGAATTGAAATTCAAACTCAGAGACAGAACTAACTTTAGACTAAAAAGAAAAATCCTAATTCAAACTAACTGGGTCGCGCGGGAAACTCTAACGGGCCGGCCCAGTGTCACTCCGCGACGCGGGGCTCAACTGACAGGGGGTCCACAAGTCAGCGGCTCATAACACGTGAAGCGGTACGGGGCGATGTGGGCCGTTAGATTAGAACTGAGATCTACGGCTGGGGATCGTCGTCGACGACGAACAGGTCGCCGGCGAGCTCGAACCCTAGCGGCTCGGTGGGGGTGCATAGGGGGCGTACCAGGGCTCCAGCGACGATGGCGAGGCGGAAAAATGAACTGGTGGTTGACGACGAGCTCAGGGACGGTCGAGGCAGCTCCGGGGGTGGTCGCAATCAGCGGCGCCCTTCTCCTCTAGAGGCGGCCTGCTCTGGTGCAATTCTGGCGAGCTGCTGCTCCTCTTGCTCCGGCTAGTGTTGTGGGATGGTTAGTGAGGTGAGGGGAGTGAAGTGGTGTGCTTCAACTGGCTAGGGGTGCCCTCCTTTTATAGGCTCGACGGCGAGGCCGAGAGGGATGGGCAGGCGACAGTGATGATATGGCTACGGGCGGCTAGTGGCATGGCTGAGGGTGGCGATCGACAGGTGGTCTCCTGGCGGTGCTCTAGGGACTCAATGCGGGCTTAGGGGCGGTGGTATGTGGTCGGGGTGAGCTAGCGCTCTGAGCGGCAGAGGCGGCGGTGTCCACGGCGAGCGGTGGCTGTGGTGCATTGGGCGGCGAACGGGCGTGTCTGTCGTGTTCCCTGGGTCATGGCGGAGCGGTAGGCGCGGGCTACGGTCGAGCGACGGCTTGTGCATGCGTGCCAGGTGTGGCGCTCTGGCGCGTGCTCGGCATGGTGCGGTGGCACTGGGCGTGGGCTCTCCTCGGTGGTCCACTGCTGGGCTTGGCTCGGGAAGGGGACAGAGGGTGGTGGTGAGGTCCCGGCTACCTCCTAGACATGGCGAGAGAGAGAGAGGTGGTCTACTGGAGCGAGTGCATGGTCGGCCGACGAGGGGTGGGTCGGCATGGCATGGCTTTGCAAATAGGGGGTAGGGATGGGTGCTAATGGCCTGGTTAGACCCTGGGGGACAAAGGGATTAAATGAAGATCATTTGGGGGCAAAACCCTGTAAAAAAAATTAAGCTAGGATTAGGGTGTAAATCATGCCTGCCAAGTGTTTAATGAAATGGCCGCATAAAATAAACTTTTGAATTTTGAAAAGATTTTTGGTGGGTTTTCTAGGAATAAGCTTGAGGCTCTGTGGGTGCTTGGGTTTTGAAAATTGAGCTTGTTTGAGTGGTTTTTGAAATAGTGGGATCTTCCCATATGAAATAGATTTAATTTTAAACTGTCATTTAAAATTAGCATTTGAAAGATTTTTGCAGATCACAAAGTGGGCCTTGGTACCTCATTATGTGTACTATCAAGGGGTGTAAAGATCCACACATTTTTCTGTTAAGTCTTGATTACTAGGAATAGCCAAAGTAGGCATGAGAGTTAAGTTAGCCAAAATGACCATTCACTTCAAATATTCATTTTGAGTTATTTTTCTTTGGGAAAATCTTGGGAATGACTTAGATGGTGTTTATTTCACCTAAGAAACATTTTACAAGCAATGGATCACAGAACCATGGCAATTCAAATCAATTCCAAAATTAAATGCACATACACATGAATGCTTTCATTTTTACTTTGGAAAAGTTTTTGTCAACCCTAATATTTATGATTTGGATCTTGATCAGCTTGGATTAAAGTTTTGGGATGTTACATCGATGAAGTCGGAGTCCTCATCATCGGTGTAGAGGTCCACGGCATCCTCCTCCTGAAAGTCATCATCATTGCTGAGGTAAGAATCCATGTCTCCTTAGATGTCTTAACCCTCCTCTTCTAACTCCTTTGCTCTAAGCTTAGCTTCTTGCTCCTTGACGGTCTGCTCGAGGTCGGCCACCTTCTTGCAAAGACGGGCGATGGTGCGATCCTTCTTCTCGCGCTGGAGGCGAAGAGACTGACGGTCCTTGACAAGCAGTGAGAAAGTCTAGGCCTTTTGGGCAGCAATGGCACGGTTGTGGTTGGCAAACTCCCTAGCATTGTCCAATTCCTTCTGGCGATCGTACAGCAGGAATTCAAGGTTCTCCACTTGACGCTTCAGCTCTAGGTGACTTGGCATCTCTATCGGCATTCCCATGAAGTCACGTCTTGCATAGTGAGCAAAATGGGTTCCTTGGATTTGGTTGACGCTAAGGGCACATAGACGTGCGAGAGCTTCATGCATTTCCATGGCTAATGCATCTAGCCAGTTGTTCTCTCTTACAGAGAACTGGATTCTCCCAAAGGTTGGTGCTTCAATGCTTCCTCTAAGATCAGCGGTGACGAGCCACTGCAAATCTCCTCCTAGGGGTCCAGGAATTTGAGCTCCAAGAAACTCCGGATGTGGGTGTCCCAGTAACTCCGACAGTGAATCTAGGTCCCTCTCGAAGATCAGCTGGCCTCCATTGCCCAACTGGTAGAACTTGCTAAAATGAGTCTCCATCTACAAGAATTAAGGATGAGGAAGTTAGTGAAGTGATCAAGTGTGTCAAATTTTAAGTAGTAATGTAAGAATTTGAGGAACATGAATTTTTGAGAAAGAGTGAGTCCATAAGGATAAGAGAGGAGATAGTTTTTCATAAATACTCACTTTGGTTTTCAAACTAAGTTTTTGTTTGGACGTTAACTAGGGTCTCCTATGGTCAGGATGGCTCTGACACCAACTTGTCAACACCCGGAATTTTTAATCCTAGATGCCCGTTATGCCATACCTCGCAATCCCAGGATTACCATTTTAGCGAGACATAACGGATTGGATATCACAGTACATCATCCATTACAAACCATACATAAGGTCTTACACAAATAAGGAATGGAAATAAAAGATAAGCCCTCATAGATGCCCGTTATTCCATACTATCTCCTCTCATGATCAAGTCTTTAATACAACAAGCAGTGGAAATAAAAGATAAGCGTAGCGGTGGGGTCCATCTTCAGGGGCACATGCAATGCTGACGAAGGCAGATCCTAGTTATCATAGCCGTCCTGCTGGCCATCATCTCTGTAGTCTCCTTCATAGTCTGGCCATGAGAATAGCCAGGAACAAAAGCCATGAGTACTCTTTAAGTACTCGCAAACTACCACTAACAAGTAAATATAGTTCTAGGTTAAAGTGCTAAATCTAAGTTTAACTATAAAGTTAGGGTCGAAACCTAAGCTGAGTTCAGAAGCAAAGAAAGATAAAATAAAGTTCTAGAATCACTTAAGTTGGGAAGCTATTGTCATAAACACAACCCTGTTGTGGTCAAGTCAAAATTCATCATTCATTTCATAAGTTGTTTGGAAAACATTTGACAATGAAACAGTATGGCCATTCCAACTATCCATAACCGCGAACGCGGCTATTCGAATAGTTTGACACTCTGCAGAGGTGGTACACTTTCACCACAAGATTCGATACATCTGTCAGGGATAACCTTGAATCATCATACTTAGTATGCAGATAATCAAACGTAACCTTTCCTTTACACACCCTAGTATAAGCACCTCTCCTATGAGCATGGCCTCCCAACCATGACCATCTGTCATATTGGGCAATGCATAGGTGGACAACATTGAGAGGTAGCCTCAGCTCAAACCTGTCCTACGAGGGAACTAATACTAATGCATATAAACTTCCGGCTAAGCCTTACCCAATTCAGGTATTGTGGTTGTACGGTAAATTTGGAATGGTATCGCATCAGAATCCAACCATCAGTTTTGTAAAAGGGTCAAGGCTCATGCCTCAACATTTTCATCATCATAAACCATTTGTGTTTCTCAACACATGTCAAAACATCTCAATAGAATGACTCATCATACTAAGGTTTTCATAATTCATTTTCACCAAGTGTTCCCATCTAAAGTGACTCAGTTTTTATTTACTCTAAACTACGAAGTTAAGAGTGTTCACTAAGGAGGAAAGATGGGATCAATCTCATGCCATAGAATTACATCTAAAGTTATCTAGATAGGTAAAGTTTTATGCTCTTTATGCTACCTTCAAAACAAGTAAAGGACTTTGGTAAAGTAAAGGAAGTAAAGCTTGGAAATAATACTTGGGGTAAGTAATAGTCAAAGTGGTATAACCAAAGCATGCCTAGTGCATCTTGCTCAGATTATCTAGCTTAATTCTAGCTTGCTAAGCAATATACTTGCAAGTGTTAGCTTGCATTGTTAATGATGGCTTGCCTTGTGCAGTGCAGTGGTTGAAGTTTTCTTCCTCCTCTTGATAGCACTCCTCCTCCTCGAAAGCTTGGTCGGTACTATCGTCTATAAATACATACGGAAGACACAATCATCAAACAAGACTTAAGTAGTATACTTAGCACACTAAGGCACACATTTTAATGATCTATTATCATCACAAGCATCACAAGATTTTATTAACTAGTTTCATTCCTTTTATTTAAGAAAAGTAATTTCTACTCATTGAAAATAACTAAGATTTAATATTCACCACCTAAAATATGGGATCATGTGGAAACATGTCCTCACCACATATTCTCACATGTGGTAATGTGATTTAAGTGTTGGATCACATTTACTTAAGTTTAAGTTTATTATTTAATGATTTAAAGTGACTAGAAATGCCTATATAGCATTATTTTGGTATTAGTCCAAAGTCACTGCATGTAAACCTTAATATTATTACATATTTAGATAGTTATGGTTAAATGTGATTTTTGAGAGTTGGAATCAACTCAAAATCTATCATGGTTGATTTTATAAAAATGTTTGAATGTGCAAATGCTTCTGTCTTGTTATTTTTACTAGGAGAGATCTCTAACTCAAAATGAATTAAATCCAACGGGCTTGGATAGATCCTTTCAGAAGATTTCCATCACAATTGGAATCACTCCATTTGGATTTGTAAATCTCTCTGAAATGATTTTCAAACTAGGGGACAGAACTAAGTTCAAACCTAAATAGAAAAACCTAAATTTGAATTCGTGGGCTACTGCGGGAAGTAAAATGGGCCGGCCCAGTGGCACTCCGCGGCGCAGAGAACAACTGACAGGGGGGTCCACATGTCAGCGGCTCTTTAAACGCGAAGCGGTACGGGGCAACGTGGACCGTGTGATTAAAAGTGAGATCTACGGCTGAGGAGTGTCATCTCCGGCGAACAGGTCGCCGGCGAGAACTAACGCTAGCGGCTCGGTGGGGGTGCATAGGGGGCATACCAGGGCTCCAGCTACTACGGTGATGGGGGCGATCGAACGTGCTGTCGACGACGGACTCAGAGGTGGTCGTGGCAACTCCTGGGGTGGACGAAATCGACGGCGCCTTCTCCTCCTCTGCAGTGGGCTCCTCCGGCTAAATTCCGGTGAACTATGGCTCGAGCGGCTCCGGCGAGAGGTGGGGAAGGATCAGGATAAGAGGGGAGTGGAATAGTGTGAGTAGTTTGTGCTAGGGAGGGATCCTTTTATAGGGCGGCGAGGGGATCGAGCGGCATGACGGTGAGCTCGTTGGTGACGCTGATACAGGCGGCTAGAGGTATGGGAGGCGTAGGCGGACGGTGGCCTACTTCCTGGCGATGCTCTACGGCGTTAATGCGCGGCTAGGGGCGGTGGCGTTTGGTCAGGAGCGTCCCGCGCTCTGGGAGACAGAGGCGATGCTCGACGTGGCGCATGGTGACTGTGGGTCGCGCGGCGGCGCACGACCATGTCTGGCGGGGTGCTGGGGTCGAGGCGGAGTGGCGTGCGGGATTTGATGTCCAGTGGCGGTCTGCTGCGTGCTGGGGACGATCGCGCTCTGTCGCACGCTGATCACGGCGCAGAGAGAATGGACGGCTTTGCTGGGGTGTGGTCCAGGGCCTGGGGGTGATCGAAGGGTGGAAAAGGGGCAGTGGTAGCGTTAGGCGGAACTAGTAATGGCGCTGGAATGGCGCGGCGTGGTCTGTGGCGCTCTGTCCACGATCGGCCGGCGGCGACCACAAAGTGGCGGCGCTCCACTGCTACTGCGGCTTAGGGGTAGGCCGGTGATCACTTGGTTGGACTCAGGGGGGACAAGGGAGTGTAGAGGGGGTCAAATGGGGGACAATGCATTAAGTACAAACAGTAATAGTTAGGCAGTTTATTTTCTGCATGCCACCTGTTCGACACAATGGCCGCATGAGAAAAGTTTTTGAATTTTTTGTTGAATTTTGGTGGAGTTGCTAGACACATGCTTAAGCCTCTGTGGTTGCTTGGGTTTTGAAAATGGATCTCATTTGAGTGGTTTTTGAATAATTGGGATCTTCTCATATGAACTACATTGAAATTTCAATTGCCATTTAAATTTTAGTGTTTGAATGTTTTTGGCAGATCATAAAGTGGGCCCTGGTACACTACTACATGTACTAGCAAGGGGTGCAAAGATCCATATTTGTTTATGTTAAGAATTGAGTCCTTGGAATAGCCAAAGTAGGCATGTTAGTTAAAATGGCACGAAAGACCATTTCTTTCTTTTATTCATGTTGATTTGTTTTTCTTTGGGGATTTGTTTGGGAATGATCTGGATGATATTTATTTCACCTAAGAATCATTTTAAAAGGAATGGATCACTTAATCATGGAAATTCAAAATAACTCCTATTTAAATGCACACACATATGAATGCTTTAATATTTTTAATTGGAAACGTTTTTGTTAACTCTAAATTTGATGATTTGGATCTTGATCACTTGGATTAGAGTTTTGGGATGTTAAAAAAACAATTTTGTTTGCAGCTGCACCTGCCTAATTACTCATAGACAAGAATGGGTGATAAATCATAACATAACCCTACCTCTTACTCAGATTGTAGTAAGTTGATGCACATGTGTTGTCTCGGTAATTCCAAATATTTGATGTGTTTAGGGGCGGGGTAGTTCATTGATTATGTGGTAAATTTTTGAACGGTATAAGCTCAAAATTCATGACCCAAAAAGTTGTCATCCTATGCCATTGTCCATGTTTAATTTTATGAGCAGAATTTGTTTTCTATTTTTGTGTATTTTGGTCGTTCATGGTTATTTTGCCATTATGTACCGTTGTGCTATTATAAAAACAATATTAGAAATTATTGTGTTATTTTGAAAGTATAGACCTTAAATCGTCCGTGTAGTGCGCATATCTGATAGAGCATTAATTACATCACCGGATGATGTTGGTCAGTTCAATGGTTGCGTTATATCTCCTTATTCTTCTCTATTAACTTATCAGTATTTTTATTGTAATTGACAAGAGAGCTATCTGGAGTGTCCTATACTAAGAGAAAATGGTTCATATCTAGCCTTTGTTGGTTAACCATTACTTAAATAACTGTATTTTTCAAATTAAGGTTCTATATATTATAGGACTATTGATGCAAATCTACGTGTTATAGCAAATGCCTGAATCATCAAAGTGTTTTTTATATTTCATATCTTCTATAGACCTACAATAGCTTATTTATGTGCCAAATTCATAGTGATCTGGTTTGGTTGGGAGTGATAAATACTCGGTTTCTAGATACCAGACTAGGATAGATAGTGTTTCAATTCTAATATTTTGTTTGCTAATTTACCGAATCCGACGAGTCGGGCTTGTAAAGTAGCTTTTATGAGAATAATGTCGCAAACATTTACGCCTTATAACTGTAGAAACTTTGTTTTTTCTGTCTAACCACGTTGGAATTTTTTAGTCGCACATGACATTTCAGAGAAAGTGTCACATATACTAAATCCAAAGAAGTTTCTCCACTACCTTCGCGATTACAAAAATGAGCATGAATTATGGATATTACTCAAGATTTGGTGTTTCTCTAAGATATTAGAAGTGTGTTAAGATCAAGCTATCAGTCTAAGCAATTTAGTGGTTTACACACCACCAAACTGCTCCTCTCTTGCAGTCTACGACAACATGGATCATGATATAATCAAAGTTAATGTAGGAATTGTATAGTTAAGCATTTTAGATTTGCTCTAAATTTTGTAAGCACTACACCACTTTGTATTTTCCTTTCCTCTTTTAACTCTCCTTTATTTAGCCACAAGTATTTTGTACATTAATATCTTTAAATAGCATTTTGTTGTGGTTAGAGCTCATACACAAATTCAAGATTTATAATTCATTAAGCTTAATTATTTCCAACTTTGTTTATCTATATTGAATACATCTTGGATTTGTTCATCCAGGTATTATTGTTTCATATATGGAGTAGTATATGGACAGCTCCTGTAACATGGGAAGTGCATCGTGAGCTCAGTAGAATGACAGTACGTCAAACAAGAAATTGGATAAGTGAATATTCCCAATGATGTGGTAAGGTGATTCCTTTATTCTAAGCTATAATTAACTTGGCCTGTTGAATATTTTAAACTATTTTCAATCATTTGTATAATAATCTGTTCGGTAACCAAATATTTTGGATAACCTGTTGCGGCATCTACAAATATTGTAGTATTTATATATGCATACTACTTAAGGAAAAGTTGCATGATAATTATGTTTAGAGTTACATACAGAACAGTAATCTCTAGAGAAGGAATAAGTATCAACACAATTTGATCTACATAACGCAAAATGACTCCCTGCCTCTAAAAAAGGCTTGCAATGAAAATATTTAATGTTAACAAAGATGTAAAGGCTAAAGTAAAGTCCGCCCGCATAATACTATTACGTGTACATGTTTCTGTAGAAACAAAGAAGGAATTTATTTTTCATGGTCAACGTAAATTGCATACAGAATATTAAAAAGGATACCCGCCTATTTACACGGGCTACTGTTCTAGTTATAAAATAAATGTAATATAAGCCATTTTTCCATCCCGTGACTAGGACATTTCATTACGGCTTCTTTCATCCTTTCTCATGCAAGCGCTAGTGGCTGGCGATCTTCTTGTCTAAAGCTTGTAATGTTGGATCTTAGTTGCATAGTTTTAGTTAGGGCAAAAATTTAGTTATAAACATATTAGTGCATTCCTTCCAAGATTTAATAGTGCCCTTAGATAGAGCTAGCAACGAGTCCTTAGTCTTTCCTCTAAGAGAGAAAGGAAACAACCTTAATATAACAAAATTTGGATCTACATCCTTAATACGCATCATGTCGCAAATTTCAGTAAAAGTATTTAAGTGCAAACCTGAATCCTCTGAAGATGAGCCTCCAAATTGGTTTTGCTAAACCAAACTTAAAAGGTTAGGCTTAATTTCATATGTTTCCGCATCAACAATAGGCTGAGTGATAGGTGCACAAATAAAATCATCGGTGGGGGTAGCATACTCCCCATGTCTCTTTTAAGCCATGGCTCTTTATATTTTTGGTATTTTCAAGTAAATCAACAAATAACAAGTAAATAATTTTGTTGGGTTTTCAAATAGATAACTAGAAAGTAAACTAACAACAAGAATAAAACTACAAACAATAATAAAACTAAAAACAATGTCTCTAGTGACCTCACTAGGATAGAGAAATTGATTCCCCGGCAACGGTGGCAGAAAAAGGGTTGATACCTTCGATCGGGATTCACGGATGTAGTATAATAGCTTTTTCCCTAGATGATCTAGGTTTAATCGAACCTTGAAAATCAATGCTAAAAGGAAATAAAAAGGACATGTCTACAAGACTTTGTTTCTTTGTTTTACCTTTGTTTACCGGACCAATCTTGTTTACTTTTATAGTGGGTTTAATCAATGGATGGAGATAGGCTAGGGTTGAAGATCCACCTGAAGCTGCACTTCATATGGGCTAAAGGATAATAATAAGCACAGTCATGTGTAAAGTTTTGGTAGTGATAATGTCTTGTGGGCGACACATCCTAATATACTAGAGCCCATGTGATGCAGCGGGCATAGCAAAAGTGTTTTAATCCAATCCAGTGCACCACAAAGCAACGGGATACAAACGATTATTAAGTGTAAAACACAAATCAAATCATTAAGTGGTGATGTTGTTGTGATCCTGAATGGGTCGCTAAGCAAAGACCATACTACCCTTTCTGTCACCGGCTTCCTATGAGATCACGGCTAGCCAAGTATCTCGTCTTTATCAATCCATGGGATCTTGGGTACCTACAAGTCCATAGATCGAGAGAAGAGACAAAGAAACAAAAGATACAAATCACTATTTCAAACAATACACAATGCTCCCATGAATTGGATGCACATAATCGTTGCGAGGTTTCTCCCCAACCCGTAGCCCGTGAGGACTACTCACTCATAACAATAAGATCAAGGATAGAAAACATTGTGCAAAATACTTAGATTGAAATCAAATATTCTTACAATGGTCGCCGAATCACACGGAGATCTAAAGTACAAAGCAATGGCTATGGCTAATGGAGGGGATGGATGATGGATGGATGAACAATGGCGTGGGTCTCATTTGGTGGTGTTGTGATGCAATCTGGGAATGGCGGCCCTTTACGCGGCGGCTAAGACCTCAAAATATATAGGCGTCTTTGCGAAAGCAATAGGGTTTGACAAGATGGAGCTGCCGCCACATGGTACAGGCAGATGGTACGGGCGGGCCCTACCCGTACTAGTGGTCATTACAGCTTCTAGCGCCTGGAATTAGCTCCACAATTACTTTGTTGTGTGGACTTCCTCAAAAACCTTCATTATGACTCCTGATTTCGCATTAAAATGTGTGATTTCCTGCAAAACACAATTCAAAGAAAGTTTTTGTATAGCTTTGCAATTATTAGTCATTAGTGGAAATGATTGAGAGTTTCTTGCCAATTGATTGACTAAAAACTATGTTTAAACGCGGTGGAATATGGCTATTTTTGGAGCCATCAGACCATGTTTTCCTCGACTGTAGGTATCACCAATCACTCGCCGGCATTGGCAGAGGATCAATGATCTGATCCTTTATCGGATGTCGTGAGTGTACTGGAGGGGAACATCGTTCACAGCTGGAATCTCCTGACCCGCTCTCGCCGCATCTTCAAGCACCTTCATGTGGAGATTTTCGCCAAGAAGGATGTTCCTACAGATCTCAACGACCTCACAAGCATTTTCAATGCCGAGCCGAACCCCCTTATTAGCTATAGCTTGATCCAAGATAAGAGCGGTGCCGAAAGCTCGATGGCCTTGACACACGGTGAAAATGTCGACTAGGAGAAGGTTAGCTCCTCTTTCCCAATCAACAACGCAGGCAAATAGGTCTACCTCAAGACTTATTTTAAGAAAGCCAAGAAATTCTCTAAGTTGCACCTTGCTATGGTTGTGGAATAAGATGCTTCTTCCGCTAAAGCTTTAGCTAACACCCCTTCTGTTGGTGCTACTACTACTGCCAGTGATGTCGCTTAGTCCTTAGCCGTAGTTTATTTATGTGTGAACTCTTTGTAATGAATTATCCCATATGTATATATTTTGGTTTAGGAACTTGGGAAACACTTCACTTTTGTTTCCTTGAATCTTCACCTAAGTTTTTAATATTATGTTCTTCCGGTGAATCTTCTCACTGAATTTTGCTTTGCCTTCGTCCCTTAAGAAAATATCTATCTCAACCAATCCTTTGGATGCTCTAGGTCCTCCGGGTTAACAAGTGTCACAAATAGAGGCAAGTGCACCCGCAAATGTTAATATTGTCACTCGATTTATTGATCCTCCACTGTACACTGACAAAATCCATCTATTAAAGCAATTGGAGGATGAACTTCGGGTTATAAAGGCCCAAATGGATGTATCCAACTCCAAGTCGAAAAAGGCCATGGAGTACGAGGCATATTTGCCAGAAGAGATTTCCAAGGAGAGCGAGAGAATGCTATGTAAGTTTATCGCAAAGCTCCTGACATAGGTATACCCTATAAGTATTCGAGTTTAGCATATATGGTCCAGATATGGTAGAAGCCCACGGCGTTGCCAAGGACCAATGAAGAATTCAGGTGACCCACGGACTCTCCGATTGCTTGCAACGCAAGAAGAAGCTTAAGATAGAAACTTCAAAGGGACGAACCCTAATCTGTAACCGACTCGACCTGCTACCCGAGACCTAGCCTATCTATATAAAGGCTAGGAGGGGGCGGCGAGGAGGACAATCACAACCCTTGCCAGATTGCATTGATAATTCCAAGAGCACACAAGCAGGAGTAGGGACATCTACAAGCCCTGAACCTGGGTAAACCTTGCATCCCTGTGTGCTTGTTTGCTAGCCGATTGATGCCTCCAGCGCTCCCTTCTTCTCTAAAACCCAAGTCCATAACAATGGGCATTGACGAGTTGAACCCTCGACAATTGGCGCCGTCTATGGGAATTGGGAGTGTTGATGTCGCGGCTTCTTCGGCCCCGTCAACCGTGATCTACAACTCTGCAACAGCGGAGATTCACCAGCTCTTCGGCGCTTTTGACTTCACCGTCCACATGCCGGCCACTCGCCCGGCTTTTGAGCCTATGGGCGATGGGATCAGCCTAGCGATTGGGAGCTTCCGCTTCCAGGTCGGTCAACTGGGCATGCTTCGCATGCCTGACCAGCCGACCGCACCCGCGATTGCTCCCGCATCGTGGTTTTCGCCACCAATCGGCACCCTCAGCGAGCTTAACGCCTCGGCAACAACTGGGAGCACGGACAACGGCAGCAGTCACGTATCCGATCTGGGTGGCCTAGCCATAGAAGATGGAGCCTACGGCTCCATATCTGAAAGTTGTGGGAGCAACAACTTCCCAAACCACTTCATGTGCACCGTCATCAACACGAGCGACACCGGCACCAGCACTAGACCGACCAACGGCGGTATAGCAGTCACAAATGGTGGCCCCACCAATGGTGCGCCCACCAATAACGGGACAGGAGGAGACCTGCACCTCATGATGAATGAGAACACCGGCGAGCGTATGCTGATCAAGCTCAACGACAACGAGTGGGCCCGCTGTCGAGAAGCTCTATGGGGCAATCCTCTACCCCCAACACCGCGCTGGACATGCTAATGGGATACCATGGGCTTCTGAAGGAAGAATTCAAGCGCTAGCAGCAGGTGATCGTGCAACTCGAGGCACAAAGAAAGGCGGCGGACGATTCGAGCCTTCGGCGAGCTGGGCTCTCCTCCCACGAATGATCCTGCTCCAAAGGCAACGAGTACCTGGCCAACAAAAGGCTATCTCGACTGGCCCACCTCACCGAACAAGAGCACGTCGAAGTTGCGAAAGTCCTCGACTTCAGCTCTATGATGGTGGATACGCGGGGCAACATGCTCCCAAATACGCCGCAAGCTACGCTGATAGCGGCCACCATGTACCTCCTCAACAACCAGCCACCGACTGGAGACCCGCGAGCTGCCATGTACCGATCTACGATCGCGGGCCTGGGGCTAATCAAGGCCGCCCTCGATAAAGAACCAACACCAGAGTCAAAGAAAAGCAAGGCTCTGGACAAATACTGCTACTCGTACTCCTCCAGTGACGACAGTCATGATCTGTCACGGCAACGTCGCTCACCGGCGGCATGACCACGACTAAAACACGCGTGATGACATCACGCAGTGCAAGGTCGACAAGATGCGGGCAAGGCGTGCTCGTTCGACTGACTTGGAAGAAGACAAGACGGAGCTCTGCGGCGCCAGATGCTTCAGTAGGGCTATCAGGAAAAAGTGAATGCCTAAGGGGTTCAAACTCCCGTCGGAGAACCCAAAATTTGAAGGCCTGCAGGACCCGAAAATCTGGTTGGAGGACCACATCTCCTCCGTCAGACTGCACGGCGGGAGTCAAAGCATGGCCATGCAATGCCTACAGCTGTAGCTACAGGGCACCGCTCGCGCATGGCTCAACAACCTCCTGTGCGGATCCATTGGCATCGAGGAAGAGCTGGTCTACAATTTTGTGCGCAACTTCAAGAGCACTTACAAAAGGCCCGCATCAATCGAAGAACTGAGAAGCTACCAGCAAAGGTCTGGTGAGTCTGCGCTCGTACATCCAGAGGTGTTCCATCATCAAGAACTCCGCAAAAAACATCTCGGAGGACCGCGCAATCGACGCGTTCAACAGCGTCGTTCGCCGTATAGAGGTCCGAGAGGATATGGGTTGTTCGAAGCCAAAAACGATCGACCACCTGATGGAAATCACGAATCGGTGGGCTGATGGAGAAGATTCGATGAAAAACCGCACCTACTCCGACGATGACGATGACCTCGGGCGCAGACGCGACCGCTGAGGCAAACATCGAATGCGCGTCTACGAGGACCACGATGAAGTCAATATGGTCGCAGCCAGCTACGCCGACAAACGCGACGACAACCGCAACAGCGGATATCGCAATGGTGGATACCACAACAGCAGGAAAACCACACAGGTGTGGCAGCACCGCACTAGCGAAGAGGCACCCGCAACATCTATCCAAGACAAACTATCTGGACCATGCAACATGCACTTCTACATCGACAAGCACGACGGCAAGAAAAAATCCAGCCACCTTCTCAAGGATTGTCGCGAGTTCCTCAAACTCCACGAGGGCCTGGCCCAGATGAATCGTGACACGATCAACAGGGGCTATGGAGCGGCCCTAGGCGATGTGGCACATGGAGCTTCGCCACCACCGCCCGGGCCACCACCACCTGCGGCTGCACCAGTCCAACATCATGGAGGAGAGCCGTACCCATGAGCTATGGGCAACATGGGGATGATCCAAAAAGGGCGCCCCTCCAATCGAGTGCAGAAGGCAATCACTCGCCAAGTCAATTTGGCGATAAACTCCCTACCTTCCACCAATGAGTACCTCAGTGGAAGCGACTCCTGCATCACCTTCCACAAGCGCGATGACCCACGCCAAGTTCCTGGTCTAGGACACTATTTCCTCAAACTCGAGGCACAGATCGGGGGCTTTCATATGAGTTGCGTATTAATGGACGGCGGGAGCGGCAACAACCTCATGTTCGCGAGTACCTTGCATGCGATGAGGATCCCTCTGACTTGTCTGGAAGTTTCAGACATGATGTTCGACGGCATCGTCCCAGGGAAGGGCGTATATCCCCTGGGCAAAATCAACCTCGACGTCTTCTTCGGCACACCGAAAAACTTTCGGTGAGAGCGCATCGACTTTGAAGTTGTCGACTGGCCCTCACAATACCACTGCATCCTTATACGTGTCGCGTTCGCTAGGTTCATGGCAGTGCCGCACTACGCCTTCCTGCAGATGAAAATGCCAGGTCCAAACAGCGTCATCACAATCAATGGAAGCTTCGAGAGGTTCAACATCTGCAACAGGGAATTCAACAGAATCTCCTAGTCCTTCGGCATGCAGGAGGAACTCACAAGATTGAAGGAGTCGACAAACGATAGTCTGCCTCAACTGAGCAGGCCAAGTTCACCCGACCTGTCCTTCGACTCGTCGGTACACACGAAGAAAGTCTAGGTCCACCCAACGGACCCGACCAAGACAGCCCTCATCGCCAACAACTTGAGTCCCGCATAGGAACTCGTGCTCATCAAATTCCTCCATGAGCACTGGGAAATCTTCGCTTGGTGTCCTGCGGACATGCCAGGAGTTCCTAGGGAATTCGCCGAGCACTCACTCAACGTGAATCCAGATGAGCAAAAGCAGTCGGTATGGAGATCAACAGACTCCTCGACGCAAACTTTATACGTGAGATCAAGGAAATCACCTGGCTCGCTAACACAGTGATGGTACCTAAAAAAGATACGGATATCCTGCGGATGTGCGTAGACTTCACCTCCTTAAATAAGCACTGCCCAAAGGATCACTTCCTGTTACCACAGATCGATCAAACCATCGACTCCACCGCAGGATGCGAGCGCCTCTGCTTCCTCGACGCCTACTCAGGCTACAATCAGATTCGAATGAAGAAGGAAGGTAAGGATAAAACAACATTTACAACACCCTTTGGTGTGTTCTACTACAACATGTTGCCTTTCGGGCTAAAAAACGCAGGAGCCACCTATCAACGGTGCATGTAGGCTTGCCTCAAGAACCAACTTGGTCGCAATATCCAAGTCTACATTGACGACATAGTCATCAAAACAAAAGAGGAAGCCACGTTAATCGACGATCTCCGCGAGACCTTCACCAACCTCGACCGCTACCGAATCAAGCTCAATCCGGACAAATACACCTTCGGCGTGCCATCTGGGCAATTACTTGGGTATCTCATCTCTACGAGAGGGATCGAGGCAAACCCGAATAAAATGAAGGCCATACTGGCCATGGAGAAGCTGAAGATCGTAAGGCGTCCAGCAGCTCGCTGGACAAATCACGGCGCTCAATCGATTCATCAGTCGAATGGACGAAAAGGCACTGCACTTCTACCAACTCCTCCAGAAAGATGACAAGTTCGAATGGACAGACGAGGCACAAGAAGCATTCGAAGATCTCAAGTGTCTACTGTCCACCTCGCTAGTACTGGTGATGCCTCGTGAAAAGGAACCACTGCTGCTCTACATCTCTTCCACCAACCAGGTGAACAGCTCGGTGCTCTTGGTGGAACGAGCCGAAGAAAATAAGGTCCACGGGGTCCAATGCCCAGTATACTACCTCAGCAAGGTGCTCACCCCAACAAAGCAGCGGTACCCGCAATACCAGAAGCTAGTATATGGCGTCTTCATGACAGCCAGGCGACTGCGCCACTACTTCCAGGAGCACCCAATCATGGTGGTAAACGACGCCCCGCTCGGGCATATACTCAACAATCCCGACGTCACTGGACAAGTCACGCTCTGGGGAATAGAACTGTCTCCACGAGACATCACATACAAGAAGCGCGATGCGATTAAATCACAAGTTCTCCTAGATTTCGGCATGCACTGGATGGAGAACCAGCTCCCCGACAAGCCGGACATGTCCTATCTTTGGACAATGCACTTCGACGGATCCAAGCGAAAGGACGGAGCTGGCGCATGTGTGATACTAACATCACCCAAGGAGACAAGATGAAATATATACTACGAATGTAGTTCACCGCCTCAAATAACGAAGCCAAATACGAAGCCTTAATCCATGGGATGCAGATGGTGAAAGCCTGTGGCACCAAGAGGCTCATCATCTATGGCGACTCCAAGCTGGTGGTCGATCAAACGATGCACGAGTGCGACGCACTGAGCGACAACATGATCGCCTATAGCAACCTCTACGAGACACTCGAGGGATACTTTGACGGATGCAAGCTGCAACACGTGGGCCGCGAAAGCAACGAAGAGGCGGATCTACTTGCCAACATTGGCTCCACCTGTGCCCCATACCACTTGGGGTATTCCTCGAGCGCATCTGCGAGCGCTCCATCGAGCCCAAATCTCCAGAGAAGAAAGCAAGCACATCAACGGACTCAGGGACTATGCCACCCAACGAGCCAATGACTCTCGACGACATGGAGCTCGATACAGGACTCAAAGGACCAATGGACGTCATGATGATCGAGCCATCTTGGACACAACCCTACATCACATATCTACTCAGCAAGAGGCTGCCAAATGACCCGACTGATGCACGACAAATCGCGTGATGATCCAAGGCATTCGCCCTCATCAACAGTGAACTGTACAAGCGCAACATCATAGGAGTACTTTAGCAGTGCTTCTCCAATGGGGACGGAAGGGCCGTCCTCCTCGACATACATGAAGGCACTTGCGGACACCATGCTGGCAGTCGTGCCCTCGTCGCCAAAGCTCTGCGAGCTGCATTCTACTGGCCAACGGCCATGCGCGATGCCAAGGACATCGTCCAGCGCTGCAACACTTGCCAGCGAGTTGCGGACAAACCACACTCACCTGGCGTGGAACTCAGGCCAATACCATTGGCTTGGCCCTTCGCACAATGGGGACTCGACATGGTCGGAAAGCTCCCAAAGTCCTCGTGAGGAGGTTACATCTACCTCTTAGTCGCGGTCAACAAATTCACCAAGTGGATCAAGGCCATGCCGGTGACAAATCAATCAGGGGTGAGCGCTGTCAAGTTCTTCGAGTCCATTGTCTACCGCTTTGGAGTACCACATAGCATCATCACGGACAATGGGATGAACTTCACCTCCAAGGAGTTCTAGGAGTTCTATGAAAGCCTGGGAATCAACATAAGCTACGCCTCGGTGGGTCATCCGAAGACCAACGGTCAAGTCGAAAAGGCCAACGACCTCGTCTGTGGTGGAATCAAGAAGCGACTCCTCCGTCCACTCGAACAAGCCGCTGGATGCTGGCCAGACGAGCTGCAATCCGTACTGTGGAGCTTGCGCACAACTCCAAACAGCGCCACGGGATACACTCCATTCTTCATGGTGCACGGCGCTGAAGAGGTGCTACCCGCAAAGGTACGCTACAAATCCCCACGGGTGGTTGCATACAGCGAGAATGAGTCAACTCTCGCACTCGAAGACTCCATTGACCTCCTTGACGAGGCACGTGAGATAGCAGCGGAGAGATCAACGATCTACCAGTTGAGCCTCCGCAACTACCACAGCAGAAGGTACGCCCCAGTTCCTTCGTCGAAGGAGACCTGGTCCTACGACTGAAGCAACAAGGGCATCTCAAGCTCGAGTCCCATTGGGAAGGACCTTACATGATCACAGAAGTAATCCCAGGTGGCGCCTACCGCCTTAAAGATTTCAAGAGCGGAGTCGCATACTCCAACCCTTGAAACGTCTCGCAGCTGCGTCATTTCTACCCCTAGTCGTTTTTACATTACAAACAAGGCTATTCAGTCAGGCTACTTAGCCACACATTGTACCTCGTACTATTCTGCGAATAAATAAAGCTAAGTGCCCCAAAACTCTGTGTCTTTTCCTATTTTCTTGCAATTTCATCACTCGGGGGCTGCGCCACCCTTTACACTTTCATTCTACGAACAAATCGCAATATCCTGAGTAGCTGACACATTATCAATCGAACCCTTGATAAACACCAACCCAGTTGCAACGCACCTGACAGGTTGGCAAGGTGCTGAGATAAACACAAGTCAGGCTAATGAAAAGGAACTATAGAGTAAAATACACTCGAAAAATATACAAGCTAGCAAGCTCTTTACATATCAATGGGTACTAAATACACCCAACACAATTACACGATCTTTACAACACTCATACATCTATGTGCAGGATACAAAATACGCTACTGCTGCAGAAGATGAACATTCGTCTTCTCTTCAAAGAAGTCGATGATATCCTCAGCCGGCCGATCAATCGCTTGGTAGTTTGGCACCATATTCCAAGTCATCCCTTCTGGTGGCGGCTGCCCAGCAGCAACGGACGCTATGTCCACATTTGGCCGATGCAGCCGCACCAGCGATAGGGCAGCCTTCGCACCTGCAATCAGTTGCTGATGCACGCACTCGTGTACCACGCTTATTTCTTGAAACTTTGCTAGAAGAGCCAACATGCTTGAAGGGACGGCATCCAACGGAAACATCATCTAGTAAATGTGCCTAAGACACGACTGCGCCTTCTTCAAGCATTGGAGCACTCGAGAAGAACTATCCTGCAGGGTCGCCAGCGCGACTGCACGGTCATGCTCCACCCAAAAATACCCACTCGCCTCCAGCTGCTTGGGTCAGGTTGTTCATTCGAATGGCCACCCGGTCCTTCTCATCCTGCGGATGACGAGCGCTAATAACTAAACCAAGCAAGCAACAAAGTATGAAGACAAGGCATCACCGCGACTCACTAAAAGAAAAGATGAGAAGGCAGAAAGCTAACATTTAAATTACTCATTCAATTGCGCCACTTCCTCCAAGAGATACTTCTCACAGGCGGTGGCCTTCTCAGCCTTTGACTTCCACACATCCGTGTTACCGCGGACGATGGGCAACGCACGCTCCAGCTGCTTGATGCGATCGCGCAGTCGCGAAAGCAACGACAACTCCTCCACCTTTGAACGCGTATGCACCGTGGTTTCGTCGGTGGGAGGAGAATCATGAGGACCACTCGAAGGACCCTAGGTACAATCAAGCAAGAGGCAAATGAGACTCATCACACATCGATAAACAGAGGACCGCATTCAAATTCGATAAAATGTCAAGGGAACACCCCCCACAAAAGCATGGTTCAGACAAAAGGCTAAGCTACAGCTATTACACATGGCGACTAAGGAGCATTCTGCTTCTTCGACTTTGACTTTGACTTCGGGGGATTCATCGCATCCATGGCAGTCTCCGCTGCCACGGACTTGCTGGTGGCAGCCCTAGATGCCAAGGTCTTCGCTGCCTTTGCTCGCCGCCGCTCATCAGAGTATTTGCAACGGTCTCGATAAGCTGAGGCATGTACTTACGGTGAGTACTAGCGAAGGGATCAAACACTACCTGCTGGCCTCCGGTGTCGACATGCATCGCCTCGAAGATCGCGACGGGATCCAACTCCACGCCATGGGCTTGCACCATCGCAAGTGCCTTGGTGGCGGTGACAGACCGCTGGGAGTTCCTAAATTCCATGGGAATACCTCTAGTGAAGGATTCCACCAGGTCATCAAGATCGTCGATTATCCCCGGCCTTGGGAGTCAGCTCCTCACGGAGGCGACTGAGCACACCTTTGGCCTTCCCCAATGTCTCCTGAAGGGAAACACTGTGGTCCTTGACTGCAGCAATGGCGCCTGCCAAAGCATCCGCGCGACGCAAAGACTGGGTGTCAAAACTCAGGCCAGCGACATCTGCATACACAGGGTGTCAGCATAGCAACATGACATCAAACAAGGAGCAATGAAAATCAAACTGAAAATTACCTGAGAGAGCCTTGGCAATCGAAAAAAGTTGTTCTTCGAACAACTTCTCCCTTTCAGCATTGTAAGAGCGCAGCTCTTCCTCACGCTTCTATGACTCCTCTAGAGCCGTGACTGCCTCACCGCGCCTTTTCTCCGCTGTGGCAAGTCCCTTCTTGAGGGATGTAACGTGACGGGTAAGGTCATTGTGCTCACCTACAAAAACACAGGGCATATCAACAGTTGAGTTGACAAATTTCCACGAAGACAAAGACAAAGTCAAAACTAACCTTCGACTATGTGATGGCGATTGTCCAGTAGAGCATGTTGTCGACCCATGGCATGGACTTGCTCCGCAAGGCGAGTAGCTTCCTTCACAATGAGCTACATCAAGGGAAACGAAGATTCAGCGGCAACGCAAAGTACAAATTCGATTGCCAAACAGCAAAAGGGACACTCACATGTTCCTCCAGGGACTCCAAAGATTACTGTCGTGCACTCGTCCGGGCAACCATCTAGTGCTCCCCGGCATGTGGGGAACTCGAAGAATTGGCGCCGGAGTGGGCCACCACTGGAGGAGAAGGAGACCATTCAGCCACCTCGTTGGCCTTGGAGTCTGCGACTCTGGACTCTTTCACAAATTGGACGTCGTTAGAAGATGATGAAGCTGCTTGATTGTAAAACGTGCCTAGTTCCACTTCCGCAAAAGCAACCTCAAAGAAAGCAAGATGAACTCGCGGACATTAAAAGCTTACCAGTTGAATTTGTCGAGGTCAAAGGAGTCATCCGATGACTCCTTCGGTAGTCGCAGCTTCTTCCGAGCAGGAGGGGCCATGGCGCGCATAGGTACGGTAGGGATTGGCTCCTCTGCAGCAGCAGATGAACCTTCCGGCGTCGTTAGTGAAGAAGCGTTAGAATCCTCACTGCAGGAACGCTTGCGAGTGTCGTGGCCGCTAGACTCGAGGGATCCCTCCTCTTCTTCAATTGGGACGGTTGACTCCAACTCATCCTCCTCCTCCGCTTCGTGAGGAATAGTCCCTTTGGGTTGAGGAGGCAAACTGGCAGCCATGCTCTAGTCCTGCAATCAGAAGATACATCATTATATATCAAGTACTTGGTGGCAATCCACAAACAAATTACTTCACAGTACAGTTCTACCTTAGGAGGAGGGTTAGACGCATCGAAAGGAGGCACGACTGGCTCGCTTGGGAGATCCTCCTTGGCAGTATACTTGGTCACCAATCGCAACCTCATGTCTACCTCACCCGCAGAAATGCCTTCCGCGGATATGCGAGTGACATCGCTCGCACCAGCCCAGTGGTACATCGGGTGGACTCTAGCCTGCAAAGGCTGAATGCGGTGGTGCAACCACGTGCGAATGAGAGCGGCACCACCCTCTTCTTTGCCTATGCGGCCTTCGAGGTTGCAGACGCGCTGATACAGCACCTCCGTTCCCTCGGACTCGTCAGGCATCACGACGTTCTTCCAGGAACGCCTCCTCTTACAAGCTGCCACGGAGTCGAAGGGCACGAGTCCGTAGTGCTCTCCGTCGGCCTTCTGGTCATGGATGTAGAACCACTTGTCTCTCCACCCTTGGATAGACGTGGTGAGTTTGATGTCGAAGAAGACGACGGAGGAATCGACGTGGATTCCATAGCCTCCTACGTCGTAGACTACTAAACCAGACGCCGATTGACATTTGAGCTTAAAAAGCCTCTTGAAGAGGCCAAAGTGTGGCTCGATTCCGAGCCAACACTCGCAAAGTGTGAGAGAGATGTGGAGAATGGAATTCAGGGACAGTTGGTGCAGTTGGAGCCCATAGAAACAAAGAAGACCCCTGACAAAAGGATGCAGGGAAGAGAGAGACCTCGAATGATGAACGCAAGGAACATCACTCGGAAACCTAGAGGGGGACGAGGGATTACCTCATCGCCAGGCACCCGCGAGTCATCTTCCGCGGACGGAAGAGCTCCATCTTGACGAAGAAGGTGCAGCTCGGAGGACTTGATGATAGACGCGCGCCAGGAGCCGTTGGTGATGCGGGTGCCGCCCTTCTTCTTCCCAGCGGTGGCGGCGCTGGTGCCCACAGTAGTGGTGCTGCCCTTCTTCTTGGCGGCGCCAATGGTGGCTGCAGATCCAGCGGCTGCGCCTCCCTTCTTCTTACCCATCTTTTGATGGCGATGCGAGCGGAGAAAGTAACTGGGGAAACGCGGAGCTGGTCTAGTGCCACGAAGAGGAAGCGTGCAAGGAAATAGAGAGAACAGCAATGGCGAAGGAGGCACAAGCAAGAAGAGAGATGAGGAAAAATTACCACAGCTACGCTGCTACTTAACCTCCTCGTGGATGCCATCCAACGGCTAGCAGAAACCCTACTGGATGTGTGGCGCACATCGTCATCGACGCTTGGTGAAGCGGAATCACGAACCGTCCCCCACTACTCCCATTACGCGTGGAAATCGAGGAGACGTAGTTAAACCAGAAGATTACGCACGCCTAGTCAAATCGAAGTCACAAAGTGGGACCCATCACTCGTCACGTCCCGTCAAAGCCACTCATGCGGGAAACTGAGGGCACTGACGTCATCGATTCCAACAGAACAAGATTCTGACTTCTTTAGTTCTTGCTCGAGTCTTCAACTCAACCAAGGACTCGGGGGCTACTTCTAACAGGAGCGGTGGCCGCGCACCCGAAAGAATTTTTATGGAGGTGTATGAGCATTCAAGACAAACCCATCACTCAAATCAATGATTCCATTGTGAACTACGGGTTACTCACATAGGGAGCGCTGGAAGCATATTCGACTGAAACAAGCAATCAATGACGACAGTAGTCACAAATGTTTCTAGTCCCCACTCGAGTCTACGACTCGAATAGTCACTCGGGGGGCTACTCCCATAGGGAGTGCTAGTCGCGCTCCCTATGATTATTTGTACATCGTACTGTGTGTCGATAACATCCACACTCGAATGCTATAGAGACTCCGCCTCATATTTTCCCTACAAAGAGATTACGTCTCCTGGGCCACCCGAATCATCTCCGCGATGACAAAAATTCGGATGCCGCGCTTACAGCATGAAGATAAGACCTGAATAAGGCCTGGCAACGCATCTGTTGTGCACTACCCGAAATATATATCCGTACCTACATGTACGATGAACATGCCTTGATGGACGTGTCGAGTTCTCACACTTATATATTGGAATTCGACTCATGTAAGACCTCCGCGGCCTAAGTCGAATTACGCCAACACTTTTCCGAATTCGAGTCTAGGGACTCGAGTTTGAGTAGATTGTGGTGTTTTGCCCTAAGGCAGTTAACTGATACCGATACATCGGATAAATCAAGCACGTATATCGACAATCCCTATGACACAAATAAACAGTCGAAAAGATACTCAGTCAGGCACTCGAAAGACTTCATAAAGTCTCTAGTCGAAACTACGATTCCTAATGGACACTCGGGGGCTACTGACATGGGTATACCCTACAGGTATTCGAGTTTGGCATATATGGTCCAAATACGGCAGAAGCCCACGGTGTTGCCAAGGCCCAATGAAGAATTCGGGTGACCCACGGACTCTCCAATTGCTTGCAATGCAAGAAGAAGCTTAAGATTGAAAGTTCAAAGGGATGTAATCTCTAACTGACTCGACCTGCTACCCGAGACCTAGCCTATCTATATAAAGGCTAGGAGGGGGTGGCGAGGAGGACAATCACAACCATAGTTTCCATAACCCTCGCCAGATTGCATCTGCGCACCCCTGTAATCTTCGATTCCTTCGATAATTCCAAGAGAAGACAAGCAGGAGTAGGGACCTCTACGAGGCCTGAACCTGGGTAAACCTTGCGTCCCTATGTTCTTGTTTGCTAGCCGATTGATACCTCCAGCGCTCCATCCATCTCCAAAACCCAAGTCCATAACAATGGGCATTGACGAGTTGAACCCTCGTTAGCTCCCGAGTCCCCTTTTTTGGTTGATGTGATGTAAACTAATCCTTTTTCGATTTTCTAGGCATCTGCTTGAGCATGGTGGAGGAGTCCAAATTCCTCAAGGCTCGGATGAATTCCCTAATAGAGGCTTCGTTGGGTGCTAATACGGATTTCTGTACGGACCACAAACAATCATATACTTCGGCGCTTCTTCAAGACCGAGTTGTAGAGGTGGAGCATGTAACATCCCAATTTCAGCAATCCTGATCAGTTGTACAGAATGCAAAAATCAAGGGGGAACAAAAACTTTTTCTTGTTTAGTGATGCAGTGTTTGATTGTTGTTTGTTTGTGCGTATGCATCTGAAAGTTTAGCAGCTCACATACTCCTTACCTCACACTTAGTTGACAAAAGCTATTTCACAAAAACTATCTTGGCTCATTTTACATTTTCTCAAATGTTCTGGCATTTCAAAACTTGAGCCAAGATGCCTTTGCAACACTAAATATTTGAGTAGCTTCTATTGACCAAACTATGGAGAGCTATATAATATAATCTCTTTATGTTTTCAAGACAGAACTTTCAACTACTCTTACCTCTAGGTTTTCCAAAACCTTTTTATAAAGATTTTGAATTCTACTCTTGGTAGAGATACCAAGGACTCTCACCTTATTCAAACTCCATCCTTTCAAAATACCCATCTTTACCTCAAGCTAGGCTTGATGGTAACCCTAGTAGTAGTCTAGATTGCTTGGAAGATGAACTGCCTTGATCTTCTGTCTAACTTGGTTGCTTAGGAACTAAAGTGAGATACCCTAGGATGCTCAACCTCTAGGATTAAGCTAAATTAAGATTATAATCCCTAAGAAAGTTCCCAATCCTGACATGATCTCTAGCCACTTAGTGATCCTCTAAAACCCTTAACTAGACCACTTCTGAAATAATCCCTGCTAGAAGCTTCCAAGTCAATGAAGACCAAATCTAAGAATGGATCCCTTATAATCAACCTACACTTCAACATCGTACAATAGATGATGATTTTTGAACCTTGCATCATCTCAAAATAATCCTCTCTTGGATTATAGTCAAAAACTACAAATCTGCCAAAATGGCTAAGTGTGGAAATTTGTTATCAACATCACAACTTTGAGTCTCCATCATTTCCAACCCTTGTACATTTTTGGAAATGCACTTGAACCATCTTGTAAACCATCCTAAGGACTACCAAGGCTCACTCTTGCCCTTGTCTAGACCATCCTATAACTCACATTTTTGGAAATTCCCTTGTAAACCATCTAATGCGGGGAAGAAAATAACAATTCCTGCAAATCATATCAACATGCCTAGTTTGGAAGAAGCTCACAGCCGCATACTATCTTATTTTGACCAACTCTAGGTATGATTGTAATCTAATCATGAAGGTTTATCCATACCTAATTAACTTGTTCCAATTAGATCCTTATGCCTCCAAAACCCACATGATTTAGAAGGCTACTTGATAATCTTCTATGGCACCCTTTTTCCTTTCAAGTTTGGTATCAATCCTTGGAGACCTCAATCATGATCAACCTGAAACATATAGACCATGGTGATCTTATAAACTTGGTATATCTATCCATATGGACCATGACCCAAGGATCTAACAAGGTTTGGATGGTATGCAATTAACTTTGCCCTAGATCCTTTATTCCTTGTTTCCTCCCAAAATCAAGTTTGATATTCAAAACCCAAGGTTGCAAATGGTAGATAAAACATGGGGACATCATCTACCTTGGACATAAAAATTTACCAAATGATTTCCATAATTATTTGGCCCAAAAACTAATTAATTATTTTATTTGATAAAACCCCCAAAACTCACTCTATAGCAAGTTTGTTTTTCTCCAAAACACTTGTCCAACTTTCATTTGAGTCACATATATCATAATCTATCTTCCCACTTCAAAAATAAATAGTGTTGAAGAGTTTCAATAATTCTATTTGCATATTTTCTTAAGTGGCAGAAATGGAATAATAATTGTTTTAAATACTTTTAATCCTCAATAAATTCTGGGAAAATTCTCCAAAGTGTGAAATCATGTTTGGGACCATCTCAAAACAAAAAATCATTCTTGCCCCAATTCAAAAATCTCAAAAAACTCAATAAAAAAGATTCATCAACAATTGAATAACTGATAGCAAAAGCACCAAAAAATCATCTGAAAAATCCCATTTAATTCTTGGAGTCTTATCTTGACTATATCAATCTACCAACATCCCTATATCATCCAACAAAGATCACAAACTAGAAACTTCTTCATAATCATCCATATGTTCAAAACTAGCATTTATTCAAAACAACTAGCTAAACCCCATCCAACCTACATCAAGCTTGACAAGTACTCCTCCTTAGCACCAGGACACACCCAGGTCAACCACCACTGAAGCATACCCTGTAGCACCACCTCAATCTCGTCCTTTGTGTCTGTATGGAAGGAGAGAGAGAAGTAACCATATCAATGCCATATCTTTTAAGGCTTAACCAGTACCTGTAGCACGCCTCCCACCCCTCTCTGCTCGACCCCGGGACCCCACGCACCACCCTCATCGCCCTTTCTAGCCAATCCCTTACTCCCTACCTTGTACATGTCCAAGCATGGACATTTTCCACCATGAGCCAACCCTCTCGGGTACTTAGGCCTCAGGCCGCCTCGTACCCTATCCCCTCTCTCATTATGCTCCCCTCAGTCCCCTCTCCCATCTCTCTGCTTCCCGAGAGCCCTGTCCCACTCCACAGCCCAACAAGAAGAGCACATCCCCTCTCAGTATGCAAGCTTAAAGGCAAGGGTGCTCTCAATTCCGACTACCCTTACTCCTTTTATTCTCCTCCCTACACCATCGTTGCACCGTTTAACATCTCCTGCTCTCCGTCTGAAGCAGGTACACCGGAGGTCGCCACCCCAAGCTCAAGGCCTAGCCGTACTCCTCCTACGCACAGAAGCCCCCTAGCCCCCTCTTCACCTGCATGCACCACTTACGCACTATCCGGGATCACCGAGTCCGACTGGGCCATTTCTCTTCGACATGCATGCATTCCTCGAGGCTGCCTGGCGAGCTCCTGAGTGCTCCTTTAGGCATGGTCTCGCAAGCTTCCATTGCCGTGCGGACACCCCCTCTGATGCACCTCGTCGGACTTGCCATCGACTCCTCCGTCGCCCCGTCCCCTCCCATTGGCCAGTCATGGCCTTAGGTGAGGGCCCTCGGACATCCCCGACCCTCTAGGGTTTCCGCCCCGTCGAGCAGTGCTAGAGGAGGACGATGACCCAAGGTCGTTCATCCTGTTCTAAACGAATGGTCCACATCACCCAACACTTCTTTGGTTCCTCTGTCCCACTAACCGACGGGTCTTGTCTGGCGGATTCAAAGTCGTCGTCCTGCGCGATGCCCTCGCCCGGGTGGGCTTGATCTGGCTCTGCGTGGCCCAGCTCGCTCAGATATAGCCCAAGGCCACCTTTTCTTTTTAATCAATTTATCTAGATCTGTTATTTAGGGTTGTTCACTTAAATATAAAATAAAAAAATGCCTAGAAATATTCCACTATAAAAGTTTATAGGTTCGGAGATGTGTCCTACAACATGCAGAACAAAAGTTGGATTAAAATAATTTCTAGCTTTACCATAGGAAAAATAATGCCAAAAGGTATCTTTTTCACCCTATAATTGTTCCAGGGAGTTTAGGTACCGAATTTGTATGAAATAAAATAATTTCTAGCTTTACCACAGGAAAAATAATGCCAAAAGGTATCTTTTTCACCCTATAATTGTCCTAGGGAGTTTAGGTACCTAATTTGTATGAAACCACTTTGTGCTGCGAACAAATTAACCTACCTTGCCTAACACCTTTGTCCCATGATAAATGGAGCTAAGGTTTGTTTGTAGTAAAAATACCAAATTCAATTCATTTTTGCCTTGTAGTAATTCTCTGGGACAATATATCCTATATTTTGAGTTGTCTTCAACTCCAAGTGATGTGGTACATCAAACCCTATCAAAACCTAGGAGCTTACTATTTATTGATGTTGTGAGAACTTTTAAGGAATTAAATACTTATGTATGAGATTTTATCACTAGATAAATCATTTCAGAGCTTAGGAACTCCAAAAATAGTGATTCCAATTTATACTGGAAGGTATTGGTAGTTGATGAGGGGTGATCTCGGTAATTCCCATAAAGGACTTAGGGTTTTGCAGAAAAGGAACGCTGGGGATTTCGTCGGAAGTTTGGAAACAATGGGATCAAAGTCGCCTGAGTATTACGAGGGATTGCTTTGTTACAAATCGCTTGGGGATTGTTTGGTGATATCGCTTATGCTTCTCCTATCCTATATATAATAGGCCAGATCTCAAAGCTGTATGTGGATAGGTTACGTAATTACAATACCAACTCCAGGTCGGTCTTTGTTCCTCTTTCCTAATATAACTATAATCTTTGTCCGTTGCTATTTTGGATCTTTATCTTGACTCTTCATGGGCCGTAATCCTTTTTGTAGGCCTAGGTAGCAAATCATGGGGACCCGAGTAACCATACCTATGTCAGTAGCCCTCGAGACTCTACCCGAACCGTAGATTTAGATCGAGTCTCAAGAAAATGCATAATCCTTTGTTTTTACTATTTTTAATCTTTTATAGGGATTTGGTACAACGAGTCTGATCATTCCGACGGATCGAGAATCAGTTAATTGCTCCTGGGAAAAATCAAGGTTGTCCTACATCAAATTCAAGTCCACATGCCTGAACTTGGGATATATTACTAGCGTAACTCAATTCAGGCCACTGAGGTCTTATCGAATACTAAGTTCTAGTTTTATTTTAACGGGTAGCCAACACGTCCGTCGGGATTTTTCATCATATCGTAGATATGGATACAATACTGATAGAGCGTATTCTTGAGCGATTACAAGGCCACACATGATGAATCTCTGGGTCTTACCTTCATGTTTCTGAACATGGCATTCAGAGTTTTGTCGCATTAAGCTGCGATCCGAGATTTATATATTTTGTCGGTTGCTTTAATCTTTGCTTTATACACACCCTCCTGATAGGAGTTTTTTCATTTTTGTTTTATCAGGTGCGCATCAGCGCTCCTGATAGGAGTAGCCCCCGAGGCTATGTTCGGATGTATGCATCAAGACATAGGCTAAAAAATCTATCTATTATGATGTTAATGTGTCCTCAAACTTTTGTTTGGTGCACGACCAGCACTCCTGATAGGAGTAGTCCCCGAGGCTACAGTCGAATTTTTCATTTTTGACTATAGTCTCAATATTCTTCATGGATGAATTTACATCAACTCCCTATTTTTCTTCGGGTGTATACCCATTACACTCAACCGTTTTTTGTTGTGACGTCATTGATGACGAATCTTATATGTCAACACCCGGATTTTTAATCCCAGATGCATGTTATGTCATACATCGCAATCCTAGGATTACCATTTTTGCGAGACATAACAGATTGGATATCACAGTACATCATCCATTACAAACCATAATAAGGTCTTACACGAATAAAGGATCTCATGATCCAGTCTTAATACAACAAGCAGCGGAATAAATAAGCATAGCGGTGGGGTCCATCTTCAGTGGCACAGGCAATGCTGATGATGGAAGATAGTCCTAGTTATCATAGCCATCCTGCTGTCCTTCATCTTGGTAGTCTCCTTCATAGTCTGGCCATAGGAATAGCCAGGGACAAAAGCCATGAGTACTCTTTAAGTACTCGCAAACTATCACTAATAAGTAAGGTAGTTCTAGTGGGATTGCTAACTCTAAGTTTACTTGTAAAGTTAAGTTTGAAACCAAAGCGGAGTTCAGAAACAAAGAAAGATAAAATAAAGTTCTAGAATCACTTAAGTAGGGAAGCTAGTGTCATAGTCACAACCCTGTTGTGGTCAAGTCAAGATTCATCATTCATTTCATAAGTCATTTTGAAAACATCTGGCAACAAAACAGTATGGCAACTCCAACTGTCCATAATAGCGGACGTGGCTATTCGAATAGTTTGAAACTCTGTAGAGGTGGTACACTTTCACCACAAGATTCAATACATCTG
Source organism: Avena eriantha (assembly GCA_910589775.1). Lineage (NCBI taxonomy): Eukaryota > Viridiplantae > Streptophyta > Magnoliopsida > Poales > Poaceae > Avena > Avena eriantha. Next base: position 343,152,871 of record OU342741.1, read on the forward strand.
TCAGGGATAACCCTGAATCATCATACTTAGTATGCAGATAATCAAACATAACTTTCCCTTTACACACCCTAGTATAAGCACCTCTCCTATGAGCATGGCCTCCCAACCATGACCATCTGTCATCTTGGGCACTGCATAGGTGGACAACATCGAGAGGTAGCCTTAGCTCAAACCTCTCCCATGAGGGAACTAATACTAATGCATATAAACTTTCGCCTAAGCCTTACCCAATTCAGGTATTGTGGTTGTACGGTAAAATTGGAATGGTATCGCATCCGAATCCAACCATCGGTTTTGTAAAAGGGCTAAGGCTCATGCCTCAACATTTTCATCATCATAAACCATTTGTGTTTCTCAACACATGTCAAAACATCTCAATAGAATGACTCATCATTCCAAGGTTTTCACAATTCATTTTCACCAAGTGTTCCCATCTAAAGTGACTCAAGTTTTGATTTAGCTCTAAGATACTAAGTTAAGAGTGTTCACTAAGGTGGGATGCTAATCTCCATCTCATGCCATAGAATGACATCTAAGGTTATCTAGATAGGTCAAGTTTTATACTTTTTATGCTACCTTCAAACAATTAAGGGACTTTGGTAAAGTAAGGAAAGTAAAAGCTTGAAAATAAAACTTGGAGTAGGTATAAGTTCAAAATGGTATAACCCAAAGCATGCCTAATGCATCTTGCTTAGGTTATCTAACTTTCAAGGGTTAGCTTTTATTGTTAATGATGGCTTGCCTTGGTTGGGGCTGTGGTTGAAGGTTTCTTTCTCCTCCTCTTGGTAGAACTCCTCCTCCTTGAAAGCTTGGTCGATACTATCGTCTATAAATACATACGGTATACACAATCACCAAACAATACTTAACCAGTCTACTTAGCACTCTAAGGTACACATTTGATGATCTACTATCATCACAAGCATCTCAAGGTTTTATTAACTAGCTTCATTCTTTTCATTTAAGAAAATTAATTTCTACTCACTGAAAATAACTAAGATTTAATATTCTCCAATTAAAATATGGGATCATATGGACACATGTCCTCACCACATATTCTAACATATGGGAATGTGATTTAAAGGTTGGATCACATTTTAATAAGTTTAAGTTTAATATTTAATGATTTAATGTGACTAGAAATGCCTATATAGCATTATTTTGGTACTAGTCCAAAGTCACTTCATGTAAACCTTAATATTATTATGTATTCAGATAGGTACGGTTAAATGTGATTTTTGAGAGTTGTAATCAACTCAAAAGCTATTAGGTTAATTTTATAAAAATGTTTGAATGTGCAAATGCTTCTGTCTTGTTATTTTTACTAGGAGAGATCTCTAACTCTAAATGAATTAAATCTAATGGGCTTGGATAGATCTTTTCAGAAGCTTTCCAACAAAATTGGAATCACTCAATTTGGACTTGGACAACTCTCTCAATAGGTTTTTGAACTAAGGGACATAATTGAGTTTAAACTTAAATAGAAAAACCTATATTTGAATTAACTGGGTGGCGCGGGAAAGGAAATGGGCCGGCCCAGTGACGCTCAGCGGCGTAGAGGGCGGCTGACAGGTTGGTCCTGCTTGTCAGCGAGGCTTAAAACCCGAAACGGTATCTAGCGATCTGGGCCACACGATTCTAACGTGGAACAACGGCTCACAGTCATCGTCGACGACGGACTCGTCGCCGGCGAGACCAAACCCTAAACGGACGGTGGGGGTCTACTGGGGACGTACCAGGGCTCCAGCTAGTGCGGCGAGGCGGGCGATCAAACTGGACGGCGATGGCGAACTCAGGCGAGGTAGTGGCAGGGGCTGAGGTGGACGGAATCGACGACAGCGTCTCCTCCTCTGCAGCGGCCTCCTCCGGTGAAATTCCGGCGAACGACGGCTCGAGCGTCTCAAGCGAGAGGTGGGGAAGGACAGGGAGTGAGAGGGGAGTCGAATGGTTTGGAGATTGAGGTTGGGGAAGGCCTCCTTATATAGGCTCGAGGAGGGGACCGAGGGGGCGACGGCGAGCTCGTCGGTGAAGATGATACAGGGCGCTATCGGCATGGGAGGCATAGGCGGACAGTGGCTTGCCTCCTGGTGGTGTTCTACGGCTTAATGGCACAGCTAGGGGCGGTGGATTGTGGTCGGGAGCGTCTCGCGCTCTGAGGGACAGAGGCGGTGCTCGACGCGGCTCCCGGTGACTGTGGGTCGCGCGGTGGTGCACGGTCGTGTCTGGCGGGTTACTGGGGTCGAGGCGGAGTGGCGTGTGCGGTATGGGGTCAAGGCGCGGTCTGCTGCATGTTGGCGGCAATCGCGCTCTGGCGCGCTTTGGCTTGCTCACAGAGAGAAAGGGCGGCACTGCTGGGGAGTGGTCTAGGGGCTGGGGTTGATCGAGGGGTGGACCGTGGGCGGCGGTAGGGTTGGGCGGAGCTAGTGGGCACGCTGGTTTGGCGCAGCGCGGTCCCTGGCATGTTGTCCGCGTCTGGCCAGCGATGACCTCAAACCGGCGGCGCGCCACTTCTGCAACGGCTAAGGGGGAAGCTGGTTGGGGACTTGGTTGGACTCAGGGGGACAAGGATGACCAATGCACACCAAATGGCTCAACAAGATTAACCTCAAAACAGTAATAGTTAGGCCATAATGATTCTGCTAACAAGGTATTCGATCAAATGGCCGCATGAACAAAATATTTGAATTTTGAGCTGATTTTTGGTGGATGATGTAACTTATGCTTAAGCATTTAGGTTTTCTTGGGATTTAAAAATGGAGTTCATTTGAGTGGTTTTTGAATAAGTGTGATCTTGATACCTACACTAGATTCAATTTTCAAATGTCATTTAAATTTAGTGTTTGAAAGTTTTTGGGATGAAATAAAGTGGGCCTTGGTACATCACTACTTGTACTAGCAAGGGGTGCAAAGATCCACAATTGTTTCTGTTAAGATTTGAGTTCTAGGAATAGCCAAAGTAGGCTAGCTGATTAAAATGGCACAAGTGACCATTTGCTTATTTTATTCTTTTTGATTTGTTTTTCTTTGGGATTTGCTTGGGGATGATCTAGATGATGTTTAAATCACCTTAGAATCATTTTACAACCAATGGATCACTCAAATATGGCAATTCAAAACAACTCCTAATTTAAATGCACACACATATCAATGCTTAATGATTTCAAATGGAAAAGTTTTTTGTTAACCCTAAATTGGGTAGATTTGATCTTGATTAACCTTGGGTTAGAGTTTTGGGATGTTACAAGCCATCCCCCTTGAAAAAAATCTCGTCCCAAGATTTACGAAAGAAAACTAAGAACTAAAGAGATCTGGGAACTCTGTCCTAATGTAATCTTCTCGCTCCCAAGTGGCTTCTTCTTCGGTATGGTTGCTCCATTGAATCTTGAGAAATTTGATACTCCTGGTCTTGGTGGTTCTATAAGCTTCCTCCAGGATACGGATGGGAACTTCACGATACGTCAGATCCTTGTTGATATCAATAGCTCGGTGATCGATGTTCTTGAAAACTTCGGTCTTCTCTAGCACTTCTAAGCATTTGCGAAGTAACGAGATATGGAACACATTGTGGATGGCTGACATCCCTTCAGGCAGTTCTAGTTGATACGATACTTCTCCTCGACGATTCAGAATCTTGAAGGGTCCGATATATCTGGGGGCTAACTTTCCTTTTAGACTAAAACGTTGGGTTCCCTTCAATGGAGAAACCTTGAGATACACAAAATCTCCGACATTGAAAGTCAGGTCTCTCCTTCTCTTGTCAGCACAACTCTTCTGTCTGGACTGGGTGGTCTTGAGGTGCTTACGGACTTTGTGAACCTTCTCTTCAGCTTCTCGGAGAATGTCAGGTCCAAAAATCTGACTCTCTCCTACTTGTGACCAATTCAAAGGGGTGCGACACTTTCTTCCGTACAGGAACTCAAATGGTGCCATTTACAAACTGGCTTGATAGCTGTTGTTATATGAGAATTCTGCGAAAGGCAGGCAGTCTTCCCTTTTTGATCCATATTCTAATACACAAGCTCTCAACATATCCTCTAAGATCTGGTTGATTCTTTCAGTCTGTCCATCGGTTTGCGGGTGATAAGCGGTGCTGAAATTCAACTTGGTTCCAATCCTTCTTGGACTTTCTGCCAAAATCTCGAGGTAAATTGGGTTCCTCGATCTGATACTATGGTCTTGGGGGTTCCATGCAGACTAACAATTCTAGCAATGTACAACTCTGCTCGCTTCGAACTTTGATAGGTTGTCTTGACAGGTATAAAGTGAGCTACCTTGGATAGTCTATCAATGATGACCCAGATTGAGTCATTTCCCCTACTAGAAGTAGGCAAACCAGTGATAAAGTCCATTCCGATGGAATCCCATTTCCATTCCAGAATCTGCAATGGTTGCAACACTCCTGCGGGTCTCTGATGCTCTGCTTTAACTCTTTGATAGATGTCACACTTCGCGATGTAGCTTCCGATTTCTCTCTTCATCTTGTGCCACCAAAATTCCTCTTTCAAATCTTGATACATCTTTGTTCCTCTAGGGTGGATAGAATAAAGAGTATCATGAGCTTCTTGCATGATAACTTGCTTCAGCTCTGAATCTGCTAGCACGCAGATACGTCCTTTGTACCACAGAACTCCTTCGTCTTCGGTGAATCCAGGTACCTTTCCTATACCAATACGATGTTTGATTCCATAGATACTTTCATTTCCCTTCTGGGCTTCTTTGATTTGGCTAATCAAGGTGGGTTGAAGTTCAATGCTTGCTAGAAAACTTTGGCTAACTAGCTCAGTCCTAAACTACTCCAACTCCTCATACAAACTTGGTTGCTTCTCCTTGATCATGGTGTTTAGCCTACAAGGCAATCTGCTAAGAGCATCCGCTACCACATTGTCCTTGCCAGGGTGATAGTGAATGTAAAGGTCATAATCCTTGATTAACTCTATCTATATCCTTTGCCTCATATTCAGCTCCTCTGAGTGAAAATATACTTCAAGCTCTTGTGATCTGAGTAAATCTCATAGTGATTACCCATAAGATAGTGACGCCATGTCTTCAATGCCAAAACTACGGCTGCTAACTCAAGATCATGGGTCAGATAGTTCTGCTCATGCTGCTTCAGTTGCCGAGACAGATACGCGATGACTTTGCCTTCTTGCATCAATACACATCCGAGGCCAATCTTGGATGCATCACAATACACATCAAACGGCTTCTTGATATCTAGCATGATCAATATTGGGGCTGAAATCAATCTCTTCTTTAGTTCTTGGAAACTGGCTTCACATTTGTCAGTCCATTCAAACTTCTTGTCCTTCTTCAACAATTGGGTCATGGGTTTGGAGATGCTCGAGAATCCTTCTACGAACTTGCGGTAATATCCCGCCAATCCGAGAAATGCACGGACTTGGGTTTGAGTGGAGGGGGCTTCCCATTCTTCGACATATTTGATCTTGGCGGGATCAACAGAGACTCCTCTGGTAGACACAATATGTCCTAGGAATCCTACTTCTTTCAGCCAAAAACTCACACTTGCTGAACTTGGCATATAACCGATGCTCTCTTAGGGTTTCTAGGATGATTCTCAGATGTTGCTCATGCTCTTCTTCTAACTTGGAGTAGATAAGGATATCGTCGATAGACACAATGACAAACTTATCTAGGAAATTCATAAAGATCTTATTCATGAGATTCATGAAATAAGCAGGGGCATTGGTTAATCCAAAAGAAATAACCGTATACCCGTATAAACCATAACGAGTAGTAAAGGCGGTCTTCGGAATATCCGTTTCACGAATCTTAAGTTGGTGATAACCAGTCCTAAGATCAATCTTTGAGAATATCTGGGCACCAGTCAACTGATCAAATAGATCCTCTATCTTTGCCAAGGGGTACTTGTTCTTGATGGTGATGTCATTCAGTTTTCTGTATTCTGTGCAGAAACAGTCGCCTCCATCTTTCTTGTCGATGAATAACACTAGTGATCTCCATGGCAATCCGCTTGGTTGAATCAAGCCTATTGCTAACATAGCATCCAACTGCTTCTTCAACTCTACTAACTCTGATGGGTTCATGCTATAAGGTCTCTGGGCTATGGGTCCGGTGCCGGGGATTAGTTCGATAATGAACTCAATATCCCTATCCAGGGGCATACCTGGCAATTCATCTGGGAATACGTCGGGGTATTCACAGACTACTCTGACGTGGTCTATGGTGGGTAGGGCCAGACTCTTGTTGCACTTGAATTGACAGGGTAAGGTTTCAGATATATGCTCTACTGTTACTCCAGAGCTACTGGTCATGGTGATGGCTTTCTTAGCACAGTCTATCAGTCCTTTATGCTTTGACATCCAATCCATACCTAGTACTACTTCCAATCCTTTGGTTCCGAGTACTATTAGATTAGCATAAAAATCTATCCCCTGTATTAGGATAGGCACAACTTTGCAAATTTTTCTAGCTTTTGTAGTTGAACCGGGGATTTGAACTTTCATGACATGCTTCAAGTTGGTTGGGTGGATCTTACTAGTGCATGCAAATTCTTCGGTGACAAATGAATGTGATGCTCCCGAATCAAACAATACCCTTGCTAAAACTGAGTTGAAAAAAAACATACCCAGCACTACATCTGGCGCTTCTTGGGCTTCTTCGGCATTCATGTGGAAGAGACGGCCATTGCGGTTGTGAGGGTTCCCTGGGGAAAATCTTCTTCCTAGTTGAACACGATGCTGATGTTGACCTGGGGCATTCACATTGGCAGTGGCGACAGATTCTTGGGGCACTCATTGGAATAGTGACCCTTCACTCCACACTCAAAACAAGTTATCTAGGACTTGTCTTTAGCTGCGACAGGCACAACATTGCTTCCAGTTCTGGGTGCAGTGTTGTTGTTGTTGTTGCTCTTGGGAGGTGCACGGTTCAAATTGCTGGTGTCGCCAGGGTTGTTGTTGTTTCCTCCAGACTTCACATTGCCCCCGCTATGGTTGGGGTAGCTTGGGCGAGACATTAGGGGTCAGTTGTTTCTTGGTGCATACCCTGTAGACGGGTTGGGACGGTACTTCTTGTGACTGTTGGATCCAGCTTGGTGCATCATACAATGTTTGCGGTTGTCGTTTGCCTGGTTAATCTTCCCTTCCATCTGAATGGCAGAGTCGACTAGCTCTTCGAGATCCTCGAAGCGGATGTTGACGAGGACAGTCTGCATCTCATCATGCAGTCTGTTCAGGAATCTCTCCTTCTTCTTGGCCTCCGTGTTTATCTCATCAGGTGCATACTTGGCAAGTGACGGGAATTTGTCACGGTACTCCACTACAGTCATTCTGCCTTGCTTCAACTCTCTGAATTCATCCCTCATTCTGGTGACTAGGCCTTGCGGCACGTGGGTGCGGCTGAACTTGATTTTGCAGGCTTCCCATGTCATCACTTGACCATGGTTCATCAGGCGGATGCTATTCCACCAGGCTCTTGCATCTCCTGTCAAGTAGTGGGTGGCAAAGAGAACTTTCTCGTTGTCATCAACTCTCGCTACTTCCAAATTGTTCTCCATTGTCTACTACCAGTCATCAGCATCTAATGGGTTCTCCGAAATGCTAAAGATTGGGGGATTGGTATTCTGGAAAATTTTCAGCTTAGATCGTTGATGATCCTGATTTCCCTACCCTGGTGCTCTGCCCTGCTTGCTTCACGGTCTACAACTAACATCTGCATGATCTACAGCATTGGGTCTTGCGATGAGCTGCTCCCTCCGGGGTTTCCATGAGTCATCTGAAGATTGAGATAGATAAAGGGGTAAGAGGGAAAGTTCTAAGGTTCATGGTTTTGGTTTCAAAGCTAAAACTTTGAGTTTGACTCAGGTTTTGCAACTAACTCCATTTCATTCATTCAAACAAGCACACGATACAAACAAACACCACACACCAAAGGAAAACAGATGGTTTTAAGAACCATTCTGCAAGCTACGATACAATGGGACCGATACTCCTGATGCTACGATAGTGCTCTAGTGCATCTACTCATTATCGATGAATTCGGAGTCTTCATCATAGGTGTAGAAGTCCATGGCATCCTCCTCCAGAAAGTCATCATCATTGCTGAGGTAACAGTCCAGCTCTCCCTCGATGTCTTCACCTTCCTCTTCTTCTTCCTTTGCTGCAAGTTGAGCTTCTTGCTCCTTGATGGTCTTCTCGAGGTCAGGCACCTTCTTGCGAAGACGGTCGATGGTGCGATCCTTCTTTTCGCGCTAGCGGTGAAGAGACTGACAGTCCTTGACAAGCAGTGAGAAAGTCTGGGCCTTCTTGGTGGCAATGGCAAGGTTGTGGTTGGCGAACTCCCTAGCATTGTCCAATTCCTTCTGGCAGTCGTACAGCAGGAAGTCAAGGTTCTCCACTTGATGCTTCAACTCCGGGTGACCTGGCATCTCCATTGGCATTCCCATGAAGTCACACCTTGCATAGTGCACAAAGCGGGTTCCTTGGATTTGGTTAACACTAAGGGCACATAGACGTGCGAGAGCTTCATGCATTGCCCTGGCTAATCCATCTAGCCAGTTGTTCTCTCTTACGGAGAACTGGATTCTCCCGGACGTTGGTGCTTCTATGCTTCCTCGAAGATCAGCGGTGACTAGCCATTGTAAATCTCCTCCTAGGAGTCCAGGAAGTTGAGCTCCAAGAAACTCCAGATGTGGGCGTCCCAATAACTCAGACAGTGAATCTAGATCCCTCTCGAAGATCAGTTTGCCTCCGTTGCCCAACTGGTAGAACTTGCTGAACCGAGTCTTCATCTACAAGATTTAAGGATGAGGAAGTTAGTGAAGTGATCAAGTCTGTCAAATTTTATGTAGTAATGGTAAGAATTGGAGGAACATGAATTTTTGAGAAAGAATGAATTCCCAAGGGTAAGAGAGGAAATAGTTTTTCATAAATACTCACTTTGGTTTTGAAATTAAGTTTTTTTTCGGACGTCCATTCTAACTAGGGTCTCCTATGGTGAGGATGGCGCTGATACCAACTTGTCAACACCCGGATTTTTAATCCCAGATGCCTGTTATGTCATACATCGCAATCCCAGGATTACCATTTTTGCGAGACGTAACAGATTGGATATCACAGTACATCATCCATTACAAACCATAATAAGGTCTTACATGAATAAAGGATCTCATGATCCAGTCTTAATACAACAAACAGCGGAATAAATAAGCGTAGAGGTGGGGTCCATCTTTAGTGGCACAGGCAATGCTGACAATGGAAGATAGTCCTAGTTATCATACCCGCCCTACTGTCCTTCATCTTGGTAGTCTCCTTCATAGTCTGGCCATAGGAATAGCCAGGGACAAAAGCCATGAGTAGTCTTTAAGTACTCGCAAACTATCACTAATAAGTAAGGTAGTTCTAGTGGGATTGCTAACTCTAAGTTTACTTGTAAAGTTAAGTTTGAAAGCTAAGCTGAGTTCAAAAACAAAGAAAGATAAAATAAAGTTCTAGAATCACTTAAGTTGGGAAGCTAGTGTCATAGTCACAACCCTGTTGTGGTCAAGTCAAGATTCATCATTCATTTCATAAGTCATTTTGAAAACATCTGACAACGAAACAGTATGGCCACTCCAACTGTCCATAACCGCGGGCGCGGCTATTCGAATAGTTTGACACTCTGTAGAGGTGGTACACTTTCACCACAAGATTCGATACATCTGTCAGGCATAACCCTGAATCATCATACTTAGTATGCAGATAATCAAACATAACCTTCCCTTTACACACCCTAGTATAAGCACCTCTCCTATGAGCATGGCCTCCCAACCATGACCATCTGTCATCTTGGGCACTGCATAGGTGGACAACATCGAGATGTAGCCTCAGCTCAAACGTCTCCCGCGAGGGAACTAATACTAATGCATATAAACTTCCGGCTATACCCAATTCAGGTATTGTGGTTGTACGGTAAAATTGGAATGGTATCGCATCCGAATCCAACCATTGGTTTTGGAAAAGGGCTAAAGCTCATGCCTCAACATTTTCATCATCATAAACCATTTGTGTTTCTCAACACATATCAAAACATCTCAATAGAATGACTCATCATTCCAAGGTTTTCACAATTCATTTTCACCAAGTGTTCCCATCTAAAGTGACTCAAGTTTTGATTTAGCTCTAAGCTACTAAGTTAAGCGTGTTCACTAAGGTGGGATGCTAATCTCCATCTCATGCCATAGAATGACATCTAAGGTTATCTAGATAGGTCAAGTTTTGTACTTTTTATGCTACCTTCAAACAATTAAGGGACTTTGGTAAAGTAAGGAAAGTAAAAGCTTGAAAATAAAACTTGGAGTATAAGTTCAAAATGGTATAACCCAAAGCATGCCTAATGCATCTTGCTTAGGTTATCTAACTTGCAAGGGTTAGCTTGCATTGTTAATGATGGCTTGCCTTGGTTGGTGCAGTGGTTGAAGTTTTCTTCCTCCTCCTCTTGGTAGAACTCCTCCTCCTCGAAAGCTTAGTCGGTACTATCGTCTATAAATACATACGATATACACAATGACCAAACAATACTTAACTAGTCTACTTAGCACTCTAAGGTACACATTTAATGATCTACTATCATCACAAGCATCATAAGGTTTTATTAACTAGCTTCATTCTTTTCATTTAAGAAAAGTAATTTCTACTCATTGAAAATAACTAAGATTTAATATTCTCCAATTAAAATATGGGATCATGTGCACACATGTCCTCACCACATATTCTAACATATGGGAATGTCATTTAAAGGTTGGATCACATTTTGATAAGTTTAAGTTTAATATTTAATGATTTAAAGTGACAAGAAATGCCTATATAGCGTTATTTTGGTACTAGTCCAAAGTCACTGCATGTAAACCTTAATATTATTATGTATTCAGATAGGTATGGTTAAATGTGATTTTTGAGATTGGAATCAACTCAAAAGCTATTATGGTTGGTTTTATAAAAATGTTTGAATGTGCAAATGCTTCTGTCTTGTTATTTTTACTAGAAGAGATCTCTAACTCTAAATGAATTAAGTCCAACAGGCTTGGATAAATCTTTTCAGAAGCTTTCCAACAAAATTGGAATCACTCAATTTGGACTTGCACAACTCTCTGAATTGGTTTTTGAACTAAGGGACATAATTGAGTTTAAACTTAAATAGAAAAACCTATATTTGAATTAACTGGGTCGCGCGGGAAAGGAAATGGGTCAGCCCAGTGATGCTCAGTGGCGTAGAGGGTGCTTGACAGGTTGGTCCCGCTTGTCAGCGAGACTTAAAACCTGAAACGGTATCTAGCGATCTGGGCCACATGATTATAACGTGGATCGACGGCTCACAGTCGTCGTCGACGACGGACTCGTCGCCGGCGAGTCCGAACCCTAAACGAATGGTGGGGGTCTACTGGGGACGTTCCAGGGTTCCAGCTAGTGTGGCAAGGCGGGCGATCGAACTGGACGGCCACGGTGAACTCAGGCGAGGTAGCGGCAGGGGCTGAGGTGGACGGAATCGATGGTAGCGTGTCCTCCTCTGCAGCGGCCTCCTCCGGTGAAATTCCGGCAAACGGCGGCTCGAGCGGCTCGGGCGAGAGGTGGGGAAGGACTGGGAGTGAGAGGGGAGTTGAATGGTGTGGAGATTGAGGCTAGGGAAGGCCTCTTTATATAGGCTCGAGGAGGGGACCGAGGGGGCGACGGCGAGCTCGTCGGTGACGATGATATAGGGCGCTATCGGCATGGGCGGCGTAGGCAGATGGTGGCTTGCCTCCTAGCGGTGCTCTACGGCTTAATGGCGTAGCTAGGGGCGGTGGATTGTGGTCGGGAGCATCTCGCGCTCTGAGGGACAGAGGCGGTGCTCGATGCGGCTCCCGGTGACTGTGGGTCGCACGGTGGTGCACGGCCATGTCTGGTGGGTTGCGGGGGTCGAGGCGGAGCGCCGTGCGTGGTATGGGCTCAAGGCGCGGTCTGCTGCGTCCTGGCGGCGATCGCGCTCTGGCGCACTCTGGCTTGCTCGCAGAGAGAAAGGGCGGCGCTGCTAGGGAGTGGCTCAGGGGCTGGGGTTGATCGAGGGGTGGACCGTGGGCGGCGGTAGGGTTGGGCGGAGCTAGTGGGCATGCTGGTTTGGCATGGCGCGGTCCCTGGCGTGCTGTCCGCGTCTGCCGGCGATGACCTCAAACGGGCGGCGCACCACTGCTGCAACGACTAAGGGGGAAGCTGGTTGGGGACTTGGTTGGACTCAGGGGGCACAAGGATGATCAATGCACACCAAATGGCTCATCAAGTTTAACCCCAAAATAGTAATATTTAGGCCATAATGATTCTGCTAACAAGGTGTTCGATCAAATGGCCGCATAAAAAAATATTTGAATTTTCAGCTCATTTTTGGTGGAGTGATGTAACTTATGCTTAAGCATCTAGCTTTGCTTGGGATTTAAAAATGGAGTTCATTTGAGTGGTTTTTGAATAAGTGTGATCTTGATACCTACACTAGATTCAATTTTCAAATGTCATTTAAATTTAGTGTTTGAAAGTTTTTGGGGTCAAACAAAGTGGGCCTTGGTACATCACTACTTGTACTAGCAAGGGGTGCAAAGGTCCACAATTTTTTCTGTTAAGATTTGAGTTCTAGGAATAGCCAAAGTAGGCTAGGTGATTAAAATGGCACAAGTGACCATTTGCTTATTTTATTCTTTTTGATTTGGTTTTCTTTGGGATTTGCTTGGGGATGATCTAGATGATGTTTAATTCACCTTAGAATCATTTTAAAACCAATGGATCACTCAAACATGGCAATTCTAAACAACTCCTAATTTAAATGCACACACATATCAATGCTTAATGATTTTAAATGGAAAAGTTTTTTGTTAACCCTAAATTGGGTAGATTTGATCTTGATTAACCTTGGATTAGAATTTTGGGATGTTACATTATATTTGTTTATTCTCGAAACATATGCTCATGAAGAGACGTGTCGAGCGTGGGCCCATGCTGCAGTAATGATGACGCGTGGTGGCGTATTCAAAGCAATTTCTGGACTGTACATCCCCTTTTTTCCGCGCGAGGATCGAGGCGGCGTGCGCTTTATTCCCGTTTTTACTGCAACAATAACTTCTTAAGATATTTTCCTTTACAGAATCTGTTAACATGCGTCACCATCGTGTGTCCTTGCGACCGTTCGATTTTACATCGAACGGTTTTAGCTTCGTATCATTTTTACTGTTTTTCACCTCTCCTCTGTTAGCTTGATCTTCTTCCTTGCGCTCCTTGCCCTCTTATGAACTCTTGCTTCATGCTAGTGTTGCTCTTTGCCATGGGGAAAAGCAAGGTGGGGACTCCCACTACAACAGTGAAGGCCACTAGGAAGAGGGCCGTCGGCTGGGCCCCGTCCAAGTGTATGACGCGGGAGCTCCATGAGGCGCGGAACTCCGGCCACATGACGGAGGGCTCCTTCAAGCTCCCTAGGGATGAAGCTACTCCAATCCCCAAATCGCCTGGAGGGTAATGTTTCTCTCCTTTCTTTTTCGTGGCCTTTCTCTTCCTATCCATGAATTTCTTCGTGGTCTTCTCTTTGTCTATGGCGTACAGCTCTACCAGCTCACGCCGAACTCTATTCTCCATGTCGCTTGTTTCGTCACTCTCTGTGAATGCTTTCTCGGGAAATAGTTCTTTTATGTTCGCCGCAATGCCACCGACACCATCATCCATGACGTTGGCGGTGCCATTTTCTCAATTCGCTCCAACATACATTATTTTGATTTCACGCCTACTGCTTCCGTCCAAGGATGGAAAGCCAAATGGTTTGATATCAAGGACCAACCCATCGAGGGTCAATCTTTCAGGTTAGCCCCCTTTGAACCAAAGAAAATTTGCTGCAAACTTGACTCCTGGGATCAGCGTCCTTCTGTAGAAGAAATGGCGGAGATTCAACCCCATCTTGACTATATTTCAAAACTTCCGCATGACGTTGGTAAGGAATTGTCTGGTCTCCATATCTTGACATAGTTCATGCGGATCCGCGTGCAGCCGCTACAGGCTCGTCTCTTTGGTATGTGGGTGTATACCGGAAAAAAGGATCCTATGAGGATTCCTCGAGATGACTGATGGCTCTGAAATATAGCCATCCACGTCCACATTTAAACTGGATATTATTCATAACTTTGATGAAATATCTCTCTAAACCCTGCCACTAATGCCTAATATTAAAAGGGGTATGCAATCCTTTCTTTTATATTTTTCCTACACAGATAATGTTGTTTAAAGGAGGGAATCACTACATTAAATTCAAAGATACGAGATTTCCCACAACCAGAAGAAACTAAGAGCCATAAAGCGGAGGCAGACGCTTTAACGACCAACTATACGACCGGAGCAAAATTCGGGCCGTATAGCTTCGATCGTATAGTTGGTGTCGCCACCATTAGGTCAATCAGAACAACTTTCGTGAAGGGACCCCTATATAAAGAAGCCTCGGGCGACGATAAAACAAGCCAGACCTCGCCAAAAAGTCTATGCCACAGATCACCAGCCGCCTCAAGATCTCGAAACCCTTCTCCATCTCCATAGCCATATTCCACCACTTGTAATAGTAGATCTCTTGTTCGATTGGCGACATTGTAAGACTATTGCTATCAATCTTATGATTTTCATTACAATGTTTGTGATTGTTGATCTCATCTCTATGTGTGAGTAATTCTCCTTGGGCTAAGGGCTTCAGCCTAGCCATGTAGCGTTTGTGTATGTTATTTATCATAGATGGGATCGTGTATTAGTTTGTATGACATGATGATTATTGTATCCTCTCTTGCCTCAATCCAAGGACTTGTCAGGTACCCAAGACCCCGAGGGTTGAGCCAGGTATAGGGAGTATGAGTAATGACTGATCTGTAGGTTGGGAATCCCAGTGACAGAAGGGGTAGTACGACTGTATGTGAGGGGTTTGCTTGGGATTAATGGTGACATCACTATGCATATCATTAGTTCTCTTTCTTCTATGGATGAGACTAGTAGGTTATTGCTATAAGTGGTTGCGGAGGCAATAGAAATTATGGATGCACTGCCCACATATAATTTATCTTGGTCTAACAAGTACATGCATACTTTATTTCTATCTTTTATTCCCATAAGATGTTTTGCATAGCTATGGGTGAAACCGAATTTCCTAGGCCCTCTCTCTCCATCACCAACAACAACAAAAGGATGCAAGCTATTAGTCTGGTAAAAACACAAAAGGAATTCTAGAACTCCCGAAGGTCTACTAAAGTAACTTCACTATGCATTCCCTTCTGAGGATTCGATAACCTAGGTCTACTAGGGAAAAATAAGCTATACTACATCCGTAATCCAGATCGAAGGTATCAACCCTTTTTCTAGCGTCGTTGTCGGGGAAGCAATAGCTACCTTGGTGAGGTTATTAGGAACCTTGCTAGTTTTAATTCTTGTTTTTAATTTTGTTAGTTTGCTTTTAGTCTTTATTTAATAAACCAAAAAAAATAGTTTGCCTTTAAATTCTTGCTTTTACTATTATAATTCTTTGTTTATGAAAACCAAAAACATAGGAAATATGGTTGAAAAGAAGCTTGGCGAGTTTGCTACTCCCAACAGTGATTATTTGCGTACTCCTATTACTTAGCTAGGAATTGCTATCAATGACTATGAAATTAAGCCCTATTACTTAAGTTTAGTTCAACATAATCAATTTGGAGACTCTGCTATTGAAGACACAGGTATACACTTGAATTCTTTCACTGAAATATGTGATATGATGCATATTCAGGACGTTGACCCTGATGCTATCTTTGCCTAAGAGGAGAGCAAAAGAATGGTTACTATCTTTGCTTTGAAATACTATTACATCATGGGTGGGATGTACTTCTTTATTTATGACTAAATTTTTCCCACCTAGAAAGACTATGCAACTCGGATCTAATATTACTGGCTTTAGACAGGAAGAGCGTGAGCCACTAGCGCTTGCATGGGAGGGGATGAATGAATGCTTAAGAAACTGTCCTAGTAATTTCTCGGTGTCTGTCAATTGCCCCACTGTAATTTGTTCACCCAACATGTCATCTATCTTAAGGAGAATCACTTCTAGTGAACTATGGACCCTGATCCATTCTTTTACCATCAATCTACCATCTACTATTTACTGTTTTCTGTTTACTTTCTGCAAGCAATTACTATCTTCCACACAATACGATTAATCCTTTGTTTTCAGCAAAACCGGTGAGATTGACAACCTCACTTTAAGTTGGGGGCAAAGTTCTCTGGTTGTGTTGTGCAGGATTCCAAGTTGGAAACAACACCTTGGAGGTGTTTCCTTGCTCCTACTGGTGCGATAACTTTGGTTTCATAACTGAGGGAAAACTTGCTGCTGTTCTCATCATACCTTCCTCTTGGGGTTCCCAACGAGCTCGATATATTTTGAGCCATCAAGCCTTTTTTTCTAGCGTCATTGCCGGGGAGTCAAGGACATCATAACCAATCTCTTTACTTTGTTTTTTTTGCTTTGCTTAGTTTATTTCTGCTTTGTTTGCTTGTTTCTTTTATCAAAAACACACAAAAATTGGTTGTACTAGTTTGCTTCTTTATGTTAAAAAAACACAAAAAATGACTACTCTTGAAAATACTAAGTTGTGTGACTTCACTATCACCAACAACAATGATTTCATGTGCACACCCATTTCTCTACCTGTTCCTGAAGATACTTCCTTTGAAATTAAACCTGATTTGCTCAATCTTGTTATGAAAGAACAATTTTCTGGTGATCGTACTGAAGATGCTGCTGCTCATCTTAATAACTTTGTTGAACTTTGTGAGATGCAAAAACATAGGGATATAGATGGAGACATTATTAAGCTTAAATTGTTTCCTTTCTCTTTGAGAGGAAAAGCTAAAGAATGGTTGCTATCCCTAACTAGAAATAGTATTGATTCTTGGACTAAATGCAAATATGCTTTTATTGGAAAATACTATCCTCCTGCTAAGATTATATCTATGAGAAGTGAAATAATGAAATTTAAACAATCTGATAATGAACATGTTGCTCAAGCATGGGAAAGAATGAAATCTTTGGTAAAGAATTGTCCCACTCATGGACTGGCTGCTTGGATGATTATCCAAACCTTTTATGCACGACTAAATTATTCTTCAAGAAATTTGCTGGATTCAGCTGCTGGAGGTACCTTTATGACCATTACTTTGGGTGCTGCAACAAAGCTTGTGGATAATATGATGGTTAACTATTCTGAATGGCACACTGACAGAGCTCCACAAGGTAAGAAGGTAAATTCTGTTGAAGAAACCTCCTCCTTGAGTGATAAAATTGATGTTATTATGTCTATGCTTGTTAATGGGAAAGCTCATATTGATCCAAATCATGTTCCCTTAGCCTCGTTGGTTGCTCAAGAAGAGCAAATTGATGTGAACTTTATTAGAAATAACAATTTTAGCAACAATACCTACAGGAATAATTTTGGTAATAATAGTCATAGGCCGTACCCTCCTAATAATACTTATGGTTATCATGGTAAATCTGGAATGCCTAGTGAAGAAAGAATTTTAGAAGTTGAAAGAGCCACTAAAAACTTCATGCAAATGCAATATGAGCAGAATAAATTATTTACTAAAACCATGGAGGAACAATCTACTATTTTGAAAAATATTAGTCATCAACTTGAGAGTTTAAATAGGGAAATTCCTAGTTTGCAATTAAAACTTTCTAATGCTGAAAGAAATATATCATTTTTGTCTGAAGCACAATCCTCTCTGATTAATAAAATGGCTCCTAAACCTGAAACTATTGAAAATCCCTTTGCTGCTACTAATGCCATACAAGTTAGAATTGATGAAAATGTTAGAGTGTTAGCTGAATTGCATGCTAAGTGGGAAAGAGAAGATGAAATTGCTAGAAATAGTAGTATTTGTACTATCACCACCACCAATGTTGATGCTAGCAAACCACATGAAGTCCCCATTCCTTTTGCAACAATGCCTAAAACCAATGGAACCTTCTCTAATAAAAATGCTGAAATTCTTCGAAATATGGGAAACAATAGCTCTACTACTTTAGATGGTAATTATGATTTTGATCTTGATGGTTGCAATATCTCTAAAGTAATTATATTCCTACAAAAGCTTGCTAAAAGTCCTAATGCTAGTGCTATCAATATGGCTTTTACAAAACACATTACTGATGCTCTCATAAAAATTAAAGAAGAAAAGATGAAACATAAAGCTTCTATCCCTATGAAAATAGAAGATGGTTGGGAACCCATAATTAATATGAAAGTGAATGATTTTTATCTAAAAGCTTTATGTTATATTGATAGTAGTGTTTCTGTTATGCCTAGAAGGATTTATTAAATGCTTGATTTGCCACCTTTGGAAGATTGTTATTTAAATGTCCAACTTGATGATAATGCTAAGAAGAAAGTCATGGGGAGTATTAATGATGTTCTTATTATGGTTAACAATGCCTATGTCCCTGTTGATTTCTATGTTTTGGATGTTGAATGCAATGCTTCTTGTCCTATTATCCTAGGAAGACCTTTTCTTAGAACTATTGTGCCATTATTGATATGAAAGAAGGCACCAATAAATATCAATTTCACTGAAGAAAGGTATAGAACACTTCCCTAAAAAGAGAGAGAATATTACTTTTGCCTCTCCTATTAAAACAAAATTTGCTCTTAATGCTTCTTCATTTGAGAATACTTGATTCTTGCTTCTTATGCCTAGCTCAAAGGCGTTAAAGAAAAGCACTTATTGGGAGATAACCCAAATTTCTTTAGGAATCTTTTGTTGAGTCTTGGAAGTTATTGCTTCAGTAGTAACCTCTCCTTATCCTTTTTGTGTAGTTTTTGTGCCAAGAGTAACCTCTAATGACAGAGAAGTAAGACTTGGGAAAGTTGTTGTCCCGAAACAGATTTTTGTGCTTCGCTGTAAAAATTCGTGAAAAATCTCTGTATGGCGGATTGAGCTGTCATGTTTTGTGCTTCTGCCCCAGGTTGTTATCCAACTTTCGTTAGTTCAACACTTTTCGATTTGAGCAACATAAGATCTTCTAAAAAATTGGTTTTTACCTGCTGGTCTGTTTTGACTGATTTCTGCCATTATTTGCATTTGCCTCTTATTCTCTTTCTCTTGGAGTTCTCTTTGATCACTTGAAATTTTTAAAGGAAGTGCTACAGTAGCTTTTGTTTTAATCAAAGTCTTACTTATGTTGGATCTGAACCAAAAAGACTTATTATCTTGAGTACACTAATGTTGCTAATGAAGATTGAATGAAGGAAATTTTAAAGTGTAGGGAAGAGTGTAACATCCCATAAATATTAATCAAGCTTATCAAGTTTTAATTACCCAAGTTTAGTGTTAACAATAACTTTTATTATTAAACTTAATAAGAATGCATGCGTGGTTTGCATTAGTGTTTGAATGAGTGAAATTGCCATGATTGATTGTTGCTAATGATACGGTTTGGTTTAAAGATGAATACTACATCCTCTAGAACATTTACAAACAAAAACAAATGAAAATAAAATCAATTATAAAGACATATAAGAAAATGGTCATTTTTGCCAAACTTATCCACTAGACCACTTTGAGTGTTCCTAGTAAAGGTTTTCTCACAGAAACAATTCCCAATCTTTTCACCCCTTGCTAGGCTAAGTAAAAATGAATCCAAACAAACCTTACAAAAATATAGAATCTATTTTTAAACCCCTTGGAGAGACATTTCAAAATTGAACCAAGTGTATGTACTAAGATCACCACTTTTCAAAAACAACTCAAATCAATTCACCTTAGCAAACCCAAGCAACCATAGACTACCAAGCGAGTACTTAGATCACTCACCAAAAATCTTTCAAAAATTCAAAATATGAATTCATGCGGCCATTTGGTCGAACACCTGGCAGGCACAGTACAATCTCAACAACTATACACAATTTGAAACTATCAATTGCCCAGCCTATGTACTGTAATCAACTCCACTACTTGTCCTTGATCACTCCTAATCCTTTGTCGTGCAGTGGAGAGCCTCCACCATTGCACCAGTGGCATGCCCGTACCGAGAAGCCATGTCGGTCGAGCACGAGCCACTCGCAACATGTTGCGCCGCCCACTACCACGATGTCCTACAGCTAGCCGTGACCTCACCGCCACCCCCTGACCAGCCCTTGACCAACGGCGAGGCGAGAAGGAGCCAGACTAGCCACGCCCATTTAATCCCCCGCCATGCCGAGAGCACGATAGAGTGCCGCAGCTGCCTCACGCGCACACGCCGCGCCTCGCTCTCTGTGCTCGTACCCACGACCGTCGTAGCACCAGTAAGCGCCCATACATGACCGTTCGCCGTCGCTCACGTCGTGACCACCGTACCACGTGACGAATGCCTGCGTACTGACCCAGAGCACCGATGTATCCTGGCCAATGGAGATCACCCCTTGCCGTGTTGTCACTCGCGTGATGATTGCCATAGTCCCCTGCACTGACCCATGCCCTCCGCCGTGACGAACGCGAACTGTAGCAACGTCGCCGGAGAAGCCAACCCATGTCGTATTGTCATCAACCCTGGTGTATAAATAGAGGCCACCCCAGCCCTCAATCTCCAAACCATTTCACTCCTCTCTCTCTCTCTCAGCAACACCGTAGACCTTTCCCCGGAGCAAGGCGAGCACTAGCCCGCCGGAATTTGACCGAAGTCCGTCGTAGCAGTCGAGAAGGGGATCCGTTGATTGCGACCACCCCAGGAGCTACCGTGACCGCGCCTCGAACCGCCATCGATCACAACCCCATTCTCCCCCATCACCGACCCTAGCTAGAGCCCAGGTGAGCCTCACATGACCCCACCCGCCGTTTTAGGGTTCGTTTCTCGCCGGAGCTATTCGACGGAGACGACGAACCATAGCCGTTAGATCCTAGTCTAATCGTAGCGCTGAGATTGAACCATACCATTTCGGCTTAGTTGAGTCGCTGACGAGTAGGACCCGCTTGTTAGTAGCCCGCTGCGCCAGCACTGTGAAGTTGGGCTAGCCCGTTTAGTTTCCCACGCAGAGCCTGTGGATTCAAATAGAATTTTTCCATTTTAGTTAAAACCAGATTCTGTTAGTAGATTCAAAAATCAATTCAAAGAGATTCACTAAACCAAATTGCATGCTTCCAATTTTGTTGGAAAGGAATATAAATTATCTATTCACTCCCATTGGATTCAAACTATTTAGAATTATAGATCACCTATACTAAAAATAACAAGGCAGAGACTTTTGACACTTCAAACATTTTTCTAGAATAAACTATAAATGTTTTTGAGATGATTCCACCTCTCAAAAATCACATTTGCCATGCTCTACAAGAACATGTAAAAACATTTGGTTTTACATATATTAAACTTGGACTAGTATTAAAATAAGGCTATATAGGCTTTTCTAGTCACTTTCATATAATTAAATAGTAATATTAAAACTTGTAATATATGATCACCATTTTAAATCACATTGCCAAATGTTGGAATAGATGGTGATGACATGTGTCAACATGATCCACTATTTTAATTGGATAATATTAAATCTTAAGGATTTAAAATGAGTATAAATTACTTTTCTCAATAAAGAGAAATAAGAACGTTTTAAAATTCCTTATGATGATTGAGATGATGCTAGATCATATAGTATGAGCCGTGTGTGCTAAATAGAAGTAGTGAAGTGTTGTTTGGTGATTGTATACATTGAATATGTTTATAGACGCTAGTACCGACCCGGGATTCAATGAAGAAGAGTACTTCAAGGAGGAAGAGGAAAACTTCAACGACTGCAACCAACAAGGCAAGCTATCAGTGCAAGTTAGGACTAGGCGTGCTATATATGAAAGCCCTTATACTAGATGCATTAGGCATACTGGGTTGTGTCACTTCACTTATACCATTCCCAGTTTTACTCCAAGCTTTACTTTCCCCTTTACTACAGTTTCTTACTTAGTAATGAATTGTGATTAGTGGAAATTGGATTGGATCCTATCAAGAGCATAGGACTAGTCTTGGATACTTATACTTGGTAGCACCCCCAATAGTAATAACCTCAATACTAGTGGCTAGTGCTAAGATAAAACTTGATTACTTTAGATGGGAATACTTGGTGAAAATGATTATGAAAACCTTGGAATGAAGATTCATTCTATTGAAATGTTTTGACATGTGTTGTGAAACACAATGTTTTGATGATGAAACTGAGGAGGCATGAGCCTTGATTTTAATAAAAATTCATGGTTGGGTTCGGATGCGGTACCATTCCAATTTTACCGTAGAGCCACAATACCTGAGTTGTGTAGGGCTTGACTGGAAGTGTATATGTCTTAGTATGGGTTCCCTTGCTGAAGAGGTTGAGCTGAGGCTACCTCGTGATGAATGTCCACCTATACAATACCCAAGATGACAGGTGACCATGGTTGGGAGGCCAAACTCATAGGGGAGGTGCCTATACTAGGTGTGTAATTGAAAGGTTAAGATTGATTATCCGCATACTAAGTATGATGATTCAGGGTTATTCCTGACGGATGTATCGAATTTTGTGGTGAAAGTGTACAATCTCTACAGAGTGTCAAACTATTCGAATAGCCGCGTCCGTGGTTATGGACAGTTGGAGTGGCCATACTGTTTCATTATCAAATGTTTTCAAAATGATTTGTGACTTGAAAGATGACTTGACTTGACCACAACAGAGTTGTGGACATGAGATCTAAGTTCCCACTTAAGTAATGTAGAGAACTAAATTAGGTCTTTACCCTTGAAGCTTTATGAAATAAACCTGGCTTTTTGCAAACAAACCTAGAGCTTATGATTTCCTACTAGTTTTACTTCTTCTTATACTAGTGGTAGTTGGTGAGTACTTAAAGAGTACTCATGGCTTTGTCCCTGGCTATTCCTATGGCCATACTATGAGGAGGATTACCTAGAAGATGGACAACAGGAGGTCTATGACCACTAGGATCATCTCCCATCGTCAGCATTGCATGTGATCATGAATATGAAGCCCTTCTATGTTTACTTTCTGCTGCTTTGATTGTATTTAGACTGGATCATGAGATCCTTTATTTGTAAGACCTTATTATGGTTTGTAATGGATGATGTACCGTGGTACCACTTCTGTTATGTCTCGCAAAAATGGTAATCATGGGATTGCGATGTACGGCATAACAGGCATCTGGACTTAAAAATCCGGGTGTTTACAAGTTAGTATCAGAGCCATCCTGGCCATAGGAGACCCTAGTTAGAGTGGACACCTGCAAAAACCTAGTTTCAAGACAAAGAAAGTGAGTATTTGAAAAAATCTATTCTCATTCTTACCCTTGAGATTCTTTCCAAAAGAAATCACTTGCTACTCAAAACTCTTACAAGTCTACTTAAAACTTAACACACTTGATCACTCCACTAACTTACTCATCTCAATTTCTTATAGACGGAGGTCAAATACATCAAGTTTTACCAGTTGGGCAACAGAGGCCAGCTTATCTTTGAGATGGATCTGGATTCACTTTTGGAACATCTTGAGCGCCCGCATCCGGAGTTTTTCGGAGCACCGTTGAAGGACCACACTAGATGTCGTGGAAATTGCCACGGCAGTCGCTGCTACTGGCAGCGATTGATTGTAACGTGAGGAAGAGCTGGCGGCCATCTGCGGTGCGAGATGGGGGAGCATGCACATGGTTTACCCAGGTTCGGCCCCCGGAGGTTAAAGACCTACTCCTGCTAGATTGGATTAATGGAGAGCGAGTTACAAGGGTGGCGAGCTCGGCGTCTAAGCAGCGAGTCACTTGAGGGGGTGTATGATGGAATGTAAGTCCTAAGGATACCCTAGGGAGGTTTATATAGGAGTCACCTCGCTAGGGTTTACAAGTTACAACCGAGCAAGATATGGACTCAGAGGCTTTTGACCTAATCCAACTGGGCTTCAAGTATGCTTTTGGGCCT
Organism: Avena eriantha; assembly: GCA_910589775.1. Classification (NCBI taxonomy): domain Eukaryota; kingdom Viridiplantae; phylum Streptophyta; class Magnoliopsida; order Poales; family Poaceae; genus Avena; species Avena eriantha. The sequence goes on from OU342741.1 coordinate 343,176,820, forward strand.
TCAGTCTCAAGTCGCCAGGCCTTTCCTTCAGTCGCACTCCAGTCGCCGTCCTTTAGGCCCACTCGCAGGCCCTTCGGCCTAATCAGAACATCCTGCCGGGCATATCCCCTTCGGCATATCCCCATCAGTAGTCCTCGAGGCCATCGTTGATTCAGGCACAGGTGTCCCTTTGGCAGTCGAAGTAGGTGAGCCCAATTTGGACGCCCAATCGAGTCGGCGATGGACTCTATTAAAACCAAGGAAATTTTCCCCAGGCTTCCATTCGCCGCTCTGGCGAATGTCACTACTGCCAAGTCGCTGCTTTGGCGAATGGAGAGGACTAGCGGGTAGCGAGTGGAATGGAGGAGTTGGACCGTCAATTCTGGTCAAACTATCCGTTGGAAATCCCAACGGTAACATTGGTGTAATTACCGCAGGTAATAGCTACCCCGAATTTGGCGAGTAGCGTTCCCCTATAAGGGGAGTGATGAATCAGCTCTACAAATCCTTCCCCGCATTCTTCATTCTCCCACATTCACTCTTCCTGCCTTCCTTCGATTTGGTCCTTCCGCACTGTGCGATTCCACATCCTTCCTGATGGCGCCTCCCAAAGGCTCATGGGGAAAATCCAAGTGCACCACTGATGGCTCAGTGTCGGCGCCAGAAAAATGCTGGTGCGATGTTGATGTAGAGCTCGTTGGGAACCCGAAGAGGAAGGTATGATGAGCACAGCAGCAAGTTTTCCTCAGTTATGAAACCAAGGTTTAATCGAACCAGTAGGAACAAGGGAACACCCCAAAGGTGTTGCTAGTTGAGCCTTGGCAGGGCGCACTACCGGTGCTAGTAGAAATGTGGAGCCCTGCACAACACAACCACAGAACTTTGTCCCCAACTTGCGATGAGGTTGTCAATCTCACCGTGTTTTGCGGAAAACAAAGGATTAAATGTATCGAATGGAAAGAAGTAATAGTTTGCAGAAAGTAAACACAAAGGAGTAACAGTTTATAGATTGAATATAAGAGACAAGGACCGGGATCCATAGTTCACTAGAGGTGGCTCTCCTTAAGATAGATAACATGCTGGGTGAACAAATTACAGCGGGGCAAATGACAAACATCGAGAAAGCAATACATGCATATACAAATCATCTTGACTCCTTTGAGACTTGATTGGGCATTACAACATTATAAATAGACCACCATCCAACTGCACCTATGACTAATAATCCACCTTCAGGTTATCATCAAAACCCCCTCCAGTATTAAGTTGCAAGCAACAGATTATTGCTTTACGAAATATGTGTAAAGTAAACAGTACGATTGTTCTATGAACAAAGGATTGTTATTTTCTCCCTAGTAGCAACATCACATCTACTACCTTAGAGATTTCTGTCACTTCCCCAGATTACCAGAGGCATGAACCCACTTCGAGCATAAATACTAACTCTTAGAGTTGCTAGCATCTACTTGGCCAAGATAGCTACTAACAACGGAAAGCATGCAAGATCAAAAATAACAAAGACATGATAGAATCAATAATCAATCTGAAATAACATCTCAATATCCATCGGATCCCCGCAAACACAACATGCAGAATTACAAATAGATGATCTTGATCATGAACGGAGCTCACAAGATCTAGATATGAAAGCACAAAGGAGGAGAACCAGTGTAACATCCCAAAACTTTAAGCCAAGCTTATCAAGATCCAATTCATCAAATTTAGGGTTAACAAAAACTTTTCCAATTCAAAGTATGAAAGCATTCATGTGTATGTGCATTTAAATTAGGAGTTGTTTTGAATTGCCATGGTTTTGTGATTCATTGCTTGTAAAATGATTCTTAGGTGAAATAAACATCATGTAAATCATTCCCAAACTTTTCCCAAAGAAAAACAACTCAAAATGAATATTTGAAGTGAATGGTCATTTTGGCCAAATTAACTATCATGCCTACTTTGGCTATTCCTAGAACCCAAAACTTAACAGAAACATTTGTGGATCTTTACACCCCTTGCTAGTACACATAATGAGGTACCAAAGCCCACTTTCTGATCTCCTAAAAACATTCAAATACTAATTTTAAATGACAGTTCAAAATTGAATCTATTTCATATGGGAAGATCCCACTATTTCAAAAACCACTCAAACAAGCTCAATTTTCAAAACCCAAGCACCCACAGAGTCTCAAGCTTATGCCTAGCACACCCACCAAAAATCTTTTCAAAATTCAAAAAGAAATGTCATGCGGCCATTTCATCAAACACTTGCCAGGCAGAATTAAACTCTAAACATAGCTCACTATTTGCAACAGGGTTTTGCACCCACTTTTCCTCAAAACTCTCCCTCTGTCCCCAAGTGATCTAACCAGGCCATTTAAACCCCATCCCCTACCCCCTAGTGGCATGGCCATGCTAAGCCGAGCTCTACCTCGCTGGCCGACCAGGCCCTCAGCCCAGCAGACCACCTCCCCCTCTCTCGCCATGTCTAGCAGCTAGCCAGCACCTCACCGCCGCCCACTGTCCCCTCCCCGAGCCAGGCCCAGCCGTGGACCACCGAGAAAACCCTGCGCCTAGTGCCACCGCGCCATGCCGAGCACGCGCCAGAGCGTCGCGCCCGACACGCGTGCCCAAGCCGCTGCTCGATCGCAACCCGCGCCCACTGCTCCGCCACGACCTAGGGAACACGCCAGACATGCCCGTTCACCGCCCAACGCACCACAACCACCGCTCGCCGTGGACACCGCCACCTCTGCCGCTCAGAGCGCCAGCTTCCCCCGACCGCATACCACCGCCCCTAAGCCCGCATTCACTTCCTAGAGCACCGCTAGGAGACCGCGCGTCGATCGCCACCCTCAGCCATGCCGTTAGCAGCCCGTAGCCATGTCGCCACCGTCGCCTACCCATCCCTCTCGGTCTCGCCGTCGATCCTATAAAAGTAGGGCACCCCAGCCGTTTGCAGCACACCACTCCACTCCCATCACCTTACTGATCGTCCCACACCTCTAGCCGGAGCACGGGGAGCAGCAACTCGCCGGAATTGCACCGGAGCAGGCCGCCTCTGGAGGAGAAGGGCGTCGCTGATTGCGACCACCCCCGGAGCTGCCTCGACCGTCCCTGAGCTCCCCGTCAACCACCAGACCGTTTACCCGCCTCGCCGTCGTCGCTGGAGCCCTGGTACGCCCCTATGCACCCCCACCGAGCCGCTAGGGTTAGAGCTCGTCGGCGAAGGTCCGTCGTCGACGACGATCCACAGTTGTTGATCCCCACTCTAATCCAACGCCCCACATTGCCCCGTACCGCTTCGCGCGTTATGAGCCGCTGACCGGTGGACCCCCTGTCAGCTGAGCCCCGCGCTGTGGAGTGACACTAGGCCGGCCCGTTAGCGTTTCCCGCACGACCCAGTTAGTTTGAATTAGGATTTTCCTTTTTAGTTTAAACTTAGTTATGTCCCCTAGTTTGAAAATCATTTAAGAGAGATTTACAAATCCAAATTGCATGGAACCAATTTTGCCTAAAAGGTATTGAAATGATCTATCCAAGACCGTTGGATTTAATTCAATTAGAGCTATAGATCTCTCCTAGTAAAAATAATAAACAGAAGCAATTGCACCTTGCAACATTTTTATAAAATCAACCAAGATAGATTTTGAGTTGATTTCAACTCTCAAAAATCACATTTCATCATACCTATCTGAATATGTAATAATATTAAGGTTTACATGCAGCGACTTTGGACTAGTACCAAAATAGTGCTATATAGGCATTTCTAGTCACTTTAAACCATTAAATAATGAAGTTAAACCAAAGTAAGTATGATCCAACCCTTAAATCACATTCCCACATGTTAGGATATGTGGTGATGACATGTGTCCACATGATCCCATATTTGAAGTGGTGAATATTAAATCTTAGTTAATTTCTTTAATGAGTAGAAATTACTTTTCTAAAATAAAAAGGATGAAACTATTGAATTAAACTTGTGATGCTTGTGATGATAAAAGATCGTCAAATGTGTGTCTTAGAATGCTAATTAGACTACTTAAGTATTGTTTGGTGATTGTGTACTCCGTATGTATTTATAGACGATTGTACCAACCAAGCTTTCGAGGAGGAGGAGTTCTACCAAGAAGAAGAAGAAGAAAACTTCAACCACTGCACCAACCAAGGCAAGCTATTGTTAGCAAGCTATAATTAAGCTAGATGACTTAAGCAAAGATGCTTTAGGCATGCTTTGGTCACACTACTTTGACTAGCATTTACCCCAAGTCTTATTTTCAAGCTTTACTTCCTTTACTTTACACAAAGTTCTGTACTTGTTTTGAAGGTAGCATAAAGAGTATAAAACTTGACCTATATAGAATCATTTAGATGTCATTCTATGGCATGAGATTGATCCCTTCATTTCCACCTTATTGAACACTCTTAACTTAGTAGTTTAGAGTAGATAAAAACTTGAGTCACTTTAGATGGGAACACTTGGTGAAAATGAATTAGGAAAACCTTGGAATGATGAGTCATTCTATTGAGATGTTTTGACATGTGTTGAGAAACACAAATGGTTTACGATGATAAAATGTTGAGGCGTGAGCCTTAACCCTTTTATAAAACTGATGGTTGGATTCGGATGCGATACCATTCCAAATTTACTGTACAACCACACTACCTGAATTGGGTAAGGCTTAGCTGGAAATGTATATGCATTAGTATTAGTTCCCTCGCGGGAGAGGTTTGAGCTGAGGCTACCACTCAATGTTGTCCACCTGTGCAGTGCCCGAGATGACTGATGGTCATGGTTGGGAGGCCATGCTTATAGGAGAGGTGCTTATACTAGGGTGTGTAAAGGAAAGGTTATGTTTGATTATCTGCATACTAAGTATGATGATTCAGGGTTATCCCTGACAGATGTATCGAATCTTGTGGTGAAAGTGTACCACCTCTGCAGAGTGTCAAACTATTCGAATAGCCGTGTCTATGGTTATGGACAGTTGGAATGGCCATACTGTTTTGTTGTCATATGTTTTTCCAAATGACTTATTTAAATAAATGATGAATCTTGACTTGATCACAATAGGGTTGTGTTTATGACAATAGCTTCCCAACTTAAGTGATTCTAGAACTTTATTTTATCTTTCTTTGCTTCTGAACTCAGCTTAGGTTTCAAACTTAACTTTATAGTTAAACCTAGACTTAGCACTTTAACTTAGAACTATACTACTTATTAGTGGTAGTTTGCGAGTACTTAAAGAGTACTTATGGCTTTTGTCCCTGGCTATTTTCATGGCCAGACTATGAAGGAGACTATTTAGATGATGGCCAGCAGGACGGCTATGATAACTAGGACTATCTGCCTTCGTCAGCATTGCCTGTGCCCCTGAAGATGGACCCCACCACTACGCTTATCTTTTAATTCCGCTGCTTGTTGTATTGAAGACTGGATCATGAGATCCTTATTTGTGTAAGACCTTATGTATGGTTAGTAATGGATGATGTACTGTGATATCCAATCCGTTATATCTCGCAAAAATGGTAATCCTGGGATTGCGAGGTATGGCATAACGGGCATCTAGGATTAAAAATCCGGGTGTTGACAAGTTGGTATCCGAGCCATCCTGACCATAGGAGACCCTAGTTAGAATGGACATCCGAACAAAAACTTAGTTTCAAAACCAAAGTGAGTATTTACGAAAAACTAGCTCCTCTCTTATCCTTGTGAATTCATTCTTTCTGAAAAACTCATGTTCCTCAAAATTCTTACACTACTACTTAAAATTTGACACACTTGATCACTTCACTAACTTCCTCATCCTAAATTCTTGTAGATGGAGACTCGGTTCAGCAAGTTCTACCAGTTGGGAAACGGAGGTCGGCTAATCTTTGAGAGGGATTTGGATTCACTGTCGGAGTTACTGGGACGCCCACATCTGGAGTTTCTTGGAGCTCAACTTCCAGGACCCCTAGGAGGAGACTTACAGTGGCTAGTCACCGTGGACCTTAGAGGAAGCATCGAAGCACCAACTTCTGGGAGAATTTAGTTCTCAGTGAGAGAGAACAACTGGCTAGATGGATTAGCCAGGGCAATGCATGAAGCTCTCGCACGTCTATGTGCCCTCGGCGTCAACAAAATCCAAGGAACCCGTTTTCCCACTATGCAAGACGTGACTTCATGGGGATGCCGATGGAGATGCCAAGTCACCCAGAGTTGAGGCGTCAAGTGGAGAATCTTGACTTCTTGCTGCACGACAGACAACAGGAACTAGACAATGCTAGGGAGTTAGCCAACCAGAACCGTGCCATTGCCGACCAGAAGGCCCAGACTTTTGCACTGCTCGTCCAGGATCGCCAGTCTCTTTGCCGCCAGCGTGCAAAGAAGGATCGCACCATCGCCCGTCTTCGCAAGAAGGTGGCCCACCTCGAGAAGACCGTCAAGGAGCAGGAAGCTCAGCTTGCAGCAAAGGAAGAGGAAGAGGAGGGTGAAGATATCCAGGGAGACATGGATTCTTACCTCAGCAATGATGATGACTTTCTGGAGGAGGATGTTGTCGACTTCTACACTGATGATGAGGACTCCGACTTCATCGACGATGAGTAGATGCACTAGAGCACTGTCGTAGCATGAGATGTATCGGTCCCACTGTATCGTAGCTTGCAGAATGGTTCTTCAAACCATCTGTTTTCCCTTTGATTGTTGTGGTGTGTGTTCTATCGTGTGCTTGTTTGCATGAATGAAATGAAGTTAGTTGAAAAACCTGAGTCAAACTCAAAGTTTTAGTTTGAAACCAAAACCATGAACCTTAGAACTTTCCCTCTTGCCCCTATATCTATCTCAATCTTCAGATGACTCGCGGAAACCAAGGAGGGAGTAGCTCGTCGCAAGACCCAATGCTGCAGATCTTGCAGAATCTCATCGCAGACCGTGAAGCAAGCAGGGAAGAACGCCAAGCCAACTTAGCAACACTTCAGAAGATCGCCCAAATGGCTCTCAACAACCAGGGTCATGGAAATCAGGATCATCAATGATCCAAACTGAAGAATTTTCAGAATACCAATCCCCCAATCTTCAACCAATCTGAAAACCCATTAGATGCTGATGACTGGTTGCAGACAATGGAAAACAACTTAGAAGTTGCAAGAGTGATGAAAACGAGAAAGTTCTCTTTGCCACCCACTATCTGGCGAGAGATGCAAGAGCTTGGTGGAACAGTATCCGCCTGATGAACCATGGTCAAGTTATGACATGGGAAGCATTCAAAGTCAAGTTCAGCCGCACCCACATGCCGCCAGGTCTAGTCAACCGGATGAGAGATGAATTCCGCGAATTGAAGCAAGGAAGAATGACTGTGGTAGAATACCGTGACAGATTCCTGTCACTTGCCAGATATGCACCTGATGAGATCAACACGGAGGCCAAGAAGAAGGAGAGATTCTTGAACGGACTGCATGATGAGATGCAGACTGTCCTCGTCAACATCTGTTTCTAGGATCTTGAAGAGCTAGTCGACTCTGCCATTTAGATGGAAGGGAAGATTAACTAGGCAAACGACAACCGCAAGTGTCGTATGATGCAGCAATCTGGATCAAGCAGTCACCAGAAGTACCATCCCAACCCTTCACCAGGATATGCACCAAGGAACAATCGAACCCCAACGTCTCGCCCAAGCTACCCTAACCGTAGCAAAGGCAATGGAAAGTCCGGAGGAAACAATCACAACTCCGGCAATGCCAACAATTTCAACCGTGCACCTCCCAAGAGCAACAACAACAACAAAAACAACACTGCACCCAGAACTGGCAGCAATGATGTGCCTGTCGCAGTCAAGGACTAGTCCCAGATCACTTGTTTTGAGTGTGGAGTGAAGGGTCACTACTCCAATGAGTGTCCCAAGAAGACTACCGCCAATGCCAATGTGAATGCCCCAGCGCAACAACATCGTCGTGTTCAACCAGGAAGAAGATTTTCCCAGGGAACCCTCACAACCGCAACGGCCGTCTCTTCCACATGAACCCAGAAGAAGCTCAGGAAGCGCCAGATGTAGTGCTGGGAATGATTTCTGTCAACTCAATCTTAGCAAGAGTATTGTTTGATTCGGGAGCATCGCATTCATTTGTCACCGAAGAATTTGCATGCACTAGTAAGATTCACCCAACCAACCTGAAGCATGTCATGATAGTTCAAATCCCCGGTTCAACAACCAAAGCTAGAAAAATTTGCAAAGCTGTGCCTATCAGAATACATGGGATATATTTTTATGCCAACCTAATTGTACTTGGAACCAAAGGATTGGAAGTAGTACTAGGTATGGACTGGATGTCAAGGCATAATGGACTGATAGACTGTGCTAAGAAAGCCATCACCATGACCAGTAGTTCTGGAGTAACAGTAGAGCATATCTCTGAAACCTTACCCCGTCAATTCAAGTGCAACAAGAGTGTAGCCCTGCCCACCATTGACCAAGTCAGAGTAGTCTGTGAATACCCCGACGTATTCCTAGATGAATTGCTAGGTATGCCCCCGGATAGGTATATTGAGTTCATTATCGAACTAATCCCTGGAACCAGACCCATAGCCCAGAGACCCTATAGCATGAACCCCTCAGAGTTAGTGGAACTGAAGAAGCAGTTGGATGCCATGTTAGAAAAAGGCTTGATTCAACCAAGCACATCGCCATGGAGATCACTAGTGTTATTCGTCGACAAGAAAGATGGAGGCAATCGTTTGTGCACAGATTACCGAAAGTTGAATGACATCACCATCAAGAACAAGTACCCCTTGCCGGAGATAGAGGATCTATTTGATCAATTGACTGGAGCCCGGGTATTCTCAAAGATTGATCTTAGGACTGGTTATCACCAACTTAAGATTCGTGCAACGGATATTCCGAAGACCGCCTTTACTACTCGCTATGGTTTATACGAGTATACGGTTATGTCTTTTGGATTAACCAATGCCGCTGCTTATTTCAGGAATCTCATGAATAAGATCTTTATGAATTTCCTAGATAAGTTTATACTTGTGTTTATTGACAACATCCTTATCTACTCCAAGTCAGAATAAGTCCATGAGCAACATCTGAGAATCATCCTAGAAACCTTGAGAGAGCATCAATTATATGCCAAGTTCAGCAAGTGTGAGTTTTGGCTGAAAGAAGTAGGATTCCTAGGACATATTGTGTCTTCCGGAGGAGTCTCTGTTGATCCCGCCAAGATAAAAGATGTTGAAGAATGGGAAGCCCCAACCACTCAAACCCAAGTCCGTGCATTTCTCGGATTAGCGGGATACTACCGCAAGTTCGTAGAAGGGTTCTCAAGCATCGCCAGACCCATGACCCAATTGTTGAAGAAGGACAAGAAGTTGGAATGGACCGACAAATCTGAAGCCAGTTTCTAGGAGCTAAAGAAGAGATTGATATCAGCCCCAATATTGATCATGTCAGACATCAAGAAGTCGTTTGATGTGTATTGTGACGCATCCAAGATTGGTCTAGGATGTGTGCTGATGCAAGAAGGAAAAGTCATCGCCTATCTGTCTCGACAACTGAAGCAGCATGAGTAGAACTATCCGACCCATGATCTTGAGCTAGCAGCTGTGGTTCTAGCATTGAAGACATGGCGTCATTATCTGATGGGTAATCGCTGTGAGATTTACTCAGATCATAAGAGCTTGAAGTATATCTTCACTCAGAAGGAGCTGAATATGAGGCAAAGGAGATGGATAGAGTTAATCAAGGATTAGGACCTGACATTCACTATCACCCCGGCAAAGCTAATGTGGTAGTGGATGCTCTTAGCAGATTGCCGTGTAGGCTAAACACCAAGATCAAAGAGAAGCAGCCCAGTTTGTGTGAAGAGTTGGAGCAGTTCAGAACTGAATTAGTTAGCAAAGGATTCTTAGCTAGCATTGAACTTCAATCCACTTTGATTAGCCAAATCAAGGAAGCCCAGAAGGGGAATGAAAGTATCGACAGAATCAAACATCGTATTAGTACAGGAAAGGTACCTGGATTCACTGAACACGAAGAAGGAGTACTGTGGTACAAAGGATGTATATGTGTGCCAGCAGATTCGGAGCTGAAGCAAGTTATCATGAAGGAAGCTCATGATACTCTTTATTCCATCCACCCCGGAGGAACGAAGATGTATCAGGATTTGAAAGAGCAATTGTGGTGGCACAAGATGAAGAGAGAAATCAGAAGCTACATCGCCAAATGTGACATTTGTCAAAGAGTCAAAGCAGAGCATCAAAGGCCTGCAGGACTATTGCAACAATTGCAGATTCCGGAATGGAAATGGGATTCCGTAGGAATGGACTTTATCTCTAGTTTGCCTACTTCTAGTAGGGGAAATGACTCAACCTGGGTCGTAGTTGATAGTTTGTCCAAGGTAGCCCACTTTATACCTGTCAAGACTACGTACCAGAGTGCGAAGTTAGCAGAACTGTATATTGCTAGGATTGTTAGTCTGCATGGAACCCCCAAGACCATCGTATCAGATCGAGGAACCTAGTTTACCTCAAGATTTTGGCAGAAAGTCCAAGAAGGATTGGGGACCAAGTTGAACTTCAGCACCTCTTATCACCCGCAAACTGATGGACAGACTGAGAGAGTCAACCAGATCCTAGAGGATATGCTTAGAGCTTGTGTGTTGGAATAGGGATCAAAATGGGAAGACTGCCTGCCTTTCGCAGAATTCTCATATAACAACAGTTATCAAGCTAGTTTGTAGATGGCACCATTTGAATTCCTATACGGAAGAAAGTGTCATACCCCTTTGAATTGGTCGCAAGTAGGAGAGAGTCAGATCTTTGGACCCGACATTCTCCGAGAAGCGGAAGAGAAGGTTCACAAAGTCCGTGAGCACCTCAAGACCGCCCAATCCAGACAAAAGAGTTATGCTGACAAGAGAAGGAGAGACCTGACTTTCAATGTCGGAGATTTTGTTTATCTCAAGGTTTCACCATTGAAGGGAACTCAACGCTTTAGTCTGAAAGGAAAGTTAGCCCCCAGATATATCGGGCCCTTCAAGATTCTAAACCGTCGAGGAGAAGTATCGTATCAACTGGAACTGCCTGAGGAGATGTCAGCCATCCATAATGTGTTCCATATCTCGTTATTTCGCAAATGCTTGGAAGTGCCCGAGAAGACTGAAGTTTTCAAGAACATCGATCACAGAGCTGTAGAGATCAACAATGACCTGACCTATCGGGAAGTGCCCATTCGTATCTTAGAAGAAGCCTACAGAACCATCAGGACCAGGAGTATCAAGTTTCTCAAGATTTAGTGGAGCAACCATACCGAGGCGGAAGCCACTTGGGAGCGTGAAGATTACATTAGGACAGAGTTCCCAGATCTCTTTAGTTCCTAGTTTTCTTTGTAAATCTCGGGACGAGATTTTGTTTAAGGGGGGAAGGTTTGTAACATCCCAAAACTTTAATCCAAGCTTATCAAGATCCAATTCATCAAATTTAGGGTTAACAAAAACTTATCCAATTCAAAGTATGAAAGCATTCATGTGTATGTGCATTTAAATTAGGAGTTGTTTTGAATTGCCATGGTTCTATGATTCATTGCTTGTAAAATGATTCTTAGGTGAAATAAACATCATCTAAATCATTCCTAAACTTTTCCCAAAGAAAAACAACTCAAAATAAATATTTGAAGTGAATGGTCATTTTGGCCAAATTAACTATCATGCCTACTTTGGCTATTCCTAGTACCCAAAACTTAACAGAAACATTTGTGGATCTTTACACCCCTTGCTAGTACACATAATGAGGTACCAAGGCCCACTTTGTGATCTGCTAAAAACATTCAAATACTAATTTTAAATGACAATTCAAAATTGAATCTATTTCATATGGGAAGATCCCACTATTTCATAAACCACTCAAACAAGCTCAATTTTCAAAACCCAAGCACCCACAGAGTCTCAAGCTTATGCCTAGCACACCCACCAAAAATCTTTTCAAAATTCAAAAAGAAATTTCATGCGGCCATTTCATCAAACACTTGGCAGGCAGAATTAAACTCTAAACATAGCTCACTATTTGCAACAGGGTTTTGCACCCATTTTTCCTCAAAACTCTCCCTCTATCCCCAAGTGATCTAACCAGGCCATTTAAACCCCATCCCCTAGCCCCTAGTGGCATGGCCATGCCAAGCCGAGCTCCACCTCGCTGGCCGACCAGGCCCTCACCCAAGCAGACCACCTCCCCCTCTCTTGCCATGTCTAGCAGCTAGCCAACACCTCACCCGCGCCCACTGTCCCCTCCCCGAGCTAGGCCCAGCCGTGGACCACCGAGAAAACCCCACGCCCAGTGCCACCGTGCCATTCCAAGCATGCACCAGAGCGCCGCGCCCGACACGCGTGCCCAAGCCGCCGCTCGACTGCAGCCCGCGCCCACTGCTCTGCCACGACCCAGGGAAAACGCCAGACATGCCCGTTGGCCACCCAACGCACCACAGCCACCGCCGCCTCTGCCGCTCAGAGCACCAACTACCCCTGACCGCATACCACCGCCCCTAAGCCCGCATTCACTTCCTAGAGCACCGCTAGGAGACCGCGCGTCGATCGCCACCCTCAGCCATGCCGCTAGCAGCCTGTAGCCATGTTGCCACCATCGCCTGCCCATCCCTCTCGGTCTCGCCGTCGAGCCTATAAAAGGAGGGCACCCCCAGCCGTTTGCAGCACACCACTCCACTCCCCTCACCTCACTGATCGTCCCACACCTCTAGCCGGAGCATGGGGAGCAGCAGCTCGCCGGAATTGCACCGGAGCAGGCTGCCTCTGGAGGAGAAGGGCGTCGCTGATTGTGACCACCCCCGGAGCTGCCTCGACCGTCCTTGAGCTTGCTGTCGACCACCAGACCGTTTGCCCACCTCGCTGTCATCGCTGGAGCCCTGGTACGCCCCCTATGCACCCCCACCGAGCCGCAAGGGTTAGAGCTCGCCGGCGACCGGTCCGTCATCGACGACGATCCACAGCCGTTGATCCCCACTCTAATCCAATGCCCCACATTGCCCCGTACCGCTTCGCGCGTTATGAGCCGCTGACCGGTGGACCCCCTGTCAGCTGAGCCCCGCGCTGCGGAGTGACACTGGGCCAGCCCATTAGTGTTTCCCGCGTGACCCAGTTAGTTTGAATTAGGATTTTCCTTTTTAGTTTAAACTTAGTTCTATCCCCTAGTTTGAAAATCATTTCAGAGAGATTTACAAATCCAAATTGCATGAAACCAATTTTTCCTAAAACGTATTGAAATGATCTATCCAAGCCCGTTGGATTTAATTCAATTAGAGTTATAGATCTCTCCTAGTAAAAATAATAAAAAAGAAGCAATTGCACCTTGCAACATTTTTATAAAATCAACCAAGATAGATTTTGAGTTGATTTCAACTCTCAAAAATCACATTTCGTCATACCTATCTGAATATGTAATAATATTAAGGTTTACATGCGGTGACTTTGGACTAGTACCAAGATAATGCTATATAGGCATTTCTAGTCACTTTAAACCATTAAATAATGAACTTAAACCAAAGTAATTATGATCCAACCCTTAAATCACATTCCCACATGTTAGGATATGTGGTGATGACATGTGTCCACATGATCCCATATTTGAAGTGGTAAATATAAAATCTTAGTTAATTTTTTTTAATGAGTAGAAATTACTTTTCTAAAATAAAAAGGATGAAACTATTGAATTAAACTTGTGATGCTTGTGATGATAATAGATCATCAAATGTGTGTCTTAGAATGCTAATTAGACTAGTTAAGTATTGTTTGGTGATTGTGTACTCCGTATGTATTTATAGGCGCGAGGAGGAGGAGTTCTACCAAGAAGAAGAAGAAAACTTCAACCACTGCACCAACCAAGGCAAGCTATTGTTAGCAAGCTATAATTAAGCTAGATGACTTAAGCAAAGATGCTTTAGGCATGCTTTGGTCACACTACTTTGACTAGCATTTACCCAAAGTCTTATTTTCAAGCTTTACTTCCTTTACTTTACCCAAAGTTCTTTACTTGTTTTGAAGGTAGCATAAAGAGTATAAAACTTGACCTATATAGAATCCTTTAGATGTCATTCTATGGCATGAGATTGATCCCATCATTTCCACCTTAGTGAACACTCTTAACTTAGTAGTTTAGAGTAGATAAAAACTTGAGTCACTTTAGATGGGAACACTTGGTGAAAATGAATTAGGAAAACCTTGGAATGATGAGTCATTCTATTGAGATGTTTTGACATGTTTTGAGAAAAACAAATGGTTTCCGATGATAAAATGTTGAGGCATGAGCCTTAACCCTTTTATAAAACTGATGGCTGGATTCAGATGCGATACAATTCCAAATTTACCGTACAACCACACTACCTGAATTGGGTAAGGCTTAGCTGGAAATTTATATGCATTAGTATTAGTTCCCTCGCGGGAGAGGTTTGAGCTGAGCCTACCTCTCAATGTTGTCCACCTGTGCAGTGCCCAAGATGACTGATAGTCATGGTTGGGAGGCCATGCTCATAGGAGAGGTGCTTACACTAGGGTGTGTAAAGGAAAGGTTATGTTTGATTATCTACATACTAAGTATGATGATTCAGGGTTATCCCTGAAAGATGTATCGAATCTTGTGGTGAAAGTGTACCACCTCTACAGAGTGTCAAACTATTCGAATAGCCGTGTCCGCGGTTATGGACAGTTGGAATGGCCATACTGTTTCGTTGTCAAATGTTTTTCCAAATGACTTATTTAAATAAATGATGAATCTTGACTTGATCACAATAGGGTTGTGTTTATGACAATAGCTTCCCAACTTAAGTGATTCTAGCACTTTATTTTATCTTTCTTTGCTTCTGAACTCAGCTTAGGTTTCAAACTTAACTTTATAGTTAAACCTAGACTTAGCACTTTAACTTAGAACTATACTACTTGTTAGTGGTAGTTTGCGAGTACTTAAAGAGTACACATGCTTTTGTCCCTGGCTATTCTCCTGGCCAGACTATGAAGGAGACTATCAAGATGATGGCCAGTAGGACGACTATGATAACTAGGACTATCTGCCTTCGTCAGCATTGCATGTGCCCCTGAAGATAACTGGATCATGGGATCCTTATTTGTGTAAGACCTTATGTATGGTTTGTAATGGATGATGTACTATGATATCCAATCCGTTATGTCTCGCAAAAATGGTAATCCTGGGATTGTGAGGTATGGCATCATGGGCATCTGGGATTAAAAATCCGTGTGTTTGCAACCAGCCATCTAGCTACTACATGGATCTGTAGTACAAGGATGAACTACTCATGCATCACACCGGAGGCTTGCATGGTGATGAAGAAGGCCTCCAGGGTGAATTCCCTTCTTTGGCAGGGTGCCAGGAAGAGCTTCAGATCCCTCCCGATCTAGGGATGGAGATGACGGCGGCTACAGACTCTTTCGTGGATTTTTGATTAGGGACTTAGGGTTTTCATCCCGAGGGCATCTTATACGCGGAAGGGGAGGCCGAGGGGGTGCCGGAGGCGGCCACACCACCCCCTGATGCGGGCCAGGCTAGGCCGTGCAGCCAGGTGGTGTGGTGGCCCCCTGGCCCCTCTCCGTCTCGTATTATGGCATCTGATGACTTTCGGAAAAATAGGCACTTTGGCTTTTGTCCCGTCCAATTCCAAGAATATTCATTTTCTGACTTTCCTGGAACCAAAAACAGCAGAAAACAGGCAGCTGGCACTATGGCTCTTGTTAATAGGTTAGTCCAAGAAATCATATGAAAAGTACTCCAAAGTTGGAACAAATACAAGAAAGTGGATAAAACTAAGCATGGAACATCAAAAATTATAGATACATTTGTAATGTATCAACATCCCCAAGCTTAACTCCTGCTCGTCCTCGAGTAGGTATGTGATAAAAAGACAGAATAATTTTTGAGGTGACATGCACCATCAAAGGCTTGATCAAAGTATTTGTAAAACATTCAAAGCTGGGATCATACTACTTCAGTCATAACATGAAAGACAAAGTTCTAGCAATAAGACAAAGAAACTATGATGTAACATGAAAAGGCACAAACAAAAGATTCATGAATAACAATGCTTTGCAAGACGTTTGTTTGTTTCACATAAAGAAAACATAGCATAATAGTATTTAGCTTGTCCCTCATAGAGTAGCAAATATAAATGCATAGGACACCTTCAAAGTTCATAAGAGTGACTATATGAAAATAGTTTAAAACAAGCAATATCAAGTTATGCATCAATCAACTAGTCTTGGGACAATGCACATAGAACTAAGAATGGCCACTATGCTCTCAAAGTAGGTGCATAAAGGTAGAAGGTGGAGACTCAATGTAATGGTGGAAAAAAGGCCTTCATGGAAGGAAGCAGAGATTCAAGTTTCATAAAGAGCTTCCAAAAATTATGGTACTTAATAGCTTTCAGCTCTCATTGCCCCTCTCATAAGCATCTTGAAGTGATTAAGGTTAAAGTGAAGAAACTATGGTGTACATGCTTGACGAAGTATAAGTCAGAAATCTCATGTCCCTTGTATACGAGGGCCTCTCCTCATGCTACTCAAGTTTAGTCACCGGTAAGTTCTTGTCATTGTAAGTACATGTGTATCATAGAGAACCGCCAACGGGGTACCCCTTGCCCGATGATACGGAAGAATCCCCATATCAAAATGACAAGGCTAGCAGACAACGAGCATCTCAGCAATCTTCTTATTTACCATGGGAATATGGTGCTTTTTTTTCTCTCTTTCCTCTTTTCATAATATCTTTTTTTTATTTTCTCTTTTTTCTCAATATAGGACTCTTTTTTTTATAAGAAGTATGCTTCATAGACAGCTCATTATGGTTACGCTGCAGGTTTCCACCATGTCAGCATGGATTAGACCAGCGGCCCAGGCATTTCTCTAACACATATACATAACTCCATGGACTTACAAGCTCCCCTTTCATTTCACACCGACGACATCCATATACAAAAGAGCATGATATCAACTAGGTACAAGTACCAAGTGCAATGTTGAAAGCATTCCCCATGAAAGCATGGTTCTGTTAATTCCCAACAAATAAGTGCAAGCATATACAACATAGACGACACAATGGTTCAAGTTTATTAAGGGCAAGAAAAGTAAAGTGTGCCATCAAGTTCGTGAGAGCTTTAATCACTAGTTTTCTCATAACAAGTTTAATTTGGAAGGTAAACAACAAACATGAATATACTTGGAATAGCATAAGCTAGTAGGTAGGTATGGTGGACTCTTTGGAATAACTTGGTTTAGGGAGTTGGATGCATGAGTGGAACTCATATTTGGTTGTGGAGGCTAGCAAAACACTGGGAGCGACAAACTAAGAGAGCAATAATGGCCATAATCATGAAGAGCGACAAAACATCATTGATCAAAGCATAAAGTGATACTACAAGTTGAAAACTAAAGGATCATAAAGGCTTAGGTGACTTGAGATAGTCATAACATGGTGTGAGCATGCGCCAAGTCAACCCAAATAAAGCATCAAAGGAGAATACCACTATACTATGCTTTAATATGCTAAAACAACGCATGATTCATCCAAGGAACATTAAGAAATCTCAATTTTTTATAACAAGTCATGCTACAATAAATAATACTAAGCATAAATCCAAAAAAATATCAAGCATGGCATGACAAAGCATAGGCCACAGTCAAAAACGAGCAGTTTTTACCACATAAGCATAAACTTTCATACGCTTTTCCTAACCAAACCAAACTCTTTGCAAACCAATGCATGAAAGAGGGGGTCCAACCAATTTATTCAGAAAACTAAGAAAACAAAAGAAAAATGAAAAACCAAAACAAAAACGAAAAAGAAGACGCTCCAAGAACAACACAACTGTGCATGAAACAATAAAAATGAAGCGTTTGGAAGAAACCTGGGATTTTTATTGATGAAGAAGGGGATGCCTTGGGCATCTCCAAGCTTTGACGCTTGTACTTCTTGGAGATTTCTTGGGGTGACATGCGTGGCATTCCCAAGCTTCAGCTTTAGTCCATCCTTCATCTCATTACTCATTCCTTCCATACACCCAAATTTTTTTCTTCATACAAAACTTCACACAATCTTTATTAGCAACATTAGTGTACTCAAGATAAATAAGTCTTAAGGTTCAGTTCTAACACCAAATAAACTTCCATTAGAACACTAGCTTCTGTAGCACTTCCCTCAAAAAGCTCAATTCCCCAAAATAACTCAAAAAGGAACCAACAAGAAGCAAATGCAGAAAATGGCAGAAATCTATCAAAACAGACCAGCAGGTAAAGCCGAATTTTTTCGAAGACCTTCTGTTGCTCAAACCAAAAAGTGTTGAACTAATGGAAGTTAGATAACAACATGGGGCAGAAGCACAAAAATTCACGCCTCAAAAAGACGTTCAGAGATTTTACACGAATTTTTACGGTGAAGCACAGAAATGTGTTTCGGGACAGTAACTTTCCCAATCATTACTTCTCTCTCATTAGAGGTTACTCTTGGCACAAAAATCAAATAAAAAGGATAAGAAGAGGTTATTACAGAGGTAATAACTTCCAAGACTCATCTAAAACTTTTGGGTTATCTCCCAATAAGTACTTTTCTTTAACGCCTTTAAGTTAGGCCTAAGAAGCAATAAAGAATCAAGTGTTCTCAAATGAAGAAGCATTAAAACCAAATTTTGTTTTCATAGGAGGAGCAAAATAAATCTTCTCTCTCTTCTTAGGAAAGTGTTCTATACCTCTCTTGAGTGGGAGTTGATATTTAATGGTTCTTTCTTTCATATCAATAATGGCACCAACAGTTCTAAGAAAAGGTCTTCCCAAAGTAATAGGACAAGAAGCATTGCATTCAACATCCAAAACATAGAAATCAACGGGGACATAGGCATTGTTAACCATAATAAGAACATCATTAAGACTCCCCATGAGTTTATTTTTAGCATTATCATCAAGTGGGACATTCAAATAACAATCTTCAAGAGGAGGCAAATCAAGCATATCATAAATCCCTCTAGGCATAATACAAACACTACTATCAAGATCACATAAAGCTTTGAAATCAAACTCGTTCACTTTCATATTAATGATGGGTTCCCAACCATCTTCTTGTTTTATAGGAATAGAAGCTTTATGTTTCATCTTTTCTTCTTTAATCTTTATGAGAGCATCAGTAATGTGTTTTGTAAAGGCCATGTTCATAGCACTAGCATTAGGACTTTTAGCAAGCTTTTGTAGGAACTTAATAACTTCACAGATATTGCAACCATCAAGATCAAAATCAAATTTATCATCTAAAGTAGTAGAACTATTACTAGCCTCAACACTAGTGGTAGTGATAGTAGAAACACTAATGTTTCTAGCAATTTCATCTTCTCTTTCCCACTTAGCATGTCATTCAGCTAATAGTCTAACATTTTCATCAATTCTTACTTGTATAGCATTAGTAGCTGCAAATGGATTATCATTAGTTTCAGGTTTAGCAGCCATTTTATTCAAAGAAGATTGAGCTTCAGCCAAAGACGCTATATTTCTTTTAGCATTAGAGAGTTTTTCCTCAATAGTTCTATTGAAAGCAGTTTGCTTACTAATAAAGTCTTTAAGCATACCTTCAAGTTTAGAGGGTGCACTCCTATTATTGTTGTAAGAATTTCCATAAGCATTACCATTGTTGGGAGGATATGGCTTATAATTGTTGTAACCAAAATTACTCCTATAGGCATTGTTGCTAAAATTGTTATTTTCTTATGAAATTCACATCAACTTGCTCTTCTTGAGCAACCAAAGAAGCCAAAGGAACATTATTTGGATCAATATGGGCTTTCTCATTAACAAGCATAGACATAATAATATCAATCTTATCACTCAAGGAGGAAGTTTCCTCAACAGAATTTACCTTCCTACGTTGTGGAGCTCTCTCAGTATGCCATTCAAAATAATTAACCATCATATTGTCCATAAGTTTTGTTGCAGCACCCAAAGTGATGGTCATAAAGGTACCTCCAGCAGTAGAATCCAATAGGTTCCTTGAAGAATAGTTCAATCCTACATAAAAAGTTTGGATGATCATCCAAGCAATCAGTCCATGAGTGGGACAATTCTTAACCAAAGATTTCATTCTTTCCCAAGCTTGAGCAACATGCTCATTATCAGATTGTTTAAACTTCATTATTTCACTTCTCATAGATATAATCTTAGCAGGAGGATAGTATTTTCCAATAAAAGCATCTTTGCATTTAGTCCAAGAATCAATACTATTCTTAGTTAAGGAATTTAACCATTCTTTAGCTTTTCCTCTCAAAGAGAAAGGAAACAATTTCAGCTTAATAATATCACCATCTATATCCCTATGCTTTTGCATCTCACAAAGTTCAACAAAGTTATTTAGATGGGAAGCAGCATCTTCATTACCAATACCAGAAAATTGTTCTCTCATAACAAGATTGAGTAAAGCAGGTTTTATCTCAAAGAAAGTATCTTTAGGGACAGGTGGAGCAACAGGTGTGCTCATAAAATCATTGTTGTTGGTGCTAGTGAAGTCACACGACTTAGTGTTTTCAAGAGTAGTCATTTTTTTGTGTTTTCAAATAAGAAAGCAAACTAGTAAAACTATTTTTTGTGTGTTTTTGATTAAGAAACAAGCAAACAAAGCAAGAAGAAACTAAGCAAAACAAAAATAACAAAGTAAAGAGATTGGTTATGAGGGACTCCCCTTGTGAAGATGTCCTTAACTCCCCGGCAACAGCGACATAAAAATGCTTGATGGCTCAGTGTTGGCGCCATAAAAATGCTGGTGCGATGTTGATGTAGAGCTCGTTGGGAACCCCAAGAGGAAGGTATGATGAGCATAGCAGCAAGTTTCCCTCAGTTATGAAACCAAGGTTTAATCGAACTAGTAGGAGCAAGGAAAAACCCCAAAGGTGTTGCTAGCTGAGCCTTGGTAGGGCGCACTACCGGTGCTAGTAGCAACGTGGAGACCTGCACAACACAACCACATAACTTTGTCCCCAACTTGCGATGAGGTTGTCAATCGCACCGTGTTTTGCGGAAAACAAAGGATTAAATGTATCGAATGGAAAGAAGTAATAGTTTGCAGAAAGTAAACACAAAGTAGTAACAGTTTATAGATTGAATATAAGAGACAAGGACTGGGATCCATAGTTCACTAGAGGTGGCCCTCCTTAAGATAGATAACATGTTGGGTGAACAAATTACAGCGGGGCAAATGACAAACATAGAGAAAGCTATACATGCATATACTAATCATCTTGACTCCTTTGAGACTTGATTGGGAATTACAACATTATACATAGACCGCCATCCAACTGCATCTATGACTAATAATCCACCTTCAAGTTATGATCCGAACCCCCTCGAGTATTAAGTTGTAAACAATAGATTATTGCTTTACGAACTGCGTGTAAAGTAAACAATACGATTGTTCTATGAACAAAGGAGTGTTGTTTTCTCCCTAGTAGCAACAACACATCTAGTACCTTAGAGATTTCTGTCACTTCCCCAGATTACCAGAGGCATGAACCCACTATCGACCATAAATACTAACTCTTGGAGTTGCTAGCATCTACTTGGCCAAGATAGCTACTAACAACGGAAAGCATGCAAGATCTCAAATAACAAAGACATGATAGAATCAATAATCAATCTTAAATAGCATCTCAATATCCATCAGATCCCCGCAAACACAACATGTATGAATTACAAATAGATGATCTTGATCATGAACGGAGCTCACAAGATCTAAACATGAAAGCACAAAGGAGGAGAAACCAGCCATCTAGCTACTACATGGATCTGTAGTCCAAGGATGAACTACTCACGCATCACACAGGAGGCTTGCATGGTGATGAAGAAGGCCTCCAGGGTGAATTCCCCTCTCTGGCAGGGTACCGGGAAGAGCTTCAGATCCCTCCCGATCTAGGGATGGAGATGATGGCGGCTACAGACTCTTTCGTGGATTTTTGATCGGGGACTTAGGGTTTTCGTCCCGAGGGCATCTTATAGGCAGAAGGGGAGGCCGAGGGGGTGTCGGAGGCGGCCACACCACCCCCTAGCGCGGACCAGGCTGAGCTGCGCGGCCAGGTGGTGTGGTGGCCCCCTGGACCCTCTCCGTCTCGTATTCTGGCATCTGATGACTTCTAGAAAAATAGGCACTTTGGCTTTTGTCCCGTCCAATTCCAAGAGTATTCATTTTCTGACTTTCCTGGAACCAAAAACAGCAGAAAACAGGCAGCTGATACTGTGGCTCTTGTTAATAGGTTAGTCTAAGAAATCATATGAAAAGTACTCCAAGGTTGGAACAAAACACAAGAAAGTGGTTAAAACTAAGCATGGAACATCAAAAATTGTAGATGCATTTGCAATGTATCAACCATAGCCCAGCTCAAGTCCTTCGAGGACGCCGGAGTCCTCCGCAAGGGGAACTGGCGGGTTCCCCCCTCCTCCGAGACTGAGCCGAAACCACAAGCCGACGAATTCATTTGTTTCCCCAGTCATCTCGAAAGTGGTTTGTGGTTCCCCACCTCGCTCTTCTTCCGGCGCTTCTGCGCGTATTACGTGATCAAGTCGTCGGATCTCGGCCCACACAACATCGAGCAACTGGCGATCTTCGTCGCCTTCTGCGAGTGCTACCTCGGCTATAGGCCGTATTTTCCGTTGTGGTTGGAGCTCTTCCATGGCCACATCTGGCGCGAGGCGTCCAGCGGCTTGATATTGGCTGCAGGCGGCGACACGTTCCAATTGAAGCCAAAGGCTAACTTCTTCAAGCTCCTTCTGCCAAAGAAAGCCGCCAACGAGTGGAAGAAGAGTTGGTTCTATGTGAAAGAATCCACTCCCTCTGGCGAGGTGGCACTTCCTGAGTTCGTCGCCGAGAGGAGCGAGCCTTGCCGGTTGGCACCGAAGAAGCTCCCTAAAGACCAGAGGATGGCCCTCGTGGAGATGATGGACCAGATCCAGAGGCTGAAGGACCAGGGGTTGACTTCGAGCAACCTTTACAACTGTTGGCTCGGGCGGCGCCTGGTTCCGCTAGCGGCTCGGCCGCATTGGATGTACGAATATAGTGGGAAGCATGAACCCTCCCGAACCAGCAAAGAATCATGGGAGGCCGAGGACTACAAGGCTGCCCTGAAGAAGATCACTGACACGGAATTCACCACCGTGTCAGTCGGGCTCGCCCCATACACTCCCGTGAAGAATGAAGCCCCCACAGTAAGTTTTCTCCCCAGTAGCCATTTCCACATCTCGATTTGCAGTCGCATCATTTGGTACTTACTCATGGTGGTTCTTAGCTGTTTCAGGTGTTGGAGGGTTGGCTTCCTCCGCTCGATGAAGAGGTCCCTCGGGAGCTCGAGGAGGCCTCCGAAGGAGACTCCTCCGACAGCGACGAGGAGGAGGAGGAGTTCCCTCCCCCAGCGCCTGTGGCTCACAAGACTCGCATGCAGAAACAGCGCGAGTTTGAGGCAAGGTGCATCCTCGATGAACACGAAGGAGGTGACGAGGTCGCGTAGGAGCACACATCCCGGCGTACGGCCACACTATCGAAGCCCGCGCGCAAGCCCAAGTCACCAGCGAAGAAGCCAATGTCGCCGTCCAAGTCGACGGTGGTGTTTGAGTCAGATGACGACTCTGACGATGAAGACACCCCCGAAATCTCGCACAAGGCCTTAGAGGATGTGATCCCGACGAAGGGGTTGGAGGGCGAGGACACCGAAGCGGCCATAGAGGTTCCCCTGGCGGTGATTGCGCCAACGGTTTCGGGGGTTCCAAGCCAGGAAGCGGTTGAGGCAGCGGCGTCTAAGTCGCCGCAGCCATCGAGAGCGGCTGCGTATTCGGAGCCAAAAATTCCGGCGACCGCGGCTTCATCGTCAAGGAAGCCCACGGTGTCGTGGGCTTCAGACGTCTTTGAGACGGGGCTCACTCGCAAGCTGGGTCCAGAATTGGATAAGCCTGCCCACATCAGCACCGGGCTGCGTGTTCTCCCGGTTGCTAAGTAAGTATTGGTTCTTCATTCTGACTCGCCTCTTGTTTTTGTATTGTCGTTATATTGATCATGGAAATTTGGGCAAATCTGGGGCCAAGAAGATTGGTCGCCTTCGGTGGCAAAGATTCCGCCGGTCGCCACCATGGGAGAGGGTGACCTCCCCAAGAAGAGAAAACCCACTGGAGATGCGGCGACCGCGGAAGGCGCGAAGAAGGAGAAGGGGGTTCCGACGATGCCACAGCTATGGATGGCGCCGCGGAATTCGATTTTGCGGCAGTTGCCGAAGAAGTGGTGGCGGCATGGTCGGAGCCAGTCGTGGTTGCGTCTGCGACGGAGGCGCCGGCCCCGACGACCAGTGCCCCCGCTAGAGCGTCGGCGATGTTCCCGTGCTTCATGGCTAGGGGGTTTCTAGGCGTGGCGAACACCCAGTCTCCACAGAGTCCAGAGATCGTGGATGCAGACATTGGGTCCCGTCGTGGGCGCACTTCCTTCATGATCCCGTCGACTGACGCCGGAGAACTCCACAGGATGCTTGGCGCCGCTATTCAGGTATGTCCAGTCCCTGAGTTCTTAGTCGATGAATTTCAGCGGCTAGGAACTGAACTTCTTTCTACTCTCCAGTCCCCGAGTTCTTAGGCGCTGAATTTCAGCGGCTAGAAACTGAACTTCTTTCTACTCTCCAGTCCCCGAGTTCTTAGTCGCTGAATTTCAGCGGCTAGGAACTGGATGTTGATTTTGGTAAGTGTTGAATTGTGTTGTTTGTTTGCAGGGTTTGCAAAGGGAACCGACCGATTGGCAGGCCGCAAGGGAGCGCTTGGAGCGGGATCTGCATGAAGCGCAGTAGGCGAACCAGCGACTTCAGGAAACTATTGGTAAGTACCTGCCTTTCTTTCCTTTTCTCTTTCAGGTGTGAACTGTTGTGTATGACATGCTGATGATTTCTCTTTCAGATGGTCTCCCAGCTGCAATTTCCAAGGCCCGTGAAGGGTATGTTCTAGTCGCCAAACTGGACGCGGCGAATGGGCGAATTGCCTCGCTGATCCAAGACTTGGAGGAGGCGAGAGCAGCCTTAGTTTCTTCTGAGGACCGAGCGAAGGTTGTTGTCGCTGCGGCTGAGAAGGAACGCAAGGCCGCGGATTCGATCATCGTGGGGCTGCACAATGATCATGCCACCTTGGAGAAGCATGTCACGGTGAACTGCCGCAAACTCCTCGGTGATTCTCCGTCTTTGCCTGACTTGTTTGGCGAGTCTCTGATTGGGGATGTCCGTAGTTTCAGTAATGTATGATTTTGCAGCTGTGATAGGCCAAAGCGACCCGGTGGTTCAGACCTTCAACGCTTCGCAGTGCATGACTGCCATGGTGAACGCGGCCATGGCTTCGGTGTTACGTGTCCAAGCGGTTCTTCAAGGCATGTCCCCCACCGAGGTTATTCCTGGGGGGCTTACGGAGGTGTGGCGCTATCTGGAGGAGGCGCATGTCATCATGGAGTGGATGGCGCGCTCAGCGTTCAGGCGTGGGGCCACCACGTCATTAAGCCTGGGTCTCGCCCACTTCCCCGACGACTTTGACCTTGGCGACATGACCAGTGGCTACCCATCGGTGACCGGCATGGTGGAGATGTCAGAGGTACTGAAGCTGACTGCGAAGGCCGCCACTTTTACCGATCGGGTCTTGGTGATGGGGGATCTTCTGCCATACCAGGAGACGGTGTTGACGCCTGGTGACCCCGAGCCAGAGCATCACGGCGTTGTTGAAGTCCCTGACGACCTACCCGACGAACCCGTGGTAGCCTTTTATTCGTGTCAAGGGGGTGGTGGTGCTTCTTCGTCAGGACCTGTGGAATAGACAATGTAGTTGGGAAGTTTGTAATGTATGCCAAGTGGCGACTGCTGTAATATGATCAACATTTTGTAATATATGCCAAGGGGAGTCAATCGACTCGTATTGTGACCAGGATTGTGTGGTGTGTTTATTTTTGATTGAGCGAGTCCCCGAGTGCGTCCGCCCTTTAATGGGGTATAACTCGATTGTATACTTTTGTGTTTTATTTTGGTTGTGCACTGTTTTATCTCTCGCGTCTTCTGAGGGACGAGTCCCCGAGTGCGAGTAGGATTGTTTTGTAGGCGAGTCCCCGAGCGTGGTGCTCAACCGTATTGGGCGTGTTCCTGTTGCAGGTTGTTAATGCATTGTTTGTAACGCGTCTCTTCCCCTGGCTCGGAGAGCCAGTCGCTGGGCGAGTCCAAGGCAGCTCTCTTAATTGGTGTGTTCCCGAGCCGCGTGGGGGTTTCCGTTTTGCGGAGTCCCCATGTGACGAGGGTTTAACTCATCATTGTCCATTGTTATGGACTTGGGTTTTGGAGAAGGAGGGAGCGCTGGAGACATCTATCGGCTAGCAAATAAGCACACAGGGGACAAAGGATTTACCCAGGTTCAGGCCTCGTAGAGGTCCCTACTCCTGCTTGTCTGCTCATGGAATTATCGAAGGAGTCGAAAGTTACAATGGTGCGCAGATGCAATCTGGCGAGGGTTGTGGAAACTAGGGTTGCGTGTGTCCTCCTCGCCGCCCCCTCCTAGCCTTTATATAGATAGGCTAGGTCTCGGGTAGCAAGTCGAGTCGGTTACAAGTTAGGGTTTTCCCCTTCAAACTTTCTATCTTTAGCTTCTTCTTGTCCTTCAAGCAATCAAGAGTTCGCAGGTTACTCGAGTTCTTTCATCTGGGCCTTGGCGACACCGTGGGTCTGTACGTATTTAGACCGTATATACCAAGCTCGAGTACCTGTAGGGTATACCCATGTCAGTAGCCCCTGACTATCTAGTGGAATCGCAGATTCGACTGGGTACTTTTTGAAGTCTTCGAGTGCCTGAATGAGTACATTGTTCGACTGCTTTCATTTATGTCATAGGGATTATTAATATACGTGTCTGATATAGCTGAAGTATC
This sequence comes from Avena eriantha, assembly GCA_910589775.1. Taxonomy (NCBI): domain Eukaryota; kingdom Viridiplantae; phylum Streptophyta; class Magnoliopsida; order Poales; family Poaceae; genus Avena; species Avena eriantha. Next base: position 343,203,731 of record OU342741.1, read on the forward strand.
GGTATCAGTTAACCACCTTAGGGTGAAACAACGCAATCTACTTGAACTCGAGTCCCCGGACTCGAATCCGGAAAAGTGCTGGCGTAATTCGACCCAGGCCGCGGAGGTCTTACAGGAGTCGAATTCCAGTTATATGGGTGTGAGCACTTGACGCGTCCGTCAAGGCATGTTCATCATGCCTGCAGGCACGGATATTTTTCTGGTAGTGCGTAGTTAAATGTGTTGCCAGGCCTTATTCAGGTCTTACCTTCACGCTGTAAGCGCGGCATCCGAATTTTATCATCGCGGAGACGATTCGGGCGACCCAGGAGAAGTAGTCTCTTTGTAGGGAAAATTATGAGGCGGTGTCGCCATGATCTACAAGTGCGGATGTTATCAACACACAGTTTTTGTGCAAATAATCATAGGGTGCGCGGCCAGCGCTCCCTATGGGAGTAGCCCCCGAGTGCCTGGTTGAGTCGAAGACTTAGGCAGGGACTAATGAATTTTTGCGACTGCTATCATCTTTGCTTGTTTGTTTCAGTCAAAGATTCAGGAAGGGACTAAAACACATTTGCGACTGCTGTCGTCTTCTGCTTGCTTGTTTCAGTCGAAATTGTTTCCGGCGCTTCCTATGGGAGTAAACCATGTCCATAGTCGAACCATGTTTCGAGTGGTTGGGTTTGAATTTGTTTGCCTATATCCTGCAATAAGAAAAGAAAAAATCGTAGGGTGCGCGGCCAGCGCTCCCTATGGGAGTAGCCCCCGAGTGCTTGGTGGAGTCGAAGACTCCAGCAAGGACTAAAGTAGTCGAAGTTTTCCGCTACGTAGATGTTGATGACGTCAGTGCTGACGCTTGCATGACCTCATTTGCCCACGTGAGCGATTTTGACGGGACGTGACGAGCGGTGGGTCCCACTTTCTGACTTTGATTTGACTGGGCGTGCGTAATCTTATTATTAACTGTGCCTCCTCGATTTCCGCACGTAATGGGAGAAGTGGAGGGACGGTTCGCGATTCCTCTTCTCCATGTGTCGAATGCGATGCGTGCCACGCGCCCAGTAGGATTTTTGTGAGCCGTTGGATTGCATCTCCTAAGGGTTAAGTAGCGGCGCTATGGCGGTAATTTTCCATCTGCACTCTTTTCTTCCTCGCTGCCATCGCCATTGCTGCTACTCATCTGCTTTTCCCTGCGCTCATCTCCTCCTCAACTCTGGACCACCTCCGCTCATTTCCAAGTTATTTTCTGCGTTCTCATCGCCACCACGCAATGGGAAAGAAGAAAGGAGGCGCCGCCGCTGAATCCGTAGCCACCGTCGCTGCGACGAAGAAGAAGGATGGCCCCGCTGCTGTGGGCACCAGTGCCGCCGCCGGCGGGAAAAAGAAGGTCGCGGGCACCCGCGTGACCAATGGCGCGTGGCGCCCCTCTATCATCAACGCATCGGATCTCCGTCTTCTTCGCCAAGACGGAGTTATTTCTGTAGCAGTCGCCGATGCGCGTGTCCCCAGCGGTGAGACCATTCCTGTGCCTCCCGCCGGTTTTCGAGTGATGTTTTTTGCATTCGTCATTCGTGGCCTTTCTTTGCCTATCCACCCCTTTCTTAGGGGTCTCCTTTGTTTCTACGGGCTCCAGCTCCATCAGCTATCCCCAAACTCAATTCTTCACATCTCCTGTTTCATCACTCTTTGCGAGTGCTGGGTCGGAATCGAGCCGCACTTTGGCCTTTTCAAACGCTTATTTAAGCTGAAGCGTCAGTCCGCATCTGTCTCTCTAGTTTACGACGTAGGTGGTTGTGGAATCCATGTTGACCCGTCCGCCACCTACTTTGACATCAAGCTCGCCAAGTCCGTCCAGGGATGGAGGGACAAATGGTTCTATGTTCGCAACCAGAAGGCCAAGGACGAGCACTTTGGACTCGCGCCTTTCGATCCCGCGACTCCCTGCAAGAAGATGCATTCTTGGAAGAACGTGATCATGCCTTCCGAACTCGCGGAAACAGACATGCTATATCAACGAGTCTGCGACCTCGAGAGTCGCATAGGCACGGAAGAGGGAGGCTGCGCCCTTGTCAGGACTTGGTTGCTTCATTGCGGCCTGCCTCTCCAGGCCAAAGTCCATCCCATGTTTCAATGGGGTGGCGCTGATGATGCCACTCGCGTGTCTGCCAATGGCATGTCTGCGAGTGAGGTAGATAAGAAGGTGCGACTGGTCACGAAGTACACCTTCAAGGATGTGCTTCCGAATGATCCGGTCGTTCCTCCTTTCGATGCTTCGAATCCTCCTCCTGAGGTACAGTTGTGCTACCCAGTAGCTTACTTTCGCGATTGCTTTTTCTGTTGCTTACCTGTTCTGTTTGCTGATCTTCACTATCTGTATGTAGGATTGGGCGGTGTCGCCTTGTATGCCTCCTCTCCCTGAGGGTATTATTCCTCGCGAAGCTTTGGAAGAGGACGAGTCTGAGTCGACTGTCCCTTCTGATGTGGAAGAGGAAGCCCCCGAGTCTGAGAGCCCGGATACTCGCAAGCGTTCGCGCAGCGAGGACTCCGATGCGTCGACTCCTTCGACTCTAGAAGGCACAGCTGCTGGCGCGGAGTCACCAATTCCTGCCGTTCCTGTGAGGGCTGTGGCACCATCTTCTCGCAAGAAGATGCGATTGCCGAAGGAGTCTTTGTTAGAATCGGCGGAGGCCACGTTTAATCTTGACAATTTTGACTGGTACATTTGCGAGTTCACTAGTTCTTTTCTGTTTTCTTCTTGTTGGCTTTGCCCTGTAGTTTTCCTTTTCTCAATGTGAATTTGGTCTTGTAGCCAAGAGGCGTCGTCATCTTCTGGCGACGTCGAGTTTGTGAAGGAATCTGGAGTCGCAACCTCAAGGGCCAAAGTAGAGGTCGAGCGCGCTCCTTCTCCTCCGGCGGCGGCCCACTCTGAGCACAATTCTTCGAGCTCTCCTCATGTAGGGGAGCATCGAATAGTTGCTCAGATGACGGTTCAGCAAACTTCTTCGGTATCGCTAGAGGACCATGTAAGTACATCTTTCTTTCTTTTTTAGTGTGGCAGTCAACGCCTTATGTTGCCCTCTTCTGACTCCTTGTTTTGTGTGACAGCTCCTTGTAAAGGAAGCTGCGCAAGTGGCGAAGCAGGTGATGGCGATGGGTCGCCAGCATGCAATGCTGGAGACGCGTCACCGTGTGGTCGAAAGTGAGTGCTTCTACACTTAATATTTTCGTCTTCTCTCTGTTTTGGTGTAATCTACTGATAGCCAATTATTGACCGCCATGTAGCTGAGCATAATGCTTTACTGTGCAACGTCGCCACGTTGGAGAAGACATTAGCCGCAGCTGTGAAGGGGCGCGACGAGGCAGTCGCGGCTCATGATGATGCCTAGAAGCGTGAAGAGGATCTGCGCGCCTCCTTTGCGGTCAGGGAAAAGTTGTTCGAAGAGCAACTGTTCTCAGTTGCCAAGGCCCTCTCAGGTATCTTTACTGGAGATATTTTATTGATGTTCCTATCTGCATCTAGAGTGTTACCGGTGGCACTAGAAGTTTGATCCATGTGTGTATTTTCGGTGTAGATGCTGGCGACTTGAATTTTGACCCGCAGGCCCTTCGTCATGATGACACTCTGGTCGGCGCGGTATCTGCGGTCGAGGACCGAAGCGCCGCCATCCAGGATTCATTGTCCAAGGCCAAGGTCGCCCTTAGTCGCCTCCGAGAGGAGTTGATGCCGAAGGCGGAGCTGGTCGATAATATGGACAAGCTGGTGGAGTCACTCGCCGGTGGTGTTCCTGCTTCCTACAAGAACTCCCTCCGGGCGGCTGGTGCGACGATGTCACTCGCCATGGTGCAAGCCCACGGAGTCGAGATAGATCCCTCTGCGGTGTCAAAGGCGATGCCTGTTGGCGCGGATGGTCAGCAGGTAGTCTTTGCTCCCTTTGCGCTTGCTTGTGCCAAATATGGCCATTCCTTGATAAATATTGTTGCCAAGTATTCGGAGGAGCTCCAACGTGCGAAGAAGGCGGCGAAAGCTTCGGCCTCAGGGGCCGGACAAAAGTCAGTGGCGTCTGATACTGCCACAGACTTGATGAAGCCCCTGAAGCCATCGAAGTCGAAGAAGCCAGCTGCTCCGTAGTTAGCTTGTTGTAGTAATTGATCAGTTGCCTTTTTAGCCTAAGGACGTGCCTGCTGGCGAGTGTGTTTGTAAACACTTATGCTTATCTTGAATGCATATGTTCCCCTTGCCTTTGTGTTAATTTGGTCGCCTTAATTGCCTTTGTCTTGACTTGTGGTAGGGTGCATCGAGTGGTCATGTGGGGGGAAACCAGGATTCGCAATGTCTTGATGAGATAGTGGCACCGCCGCGCTCCAGGGTAGAGGAGCTGTCCTTGCTATCGCGACTTCGTGATCGCGTGAATGAGCTAGAGCGTGAGTTGCCCCTGATCCATGGTAACGCAGACGTGTGGAAGTCAAAGGCGGAAAAATCCGCCGCCCACGAGCAATATCTTCTTGGCGAGGTGACGCAGCTGGGCGACCAGTTTAAGTGTTAGTTTGCTCGTCCTCATCTTTTCCTTTGTAGTTAGTCGCAATGGTACGTTGTACTCATGCTGTTGGTGCTGCTTCGTGTAGTTGTTAGCACACGCCATCCGCGGGAGGAGAGGGATAGGATTGTCATCCGCCTTAATGATCTCACCTAGGAGCAACTTCAAGAGAGTGGATACTTCTGGGTAGATCATGATCGTGCGACTACATTGGCGACCCTGCAGGATCGCGCTTTGCGAGTGCTGGTCTTCTTGAAGAAGTCGCAGTCGTGTTTGAAGAACATCTATCGGGCGATGTTCCCGTTGGATGACACTCCATCAAGCCTGTTGGCTCTTCTGGCCAAATTTCAAGATATGTCCGCTGTTCGCGAGTGCATGAGGCAGCAGTTGGTGGCTGGTGCCAAGGATGCCCTCTCGATGGTGCGATTGCATAGGCCTGACGTGGACGTCGCCGCCGTAGCTTCCGGTCCGTTAGCGCCGCCAGCCGGATCTGCTTGGAATATGGTGCCGCACTATCAGGCGGTGGACCATCCAGGAGAGGAGATTGTCGACTTCTTCCAGGAACAAACCAATGTTCTTCGGTTGCAGCAGTAGCCAGATTTGTATCCTGCACATAAGTGTATTTGTGTTGTAAAGTTCATGTATAGGTTGTAGATATTTTATTGTTGAATGTGTATAAACAACTTTGTTGGCGTGAGGTGCGTTGCACTATGCGAGTCCTTTTCGTTAGCCTGGCCATCCCTTTGTCAACCTGCCAGGTGCGTTGCAGCTGGGTTGAGTTTTCGTTAAGGAGTTTGATTGATGTGCCAGCTACTCAGGATATCGTGTTTATTGGTTCGAAGAACAGATGTATGTAGGGTGGCGCAACCCCCGAGTATAAAATTGACAGAAGTGAAAAGAAAAAACACAAAGTTTTGGGGCACTTAGCTTTTATTTACTTGAAGAATAGTACGAGGTACAATGCGTGGCTAAGTAGCCTTGGCTGAGTAGCCTTATTTGCGATGTAAAAGTAAAAAAGCTAGGGGTAGAAGCGTCGCAGTTGTGCTACGTTCCAAGGGTTGGAGTATGCGACTCCTATCTCTAAATCTTGAAGGCGATACTCACCACCTGGGATTACTTCTGTAATCACGTACGGTCCTTCCCATGGGGACTCGAGCTTGAGATGCCCCTGCTGCTTCAGTCGCAAGGCCAGGTCACCTTCGACGAAGGATCTGGGGCGAAGCCTTCTACTGTGGTAGTTGCGCAGGTTTTGCTGGTAGATCGTGGATCTTTCTGCGGCGATTTCTCTTGCCTCGTTGAGGAGGTCGACGGAGTCTTCGAGTGCAAGAGATGACTCTTGTTCGCTGTAAGAAACTACGCGCGGCGCCTTGTACCGAACTTCGGTGGGTAGTACTGCTTCTGCTCCGTGCACCATAAAGCATGGCGTGTAGCCCGTGGCGCTGTTTGGAGTTGTTTGTAGGCTCCAGAGTACGGATTGGAGCTCATCTGGCCAGCAACCCGCGGCCTGCTCGAGTGGTCGAAGGAGTCGCTTCTTGATGCCGCTGCAGACGAGCCCATTTTCTTTTTTCACCTGACCGTTGGTCTGTGGATGCGCGACTGAGGCGTAACTGATGTTGATCCCCATGTTTCCGCAGAATTCTTGGAACTCTTTGGATGTGAAGTTTGTCCCGTTGTCAGTGATGATGTTGTGCGGCACGCCGAAGCGGTAGATGATGGACTCGAAGAACTTGACCGCGCTGTGACCTGATTGCTCGGTCACTGGCATGGCCTCAATCCACTTGGTGAATTTGTCGACTGCGACCAAGAGGTAGATGTAGCCTCCTTGCGAGGACCGTGGGAGCTTGCCCACCATGTCGAGCCCCCATTGTGCGAAGGGCCAGGCCAATGGAATATGCCGTAGTTCTACGCCTGGTGTGTGTGGCTTGTCCGCGAATCGCTGACAAGCATTGCACTTTTGGACTATGTCCTTGGCGTCGCGCATGGTCGTGGGCCAGTAAAATCTAGCTCATAGAGCTTTGGCGACGAGGGCGCGACTGCCGGCGTGGTGCCCGCAGGTCCCTTCATGCATGTCGAGGAGGACAGCTCTTCCATCGGCCAAGGAGACGCATCGTTGTAACACGCCTGTGATGCTGCGTTTATACAATTCGCCGTTGATAATGGCGAATGCCTTGGAGCGTCGCGCGATGTGCCGTGCGTCTGTTGGGTCGTCCGGTAGGCGCTTACTGAGGAGGTACGTAATTTACGGCTGCGTCTAGGATTGTTCGATCATCATGACGATCATTGGGCCCTTGAGTCCTATGTCTAGCTCCAAGTCATCGAGTGCCATTAGCTCATTGGGTGGCGTAGCCCCCGAGTCCGTTGCTGCGCTTGTTTTCTTCTCTGTGGCCTTTGGCTTGATGGAGCGTTCGCAGATGCGCTCGAGAAATACCCCAGGTGGTATGGGGCATAGGTAGAGCCTATGTTGGCGAGTGCGTCCGCCTCCTCATTGCTTTCACGACCTACATGTCGCAACTCGCAACCATCAAAGTCTCCCTCGAGTGTATCGTAGAGGTCGCGGTATGCGATCATGTTGTCATTTAGTGCGTCGCACTCGTGCATTGTTTGGTTGACGACCATCTTGGAGTCGCCATATATGATGAGCCTCTTTGCGCCTCGTTGTTTGAGGCTGTGAACTGCATTCGCAGGATGTATTTCAGCTTGTCCCCTTGAGGTGATGTCAGTATGACACTTGCTCCTGCTCCGTCTTTCTGCTTGGATCCATCGAAGTGCATTGTCCAGAGGTAGGACATATCTGGCTTGTCCGGGAGTTGGTTTTCCATCCAATGCACGAGGAAATCAAGGAGAACTTGCGACTTGATTGCGTCGCGCTTTTCATATGTGATGTCTCATGGAGACAGTTCGATTCCCCAAAGCGCGACTCGTCCCGTGGTGTCGGGGTTATTGAGGATATGTCCCAAGGGGGCGTCGCTGACTACCACGATTGGGTGTTCCTAGAAGTAATGGTGCAGTCGCCAGGCGGTCATGAAGACGCCGTACGCCAGCTTCTGGTAGTGTGGGTACCGCTGTTTTGTTGGCGTGAGGACCTCGCTGAGGTAGTATACTGGGCGTTGTACGCCATGGACCTTGTTTTCCTCGGCCCGCTCGACGACGAGCACTGTACTAACCACCTGGTTGGTAGCGGAGATGTACAACAGTAGTGGCTCCCTTTCTCGTGGAGTCACCAGTACTAGCGAGGTGGATAACAGGCGCTTGAGATCTTCGAATGCTTCTTGCGCTTCCTTGGTCCACTCGAATCTGTCAGCTTTGCGGAGGAGCTGATAGAAGGGCAGTGCCTTTTCTCCCATTTGACTGAGAAATCGACTGAGGGCCACGATTCGTCCGGCTAGTTGCTGGACGCCTCTTATGTTCTTTGGCTTCTCCAAGGCCAGTATGGCCTTTATCATTTTCGGGTTTGCCTCAATCCCTCTCGCGAAGATGAGATACCCGAGCAGCTACCCAGATGGTACGCCGAAGGCGCATTTGTCCGGATTGAGCTTTATCCGGTAACGATCGAGATTGGCGAATGTTTCGCGCAAGTCGTCGATTAGAGAGGCTTCCTCCTTGGTTTTGATTACTATGTCGTCGACATAGACTTGGATGTTGCGACCCAGTTGCTCCTTGAGGCAAGCCTGCATGCACCGCTGGTAGGTGGCTCCCGCGTTTTTTATCCCGAAGCGCATTGTGTTGTAGCAGAACACACCGAAGGGCGTTGTAAACGCGGTCTTCTCCTGGTCTTCCTCCTTCATTCGAATTTGGTTATAGCCTGAGTAGGCATCGAGGAAGCAGAGGCGCTCGCATCCAGCGGTGGAGTCGATGATTTGATCGATCCGTGGTAGCGGGAAGTGATCTTTTGGGCAGTGCTTGTTTAAAGAAGAGAAGTCCACGCACATCCGTAGGATATCCGTGTCCTTTTTTGGCACCAGCACCGTATTGGCGAGCCAAGTGCTTTCCTTGATCTCGCGTATGAATTTGGCCTCAAGGAGTCTGTTGATCTCTATTCCGACTGCCTGCGCTCGTGGCTCAGACAGTCGCCTGATTGTTTGCTTGACTGGCCTTGCGTCGGGGTTGACGTTGAGTGCGTGCTCGGCGAATTCCCTGGGAACTCCTGGCATGTCCGCAGGACACCAGGAAAAAATTTCCTAGTGCTCACGGAGGAATTCGACGAGCGCGAGTTCCTATGCGGGACTCAAGTTGTTGGCGATGAGAGCCGTTTTGGTGGGATCTGATGGATGGACCTACACCTTCTTTGTGTGCACAGATGAGTCGAAGGAGACATCAGGTGAGCTTGGCCTACTCAGGGGAGGCAGACTGTTGTCTGTTGTTTCCTTCAATCGCGCGAGCTCCTCCTGCATGCCGAAGGACTGGGAGATTCTGTTGAATTCCCTGTCGCAACTGTCAGATCGCTCAAAGCTCCCGTTGATCGTGATGACGTCGTTGAGACCTGGCATTTTTATCTACAGGTAGGCGTAGTGGGGTACTGCCATGAACCTAGCAAACGCGACGCGTCCGAGGATGCAGTGGTATTGTGAGGGCCAGTCGACGACCTCAAAGTCAATGCGCTCGCACCGGAAGTTCTTTGGCATGCCGAATATGACGTCGAGGATGATTTTGCCCAGGGGGTATACGCCTTTCCCTGGGACGATGTCGTGGAACGTTGTGTCCGATGCCTCCAAGCAGGTTAGAGGGATCCTCATTGCTCGCAAGGTACTCGCAAATATGAGGTTGATGTCGCTTCCGCATCCTTGGAGACGCGACTCATGTGGAAGCCTCCAATTTGCGCCTCGAGTACGAGGGGGCAATGACCTGGGTGACGTACTTGAGGCGGGTGGTCGCGTTTATCGAAGGTAATGCACGACTCACTGCCACTGAGGTACTCAGTGGTGGATGGTGGCGAGTGCATGGCCAAGTTGACTTGGCGAGTGATGGCATTCTGCACCCTGTTGGAGGGGCGCCCCTTTTGGATCATCATGGTACCCATGGCTCGTGGGTACAGTTCTCCTCCGTGGTGCTGGTCCGGTGCAGCTCCGTTTGGGGGTGGCCCAGTTGGTGGTGGCGGTGCGCCATGTGCCACGACACCTGGAGCGGCTCTGTAGCCTCTTTCGACTGTGTTGCGGTTCATCCGAACCAATCCCTCGTGTAGCTTGAGGAACTCGCGGCAGGCCTTGAGGAGGTGGCTGGACTTTCTCTTGCCTTCATGCTTGTCGATGTAGAAGTGTACCGTGCATGGCCCAGATAGTTTGTCCTCTATGGAGGTCGCGGGTGCCTCGTCGCGAGTGCGGCGTTGCCACACTTGCGTGGTTTTCCCGGAGTCGCGGTATCCGCCGCTGCGGTATCCGCTGTTGCGGTTTTCGTCGCGTCTATCGGCGTAGCCGTCTGCGACCATGTTGACGTCATCACGGTCATCGTAGATGCGCATGCGGTGTTTGCCTCAGTCGTCGCGTCTGCGTTCGAGTTCTGACTCCTCGTCGGAGTGAGCACGGTTCTTCACCGAATCTTCTCCATCGGCCCACCGGTTCGCGATCTACATCAGGTGGTCGGTGGTCTGGGGCTTCGAGTGGCCCAGCTCCTCCCTGAGCTCTAGGCGGTGGACGCCACCATTGAATGCATCAATCGCGCGGTCCTCCGAGATGTTTTCCGCGGAGTTCTTGATGATGGACCACCTTTGGATGTATGAGCGCAGCAATTCGCCAAATCTTTGCTGGCAGCATCTCAGTTCTTCGATTGATGCGGGCCGTTTGTACGTGCCCTTAAAGTTGCACACGAAGATGTAAACCAGCTCATCCCAACTGCGAATGGATCCATGTGGGAGGTTATTGAGCCAAGCTCGGGCGGCGCCCTGCAGCTGTAGCTGCAAACATTGCATGGCAGTACTTCGACTGTCTCCATGGAGCCTGACGGAGGAGATGTGATCCTCTAGCCAGATTTTAGCGTCTTGTAGACCGTCGAATTTCGGATTCTCCGACGGGAGTTTAAACCCTTTAGGCATTCGCTTCTGCCTAATGGATCTGCTGAAGCATCTGGCGCCGCAGAGCTCCCCATCTTCCTCTTCCAAGTCAGTTGACCGAGCACGTCGTGCCCTTGACTTGTCGATCTTGCGTTGCGTTACGTCGTTGCACGCATCGTAGTCGCGATCGTGTTGCCGTGAGCGACGGCGTCGAGACAGGTCGTGACTGTCATCGCTGGATGAGGGCGAGGAGTAGCGCTTTGCCCTTTTTTGGGTCTGGTACCAGCTCCTTGTCGAGGGCGGCCTCGATTAGCCCCAAACCCGCGATCGTAGATCGGTGCATGGCAATTCGGGGATCTCCAACTGGCGGCTGGTTATTGAGGAGGTACATGGTGGCTGCTGTCACTGCAGCCTGCGGCGTCCTGGGAACCACGTTGCCTCTCGTGTCCACTGTCATAGAGCCGAAGTCGAGGACTTTCACGGCCTCTATGCGTTCTTGCTCGGTGAGGTGAGCCATCCGGGACTGCCTCTTCTTGGCGAGGTACTCGTTGCCTCTTCAGGAGGATCCTCTGTAGGAGGAGAGCCCAGCGCGACGAAGGCTTGACTCGTCCGCTGCCTTTTGACGCGCCTCAAGTTGCACGATTACTTGTTTTTTGTGCTTGAATTCTTCTTTTAGGAGCTAGTGGTAGCCCATTAGCAGTTCCTGCGGGGACCCAAGGGGTAGAGGTGCACCTCGTAGGGCTTCGCGGCAGCGCTCCCACTCTTGCTCGTTGAGCCTGATTATGACGCGTTCGCCGGTTTGCTCATTGATTATGCTGGGAGGTTCGACTGCTCCCCCGTTGTCGCCGTTACCACCGTCGCCACCATTGCCACCGTTGGGTGGATCGGTGCCATTACCGGTGTTACCGCCATTTCCGCGATTGGCGAAGGTGTCGCCTGTGTTAATGACGGCGCACATGAAGTGATTGGGGAAGTTGTTGCTTCCACAACTTTTAGATTCGGAACTGTAGGTTCCATCTTTTGTGGCCAGATCGCTCAGATCAGAGTCGCGACTGCTATCGCTGATCGTGTTCCCGACCGCCACCGGAGCATTGAGCTCGCTGAGGATGCCGATCGATGGAGGGAACCATGATGCCGGGGCAATCGCCGGTGCTGTCGGTTGATCAGGCATGTGAAGCGTGCCCATCTGACCAACTTGGAAGCGGAAGCTCCCAATCGCTAGGCTAATTCTGTCGCCCACGGATTCGAAGGCCGGGCGGGTGGCCAGCGTGTGGACGATGAAGTCGAAGGCGCCGAAGAGCTGGTGAATCTCCGCTGTTGCGGAGTTGTAGATCGCAGTTGATGGGGCCGAAGAAGCCGCAACATCAGCACTCCCAGTTCCCACAGACGGCGCCAATTGACGAGGGTTTAACTCATCAATATCCATTGTTATGGACTTGGGTTTTGGAGAAGGAGGGAGCGCTGGAGACATCTATCGGCTAGCAAACAAGCACACAGGGGACAAAGGATTTACCCAAGTTCAGGCCTCGTAGAGGTCCCTACTCCTGCTTGTCTGCTCGTGGAATTATCAAAGGAGTCGAAAGTTACAATGGTGCGCAGATGCAATCTGGTGAGGGTTGTGGAAACTAGGGTTGCGTGTGTCCTCCTCGCCGCCCCCTCCTAGCCTTTCTATAGATAGGCTAGGTCTCGGGTAGCAGATCGAGTCGATTACAAGTTAGGGTTTTCCCCTTCAAACTTTTTATCTTTAGCTTCTTCTTGTCCTTCAAGCAATCGAGAGTTCGCAGGTTACTCAAGTTCTTTCATCTGGGCCTTGGCGACACCGTCGGTCTGTACGTATTTAGACCGTATATACCAAGCTCGAGTACCTGTAGGGTATACCCATGTCACCATGCGTGGTACTTAACCGTTCGAGTCGCTTTGCGCGAGGATGGGAGGACAGGTCGCTGTGAGAAGCGTATACCGGTTGTCTTTGCCCGGTGGGCCAGTCGAGCTAGGCGACTCCAATGGCGGCTTCGGGTTGGCGTTTTCGTGGATGTCCCAAGGCCCGAGTATTTCCGGTGCCCGTGTGCCGCACTACTTAGCCGTGTCGGTCGCTCGACCAAAGGTTGACTTCCGTGAGTAGCATATTGCTGATTTGTACGAGTGCGAGTGGCACAAGAATATGGCGAGTAGACACAATTTGTGTGATCCGAATGAATTTCATTATATATGCCAGCTGAGTACAATTTGAGGTCCTATGTATAGAACTTTCTGAGAAGGTTTACATTCCATGGCCTTCCGACCTCGAGCTGGCCGTCACCCCATATGTCGATGAGGTAGTAGGCGTCGTTGCTGAGGACTCGCCCTATGGCGAATGGCCCCTCCCATGGGGGGAGAGTTTGTGCATGCCTTTCTTGTCTTGGGCCAGTCATAGGACTAGGTTGCCTTCCTGGAAGGTGCGAGTCCGGACTCGGCGGCTGTGGTAGCGATGGAGTCCTTGCTGGTAGATGGCGGTGCGGGAGCGAGCTACGTCGCGTGCCTCGTCGAGTTGATCGACGCTGTCTTGGCGGGTGACCTCGTTGGTCGCCTCAACGTAGTTGGCAACTTGAGGTGAATCGTGTTCTAGGTCAATTGGCATTACGGCCTCAGCGCCATACACCATGAAGAAGGGTATGAACCCGGTGGAGCGATTGACAGACGTGCGGATCCCCCATATTACGGAGGGGAGCTCGTCGACCCAGCATCCTGGGGTGCGCTCGAGGGGCACCTAGAGTCGCGGCTTGAGCCCGTGGAGGACGCTCTGGTTGGCACGTTCTTCTTGGCCGTTCGACTCCGGGTGGGCGACTGAAGTGAGGTCGAATCGTATGCCATGTTCTTCACAGAATTCCGCCATGGCCCCCTTGGCGAAATTGGTGTTGTTGTCCGTTATGATGTTGTGCGGGTAGACGTATCCATAAATGAGCTCACGTAAGAGCTTGGTGGCCGTCTTGCCGTCGCACTTTTTGATTGGCTTGGCCTCGACCGATTTGGTGAACTTGTCGACCACGACCAGGAGATGGGTGAAGCCAGATGGGGCCTTCTTGAATGGTCCTACCATGTCCATGCCCCATACGGTAAATGGCCATGTAATGGGGATGGTCTTGAGTGCCGAACTAGGGAGGTGCGTCTGGTGGGCGTACTACTGGCACCCGACGCATCGCTGGACGATGTTGGTGGCGTCGGCGGGTGCGGTGAGCCAGTAGAAACCGAGCCGCATGGCCTTGGCGACTAACGACTTGGCGCCGGCATGATGGCCGCAGTCGCCGGCGTGAATGTCCTGGAGGATCTTGCGGCCTTCTTCTGGCTGTACGCCGCGTTGGAACACGCCAGTTATGTTGCGTCTGTGGAGCTCGTTGTTGATGATGACGAATGATTTGCAGCGGCGCATGATCATTCGAGCCTCCGTCTCGTTGCTTGGTAGGATCTTGTGCTCCAGGAAGGCGATGTATGGTGTTGTCCAGTTGCTAGGCTCCACAACCATGGCCACTAGGGCCGGCTCTGGTTGTAGTGGTATCCCAATGTCGACCTCCTTTGGTGGGCTGACCGAAGGTTTGTGGATGATGTCGAGGAAGACGCCTGCTGGTGGCGCTTGTCGGGTCGATCCGATGCGGGAAAGGGCGTCTGCCTCCTCGTTCTTGCGTCTGTCGATCCACTCGATGGAATAGCCGTCAAAGTGTCCTCCCAGCTGGTCTACCGCTTGGCGGTACGTGATCGTTGTTGGAGAGATGGCGTCGCATGTCCTGGCGACCTAGCCGGCGACTAGGTTGGACTTGCCATAGCATCGTAATCGGTTGACGTTCATCTCCTTAGCGGCTCTCATGCCGTGAAGGAGGGACTCGTATTCTGCCATGTTGTTGGTACAGGGCTTGAAGTTGAGGTGGAGCACGTAGCAGAGCTTGTCTCCTTTGGGAGAGGTTAGTATGACCCCACCCCTACGCCGTCGGCGTTCTTGGAGCCGTCAAAGTGGAGCGACTAGTAGTGGAGGTACGACAGCTTCTCCGGCAGCTGTGCTTCTTCCCAATCTGCGAGGAAATCAGCTAGGGCTTGTGACTTGATCGCTTTGCGGGGCTTGTATTTGATGTTGTGGACGCTGATTTCGACGGCCCACTTGGCGACTCGCCCGGTCGCCTCGCGATTGCGTATTATGTCATGCAGAGGTGCAGAGGAGACCACCGTGATCGGGTTCTCCTGGAAATAGTGCAGGAGTCGCCGCTGAGCTCGGAATACCGCGTACACCAGTTTCTGGTACTATGGGTAGCGTTGTCGTCAATCTGTCAGGACTTCACTGATGTAGTAGACAGGGCGCTATATGAGGTGCTCCTTTCCCTCCTCCGGTCGTTCGACGACCATCACGGCGCTGACGACTCGAGTCGAGGCCGCGACGTAGACGAGCATTGGCTCTTTGTCGAGTGGAGCGGCGAGGAGTGGAGCCGCGAGTAGCACTTCTTTGAGCGCTTTGAGTGCATCGTCGGCCTCCGCGTCTCATTGGAACATGGGGTTCTTGCGCATCAAGCGGTAGAGGGGCATTGTCTTCTCGCCTAGTCAGGGGATGAAGCGACTGAGGGCCACGACTCACCCTACCAACTTCTAGATGTCACGCAGGCACTCGGGTTTCCCGAGTCGCACATGGTGTCGATCTTGGTGGGGTTGGCTTCGATGCCTCTCTTGGAGACTACATATCCTAGGAGCTGTCCGGTGGGGACGCCGAAGGTGCATTTTCCGAGGTTCATCTTGATGTTGTACCTCCGCAGGTTTGCGAAGGTTTCGGCCAGGTCAGCGAGCAGGTCGTCCTGGCAGGTGGATTTTACCACCACGTCGTCGATGTAGACGTGAATGTTGCGGCCAATTTGGCTCGCTAGACACTCCTGCATGCATCTCTAGTATGTGGCGACGGCGTTCTTGAGGCCGAACGTCATTGCCGTGTAGCAGAAGGCGTCGAATGGTGTGATGAACGCCGTCTTATCCTCATCCACGACCGACATCTTGATCTGGTTGTAACCAGAGTAAGCGTAGCGGAAGCACAGCGACTCCGATCCTGCGGTCAAGTCGATGATCTAATCGATGCGTGGTAGGACGAACTCCTCCTTCGAGTAGGCACTGTTGAGGTTGGTGTAGTCGATACACATTCTCCATGTGTTGTTCTTTTTCAGAACCAGGACTGGGTTTGCCAGCCACTTGGAGTATTTGATTGGCCGAATGAAGCCTGCGGCTACCAGGCGCTGTACTTCTTCGGCGATTGCTCGACGGCGCTCTTCATTGAAGGGCCGTAGCGACTGCTTTACTGGTCACACTTTGGGGTCGGCGTTGAGTTTATGCTCAACGAGTTCCCTCAGGACACCTGGCATGTCAGATGGCTTCCATGCGAAGATGTCACGGTTCTCACGGAGGAACCCGATGAGCGCGCTTTCCTATGCAGGGATCATGTGCACCCCGATGGTGACCGTCTGGCTAGAGTCGCTCGGGATGAGCTCGACGGTGCGGTTGTGCGTGGTCGCCTTGAACGTGGAGTTCGCGGCGGTTGGTTTCTTCAGGATGTTGGGGTCGTCCTTGTTGATGTTGCCCGCGTATTTCCCAAGCTCCTCCGCGTGGTCGGTCTCCGGAGCAATGACGGCGTCGGCGAGCTCGGCTCCTTTCTCCTCGCATTCCACGGCCATGTCGAGGTCGCCGTGGACGGTGATGATGCCGCTTGGCCCTGGGAGCTTCATCATGTTGTAGGCTTAGTGTGGGGTCGCCATGAATTTTGCGAATGCCTGGCGGCCCAGGACGCAGTGGTAGGGGATGCGGAAGCTCACCAGCTCGAATACGATCCTCTCCGTGTGGTAGTTTGCCGGAGTGCCGAAGGTCACTGGCAGCGTCACTTTTCCGATTGGGTACGCCTTCCGACCGGGGACGATATCGTGGAAGGTCGTCAGGGCTGGCTCGATGGCTGCTTCTTGGAGCTGGAGCCTCTTGAACGTGTCTAGGTACATGATGTTGATGGAGCTCCCACCGTCCATTAGTGTCTTGGGCAGCCAGTAGTCGGCCACCTTAGGCGTGACTACCAGGGCGACTTGTCCTGGGTATTTGATTCTTGGCGCGTGGTCCTGGCGACTCCAGGTGATGCTCTGCTCGGACCAGTTGAGGAAGCGAGGGATGTCAACTTGGGTCACCGTGTTGACGGCGACCGCGCGGGCGAGCACCTTCTTCTCGCGCTTGGTTCTGAGTCCGGTGAAGGTGTGTAGCGAGCCGACGGTGTTGCCAAAGCCGCCGGCATTCCCGTTGTCCCGGGGTGGGTTGTTGTTGGGGTCCTCCCTTGCTCGCCTCGCCTTTTCAATCTATTTGAGAGAGTGGCAATCCGCGGTGGTGTGGGTGGCGGGTTTTCCCTTCCTGCTATGGTAGATGCAGGGCTGATTGAGCAGGGCAGCGGGGTCGAATTTCGGCCTCGTTGTATTGTTGGAGCGGTAGTTTCCGTTGTCGTGGTAATTTCTGCCGTCGCGGCGGTAGCTCTTGGGGTCGCGCTGGCCATAGCCTGCGTTGGCGACGAAGTCGACTCGCCCGTTCGTGCGGCGCTTGCCGGTGATGCGGGTGTTGCTATATTGCATGTCGCATAGGCGCTTGCTATCGTGGATGCTGGTTCGGCGTCTTCCTCCCGACTCATCGTCGGAGTCTTGGTTGGGGTCCTCCTCCGCGTAGCGCTTGGCGATCTCGAGGAGGTCGGGGATGTTGTCGAGCGTCCGGTAGACCCTCTTGATCTTAGCAACCAGGGGTTCATACCGGCACGCGTTCTTGAAGCAATGTATCGCCATATCTGGGTGGATGCCGGAGGCATTGATCCATAGTTCTTGCCACCTTTGAATCCAGCGGCGAGTCGACTCGCGTTGTCCCTGGATGCATCGCTCCAGGTCTTCTATGGTGGTGGCACGGGTGTAGGAGCCCTCGAAGTGCCTGATGAAGGTGTCCCGCATTTCTTCCCAGGAATCGATGATGTCAGCGGGGAGGGTGTTGATCCATTGCCGAGTCGCACCCTCCATCATCAGGGGAGGTAGCTAGCAGTGAGCAGGTCAGTGTCGCCTGTGATTCCCATTGCCATGAGGTATGTGTCCAGCCAGACAGCTGGATCGTACGTCGGATCATACTTTTCGATCTCCTTGGGAGCCTTGAAGTTGGCAGGGTATTTTTCCCCATGGATCATGGGCCCGAAGCATTGCAGTCCGACTCGACTGAGCGAGCCTCTTGGTTCCGGGTCGCCGCGGTTGGTGAGGGTGTGCCTCAAGTCGTTGGGCTGGCGCGCCCGCCACGCCTGGTTGTTGATGATGTTCGTTCGGGCATCAATGGGCTGCCTGTTGGCGGCGACCGCGTTATTCGCCGGTCGCGGCTCGTTGGTGGACAGCGCGGGATTGGCGGCCCGTGGCTGGTTCGCCAGGGGCTGCGGTGGAGGGCAGGTCAATGCGTTGGCGATGGTGGGGTGACCGCTTGATGCCGCTCTGCTTGCTGAGGAACGGGAATACATCCGCCCCCGCGGGTCGGCTCCCGCAGCTTGTTGCTCGACGGCCCTGGCGAGTAGGACCTTGGCGTACTGGATCTGCAGCGCACCGTCGCCTTGGACGTCGAGGTTGGCGACCGCGGCGTCGGCCGCTACGACATTTTCCATCAGGGTGGAGTAGAGTGGTAGTCCGTTGGTGTCGCGGGCTTTGGCGAGATGATGATCCGTGGTTGATCCGGCGGGGGTGCGCGACCAATGGGTGGTGGCGGGGCTCCGGTCGCCGGTGCGCTGGGTGGTGGTTTCGCGGGGTTGCTTCCGCCTGACGGCGCGTTCTCGCAGTATTCGCGCTCAACCACGCGTGTGGGGTCGCTTTCATCGTTGAAGTTCAAGACGCGGCCCTGGACGTTGGAGTTCAGGCGGGTCCTGATGTGGCGATGGTGATAGAGCGATAGCTCCCGCGCTGTTTCCTGCTCGAGGCGGTATTTCTCGCGCTCGGCGATTACGTTGCGTTGCGCCTCCATGATTCGCAGGCGGGCTTCCTCCACCTCTGTGGCCGTAGCGGTCGGCGGGATCAGCATGGAGAAGGATCTGGCAGGGCGGCCATGCTGCCCGCCATGTAGATCGCGTTAAAGCGATTGTATCTGGCGCGGAAGTCTTCAGGCGACTCCGAGCCGGATTCGGAGTCGAAGATCCCGAGGATGGAGGGGTGCTCGAAATCCTCCGGGTTGGAGACTCGCATGATGGAGTCCTCTCGTGATGCGGCGGTGATAGATCCATCGACTGAGGCAGGGGTCACGGAGTCGGCGTCGTCGTTTAGGGCCTCGTCGTTGGTGGCGGCGTTGGTATCGGCCGCGTTGCTGGCGGCCGAGTCGTACTCGGTGACGAGGCTGCTGATGGAGCGGACCTACTCTTCCGAGAGTAGGTCGCGGTGCGGCGGCGATCCGTCGATGACCATCGTTGCATCTGGGTCGACCGCACTAGTGAAGCCGACATAGAGGTTGATGGAGCTGACCGGCATCACCGCGCCGTGAGTGACCGGGCGTGACGCCGGGATGTAGCTGTTGGGTAGGATCTGTAAGATCCTGCCGATGGCGATCATGCGGCCGATGGCGAGCGGTCGATCGATCGGCGAGTAGGGTCTCACCGCAGAACTCAGGCCAGTCCCGCTATGCCCCACGGTGGGCGCCACTATCATGGAAATGGCCATGGCAGTTGCTGCTACTAGCAGCGATTGATTGTAACGTGAGGAAGAGCTGGCGGCCATCTGCAGTGCGAGATGGGGGAGGATGCACATGGTTTACCCAGGTTCGGCCCCCAGGAGGGTAAAGACCTACTCCTGCTAGATTGGATTAATGGAGAGCGAGTTACAAGGGTGGCGAGCTCGGCGTCTAAGCAGCGAGTCGCTTGACGGGGTGTATGATGGAACGTAAGTCCTAAGGATACCCTAGGGAGGTTTATATAGGAGTCACCTCGCTAGGGTTTACAAGTTACAACCGAGCAAGATCTGGACTCGGAGGCTTTTGACCTAATCCGACTGGGCTTCAAGTACGCTTCTGGCCTTCAGTCTCTAGTCGCCAGGCCTTTCCTTCAGTCGCGCTCCAGTCGCCGTCCTTTAGGCCCACTCGCAGGCCCTTCCGCCCAATCGGAACGTCCTGCTGGGCATACCCCCTTCGGCATATCCCCATCACTGGAGGGGAGCTAAAGTGGCTGATTGTTGTTGACCTGAGAGGCAGAATGGAGCCACCTCTTTTTGACAAGATTCAGTTCAGTGTTCAGGAGAACAACTGGCTAGACAGATTAGCCAGGGCTATGCAGGAAGCTCTCACTCGATTGTGTGCTCAGAACATCAACCAGATCATCGGAACCCATTTTTTTCACTATGCAAGATGTGACTCAATGGGACAGCCCCTATCCATGCCAGCCCATCCAGAGTTGAGGCACCACGTGGACCACATGGACTTCATGCTACATGAGACCCAAAGGGAGTTGGACAATGCACGTGAGCACGTTAACCAGAGCAATGCTGCAACTATTGAAAGGAAGGAAACCATCGCCATCCTCGCCAAGAACACAAGTCACTTCGCAGTCAGTGCGACAAGAAGGATCGCGTCATCGCCCGTCTTAGTTAGAAGATAGCCACCTTGGAGGAGACAATGCACGACCAGGAGATCCAGCTGGAGGAGCAGCGGGAGGAGCAGCGGGAGGAGGAAGGTGAAGACATCCTTGGGTATATTCACTCTTACCTCATTGATGACAATGACTACCTAGAGGATGAAGCCATGGAGGACAACCCTGATGAGGATGATGTTGCCTTCATTGATGATGATTAGATGCACTTGAGCACTATCGTAGGTGTTAGTTGTACCCGGTTCCACTATATCGTAGTTTCATAGAATGGTTCTTAAAACCATTTGTTTCCTTGTTGTGGTGTGTGTTTGTATTGGGTGCTATGAATGAATGAAAATAAAGTTGCTAGTTTGCAAAACCTGAGTAAAACTCAAAGCTTACAGCTTTTGAAAACAAACCCATGAACCCTAGCAATTTCTCTCTTATCTCACTATCTATCTCAATCTTCAGATGACTCGCGGAAATCCTGGAGGAAGCAGTTCATCTTAGGACCCCATGCTACAGATTCTGCAAATGTTGGTTTCTGACCGTGAAGATGGAAGAGCTGAACGCAAGCCAACTTAGCCATTCTTCAACAGATAGCCCAAATGGCCCATAATAACCAAGGCCATGGAAACCAAGATCAGCATCGATCCCAACTTAAGAATTTCTAGAATACCAACCCACCCATGTTTAGTAAGTCTGAGGAGCCTCTAGATGCTGATGATTGGCTCCAAACCATGGAGAACAATCTGGAAGTTGCAGGAGTTGATGCTAATGAGAAGGTGCTGTTTGCCACCCACTATCTGTCCGGCTATGCCAGATCTTGGTGGAATAGTACCTGTATGATGAATGGAGGTCAGATGATGACTTGGGAGGAGTTCAAACTCAAGTTCAGCAGGACCCATGTGCCCCTGGGTCTAATCAAGAGGACGAGAGATGAATTTAGAGACTTGAAGCAAGGATGGATGACTATGGTTGAGTACCGTGACAAATTCCTGTCACTAGCCAAATATGCCCCGGATGATGAAGCTAAGAAGAAGGAGAGATTCCTGAATGGTCTGCATGATGAGATGCAGACAGTGCTAGTCAACATTCCATTTGATGACCTTGAAGCTGTAGTGGAAATGGCCACGGTAGTCACTGCTACTGGCAACGATTGATTGTAACGTGAGGAAGAGCTCGTGGCCATCTGCGGTGCGAGATGGGGGCGGATGCACATGGTTTACCCAGGTTCGGCCCCCCGGAGGATAAAGACCTACTCTTGCTAGATTGGATTAATGGAGAACGAGTTACAAGGGTGGCGAGCTCGGCGTCTAAGCAGCGAGTCGCTTGAGGGGGTGTATGATGGAACGTGAGTTCTAAGGATACCCTAGGGAGGTTTATATAGGAGTCACCTTGCTAGGGTTTACAAGTTACAACCGAGCAAGATATGGACTCAGAGGCTTTTGACCTAATCCGACTGGGCTTCAAGTACGCCTCTGGGCCTTCAGTCTCCAGTCGCCAGGCCTTTCCTTCAGTCGCACTCTAGTCGCAGTTCTTCAGGCCCACTCGCAGGCCCTTCAGCCCAATCGGAACATCCTGCTGGGCATACCCCCTTCGGCATATCCCCATCAGTAGTCCCCGAGGCCATCGTTGATTCAGGCGTAGGCGTCCCTCTAGCGGTCGAAGTAGGGGAGCCCAATTTGGACGCCCAGTCGAGTCGGCGATGGACTCTATTAAAACCGAGGAAATTTTCCCCAGGCTTCCATTCTCCACTCCGGCAAATGACATTGCTTGCAAGTTGCTGCTTCGGTGAATGGAGAGGACTAGCGGGTAGCGAGTAGAGTGGAGGAGTTGGACCGTCAATTCTGGTCAAACTATCCGTTGGAAATCCCAACGGTAACTTCGGCATAATTACCGCAAGTAACGGCTACCCCGAATTTGGCGGGTAGTGTTCCCCTATAAGGGGAGTGACGAATCAGCTCTGCGGATCCTTCCCCGCATTCTTCATTCTCCCACATTCACTCTTCCTACCTTCAATCTTCCTGCCTTCCTTCAATTCGACCCTTCCGCACCGTGTGATTCCACGTCCTTCCTGATGGCGCCTCCCAAAGGCTCATGGGGAAAATCCAAGTGCACCACAGCCTAGCTCAAGTCCTTCGAGGACGCCGGAGTCCTCCGCAAGGGGAACTGGTGGGTTCCCCCCTCCTCCGAGACCGAGCCGAAACCGCGAGCCGGCGAATTCATTTGTTTACCCAGTCATCTAGAAAGAGGTTTGGGGTTCCCCACCTCGCTCTTCTTCCGGCGCTTCTGCGCGTATTACGCGATCAAGCCGTCGGATCTCGGCCTGCATAGCATCGAGTAGCTGGCGATCTTTGTCGCCTTCTGCGAGTGCTACCTTGGCTGCAGGCCGTATTTTCCACTGTGGTTGGAGCTCTTCCATGGCCGCATCGGGCGCGAGGCGTCCGGCGGCTTTATATTGGCTCCAGGCGGCTTCACGTTCCAATTGAAGCTGAAGGCTAACTTCATCAAGATCCTTCTGCCAAAGAAAGCCACCAGCGAGTGGAAGAAGAGTTGGTTCTATGTGAAAGAATCCACTCCCTCCCGCGAGGTGGCACTTCCCGAGTTCGTCGCCGAGAGGAGCGAGCCTTGCCGATTGGCACCGAAGAAGCTCCCCGAAGACCAGAGGATGGCCATCGCGGAGATGATGGACCAGATCCAGAGGCTGAAGGACCAGGGGTTGACTTTGATCAACCTTTACAACTGCTGGCTCGGGCGGCGCCTGGTTCCGCTAGCGGCTCGGCTGCATTGGATGTACAAGTAAAGCGGGAAGCATGACCCCTCCCGAACCAGCAAAGAATCATGGGAGGCCGAGGACTACAAGGCCGCCCTGGAGAAGATCACTGACGCGGAATTTACCACCGTGTCGGTCAGGCTTGCCCCGTACACTCTCGTGCTAAATGACGCCCCCACAGTAAGTTTTCTCCCCAGTCGTCATTTCCGCATCTCGATTCACAGTCGCGGCATTTGGTACTTACTCGTGGTGGTACTTAGTTGTTTCAGGTGTTGGAGGGCTGGCTTCCTCCTTTTCAATGAAGAGGTCCCCCGGGAGCTCGAGGAGACTCCTCTGACAGCGACGAGGAGGAGGAGATCCCTCCCCCAGCACCTGTGGCTCGCAAGACTCGCATGCAGAAACAGCGCGAGTTTGAGGCAAGTCGCAGCCTGGATGAACATGAAGGAGCTGACGTGGTCGCGCAGGAGCACACATCCTGGCATACGGCCACACCGTCGAAGCCCGCACGCAAGCCCAAGTCACCAGCGAAGAAGCCAATGTCACCGTCCAAGTCGGCGTTGGTGTTTGAGTTAGATGACGACTCTGACGATGAAGACACCCCCCGAAATCTCGCACAAAGCCCCAGAGGATGCGACCCCGACGAAGGGGTTGGAGGGCAAGGACACCGAGGCGGCGGTAGAGGTTCCCCTGGCGGTGATCGCGCCAACGGTTTCGGGGGTTCCAAGCCAGGAAGCGGCTGAGGCAGCGGCGTCTAAGTCGCCGCAGCCGTCAAGAGCGGCTGCGTCTTCGAAGAACCATCTTCGGAGAACAACCGTCAAGCACGACCCCTCCCGAACCAGTGACGATGAAGCCTTAGTGGATTCTGCAATTCAGATGGAAGGCAAGATAAACCAGGCCAGTGAGAACTGCAAGCGCAGGCTGATGCATCAATCAGGATCCCACCATACCCCGAAGTACCGCCCCAACCCGTCTGCAAGTTATGCACCTAAAAACAACAGACCCCCAATGAACCGTCCGAACTATCCCAACCGCGGAGGAGGAAACCCAAGGCCTTGAGGAAATAACAACAACCCCGGCAACTCCAACAATTTCAACCGTGCATCGCCCAAGTCCAACCACAACAACAACACCAACAATACTGCCCCAAGGACTGGAAGCAATGCTATACCTGTCGCAAGGAAAGACAAGTCAATGATAAAAAAATTTGAATGCGGAGTCACGGGTCACTACTCCAACGAGTGCCCCAAGAAGCTTGCCGCAGCAACCAATGTGAATGCACCTGCCCAACATTAACATCGTGTCCAACCTGGAAAGAGATTCGCCCTAGGAAACCTGCACAACCGTAATGGCCGTCTGTTCCACATGAATGCTGAAGAAGTCCAAGAAGCGCTAGATGTGGTGCTGGGTATGTTTTCTATTAACTCAGTTCTAGCAAGAGTGTTGTTTGATTCTGGAGCATCGCACTCATTTGTTACCGAAGAATTTGCATGCACTAGTAAGATTCAACCAACAAATCTGAAGTATGTTATGATAGTTCAAATCCCTGGTTCAACCACCAAAGCTAGAAAAGTTTGCAAAGTAGTACCTATCAGAATACATGGGATAGACTTTTATGCCAATCTAATAGTACTTGGAACCAAAGGATTGGAAGTAGTGCTAGGTATGGATTGGATGTCAAAACATCAAGGATTAATCGATTGTGCTAAGAAATCCATAACCATGACCAGTAGCACCAGAGTATCAGTAGAACATGTATCTGAGACTTTGCCTCGTAAATTCAAGTGCAACAAGAGTCTAGCCAAGACCACCATTGACCAAGTCAGAGTAGTCTGTGAGTACCCCGACGTATTCCCAGATGAATTCCTCGGTATGCCCCTTGATTGAGATGTCGAGTTTATCATTGAATTAATCCCTGGAACCGGACCCATAGTTCAGAGCCCCTATAGTATGAACCCCTCTGAACTAGTGGAGCTGAAGAAGCAACTTGATGATATGTTGGGAAAAGTACTGATTCAACCAAGTGCATCGCCATGGAGATCACCTGTTTTGTTTGTGGATAAGAAGGATGGTGCCAAACATCTTTGTATGGATTATCAGAAGTTGAATGATGTCACCATCAACAACAAGTACCCTTTCCCGAAGATAGAAGATTTGTTTGATCAACTGACTGGAGCTAGACTATTTTCAAAGATTGATCTTAGAACTGGTTATCACCAACTGAAGATTCGTGCAACTGATATCCCAAAGACTGCCTTCACCACCAGATATGGGTTGTATGACTACAATATCATGTCTTTTGGATTAACTAATGCCCCCGCTTATTTCATGAACCTCATGAATAAGATTTTTATGAACTTTCTGGATAAGTTTGTTCTTGTGTTTATCGATGTAATTCTGATCTACTCCAAATCAGAAGAGGACCATGAGCAACATCTGAGAACCATCCTTGAAACCCTTAGAGAACATCAGTTGTATGCCAAGTTCAGTAAGTGTGAATTTTGCTTAAAAGAAGTAGGATTCCTAGGCCATATCTTGTCGTCAGGAGGAGTCGCTGTTGATCCCGCCAAGATCAGAGATGTTGAAGAATGGAAAGCCCCAACCACCCAAACAGAAGTCCGCGCATTTCTTGGATTAGCCGGATACTATCGCAAGTTCGTAGAAGGATTCTCGAGCATCGCAAGACTGATGGCCCAGTTGTTGAAGAAATATAAGAAGTTTGAATGGACTGACAAATGTGAAGCAAGTTTTCAAGACCTCTAGAAGAGATTGATTTCAGCCCCAATTTTGATCATGTCGGATATTAAGAAGCCTTTCCATGTGTATTGTGACGCATCCAAGATTGGTCTCGGATGTGTATTGATGCAAGAAGGCAAAGTTATATCCTATCTGTCCAGAAAACTGAAGCAGCATGAGCAGAACTACCCAACCCATGACCTAGAACTAACAACCGTAGTTTTAGCTCTAAAAGACATGGCGTCATTACCTTATGGGTAACCATTGTGAGATTTATTCAGATCACAAAAGTCTGAAGTATATCTTCATCTAGAAGGAGCTGGATATGAGGGAAAGGAGATGGATAGAGTTAATCAAGGATTATGACCTTGACATTCACTATCACCCCGGCAAAGCCAATGTGGTAGCGGATGCTCTTAGCAGATTGCCGTGTAGATTAAACACCATGATAAAGGAAGCCTAGCCAAGCCTACATGAGGAGATGGAGAATTTCAGAGTGGATCTAGTTAGCGAAGGATTCTTAGCTAGCTTAGAACTCCAACCCACATTAATTAGTCAGATAAAAGAGGCCCAAAAGGAAATGCAAGTATCGATGGAATCAAGTGTCGTATCAAGATAGGGAAGGTACCTGGATTCACCGAAGATGAAGAAGGAGTTATGTGGTACAAATGAGTATCTGTGTTCCAGCAGATTCGGAGTTTAAACAAGTCATTATGCAAGAAGCTCATGATACCCTTTATCCTATCCACCCAGGAGGAATAAAGATGTATCAGGATTTGAAGGAGCAATTTTGGTGGCACAAAATGAAGAGATAAGTCGGAAGCTACATAGCCAAGTGTGATATCTATCAGAGAGTCAAAGCAGAACATCAGAGACCCGCAGGACTTTTGCAATCGTTGCAGATTCCAGAATGGACTTTATCACAGGTTTGCCTACATCTAGTAGGGGAATGACTCTATTTGGGTCATAGTATACCGACTGTCCAAGGTAGCCCATTTCATACCCATCAAGACAACCTACCAAAGTTCGAAGCTAGCGGAGTTGTATATTGCTAGAATAGTCAGTTTGCATGGAACCCCCGAGACCATAGTATCGGATCGAGGAACCCAGTTTACCTCAAGAGTTTGGCATAAAGTCCAAGTGGGATTAGGAACCAAACTGAACTTCAGCACAGCTTATCACCAGCAAACCGACGGACAAACTGAAAGAGTCAACCAGATCTTAGAAGATATGTTGAGAGATTGTGTGCTAGAGTATAGATCTAATTGGGAAGATTGTCTACCTTTCGCGGAATTGTCTTACAACAATAGTTATCAAGCCAGTTTGCAAATGATTGAGTTCTTGTATGGAAGGAAGTGTCGTACCCCGTTGAATTGGTCGCAAGTAGGAGTGAGTCAGATCTTCGGACCCGACATTCTGCGAGAAGCCGAAGAGAAGGTTCACAAATTCCATGAGCACCTCAAGACCGCTCAATCCAGACAGAAGAGTTATGCCGATAAAATATGTCAAGACCTGAACTTCAATGTCGAAGATTTTGTGTATCTCAAATTGTCACCTTTGAAGGGAATGAAGTGTTTTCGTCTGAAAGGAAAGCTAGCCCCCAGATATATTGGACCCTTCAAGATTTTGAACTATCGAGGAGAAGTATCCTATCAACTAGAACTGCCTGAGGAGATGTCAGCCATGCATAATGTGTTCCATATCTCGTTACTTCGCAAATGCTTAGAAGTTCCGGAGAAGACCGAAGTTTTCAAGAACATCGATCACCGAGCCATAGATATCGACAAGGATCTAAATTATCGTGAAGTGCCCATCCGTATCTTGGAAGAAGCATTTAGAACCACCTGGACCAGAAGTATCAAGTTTCTCAAGATTCAATGGAGTAACCATACGGAAGAAGAAGCCACCTGGGAATGAGAAGATTATATTAGGACTAAGTTTCCAAATCTCTTTAGTTCCTAGTTTTTCCTAAATCTCGGGACAAGATTCTATTTAAGGAGAGAGGGTTTGTAACATCCCAAAAATATTAATCAAGCTTATCAAGTTTTAATTACCCAAGTTTAGGGTTAACAAAAACTTTTATTATTAAACTTCATAAGGATGCATGTGTGGTTCGCATTAGTGTTTGAATGAGTGAAATTGCCATGATTGATTGTTTCTAATGATAAGGTTTGGTTTAAAGATGAATACTACATCCTCTAGAACATTTACAAACAAAATCAAATGAAAAGAAAATCAATTATAAAGACATATAAGCAAATGGTCATTTTGGCCAAACTTATCCAGTAGACCACTTTGAGTGTTCCTAGTAAAGGTTTTCTCACATAAACAATTCCCAATCTTTTCACCCCTTGCTGGACTAAGTAAAAATGAATCCAAAAAACCTTACAAAAATACAGAAACCATTGAGACATTTCAAAATTGAATCAAGTGTATGTACTAAGATCACCACTTTTCAAAAACCGCTCAAATCAATTCACCTTCGCAAACCATAGACTACCAAGCAAGTAATCAAATCACTCACCAAAAATCTTTCAAAAATTCAAAATATGAATTCATGCGGCCATTTGGTCGAACACCTGGCAAGCACAGTACAATCTCAACAACTACATTATTTCAATCTATCAATTGCTCAGCCTATGTACTACAATCAACTCCACTACTTGTCCTTGATCACTCCTAGTCCTTTGTCGTGCAGTGGAGAGCCTCCTCTCCACCATGGCACCAGTGGCACGCCCGTACCAAGCCGTCCATGCCGGTCGAGCACGAGACACTCGCAGCACACCGCGTCACCCACTACCACGATGTCCTACAGCTAGCCGTGACCTCACCACCACCCCCTGACCAGCCCTTGAACAACGGCGAGGAGAGAAGGAGCCAGACGAGTCGCGCCCATTTAATCCCTCGCCATGTCGAGAGCACGACGGAGTTTCGTAGTTGCCTCACACGCACACGCCATGCCTCGCGCTCTCCACATGTACCCACGACCACTGTAGCACCAGTAAGCGCCCAGATAGGACCGTTCGCCACCGCTCGCCGGTGACCACCGTACCACGTGACGAACGCTCGCGTACTGACCCAGAGCACCGATGTATCCTGGCCAATGGATACCGCCCCTTGCCATGCCGTTACTCACGTGACAATCGCCATAGTCCCCTGCACCGACCCATGCCCTCCGTTGTGACGAACGCAAACTGTAGTGACGTCGCCGGAGAAGCCAACCCATGTCGCACTGCCGTCGACCCTGGTGTATAAATAGAGGCCACCCCATCCATCAATCTCCACACCATTTCACTCCTCTCTCTCTTAGCAACACCCTAGACCTTTCCCCGGAGCAAGGAAAGCACCAGCCTACTGGAATTTGACCGGAGTCTACCGTAACAGTCGAGAAGGGGGGCCATTGATTGCGACTACCCCAGGAGCTGTCGTGACCGGGCCTCGAACCGCTATCGACAAGAACCCCATTTGCCCCCATCGCCGAACCTAGCTGGAGCCTACGTGAGCCTCACATGACCCCCACCGCCGTTTTAGGGTTCGTTTCTCGCGGGAGCTATTCGACGGAGACGACGAACCACAACCGTTAGATCCTAGTCTAATCATAGCGCTGAGATTGAACCATACCATTTTGGCTCAGTTGAGTCGCTGACGAGTAGGACCAGCTTGTCAGCAGCCCGCTGCGCCAGCGTTGTGAAGTTGGGCCAGCCCGTTTAGTTTCCCACGCAGAGCATGTGGATTCAAATAGAATTTTTCCATTTTAGTTAAAACCAGATTCTGTCAGTAGATTCAAAAATCAATTCAAAGAGATTCACTAAACCGAATTGCATGCTTCCAATTTTGTTGGAGAGGTATTGAAATTATCTATTCACTCCCGTTGGATTCAAACTATTTAGAATTATAGATCACCTATACTAGAAATAACAAGACAGAGACTTTTGACACTTCAAACATTTTTCTAGAATAAACTATAAATGTTTTTGAGATGATTCCACCTCTCAAAAATCACATTTGCCATGATCTACAAGAAGATGTAAAAACATTTGGTTTTACATATATTAAACTTGGACTAGTATTAAAAGAAGACTATATAGGCTTTTCTAGTCAATTTCATATTATTAAATAGTAATATTAAAACTTGTAATATATGATCACCATTTTAAATCACATTCCCAAATGTTGGAATAGATGGTGATGACATGTGTCAACATGATCGACTATTTTAATTGGAGAATATTAAATCTTAAGGATTTAAAATGAGTATAAATTACTTTTCTCAATAAAGAGAAATAAGAATGTATTGAAATTCCTTAGAATGATTGAGATGATGCTAGATCATTTAGTATGAGCCGTGTGTGCTAAATATAAGTAGTGAAGTGTTGTTTGGTGATTGTGTACATTGAATGTGTTTATAGACGCTAGTACCGACCCAGGATTCAACGAAGAGGAGTACTTCGAGGAAGAAGAGGAAAACTTCAACGATTGTAACCAACAAGTCAAGCTATCAGTGCAAGTTAGGACTAGGCATGCTATATATGCAAGCCCTTATACCAGATGCATTAGGCATACTGGGTTGTGTCACTTTACTTATACCATTCCTAGTTTTACTCCAAGCTTTACTTTCCCCTTTACTACAGTTTCTTACTTAGTAATGAATTGTGATTAGTGGAAATTAGATTGGATCCTATCAAGATCATAGGACTAGTCTTGGATACTTATACTTGCTAGCACCCCCAATAGTAATAACCTCAATACTAGTGGCTAGTGCTAAGCTAAAACTTAATTACTTTAGATGGGAATACTTGGTGAAAATGATTATGAAAACCTTGGAATGAAGATTCATTCTATTGAAATGTTTTGACATGTGTTGTGAAACAAAATGTTTTCATGATGAAACTGAGGAGGCATGAGCCTTGATTTTAATAAAAACTGATGGTTGGGTTCGGATGCGATACCATTCCAATTTTACCGTACAGCCACAATACTTGAGTTGGGTAGGGCTTGACTGGAAATTTATATGTCTTAGTATGGGTTCCTTTGTGGAAGAGGTTGAGCTGAGGCTACCTCGTGATGAATGTCCACCTATGCAGTACCCAAGATGATAGATGGTCATGGTTGGGAGGCCAAACTCATAGGGGAGGTGCCTATACTAGGGTGTGTAATTGAAAGGTTAAGATTGATTATCCGCATAGTAAGTATGATGATCCAGGGTTATTCCTGACGGATGTATCGAACTTTGTGGTGAAAGTGTACAATCTCTGCAGAGTGTCAAACTATTCGAATTGCCATGTCCGCGGTTATGGACAGTTGGAGTGGCCATACTGTTCCGTTATCAGATGTTTTCAAAATGATTTGTGACTTGAAAGATGACTTGACTTGACCACAACAGAGTTGTG
The DNA here is from genome assembly GCA_910589775.1 of Avena eriantha. NCBI lineage: Eukaryota > Viridiplantae > Streptophyta > Magnoliopsida > Poales > Poaceae > Avena > Avena eriantha. Next base: position 343,234,713 of record OU342741.1, read on the forward strand.
GACATGAGATCTAAGTTCCCACTTAAGTAATGTAGAGAACTAAATTAGGTCTTTCCCCTTGAAGCTTTATGAAATAAACCTGGCTTTTTGCAAACAAACCTAGAGCTTATGATTTCCTACTAGTTTTACTTCTTCTTATACTAGTGGTAGTTGGAGAGTACTTAAAGAGTACTCATGGCTTTGTCCCTGGCTATTCCCATGGCCAGACTATGAGGAGGATTACCTGGAAGATGGACAACAGGAGGTCTATGACCACTAGGATCATCACCCATCGTCAGCATTGCTTGTGATCATGAAGATGAAGCCCCGCTACGTTTGCTTTCTGCTGTTTTGATTGTATTGTGACTGGATCATGAGATCCTTTATTTGTAAGACCTTATTATGGTTTGTAATGGATGATGTACCATGGTATCACTTATGTTATGTCTCGCAAAACTGGTAATCCCGGGATTGTGATGTACGGCATAACAGGCATCTGTACTTAAAAATTTGGGTGTTGACAAAGAGTAATGTGATAAGATGAAGATGGACAAAAGCTCAAGCTTGGGGATGCCACCCGTGTCACCCCAAGAAATATTCAAGAAGTACAAGCGTCAATGCTTGGGGATGCACAAGGCATCCCCTTCTTCATCAATAAAAATCTCAGGTTTCTTCCAAACACTTCATTTTTATTGTTTCATGCACAATTGTGTTGTTCTTGGAGCATCTTCGTTTTTGTTTTTAGTTTTCATTTGCTTGGTTTGCTTAAATAAATTTGTTGGACCCCCGCATTCATACATAGTTTCAAATAGGTTGATTTGGATTGGAAAAGAGTAAGAAAGTTTATGCTTGTAAGTGGTATAAAAGGAGCTTGTTTTTGACTGTAGCCTAGGATTTGTCATGTCATGCTTGATATTTTTTTGACTTTATGCTTAGTAATTATTGCTGTAGCATGACTTGTTACAAACAATTGAGATTGCTTAATGTGCCTTGAAAGAATCATGCGTTGTTTTAGCATATAAAAGCATAATATATTGGTATTCTCCTTTGATGCTTTATTTCGGTTGACTTGGCGCATGCTCACACGATGTTAAGACTATACCAAGTCACCATAGCCTTTATGATCATTTAGTTTTCGACTTCTAATATCACTTTATGCTTTAATTAATAATGTATCGTCGCTTTGCATGATTATGGCCATTATTGCTCTCTTAGTTCGTCGCTCCTAGTCTTTTGCTAGCCTCCACATGTACCAAGTATGAGTTTCACTCATGCATCCAACTCCAAATAAAACTAAGTTATTCCAAAGAGTCCACCATACCTACCTATTAGCATTATTGCTATTCCAAGTATATTCATGTTTTTATCTACCTTCCGAATTAAACTTGTTATGTGCAAATTAGTGATTAAAGCTCTCACGAACTTGATGTCATACTTTACTTTTCTTGCACTTAATAAACTTGAACCATTGTGCCTATCTATGTTGTGTATACGCTTGCGTTTTGTAAGTTGTGAATTAGCAGAACCATGTTACCATGGGGAACGCTTTCAACATTGCACTTTATTTAGTTGATATCATGTTCTTTTGCTTATGGATCCCGGCGGTGTGAAATGAAATGGGAGCTTGTAAGGCTCATGGAGTTTGTATATGTGTTAGAGAAATGCCTAGGCAGCTGGTCTAAGCCATGCCTAATCATGGTGGAAACCTGCAGCGTAACCATAGTGAGAAATCTATGAAGCATCCTCTATAAAAAAACCCAATGCAAATAGGAAAGAAAAAAAGAGAGAAAAAAGAAAAAAAAAGCCTATGCAAATAGGAAATAAAAGGATTGCTGAGATGCTCATTGTCTGCATGCCTTGTCATTTTGATATGGGGAATCTTCCGTATCATCGGGCAAGGGGTACTCCGTTGGCGGTTCTCTATGATACACATGTACTTACAATGACAAGAACTTACCTATGCCTAAAGTTGAGTAGCATGAGGAATGGTATCGTAAGTAAGGGGCATGAGATTTTCAGCTTATAACTTGTCAATCATATCCTCATATTTGTTCACTTTAACCTTAATCACCTAAAGATGCTTATGATAGGGGCAATGAGAGCTGAAAGCTAATAAGTACCATAATTTTTGGAAGCTCTTTATGAGACATGAATCCCTGCTTCCTTCTATGAAGGGCCTTTCTTTTACTTTTTATGTTGAGTCTCCATCTTCTATGTTTATGCACATTTTGAGAGCGCATAGTGGCCATTCTTAGTTTAATGTGCATTGTCCCAAAACTTGTTGATTGATTTATAACTTTGATATTGCTTGTTCTTAAACTATTTGTATCTAGTCACCCTTATGAACTTTGAAGGTGTTCTATGCATTTATGTTTTGCTACACTATGAGGGACAAGCTGAATACCATTCTCATTATGTTTTCTATATATGAAACAAACAAACGTCTTTCAAAGCATTGTTATTCATGAATCTTTTGTCCGTACCTTTTCATGTTATAACGTAGTTGCTATGTCTTATTGTTAGAACTATATCTTTCATGCTATGTTAAAGTACTATGATCCCAGCTATCAGTGTTTTACAAATACTTTGATCAATATTATGATGGTGCAAGTCACCTCAAAAATTATTCTTTTTTATCACTTACCTACTCAAGGACGAGCAAGAGTTAAGCTTGGGGATGTTGATACGTTGTAAACGTATCTATAATTTTTGATGTTCCGTGATTGTTTTATATCTACTTTCTTATGTTTTTTTCACATTTTGGAGTATTTTTACACATTTTCTAGAACTAACCTATTAACAAGATGCCACAGTGCCAGTTGCCTATTTTCTGCAGTTTTTTGTTTTAGAAAATCTAGTAAGGAAATATTCTCGAAATTGGACCAGACAAAAGCCAAAGTCAATATTTTACCCAAAGCAACACGGATTCCGGAGGGGAGACGAAGTGGCGCACCAGGGCGGCCACACCTGGTGGTGGCACGGCCTGGGGGGACACGTCACTAGGGGTTGTGGGACCCCTGGTACTTGATACGTCCAAAACGTATCTACTTTCCCGAACACTTTTGCTATTGTTTCTCCTCTAAACTTGTGTGATTTGGCTACAACTAACACGGACTGACGTTGTTTTTAGCAGAATTACCTTGGTGTCTAGTTTTTGTGCAGAAAATCAACTATCAGGAAAAATCCCGGAAAATATGCCAAAAATCCTATTTCACCAGAAGATTGATGGAGCTAGAAGACGAGACGGAGGAGGGCCACGAGGGGCCCACACCCCCTGGCCGCGCAGGCCAGCCCAGGCCGCGCCTGGGAGGGGTGTGGCCGCCTCAGGCACCTCCTCGGCCTCCCTCTTTGCCTATAAGATGCCCCTTGACCTAAAACCCCGGGGGGTTCGACGTTTTTCCAGATCGAGTTCTGGTGCGCCCCCACCACCAGATACCACGATTCAGAACCAAAAACTTCGTTATGGCACCGTGCCGGGACGGGGAATTGGAGGAGATCATCGCCATCATCATCACCATCGCTTCTCCATCAACCATCCATGATTCCCCCATCCATGAGTGAGTAATCCCCCTCTGTAGGCTATGGGGATGGTAGGGATTGGATGAGATCGTTCATGTAATGGGATCATATTGTTAGGGCATGGTGCCTAGTATCTATTATTAGTGCTTTTTGACTTTGTTGCAACTTGTTATGCTTAATGCTTGTCACTAGGGCCCGAGTGCCATGATTTCAGATCTGAACATGTTATTGATTCATGAGGATATTATTGTTTATGATCTTACCTGCAAGTTGTATACAAATATTATTATCCGGAACCAAAGGCCCCAAAGTGAAAATAATCGGGATAACTGGAGGGAATGGATATGATATGAGGATTACGTGTGTTCACGGAGTGTTAATGCTCTACTCCGGTGCTCTATTAAAAGGAGCACCTTAATTGCTAGTAGTTCCCTTGAGGCCCCACTACAAACGGGCTACCAGAAAAAGATGTTGTGCAAGTTCTCATTACGAGCACATATGACGATATATGGAACACATGCTTATATCTTTATTGCTATATGAATTGTCTGGTCCATGCAATTCCCGTCCATCCATCCCTATGCCTATCGCGCTTTAATCCTACTGTAACTGCAATTTTTACTACTGTGTTTACTTTTAATACTGCTTTTACTTTGCTATTACTACAACAAAACTATTGCTACTGATAAACTGTTGTGAGTAAGACTATTTCCAGGTGCAGCTGAATTGACAACTTTTCAACACCCCAATTTTTAATCCCATATGCCTGCTATGCCATACCTCGCAATCCCAGGATTACCATTTTTGCGAGACATAACAGATTGGATATCACAGTACATCATCCATTACAAACCATAATAAGGTCTTACACAAATAAAGTATCTCATGATCCAGTCTTAATACAAATCAAGAAGCGGAAAGAAATGTAGTAGGGGCTCCATCTTCAGAGTCACAGGCAATGCTGACGATGGGAGATGATCCTAGTTGCCGTATACGTCCTGCTGTCCATCCTCCTGATAGTCCTCCTCATAGTATGGCCACGGGAATAGCCAGGGACAAAGCCATGAGTACTCTTTCAGTACATGAGTACTCTTTCAGTACTCGCAAACTATCACTAACAAGTAAGGTAGTTCTAACAGGAATCTTAAGCTCTAGGTTTATTTGTAAAAAGCCAGGTTTATCTAAACTGAGTTTTGAAGTAAAGGAAACTAAGTTAATGTTCTAAATCACTTAAGTGGGAACCTAGTTTTCATATTCACAACCCTGTTGTGGTCAAGTCAAAATCATAGCTCACTTCACAAGTCATTTTGAAAACATCTGACGATGGAACAGTATGGCCACTCCAACTGTACATGACGACGGAACAGTATGGACACTCTGCAGAGGTGGTACAGTTTCACCACAAAATTCTATACATCCGTCCGGGATAACCCTGAATCATCATACTTAGTATGCGGATAATCAATCATAACCTTTCAATTACACACTCTAGTACAGGCACCTCCCCTATGAGCTTGGCCTCCCAGCCATGTCCATCTGCCATCCTGGGCACTGCATAGGTGGACAATTCACACTCACGAGGTAGCCTCAGCTCAAATCTCTTCCGCGAGGGAACCCATACTAAGGCATATAAACTTCCAGCTAAGTCCTACCCAATTCGGGTATTGCGGTTGTACGGTAAAATTGGAATGGTGTCGCATCCGAACCAAACCATCAGTTTTTAGAAAAGGGCTAAGGCTCATGCCTCAACATTTTCATCATCAAATCCTTTTGTGTTTCTCAACACATGTCAAAACATTTCAATAGAATGAAGCATCATTCCAAGGTTTTCATAAACATTTTCACCAAGTATTCCCATCTAAAGTGATCAACGTTTATGCTTAGCACTAGCCACTAAGGTTAAGAGTATTCACTAATGAGGGGTGCTAATCTTCAATATCCTGCCATAGAATGACATCTAAGTATAGGCCTAGTTTTATACTCTTTATGCTATCTATACTATTTTTCCAATACTCAAAAAGCACTAACTAAAAGTAAGGAACTTCGATATAGTAAAAAGAATAAAGCTTCCGAGTAAACCTTGGGATTGGTATAAATCAAAGGTATACTAATTTGAATTCACTGGGCTGCTCGGGAAACTAAACGGGACGGCCCAATCTGCATAGCACAGCGTAGCGGACTGCTGACAAACCGGGTCCACCAATCAGCGAGTCTATCTACGCGAAGCGGTATCTGCGAATCTGAGCCCTATAATTCAAATCTAATCTAACGGCCGGTGTTCATCGTCGATGACGAACGACTCCGGCGAGGAACTAAATCTAACGTGGCAGTGGGGGTCCGGCGAGGCTCACCTGGGCTCCAGGTAGGGTCGACGATGGGGGCGAACGGCGTTGTCGTGGACGATGGTTCGAATGGCGGTCACGGCAGCTCCTGGGTGAATCCAATCGATGGCGCCCTTCTCTTCCTGCAGCGACGGGCTCGTACCAAATTCTAACGAAGGAGAGCTTGCCTTGCTCCGGGGAAGGGTCAGGGAGTGTCAGTGAGGAGTGTTGAGGGTTTTGGTGTGGATAATGGAGACGGGGGAGGCCTCTACTTATACTACGGTGAGAGGACCGAACGGCGTGGGCGCGGGCTTGTCGGTGACGATGCTATAGGAGGCTAGCAGCACGGCTGAGGCTAGGGGATGGTGCAGTGTTCCCTGGCGTTCATCACGAAAGTAATGGCGTGCCACGGGGCGGTGTAGGTTGGTCGGGCGTGTGCGGTGCTCTGCACAAACGTGGCGGTGTTTGCGACGGCGTGCGGGAGCTACGGGTCGTGCAACGGTGAACAGGGGTGTCTCGGAGGTTGCGGTGATCATGGCGAGTGGGTGCGTGCGCGGAGAAGGCGAGGCGCAGTCTATGCGAGGCGGCCGGGTGCGGCGAGCTGGCGCGCTCTGGGTATGGCGCAGAGACATGGAGCGCGGCATAGCTAGGGTGGTCCAGGGCTCTCCTGTGGTCGTGGCTTGGACAGGGGGTGGCGGTAGACTGCGGTGTGTCTGGTGCGTGTCATGGGCGAGGGCAGCATGGCTCCTGGCGTGTTATCCACTGTCAGCCGGCGATGACCACATTCAGGCGGCACGGCACTGGTGCACAACGGCAAAGAAGGGGCTGGTCTGGTGCTGCTCGACACTAGGGGAGACAAGGGAGTTAAGGGGAGACCAAATGGTCGATGGATTACTGCTTAAAAAGTGAAGTTAGGCAGAGCTGGATTTGTGTCTACAAGGTTGATGGCCCAAAATATATCGAGCTCGTTGGGGAACCCCAATAGGAAGGTACGATGAGCACAGCAGCAAGTTTTCCCTCAGTTATTAAACCAAGGTTATCGAACCAGTAGGAGCAAGGAAACACCTCCAAGGTGTTGTTGCCAACTTGGAATCCTGCACAACACAACCACAGAACTTTTCCCCCAACTTACAGTGAGGTTGTCAATCTCACAGGTTTTGGTGGAAACAAAGGATTAAACGTATCTGGAAGAAAGTAAAAGCTTGTAGAAAGTAAACAGAAAGCAGTAAACAAATGTAGATTGATGGTAAAAGATAGGACCGGGGTCCATAGTTCACTAGTGGTGGTTCTTCTTAAGATAGATGACATGTTGGGTGAACAAATTACAGCGGGGCAATTGACAAACATCGAGAAAGCATACATGCATATACTAATCATCTTGACACCTATGAGATTTGATTGGGCATTACAACATTATACATAAACCGTAATCCAACTGCATCTATGACTAATAATCCACCTTTAGGTTATCATCCAAACCCCCTCCAGTATTAAGTTGCAAGCAACAGATAATTGCATTGCACATTGCGTGCAAAGTAAACAATATGATTGTTCTATGAACAAAGGATTGTTGTTTTCTCCCTAGTAGCAACAGCACATCTAGTACCTTAGAAATTTCTGTCACTTCCTCAGATTACTAGAGGCATGAACCCACTATCGAGCATAAATACTCCCTCTTGCAGTTGCTAGCATCTACTCGGCCAAGATAACTACTAACAACGGAGAGCATGCAAAATCACAAATAACAAAGACATGATAGAATCAATAATCAATCTGAAATAGTATCTCAATATCCATCGGATCCCCGCAAACACAACATGCAGAATTACAAATAGATGATCTTGATCATTATCGGAGCTCATAAGATCTAAACATAGTAGGACAAAGGAGAAGAACCAACCATCTATCTACTACATGGACCCGTAGTCCAAGGATGAACTACTCACGCATCACACCAGCGGCTTGCATAGTGATGAAAAAGGCCTTCAGGGTGAATTCTCCCCTCCGGCAGGGTGCCGGGAAGAGCTTCAGATCCCTCCCGATCTAGTTATGGAGATGACAGTGGCCACAGACTCTTTCGTGGAATTTTGATCGGGTCCTTAGGGTTTTTGTATCGGAGGCATCTTATAGGCGAAAGGGGAGGCCGAGGGGGTGCCCTAGGCGACCACACCACCCCAGGCGCAGACCAGGCCTGGCCACGCGGCCAGGTGGTGTGGTGGCCCTCTGGCCCCTCTTCGTCTCGTATTCTGGCTTCGTGTCCTCCTTGGTGAAAAACTAACTTTGGCTTTTGTCCCGTCCAATTCCGAGAATATTCATTTTTTGACTTTCCTGGAAACAAAAATAGCAGAAAACATGCACCTGGCACTGTGGCATCTTGTTAATAGGTTAGTCCAAGAAAGTGTATAAAAAGTACTCCAAAGTGTGGACAAAACATAAGAAATTAGATAAAAACAAAGCATGGAACATCAAAAATTATGGATACGTTAGCAACGTATCAAAGGTGTTTGAGGAAATGTCCGCAAGAAATAAAGTTTGAAATTTTTGAATCAAATTTGGTGAGTGATCTATAATTATGCTTGGTAGTCTCTGGTTGCTTGGGTTTGCCAAGGGGAATTGGTTTGATGGGTTTTTGAAAAAGTGTGATCTTACCATATGAACTAGATCCAATTTTGAACTATCCATTAAATTGATTTGGAAAATGTTTTTGTAACTTTGTAAAGTGAGCCTTGATACACTTTTACTTGGTCTAGCAAGGGGTGAAAATAAGTAGAATTGTTTCAGATAAAATTTCTCTTCTAGGAACACCTAAAGTGACCTAGTGGTTAACTTTGGCCAAAATGACCATTTGGTTATTTAACTCATATTTGATTTATTTTTATTTTGTTTGTAAATGGCCTAGATGATGTACTATTCACCTTTAAACCATTTCTCATCATTCGTAGCAATCAAGCATGGCAAATTCAATCAATTCTACACTAATGCAAAACACACATGCATTCATATTCAAATTTGTAATAAAAGTTTTTATTAACCCTAAACTTGGGTGATTAGAACTTGATAATCTTGATTAGAAGTTCTTGGGTGTTACAAACCTTACCTTCTTAAAAAAAATCTCGTCCCGAGATTTAAGAAAAACTAGGAACCAAAGAGATCTAGAAACTCAGTCCTAATATAATCTTCTCGCTCCCAAGTAGCTTCTTCTTCGGTATGGTTGCTCCATTGGATCTTGAGAAAGTTGATACTCCAGGTCCTGGTGGTTTTGAAGGCTTCTTACAGAATACGAATGGGCACTTCACGATACGTCAGATCCTTTTGTTGATATCTATGGCTCGGTGATCGATGTTCTTGAAAACTTCGGTCTTCTCCGGCACTTCTAGGCATTTGCGAAATAACGAGATATGGAACACATCATGGATGGATGACATCTCCTCTGGCAGTTCCAGTTGATATGATAATTCTCCACGGTGATTCAAAATCTTGAAGGGTCCAATATATCTGGGGGCTAACTTTCCTTTCAGTTGAAAACATTGCATTCCCTTCAAAGGCGACACTTTGAGATACACAAAATCTCTGACACTGAAAGTCAGGTCTCTACGTCTCTTGTCAGCATAACTCTTATGTCTGGATTGGGCGATCTTGAGGTGCTCACGGACTTTGTGAACCTTCTCTTCGGCTTCTCGTAGGATGTCGGGTCCAAAAATCTGACTCTCTCCTACTTGCGACCAATTCAAGGGGGTACGACACTTTCATCCATATAGAAATTCAAATAGGGCCATTTGCAAACTGGCTTGATAACTGTTGTTGTATGATAATTCTGCGAAAGGTAGACAATCTTCCCATTTTGATCCATACTCTAGAACACAAGCTTTCAACATATCTTCTAAGATTTGGTTGACTCTTTCAGTTTGTCCGTCGGTCTGCGGGTGATAAGCTGTGCTGAAATTCAGCTTGGTTCCTAATCCTTTTTGGACTTTTTGCCAAAATCTTGAGGTAAACTGGGTTCCTCGATCCGACACTATGGTCTTGGGGGTTCCATGCAAACTGACAATTCTAGCAATGTACAACTCTGCTAGCTTCAAACTTTCGTAGGTTGTCTTGACCGGTATGAAATGGGCTACCTTGGACAGTCTATCAACTATGACCCAGATAGAGTCATTTCCCCTACTAGATGTAGGAAAACCGGTGATAAAGTCCATTCCGACGGAATCCCATTTCCATTCCAGAATCTGCAATGGTTGCAAAAGTCATGCGGATCTCTGATGTTCTGCTTTGACTCGCTGACAGATATCACACTTGGCTATGTAGCTTCCGATTTCTCTCTTCATCTTGTGCCACCAAAATTGCTCCTTCAAATCCTGATACATCTTTGTTCCTCTGGAGTGGATAGAATAAAGAGTATCATGAGCTTCCTGCATGATAACTTGCTTCAGCTCGGAATCTGCTGGAACATAGATACGTTCTTTGTACCACAAAACTCCTTGTTCATCTTCGGTGAATCCGGGTACCTTCCCTGTACCAATACGATGTTTGATTCCGTCGATACTTTCATTTCATTTATGCGCCTCCTTGATCTGACTGATCAAAGTGGGTTGAAGTCCAATGCTAGCTAAAAATCCTTTGCTAACTAGCTCTATTCTAAACTGCTCCAACTCTTCATGCAAACTTGGTTGGGCTTATTTAATCATGGTGTTTAATCTCCACGGCAATCTGCTAAGAGCATCCGCTACCACATTGGCTTTGTCGGGGTGATAGTGGATGTCAAGGTCATAATCCTTGATTAACTCTATTCATCTCCTTTGCCTCATATTCAGCTCCTTCTAGGTGAAAATGTACTTAAGGCTCTTGTGATCTGAATAAATCTCACAACGGTTACCCATAAGGTAATGACGCCATGTCTTCAAAGCTAAAACTACAGCTGCTAGTTCAAGATCATGGGTAGGGTAGTTTTTCTCATGCTGCTTCAGTTGTCTTGACAAATATGCTATGACTTTGCATTCTTGCATCAACACACATCCGAGACCAATCTTAGATGCATCACAATACACATCAATAGGCTTCTTGATATCTGGCATAATCAGAATTGGGGCTGAAATCAATCTCTTCTTGAGCTCTTGAAAACTTGCTTCACATTTGTTAATCCATTCAAACTTCTTATCTTTCTTCAAAAATTGGGTCATCAGCCTTGCGATGCTCGAAAATCCTTCAACAAACTTGCGGTAGTATCCCGCTAATCCAAGAAATGCACGGACTTGGGTTTGAGTGGTTGGGGCTTTCCATTCTTCAAAATCTTTGATCTTGGCGGGATCGACAGTGACTCCTCCTACCGACATGATATGTCCTAGGAATCCTACTTCCTTCAACCAAAACTCATATTTGCTAAACTTGGCATACAACAAATTCTCTCTAAGGGTTTCAAGGATGGTTCTCAGGTGTAGCTCATGGTCTTCTTCTTACTTTGAATAGATTAGAATATCGTCGATAAAAACAACGATAAACTTATCCAGGAAGTTCATAAAAATCTTATTCATGATATTCATGAAATAAGCGGGGGCATTGGTTAATCCAAAAGACATGACCATATACTCATACAATCCATATCTGCTGGTAAAGGTGGTCTTTGGAATATCCGTTGCACGAATCGTGAGTTGATGATAACTAGTTCTAAGATCAATCTTAGAAAACACTCTGGCACCAGTCAACTAGTCAAACAGATCCTCTATCTTTGGCAGTGGGTACTTGTTCTTGATGGTGACATCATTCAGCTTTCGGTAATCCGTGCACAAACGGTGACCTCCATCTTTCTTATCCACAAACAAAATAGGCGATCTCCATGGCGATGCGCTTAGTTGAATCAGACCTTTCTCTAGCATAGCATCAAGTTGCTTCTTCAGCTCCACTAATTCAGATGGGTTCATAATATAAGGTCTCTGAGCTATGGGTCTAGTTCCATGGATTAGTTCAATAATGAACTCGATATCCTGATCTGGGGGCATACCGGGCAATTCATCTAGGAATACATCGGGGTATTCATAGACTACTCTGACTTGGTCTATGGTTGGTTGGGCTAGACTCTTCTTGCATTTGAATTGACAGGGCAAGGTCTCAGATACATGCTCTACTGATACTCCAGAGCTACTGGTCATGGTTATGGCTTTCTTGGCCTAGTCGATCATTCCTTTATGTTTCGACATCCAATCCATTCCTAGTACTACTTCCAAACCTTTGGTTCCACGTACTATTAGATTGGCATAAAAATCGATCCCATGGACTCTGATAGGTACAGCCTTGCAAATTTTTCTATCTTTGGTGGTTGAACCAGGTATTTGAACTATCATAACATGCTTCAATTTTTTTGGTTGAATCTTACTAGTGCATGCAAATTCTTCTGTAACAAACGAGTGCGATGCTCCAGAATCAAACAACACTCTTACAAGTACTGAGTTAACAGGAAACATACCCAACACGACATCGGGCGCTTCCTGAGCTTCTTCAGCATTCATGTGGAACAGACGGCCATTACGGTTGAGCGAGTTCCCTGGGGCAAATCTCCTTCTAGGCTGAACACGGAGTTGCTGCTGAGCTAGGGCATTCACATTGGTGGCTGCTGCAAGCTTCTTGGGGCACTCATTGGAGTAGTGACCCTTGACTCCACATTCAAAGCAAGTAATCTGGGACTTGTCTCTGGCTGCAATAGGCACAACATTGCTTCCAGTCCTTGGGGTAGTATTGTTGTTGTTGTTGTTGGACTTGGGCGGTGCACGGTTGAAGTTGTTGGAGTTGCCGGGGTTGTTGTTGTGATTTCCTCCAGACTTCAAGTTTCCTCCGCTACGATTGGGGTAGCTTGGACGGGACATCAGGGGTCGGTTGTTTCTTGGGGCATATCCTATAGACGGGTTGGGGCGATACTTCTAGGTATTGTGGGACCTAGTCTAGTGCATCATCCTACGCTTGCGGTTGTCATTGGCTTGGTTTATCTTCACTTCCATCTGGATGGCAGAGTCTACTAGCTCTTCTAGATATCCAAAACGGATGTTGACTAAAATAGTCTGCATCTCATCATGCAATCCATTCAGGAACCTCTCCTTCTTCTTGGCTTCAGTGTTAATCTCATTAGGGGCATATCTAGCTAGGGACAGAAATTTGTCACGGTACTCAACTACCATCATCCTTCCTTGCTTCAGTTCCCTGATCTCTCATCCTGGTGAACAAACCTTGTCGCACATGGGTGCGGCTGAACTTGATCTTGAATGCTTCCCAAGTCATCATCTGACCGTCGTTCATGGTACGGGTGCTATTCCACCAGGCTCTTGCATCTCCCGCCAGATAATGGGTGGAAAATAGTACTTTCTCATTGGCGTCAACTCCTGTGACCTCTAGGTTGTTCTCCATGGTTTGCAGCCAGTCATCAGCATCTAAGGGATCCTCAGACTTATTAAAGATAGGGGGATTGGTGTTCTGAAAGTTCTTGAGTTTGGATCCATGGTGATCTTGGTTTCCATGGCCTTGATTATTGTGGGCTATCTGAGCTATCTGTTGAAGAGTAGCTAGGTTGGCTTGGCGTTCGGCTCTACTAGCTCCACAGTCGAAAACTAGCATTTGCAGAATCTGTAACATCGGGTCCTGAGGTGAGCTGCTTCCTCTGGGGTTTCCACCAGTCATCTGAAGATTGAGATAGATAATGAGATAAGAGGGAAATTTCTAAGGTTCATGGTTTTGTTTCAAAAGCTTTAAACTTTGAGTTTGACTCAGGTTTTGCAAACTAACTTCTTCTCAGTCATTCATTCATTCAAAGCACACCATACAAACACACACCACAACACAAATAGAAAAACATATGGTTTTAAGAACCATTATGTGAAACTACGATACAGTGGGACCGATACAACTCACTCCTACGGTAGTGATCAAGTGCATCTGTTCATCATCAATGAAGTCGGAATCATCACCATCAATGTAGAACTCCATGGCATCATCCTCTAGGTATTAGTTGTCATCACTGAGGTAAGAGTGAAGATCTCCCTGGGTGTCTTCACCTTCCTCCTCCTCTTTTGCTTCCAGCTGGACTTCCTGTTCACAAATGGTCTTCTCGAGAGTGGCCAGCTTCTTGCAAAGACGATCGATGGTGCGATCCTTCTTGTCACGCTGATGATGAAGTGATTGGCGCTCCTTGGCGAGAATGGCGAGAGTTTGGTCCTTCTTGACGGCAATGGCAAGGTTGTGGTTGGCGTAGGTTCGACCTTTGTCCAACTCTTTCTGCCTATCATACAGCATGAAGTCAAGATTGTCCACCTTGTGCTTCAGCTCCGGGTGTCGTGGCATCTCCAATGGCATTCCCATAGAATCACGCCTTGCGAAGTGAGCAAAGCGAGTTCCCTGGATCAAGTTGATGTTTTGCCCACACAGACGGGCAAGAGCTTCATGCATAACCCTGGCTAATCCATCTAGCCAGTTTTTCTCACGTAAGGTGAATTGGATCTTCTCTGAAGTGGGTGCTTCCATCTTGCCTCTGAGATCTGCAACTATCCGCCATTGTAGATCTCCTCCTATGTGATCGTTGAGTTGTACCCCGAAGAATTCCGGGTGCGAGCGCTCAAGGTACTCTGATAGTGCATCTAGATCCCTCTCAAAGATCACTTGGCCTCCATTTCCCAACTGGTAGAACTTGCAATACTGGACTTCCATCTATAAGAATTTAGGATGAGTAAGTTAGTGAGGTGATCAAGTGTGTCAAATTTTATGTAGGAATGTAAGAATTTTTTAGGAACATGAATTTTTTTGAAAGAATCAAGGATAAGAGTGGGAATAGGTTTTCATAAATACTCACTTCTTTGGTTTTGAAACTAAGTTTTTGTTCGGACATCCATTCTAACTAGGGTCTCCTATGGTAAGGATGGCTCTAATACCAAATTGTCAACACCCGGGTTTTTAATCCTAGATGCATGTTATGCCATACCTCGCAATCCCAGGATTACCATTTTTGCGAGACATAACAGATTGGATATCACAGTACATCATCCATTACAAACAATAATAAGGTCTTACACAAATAAAGGATCTCATGATCCAGTCTTAATACAAATTAAGCAGCGGAAAGAAACATAGTAGGGGCTCCATCTTCAGAGTCACAGGCAATGCTGACGATGGGAGATGATCCTAGTTGCCGTAGACGTCCTGTTGTCCATCCTCCTCATAGTCTGGCCACGGGAATAGCCAGGGACAAAGCCATGAGTACTCTTTAAGTACTCGCAAACTATCACTAACAAGTAAGGTGGTTCTAATAGGAACCTTAAGCTCTAGGTTTATTTGCAAAAGGCCAGGTTTATCTAAACTGAGTTTAGAAGTAAAGAAAACTAAGTTAATGTTCTAAATCACTTAAGTGGAAACCTAGTTTTCATATTCACAACCCTGTTGTGGTCAAGTCAAAATCATAGTTCACTTCACAAGTCATTTTGAAAACATCTGACGACGGAACAGTATGGCCACTCCAACTATCCATGACCACGGATGCGGCTATTCGAATTGTTTGACACTCTGCACAGGTAGTAAACTTTCACCACAAAATTTGATACATCCGTCAGGGATAACCCTGAATCATCATACTTATTATGCGGATAATCAATCATAACCTTTCAATTACACACTCTAGTATAGGCACCTCCCCTATGAGCTTGGCCTCCCAGCCATGGCCATCTGCCATCCTGGGCACTGCATAGGTGGACAATTCACACTCACGAGGTAGCCTCATCTCAAACCTCTTCCGCGAGGGAACCCATACTAAGGCATATAAACTTCCGTCTAAGCCCTACCCAATTCGGGTATTGTGGTTGTATGGTAAAATTGGAATGGTATCGCATCCGAACCCAACCATCAGTTTTTATAAAAGGGCTAAGGCTCATGCCTCAACATTTTCATCATCAAATCTTTTTGTGTTTCTCAACACATGTCAAAACATTTCAATAGAATGAAGCATCATTCCAAGGTTTTCATAATCATTTTCACCAAGTATTCCCATCTAAAGTGATCAACGTTTAGGCTTAGCACTAGCCACTAAGGTTAAGAGTATTCACTAATAAGGGGTGCTAATCTTCAATATCATGCCATAGAATGACATCTGAGTATAGGCTTAGTTTTATACACTTTATGCTATCTATACTATTTTTCCAATACTCACAAAGCACTAACTAAAAGTAAGGAACTTCGATATAGTAAAAAGAATAAAGCTTGCGAGTAAAACTTGGGATTGGTATAAATCAAAGGTATATAACCAAAGCATGCCTAATGGATTTTGCTTAAGTTACCAAGTTTGCAAGTATTAGCTTGCATAGTTCTAGCTTTTATAGTTCAGAAACTTGCAAGTGTTAGCTTGCCTTGAGTAGAGCAGTGGTTGAAGTTTTCTTCTTCTTCCTGGTAGTACTCCTCCTCCTCGTATCCGGGGTTGGTACTATCGTCTATAAATAAATATGGGGTACACAATCACCAAACAATACTTAACTAATTCTATTTAGCACACTAAGGCTCACACTTGATGATCTAGCATCATCATAATCATCACATGAAATAAAGATGTAATCTTGTTTATCTTATTTTAGAAACGCAATTTATACTCATTGGAAATAATTAAGACTTAATATTCTCCAATTAAAATATGGGATCATGTTGACACATGTCATCACCACATATTCTAATACGTGGGAATTTGATTTAAAGTGGTGGTCATATTTTATAAAGTTTAAGATTATCATTTAATAGATTTAAAGTGACTAGAAATGCCTATATAGCATTATTTTGGTACTAGTCCAAATTCACTGCAGGCAAACCTAAATATTTTTACATATTCAGATAGATCTTATCAAATGTGATTTTTGAAAGTTGGAATCAACTGAAAAGCATTTATGGTTGATTTTTGAAAAATGTTTGAAGTTGGAAAAGTCTATGTCTTGTTATTTTTACTATAGTTGATCTCTAACTCCAATTGATTTAAATCCAACGGGCTTGGATAGATAATTTAAATATCTTTTTAACAAAATTGGAATCATGCAATTTGGTTCAGTGAATCTCTCTGAATTGATTTTTGAATCTATGGACAGAATAGGGTTTTAACTAAATTGGAAAATACTAATTTGAATTCATTGGGCTGCGCGGGAAACTAAATGGGCTGGCCCAATCTGCACAGCACAGCGCAGCGGGCTGCTGATAGACAGGGTCCACCAGTCAGTGAGTCTATCTACATGAAGCGGTATCTGCGAATCTGATCCCTATGATCAAAATCTAATCTAACGGCCGGTGTTCATCGTCGACGACGAACGGCTCAGGCGAGGAACTAAACCGAACGGGGCGGTGGGGGTCTGGTGAGGCTCACCTGGGCTCCAGCTAGGGTCGGCGACAGGGGCGAACGGCGTTGTCGTGGACGGCGGTTCAAATGGCGGTCACGGAAGCTCCTAGGGCGGCTCCAATCAACTGCGCGCTTCTCCTCCTGCAGCGGCGGGCTCCGGCCAAATTCCGGTGAAGGAGAGCTCGCCTTGCTCCGGGGAAGGGTTAGGGAGTGTCAATGAGGAGTGGTGAGGGTGTTGGTGTGGAAAATGGAGGCGGGGGAGGCCTCTACTTATACTACGGCGAGGGGACCGAACAGCGTGGGTGCGGCCTCGTCGGTGATGATGCTACAGGCGGCTAGCGGCGCGACTGAGGCTAGGGGACGGTGCGGTGTTCCCTGGTGATTATCACGGAAGTAATGGCGCGGTACGGGGCGGTTTAGGTTGGTCAGGCACATGCGACGCTCTGCGTAGACGTGGCGGTGTTTGCGACGGCGTGCGGGAGCTACGGGTCATGCGGCGGCAAACAGGGGTGTCTGGGAGGTTGCGGTGATCATGGAGAGTGGGTGCATGCGCGGAGAAGGCAAGGCGCAGTCTGTGCGAGGCGGTCGGGTGCGGCGAGCTGGCACGCTCTGTGCACGGCGCAGAGACATGGAGCGCGGCGTAGCTAGGATGGTTTAGGGCTCTCCTGTGGCCGTGGCTTGGACAGGGGGTGGCGGTAGACTACGGCGTGTCTGGTGCGCATCATGGGCGAAGGCGGCGTGGTTCTTGGCGCGCTGTCCACTATCGGTCGGCGATGACCACATTTGGGCGGCGCGGCACTGGTGCACAACGGCAAAGAGGGGGCTGGTCTAGTGCTGCTCGACACTAGGGGAGACAAAGGAGTTAAGGGAGACCAAATGGTCGATGGATTACTGCTTAAACAGTGAAGTTAGGCAGAGCTGGATTTGTGTCTGCAAGGTGTTTGAGGAAATGGCCGCAAGTAATAAAGTTTGAAATTTTTGAATCAAATTTGGTGAGTGATCTATACTTATGCTTGGTAGTCTCTAGTTTCTTGGGTTTGCCAAGGGGAATTGGTGTGATCTTACCATATGAACTAGATTCAGTTTTGAACTATCCATTAAATTGATTTGGAAAATGTTTTTGTAACTTTGTAAAGTGGGCCTTGATACACTTTTACTTGGTCTAGCAAGGGGTGAAAAGAAGTAGAATTGTTTCTGATAAAATTTCTCTTCTAGGAACACCTAAAGTGACCTAGTGGTTAACTTTGGCCAAAATGACCATTTGGTTATTTAACTCATATTTGATTTCTTTTTCTTTTGATTTTGTTTGTAAATGGCCTAGATGGTGTAGTATTCACCTTTAAACCATTTCTCATCATTTGTAGTAATCAAGCATGGCAAATTCAATCAATTCTACACTAATGCAAAACACACATGCATTCATATTCAAATTTGTAATAAAAGTTTTTGTTAACCCTAACTTGGGTAATTAGAACTTGATAATCTTGACTAGAAGTTTTGGGGTGTTACACAACTCAGTTGTTAAGGCTTATAAATATTCTTTGGCTCCCCTTGTGTCGAGTCAATAAATTGGGTTTTACTTTCATCATGGGTAAGTCTCGTGATGGAAAGGTTCCTATATTACCATCCACTACAAGGAGAGGTACAGTTCTGAACACCTCAGTTGCTCTTGATTGACCATCTGTGATGATTAATCTCCTTAAACCACCACATACACATGCTACACATACTGCTACTACTGCTGAATCTGAAACTTCTGATACTTATGATGCTGCTTCTACTATGCTTGATAAGAGTGGTCCATTAGGTCCTTTCCTAGATGCTACGATTTCTAGAACTATAGCCAAAAATACTGAAACTCCTAATGAAGACACTACTACACCTGTCAGTTCACCTGAGTCTATATAGAGCTATGATGTTGAAGACGGATATATAGAAATGAATGATGAATTTATTAAAGAATGTCAAAATACTCATGGTAAAAGTGCTATTAAGAGTCTCCTTGAGAGGCGTACTATAAAACCCAAATTATCTCCTAATACTAAGTTTGCTACATCTCCCATAAACATTAAAGATAAAGATTATGATTTCTCTCTTGATTTATCTTACATAACCATTGTTGAGAAAGAACCTTTTTGTGGGACTAAGAATGAAAGTGTTGTAGCACATATGACTGAGCTTTCTACCATGAGTGGCCTATTTTCTGATGATATTAATATGCGCACCTACTTTGTTGCTAGAATTTTCCCTATTTCACTAAAAGGAGAAGCTAAGGCTTGGTTTAATAATTTACCTCCTGGATCTATTGATAGCCATGATTGCTTGATTAGTACTTTCCTTTAGAAATATTTCCCTCCTAGTGCTAAAGATGCCATTTTGCAGGAACTTTTTGATTTTAAACAGGGAGAAAAAGAGATATTGCCTGAATCATGGGCAAGGTTTTGTGCTTTGATTCATGCACAGGCTGGATCTCCATTACCTAAAAATGAGCTTCTTGATATATATATATTATAATGGACTAACTGAAGAATCTAAGACATACCTATATAGTTGTGTTGATTGTGTTTTTAGGAAGAGAACTCCCAAAGAAGCTGAGAAATTAATGGCTAAAATAAGCAAGAATTATGATGAATGGACTTCACCTGAGCCAACTACGCCTAAGACAACTACACCTGAGTTAATTGTGCCTGAGCCAAAACAAACAAGAAAGAAGAGGGGAGTTATTGAACTAAATGATGAAGTGATGAAGGAAGCTATGAAATGTCTTAAGGAGAAGGGTATTAAAGCTGAAGACGTGAAGAATTTACCTCCTATAGAAGAATTATGTAAGCCAATCTCCCACTCATCCACTATTGAGGTACACTCTCTCCAACATTTTGATGAAGGTGATATTCCTTATTCTAAACCTCCTGATCAATGCTTGGAAGAATTTGATATTTTTATTATTAAGCAAGATAATTTTAATAAAAGAGTGCAAAATCATTTGATGGAAAACTCTAGAGCTATTATTGAGTTAAGGGATATTGTGGAAAGAACCTCTAATGATGTTAAAATGCTTGTTAAACATTTCCAAATGGTTCAAACTCAAATTGATCAGCTTATTAAAGTACAAAAAGATTTGCTAGTTAATGCTTCTAAAGAAAAACATGCTTATGAAATTAGAAGTAGAAGTGGTGCTGCCACCCAGGATCCTCTATATCTTGAGAGGCATCCTAAAAGAATTGAGCAAGATTCCCAACAAACTGAAGATAGAGGTACTTCTTTTAAGAGAAAGAAAAATAAACATAAAACAGGTGTAGAATCTTCTGAACCTGCTAAAGATCCTAATAGTATATATGTCTCTGATGCTGAAACTAAGAGTGGTAATGAGAAAAATGATGCTCCTGATAAAGAAGAAATGGAAGAAGAACCTGAAAGGAACACTAAAAATGCTAAGTACACTAAGGAAGATTTTGTTGCTAATAAACATGGTAGTGAAAGAGAACCCTGGGTTCAAAAAGCAATGCTTTTTCCTGATAAGAAACACAAGTCAAAGGAAGACGACCACTATAATAAGTTTTGTGAGTGGATGAAACCTTTATTTTTGCAAATACCTTTAACTGATGCTATTAAATTACCTCCTTTTTCAAAGTATATGAAGGTATTGTCTCTAATAAAAGGAAGATCCCTAATGAGGAAATTTCTACTTTGCTTGCTAATTATTCCTTTAATGGTAAGGTTCCAAAGAAACTTGGAGCCCCAGGGATTCCAACTATTCCATGCTCTATTAAAAATAATTATGTTAGAACTGCCTTGTGTGATTTGGGAGCAGAAGTTAGTGTTATGCCTTTTTTCTCTACAAAAGACTTCAATTGGACAAACTAATACCAACTAATATATCTTTACAAATGGCTGATAAATCTACTACTATTCATGTTGGTATGTGTGAGCATGTTCCTGTTCAGGTGGCTCATAATTGCTTGATATTAACTGACTTTGTTGTGCTTGAAATGCCTGAAGATGATAATATGTCTATTATTCTTGGGAGACCTTTTCTTAATACTGCAGGAGCTGTTATTAATTGCAATCAAGGAAAGGTAACTTTTATTGTTAATGACAAGGAGCATACTATCTATTTCCCCAAGAAGATTGATAGGAATTATGTCTTAAATTCAATTGAAAATATTGAGGGCATCCAAGTTGGAGAAATATATTGTCCCATACCACAAGAAAATATGAAACTATTATGATTGGGACCATTTCTATCAAGGTTGAGGTAACATAATCATTTATTGGAATACAAAGTTTTGTTTCATATAAAATTGTTTTGGTAACAAGCCCTGATCAACCTTGTTAACAAAGGGATTTTAATGAACAAAAACAATGTTTTCACCATGATTATCTTTGCTTACTTTTAGTTTATCCATTTTAATTTTTGCTTTCACTTAGTTTACTTTTCTATTGCTAGTTGCTTGCATATTAGAGTGTCTTAGAAATTCTGAAGTATTAGTTTTGTTTTGTTATTGCATCATTCCAAAATTATCTCTCTGCCAGAAAATTATTCATCAATACCTCAAAATTGCTAAAAAAAATGAAGTGTCTCGAAAAATTCCAGAAAATTCATATTAAATTTTTACGTCATAAGAGGGGCAGAGAAGTACCTGGAGTGACCCAGGGGGGCCCACCAATCAGGCAAACCACCTAGTGGAGCGGCCACCCCAGGGGCGCGCCTGGCCATGGTGTGGGCCACCCTTGTCCCTCCACTTACTCTCCATTCTACCACTCCTTTCTCTCTCCCGAGAAAACACCAGTTCATTGCTCAAACTCGTGTTCTTGCTGTTCTTGCTTGCGACTTTTCGATCTCCTTGCTCAGCCATGTTTGCTGCTGAAATTTGGAGCATTTGTTCTCCGGTATGTGACTCCTCCGCTTGTCCAAGTAGATTTCTGTTTAGTGGATTATATCTTGAGTATTTTGCTATGGTAGGTGACAGGTTATGTGATCTTGTAAGCTTGTTCAATGCTTAGAGAAATTGTTTTGATGCATGTTTAGGCCTCTTACAAGTCCCTATAAGTAGTTCTTTCCATTATGAATCACTTTGCAATCACTTGTATGATGGTTTTCTAAAATTTCAGAAAAGGAGATGAATGAACACCAACTCAACCAACACGAATTAAGGGTGCCTGCAGTTATGAAGGTTCACCGTGAGGAGGAAGTCTTTCCTTTTATCTATGAGGGCTGAATTCATGAGGGCTGCAGGGATTTCTCAAGATTTCCATACTTTAATTGCTAATGCAGGATTGGAGCATTTTGTGGGATATGAACTGTACCAACATGTGAAACTAACTATGTCTATGGTGCAGGATTTTTGATCTAGTTGCTCCTTGCCTAACCCCATGGTTCATTACAAAATTTACAATATAGCTGTCGATCTCCCTTTTGATGATTTTTGTGCAGCTATTAAAGTACCAAAGTGGGGTTCTTGTGAAATAATTAGTGAGCGGCCTACACCACTCATCGACTTGTACGCAGAGATTTGCCAAGGGAGCAGCTTGGGTAGGATGGTCACTCATTGAGGAAGAGCTCGATACATATCTGGGGGAGCTCTCCCAGCAAGAGCAAGATACTGAAAGGGAGATTACAGATGATTCGGTCCAGCCCTCGAATGAGGGGGAGTATTCGTACCAGCAGTCCACCTATGATTGGGGAGCTTCTTCTTCACAAGGGCCCAACTATGATCATTCTTATGATGACCCGCCGACTTGGAGTTCCTAGCCGCGTTGGGGTTGATACCCACTTAGGCCAAAAGCCTAAGCTTGGGGGGAGGTATACTGACATCACACTCATCTACATATCAAGTTCAGTCGGTACTTTCTATATCCATGTTTTGTTTTCTCCTTAGTTTTTGTTCTTGATTTATTTCTGCTTTCCAAAACACAAAAAGACCAAAAATATTTTTGTTATTTCTCTTTGCTTGCTTCTTTATCTTTTTGCCTTGGTTTGCTTCTTTCTTTTAGCTTTGTTTTGATTATTCGAAAAACCCAAAAATATTTCGCTTTGCTTGTTCTTCCTTTTGGTTCTTGCTTTGAAAATTGAAAACACCAAAAATATTTGTTGTTCTTCTTTGGTTTTGTGAAGTTCGTTGCAGGGTTAAGCAGTCCTCAGTGGAGTTTGGTTTCATGTTATTATTCAAGCCACACAAGTGAAGGGCAATAATGAAGATTAATGACAACTTGAGGTGTGGTAAGAGGCTGGTAATGAACTCTATTTGTTTTCATTTTTGTACATATACTCGTCATTGTGGGCATGCTTAGTCTATTCATGTAAGGTGTATGTTAGTTATGGATGCTTAGTAGTTCTTGTTTTCTTATGATTAGCTCCAGCTTGCTAATGGTTTGTACCATGTCATATGAATGTTTGCTTGCATTGTTCTATTCATAACTTGGTATGACATTGTAGTATCCTCCTCTGAATGTTTCATTTGAATCGACTTGGCACATGCTCACACATGCATATGACTGAAACAATAATCAGTTAAGCCTCGATGAATTATTTTGCCTCAGGGTTCTTGCATCACTTTCATGCCATGATTAGTCATGTTTTGTTGCAAGCATGATTATGACAGTTATTGCTCTCTCCTTTGTCGCTCCCTTTCTATTGCTGGCCTTCACTTGCACTGAGTATGAGCTCTACTCGTGTTTCCAACTCCCCAGAACCAATATTGCCAAAAGTGTCCACCATACCTACCTATTAGCATCATTTGCTATTTCGTGCATATTCAGTATGCCTTCTTTTCTTCCAAATAAAATGTTTGCTTGTTATGAGAAAGTTAGTTAGTAAAGCTCTCACAAACTTGATGGCACACTTTATTTCTTGCACTTAATAAACCGGAACTATTGTGACTGTCCATGAAAGTTATATGCTTGCAAATTATAGGTTGGGGATTAGCAAAACCATGCTGTCATGGGGAACACTTTCAACACCTGTAAATATATACCCAGTTGATATCATACTAAGCTAAGCCAAATCATGCCGGAAACTTGCAGCATCACCATAGTGAGCAATCTATGAAGCATTCTTCTTATTAAAAAAGAGATAGAGATTGAGAAAAATAAAAAAATATGAGAAAAGAGGAAAGAGAGAAAAAAGCACCATTTTCCCATGGTAAATAAGAAGATTGCCGAGATGCTCATTGTCTGCTTGCCGTGTCATTTTTATTATGGGATAGCTCCTGTATCATGTGCAAGGGGTACCCTGTTGGCGGTTCTCTATGATATGCATGTATTTACTATGACAAGAAATTACCGGTAACTAAAGTTGAGTAGCATGAGGAGCAGCCCTCGTACTAAAGGGACATGAGATTTCGATTTTATGGTCGGTCAAGCATATAACTCATATTAGACCTCACTTTCACCTTAACGATTTAAAGATGCTTATGATAGGGGCAATGAGAGCTCAAAGCTAATGAGTACCATACTTTCAGCATTTGGAAGCCTTTCAAACTTTTCAAAACCTTTTCACTTCCTTGTTGAGTCACCACTTATTCTATGAGCACTTTCCTGAGAGCATAGTTGTCATTCTTAGTACAATGTGCTTGTCTCAAAACTTGGTTAATTGTGTCATGACTTTAATGCCTGCATCTTTGATATCTTTACTTCTAGTCTTCACTTGAACTTCAGAGGTGCCTTGGCATTTATGTTTGCTCTACAATCAAAGGCAAGCGAGATACCACTCTATCATACCTTTTTATGAGCATTGCAATGTTGCTTATGTTTATGTTTCATGCTACTTATTATTTTTGAGTTGGAATCTCTTCATAGCTTGCAATGACTATTAAGTAAACTTATTTGCACACTCTTTATTATGAATTTCCTAAGTATTTGATCAAAAGCTGAGAATATATACATCTTATGAAGCAAATGTGTTTGTGAAAGTTTCCTTTATCGCACTCAGTTTTCAACTGAATTGCTTGAGGACAAGCAATAAGTTAAGCTTGGGGGAGTTGATACGTCCAAAACGTATCTACTTTCCCGAACACTTTTGCTATTGTTTCTCCCCTAAACTTGTGTGATTTGGCTACAACTAACACGGACTGATGCTGTTTTTAGCAGAATTACCTTGGTGTCTAGTTTTTGCGCAGAAAATCAACTATCAGGAAAAATCCTGGAAAATATGCCAAAAATCCTATTTCACCAGAAGATTCATGAAGCCAGAAGACGAGACGGAGGAGGGCCACGAGGGGCCCACACCCCCTGGTCGCGCGGGCCAGCCAATGCCATGTCTGGGAGGGGTGTGGCCGCCTCGGGCACCTCCTCGGTCTCCCTCTTCGCCTATAAGATGCCCCTTGACCTAAAAACCCGGGGGTTAGACGTTTTTCCAGATAGAGTTCCGCTGCACCCCCACCACTAGATACCGCGATTCGGAACCAGAAACTCCGTTCTGGCACCCTATCGGGACGGGGAATTGGAGGAGATCATCGCCATCATCATCACCATCACTTCTCCATCAACCATCCATGATTCCCCATCCATGAGTGTGTAATCCCCCGCTGTAAGCTATGGGGATGGTAGGGATTGGATGAGATCGTTCATGTAATGGCATCAAATTGTTAGGGCATGGTGCCTAGTATCTATTATTAGTGCCTTTTGACTTTGTTGCAACTTGCTATGCTTAATGCTTGCAGCTAGGGCCCGAGTGCCATGATTTCACATCTGAACATGTTATTGATTCATGAGGATATTGTTGTTTATGATCTTACCTGCAAGTTGTATACACATATTATTGTCCGGAACCAAAGGCCCCAAAGGGACAATAATCAGGATAACCAGAGGGAATGGATATGATATGAGGATTACGTGTGTTCACAGAGTGTTAATGCTTTGCTTCGGTGCTCTATTAAAAGGAGCACCTTAATTGCCAGTAGTTCCCTTGAGGCCCCACTGCAAATGGGCTGGCAGGACAAAAGATGTTGTGCAAGTTCTCATTACGAGCACATATGACTATATATGGAACACATGCCTATGATTATTTAGTACTTGGATGCTTTACCTTATTTATCTGCAAATGCCCTATATCTTGATTGTTATATGAATTGTCTTGTCCATGCAATGCCCGTCCATCCATCCCTATGCCTACCACGCTTTAATCCTACTGTTTACTTCGAGTGTTACTACTGTATTTACTTTTACTACTGCTTTCACTTTACTATTACTACTACAAAACTGTTGCTACTGATAAACTGCTGGGAGCAAGACTGTTTCCAGGTGCATCTGAATTGACAACTCAGTTGTTAAGGCTTATAAATATTATTTGGCTCCCTTGTGCTGAATCAATAAATTGGGTTTTACTTCCCTCGAACACTATTGCGATCCCCTATACTTGTGGGTCATCAGTACTCCACTGACCTTGCCCCTTTGCCTATGAAATCCTCCCGGGACGAAAACCCTAAGTACCCGATCAAAATTGCACGAAAAGAGTCTGTAGCCGCCACCATCTCCATCCCTAGATCGGGAGGGATCTGAAACTCTTCTCGGCACCCTGCCAGAGGGGAGAGATCACCCTGGAGGCCTTCTTCATCACCATGCCTGCCTCTGGTGTGATGTGTGAGTAGTTCATCCTTGGACTACGGGTCCATGTAGTAGCTAGATGCTTGTTTCTCCTCCTTTGTGCTACCATGTTTAGATCTTGTGAGCTCCGCTCATGATCAAGATCATCTATTTGTAATCTTACATGTTGTGTTTGCAGGGATCCGATTGATATTGAGATGCTATTTTAGATTGATTATTGATTCTATCATGTCTATATTATTGGTGATCTTGCAAGCTTTCCGTTGTTAGTAGATATCTTGGACAAGTAGATGCTAGCAACTCCAAGAGGGAGTATTTCTGCTCGATAGTGCGTTCATGCCTCCAGTAATCTGGGGAAGTGACAGAAATCGCTAAGGTACTAGATGTGATGTTGCTACTAGGGAGAAAACAACAATTCTTTGTCCACGGGGCATTCGTATTGTTTACTTTACACACTTTATTTAATGCAATTATCTGTTGCTTGCAACTTAATACTGGAGGGGGTTCGGATGATAACCTGAAGATGGATTATTAGTCATAAATGCAGTTGGATTACGGTCTATGTATAATGTTGTAATGCACAATCAAATCTCATAGGAGTCAAGATGATTAGTATATGCATGTATGCTTTCTCGGTGTCTGTCAATTGCCCCGCTGTAATTTGTTCACCCAACATGTCATCTATCTTAAGGAGAATCACCTCTAGTGAACTATGGACCCCGGTCCATTCTTTTACAATCAATCTACCATCTACTATTTACTATTTTCTGTTTACTTTCTACAAGCAATTACTATCTTCCACACAATACGTATAATCCTTTGTTTTCAGCAAAACCGGTGAGATTTACAACCTCACTATAAGTTGGGGGCAAAGTTTTGTGGTTGTGTTGTGCAGGATTCCAAGTTGGAAACAACACCTTGGAGGTGTTCCCTTGCTCCTACTGGTTCGATAACCTTGGTTTCATCACTAAGGGAAAACTTGCTGCTGTGCTCATCATACCTTCCTCTTGGGGTTCCCCAACAAGCTCGATATATTTTGAGCCATCAATCCCTTCTCCAATTGTTTCAACGCATGCCTTCAAAGCTTTTCTAACTCATAGATCTTATCACGAATCTCATCTTGCCGCACCTTCTTAGGTTTAAGAGGTGATGAACCAAGCGGAGGTTTATAATAGGATCCTATGTAGTAACGATAAGGATTAGGGAGATACTCATCATTGTTCCTTCCCTTCTCAGCTTGCCTCATCATCTCCATCCTTTGCAGGAACATGTCCTCCCAATTTGGGAGAGGCTTGATCTCTAGGCCGGATGATGATGACGATCCTTTAGGTTCTCCTTCTTCGATCCTCTTCACGGACTTCTCTTCCTTCTTCTTCCAGATCCTGTTGACATGGAAGGGTTGCATGGCTTCACTACACGGATATTGTTAGAGGGGCTTGTATAGGGATGGCGAGGATTTTTCGAGGCTGGAGGCTGTAGGTCTATGAAAAATTAATGAAAAGGGTTAGATGCGACCAGCTTTAAAAGGAGAGGTCAAAAACCCTAGCCTCCTTTCGTAACGAGCAACTATATGGGCACAACCCGTATAGCTCCCGACGTATAGTTCTGAACCGACTATAGATTAAATCTATGGTGGAATTACTATACAGCCAGAACTATACGGGCAGGAATTTTCATTCCCGTCGTATGGTTGGTCGTTAAACTCTCTGGATTCTGAATAACATTTTTGGAGATGAGTAGATAGCTATACGATGAAAACTATACGGGTGGAATTTTCAATTCCGGTCGTATAGTTGGTTGTTAAACTCTCAGTACTCAGGAAATTATTTTATCAACGGTGTTGATATCTATACGACCCAGCTATACAGGTGGAATTTTTAATTCCGGCCGTATATTTGGTCGTTAAACTCTCAGTACCTTTTGTGGATGGAAGGGGTGATGTTGTAGAAACTATACGACCGGAACTATATGGCCAGCATTTTATTCCCGACGTATAGTTGGTCGTTAAACCTTCCGTATCCACCAAAAAAATTCTGCTTCTCCAAGGATTCTTTATTAATCTGAAACTTAACGAAATATCGAGTTTTGTTAGAAAAATGTCAGTTTAGATTTTCGACCAATTTTGGCATTATCAATCTTCCTTCTGCTTTTACGAGAGCATCAATTGTTTCTCATTTAACACAATACTCAACTACACTTTAACTGAAAATTTCAAAACTTAATCAAACCTTCATTTCACATGGGTTGCCTCCCATGAAGCGCTCTTTTATGGTCAATAGCTTGACAGTAGTACTGCTCATCCCGTCTCGAGTCCATTCTTCTTGTAGTTGCCATTCCTTGTATATCTTTGCTTTATCACTTCTTCTGGGGTGCTCAATTCTATGGTGACTGCACTTATATCTTCTTTTACCCGATAATGCTTCAACTGTTGTCCATTTACCACCCATGCAAGGAAGGGTGTTTTTCCTTAGAGCTTCAATGCTCCTGATGAATAGGCTTCTTCAACTACATATGGACCTTCCCACTTTGATCTGAGCTTTCCTGGAAACAACTTAAGACGAGAATTATAGAGAAACACTTTATCTCCACTTTTAGAAGTCTTATTCTCTATTTTTCTATCATGCCATCTTTTCACTTTTTCCTTAAACAACCTAGCATTATCATAGGCTTCACTTCTAAAGCAAAGAATTTCTGCTTCTCCAAGGATTCTTCATTAATCTGAAACTTAACAAAATATCAAGTTTTGACAGAAAAATGTCAGCTTAGATTTTCGACCAATTTTGGTTTAATCAATCTTCCTTCTTCTTTGCTAGAAAATCAAATGTTTCTTATTTTAACATAATATTCTAATAAAACTTCAACTGAAAATTTAAAAGCTAACTCAAACCTTCATTTTGCATGGGTTGCCTCCCATGAAGCGCTCTTTTATGGTCAATAGCTTGACCATAGTATTGCTCATTCTGTCTCGAGTCCGTTATTTTTGTAGTTTCCATTCCTTGTATACCTTTGCTTAATCACTTCTTCAGGGGTGATTACCTCGTGACTGCACTTATATCTTCTCTTACTCGATAATGCTTCAAGTGTTGTCCATTTACTACCCATGCAATAGAGGGTGTTTTTCCTTGGAGTTGCACTGCTCCCGATGAATAGGCTTCTTCAACTATATATGGGCCTTCCCACTTTGATCTGAGCTTTCCTGGAAATAACTTAAGACGAGAATTATAAAGCAACACTTTATCTCCACTTTTAAAAGTCTTATTCTCTATTTTTCGATCATGCCATCTTTTCACTTTTTCCTTAAACAACCTAGCATTCTCATAGGCTTCACTTCTAAACTCATCTAAAGCATGAATATCTAATAAGCGCTTCTCCCTAGCTGCTTTGAGATCATAATTTAGGTTCTTGATTGCCCAAAAAGCTTTGTGTTCCTATTCTAAAGGTAAATGGCATGCCTTACCGTACATCATCTTATAAGGTGTCATACCCATTGGATTTTTAAATGCAGTATGTATGCCCATAGAGTGTCATTTAACTTGTATGCCAATCTTTTCTTGATTTGTCCACCGTCTTCTCGAGTATGGTCTTCAATTCTCTATTAGAAAGTTCCACTTGACCACTTGTTTGGGGATGATATGGTGAAGCAATGTAGTGAGTTACTCAATACTTGTTGAGGATTTTCCTAAAAGTTCCTTTCATAAAATGAGAACCACCGTCAGTAATTAAAAATCTAGGAACTCCAAACCTGGGGAATATGACATCCTTGATCATCTTCATTGAGGTAGCTACATCTGCATGATTTGTTGGAATAGCTTCAACCCATTAGTAACATAGTTAACAACAACAAGAATATGAGTATAACCATTCGACTCTATAAATGGTCCCATGTAATGCATTCCCCATACATCAAAGGTTCAATTATGAGACTATAATTCATTGCCATTTCTTGTCTCCTGCCTATATTACCTCTTGTTTGACAAGCATCGCAATATTACACATACCTGTGTGCATCCTTGAGCAAGGTGGGCCAATAGAATCCGAATAGAAGTACATTTGCATCAGTTCACTTACCTGCATGATGCCCTCCATACAGACTGTCATTTCATGGTTAGGAACACACTTCCGAATCATTCCGTCAAGTCCATGACGATATAGTTATGGATCATCCCAAAAGTAATATTTAAGATCATTAAAGAATTTCATTCTTTGATTTCTTGACATACCATGAGGTATAAATTTTGTTGCTAGATAGTTAGCATAATTTGCATACCATGGATCAGCGATTTCAACGTTTGCTAAATATTCTCCCGGAAATGATTTATTAATAGGTATGGGGTTATTGATTATTCCCTCCATCCTAGAGAGATGATCTGCTACCGGATTATCTTTAACCCTCCTATCTACTATTTGCAAATCATATTATTGTAGCAATAAAACCAACCTAATCAACCTGGGCTTAGCATCCTTTTTCACAAGGAGGTGACACAAAGCTTGGTGATCCTTATGAATTATTACCTTAGAATTAATTATGTAAGATCTAAATTTGTCGCAAGCAAAAATTATATCTAGAAACTCTTTTTATGTAGTAGCATAATGTTTCTGAATCTTATTAAGAGGTTTACTAGCGTAATAAATAACATTCAAATTCTTTCCATATCATAGTCCCAACATAGCCCCTAAAACATAGTCACTAGCATCACACATGATTTCAAAAGGTTCATCCCATTTTGGTGATTGCATGATAGGTGTTGAAACTAATTTATTCTTAAGGTTCTCAAAAGCTGCAATGCAGTCATGATCTAAATAGAATGGAGTTTCTTTATCAAGAAGATTGGTGAGGGGCATAGCTATTTTAGAAAAAACTTTTATAAACCGCTTATAAAAACCTGCATGTCCTTGAAACATTTTTAGGTTTATAATGTCCTAAGGTATTGGAATATTTTCTATAGCATTTATATTAGTTTTATCTATTTCTATTCCCTTCTCCAAAACATTATGCCTGAAAACTTTACCTTCTCTTTCCATGAAACGGCATTGTTCCCAATTCAAAACCAAGTTTGATTGTCTACATCTCTAAAAGACTTTGGTAAGATTGTAGAGGAAATTATCAAAAGTTGTTCCACTACAACAAAATCATTTGTTAGAACTTCCATAGTCTTCTCAACAAAATCATCAAAAATCTTTAAAACACATTCCTAAAAAGTTGTTGCTGCATTACATAAGCCAAACGGAATTAATCTATAAGAATATGTGCCATAAGGACAAGTGAAAGTTGTTTTCTCTTGATCTTCCAGTTGTATGGCAATTTGAGAATATCCAGAATAACCATCAAGAAAACAAAAGTAAGAATTATTACTAAGTCTTTCTAGAATTTTATCCATGAATGGTATAGGTTTATCATTTTTCTGTGTCTCGCGGTTTATCTTCCTAAAGTCAATGCACATACGATATCCTACAATGGGCCTTACAGGAACTAGCTCACCATCCTCATTCATAACAGCATCAAGACCACCTTGTCTTGGTATGCAATGAGCTGGGTTAACCCACTTACTGTTAGAAATAGGATATATTATGCCAGCATCTAGTAAGCATATAACCTCTTTTCTTACTACTTCCTTCATTTTAGGATTAAGCCTTCTTTGTGTATCTACTATAGGTTTAGCATCATCAAGCATGGTAATCTTATGTGTTACGATAGATGGATCTATTCCTTTAATATCACTCAATGTATATCCAAAGGCTTCACGATGCTTAACAAAAACTGAAATGAGTTTATTTGTTTCATTTTCTGATAGATTCTTGCTAATAATAATAGGACATTAATTTTCATTATCTAAAAAGTCATACCTCATATTCTTTGGAAGTTTTTTCAATTCTATTGGTGGAGGCTCGTCATCTCCTTTTCTTACCAATTCTTCATAGTCGTGTGGATTTTGTGCTTCCGGAATTGAATCAAGGTAACCGTCCATGTCTTCTTTCTCCTCGTCATCTGGTGCTTCCTCCCAATTAATTAGGCTCCTTTCTAATTCACCTTGTGGAGTACTTAAATGAATTGCCGTCATCTCGGCAATAGTCTTCTCTTCCTTGATATCCTCCACTTCATATGGCCTCTTCTTTAGTTTGGCTAAGTGGAATGTCATTTCCTCTTCTCCAAACATTAGTGAAATAGTCTCCTTCTTATCAACTCGGGCTTTGGTGATAGAAATAAAAGGCATGTCTAAAAGAATAGGACAAAAAGAATCTCGAGGCATATCAACAATATGAAAATCAAGGGGGTACATGAGTGACCCAATAAAGACATAGATATTTCTGATTACTCCTTCCGGTTTTATATTGGTTCTATTAGACAAATTAATAGTAGTGTCTACCGGTTCCACATCTCGATTATTTAAATTGTAACGGAGTTCCTCAGAAAGTGATGAAGGCATAATATTTATAGTGGAAATTGGATCACAAATTCCATATAAGAAGGTTTCTCCACAATACATAGGGGTCATTGGTTTAGAAGTTTTGTTACCTCGGACCTTACCTTTGATGAATTCGGAGGTTTCAAGGTCTAGCATAACCACTTCATCGTCCACTATCCATGCTTCCATAAGATCCTTTAATATAACATTATTTATATTGGTAGCTTCAGAATTCCTTTCTGGTTTCTTTGATATCTTCTTCATTTGTTCTTCCTATTTTTACCTTCTTTCGATAATCCCCTAAATAGGTATCAAGGAGAACTCTTCCATTAGCGCTCTTCCATGCTTCTATTCTTCGAGGGGTCTACGAGGTTCCCATTATGTAGGTACCTACAAATTCCCTACATAATTCTCAATAATTTTCTTTACTGAGTAAGAATCAATATCGAGGGTTTTAATCATTGTATCTGTCCTTTCATCTACAAGGAAATCGTTAATGCAAGCAAACTCAGAAAAACTATTTGTAATGTTTTTCTTATCTTTAAGATTTTCCGTTGCTTCTCTCATTTTTATTATTAGATTCCAAGCTTCCCTCATTTTTCCTCATTCGAGGGGTTTACGAGGTTCCCATCTCTCTTTTTTCCATTAGAAGTAGTGTCTAGATTCATCCTATTTTCAATATTTATCCCTCCATAAAAGGTATGGGTGATTAACCAATCAGGCAAATGATGATGGGGCAATTATCTAGGTAGATTTTGTACCTTATATATCCTTCATATAAGCCCTCACTAGGATTATTTTTGAAACTGATAATAATACCTCTCATCCTGTGAGCTTTTCTTTTAGAATAATATTTTGATAGGAATTTGGTTGTCAATTCCTCCCATGTCCTCGGTGCTTCTGCACAAAAAGATATGTACCAGTTGCAAACATTATTAGAGAGAGTTTTTCTAAACAACTAGGTTTTAACCATATCAAGATTACAGTCGTCGAAAATGAAGGAACTGAGAATGTCTTCAAAGAATTGTAAATGTCCATATGGACTTTCTTCGTTGGTTCCTGCAAATTTCTTAGAGTGCAATAGTTCAAATAATAAAGGGTGGATCTCGATTCCATCTGGATTTATGATTTTATTGACAGCTATAAAAGCATCCATGGGCGAACCCATTTTCCTTACTGCCTCAAGCTGGTTTAAATGATGAGTGTTTCCCATAGTTGCGGTCCTGCAACTCAAGTAAAAAATTAGTACAACGAAAGTAAATAACTAAAAGTAAAGTGACTTATAGCGCTAAGCTCCCCGGCAATGGCGCCAGAAAATAGCTTGATGAATACAAGTGCACAGATCATTTGTAGCTAGTTTCGAAATAAAGATATCGATCCCACAGGGAGCAGTAGGTGAAAAACTAAAATGCTTTTAACTATAACTAAGCGAAGTACTTAAGAAATAACTTTAAGATGTAAGAAAAGTAGAGTTTTTTTTGGGTGTTTGGTTGAACAAGGTAATTTAAAGTAACGCAAAAACTTAATGCAGAAAGTAAGAATCGCGTGTGTACTAGAACTTTGGAACTACAATAGGGAAAAGGCGTTCCCGGGGAGTCGTGGATACACCGTTAGCAATTTAGACTAAGCAATCAAGATTATTATAATGAATATTCTCATAATGTGTATGTATGTGGGAGGAGCTCCATATATGGACGAATAGCCAGCAACCACTGCACACATCATCCTCATAACCACAATAGACAGCAATCGAATTACTGCACTATTAAGGGATTTCTCCTGTGTCATGGACATGGCTTTACGAGTTCTCCTTGTTCCCCCAAGTTAGTACGTAAAGAATGACAACAGCTTTATAGTCACAGTAAGTGTTATCATCCCTCTGTCTAGCAACAAGTAATCCCCTTCATAGAGTCCCCATAAGAGGCATATATTAAGGAGGTGCACAACTCCGAACATCAATATGAAGACAATTAACACATACACATAATGATGTATAACATAATAATCTCTATCTCATCTCAATCATATGCTAGGGTTTCTCCATCTCCCCAAGAACTAGAGATCTACTCAGACATGGAGGCAATCAACATCATAGCAATGGTAATGGAAACAATCATAGATGAATAGTACTTGTATAAATCCACAACGAGTATGGGAATTACAACAAGATCAAGACAAGATGGAGATGGGATGGATTGAGATGGTGGTGATGCAGCGGTGGATGATGAAGATCGATGCCTTAGCCTCCCGGATCTATGCAAGTTGAAGATAGATCCCTGGCGGATGAGTTCCCCCTCTAGATGCCTTCCAGAGGTGAGATTTTGGCGATTTCTGGGTGTTCTGTATGTCGCCTCCCCGAACCAATGGCACGGGGTGAAACTATTTGACGAGGCAGAGGCGGTGCCAACTATATGGCTGGAGCTATACGGCCAGAAAATTTGCTCCGGTCCTATAGTTGGTCGTTGAACTCTCTGCCTCCTTTGTTTGCTTCTATTTTTCTTCTTGTATTATTAATATTTCCCAAATAAGCTATTTACGTTGTTTTTGACTCCTTTTATCCATTGTACAACTGCTCCAAGAATTGTATCCATTGGATCCATCATTTGTCCTGATCCTGGTGAAAACAGACATAAAATGTGCGCGCGAGCACCGTAAAATACCAAGATCCTACATCTACAATGCAAAATAATAGTGTACAACATGATGCAAATATGCACTCATCACTTGGACACGTGAGGATTGTGTGAAACACACGTGGTGTAGTGAGTTGGATCTTCGCATCTCTACCACTTGCCGAGGGCTGCTGCGATGGCTTGGTGATATATTGGGTTGTTGGACAATCTCTTGGTCCCCTTGTGCGAGTGATGCTCCAACCATGCCGAGGCCTATGAGAGCGGAACGCTGGATAGCTTCCCGTGAATCATTGGTTGTCGGTTGACTTGTTAGTAGATAGGTTTGAGCCATGATGAGGGGGCTTGTGCTGGCTTGGCTTTGATGTTGCCCACTGAATCCACTGACATGAACAATATGTCTAGGTCTCGAGTCAGCTCGCACCTTTCGCCTTCGGGTATGTTCTGTAGCCGAGAGCCTACCCTTCTTGGTTGAGATCCTCATGTGATGCTCCTGGATTGCGGGTGGAGCTTAACTGTGCTCATCGTATACTTGAACCGTCGGCTAGCCTTTTTCGTTCATCCAATTGCCTCTGTGGCTTAACCAGTTCCCTCCTCTGCTTATGGAGGAGATATTGATAGGCCATTAGATCATCACATGTGGCATCCTCCGTCATAGGTACTACACCCAAAACAACATTCTTGCTTTGTCCCATGCCGCCGGTGATAGCCGAAGAATTATTTGTTCCCCATTGCATGCTCTGTCCTCTCCTCGGACAACACGGTTTTCCATGGGGGGCTCTGATCTGTCACTGCAAGCACTTGCATCGTTGTATGAAATAATATCATTGGGGCATATGCTAGGGTTACCATTGGAGTCGCGTGGTGCTGAAGTTTCTCCTTCCATTCCTGTGGCTCCTATTATCATGCACACCTAGTGGTGTGCCATGTATGAGTTGCTGTTGTAGTTGTCGGAATCATAGGAGACACTATCCTGAAGACAAGTGAAATCCCACGGGTCCTGCTCTAGGTACGAGTTGGCCTTCTTGATCCTAGAGCTGGCACTTTCTCCAAATTTGTCATTGATGATGTTCGTTGGGTCTGTGATGTGAAGTGGTGTTGACTCAGAATCAGATATGAAAGAGAGGTTGTCACGGATATCAGCCAAATCCCCCAGCTCCGCGGTATAGTCGCGGTTGGTTTCGTTGTTTGTCGGGTATGAGGTATCCCTTCCAGTAGAGCTAACAAAAGATGTTGGTATCTCCGTAGGCGCTATTATTGCAGCCGATAGACCCGAATAGGTCGAAATCGAAATGCAGAGATTTTCTGTTGACCCGATGCGGAAGTGAAAACATCTGACCATTAGATATGTCTCCTGGTCGAAGTTGTCGGAGACTGAAAGAGGGGTGGGCAGGTGTGGATCGAGATCGATGGGATCATAGCAGATCTCACCGACCCCGATCGTCGAGTTACTTCTTGGTGAAGAGGGAGCCACCGGATTCATGACTCCATCGCTCGGAGTTCCCATAAATGGCGCCAATTATCGAGGGGTAACCTCAGCAATGCTGATTGTTACGGACTTAGGGTTTTGGGGAAAAGAGAGCACTGGTGATTTTGTTGGCTGATACATTGCAAATGTATCTATAATTTTTGATGTTCCATGCTTGGTTTTATCCACTTTCTTGTGTTTTGTTCCAACTTTGGAGTACTTGTATTATGATTTCTTGGACTAACTTATTAACAAGAGCCACAGTGTCAGCTGCCTATTTTCTGCTGTTTTTGGTTCCAGGAAAGTCAGAAAATGAATATTCTCGGAATTGGACGGGACAAAAGCCAAAGTGCCTATTTTTCCGGAAGGGATCAAGTGCCAGAATACGAGACGGAGAAGGGCTGGGGGCCGGCCACACCACCTGGCCGCGCAGCTAGGCCTGGCCCGCGCCAGGGGGTGGTCTGGCCGACCCCAGCACCCCCTCGTCCTCTCCTTCCGCCTATAAGTTGCCCTCGGGACGAAAAACCTAAGTACCCGATCAAAAATCCATGAAAGAGTATGTATCCGCCGTCGTCTCTGTCCCTAGATTGGGGGGGACCTGAAGCTCTTCCCGGCACCCTGCCGGAGAGGGGAATTCACCCTGGAGGCCTTCTTCATCACCATGCAAGCCTCCGGTGTGATGCGTGAGTAGTTCATCCTTCGACTACGGATCCATGCAGTAGCTAGATGGCTGGTTTCTCCTCCTTTGTGCTTTCATGTTTAGATCTTGTGAGCTCCGTTCATGATCAAGATCATCTATTTGTAATCCATACATGTTGTGTTTGCGAGGATCCGATGGATATTGAGATGCTATTTCATATTGATTATTGATTCTATCATGTCTTTGTTATTTGAGATCTTGCATGCTTTCCGTTGTTAGTAGCTATCTTGGCCAAGTAGATGCTAGCAAGTCCAAGAGTTAGTATTTATGCTCGATAGTGGGTTCATGCCTCTGGTAATCTGGGGAAGTGACAGAAATCTCTAAGGTACTAGATGTGCTATTGCTACTAGGGACAAAACAACGATCCTTTGTTCATAGAACAATTGTATTGTTTACTTTACACGCAGTTCGTAAAGCAATAATCTGTTGCTTGCAACTTAATACTGGAGGGGGTTCGGATGATAACCTGAAGGTGGATTATTAGTCATAGATGCAGTTGGATGGCGGTCTATGTATTATGTTGTAATGCCCAATCAAGTCTCAAAGGAGTCAAGATGATTAGTATATGCATGTATTGCTTTCTCGGTGTTTGTCAATTGCACCGCTGTAATTTGTTCACCCAGCATGTTATCTATCTAAGGAGAGCCACCTCTAGTGAACTATGGATCCCGGTCCTTTTACTTTACATACAATCTACAACTATTTGCTGCTTTGTGTTTACTTTCTGCAAGCTTTTACTTCTTTCCATTCGATACGTTTAATCCTTTGTTTTTCCACAAAACACGATGAGATTGACAACCTCATCGCAAGTTGGGGACAAAGTTCTGTGGTTGTGTTGTGCAGGTCTCCACGTTGCTACTAGCACCGGTAGTGCGCACTGCCAAAGCTCAGCTAGTAACACCTTTGGGGTGTGTCCTTGCTCCTACTAGTTCGATTAAACCTTGGTTTTATAATTGAGGGAAAACTTACTGTTGTGCTCATCGTACCTTCCTCTTGGGGTTCCCAACGATCTCTACATCGAAAGTCGAGCGCGTCTAGATATTTTCTGGCGCCGTGACCTGAAGATCAAAAGAAGAAGAGACTCCCACGTCTACGACGAGCACATCAAGATTTTCTGGCGCCGTTGCCGGGGAGTCAAGGACATCTTCACAAGGGGAGTCCCTCATAACCAATCTCTTTACTTTGTTGTTTTTGTTTTGCTTAGTTTTCTTTTTGCTTTGTTTGCTCGTTTTGTTCTTCAAAAACACAAAAAAATTAGTTTTACTTGTTTGCTTTCTTATCTGAAAAACACAAAAAAATTTAGTCCCCATCTCTTTATGTCTAGCCTTTCTCCAATCACTATGTCACCCGAGGAAATGATTTTCACTTTCAAACAAGGAATTGAGGAAAGTTTTAAGGAAGCTTGGTCTAGAATCTCTGATCTGCATGAAAAGACTGAGCCTAAAATGACTCAAGGCTTGTTCCTTAGCAGTTTTTACCTTGGTATTGCTCTTTGCTATAGATATGCTTTAGATGCTATTGTGGGAGGAGATTTCCTCCAATGTAATGAGGATGATGCTATTAATGCTATAAATAAATTGATCCTTACTTACAACATGCCTAGTCAAACTGATACTTCTTTCGCAAAAATATTTGCTACGGTGGAAACTCTTGAGGCTAGCATTACTAGATTAGAGAGTTGCTATAATACGCTTAGGTACCATCATGATTATGTTCCAAAAAACTCTGAACGATCAAAGTGGTTCCCTACAGTAAAGATTGAGATGAACAATGAAACTTTTCAAGCTCGCTGTGATATCATGTCTGAATTTTGTCTTATGCCCAAAGCTATTTATGAATCTCTAAATCTTTGGGGGCTCATTGAGGGAGGAAAAGAAATATCTCTTACTAATAATACTACCATATTACCTCTTGGAATAGCTGAAGGAGTGTTTACAAAGATCCTTGGGAAAATGATTTCTATTGATTATCTTGTTATTGAATGTGCAGGAAAAGGACAAATTACACTTGGAAGGTCCCTATTAGAACTCCTTGAAGCAATACTAGATGTGGGAAAGGGTACCATGCACCTTTCTTCTCCACCAAACAATCATATTTTCCCCAAGGTTAAGAATAAAAACAAGAGAGGTAAGGGCAAGAAAGTTGGTCTTAATGCTTCTTCATTTGAGAATACTTGATTCTTTCTTTGGTTCTTATGCCTAACTTAAAGGCGTTAAAGAAAAGTACTTGCTGGGAGATAACCCAAGAGTTTTAGTTGAGTCTTGGAAGTTATTACCTCTGTAATAACCTCTCCTTTTCCTTTTTATTTGCTTTTTGTGTCAAGAGTAACCTCTAATGAGAGTGAAGTAATGATTGGGAAAGTTGCTGTCCCAAAACAGATTTCTATGCTTCACCGTAAACATTCCTGAAAGAGATCTGTACGTCGGATGGAGCTGTAATTTTTTTTGTTCTGCCCTAGGGTGTTAGCTAACTTTCGTTAGTTCAACACTTTTTGATTTGAGCAACATAAGGTCTTCTAAAAAATTCGTCTTTACCTACTAGTCTGTTCTGACAGATTTCTGCCATTTTCTGCATTTGCTTCTTGTTAGTTCCTTCTTGAGTTCCTTTGGGGAATTGAGCTTTTTGAGGGAAGTGCTACAGTATCTAGTGTTCTAATGGAAGTTTATTTTGTGTTAGAACTGAACCTTGAGACTTATTTATCTTAAGTGCACTAATGTTGATAATGAGATTGTGTGAAGTTTTGTATGAAGGAAAAATTTCAGGTGTATGGAAGGAATGAGTAATGAGATGAAGGATGGAATAAAGCTCAAGCTTGGGGATGCCACGCGTGTCACCCCAAGAAATATCCAAGAATTACAAGCCTCAAAGCTTGGGGATGCCCAAGGCATTCCCCTTCTTCATCAATAAAAATTCCCGGTTTCTTCCAAACGCTTCATTTTTATTGTTTCATGCATAGTTGTGTTTTTCTTGGAGCGTCTTCTTTTTCGTTTTTGTTATGGTTTTTAGTTTTCTTTGGTTTGCTTAGTTTTCTGAATAAATTGGTTGGACCCCCTCTTTGACGCTTTGGTTTGCTTATAGTTTGGTTTGGTTTGGAAAAGAGTAGGAAAGTTCATGCTTATGTGGTAAAAAGAGCTCGTTTTTGACTATGGCCTATGCTATGTCATGCCATGCTGGATATTGTTTTGTCTTTATGCTTAGTATTCTTTGCTGTAGCATGGCTTGTTATAAACAATTGAGATTGCTTAATGTGCCTTGGATGAATCATGCGTTGTTTTAGCGTATTAAAGCATAATATAGTGGTATTCTCCTTTGATGCTTTATAGGGGTTGACTTGGCACATGCTCACACCATGTTATGACTATCTAAAGTCACCATAGCCTTTATGATCCTTTAGTTTTCAACTTGTAGTATCACTTTATGCTTTGATCAATGATGTTTTGTCGCTCTGCATGATTATGGCCATTATTGCTCTTTTAGTTTGTCGCTCCCAGTCTTTTGCTAGCCTCCACAACCAAGTATGAGTTCCACTCATGCATCCAACTCCCTAAACCAAGTTATTCCAAAGAGTCCACCATATCTACCTACTAGCTCATGCTATTCCAAGTATATTCATGCTTTTGTTTACCTTGCACTTGTTATGAAAAAACTAGTGATTAAAGCTCTCACGAACGTGATGGCACACTTTACTTTACTTTCCCTTAATAAACTTGAACCATTGTGTCGTCTATGTTGTATATGCTTGCACTTATTTGTTGGGAATTAGCAGAACCATGCTTTCATGGGGAACGCTTTCAACATTGCACTTGGTACTTGTACCTAGTTGATATCATGCTCTTTTGTATATGGATGTTGTCGGTGTGAAATGAAAGGGGAGCTTGTAAGTCCATGGAGTTATGTATATGTGTTAGAGAAATGCCTGGGCCGCTGGTCTAATCCATGCTGACATGGTGGAAACCTGCAGTGTAACCATAATGAGCTGTCTATGAAGCATTCTTCTTATAAAAAAAGAGTCCTATTGGAAAAAAAGAGAAAATAAAAAAAGATACTATGAAAAGAGGAAAGAGAGAAAAAAGCACCATATTCCCATGGTAAATAAAAAGAATGCTGAGATGCTCATTGTCTGCTTGCCTTGTCATTTTGATATGGGGATTCTTCCGTATCATCGGGCTAGGGTACCCCGTTAGCGGTTCTCGATGAGACACATGTACTTACGATGACAAGAACTTACCGGTGACTAAACTTGAGTAGCATGAGGAGCGGCCCTCGTATACAAGGGACATGAGATTTCTGACTTATACTTCGTCAAGCATGTACACCATAGTTTGTTCACTTTAACCTTAATCACTTCAAGATGCTTATGATAGGGGCAATGAGAACTGAAAGCTATAAGTACCATAATTTTGGGAAGCTCTTTATGAGACTTGAATCCCTACTTCCTTTTACAAAAGGCCTTTCTTCCACCATTACATTGAGTCTCCACCTTCTATTTTTATGCACCTACTTTGAGAGCATAGTGGCCATTCTTAGTTCTATGTGCATTGTCCCAAGACTAGTTGACTGATGCATAACTTGTTATTTCTTGTTTGAAACTATTGTATCTAGTCACTCTTATGAACTTTGAAGGTGTCCTATATATTTATATTTGCTACTCTATTGAGGGACAAGCCGAATACTTTTATGCTATGTTTTCTTTATGTGAAACAAACAAACGTCTTGTAAAGCATGTTATTCATGAATCTTTTTTTGTGCCTTTTCTTGTTGCATCATAGTTTATTTGCTTATTGCTAGAACTTTGTATTTCATGTTATGATTGAAGTACTATGATCCCAGCTTTGAATGTTTGCAAATACTTTGATCAAGTCTTTGATGGTGCATGTCACCTCAAAAATTATTTCTTTTTATGACTTACCTACTTGAGGACGAGCAGGAGTTAAGCTTGGGGATGTTGATACATTGCAAATGTATCTATAATTTTTTATGTTCCATGCTTGGTTTTATCCACTTTCGTGTGTTTTGTTCCAACTTTGGAGTACTTGTATTATGATTTCTTGGACTAATCTATTAACAAGAGCCATAGTGCCAGCTGCCTGTTTTCTGCTATTTTTGGTTCCAGGAAAGTCAGAAAATGAATATTCTCGGAATTGGATGGGACAAAAGCCAAAGTGCCTATTTTTCTGGAAGGGATCAAGTGCCAGAATACGAGACGGAGAAGGGCTGGGGGCCGGCCACACCACCTGGCCGCGCGGCCAGGCCTGGCCCGCGCCAGGGGGTGGTCTAGCCGACCCCAGCACCCCCTCAGCCTCTCCTTCCGCCTATAAGTTGCCCTCGGGACGAAAGCCCTAAGTACCCGATAAAAAATCCACGAAAGAGTATGTAGCCGCCGTCATCTCTGTCCCTAGATCGGGGGACCTGAAG
This sequence comes from Avena eriantha, assembly GCA_910589775.1. Classification (NCBI taxonomy): domain Eukaryota; kingdom Viridiplantae; phylum Streptophyta; class Magnoliopsida; order Poales; family Poaceae; genus Avena; species Avena eriantha. The sequence goes on from OU342741.1 coordinate 343,278,024, forward strand.
CTCTTCCCGGCACCCTGCCGGAGAGGGGAATTCACCCTGGAGGCCTTCTTCATCACCATGCAAACCTCTAGTGTGATGCGTGAGTAGTTCATCCTTGGACTACGGATCCATGTAGTAGCTAGATGGCTGGTTTCCCCTCCTTTGTGCTTTCATGTTTAGATCTTGTGAGCTCCGTTCACGATCAAGATCATCTATTTGTAATCCATACATGTTGTGTTTGTGGGGATCCGATGGATATTGAGATGCTATTTCAGATTGATTATTGATTCTATCATGTCTTTGTTATTTGAGATCTTGCATGTTGTCCGTTGTTAGTAGCTATCTTGGCCAAGTAGATGCTAGCAAGTCCAAGAGTTAGTATTTATGCTCGATAGTGGGTTCATGCCTCTGGTAATCTGGGGAAGTGACAGAAATCTCTAAGGTACTAGATGTGTTGTTGCTACTAGGGAGAAAACAACGATCCTTTGTTCATAGAACAATCGTATTGTTTACTTTACACGCAGTTCGTAAAGCAATAATCTGTTGCTTGCAACTTAATACTGGAGGGGGTTCGGATGATAACCTGAAGGTGGAGTATTAGTCATAGATGCAGTTGGATTGCGGTCTATGTATTATGTTGTAATGCCCAATCAAGTCTCAAAGGAGTCAAGATGACTAGTATATGCATGTATTGCTTTCTCGGTGTTTGTCAATTGCCCCGCTGTAATTTGTTCATCCAACATGTTATCTATCTAAGGAGAGCCACCTCTAGTTAACTATGGATCTCGGTCCTTTTATTTTACATACTATCTACAACTGTTTACTGCTTTGTGTTTACTTTCTGCAAGCTTTTACTTCTTTCCATTCGATACGTTTAATCCTTTGTTTTCCGAAAACACGGTGAGATTGACAACCTCATCGCAAGTTGGGGACAAAGTTCTGTGGTTGTGTTGTGCAGGTCTCCACGTTGCTACTAGCACCGGTAGTGCGCCCTGCCAAAGCTCAGCTAGTAACACCTTTGGGGTGTTTCCTTGCTCCTACTGGTTCGATTAAACCTTGGTTTCATAATTGAGGGAAAACTTACTGCTGTGCTCATCGTACCTTCCTCTTGGGGTTCCCAACAAGCTCTACATCAAAAGTCGAGCGCGTCAAGATATTTTCTGGCGCCGTGACCCGGAGATCAAAAGAAGAAGAGACTCCCACGTCTACGACAAGCACATCATTGGCTTATCAGACAAACAAGGGAGTCAATGTCCGTCTGATTATTATCGAAGATGATTACAGAGTCGTCAATTTGTTAGATGCAATCTAACTCACGTCGGGTTATGGTTTGTTGAAATCTATGGTGCCTTCTCCATCTGTGCCTCCTAGCCTTTATATGAGAGGTTGGTTGTCCGAGTCGAATACAGATAGGTTACATGTTTGATTTACAACTCTACAATTATGTCGATTATACATCTATCTTGATCGCCACGCCTGGTTCATGTGCTTCGGATGCTTACAGGACTCTCGGTTTCTTGTGGTCGTAGTTCAGGTACGTACTAGGTATACCAATCATGGGAACCCAATAAGTCATACCCATGTCAGTTTCATACCAATGAACATCAACCACAACATTGATCAAATAGTTGTCTCTACTACACCCCTCTCGGGGCCCTCTGTTGTAAATGCAATATTAACTAATGTGAGAGATACAGACACACACTAGTCACTTATACGATACAAGCCGTATGTCAAGTGTGGAACCAGTCTCGTGTAGGCGTATGAGTAAGGTTGGTCTGGGCCGCTTCATCGCACAGTGCCGCAATATAGACAAGTACATGTGGGAGGGTAACAACTAGATGATGAATGCCCACATTCAACATGTGTTCTACCAGTACTAGCATAACTATGCGTAGATCGGATCTAATACAACTAAAGAGGTTTGTAGCAGAAAACAAAAAAATCCTACCATGCGCAACACCTATTTCAAGATCTATCTATGAGTTAATGCAGTAAAGGGGATGAGGTTTTGGCGATGACATACCCTTGTAGACCAAAAGCGTTTAAGTTTGTGGGAATGTTGCTGATGTAGTCGTTCGCGTAGCTGACCTCGAGGTTGCGTTTCTCATCGCACATCACCTCCTGGTCCTTGCATGACATCTCCGATGCCACAACTCGTAGCACCTCCGTGGTTTCACACACGTCCGATGTATGACGACGACTCATGTTCTCCCTGATCCAACTGGGATGTGGAAGTAGACCTTCTGGAACTGGGATCCCACAGCACGACGGCATGCCAGGGTGGTGTCATCTCTCACGTGTGTAGTTCTTCTTGGAACTGTGCTCGTGAGATTAACCGGAGAGAGAGGGAAAATTTTCCTAAGGAAAATTCCTTAGGAAATTCCCAATTTATTTGTTGTGTTTTTCCTCTCTCTCTATTCCCATCTATATATAGGAGGAAGGGAAGGACCCCCACCTTGCCAGCTAGCAATGTGGGACTAAAGAAGGAGGAGGGGAGGCGCGCGCCAAGGAGGGATGGGCCCGCTGGGTGAGCCCCACCCTCCCACCCCGCGTGACAGCCTAGGGCTGGTAGGTGGGTGCCCTAGGTGGCGGCAGCTGCCCCATGCATGGCTCCCTCGTGGGCATTTTCCCTCTAGGATTTGGCTCATTAATGGAAGTTTCCCAGTAATATTAATTTTAAACATTATTTTTATTATTAATTCTAGAAATTAATATTAAAAACATATTTAACATTTCCTCGTGATCAAAAACATCTTTTTCACCACTCCGAACATCTTCGGAATTTACCCAAAACACTTCCGATTTTCTCTTTTCTTACCTTCGGTGATCCCCACGATTCCATAATGATCTCAGAACATCGTAAGACCCTTAAGTGTGTTACCATACGATTCAGGAATGTCACTGGCATGATCGAGAACTCTTTCGCATCAATGATCAATAGCGGGACCGGGATGCCCATAATGACCCTTGTGCATTCCATGATGCTTTGTCGTTTGAACCATAAACTCACAGTAAAATTTCTTTTGTTTCTTCAATACATGACTTATCCGAGATTTGATCTTTAGTATCAATATACTAATCTCATTACTAACAAGTCCTCTTAACTCGTTACCGTGATATCGTATCCCCATGACCTAGTCATTCGTTGCAACTTATTGGATATAATCTCATCGAGTGGGACCATTGTATTTTCCCATCATGCAGGTGAACAAATCACGATATTGATGCAAACGTCTCATCATGTCCCTCTGGAATACCCAACGTGTACCTTTATGATCACCATGTTATGGTGTCATGGTTGATGTAGTCTAAGTAGCCGCGGGTGATAGTGATTAAACATGATCTCACGATCTAAGAAATAGGATACTTTGTTTATAACTATTGCAATGATAAACCATGTGACTTGATCATGTCGCAATATTTATATGGGTAATGTTCATGACATCATTCACCAATAATATGACTTCATTATCAACTAGCGTAGAAGCTCCATGATCAGGTAATCATTGATCATCGGCTGCCCAAAGAACTAGTTGTATAGAGGTTACTAGGGACTTAGTTTTTGATATACCACACATGTATCAATGTTTCCACTTGATATAGTTATAACACGGTATAAAATTATTATGAACTAATTGAGATATGATAATAAACTCATTTATTATTTTCCTCTAAGACATATCTCCTTCAAGTAGACCCAGCAATAACAGTGTCATAGACGTATACCAACATATATATATCTAAAGGCCGTGCTAGGATAAGACAAACATGGATGTGTCGGCCTTCGAGGAGACAAAACCAAGCTCGGTAAGAAGGGCACTCAGCCAAGCATACTAGGCACCAGGATACTGTATGAGACCATAGAGAGCCTGATGTAGCTTGAACACATAAGAGGGATACCGTTGATCCTCAAAATCGGGTGGCTGCTACATATAAACATCCTCAGAGAGAAAACCACGAAGGAACACATTACTAACATCAACATGTCGAAGACTCCATCCCCGAGACTGATGACTCAAAATATATCAACTCGTTGGGAACCCCAAGAGGAAGGTATGATGAGCACAACAGCAAGTTTTCCCTCAGTTATGAAATCAAGGTTATCAAACCAGTAGGAGCAAGGAAACAACTCCAAGGTGTTGTTTCCAACTTGGAATCCTGCACAACACAACCACAGAACTTTACCCCAACTTATAGTGAGGTTGTCAATCTCAACGGTTTTGCTGAAAACAAAGGATTAAACGTATTGTGTAGAAGATAGTAATTGCTTGCAGAAAGTAAATAGTAAATAGTACATGGTTTATCAATGGTAAAATAATGGACCGGGGTCCATAGTTCACTAGAGGTGATTCTCCTTAAGATAAATAACATGTTGGGTGAACAAATTACAGCAGGGCAATTGACAAACTCGAGAAAGCATACCATGCATATACTAATCATCTTGACTCCTATGAGATTTGATTGGACATTAAAACAGCATACATACACCGTAATCCAACTGCATCTATGACTAATAATCCACCTTCAGGTTATCATCTGAACATCCTCCAGTATTAAGTTGCAAGCAACAGATAATTGCATTAAGAAAAGTGTGTAAAGTAAACAATACGATTGTCCCATGGACAAAGGATTGCTGTTTTCTCCCTAGTAGCAATAACACATCTAGTACCTTAGAGATTCCTGTCACTTCCCCAGATTACTAGAGGCATGAACCCACTATCGAGCATAAGAACTCCCTCTTGGAGTTGCTAGCATCTACTTGGCCGAAATAGCTACTAACAATGGAAAACATGCAAGATCACAAATAACATAGACATGATAGAATCAATAATCAATCTGAAATAGCATCTCAATATCCATCGGATCCCCGCAAACACAACATGTAAGATTTAGATGATCTTGATCATGAACGGAGCTCACAAGATCTAAACATGATAGCACAGAGGAGGAGAACCAACCATCTAGCTACTACATGGACCCATAGTCCAACGATGAACTACTCACGCATCACACCAGAGGCAGGCATGGTGATGAAGAAGGCCTCCAGGGTGATCTCTCCCCTCCGGCAGGGTGCAGAAGAGCTTCAGATCCCTCCCAATCTAGGGATGGAGACGACGGCGGCTACAGACTCTTTCATGGAATTTTGATCGGGTTTTTAGGGTTTTTGTCCTAGGAGGCTTTTATAGGCGGAAGGGCAAGGTCGGTGGAGCACCAGGGGCCCACACCCCCTGGTGGGACGCCCCCTAGGCCGCGCTGCCACCAGGTGTGGCCGCCCTGGTGCGCCACTTCGTCTCCCCTCCGGACTCCGTGTGGCTTAGGGTAAAATATTGACTTTGGCTTTTTTCCGGTCCAGATCTGAGAATATTTCCTTACTAGCTTTTCTGAAACCAAAAACAGCAGAAAACAGGCAACTAGCACTTTGGCATCTTGTTAATAGGTTAGTTCCAGAAAATGTATAAAAATAGCTCAAAGTATGAACAAAACATAAGAAAGTAGATACTAAACAAGCATGGAACATTAGAAATTATAGATATGTTTATGACGTATCAACATCCCCAAGCTTAACTCCTGCTCGTCCTCGAGTAGGTAAGTGATAAAAAACAATAATTTTTTAGGTGACATCCACCATCATAATCTTGACCAAGGTATTTGTAAAACATTGATAGCTTGGATCATAGTACTCTAACATAGACAAGAAAGATATAGTTCTAACAATAAGACATAGCAACTATGTTGTAACATGAAAAGGTACAAACAAAAGATTCATGAATAACAATGCTTTGAAAGACGTTTGTTTGTTTCACATATAGAAAACATAATGAAAATGGTATTCAGCTTGTCCCTCATGGTGTAGCAAAACATAAATGCATAGGACACCTTCAAAGTTCATAAGGGTGACTAAATACAAATAGTTTAAGAACAAGCAATATCAAAGTTATGAATCAATCAACAAGTTTTCGGACAATGCACATTAAACTAAGAATGACCACTATGCTCTCTCAATAGGTGCATAAAGATAGAAGATGGAGACTCAACATAAAAGTAAAAGAAAGGCCCTTCATAGAAGGAACCAGGGATTCAAGTCTCATAAAGAGCTTCCAAAAATTATGGTAATTATTAGCTTTTAGCTCTCATTACCCCTATCATAAGCATCTTTAGGTGATTAAGGTTAAAGTGAACAAATATGAGGATATGCCTGACAAGTTATAAGTTGAAAATCTCATGCCCCTTGCTTACGACTACCGAACCTCATGCTACTCAACTTCAGTCACAAGTAAGTTCTTGTCATTGTAAGTACATGTGTATCATAGAGAACCGCCAACGGGGTACCCCTTGCCCCATATTATAGGAGCTTTGCCATATCAAAATGACAAGGCAACGGACAATGAGCATCTCAGCGATCTTCTTATTTCCTATTTGCATAGGTTTTTTTATTGAGGATGCTTCACAGATTGCTCACTATGGTTATGCTACAAGTTTCCACCATGATTAGGCATGGCTTAGGCTAGCCGTCCAGGTGTTTCTCTAACACATATACAAACTCCATGAGTTTACAAGCTCCCCTTTTATTTCACACCGCCGGGATCCATAAGCAAAAGAACATGATATCAACTAACTAAAGTGCAATGTTGAAAGCGTTCCTCATGGTAACATGGTTTTGCTAATTCACAACTTACAAAGCGCAAGCATATATGCAACATAGATGGGCACAATGGTTAAAGTTTATTAAGTGCAAGAAAGTAAAGTGTTACATCAAGTTTGTGAGAGATTTAATCACTAATTTTCACATAACAAGTTTAATTCGGAAGGTAGATAAAAACATGAATATACTTGGAATAGCAATAATGCTAATAGGTAGGTATAGTGGACTCTTTGGAATAACTTGGTTTTATTTGGAGTTGGATGCATGAGTGCAACTCATACTTGGTACATGTGGAGGCTAGCAAAATACTAGGAGCGACCAACTAAGAGAGCAATAATGGCCATAATCATCCAAAGCGACGAAACATTATTAATTAAAGCATAAAGTGATATTACAAGTCGAAAACTAAATGATCATAGAGGCTATGGTGACTTGGTATAGTCTTAACACGGTGTGAGCATGCGCCAAGTCAACCGAAATAAAGCATCAAAGGAGAATACCACAATATTATGCTTTTATATGCTAAAACAACGCATGATTCTTTCAAGGCACATTAAGCAATCTCAATTGTTTGTAACAAGTCATGCTACAGCAATAATCACTAAGCATAAAGTCATAGCAATATCAAACATGACATGATAAATTCTAGGCCACAGTCATAACAAGCTTCTTTTTGTACCACTCATAAGCATGAACTTTCCTACTCTTTTCCAATCCAAATCAACTTATTTGAAACTATGTATGAATGTGGGGGTCCAACCAATTTACTTAAGCAAACTAAGAAAAAGAAAACTAAAAACAAAAACGAAGACGCTCCAAGAACAACACAATTGTGCATGGAACAATAAAAATGAAGTGTTTTGAAGGAAACCTGAGATTTTTATTGATGAAGAAGGGGATGCCTTGGGCATCCCCAAGATTTGACACTTGTACTTCTTGAATATTTCTTAGGGTGACACAGGTGGCATCCCCAAGCTTGAGCTTTTGTCCATACTTCATCTTATCACATTGTTCTTCCCTACACTTTAAAATTTCCTTCATACAAAACTTCACACAATCTTCATTAGCAACATTAGTGTACTTAAGATAATAAGTCTTTAGGTTCAGTTTCAACACAAGTAAAACTTCCATTAAAACACAATCTATTGTAGCACTTCCTTTTAAAAGTTCAAGTGCTCAAAGAGAACTCAAAGAGAAAGAGATGAAAAGGCAAATGCAAATAATGGCGGAAATCTGTCAAAACAGACCAGCAGGTAAAAAGTGATTTTTTCAAAGACCTTCTGTTGCTCATATCGAAAAGTTTTAAACTAACGAAAGTTAGATAACAACCTGGCGCAGAAGCAGAAACAATTACATCTCAATCCGACGTACAGAGATTTTTCATGAATTTTAGCAGCGAAGCTCAAAAATCTGTTTTGGGGCAGCAACTTTCCCAAGCATTATTTCTCTCTTATTAGCGGTTATTCTTGGCACAAAAACCACACAAAAATGAAGCAATAACTTCCAAGACTCAACAAAAGAAAAATTTATTTACTAAAAATTTGGGTTATCTCCTAATAAGTGCTTTTATTTAACGCCTTTGAGCTAGGCATAAGAAGCAAGAATCAAGTATTTTAAAATGAAGAAGCATTAAGAGAAAATTTTGTTTTAATAGGGGAGGCAAAAGGAATCTTCTCTCTCTTCTTAGGGAAGTGTTCTATACCTTTCTTGAGTGGGACTTTATATTTAATGATGCCTTCTTTCATATCAATAATGGCACCAACAGTTCTAAGAAAAGGTCTTCCCAAAATAATAGGACAAGAAGCATTGCATTCAACATCCAAAACATAGAAATCAATAGGGACATAGGTATTGTTAACCATAATAAGAACATCATTAATACTCCCCATGAGTTTTTTTAGCATTATCATCAAGTTGGACATCTAAATAACAATCTTCCAATGGTGGTAAATCAAGCATTTCATAAATCCTTCTAGGCATAATAGAAACACTACTATCAAGATCACATAAATCTTTGAGATCAAAATCATTCACTTTCATATTAATGATGGGTTGCCAACCATCTTCTAATTTCATAGGGATAGAAGCTTTATGTTTCATCTTTTCTTCTTTAATTTTTATGAGAGCATCAGTAATGTGTTTTGTAAAGGCCATATTCATAGCACTAGCATTAGGACTTTTAGCAAGCTTTTGTAGGAACATAATTACTTCAAAGATATTGCAACCATCAATCAAAATCATAATTACCATCCAAGGTAGTAGAGCTATTGTTTCCCATATTTTGAAGAATTTCAGCATTTTTATTGGAAAAGGTTCCTTTCGTTTTAGGCATTGTTGCAAAAGGAATGGGGACTTCATGTGGTTTGCTAGCATCAACATTAGTGGTGGTGACAGTACAAATACTACTATTTCTAGCAATTTCATCTTCTCTTTCCCACTTAGCATGCAATTCAGCTAACAGTCTAACATTTTCATCAATTCTAACTTGTATGGCATTAGTAGCAGCAAAGGGATTTTCTATGGTTTCAGGCTTAGCAGCCATTTTATTAATCAAAGAGGATTGTGCTTCAGACAAAGATAATATATTTATTTCAGCATTAGAAAGGTTTAATTGCAAACTAGGAATTTCCCTATTTAAACTCTCAAGTTGATGACTAATATTTTTCAAAATAGTAGATTGTTCCTCCATGGTTTTAGTAAATAATTTATTCTACTCATATTGCATTTACATGAAGTTTTTAGTGGCTCTTTAAACTTCTAAAATTCTTTCTTCACTAGGCATTCTAGATTTACCATGATAACCATAAGTATTATTATGAGGGTAAGGCCTATAATTGTTATTACCATAAGCATTGTTGCCAAAATTATTATTTCTAATAAAGTTCACACCAACTTGCTCTTCTTGAGAAACCAAAGAGGCTAAGGGAACATGATTTGGATCAATATGAGCTTTCCGATTAACAAGCGTAGACATAATAACATCAATTTTATCACTCAAGGAGGAGGTTTCTTCAAGAGAGTTTACCTTCTTACCTTGCGGAGCTCTCTCAGTGTGCCATTCAGAATAGTTAACCATCATATTATCAAGGAGTTTTGTTGCAACACCCAAAGTAATGGTCATAAAGGTACCTCCAGTATCAGAATCCAGCAGATTTCTTGAAGAATAATTCAGTCATGCATAAAAGGTTTGGATAACCATCCAAGCAGTCAGTCCATGAGTGGGACAATTATTTACCAAAGATTTCATTCTTTCCCAAGCTTGAGCAACGTGTTCATTATCAGATTGTTTAAATTTCATTATTTCACTTCTCATAGATATAATCTTAGCAGGAGGATAGTATTTTCCAATGAAAGCATCTTTGCATTTAGTCCAAGAATCAATACTATTTCTAGTTAGGGATAGCAACCATTCTTTAGCTTTTCCTCTCAAAGAGAAAGGAAACAATTTAAGCTTAATAATATCTCCATCTATATCCCTATGTTTTTGCATCTCACAAAGTTCAACAAAGTTATTAAGGTGAGAAGCAGCATCTTCAGTACCAACACCAGAACAATGTTCTTTCATAACAAGATTGAGCAAAGCAGGTTTAATTTCCAAGAAAGTAGCTTCAGGAATAGGTGGAGCAATAGGTGTGCACATGAAATCATTGTTGTTGGTGCTAGTGAAGTCACACAACTTAGTGTTTTCAAGAGTAGTCATTTTTTTGTTTTTTTAAATATAAAGAAGCAAACTAGTACAACTAATTTTTTTGTGTTTTTGATAAAAGAAACAAGCAAACAAAGAAGAAATAAACTAAGCAAAACAAAAAAAAAGTAAAGTAAAGATATTGGTTGTGAGGGACTCCCCTTGTGAAGATGTCCTTGACTCCCCGGCAACGACGCTAGAAAAAAGGCTTGATGGCTCAAAATATATCGAGCTCGTTGGGAACCCCAATAGGAAGGTATGATGACCATAACAGCAAGTTTTCCCTCAGTTATGAAACCAAGGTTATCGAACTAGTAGGAGTAAGGAAACAACTCCAAGGTGTTGTTTCCAACTTGGAATCCTGCACAACACAACCATAGAACTTTGCCCCAACTTATAGTGAGGTTGTCAATCTCACCGGTTTTGCTGAAAACAAAGGAATCAATGTACTATGTAGAAGATAATAATTACTTGCAGAAAGTAAACAGTAAACAGTAAATAGTAGATGGTTTATCAATGGTAAAAGAATGGACCGGGGTCCATAGTTCACTAGAGGTGATTCTCCTTAAGATAAATAACATGTTGGATGAACAAATTACAGCGGCGCAATTGACAGACTCGAGAAAGCATACCATGCATATACTAATCATCTTGACTCCTATGAGATTTGATTGGGCATTACAACATTATACATATACCGTAATCCAACTGCATCTATGACTAATAATCCACCTTCAGGTTATCATCCGAACCCCCTCCAGTATTAAGTTGCAAGCAACAGATAATTGCATTAAGCAAAGTGTGTAAAGTAAACAATATGATTGTCCCATGGACAAAGGATTGATGTTTTCTCCCTAGTTGTAACAACACATCTAGTACCTTAGAGATTCCTGTCACTTCCCCAGATTACTAGAGGCATGAACCCATTATCGAGCATAAATAGTCCCCCTTGGAGTTACTAGCATCTACTTGGCCAAGATAGCTACTAACAACGAAAAGCATGCAAGATCACAAATAACATAGACATGATAGAATCAATAATCAGTCTGAAATAGCATCTCAATATCCATCGGATCCCTGCAAACACAACATGTAAGATTACAAATAGATGATCTTGCAACATGTAGGATTACAAATAGATGATCTTGATCATGAACGGATCTCACAAGATCTAAACATGATAGCAGAAAGGAGGAGAACCAACCATCTAGCTACTACATGGACCCGTAGTCCAAGGATGAACTACTCACTCATCACACAGGAGGCGGGCATGGTGATGAAGAAGGCCTCTAGGGTGATCTCTCCCCTTCGGCAGGGTGCCAGGAAAAGCTTCAGATCCCTCCCGATCTAGGGATGGAGATGACGGCGGCTACAGACTCTTTCGTGGAATTTTGATCGGGTCTTTAGGGTTTTCGTCTTGGGAGGCTTTTATAGGCGGAAGGGCAAGGTCGGTGGAACACCAGGGGGCCCACACACCCTGGTGGTGTGCCCCCTCAGGCCACGCCGCCACCAGTGGCCGCCCTGGTGCGCCACTTCATCTCCCCTCCAGACTCCGTGTTTCTTCGGGTAAAATATTGACTTTGGCTTTTGTCCGGTCCAATTCCGAGAATATTTCCTTACTAGCTTTTCTGAAAGCAAAACAGCAGAAAACAGGAAACTGGCACTGTGGCATCTTGTTAATAGGTTAGTTCTAGAAAATGTATAAAAATACCTCAAAGTATGAACAAAACATAAGAAAGTAGATACTAAACAAGCATGGCACATCAAAAAATTTAGATACGTTTACAATGTATCATGGACACCTGTAGGGAGAGAACCAGATGAATAGTGGCTGGTTTTATGACTAGGCTAAAAGTATCACCGTAGTCAATAACAGACAGCTGAGTGAAACCACGAGCAAAAAGGTGCGCATTGTATTTTTCAAACCATTAGGATGTTGTTTGGTGTTGAAAATCCACTTGCTCGCCACAATATTAACAATAGAACCCAAGTCTTGGTATGGTGAAGGGCGTTGAGCTTGTCAGTCATCGCTTCTCACCAGGCAATATCTCTGAGAGCCTCATGATGAGTGACCAACATCAGAAATAATGCGTGTCGTCGAGGGTCATAGCACACCATCCCATCGATATACTGTTTTTCACGCCTCGTCTGATCACACGCACGCGTGACCATCATTTGACCGGGCTTCGCTACTAAGGGCACGTCAACTAGAGGTGTCGCGGTTGCAGATAAACCAGACCCCCCAATGGTAGGCAACACGGGTTGATTAGCCACGACGAACTCGGCAGTTGACTAAGCAGACGACCAAGGGGATGTCGGATCCGAGTAGGCGGGACTTGATGTGGATGGGCTCGCGTAAGGTGTACTTGAGCGGTCTGAGGAGTCAACACGGTCACATCTGCATGGCCTGGTGCGGTGGGACTCGTGTTAGCATGCACGTCGATCACGCCGGACAGTGCATCAGAAAGTTCCTGCAAGGACACGAAACTGCCTGAAATAGGCGCATTAGACGACAAATAAGTGATGTTGTATTTTCGCATATTATCACTCATTGCTTGTTCATTGGAAGGGAACGAGATCATATCCTCGAGAGTGGACACATCAACGGTAACGCCGGGTATTGAATACAGAAAAAACAGACTCGTTGAAGACGACATCACGGGAAATATAAATACACCCCGTCGATCGGTCCAAGCACTTTTACCCATTATGCATTATGTTGGCTCCGTAGCATAGAAAACAAAAAAATTCCTATGATGAGAACTACACGCCAAGATCTATCTACTAGGTACAGAGCAACGGGTGGACATACATCCATCGAGAACTTACCCTTGAAGACAACGAGTTTTGTTAACGAGTAGGAACTGGTGGTTGATGTAGTCGTACACTTGCCGATCTCAAGATCGTGTGGAAGTCCGAGCGCCGCAAATCAGCAGCGCATCCATCCTCGCACACACGTTCAAGCCACCGGATAACCTCCACCTCCTCGCTCCAGCGATCTAGCAGAAGCAGCAACTCCTTCCAGACGAAATGCCACCAGGAACATGTATCTCGCTAATCCGAGACCATGGGTGAATAATTCTAGAGGGGGAGAGAGATCCTACGAGGAGGTGTGTGGAAGAAGTAGGAAGAGGGGGCGTTTTATAGGAGGAGGGGGTACCCCCTCCATGTCCGACGCCTCATGGAGGTGACCCCTCAGCTCCTCCATTCATGTGGTGGTAACTCCCTCCACATTAAAATGCCTCTTCACATTCCCTTTTAAAGTCCCCACTTTAAATGCATTAAAATTCTCTAAGTTTAATGCTCTCTCATTTAATAAAACTCTTTTATTAAATTTATTCAGAATTTTGTTAATTATTTTAATTAACAAACATTCACATATAACCCCTTGCCATATTTCAATATCACATGCAGAACCACTTTCTGCAATTTCACCTGCAACAATTATGGTTTCTATCGAAACAATTCCTGCACTTTGCAATTCTTTCATTTGAAACATATGTGCTCCAAAATGGTGTCTGGTCACTCTTAAGTCTGTCACCCTACGGTTCGTGAATAATGCAGACATGATTGAGACTCCTCTCAGATCAATAATCAGAAGCGGGACCTGGAGATCCATACTGACTCCTGCATATTCAACGATGACTTCTGTGATCGTGAGAACCTTTAACGCTAGTAATTTAATCCCTTTGTCTCATGATATAATACATGTCCAAGATTCGATCATCGGTAGCCAAATACCTAGTTTGATCCCGACATGCACTCTTTTGTCGTTCCCGTGATATAACATTCTAGTGATCACATCACTTGCTTGCAAGCTATCTCAATGTGATATCACCGAGAGGGCCCAGAGTATATCTATCTGTCATCGTGATTGACAAATTCCACTCTTGATCCATGAGCCTCAACATAACACCTTTGTAGCACTGAACCCATCTTTATAGTCACCCTGTTACGGTGTGACGTTTGATGTTATCAAGATACTCTTCAGGTGTTAGCAATTAACATGATCTCATGGTCTAAGGATAAAGATTACTTCGTATGATGTTATAGCAATATAAACATAATGACTTGATCGTAATGCTATACTTCGGATGAATGTTCATCACATTATTTCACAAATGTTGTGACCTTGTTATTAACAACATCCAATGTCCATGATCAGGAAACCTTGATCATCTTGTTAATCAACAAGCTAGTCTATAAGAGAGGCATAACTAGGAACCCTTTTTGTTTATTAAACACACATGTATTGATGTTTCCGATCAATAAATTTATTGCATGGAAAATAAACATCTATCATATACAAGGAATACATAATAACAACTTTATTATTGCCTCTCAGGGCATATTTCCTTCAGTCTCCCACTTGCACTAGAGACAATAATCTAGTTCACATAGTGATAAATCTAACACCCATGGAGTTCTGGTGTTGATCATGTTTTTCCCTAGGGACAACTTTAGTCAGCGGATCTGCTACATTTAGGTCCGTGTGTACTTTACAAATCTTTATATCTCCATCCTTGACATGCTCGCGGATGGAGTGAAACCGGCGCTTAATATGCTTGGAATTCTTGTGAGACCTCGGTTCCTTGGCATTGGCTATGGCTCCATTGTTGTCACAATAGATCACCATTGGGTCCAATGCACTAGGAACCACACCTAGTTCCGTAATGAACTCTTTCATCCAAACCGCTTCCTGCGCCGCTTCTGAAGCAGCAACCTATTCCGCCTCCATCGTTGATCCAGCCACCACAGGTTGTTTGGAACTCCTCCAACTAACTACTGCTCCGTTCAAGAGAAATACGTATCCGGATTGAGACTTAAAGTCATCCAGATCGGTGTCAAAACTAGCATCGACATAACACTTAGCGACTAGCTCTTCTTCACCTCCGTATATAAGAAACATATCCCTAGTTCTTCTCAAGTACTTGAGGATGTTCTTGACCGCTATCCAGTGTTCCGAACCTGGATCAGATTGGTACCTACTAGTCAAACTAACAACATGTGCCACATCCGGTCTTGTACATAGCATGGCATACATAATAGAGCCTATGGCCGAGGCATAGGGGATCTTATCCATTATTTCTCTTTCTTCCGCTGTAGCCGGACTTTGAGTCTTGCTCAATGTCTTGCCTTGCAACATAGGTAAGAACCCCTTCTTACTTCCGTCCATATTAAACTTCTTTAGTATCTTATCAAGGTATGTACTCTGCGATAGCCCAATTAGGCGCCTTGATCTATCTCTATAGATTTTAATGCCTAATATATATGACGCTTCACCAAGGTCTTTCATCGAAAATTGGTTGTTTAGATAACTTTTAACACTGTTTAAAAGATCTATATCATTTCCAATCAATAATATGTCATCCACATATAATATCAGAAATGCCACATTGCTCCCACTCACTTTCTTGTAAATACAAGCCTCTCCATAAGTTTGGACAAATCCAAACTCTTTGATCACCTCATCAAAGTGGAGATTCCAACTCCGGGATGCTTGCTTCAGTCCATAGATGGATCGCTGAAGTTTGCATACCTTATTAGCATCCTTAGGATCGACAAAACCCTTAAGTTGTATCATATACAACTCTTCTTCAATATTACCATTGAGGAACGCAGTTTTGACATCCATCTGCCATATTTCATAATCGAAATATGCAGCAATTGCTAACATAATCCTAACCGACTTAAGCATCGCTACGGGAGAGAATGTCTCATCGTAGTCAACTCCTTGAATTTGTCGAAACCCCTTTGTAACAAGTCGAGCCTTATAGATGGTCACATTACCATCAGCATCAGTTTTTCTATTGAAAATCCATTTATTCTCAACGGCCTTTCAATCGTGAGGTAAGTCCACCAAGGTCCAAACCTGGTTCTCGTACATGGATTCCATCTCGGATTTCATGGCTTCTAGCCATTTGTTGGAATCCGAGATCATCATCGCCTATTCATATGTCGCAAGGTCATCTATTTCATCAACCATGAAATTCACAACAGGATTGCCGTACAGTTCAGGAGCTGCACGTGTCCTACTTGACCTGCGAGGTTCGGTAGTGTCCTCTTTCGGAGTTTCATGATCAATATCATTAGCTCTCTCTTCATTAGGTGAAGTCAACTCCGAAACAATTTTCGGTGTTGTGCTACTCGCCATTTCATGAAGAGAAGGTTCAATAACCTCTTCGAGTTCTACCTTCCGACTACTCACACCTTTCGCGAGAAACTTCTTCTCAAGAAAGGATCCATTCTTGGCAACAAAAACCTTGCCCTCAGATCTGTGATAGAAGGTATACCCAATCGTTTCCTTAGGGTATCCTATGAAGACGCATTTTTCCGCTTTGGGTTCAAGTTTATCTGGCTGAAGTTTCTTCACATAAACATCGCATCCCCAAACTTCAAGAAATGACAACTTAGGTTTGTTTCCAAACCATAATTCATATGGTGTCGTTTCAACGGATTTAGATGGTGCCCGATTTAAAGTGAATGCAGCTGTTTCCAGTGCATAACCCCAAAATGATAGTGGCAAGTCAGTCAGAGACATCATAGATCGAACCATATCCAATAAAGTACGATTACGACATTCCGACACACCATTACGTTGTGGTGTTCTGGCAGGTGTGAGTTGTGAAACTATTCCACACTCTTTCATGTGTGTGCTAAACTCATAACTTAGATACTCACCTCCACGGTCAGACCGAAGAAATTTGATCTTTCTATTACGATGATTTTCCACTTCATTCTGAAATTCCTTGAACTTTTCAAAGGTTTCAGACTTGTGTTTCATCAAATAGATATACCCGTATCTACTCAAATCATCTGTGAAAGTAACAAAATAACGATATCCACCTCGCATCGACACACTAATTGGTCCACATACATCAGGATGTATGATTTCCAATAAATCTGTCGCCCGTTCCATTGAACCGGAAAACGGCGTTATAGTCATCTTGCCCATAAGGCATGGCTCACATGTATCAAATGATTCAAAATCAAGTGATTCCAAAAGTCCATCAGAATGGAGTTTCTTCATGCGTTTAACGCCAATATGACCTAGACGGCAGTGCCACATATATGCAGACATATCATTATCAAGTTTAATCATTTTAGCATCAACATTATGAATATGCGTAATACTACTATCGAGATCCAATAGAAATAAACCATTCAACACAGGTGCATGACCATAAAAGATATCATTCTTATAAATCGAACAACCATTGTTTTCAGATTTAAAGGAATAACCACTTCGCATCAAACACGATCTGGATACAATGTTCATGCTCAGTGCAGGCACCAAATAACAATTATTTAGGTTTATAACTAATCCCGGTGGCATATGGAGAGGTAGCGTCCCGACGGCGATCACATCAACTCTTGATCCATTGCCGACCCGCATCCTGACCTCATCCCTTCCTAGTTGTCGCTTGTTCCATAGCCCCTGAACCAAGTTACATATATTAGCAACCGATCCTGTATCAAATACCCAGGTGCTACTACGAGTACTAGTAAAGTACACATCAATAACATGTATATCACATATACCTTTGTTTGCCTTGCCGGCCTTCTTGTCCGCCAAATACTTGGGGAAATTGCGCTTCCAATGGCCAGTCCCCTTGCAATAGTAACACTCGGTGTCAGACTTAGGGCCAGCTCGGGGTTTCATTTCAGGTGCAGCAACAGATTCGCCACCCTTCTTTCCCTTGTGCTTGCCTTTCTTGTCCTTCTTGAAACCGGTGGTCTTATTGATCATCAACACTTGATGTTCTTTCCTAATCTCCACTTCTGCAGTCTTAAGCATTGACAGAAGCTCGGGAAGAGACTTCTTCATGCCCTGCATATTATTCATCACGAAGCTCTTGTAGCTAGGTGGCAGAGATTGGAGAACATGATGTATGCCTAAGTCAATGGGAATCGTTATTCCCAAGGACACAAGCTTATCGACGTACCCAGACATTTTGAGTACGTGCTCACTAACGGAGTTGTTCTCCTCCATCATGCAGCTAAAGAAATTTTCAGAAGCATGATAACTCTCTACGACAGCATGGGTATCGAAAATCATTTTCAATTCTCCCATGGTATCAAAGGCATTGCCATTTTCGAAAAGCTTTCAAAGTTCTGGCTCTAGCCCATACAGTATGCCACAATGAACTAAGTTGTGGTCCTGCTGACGAGTCATATAGACATTATTTTCCTTGTCAGGGGCATCAGGAGCTGGTGGGGGGCCTAGCAGCGCCTCTAGCACATATTGCTTTTGTGCAGCAGTGAGGAGAATCCTCAAATTCATAGCCCAGTTGGTGAAGTTGCTACCATTCGCAGCAAGTTTCTCTTTCTGTGAACACATTGAAATTAAAAGCAGGTTGTGCCATCTACAACGGAATTTTTAAAGTTTATATAGACTAAGTTTATGATAGAGTGAGTTCAACTAATCCAAATTACTAATGAACTCCCACTCAAAAACGACATCCCTCGTGTCCTTTTGGTGATTACATGAACCAAATCCACTACACTAAGTCCGATCATCACGTGAGTTGATGTAGCTTCAAAGGAGAGCATCTATATGGGCATCATTTCAAGTATATGACTCATGCTTAACCTTTCAGTCCGTGTTCCGAGGCCATGTCTATACATGCTAGGCTCGCCAAGTAAGAACCTTAGTATTCGCGTGTGTAAAACTGTCTTACACCCGTTCCTATGAAAGCATAGATTCGAGTACACCCGATCATCACGTGATGTCTCGAAACACGATCCACAAAACGGTGCATACTTAAGGAAGAACACACTTTTATCTTGATATCTAAATGAGGGATCATCTTACAATTCTACAAAAAGGCGCCAAACTAGCTGTATAAGATGCTAACATCTAATGTGTAAAGTGAGATGATATGGTCCATGCATTTGATCTCTATCCTTTGCATCGCGGTATGATCTCTATCATTTCTTTGTGTGTAAGGCCAAGGTTTATGGAACTTACACATTGAATGTGTTGTAAGAGTATCTATCATACATCTACTTACAACAATACCATATCAAGACACTAGCCCAGCAACG
This sequence comes from Avena eriantha, assembly GCA_910589775.1. Taxonomy (NCBI): domain Eukaryota; kingdom Viridiplantae; phylum Streptophyta; class Magnoliopsida; order Poales; family Poaceae; genus Avena; species Avena eriantha. Next base: position 343,297,382 of record OU342741.1, read on the forward strand.
ATCTAAACTAGACGCCTCTAATTTATCAATTGCAAGTTTTACGTGGCTTAGGGCTTTCAGAGATAGAACCGTTCTCACCTACAAACATGAACCACAACAAGGATAACCAAGTTATTAGCAACTCGTTGTAAATCAGATATTGACTATAGTGGGAGAGACAGACACTCGCCAGCCACTTATGCAAAACAAGTTGCATGTTAGTCGTGGAACCAGTCTCATGTACGATGACATGTAAGGTTGGTCCGGGCCGCTTCATCCCACTATGCCACCAATATCCAAAATACATAGAAGATGCAATAACATGATCATCATCGCCCACATATAAACATATGTGTACTACCCATGCAAAGCACCTACGCATAGATCAGGCTTTGATACCACTGTTGGGTCCGCAGCATAGAAAACAAAAAAATTCCTATGATGAGAACTACACGCCAAGATCTATCTACTAGGTACAGAGCAACGGGTGGACATACATTCATCGAGAACTTACCCTCGAAGACATGGAGTTTTGTTAACGAGTAGGAACTCGTGGTTGATGTAGTCATACATTTGCCGATCTCAAGATCGTGTGGAAGTCCGAGCGCCGCAAATCAGCAGCGCATCCGTCCTCGCACACACGTTCAAGCCACTGGACAACCTCCACCTCCTCGCTCTAGCAATCCAGCGGAAGCAGCAACTCCTTCCAAACGAAATGCCACCAGGAACATGTATCTCGCTAATCCGAGACCATGGGGGAATAATTCTAGAGGGGGAGAGAGATCCTTCACAAGGAGGTGTGTGGAAAAAGGAGGAAGAGGGGGGCCTTTTATAGGAGGAGGGGGTACCCCCTCCATGGTTGGCGCCTCATGGAGGTGACCCCTCACCTCCTCCATTCATGTGGTGGTAACTTCCTCCATATTAAAATGCCTCTTCACATTCCCTTTTAAAGTCCCCACTTTAAATGCATTAAAATTCTCTAAGTTTAATGCTCTCTCATTTAATAAAAATCTTTTATTAAATTTATTCAGAATTTTATTAATTACTTTAATTAACAAACATTCACATATAACCCCTTGCAATATTTCAATATCACATGGAGAACCACTTTCTGCAATTTCACCCGAAACAATTCTAGTTTCTATCGAAACAATTCCTGCGCTTTGAGATTCTTTCGTCTGAAACATATGTGCTCCAAAATGGTGTCTGGTAACTCTTAAGTATGACACCCTACGGTTCACGAATAATGCAGACATGATTGAGACTCCTCTCAGATCAATAATCACAAGCGGGACCTAGAGATCCATACTGACTCCTGCATATTCAACGATGACTTAGGTGATCGTGAGAACCTTTAACGCTAGTAATTTAATCCCTTTGTATCATGATATAATACATGTCCGAGATTCGATCATCGGTATCCAAATACCTAGTTTGATCTCGTTACCGACATGCACTCTTTTCTTGTTCCCGTGATATAACATTCTAGTGATCACATCACTTGCTTGCAATCTATCTTAATGTGATATCACCAAGAGGGCCCAGAGTATATCTATCCGTCATCGGGATTGACAAATTCCACTCTTGATCCATGAGCCTCAACATAACACCTTTGTAGCACTGAACCCATCTTTATAGTCACCTCGTTACGATGTGATGTTTGATGTTATCAAGATACTCTTCAGGTGTTAGCAATTAACATGATCTCATGTCTAAGGATAAAGATTACTTCGTATGATGTGATAGCAATATAAACATAATGACTTGATCGTAATGCTATACTTCGGATGAATGTTCATCACATCATTTCACCAATGTTGTGACCTTGTTATTAACAACATCCAATGTCCATGATCAGGAAACCTTGATCATTTTATTAATCAACAAGCTAGTCTATAAGAGAGGCATAACTAGGAACCCTTTTTGCTTATTAAACACACATGTATTGATGTTTCCGATCAATAAAATTATAGCATGCAAAATAAACATCTATCATATACAAGGAATACATAATAACAACTTTATTATTGCCTCTCAAGGCATATTTCCTTCACATCAGCCTATACCCCCAAAAATGCACATGGTAGAGCGAAACTCCAACTTATGTGTGTTGCACTTGCTCAAACTATCCTAGCATGCGAGGCCAAAAATTCTAAGAAAGAGTAGTTGGGCTGGATTTTAAGAATACGGTGAATAGGCGTGTCATTGTGAATAATAGGAGAGGCCATATGATTAATAAGATAACATGAAGTAAGAAAAGCTTCATCCCAAAAATAAAATGGGAGATACGAATGAACGAAAATGGCGAGACCTATCTCTACCACATGGTGATGCTTGAGCTTGGCAACACCATTTTGCTGGGAGGTGTGGGGGCATGGGACGCGATGATAGATGCCCATGCATTGGAAGTAATGATGCAACTTGTGATACTCTCCACCTTAATATTAATAAACGACCTTAATCTTAGTGTTCAAAATACGCTCAACATGAGAATGAAAAGTATAGAAAACTTGCTCAACATCAGACTTGTGCTTTAGAAGATAGATCCAACAAAAACAAGAATAATCATCGAAAACAGTAACATAGTATATATACTCTCCTAAAGATGCAATGGTAGAAACACGATTAATTCAAGAGGCATAGTAGAAACATGATGAGAAGAATTATAAGATAATTGTCGACTCTTACCATGCTGGCAAGCATCACAAACAGAAGTTTGATGACTAGAAGAACACACGAGATTGTTTTGCTTACCAATAGTTTGAACTACATTATTGGTGGGATGACCGAGATGCTGATACCACTGGGATGGCATGGTCTTGACGTTGGCAAATGCCTGACGAGGTGGGGAGCAAGATGCTCAACTAAGCAGGATATGATAAAGCCCACCATGACTTATACTATGAAGAAGAATTTTCTTCGTAGCCTTGTCCTTAACAATGAAAAAGAAACGATAAAATTCAACGAAAACATCATTGTAGGAGACAAGACAATAAACGGATAGAAGATGCTTGCTAATATTAGAAACATGCATGAAGGATTTTGTTTTAAGTGGAGAGATGAACTGGCTAATTTCGAACGACCAATATGCGAAATAGACAAACTTGCACCATTGGTCGCTTGCACTTGGTCATTACCAATGTAGCACTCGTGAATGTGGAGATGTTCGAGCTCACTTCTAGGTGGTCGGTCGCACCGGTATCCATGATCCAGTGCGGTTGCTCTTGCAATCAGGTGGACGCAGAATTTCTGGAGCGGTAGTCTTGACCAAAATGGGCGTGGCAGATGCCTGCGTCATGCCCCCGAATTCGGATAATTTGAGACTAGGGACGCCAGTGCCGGTTGCGGTCGTTGCCGTCATTGCGACGGCGATCCTGGCCACCTTGTCCTTGTCAGCCCTGGCCCTGGCCACCTAGGGCGGTTGTAGTCTTTTTTGTGACCGGGAATGGCAGTGTAGACCATCCATGATGCGGTGTTTGCCGATGATGTTCACGGATAGGCCTCCGCTTGCTGCTTCTGAAGGGCCTCATAGTTGAGAGCATGACAATAAAAAGCAGGGAGAGTGAACAGTGCTCCCACGAAATTCATCAGCACAGCAATGGGGTTGAACGTCGAGCCAAGGCCAGCTAGCATGTAATCTATGACCTTGTCATCGCGAAGGGGAGACTCGGCGGTGGACATGGCATCATTGAGATCCTTCACCTTATGTAGGTACTCGCTGGTGGAGTCTTGTTTCCTCAACGCCTGAATTTGGTGCCAGAGATGCCGAACACTAGCGCGCTTTTGCATGCCACACATGGCATGGATAACTGCCCATGTTGTGACTGCGGTGGTATAGTCGATCAACTGACAGTGGATCTCCTCTGTCATGGAGGCGAGGATCAGGACGAGGACCTTCTGATCAAGGGTCAACCACTACTCATACTCGGTGTTGGACACATCCCGAGCGACATCATGTTCTCCTGCCTTGATGGTCTCGGCTAGAGCTGTTGTTGTCCCGTCGAGGGAACCATGGGTCCGCGTGCCAGAGAAGTTTGGGAGGGTGAGGCCACGCCACAGCATGAAGTTGTTGCTGGAGATGTGATGATGGGGCTGATGATGTTGGTTAGTTGAAACCTGCTAGAGGAAGCAGGAGCGGCAGTGGTGGAAAGCTAGAGGGTGAGGTCCGGGGTTGGGCGCCATGGAAGCGGTGGACTAGGGTTTTGCGGCGACAGGAGAGAGAGGTCTTGCGGCGGTGGGAGAGGAGTAAGGATGGAAATTTTACCCACGGGTACGGGTACCAGTAGGTACCATACCCGCATGGGTAGGGTATGGACACACTATTATACACGTGGGTAATACCCATACCCTAACCCGTTATGGGTATCCCATACCCTATCCATTTAAACTGACATAGTAAAACTTACATGTAGAGTTTCAACCTATGGGGTCGAGCAACCTAGGGAAGAGTATGATATTGCGACTGTTAGAATATTAGGTATATACAGTTGTTATGGTAGTTTAGATAGAGTTAGGATCTGTTTACGTACAGTCCTAACTTGACTCGTACTCCAAGATAATCCTCTGTACACCTATATATACTCGCCCATGAGGCTCAATAATATATCCATCATATTCCGCCAATATCATACTCTTTCATGGTATCAGCCTAATCGGTCCAAACCCTAGCTACACGCTTCTGCCGCGCCGCCCCCGGGGGATCGATCTCCATGATCTCCGCCGGGGGCCGTGCGATCCGTACGCAAGGTTCGTCCGCCGATCTATGATTGGCTCCCCTATAAGTCTATTTTTTCGATCTCTTGATCGATTTTTCTTTTTTGGTTTACCGATCTTAGATCGGATTGAGTCACCCACCGCTGTCGTCATCGTCGCGCCTCTACTCTGACCATCAGCATCAAGGATCTACATCGTGTTCGTGCGCCTGCCCCCTCCGCTGCTGCGCCTGCCTCGGCAGGCTGCCGCGCACCGCGGATGGCTGCTACGCCTTCCTCGGAAGGCTACCGCGGCAGCCCCCCTTGGATCCTCTTCGTCATCATCATCCGGGACTTCACCGACAACGCCGCCATCGAATCCGATCTACGCGTTGCCCATGCCATGGTGCGTACGGTGCATCATCGGTCTGATCAACCGATTCCGCGCCTGTCTACGCCAAGCACGTCCCCGAGCACGCGCCTACCGCCGATCGAGCTACGGGTTGCCGCCGTGTCGCCCCGTCGGGCCGCAGCACCGCCAACTTTGGTCCACGCTAGTGGCTTCCAACGCGCCTTCCTTGGCGTGTACGTCACTGGTGGTCTCCCAGCCGCTGCACCGACTTGCTCCCTGCAGCTATGCCGCCCCCTTGGGTCGTAGCGTAGCTGCACGCAGTCTACTTCACCATCCTCATGCATCGACGTCCTCGGCTTTCACCGCGCCATCTCCTACGACGCGGATCGCCGCCGTACGCACATGGTCTTCGTCACATCGCCAGGTCTTCCTCTCCTACTTCGAGCACCGCCGTCGCGTTTCACAAGGTAACCTGCAGGGCGCCCTCTCGCCATCGCAGGTCCCGCCGACTACCCATCGCCACTCTAGGCATCCAACATGACTAACACAGGTCGCCACTGGTTTCGCCGCCTTCTACGTCTTCGTCCACTAGAACTTTGGTGCCAGTGTCATCGCCTCATCCCTGACTACACCACCTGCTACTCTACTCCGACAACCACGGACACCGCCGGCATCTCTCCCTTTGCTGCTATGCGCGTCACAACTGCTCTGGAGGCTTCCTCTGCTAGTCTTTCTGACATGGTGACAAGTTCATGATGGTCCCTGCCCCCGCACGCCTGGTACTGGCAACACCGGGAGTGCCTTCGTCTCCACCGTGTTCTCGAGTCTGGCAAACTCGGATCAGCGCCTCGTCTTCATCGACTTCGACAACGTCTTCTTCGACATCGACCCCTCTACGACTCCCTCGACCGCGTCATCGACGAGTTCTTCTTTGCATACTCGGTTCTGGCAAAATCGTAGTGTGTGTTCGTCCCAGACGTGCGCCTATTTCTTGCAAAACTATGGCCGCACCTCGTCCTCGATGGCTCAGACTGCATCGACTTCGGCATCGACACCCTCAACGACTGCCTCGCCGCGTCTCTGTCATCCTCCTCGCACGCAATGCGCATGCGGCTTCACGTGCGGCCACCTCGACACCAGCATCCGCAACCACGACATCGACCACGGCGACCCATCGCACGGCTACCTCGACCATGGCACCGCCTCATGCTCTCGGCTCCCTTGACATCAGCACAAGGGCTACCACCTCGCTTGAGCATCATCAGCTTTCTCTACAGTCCAAGCTACCGCGCTGCGACACCATCCACGATGTTCCTGCTCGGACTACGGGGGATGTCAGGCTACTGGATGCTACTTCGGTTTATCTCCAGTCTGACTGTTCGTGATGTTCTAGTTGTTTACGACGTTACCACTACGAATGTGGGAGAGTGTTAGAGTATTAGGTATATACGGTTGTTATGGTAGTTTAGATAGAGTTAGGATCTGTTTACGTACAGTCCTAACTTGACTCGTACTCCAAGATAATCCTATGTACGCTATATATACTCGCCCATGAGGCTCAATAATATATCCATCATATTCCGCCAAACTCATACTCTTTCAGCGACTTCTAAACTTCGATAATTTTCATATACTTACTACCTACTATTGAGTAGAGATATTTACTTTTTGTCAAATATACTATCGATGAACGTAAAATTATAAATAACTTGTGTACTATTGAATCTACCCGTTGGGTACCCAACGGGTATATGTACCCATCGGGTAAGGGTATGGGTAAAGTTTTATATCCGCGAGTACGGGTATGGGTAAATTTTTATACCCACGAGTACGGGTATGGGAATAAATTCTACCCATTGATTAAATAGATATGATATGATATTGTTCTACCCTGCTTATACCCTCCCCATTGCCATCCTTAAAGAGGAGAGATCAGTTGATTAGGATTTCCGTGGGTAACAACCTCCATGTCTCTCGTATTTATTAGATGATCGGGTACAAGTGCAGGTATAATATCGTATACACGTGTACAAAGTACTATGGCAGTATATTCGGGCTAGACCTATTTTAACAGATTGTAGGACTTTTATTAAACTAGGCACTCATCAAAACAGATTTATAACCTCATCCAAGCTCAACGTTGTACGTCCAACCAAACACTCACATAATAGCCATCGTATTTCGTTCAATTTGGTTTGTGGACCAAATAACCTCCAGTGTTGGCCAATGTATATACTCCTACTGTTAACACCCAGATTTTTAATTCCAGATGCCTGTTATGCCATACATCGCAATCCTAGGATTACCATTTTTGCGAGACATAACAGATTGGATATCATAGTATATCATCCATTACAAACCATAATAAGGTCTTACAACAAATAAAGGATCTCATGATCCAGTCTTAGTACAATCAAGTAGCGGAATAAATAGCATAGCGGTGGGGTCCATATTTAGAGGCACATGCAATGCTGACGATGGAAGATAGTCCTAGTTATCATAGCCGTCCTGCTGTCCCTCCTCTGGGTAGTCTCCTTCATAGTCTGGCCACGGGAATAGCCAGGGACAAAAGCCATGAGTACTCTTTAAGTACTCGCAAACTACCACTAACAAGTAAGATAGTTTTAGTAGGAATGCTAACTCTAAGTTCCTTTGTAAAGTTAAGTTTGAAACCTAAGGTGAGTTTAGAAACAAAGAAAGATAAAATAAAGTTTGAAAATCACCTAAGTGGGAACTTAATTGTCATAGTCACAACTCTGTTGTGGTCAAATCATGTCACAATTCATTTCATAAATTGTTTTGAAAATATCTGACAACGGAACAGTATGGCCACTCCAATTGTCCATAACCGCAGAAGCGGCTATTCGAATAGTTTGACACTCTGCAGAGGTGGTACACTTTCACCACAAGATTCGATACATCTGTCAGGAATAACCCTGAATCATCATACTTAGTATGCAGATAATCAAACATAACATTTCCTTTACATACCCTAGTATAAGCACCTCTCATATGAGCTTGGCCTCCCAGCCATGACCATATGTCATCCTGGGCACTGCATAGGTGGACAACATTGAGAGGTAGCCTCAGCTCAAACCTCTCCTACGAGGGAACTAATACTAATGCATATAAACTTCTGGCTAAGCCTTACCCAATTCAGGTATTGTGGTTGTAAGGTAAAATTGGAATGGTATCACATCCGAACCCAACCATCAGTTTTGTAAAAGGGCTAAGTCTCATGCCTCAACATTTTCATCATCATAAACCATTTGTGTTTCTCAACACATGTCAAAACATCTCAATAGAATGACTCATCATTCCAAGGTTTTCACAAGTCATTTTCACCAAGTATTCCCATCTAAAATGAATCAAGTTTTGGTTTAGCTCTAAACTACTAAGTTAAGAGTGTTCACTAAAGTGGGATGCTACCTTTAAACAAGTAAAGGACTTTGGTAAAGTAAAGAAAGTAAAGCTTGGAAATAAAAAGTGGTATAACCAAAGCATGCCCAATGCATCTTGCTTAGGTTATCTAGCTTAATTCTAGCTTGCTAACAATAGCTTACATTGGTTGGTGCAGTGGTTGAAGTTTTCTTCCTCCTCCTCTTGGTAGAACTCCCCCTCCTCAAAAGCTTGGTCGGTACTATCGTCTATAAATACATACGGGATACACAATCACCAAACAATACATAACTAGTCTGCTTAGCATACTAAGGCACACATTTGATGATCTATTATCATCACAAGCATCATAAGGTTTAATTAACTAGCTTCATTCCTTTTATTTGAGAAAAGTAATTTCTACTCATTGAAAAATAACTAAGATTTAATATTCTCCAATTAAAATATGGTATCATGTGGACACATGTCATCACCACATATTCTAACATATGGGAATGTGATTTAAAGGTTGGATCACATTTTAATAAGTTTAAGTTTAATGATTAATGATTTAAAGTGACTAGAAATACCTATATAGCATTATTTTGGTACTAGTCCAAAGTCACTGCGTTCAAACCTTAATATTATTACATATTCAGATAGGTATTGTTAAATGTGATTTTTGAGAGTTGGAAACAACTCAAAAGCTATTATGGTTGATTTTATAAAAATGTTTGAATGTGTAAAAGCTTCTATCTTGTTATTTTTACTAGGAGAGATCTCTAACTCTACATGAATTAAATCCAACCGCCTTGGATAGAGATTTTCATCACCTTTCCAACAAAATTGGAATCACTCAATTTGGATTTCTACAACTCTCTGAATTGATTTTTGAACTAAGGGACAGAATTGATTTTAAGTCTAAATAGAAAAATCCTAATTTGAATTACTGGGTCAGTGCGGGAAAGTAAATGGGCCGGCCCAGTAACGCTCAGCGGCGCAGCGGGCGACTGACAGCCTGGTCCCGCATGTCAGTGGCACTTAAAACCCGAAGCGGTATGGGGCGATCAGGACCACACAGTTCGAACAAGATCTACAGTCGTCATCAACGACGGACTCGTCGCCGGCAAGACGGAATCCTAAGCGGTCGGTGGGGGTCTATTGGGGACGTACCACGGCTCCAACTAGTGCGGCGAGGCAGGCAAACAAACTGGTGGACGACGGCGAGCTGAGGCGAAGTCGCGGTAGGGGCTAAGGTGGACGAAATCGACGACCACATCTCCTCCTCTGCAGCGACTACCTCCAGCGGAATTCCGGCGATGTGCTGCTCAAGCGGCTCCGACGAGAGAGGGGAAACGATCAGTGGAGAGAGGGGAGTGAGATGGTGTGAAGAAATGGTGCTGGGGAGGCCTCCTTATATAGGCTCGACGGTGAGGCAGTGAGGTATGGGCGCGGCTCGTCGGTGACGGCGATACAGGGGCTACCAGCATGGGCGAGGTAGGCGGACGGTGGGTGCTCTACTGGCGGTCGTCTAGAGCTTAATGGCGACGCTTGGGGTGGTGCCTAACGGTCAGGAGCTTTCCGCGCTCTTAGGGACAGAGGTGGTGCTCGACGCGGCTCACGGGGACTGTCGGTCGCGCGGCGGTGCACGACCATGTCTGGCGGGTTGCTGGGTTCAAGGCGAAGCAGCGCACGTGATTTGGTGTCGAGGCGTGGTCTGTGGCATGTTGGCGGCGATCGCGCTCTGGCGTGCTCTAGCTGCACGCAGAGAGGAAAGGGTGGCGCAGCTCTGGGGTGGTCCAGGGCCTGGCGGTGATCATGGGGTGGACAGGGGAGTGCGGTAGGGTTGGGCGGAGCTAGTGGTAGTGCTAGTTTGGCGCAGCGCGGTCGGCTGCGAGCTGCGCATGCTCGGCCGGCGGTGACCAAGTTTGGGCGGCACGCAACTGCTGCAAACGGCTAAGGGATAGGCCGGTGAGGGCTTGGTTAGAGCTGGGGAGACAGGGAAGAGCAGAGAGGGTTGAATGGGGGACAAGGGATCAATTGGCGACAGTATTAGTTAGGCCAGAAATTTTCTGCCTGCCAACTATTCGATCAAATGGCCGCATGAAACTTTTATTTGAATTTTGAGCTCATTTTTGGTGGAGTGGTGTATCTTATGCTTAAGCATCTACGTTTGCTTGGGATTTTAAAATGGAGTCCATTTGAGTGGTTTTTGAAAAAGTGTGGTCTAGATACATACACTAGATTCAATTTTCAATTGTCATTTAAATTTAGAGTTCAAATGTTTTTGGGAGATCACAAAGTGGGTCTTGGCACATCACTACTTGTACTAGCAAGGGGTGCAAAGATCCACAATTGTCTCTGATAGGATTTGAGTGCTAGGAACACCCAAAGTGGGCTAGTTGATTAAAATGGCAAAAGTGACCATTTCTTTATTTAATTCTTTTTTATTTCTTTTTCTTTGGGATTTGCTTGGGGATGATCTAGATGATGTGTAATTTACCATAGAATCATTTTACAACCAATAGATCACTCAAACATGGCAATTCAAAACAACTCCTATTTTAAATGCACACACATATGAATGCTTAAAGATTTTTAAATGGAAAAGTTTTTGTTAACCCTAAATTGGGTAGATTTGATCTTGATCACTTCGATTAAAGTTTTGGGATGTTACAACTACCGGCGAGTAACAAATCATTAGTTCGGCTATGTTCGCAAGTACTTCTGGCAGACCACCACACCTCGCCGGTAGGATTATTCTGGTTACTTTTTCATATCTTATTTTAGTGTTTTTTCGAAATGTTGATGCGGCAACTACATTGAAGTCAGAATAGTGTCCGTGTCATCCTATCCTCGCTCTGATGGTGCGTCTACTACTGACGTAGGGCGCTTGAAGTCGTGTGTCCGATGTACTTTTGGGATCATATCATTTTTGTAATCGTTGGTGTGGTTTGAGGTCAGTCTCGATGGTTTCCATCTGGTGCTGTCGGGGGATGACCTTCGGATACCCCAACTGGACAAGAACTACGGCAGTCGGTTCGCATCCAACTAGCTGAGCGCAGACAGACATGAGCAAGTCATGCCGGCTACTTCACGGTAGCCGGAATCACGAGGAGCAGAACGACATGAGACCGGCTACATCAACGTAGCCGGACTCAATCGGGAGGACAGAGCGACGTGTTGCATAGTGCGCGGTACGCCCTGGTACGATGACAAGGCCCGCAACTACACGGCCATACCGAAGAATTTGCTGGGTGACGCAGGAACAGTGGCCAGATGCTGACGACAGGCTCACATGCCGTTCACTGTACCCACGACAACCCTACCGCGTACCCTGATGGGATGTAAGTGTGCCGGATACTGTAGATGACCAGCCGGCTGGGACCTGCCTGTGGGGCCCGCCAGATGGACTGGCCAGTGAGACCGTTGCCTCTCTACCTATATAAGGAGAGGCAAGGCTCTCGTAGCAAGGGTTGGTCTCACTGCATTTAAGGAGGTAGATAGAAGATACAGCTCCAGGAGCGATTGTAGACCGTATACCACTCATAGTCAGATCGGCAGGAGTAGGAGCTTTACCTCACCACGAGGGCTCCAAACCTGGGTACTTCCGATATCTCTCTACACTTGGTCATATCCAATCCCGCATGTGGACGCCGTTCGAGGGCTTCCCTGCTTGTCCCCACACCTCTATCTAACCTTCTTAGGTACTGTCGTTCCCAATACAACGATAGTTGGCGCCCACCGTGGGGCTAGATGACTTTGACCGGAGTCTCGTTCCTCACGGGACCCCGCACTTCAGCCGGTGAGTGCGTGGCCTCTGGCCTAGTTCTTACGATCGGCAAGTTTGACTACGTAATCAAAAACGCTTTGTGTTTCGCCGGATCCACGTTTCCGGCAAACGGTTCTATTCTACTTTTCGGCGACCTCCCCGTCTACGTCGCCACCGTGCCGGAGCGTTTCCCTAGGGAGATCGTTACCATCATGGAGCCGCTGCACCTCGGCAGCGGCACCTCCGTCGCTCCTCGCGGTGTCGAGGTGATGATGGCCGGTTCCAGCTCTCGGCCTCGCCAGCTGTGGGAGCGGGGCACGGACGAGGTCGAAACTTCTGGTCCGCTGCGGCCTAGGAACCTGGTGGAAGAGGCTATCGACCGGCTCGTCACACCGGTTAACCTCGGGAATAACCCGAAGGAGGCGGAGGCCAACTTTACCATGGAGAGGCAGCTTCTCCTCCAGGAGGCCATGGAGCTGGCTGCGACCCGGAAGCAGATCGAGATCACTCGGCACGAGTACGACCACGCGCACGGCCACACTCCGACTACCGTGGAGCCGAGCCGGCGCGGACAGGTGCGGCGTCGGGGCGGCGAGCTAGGCGGTAGGATGGAAAGGGATGGCGAGCCGGATCCGCAACCCGCTCTCATCCAGCCCGCATACCGCACACCCATCAAGAACCTATGTGCAATGCGAGCCACAACAGACGAACTGCCCAACATGGAGGGCGAGGAGCGAGACCGGCAGCACGCCTGGATGCAGGAGCTCCTCCAGATCGCGGATGAGCAGGCTGAAGCCACCCGGCAGATGCACGAGGACCCCAGCTTCTCCAGGGGAAGCAAGCCGCCCGGCAACAGCAAGGGCACACCCCGCGATACCCAGCAGGCGTCCTCTTCTCCGGCTAAGGCCCGCAGAAAGCGCCGCAGCTCTGGCAACAAGGGCCAGCCGCGCTAGGAGCAAACGGTGAACAGCAACCCACCGCCTCCCCCTCCACCAACCGAAGCACCACGACCTACCATTTCTCGTCTCTCGGGCCGGGTAGGAGCGCCCAACCCGGATCGTCCGGATGCCCGCGACCGAATCGAGCTCCTTGCTCAAGCGTGCGTCACGGAAGAAGAAGATTCCATTAGACCGGTATGTTTTGGACCTCGCATCCGGAATGAGCCGTTTCTGGATAAGTTCAGCCTGCCCAGGGATACCCCTAAGTACAACAGCAGTATGAGGCCGGAAGATTGGCTGACCGACTACACCACGGCAGTCGGCATCGCCCAAGGGAGCAAGCACACAGATGTGCGCTATGTCCCTCTCATGCTAACTAGGCCAGCGAGGACATGGCTCAACAGCCTCGCGCCCAACAGCATCAACGCCTGGCCAGACTTTGAGAAGGTGTTCGTCCGCAACTTCAACGACACGTACAAGCGTCCGGGCCACCCGTGCGACCTAGCCCTGTGCGTCCAGGGTGACCGCGAGTCAGACCGCGAGTACCTCGCCAGGTGGACAAAGCTGCGTAACACCTGCGAGGGCATCCTGGAGAGCCAGGCGATCGGCTTCTTCGTTGACGGGTGCCGAGAAGGCACCATGCTCCACTGATACGTCCAAAACGTATCTACTTTCCCGAACACTTTTGCTATTGTTTCTCCTCTAAACTTGTGTGATTTGGATGCAACTAACACGGACTGGCGCTATTTTCAGCAAAATTGCATTGGTGTCTACTTTTTGTGTAGAAAATCAACTATCAGGAAAAATCCCGGAAAATATCCAAAAATCCTATTTCACCAGAAGACTCCCGGGGCCAGAATACGAGACGGAGGGGGGCTGGGCCTAGGCCACACCACCTTTCCACGCGGGCAAGCTCAGGCCACGCCAAGGGGTGGTCTGGCCGCCCCAGACTGCCCCTCGGTCTCCCTCTTCGCCTATAAGTTGCCTTCTGACCTAAAAACTCAGGGAGGTCGACGTTTTTCCAGAAGGAATTCCGCTCTGCCGCCACCACCAGATTCCATGAAACAGCACCAGAAACTCCGTTCTGGCACCCTGTCGGGACGGGGAATTGGAGGAGATCATCGCCATCATCATCACCATCGCTTCTCTATCGACCATCCATGTTTAGGCTATGGGGATGGTAGGGATTGGATGAGATCATTCATGTAATGGCATCAGATTGTTAGGACATGGTGCCTAGTATCTTTTATTAGTGCTTTATGACTTTGTTGCGACTTGTTATGCTTAATGCTTGTCACTAGGGCCCGAGTGCCATGATTTCAGATCTGAACATGTTATTGATTCATTATCATAGTATTGTTTTTGGTCTTATCTGCAAGTTGTATACACACATGGTTGTCCGGAACCAATGGCCCCGAAGTGACAGAAATCGGGATAACCAGAGGAAATGGCTTTGATGTGAGGATCACATGTGTTCACGGAGTGTTAATGCTTTGCTCCGGTGCTCTATTAAAAGGATCACCTTAATTGCCAATAGTTCCCTTGAGCCCCCGCTGCAAACGGGCTGGCAGGACAAAAGATGTTGTGCAAGTTCTCATTGCGAGCACGTATGACTATATATGGAAAACATGCCTAGGATTATCGAGTACTTGGATGCTTTATCTTATTTATCTACAATTGCCCTATGTTCTGTTTGCTATGTGAATTGTCTTGTCCATGCAACGCCCGTCCATCCATCCCTATGCCTACCGCACTCGAATCCTATTATTACTGTTGTCTTTACTTTACTACTGCTGCTACTTTACTATTCCTATTACAAAACTTTTGCTACTGATAAACTGTTGTGAGCAAGATTGTTTCCAGGTGCAGCTGAATTCACAAATCAGTTGTTAAGGCTTATAAATATTATTTGGCTCCCCTTGTGCCGAATCAATAAATTGGGTTTCACTTCCCTCGAAAATACTGCGATACACCCCCTATACTTGTGGGTCATCAAGACTATTTTGTGGCGCCGTTGACGGGGAGCATAGCTTTATTTCTCAAGTTCACTTGGATTCTTTATTGTTCGCTGCTATCCATCCATCATGGGTAAGTTTCATGATGGCAAGGTCCCTATTTTACCATCCACTACAAGAAGAGGTACGTTCTGAACACCTCTGCTGCTCTTGATTCACCATATGTTATAAGTAAGCTCGTTACACCACCACATACACATGCTACACACACTGCTACTACTGCTGAATCTGAAACTTATGATGCTTATGATGCTACTTCTACTATGCTCGATAAGAGTTGTTCATTAGGTCCTTTCCTAGATGCTACGATTCCTAGAACTATAGCTGGAAATACTGAAAATCCTAATGAAGACACTACCACACTTGTTAGTTCACATGAGTCTAGTGAGAGTTATGATATTGAAGATGGTTATGTTGAGATGACCGATGAATTTATTAAAGAATGTAAAAACACCCATGATAGGAGCGCTGCTAAGAGTCTCCTTGAGAGGCGTACTATTAGACCCAAATTGTCTCCTGTTGCTAGTTTGCTGCTTCTCCCATAAACATTATAGATGAAGATTATGATTTCTCTCTCGATCTATCTTACATAGCTATTGTCGAGAAAGAACCTTTTTGTGGGACTAAGAATGAAAGTGCGGTAGCACATATGAATGAACTTTCTACCATGAGTGGCTTGTTTTCTGATAATATTAAGATGCGTACTTACTTTGTTGCTAAGATTTTCCCCTTTTCACTGAAAGGAGAAGCTAAAACTTGGTTTAGTAATTTACCTCCTGGATCTATTGATACCCCTGATTGCTTGATTAGTACTTTCCTGCAGAAATATTTTCCTCCTAGTGCTAGACATGCTATTTTGCAGGAACTTTTTGATTTTAAACAGGGAGAAAAAGAGGTATTGCCTGAATCTTGGGCAAGGTTTTGTGCTCTAATTCATGCACAAACTAGAAGTCCATTACCTAAGAATGAGCTTCTTGATATATTTTATTATGGACTAACCAAGGAATCTAGGACATACCTAGATAGTTGTGCTGATTGTGTTTTGAGGAACAGGACTCCCAAGGAAGCTGAGGAATTAATGGCTAAAATAAGCAAGAACTATGAAGATTGGACTCCTCCTGAACAAGCTATACCTAAAGTAATTGTACCTAAACCTACTATACCAGTGCCTATTCCAACAACAAAGAAGAGGGGAGTTATTGAATTAAATGATGAAGTGATGAAGGAAGCTAAGAAATGTCTTAAGTAGAAGGGAATTAAAGTTGCAGATGTCAAGAATGTGCCTCCTATAGAAGAATTATGTAAGCCTATTCCCTACTCACCCACTATTGAGGTACACTCTCTCCAACACTTTGATGAAGGTGATATCCCTTACTCTAAACCTCATGATCAATGCTTAGAAGAATTCGATATCTTTATTGTTAAGCAAGATAATTTTAATAAAAGGGTGCAAAATCATCTAATGGAAAACACTAGAGCTATTGTTGAGTTGAAAGATATTGTGGAAAGAACCTCTAATGATGTTAAAATTATTGTTAAACACTGTCAAATGGCTCAAACTCAAATAGATCAACTCATTAAAGTGCAAAAAGACTTGCTAGTTAATGCTGCTAAAGAAAAACATGCTTATGAAATTAGAACTAGAAGTGGTGCTGCTACCCAGGATCCTCTATATCCTGAGGGGCATCCCAAAAGAATTGAGCAGGATTCTCAACAAGCTGAAAATAGTGGCTCTACTCGTAAGAAAAGGAAAAAGAAACATAAAACTATTGTAGAACCCTCTGAACCTGTTATAGATCCTAATAGTATATCTATTTCTGATGCTGAAACTAAAAGTGGTAATGAAGAAAATGAAGTTCCTAATGAAGAAAAAGTTGAATAAGAACCTGAAAACCACACTAAGAATACTAAATACACTAAAGAAGATTTTATTGCTAAGAAACATGGTAGTGAAAGAGAACCTTGGGTCCAAAAACCTATGTATTTCCCTGATAAGAAACACAAGTCAAAGGAAGATGAACACTATAATAAGTTTTGTGAGTGGATGAAACCTTTATTCCTGCAAATTCCTTTGACTGATGCTATTAAATTGCCTCCTTACTCAAAGTATATGAAGGATATTGTCTCGAATAAAAGGAAGATCCCTAATGAAGAAATTTCTACTTTGCTTGCTAATTATTCCTTCAATGGTAAGGTTCCTAAGAAACCTTGAGACCCGGGGATTCCAACTATCCCTTGCTCTATTAAGAACAATTATGTTAGAACTGCTTTGTGTGATTTGGGAGCTGGAGTTAGTGTTATGCCTTTCTCTCTCTATAAGAGGCTTCAACTAGAAAAATTAATACCAACTGATATATCTTTGCAAATGGTCGATAAATCAACCACTATTCCTGTTGGTATATGTGGGGATGTACCTGTTCAAGTGGCTCATAATTTCTTGATATTACCTGATTTTGTTGTGCTTGAAATGCCTGAAGATGATAATATGTCTATTATTCTTGGGAGACCTTTTCTTAATACTGCAGGAGCAGTTATTAATTGTAATCTAGGAAAGGTGACCATCAATGTTAATGACAAGGAACATACTGTCTATTTCCCTAAGAAGATTGAAAGGACTTATGGTTTGAATTCAATTGAACATGTTGAGGGCATTCAAGTTAGAGAAATATATTGTCCCATACCAAGAGAAAAATCTGAAACTATTATGATTGGGACCATGGCTATCAAGGTTGAGGTAACATAATCATTAGTGGAATACAAAGTTTGTCTCATATGGAATTGTTTTGGTAACAAGACCTGATCAACCTTGTTAACAAAAGGATTTCGTTGAACAAAACAATGTTTTCACTATGATTATCCCCATTTACTTCTATTGCTATCCATTTTAGTTTTTGTCTTTGTTTAGTTTTCTTCGTTGTTAGTTGCTTGCATTTTAGAGTGTCCTAGAACTTCTGTAGTTCTAGATTGGTTTTGTCCTTGCATCTTTTTCCAAAAAAAAATCTATCTGTCAGAAAATCATTCTTCTATTCCTGAAAATTGCCCAAAAATAAAGTGTCTCGAAAAATTCCAGAAAATTCATATTAAATTTTTACGTGAAAAAAGGGGCAGAGGAATGCCTGGGAGGTACCAGGGGGACCCACCAGGCAGGCACACCACCTGGTGGTGCGGCCTGCCCTAGGTGGCGCCATGCCCTGGCGTGGGCCACCCCTGGCCCCCCACTAACTCTCTCACCTGCCACTTTCTTCTCTCTCTCGAATAAGCTCCAGTTCATTGCTCAAAATCACGTTCTTGCTGTGCTTGCTCTCGATTTTTTCGATCTCCTTGCTCAGCCCATCTTTCTTGCTGAAATTTGGAGCAATTGTTCCTTGGTATGTGACTCCTCCCCTTGTCCAAGTAGATTTGTGTTTAGTGGATTATATATTTAGTATTTTGCTGCTGTAGGTGACAGGTTATGAGAGCTTGTAAGCTTGTTTGATGCTTAGAGATATAGTTTTGATGCATGTTTAGGCCTCTTACAAGTCCCTATGAGTAGAATCCTTCATTATAATTACTTTGCAATCACTTGTTTAATAGGTGTTTAAATTTCAGAATAGAAGATGAGTGAGCACCACCTAAACCAACATGAACTATGGGTGCCTGAGGTCATGAAGGTCCACCGGGAGGAAGAAGTTTTTCCTTCCATTTATCCTTGTTCTGAATTCATGAGAGCTGCGGGAATTCTCCAAGATTTCCACACTTTGGTTTCTAATGCAGGGTTGGAGCACTTCTTGGAAGATGAACCTTGTAAATTTGTGAAGCTAACCATGTCTATGGTGCAGGACTTTGAATTTAGTCACTCTTTGCCTAACCCCATGGTCCACTACAAAATTTACAATATTGTTGTCGACCTTTCTCTCGATGATTTTTGCGCAGCTATTAAGGTACCTCAATGGGGATCATATAGAAGGATTAAGGAGCGACCTGAACCACTCATGGATTTATACGCAGAAATTTGCCAAGGGAGCAGCTTCTCGAAGGAGAATGGAAAAATCCATAACATTCATCTTTCCTCCATTCGTTACTTTGCCTACTTTGTTGCCAAGTGTGTTCTTGCTAGGAAAACTGCGAATATGTTATCTTCATATGATCTAGTATTTATCTCTGCTGCTCTTAAACGAGATAGGTCTTACAACTTAGGTGCTTTGATAGCTTTCCGTCTAGCTACTAACCGAGAGAAAGGTGGAATTTGTGGAGGCCTCATTGCTTCTTGTTCACTAGAATTGCATGGTTTAGTGCCTCATCATCTAGACCTACAGTTCCCCATGTAAAGGCTTGATTTTAATTCCATGATATAGCATAAATTTGTTTCCTCGTGGGCTAGTTTGAATGAGTTGTCTTATGAAATAACCTTTCTTAAAGATGGTTGGTGAAAGAGCAAGTCCGAGCGTGTTGTTCTTTTGCCTGCACCCGTTTTGTTTAACATTGATAATAGGGAAGGATGGTCCCTCACTAAGGAGGATCTTGACACGTACTTGGGAGAGCTCTCCCAACAGGAGCAGGATACTAGAAGGGAGGTCTCGGACGATTCGGTCCAGCCCTCGAATGAGGGAGAGTCTTCATATCAGCAACTTGCTTATGATTGGGCAGCTTCTTCTTCCCACGGGCCCAACTACGACTGTTCTTATCATGATCCTCCTGCTTGGAACCCTTACCCGTATCTGGATTGATACCCACTTAGGCCAAAAGCCTAAGCTTGGGGGGAGGTACGCTGAAACCGCACTCATCTCCTTATCATGTTGCGTCGGTACTTTGTACATTCATGTTTCGTTTTCTTTTTAGTTTTCGTCCTTTCTTTGCTTTTGGTTTCTAAGAACACAAAAAGACCAAAAATACTTTTGTTGTTTCTCTTGGGTTTGCTTCTTCTTTTTGCCTTGGTTTTCTTTTCCCTTTTGCTTTGTTTGAACTATTAAAAAACAAAAAGATTTTGCTTTTGTTTTCCTTTTTGGTTCTTGTTTTAAAAAATCGAAAACACCAAAAATATTTGTCGTTCTTCTTTGGTTTTTG
This sequence comes from Avena eriantha, assembly GCA_910589775.1. Classification (NCBI taxonomy): domain Eukaryota; kingdom Viridiplantae; phylum Streptophyta; class Magnoliopsida; order Poales; family Poaceae; genus Avena; species Avena eriantha. Next base: position 343,317,550 of record OU342741.1, read on the forward strand.
TAAGTTTGCTACAGGGTTCAGCAGTCCTTAGTGGATGTTGGTTTCATATTATTATTCAAGCCACACAAGTGAAGAGCAATAATGAAGATTAATGACAACTTGAGGCGTGGTAAGAGGCTGGTAACGAACTCTATTTGTTTTCATTTTTGTACATATACTCATCACTGTGGGCATGCTTAGTCCGTTCATGTAGGGTGTATGTTATCTTTGGATGCTTAGTAGTTCTTGCTTTCTTATGATTAGCTCCAGCTTAATAATAGTTTGTAGCATGTCTTATGAATGTTTGCTTTCATTTTTCTATTCATAACTTGGTATGACACCGTGGTATCCTCCTCTGAATGTTTCATTTGAATTGACTTGGCACATGCTCACATGCACATGACTGTAATAATCAGTTAAGCCTTGATGAATTATTTTGCCTTGAGGATCTTGAATCACTTTCATGCCATGATTAGTCCTATTTTGTTGCAAGCATGATTATGACAGCTATTGCTCTCTCGTTTGTCGCTCCCTTACTATTGCTTGCCTTCACTTACACTGAGTATGTTTTACTCAAGTTTCCAACTCCCTAAACCAAATATTTCCAAAGTGTCCACCATACCTACCTATTAGCATCATTTGCTACTTCCGCGCATATTCAATATGCCTTGTTTTCTTTCGAATAAAATGTTTGCTTGTATGAAAAAGTTAGTTAGTAAAGCTCTCACAAACTTGATGGCACACTTTATTTTCTTGCATCTAATAAACCTGAACCATTGCGTCCTTCTTTGTTGCGTATATGCTTGCGCTTTATAAATTGAAGTTAGAAGAACCATGTTTCATGGGGAACGTTTTCAAAATTTCATTGGTACTTAGTACCTCGTTGATATCATGTTCTTTTGCTTATGGATCCCGGCGGTGTGAAATAAAAGTGGAACTTGTAAGATCATGGAGTTTCTATGTATGTTAGAGAAACGCCTAGGCCGCTAGCCTAAGCCATGCCTAATCATGGTGGAAACTTGCAGCATAACCATAATGAGCATTCTATGAAGCATCCTCAATAAAAATCTATGCACATAGTAAATAAAAAGATCGCTGAGATGCTCATTGTCTGCTTGCCTTGTCATTTTTATTATAGGATAGCTCCTGTGTCATGTGCAAGGGGTACCCTGTTGGCGGTTCTCTATGATACGTATATACTTACAATGACAAGAGCTTACTCGTGACTGAAGTTGAGTAGCATGAGGATCGGTCTTCGTAAGTAAGGGGCATGAGGCTTCAATTTATAACTTGTCAAGCATATCCTCTTAGTTGTGTCACTTTCACCTTAACCACATTAAATATGCTTATGATAGGGGCAATGAGAGCTCAAAGCTAATGAGTACCATACTTTCAGCATTTGGAAGCCTTTCAAACTATTCAAAACCTTTTCATTTCCTTGTTGAGTCTCCACATATTCTTTGAGCACCTTCTTGAGAGCATAGTTGTCATTCTTTGTGCTTGTCCCATTACTTGATTATTTGTGTTATGACTTTGATGCTTGTATCTTTGACATCTTTACTTCTAGTCTTCACCTGAACTTCAGAGGTGCCTTGGCACAAAGGCAAGCGAGATACCACTCTATCATACCTTGTTATGAGCATTGTAATGTTTCTTATGTTTATGTTTCATGCTACTTATTATTTTTGAGTTGGAATCTCTTCATAGCTTGCAATGCCTATTAAGTAAACTTAGTTGCATACTCCTTATTATGAATTGTCTAAGTAGTTGATCACATGCTGAGGATATATACATCATATGAAGCAAATGTGTTCGTGAAAGTTCTTTTATCGCACTCAGTTTTCAACTGAATTGCTTGAGGACAAGCAATAAGCTAAGCTTGGGGGAGTTGATACGTCCAAAACATATCTACTTTCCCGAACACTTTTGCTATTATTTCTCCTCTAAACTTGTGTGATTTGGATGCAACTAACACGGACTGACGCTGTTTTCAGCAGAATTACATTGGTGTCTACTTTTTGTGCAGAAAATCAACTATCAGGAAAAATCCCGGAAAATATGACAAAAATCCTATTTCACCAGAAGACTCCCGGAGCCAGAATACGAGACGGAGGGGGGTTGGGCCCAGGCCACACCACCTGGCTGCGCGGGCAAGCCCAGGCCACGCCAGGGGGTGGTCTGGCCGCCCCAGACTGCCCCTCGGTCTCCCTCTTCGCCTATAAGTTGCCTTTTGACATAAAAACTCAGGGGGGTTCGACATTTTTACAGAAGGTGTTCCGCTCCGCCGCCACCACCAGATTCCACGAAACAGCACCTGAAACTCCGTTCTGGCACCCTGCCGGGATGGGGAATTGGAGGAGATCATCGCCATCATCATCACCATCGCTTCTCCATCGACCATCCATGTTTCCCCGATCTATGAGTGAGTAATCCCCCGCTGTAGGCTATGGTGATGGTAGGGATTGGATGAGATCGTTCATGTAATGGCATCAGATTGTTAGGGCGTGGTGCCTAGTATCTTTTATTAGTGTTTTATGACTTTGTTGTGACTTGTTATGCTTAATGCTTGTCACTAGGGCCCGAGTGCCATGATTTCAGATCTGAACATGTTATTGATTAATTATGATAGTATTGTTTTTGGTCTTATCTGCAAGTTGTATACACACGTGGTTGTCCGGAACCAATGGCCCCGAAGTGACAGAAATCGGGATAACCGGAGGGAATGGCTTTGATGTGAGGACCACATGTGTTCATGGAGTGTTAATGCTTTGCTCCGGTGCTCTATTAAAATGATCACCTTAATTGCCAGTAGTTCCCTTGAGCCCCCACTGCAAACGGGTAGCAGGACAAAAGATGTTGTGCAAGTTCTCATTGCGAGCACGTATGACTATATATGGAACACGTGCCTAGGATTATCGAGTACTTGGATGCTTTATCTTATTTATCTACAATTGCCCTATGTTCTGTTTGCTATGTGAATTGTCTTGTCCATGCAACGCCCGTCCATCCATCCCTATGCCTACCGCACTCGAATCCTATTGTTACTGCTGTCTTTACTTTACTACTGCTGCTACTTTACTATTCCTATTATAAAACTGTTGCTACTAATAAACTCTTGTGAGCAAGATTGTTTCTAGGTGCAACTGAATTGTCAACTCAGTTGTTAAGGCTTATAAATATTCTTTGGCTCCCCTTGTGTCGAATCAATAAATTGGGTTTCACTTCCCTCGAAAATACTGCGATACATCCCCTATACTTGTGGGTCATCATCCACCACCGTCTAGTGTGTGTCGAGCCGAAAACCATGGCGGAGCTCATGACGGTTGTGGACCAGTACGCCACAACGGATGCCACGATGAAGAAACCCCTCTGAGTGAGTGTTGACGGGTGTCCGACTCCGTCGGAACTGGCTCGCGACCATCCGAGCAATCCGGCTGGAGAAGCCGGATCCTCCAGGCGCCACGGCAACGACAACCGGTTCCATGGGGACCGCCAAGCCGGACAGCCAAAGCCTCGCTACCACGTGCGGTACGTCAATGCTATGGAGGGCGCGCCCAACGCACCGGCTAATGATGCAAGAAGCAGAAGCCGCGGCTCACCTTCGACCTAATCTTTGATGGCCCGTCCAAGTGGCATAGCGGTCGCTTCAAGCCGGCTACGCACACCACCCGGAACTGCAGCTAGACCAGCCAGCTAAAGGACCAAGGAAACCAGCAACATCTACCCCCGCCCCCTTCTGGTGGATCACCACCACCGACTAGAGGAGCCGGTAATGATGGTAACAGCAGCAACAACAACAACGGCTACCCCCAGCCGCACGCCGCCTACCACATCTTCGAGACGGAGCTGGACGACAAGCACAGTCACAGGCAGCACTCTAAGGAGGTCAATGCCATCGTCTCCCCAGTTCCGCAGTACCTGAACTGGTCGAAGACCCCCATCACCTGGAGCCGGGAAGATCAGCCGAATGAGCTTCTGAATCCCAGGGGCTACACCATGGTACTTGACCCCCTCATCGTCTACAACGAGCGCACCTGCCACTTCTCGCGCGTCCTCATCGATGAAGGCAGCAGCCTCAACCTTCTCTACCGGTCTTTGCTGGAGAAGCTTGGCATCCATGAGTGCGACCTGTGCCCGACTACCACGACATTCCACGGCGTACTGCCGGGGCCAGCTTGCGCCCCGCTGGGTAAAATCTAGCTGGATGTCATCTTCGGGACCAAGGAGAACTTCCGGCGAGCCGGTATGGTTCGAGGTGTTGAACTTGTTGAGCTCCTACCACGCTCTCCTCGGGCGCCCCGTCCTCGCCAATTTCATGGCCATCCCCCACTACGCGTATCTCAAGACAAAGATGTTGGGACCAAACGGCATGATCACTGTCGCCGGCTGCTTCAGGTGGTCGATGGAGTGCGCCTCATCCAGCTCCAAGCTGGCAGAGGCCCTCATCATAGCCGAAGTGAAGCGCGTGATCATGCACAATGTGGCCATGGCCCAGCAAGAAATGCTGGCCAGCAGCAAGCCGGCTGGAGAAACAGCTTTCCAACCTGCAAAGGAGACGAAGAGGATTCTGCTCGACCCCTCCAACCCGACCAAGGTCGTCACCATTTGTGCCAACTTGGACAGCAAATAGGAAGGCGTGCTCGTCGACTTCCTCCGTGAGAATCGGGACATCTTCACATGGTCACCCAAGGACATGCCAGGTGTGCCGAGGGAGTTCGCCGAGCACTCACTCCATGTGCGGCCGGATGCCAAGCCGGTCAAGCAACCTTTGTGCTGGTTTGCAGAAGAGAAAAGAAAGATCATTGGTGACGAGATAACCCGACTCCTTGTAGCCGGGTTCATTATGGAAGTGTACCACCCGGACTGGGTGGCCAACCCAGTCCTGGTGTTGAAGAAGAACAAGACATGGTGCATGTGTATCGACTACACCAGCCTGAATAAGGCGTGCCCGAAAGACCCCTTCGCTTTGCCCCATATCGATCAAGTTATCGATTCCACGGCCGGCTGCGATTTGTTGTTCTTCTTGGATTGTTACTCCGGTTATAATCAGATCTGGCTAAACCCAACTAACTAGATAAAGACATCATTTATCACCCTGTACGGGGCTTTCTGCTATGTAACCATGCCTTTCGGTCTAAAAAATGTAGGTGCTACCCATCACCGATGTATGCAGAAATGCTTGCACTCGTAGATCGGCCGAAACGTGCATGCCTATGTGGACGATGTGGTCATCAAGACAAAGGAGAAGCGCACCCTCCTCGAGGACTTGGGAGAGACATTTGGCAACCTCTGTCAGTACCAGATGAAGCTGAACCCGGAGAAGAGCATCTTCGGCGTCCCATCCGGCTAGCTACTCGGTTTCCTCGTTTCACAACAAGGGATCGAAGCGAACCCAGAGAAGATCGTGGCCATCAAGAGAATGCAGCCGCCCAGGAGCTTGCTTGGAGTCCAGAAGTTCACCGGATGCCTGGCTTCCCTTAGCCGTTTCGTCAGCCGGTTGGGGGAGAAGGCACTTCTGCTGTACCAGCTGATGAAGAAGACGGACAAGTTCTCCTGGACCTCGCAGGCCGACGCCGCTTTTCATGACCTCAAGCGCATGCTATCCACAGCGCCAGTTCTATCCACGCCGGCTAGCAAGGAGCCGATGTTGCTCTATATAGTAGCCATCAGCCGGGTTGTCAGCGTCGTCCTGGTGGTGGAGCGCCCCAAGGAAGGCAAGGCTCGGTCGGTTCAGCGACCTATCTACTACCTCAGCAAGGTCCTCTCCCTCTCCAAGCAGAACTACCCCCACTACCAGAAGATGTGTTATGGTGTGTACCTGGCGTGCAAGAAGCTCAAGCACTACTTCCAGGAGCATTCAATTAAGGTCGTGTGCACCGTACCCCTTTTAGAAATCATCTGCAACAAGGACGCCACCGGCCAAGTCGCCAAGTGGGCCATCGAGCTCGCCGCCTTCCATCCAGTACGAGCCCTGACTCACGATCAAGTCGCAAGCTCCGGTGGACTTCATCGTCGACCGGGCCGAGACCCAATACCTCCCACCGGTTCCTGATTCGGACCACTTGAGGATGCACTTCGTCGGCTCGAAGATGCTCGGGGGCTTGGGAGCCGGCATCGTCCTCACCTCGCCCAAAGGAGACCTGCTGGAGTACGTCCTCCAGATCTACTTCAAGGCCTCCAACAACGTTGCCGAGTACGAGGCGCTGGTGCATGGCCTTTGGCTAGCCAGGGAGATTGGCATCAACCGGATCCTTTGCTTCGGCGACTCAGATCTGGTGGTGTAGCAGGTATCCGGAGAATGGGATGCCCACGATGCAAACATGGATCTCTACCGGTTTCACGTATAGAAGCTCAGCGCCTGCTTCGACGGATGTGAGTTCCATCACGTCCCTCGCGTCAACAACGAGGCAGCCGATTCGCTCACCCGAATCGGATCCACTAGGCAGGCGATCCCACCAGGGGCCTCCTTGGAGCATCTGTGCAAGCCCTCCATCAACCCATCTCCTGAGTCGGATTCCATTATCTAGGCGCGAAGCATTCCGGCTGATGCCATGGCAGAAGTGGAACTGGCAGAGCCCACGAACAAGAAGGCTCGCACCAACTCCGGCAAGTCCGTGCCCTCCGGCTCGCAAGACCCGGGGGTTGCCGACTCATCAAGAGGCTCGGGGGCTACCGTTCCGAGTACCCCATCCGGATGGCCCCCCGACATCCCTCAGCCGAAGAACGAGAGCGTCCTCACTATCCGGGAGATACCATCCTAGGCACAGCCCTTCATGAACTACATCGCCAATGAAGAGCTTCCGGATGACGAGGTGGAGGCAAGGAAAATCCAGCGACGTGCGCACACGTACACCATCATCAACAAGGAGCTGTACAAGTGCAACGTATCCGGCATCTTCAAACAGTGTGTCGATGTGGACACAGGCTACCGGCTACTCAGGGACATCCACCAGGGTGAGTGCGGACATCACGCTTCATCCAGGGCAATAGTCGCCAAGGAGTTCCGCCATGGCTTCTATTGGCCCACCACCCTCGAAGATGTCGAGCAGCTAGTCCGCGCGTGCAATAGGTGCCAACGTTTCGGGCAGCTTAGGCACATGCCAGCTGTGGTGCTCAAAACTATACTGATCACCTGGCCCTTTGCTTTCTGGGGCCTTGACATGGTCGGTCGCTTCAAGCGGGCATGCGCAGGCATGACCCACCTGCTGGTGGCAGTAGACAAGTTCATAAAGTGGATAGAGGCCAAGCCTATCCAGAAGCTGGATGGGGCGACAGTCGCCACCTTCTTCACCGACATCATTAACCGGTTCGGCTACCCCAACAGCATCATCACCGACAACGGCACGAACTTCACCAAGGGGGCCTTCGCCCGGTTCTACGGCAACAAGGGCATCTGGCTGGACCTCGCTTCCATCGCGCACCCGCAATCCAACGGGCAAGTCGAAAGGGCAAATGGCCTAGTGCTAGCTGGCATCAAGCCACGCCTCATCAAGCCCTTGCAGCGATCGCCCGGATGCTGGATCGAGGAACTTCTGGCTGTGCTGTGGAGCCTCCGCACCATGCCGAATAGGTCAACCGGCTTCACCTCGTTCTTCCTCGTCTACGGCCCAGAAGCCATCCTCTCTGTGGATATCGAGTTCGACTCACCGCGCAAGCTCCTCTATGACGAAAAAGCAAACCAGGAGGTGTGGGAGGATGGCGTGGACCTCCTCGAGGAGGCCCGCGAGCTGGCACTATCCAGATCGGCCTTGTACCAGCAGCGCCTATGCCACTACCATTCGAGCCGGATCTTCCCCGTCGTATTCTGCGAGGGCGATCTGGTTCTCCGGTTGGTGCAAGACACGAAGGGCATGCACAAGCTATCGCCGCCTTGGGAGGGCCCCTTCATCATCAGTCGGGCGCTGCACAACAACTCCTACTACCTCATCGACGCACAGCAGCCGCGCAAGAACAAGATGGACAAGTCGGATGAAGAGACAGAGCGCCCCTGGAACGCAGCCCTGCTCCGCCCGTTTTACACCTAGTCATCGGACAGTGTATGTATCCCGCAAACCCTATGAATGAAAATGCGGACCCCTACGATATACTCGGGGGCTCCTTGCTAGAAATTTGTGTGTATTTGTTTCCGGTTCAGTTTTTCCGGCTCCGGCAACCCCTACCCAGGGGCTCGCCGGCTGGCTTGACCCGCTAAATCAACAAACCGTCTGAGTAGTGTGCGATGATATCAGAGGCCCACACTTTGTATCAGCTACAGACCGCAACCCGGATGTCCAGCTAGCAAGAGCAAAAGCCCGAGGCATCCCACATGACAAACAGGGAGGGGATGAGATGGATCGGGCGTCCCGGCCTTGCAACTAGTTTGAGATGATCCGGCTACTAAGCCTTCAGTACCGTGCACAATGTATTGTCAGCTCCCTTCGATTCTGGCTGCAGACCGCAACCCGGCTGCCCAGCAAGGACACAACGTAAATAGCAGATCGCACGGGAAAATTACTAAGTGTCCAGAGAAGCACAAGCTAGTTTTCGAAAACTAAAACTGCCTTCCGGCTAATAGGCGCTACCTTAACCGACTAACCTATTAATGAATGGGTATGCATATGTGTTTGTTTTTGTACGACTACATCGAGTCAGATTTCAAGGAGAGGGAAGATTCGAAGTCCTTGCCTTCATCAAGCGCTCCGAATCTCGGGGGCTACACCCACTGGGTGCGCTCGCGTGCCCCTAGTGGAATCATGTAGTTTCGACCGGCTAAAGGGAGTTTAGCCGGATATTTGGAGCTCAAGTGAGGGCAAGGGCAGGAAAAGGAAGAAGAAGATTCGAAGCACCTGGCTACGCCAGCTACTCCGAATCTCGGGGGCTACACCCAGTGGGTGTGCTAGTGCGCCCCCACTGGAGTTGAGGATCCCCCGGCTAAAGGCGTTCAGCCGGATATTTCCCAGTTGCGTTGGCCGGCTAGAGGCGTCTAGCCGGACGATGCTAAGGACTTGAAGAAAAGAAAGAAGAAGATTCGAAGCACCTGGCTACGCCAGCTACTCTGAATCTCGGGGGCTACACCTAGTGGGTGCGCTGGCGCGCCCCCATTGGAGTTGGAGTTCCCCCGACTAAAGGCGTTCAGCCGAGTGAAGGTAGCCGGATAATTTCAACCGGCAAAGTATCAAAACTTCGAAGCATACAGAAAATCACAAGACAGAAGCAAGCCAAATAGTGCGATTGAATAAAATAGGGAGACGAAGCTCCCATAAGTTCACCCGGCGTCAGAGACAGCCAGCGTGGACAGCAAAGTTCAACAAAACAAAATAAATACAAGTTCTCTCGGCATTCCGAGGATTATATCTAAGCGGCAGGGCCCTTGCCGTGAGGATGATCTTGGCCAGAGGTGGTCTCGGGAGGTGGAGGAGGCGCGTTGGCAGATCCGGCTCCGAAGTTCCCGCTAGTCGGCTGTGATGAGGCTTCCGCATCAGGCGTCCTGGCAGACTCCGAGTCGTTGAGGACCTCGTCGACATCCACATAATCAGCGATCTTGATGGCGGGGGCCCAGAGCTCCGGATGGGCTTGGCGGATGGCGGAGAGGTCGGCACCAGCACAGAAGCCCCCATCGATCTTCTCGACGCAGGCGTCCTTGTACCAGGAGAGCATTAGGGCCAAGGCCATTTCTGCCTCGGCTCGCGCCGCCAGATACCTCAAACGATCGACGGTAGCCGGCACCCCCGTCACCTTGGCCGCCAACTGCGCCATCGTCTCCAGAACTGGCGCGTCCAGCCATAGGAACGGGAAGATCGCCTGAGCCACCTGGCAAAGCTTGGTGGCCTCCTCGCCAAGGAGGATGACCAACGCCTAGGTGGTCGGCTACTCCCTCGGCCAGTTCTCCTGCAGTCGGTTATATGCCAGCAGGTCTATGACGGGATAAAATACTGTCAGAAAAAAGGAATGTCAGATCCGGCTACCGGATCCGGAGAGACGATGATAGTCGGAGGAAAGCTTACCCTTATCCGTGTGCCCAACCTGCATCAGCTCCTCCACCAGAGCCTTCTCCCGAACCGTCAGCCGTTTGACCTCCTTCTCTTGGTCCTTACTTTGGGCTTCGAGGAGGTCAAAAGCTTGGGCCCGACTGGCGAGGGTGGCGTCGCGCTCCTTGACAGTGGCCTCCAGGGCGTCCATCTTGGCGTGCTAGTCCTTATTCTACAACTGGAGCATGGAATTGGACTTTCTCAGCCGGTCATTCACCTTCTTCAGGTGATCTATTTCTCGCTGAGCGCACACCATGATGGTTGCGGAAACTGACTATCAGCAAAAGAAAGAAAAAAAAGGGGGGAAGATGAAGGTATTCGGGAATTGAATCCAGATGAAGGGACTTACTCTGGGAGTTCCCGTTGGCAGCTGCGAGCTTTTGCTCTAAGGTCCGGTTGCCGCCGGCTACAGCCTCAAGCAGCCGGATCTCCTTCACTGCTAGCTCGAGGGTGGCAGCAAGATCCGCTAGCGAGGCAGCCGAGGAGGCATCGTCATCGATGGCATTGGCGACTAGCGACTCCTTCGCCTCCGCCATCGCCAGCCGCCACTCCTCCCCCGGCTCATCGTTGGAGTTGTCATCGGTGACAACCACAAGCTCCTTCTCGATGGAGGCCCTCCGTGCTGCCACGGGGGAACTACCTCCACTTTGTGAAGTGGCCACAGCTGCTTCCGGCTGCACCACTATGGTCGGCGGAGCGTCCCCTGCTCCGGCTACGGTAGACGGATCAGCCTGAGGTGGGGGCGGAGACGATTCCCTGGGCGAAGGAGGGGAGCAGAGGCAGCTGAGGCTGGCGCGGTGTCCAGCACGCGAGGCGGCGAGCCAGTGGGCGCCCGCCGAGCTCACGGCACCAAAGGAGACCAACGTGCTGGACAATAGAAAGCAAGAGTGAAACAAAAGCAAATAAGCAAAAGACAGAAAAAGTTGCAAAAAGAAAGGAGTAAAGAGCGTAAGGATCAGCAGATAGCTTACCCTGGCACCACGGGGGGTGGCCCCTTCTTGCGACCAAGGCGGCTGGGTGGAAGGGCACCGGTTCGGCTCCTCTTGGGGGCCGGCTCATCCACGGCAGGCCTACTGGACCCGCCTCCTCCCCCGCTGGACCGGCTAGAGCCGCTCCCACCGGCGCTCGACCGGCTGGCGTCACTTTCCGTTATGTGGAGCCGAGTCGGTTCGGGATCCGGCGCGGCCTCCTCCTCCTCATCATCAACCTCCACGTGGGGGTCGTGAGCGGGCTCGTCGTTCCGGCTGGGGAAGACGTCGTCGTCCCCATCCGACTCCTCGCTGGACTAGCGAGTGATGGCTTAATGCACGGCGCCCAGAAAAATGCTTGATGGCGGTGTTGATGTAGAGCTCGTTGGGAACCCCAAGAGGAAGGTATGATGAGCACAACAGCAAGTTTCCCTCAGTTATGAAACCAAGGTTTAATCGAACCAGTAGGAGCAAGGAAACACTCCAAAGGTGTTACTAGCTGAGCTTTGGCAGGGCGCACTACCAGTGCTAGTAGCAACATGGAGACCTGCACAACACAACCACAGAACTTTGTCCCCAACTTGCGATGAGGTTGTCAATCTCACCATGTTTTCCAGAAAACAAAGGATTAAACGTATCGAATGGAAAGAAGTAAAAGTTTGCAGAAAGTAAACACAAAGAAGTAAAAGATTGTAGATTGTATATAAAAGACAAGGACAGGGATCCATAGTTCACTAGAGGTGTCTCTCCTTAAGATAGATAACATGTTGGGTGCACAAATTACAGCGAGGCAATTGACAAACACCGAGAAAGTAATACATGCATATACTAATCATCTTGACTCCTTTGAGACTTGATTGGGCATTACAACATTATACATAGACCGCCATCCAACTGTATCTACGACTAATAATCCACCTTCAGGTTATCATCCGAACCCCCTCCAGTATTAAGTTGCAAGCAACAGATTATTGCTTTATGAACTGCGTTTTAAGTAAACAATACGATTGTTCTATGAACAAAGGATTGTTGTTGTCTCCCTAGTAGCAACATCACATCTAGTACCTTAGAGATTTCTGTCACTTCCCCAGATTACCAGAGGCATGAACCCACTATCGAGCATAAATACTAACTCTAGGAGTTGCTAGCATCTACTTGGCCAAGATAGCTACTAACAACAGAAAGCATGCAAGATCACAAATAACAAAGACATGATAGAATCAATAATCAATCTAAAATAGCATCTCAATATCCATCGGATCCCCGCAAACACAACATGTAGAATTACAAATAGATGACCTTGATCATGAACGGAGCTCACAAGATCTAGACATGAAAGCACAAAGGAGGAGAACCAGCCATCTAGCTACTACATGGATCCGTAGTCCAAGGATGAAGTACTCACGCATCGCACCGGAGGCTTGCATGGTGATGAAGAAGGCCTCCAGGGTGAATTCCCCTCTCCGGCAGGGTGCCGGGAAGAGCTTTAGATCCCTCCCGATCTGGGGATGGAGATGACGGCGGCTACAGACTCTTTCGTGGATTGTTTGATCGGGCACTTAGGGTTTTCGTCCCGAGGGCAATATATAGGCGGAAGGAGAGGCCGAAGGGGTGCCGGGAGCCACCACACCACCCCCTGGCGCGGGCCCAGCCTGGCTGCATAGCCAGGTGGTGTGGCCGGTCCCTGGCCCTTCTCTGTCTCGTATTCTGGCACTTGATGTCTTCCGGAAAAATAGGCACTTTGGCTTTTGTCCCGTCCAATTCCGAGAATATTCATTTTCTGACTTTCCTGGAACCAAAAACAGAAGAAAAACAGGCAGCTGGCACTGTGGCTCTTATTAATAGGTTAGTCCAAGAAATCATATGAAAAGTACTCCAAAGTTGGAACAAAACACAAGAAAGTGGATAAACCTAAGCATGGAACATCAAAAATTATAGATACATTTGCAATGTATCAACATCCCCAAGCTTAACTCCTGCTCGTCCTCGAGTAGGTAACTGATAAAAATAAAGAATTATTTTTGAGGTGACATGCACCATCAAAGACTTGATCAAAGTATTTGTAAAACATTCAAAGCTGGGATCATAGTACTTCAATCATAACATGAAAGACAAAGTTCTAGCAATAAGACAAAGAAACTATGATGCAACATGAAAAGGCACAAACAATAGATTCATGAATAACAATGCTTTGCAAGACGTTTGTTTGTTTCACATAAAGAAAACATAGCATAATAGTATTCAGCTTGTCCCTCAATAGAGTAGCAAATATAAATGCATAGGACACCTTCAAAGTTCATAAGAGTGACTAGATACAATAGTTTAAAACAAGCAATACCAAAGTATGCATCAATCAACTAGTCTTGGGACAATGCACATAGAACTAAGAATGGCCACTATGCTCTCAAAGTAGGTGTATAAAGGTAGAAGGTGGAGACTCAATATAATGGTGGAAGAAAGGCCTTTGTAAAAGGAAGTAGGGATCCAAGTCTCATAAAGAGCTTCCAAAAATTATGGTACTTATAGCTTTCAGCTCTCATTGCCCCCATCATAAGCATCTTGAAGGTGATTAAGGTTAAAGTGACACAACTAATAGGATATGCTTGACAAGTTATAAACCGAAATCTCATGCCCCTTACTTACGAAGACCGATCCTCATGCTACTCAACTTCAGTCACGAGTAAGCTCTTGTCATTGTAAGTACATGTGTATCATAAAGAACCGCCAACGGGGTACCCCTTGCACATGATATGGGAGCTTTCCCATAATCAAAATGACAAGGCAAGCAGACAATGAGCATCTCAGCGATCTTTTTATTTGCTATTTGCATAGGTTTTTATTGAGGATGCTTCATACAATGCTCATTATGGTGATGCTGCAAGTTTCCACCATGATTAGGCATGGCTTAGGCTAGCGGCCCAGGCGTTTCTCTAACACACATACAAACTCTATTATCTTACAAGTTCCACTTTTATTTCACACCGTCGGGATCCGTAAGCGAAAGAACATGATATCCACAGGGTACAAAGTACAAGTGCAATGTTGAAAGCGTTCCCCACGAAACATGGTTCTGCTAATTTAAACTTATAAAGCGCAAGCATATACACAACAAAGAAGGACCTAATGGTTCAAGTTTATTAGATGCAAAAATTAAAGTGTTCCATTAAGTTCGTGAGAGCTTTAATCACTAGTTTTCTCATAAAAAGTTTAATTTGGAAGGTACACAAAAGCATGAATATACTTGGAATAGCATAAGCTAGTAGGTAGGTGTGGTGGACTCTTTGGAATAACTTGGTTTAGGGAGTTGGATGCATGAGTGGAACTCATACTTTGTTGTGGAGGCTAGAAAAGACTGGGAGCGACAAACTAAGAGAGCAATAATGGCCATAATCATGCAGAGCGACAAAACATCATTGATCAAAGCATAAAGTGATACTACAAGTTGAAAACTAAAGGATCATAAAGGCTATGGTGACTTGAGATAGTCATAACATGGTGTGAGCATGTGCCAAGTCAACCCAAATAAAGCATCAAAGGAAAATACCACTATACTATGTTTTAATATGCTAAAACAACGCATGATTCATCCAAGGCACATTAAGAAATCTCAATTGTTTATAAAAAGTCATGCTACAGCAAATAATACTAAGCATAAAGCCAAAACAATATCAAGCATGGCATGACAAAGCATAGGCCACAGTAAAAAACGAACTCTTTTTACCACATAAGCATGAACTTTCCTACTCTTTTCCAAACCAAACCAAACTATTTGCAAACCAATGTATGAAAGAGGGGGTCCAACCTATTTATTCAGAAAACTAAGCAGACCAAAGCAAACGAAAACGTAAAAGAATACGCTCCAAGAACAACACAACTGTGCATGAAACAATAAAAATAAAGCGTTTGGAAGAAACCTGGGATTTTTATTGATGAAGAAGGGGATGCCTTGGGCATCCCCAAGCTTTGACGCTTGTAATTTTTGGATATTTCTTGGGGTGACACGTGTGGCATCCCCAAGCTTGAGCTTTAGTCCATCCTTCATCTCATTGCTCATTCCTTCCATACACCTGAAAATTTTCCTTCATACAAAACTTCACACAATCTTTATTAGCAACATTAGTGCACTTAAGATAAATAAGTCTTAAAGTTCAGTTCTAACACCAAATAAACTTCCATTAGAACACTAGCTACTGTAGCACTTCTCTCAAAAAGCTCAATTCCCCAAAAGAACTCAAAAAGGAACCAACAAGAAGCAAATACAGAAAATGGCAGAAATCTATCAAAACAGACCAGCAGGTAAAGACGAATTTTTTAGAAGACCTTCTGTTCCTCAAATCAAAAAGTGTTGAACTAACGAAAGTTAGATAACAACCTGGGTCATAAGCACAAAAACTTACGGCTCAATCCGACATACAGAGCTCTTTCACGAATTTTTACGATGAAGCACAAAATTCTGTTTCGGGACAGCAACTTTCCCAATCATTACTTCTCTCTCATTAGAGGTTACTCTTGGCACAAAAAGCAAATAAAAAGGGTAAGGAGAGGTTATTACAGAGGTAATAACTTCAAATACTCAACTAAAACTCTTGGGTTATCTCCCAACAAGTACTTTTATTTAACGCCTTTAAGTTAGGCATGATAGTTTGAGAAGATGCTCACATAAGAAATATGAATTGAAGTAAAAGAGAGCATCAAGAAGAAAATTCAAAACACATTTAA
Organism: Avena eriantha; assembly: GCA_910589775.1. Classification (NCBI taxonomy): domain Eukaryota; kingdom Viridiplantae; phylum Streptophyta; class Magnoliopsida; order Poales; family Poaceae; genus Avena; species Avena eriantha. Next base: position 343,333,223 of record OU342741.1, read on the forward strand.
GTCTAACCCACTTCCTATGCATAGGAATCTTATACGCAAATAAACTCACAAAGAACAAAGTGACAGGCATAGGAAGATAACACAAAATTAACTTCAAAACTTTCAGCACATAGAGAGGTGTTTCAGTACCATGAAAACTTCTACAACCATATTTTCCTCTCTCATAATAATTTTCAGTATCCTCATGAATAAACTCAACAATATAACTATCACATAAAGCATGCTTTTCATGATCTACAAGCACTAGAGTTTTATTATAAACATTTTCAAAAGAATCCTCAGGAACCTAACATTCATCCTCCTTTAGTAATCATGGGGGACAATCAAATAATGTAAGGGGTAAAGAGTTACTCTCATTAGAAGGTAGGGATGGGTAGATCCATTCTTCCTCCTCTTGATCATCACTCTCCTCCTCTTTTTCATCCAATGAGCTTCCAGTTTCAGCAATTTCTTCTCCCATAGGCTCCTGCAAGGCATTAGTCTCTTCCATTGGTGGAGAGCATCTATTAAGATATTCAAGAATATAGCCATTTTCTACCTTGTAATTATCAAAGAAAAATTTAAGTATATCATAAACCTCATATTTATAAGGTGAATCATTAGTATTTTCAAGCAAACTAGCAAGTTCAAAAGCACCCTTCCAAGCAATAAATTCTTCAATTTGTTCCACATCATAAAAGTCATAATTCCCTTTAACATAAGAAGATATGGTAACATTATCATTATACTCACATTGAAAAGGGAGGTGTTTATACCTCCTACAGCAACAAGATTTATCAAAGCAATAAGTAACATTATAAGTAGAGCACACGTTTATAGCAATGGTATTATCAATTTGTTCCCACAAGTGTTTCCCTTTTTGTGACAAGCGGTGTTGCTTATAATAATATTTTGTTCTTTCGTGAACCCACCTTGCCAATAAGATTCAGTTTCAAAGAAACCAACCATTGATAGAAAGCATGATAAAGCAAGACAATAACAGACCAATGAAAATACCAACTATAGTAGAAACTAATTTTTTGTGTGTTTTTGATAAAGAAAGCAAACTAGTAAAACTATTTTTTTTGTGTTTTTGATAAAGAAACAAGAAAACAAAATAAAAAGAAACTAAGCAAAACAAAAATAACAAAGTAAAGAGATTGGTTATGAGGGACTCCCCTTGTGAAGATGTCCTTGACTCCCCGGCAACGACGCTAGAAAATCGCTTGATGGCTCAATGCACGGCGCCCAAAAAAATGCTTGATGGCGGTGTTGATGTAGAGCTCGTTGGGAACCCCAAGAGGAAGGTATGATGAGCACAGCAGCAAGTTTCCCTCAGTTATGAAACCAAGGTTTAATCGAACCAGTAGGAGCAAGGAAACACCCCAAAGGTGTTACTAGCTGAGCTTTGGCAGGGCGCACTACCAGTGCTAGTAGCAACGTGGAGACCTGCACAACACAACCACAGAACTTTGTCCCCAACTTGCGATGAGGTTGTCAATCTCACCGTGTTTTGCGGAAAACAAAGGATTAAACGTATCGAATGCAAAGAAGTAAAAGTTTGCAGAAAGTAAACACAAAGCAGTAAAAGATTGTAGATTGTATATAAAAGACAAGGACTAGGATCCATAGTTCACTGGAGGTGGCTCTCCTTAAGATAGATAACATGCTGGGTGAACAAATTACAGCGGGGCAATTGACAAACATCGAGAAAGCAATACATGCATATACTAATCATCTTGACTCCTTTGAGACTTGATTGGGCATTACAACATTATACATAGACTGCCATCCAACTGCATCTATGACTAATAATCCACCTTCAGGTTATCATCCGAACACCCTCCAGTATTAAGTTGCAAGCAACAGATTATTGCTTTACGAACTGCATGTAAAGTAAACAATACGATTGTTCTATGAACAAAGGATTGTTGTTTTCTCCCTAGTGGCAACAACACATCTAGTACCTTAGAGATTTCTGTCACTTCCCCAGATTACCAGAGGCATGAACCCACTATCGAGCATAAATACTAACTCTTGGAGTTGCTAGCATCTACTTGGCCAAGATAGCTACTAACAACGGAAAGCATGCAAGATAAGACATGATAGAATCAATAATCAATCTGAAATAGCATCTCAATATCCATCGGATCCCCGCAAACACAACATGCAGAATTACAAATAGATGATCTTGATCATGAACGGAGCTCACAAGATCTAGACATGAAAGCACAAAGGAGCAAAACCAGCCATCTAGCTACTACATGGATCCGTAGTCCAAGGATGAACTACTCACGCATCACATCGGAGGCTTGCATGGTGATGAAGAAGGCCTCCAGGGTGAATTCCCCTCTCCGGCAGGGTGCCGGGAAGAGCTTCAGATCCCTCCCGATCTAGGGATGGAGATGACGGCGGCTACAGACTCTTTCGTGGATTTTTTGATCGGGCACTTTGGGTTTTTGTCCCGAGGGCAATATATAGGCGGAAGGAGAGGCCGAAGGGGTGCCAGGAGCCACCACACCACCCCCTAGCGTGGGCCCAGCCTGGCCGCGCGGCTAGGTGGTGTGGCCAGCCCCTGGCCCTTCTCCGTCTCGTATTCTGGCACTTGATGTCTTCCGGAAAAATAGGCACGTTGGCTTTTCTCCCGTCTAATTCCGAGAATATTCATTTTCTGACTTTCCTAGAACCAAAAACAGCAGAAAACAAGCAGCTGGCACTGTGGCTCTTGGTAATAGGTTAGTCCAAGAAATCATATGAAAAGTAATCCAAAGTTGGAACAAAACACAAGAAAGTGGATAAAACTAAGCATGGAACATCAAAAATTATAGATACATTTGCAATGTATCAGCGAGCGCGTGGCTCAGGGAGGTCAGGCGTGATGTTTTGGAGGGGGGCCTCGCCCTCCTCCCTGATGATGCAGGGGAAGGTCGGCGAAAGAAAAAGGACAAGGGTCAACCGAATAAAAAGACAGAACAAGAAAGAAAACCGGCTGGCGAGACTTACCCGGGGCGCGCGTTTGTCGCGGCAGTAGGGAGCCAGCTCGAACTTCCAATGCTCCAGCAACCGCTCCTTCGTGATCGTCCACACCCACTCCTTCAAGTTGTGGTTGCAGGGATCGCTGCAGGACAGACGGGTCGGGTCCAGCCGGCCGGTGTAGTAGCACATCTCGTGTGCGCGCTACTGCAGCGGCATCATCAGCCGGGACATCCAGCTGAGCATGATGTCCAGGCCGGTCAAGCTAGCGGTGACAAGGGAGCGCATCCGCTGCAGCATGGCATCCGACTCCGCCTTCTCCCCATGGATCTTCAAGTCCCAATGTTGCCAGCTAGATTCCACGTCCTGGAAAGCCGACAGATTGATCCAGTCCACGTCGCCGAGGGTGCGGACATAGAAGTACGACTGCTGCCACAGTCACACTGTGTCCTGCAGCCGGAACTTGGGGTAGCCGGTCTGCGTGCGGGAGTAAATGGAGGCGCCGCCGCATGTCACCAGCGGCCCTTGGGTGAAATGGACCTGCGGCCGGATGTGGAAGGGCCGGTAGAAGAGCCCGAGATCCGGCTGGATCCCGATGTAGCTCTCGCAGAAGGCCACGAAGTGCGTCAGCGTCCCGATGGCGTTGGCGCCGAGGTGGTGGAGGTGGAGGTCAAGGAAGGCGAGGAACGTGAGGAAGAAGGGCTACACCGGCAGCGCGAAACCGCGGGCGAGGTACGACAAGAAGATCACTCGCTCCCTCTCCGCCGGATGTGGCGATTCCTCCCCCTCTAGCACCAGCCGCACCACCACCTCCGTCTCCGGCGGCAGTACGCGGGGGGCGTGGTATTTCTCGATATGCTCCTCCATCACGGAGGAGCCGCACCATACTCCACGCTCGGCAGCCATCTCCGGCTCGTTGGGCGTTGATACGTCCAAAACGTATCTACTTTTCGGAACACTTTTGCTATTGTTTTTTCCTCTAAACTTGTGTGATTTGGATACAACTAACATGGACCGATGCTGTCAGAAGACGAGACGGAGCCAGAAGATGTTGTCAGAAGACGAGACGGAGCAGAATTACCTTGGTGTCTAGTTTTTGTACAGAAAATCAACTATCAGGAAAAATCCCGGAAAATATTCCAAAATTCCTATTTGACCAGAAGACTCACGGAGCCAGAAGACAAGATGGAGAAGAGCCACGAGGGGCCCACACCACCTGGCCGCGCGGGCCAGGCCAGGCCACGCCTGGGGGTGGTGTGGCCGCCTCGGTCACCCCCTCGGCCTCCCTCTTCGCCTATCAGTTTCCTCTTGACCTAAAAAACAAGGGGGGTTGGACGATTTTCTAGAAAGAGTTCCATTGCGCCGTCACCACCAGATTCCACGATTCGGAACCAAAAACTCCGTTATGGTACCCTGCTAGGACGGGGAATTGGAGGAGATCATCGCCATCATCATCACCATCGCTTCTCCATTGACCATCCATATTTCCCCCATCTATGAGTGAGTAATCCCCCACTCTAGGCTATGGGGATGGTAGGGATTAGATGAGATCGTTCATGTAATGGCATCAGATTGTTAGGGCATGGTGCCTAGTATCTATTATTAGTGCTTTTTGACTTTGTTGCAACTTGTTATGCTTAATGCTTGTCACTAGGGCCTGAGTGCCATGATTTCAGATCTAAACATGTTATTGATTCATTATGATAGTATTGTTTATGGTCTTACCTGTAAGTTGTATACACATATTGTTGTCCGGAACCAAAGGCCCCGAAGTGACAGCAATCAGGATAACCGGAGGGGATGGCTTTGATGTGAGGATCACATGTGTTCACGGAGTGTTAATGCTTTGCTCTGGTGCTCTATTAAAAGGAGCACCTTAATTGCCAGTAGTTCCCTTGAGGCCCCGCTACAAATAGGCTGGCAGGACAAAAGATGTTGTGCAAGTTCTCATTGCGAGCACGTATGACTATATATGGAACACATGCTTATGATTATTTAGTACTTGGATGCTTTATCTTATTTATCTGCAAATGCCCTATGTCTTGATTGCCATATGAATTGTCTTGTCCATGCAATGCCCGTCCATCCATCCCTATGCCTACCGCGCTTTAATCCTAATGTTTATTGCAATTGTGACTATTGTCTTTATTTTTACTACTGCTATTACTTTACTATTGCTACTACAAAACTGTTGCTACTGATAAACTGCTATGAGCAAGATTGTTTCCAGGTGCAGCTGAATTGACAACTCAGTTACTAAGGCTTATAAATATTCTTTGGCTCTCCTTGTGTCGAATCAATAAATTGGGTTTCACTTCCCTCGAAAATACTACGATACACCCCTTATACTTGTGGGTCATCAAGACTATTTTCTAGCGCCGTTGCTGGGGAGTATAGCTCTATTTATCAAGTTCACTTGGAATCACTATTGCTCGCTGCCATTCATCCATCATGGGTAAGTATCGTGATGGGAAGGTCCCTATTTTACCATCCACTACAAGAAGAGGTATGGTTCTGAACACCTCTGTTGCTCTTGATTCACCATCTGTTATGAGTAAGTTCTTTACACCACCACACACACATGCTACGCATACTGCTACTACTACTAAATCTGAAACTTCTGATACTTATGATGCTGCTTCTACTGTGCTTGATAAGAGTGGTTCATTAGGTCCTTTCCTAGATGCTACGATTGCTAGAACTATAGCTGGAAATACTGAAACTCCTAATGAAGACACTACTACACATGTCAGTTCACCTGAGTCTAGAGAGAGCTATGATATTAAAGACGGTTATATAGACATGACCGATGAATTTATTAAAGAATGTCAAAACACCCATGATAGGAGTGCTATTAAGAGTCTCCTTAAGAGGCGTACTATAAAACCCAAATTGTCTCCTAATGCTAAGTTTGTTGCATCTCCCATAAAATTTAAAGATAAGGATTATGATTTATCTCTTGATTTATCTTACATAACCATTGTTGAGAAAGAACCTTTTTGTGGGACTAAGAATGAAAGTGCGGTAGCACATATGACTGAGCTTTCTACCATGAGTGGTCTGTTTTCTGATGATATTAAGATGCGCACCTACTTTGTTGCTAAAATTTTCCCTTTTTCGTTGAAAGGAGAAGCTAAAACTTGGTTTAATAATTTACCTGCTAGATCTATTGATAGCCATGATTGCTTGATTAGTACCTTCCTTCAGAAATATTTCCCTCCTAGTGCTAGACATGCTATTTTGTATGAACTTTTTGATTTTGAACAGGGAGAAAAAGAGATATTGCCTGAATCATGGGCAAGGTTTTGTGCTTTGATTCATGCACAGGCTGGATGTCCATTACCTAAGAATGAGCTTATTGATATATATTATAATGGACTAACTGAAGAATCTAGGACATACCTGGATAGTTGTGCTGATTGTGTTTTCAGGAATAGGACTCCCAAAGAAACTGAGGAATTAATGGCTAAAATAAGCAAGAATTATGAAGATTGGACTCCTCCTGAACCAGCTATACCTGAGACAACTATACCTGAACCAACTATTCATGCGCCTATACCAACATCAAAGAAGAGGGGAGTTATTGAACTAAATGATGAAGTGATGAAGGAAGATAAGAAATGTCTTAAGGAGAAGGGAATTAGAGCTGCAAACGTCAAGAATTTACCTCCAATAGAAGAACTATGTAAGCCAGTATCCCACTCATCCACTTTTGAGGTACATTCTCTCCAACATTTTGATAAAGGTGATATTCCTTACTCTAAACCTCCTGATCAATGCTTAGAAGAATTTGATATTTTTATTGTTAAGCAAGATAATTTTAATAAAAGGGTGCAAAATCATCTAATGGAAAACTCTAAACCTATTATTGAGTTAAAAGATATTGTGGAAAGAACCTCTAATGATGTTAAAATGCTTGTCAAACATTTTCAAATGGTTTAAACTCAAATTGATCAGCTTATTAAGGTACAAAAGGACTTGCTAGTTAATGCTGCTAAAGAAAAACATGCTTATGAAATTAGAACTAGAAGTGGTGCTGCTACCCAGGATCCTCTATATCTTGAGGGGCATCCTAAAAGAATTGAGCAGGATTCTCAACAAACTGAAAATAGTGGTACTACTCCTAAGAAAAGGAAAAAGAAACATAAAACTATTGTAGAACCTTCTGAACCTGCTAAAGATCCTAATAGCATGTCCGTCTCTGATGCTGAAACTGAAAGTGGTAATGAGGAGAATGATGGTCCTGATAAAGAAAAAGTTGAAGAAGAACCGGAAAGACACACTAAGAATACTAAATACACTAAAGAATATTTTGTTGCTAAGAAACATGGTAGTGAAAGAGAGCCTTGGGTCCAAAAACCTATGCCTTTCCTGATAAGAAACACAAGTCAAAGGAAGACAAACACTATAATAAGTTTTGTGAGTGGATGAAACCTTTATTCTTGCAAATCTCTTTGACTGATGCTATTAAATTGCCTCCTTATTCAAAGTATATGAAGGATATTGTCTCGAATAAAAGGAAGATCCCTAATGAAGAAATTTCTACTTTGCTTGCTAATTATTCCTTTAATGGTAAGGTTCTAAAGAAACTTGGAGACCCAGGGATTCCAACTATTCCATGCTCTATTAAAAATAGTTATGTTAGAACTGCTTTGTGTGATTTGGGAGTAGGAGTTAGTGTTACGTCTTTTTCTCTCTACAAGAGACTTCAATTGGAAAAACTAATACCAACTGATATGTCTTTGTAAATGGCTGATAAATGTACTACCATTCATGTTGGTATATGTGAGGATGTACCTGTTCAAGTGGCTCATAATTGCTTGATATTAACTGATTTTGTTGTGCTTGATATGCCTGGAGATGATAATATGTCTATTATTCTTGGAGACCTTTTCTTAATACTGCAGGAGCTGTTATTAATTGTAATCAAGGAAAGGTGAATTTTAATGTTAATGACAAGGAACATACTGTCTATTTCCCCAAGAAGATTGATAGGACTTATAGTTTAAATTCAATTGAACATGTTGAGAGCATTCAAGTTGTAGAAATATATTGTCCCATACCACGAGAAAAATATGAAACTATTATGATTGGGACCATTGCTATCAAGGTTGAGGTAACATAATCATTAGTGGAATACAAATTTTTATTTCATATAAAATTGTTTTGCTAACAAGACTTGATTAACCTTGTTAACAAAGGGATTTTCATGAACAAAACAATGTTATCACCATGATTATCTCCGCTTACTTTTATTTTATCCATTTTAGTTTTTGCTTTCGCTTAGTTTACTTTTATTTTGCTAGTTGCTTGCATATTAGAGTGTCTTAGAACTTCTGAAGTTTTAGTTTTGTTTTGTCATTGCATCATTCCAAATACATCTTTCTGTCAGAAAATCATTCATCTATACCTAAAAATTGCTCAAAAATAAAGTGTCTCGAAAAATTCCATAAAATTCATATTAAATTTTTACGTGAAAAAAGGGGCAGAGAAGTGCCTGGAGAGTACCAGGGGGCCACCAGGCAGGCACACCACCTGGTGGTGAGGCCAGCCTAGGGGCGCGCCTAGCAACGGTGTGGGCCACCCCTGGCCGTCCACTCACTCTCTCACTTCCCCTGCCTTCTCTCTCCTAAGAAAACACCAGCTCATTGCTCGAAATCGCGTTCTTGTTGTTCTTCTCCATGATTTTTTCGATCTCCTTGCTCACCCATCTTTGCTACTGAAATTTGGATAATTTGTTCTCCGGTATGTGACTCCTCCGCTTGTCCAAGTAGATTTGTGTTTAGTGGTTTATATTTTGAGTATTTTGCTACTATAGGTGACAGGTTATGAGAGCTTGTAAGCTTGTTCAATGCTTAGAGATATTGTTTTGATGCATGTTTAGGCCTCTTACAAGTCCCTATGAGTAGTTCCCTTCATTATGTATTCACTTTGCAATCACTTGTATAATGGATGTTTAAATTTCAGAATATCAAAGATGAACAACCACACATTTGGAGAAATATTTCAGAGGGACACACCTAGAAGGTCAAGGCCCACAAGATCAGCCTCTTAGTTTAGGCCTTCATACAATGAAGATCTTATTGCACCACGCTTTGGCAATGAAGGAGATGAGGGAGATGCTCACCCATCTACCTTCCTTTGTTTTACCTTTTTGCAAGCTGCAGGAATCCTCGATGATTTCTTACTACTGGTTCAGAGGGTCGGTTTGACCACTTACATGCAGGATGAGAGTGAGCAATATTCCATGCTCACCAAAACTTTTGTTGAGAGTTTCGATTTCACTAACACCCTTTATAAGTCAACTGTTTCGTTCAGAATTTATAATCGGCCTATTACCATGTCATTGGAAATATTTTGCAGCATTATAGGTATAGGCATGACGGGGACAGTAAAGAAGATCCAAGGTCGACCCGCTGATTTGCTTGAGCTCTATCGAAGTGTTACAAATGATGATGACCGCGTAGCTCAGCGCGGGAAGATAAGGAATATTCAACTCCCAGCTCTTAGATATTTTGCTTATTATATTGCCACTAGCATTCTTGGCAGGGAGAACACTAATAACATCTCTAATTACCATTTAGCCTTCCTCGCTGCTGCACTTAATAATGATACCAAGTACAATCTTGGCTCTCTCGTTGCTCGCCACCTAGCTGCTAGGGGACCTATTTATGGGGGCATTATTGCCTCACGTATGATTGTTGCATTAGAACTTTCTGTGGATCCTAATGACACTATGTTGGCACCACAAAGGCTTGATCTTGCTGCTATGAAAACACATCACTTTGTCACTACTGACTCTGATACGGACAGTTTAGTATATAGGATGTTGTTTACTGACGGAGACGAGAGGAAAATTCCTTTGCCACAATCCACTTTGTTCAGTATTCATAGGAGGCCATGGTCGCATTCTAAGGAGGAGGTGGATGAGTAGCTCTGCTTGCTTGGTTTCCACAGGCAGCACCAGGAAGATGTGCCTTCTTACGGCTACTCTGAGCACTACGGTGGGGCATCCTCGAGCTCGTATCAGGACGAGGGTACCTCCTCGCCGTACTACGGACGCGCTCCATCTTGGCCAGCTTGGGATTGATACCCACTTAGGCCAAAATCCTAAGCTTGGGGGGAGGTACACCGACATCACACTCATCTATATATCATGTTTAGTCGGTACTTTATATATCCATGCTTCGTTCTCTTTTTAGTTTTCGTTCTTTCTTTACTTTTGCTTTCTAAAACACAAAAAGACCAAAAATATTTTATTTGTTTCGCTTTGTTTGCTTCTTTTTCTTTTTCCTTGGTTTCCTTCTTCCTTTTGGCTTTGTCTTAATTATTCGAAAAACCCAAAAAGATTTTGCTTTGCTTGTTCTTCCTTTTGGTTCTTGCTTTTAAAAATCGAAAACACCAAAAATATTTGTTCTTCTTCTTTGGTTTTGTGAAGTTTGTTGTAGGGTTCGGCAGTCCTCAGTGGAATTTGGTTTCATGTTATTATTCAAGCCACACAAGTGAAGGGCACTAATGAGGATTAATGACAACTTGAGGTGTGTAAGAGGCTGGTAACGAACTCTATTTGTTTTCACTTTTGTACATATACTCATCATTTTGGGCATGCTTAGTCTGCTCATGTAGGGTGTGTGTTATTTATGGATGCTTAGTAGTTCTTGCTTTCTTATGCTTAGCTCCAGCTTGCTAATAGTTTGTAGCATGTCGTACGAATGTTTGCTTGCATTGCTCTATTCATAACTTGGTATGACACTGCGGTATCCTCCTCTGAATGTTTCACTTGAATTGACTTGGCACATGCTTACGCATGCATATGACTGAAACAATAATCAGTTAAGCCTCGATGAATTATTTTGCCTCAGGGATCTTGAATCACTTTCATGCCATGATTACTCATGTTTTCTTGCAAGCATGATTATGACAGTTATTGATCTCTCGTTTGTTGCTCCCTTACTATTGCTAGCCTTCACTTGCAGTGAGTATGAGTTCTACTCATGTTTCCAACTCCCCAAACCCAATATTGCCAAAAGTGTCCACCATACCTACCTATTAGCATCATTCGCTAGTCCGTGCATATTAAGTATGCCTTGTTTTCTTCCGAATAAAATGTTTGTTTGTTATGAGGAAGTTAGTTAGTAAAGCTCTCACGAACTTGATGGAACACTTCACTTTCTTGCACTTAATAAACTTGAACCATTGTGTCCATCTTTGTTGCGTATATGCTTGCGCTTTATAAGTTGAAGTTAGCAAAACCATGTATCATGGGGAACACTTTCAACATTGCACTGGTACTTTGTACCTCGTTGATATCATGATTCTTTTGTTTATGGATCCCGACGGTGTGAAATAAAAGGGGAACTTGTAAGATCATGGAGTTTGTATGTGCGTTACAGAAATGCCTGGGCCGCTAGCCTAAGCCATGCCTAATCATGGTGGAAACATGCAGCATAACCATAATGAGCATTCTATGAAGCATCCTAAATAAAAACCTATGCAAATAGAAAATAAAAAGATCGCAGAGATGCTCATTGTCTGCTTGCCTTGTCATTTTGATTATGGGATAGCTCCTGTATCATGTGCAAGGGGTACCCTGATACGTCCATTTTGCATCACTATTCTATGTCATAGTTCACTTTTGTTCATTGATATATTTCGTATTGAGAGGTGATACTTATATTATTTCATCTGTTTTTTCATGGTTGATGACTTTCGGAGCATGGACCACTGCAGTCAGGATTCTAATGGAAAAGGTGCTGTTTGGAGGCAAAATTCGCGAAGATCAGAAAATCCGCGAAAATATACGGAAAATCCTATTTTTCCAGAAGACGAAGGAAGCCAGAAGGGGAGATGGAGATGGGCCACAAGGGGGCCACACCACCCCCTAGCACGGGCAGCCCTAGGCCGCGTCAGCGGGTGGTGTGGCCACCCTGGCCCACTCCAGGCTCTCCCCTCTGGCGTATATCATCCTCCCGAAACCCTAAGACTCGGGGAGCGACCACAGAAAGATTATGCCGCCTCTGCGGGGCGGAAAACACCGAGAGAGAAAGATCTCTCCGGCAGACAGATTTCTGCCGAGGGAATTCCTTCCCGGAGAGGGGAGATCGTCGCCATCAACAAAACCATCAAGCTGGACTTCATCGGGATCATCATCATCATCACCACCATCATCACCATCAGCACCCTTATCACCATCTCCATATTGCTGTAACGATTGGGTTGAATCTTGCATAGTTCATAGGGGAAGCTTTCCCGGTGTTGATTACTCTTTGTAGTTGATGCTATTGAGTGAACCGTTGAATTATTGTTTATGTTCAGATTGTTATACATCATTATTCCATCTCTGATCATGATCCATATGATGTCTTGTGAGTAGTTCGTTTTGTTCTTGAGGACATGGGAGAAGTCCTGATGTTAGTAGTGGAATTGTGCTGAGAAAGATTCAATAGTTTGATATTTAAGTTGTGGTGTACTTCTTCTAGTGGTGTCATGTGAACGTCGACTACATGACACTTCACCTATATGGGCCTAGGGGAATGCATTGTGTATTTGGCTACTAATCGTAGGGGTTGCCGGAGTGACAGAAACCTGAACCGCCGTTAGGAAACCATTGCACAAGGGACGTAAGGGTCTTAGAGTTTAAAGATGTGGTTAGGTTTCTACCTTAATTACTTTATTGTACTTACGGATGTTTGCAAGGGGTATAATCACAAGTATGTATTAGTCCTAGGAAGGTCGGTACATTAGCACAGGTTCACCCACACAACACTTAGCAAGATAAAGAAGATTAATCAACTATATGAAGCGAAAGCACTTGACAGTCTTCCCATGTGTACAATCGGCTTGTCCTTTGCTGCATAAAGGATTGGGCCACTTGCTGCATTTATTCCTACTGTCTTTTATTTACTCGTACTTTGTTTACTTGCTTTATCAAAAAACCCTAAATATCCGTTTGCTAAGTATTTGCAGAGAATTCCTGATCCATACCACTAGCCATCACCTTCTGCTCCTCGTTGGGTTCGACACTCTTACTTATCGAAAATACTGCGATACAGCCCCTATACTTGTGGGTCATCGAGACTATTTTCTGGCGTCGTTGCCAGGGAGTGAAGCACTATTGGAGAGTGGAACTGGTAAAGGAAACTTCTACTGTGAGTATTGTTTACTTTTGTTAGTTGCTTTATTTTCGTTATGGATAATTCGCTGAGTTTCTTATTTGGCAATGGTACTACCACTGCTAAGGTAGTAGATAAGCCACCACCTGCTGAGAATGATGTTTTTAAAATACCTACAAGAATTATTGATCGTGTTATGGATAACTAGTATGTTGGGGATGGAACTGTCCATCCCGGTGATCATTTACTCTTTATACACGAATTATGCGGGTTGTTCAAGTGTGCAGGTATAACTACAGATCAAGTTAAGAAGAAGTTATTCTCATTATCACTAAAAGGAAGAGCTGAGGAATGGTATAAACTACTGAAGAATGGTCAAGCTCTGGAATGGGAGGAAATAGTACCTCTCTTTTATTCAAAGTTTTATCCTCCTAGTGAGATTCATAAAGATCGGAATCAGATATACAACTTTTGGCCTCTTGATGGAGAGAGTACAGCTCAAGCTTGGGGGAGATTGAAGTTACTAATGCTCAAATGTCCCATTCATGAGCTCCCCAACAATATTATTACCAACAACTTTTATGCAAGACTCCCTCTACATGACAAGGATTTATTGGACGCTTCTTGTGCTGGATCATTCACTCGTATGGAAGAAGAAGCTAAATGGGATCTTCTGGACCGTATTCAAGACAATGCTAAAGCTTGGGAGAATGATAAAGGAAGAAAGTCAGGTATAAATTATGATTATGAATGCATTGCATCTTTTATGGGAACTGATGACTTTCAAAATATTAAAAATGCTTATGGTCTAGACTATCAAGCTATTGCTTCTTATTTTAAGGCTTTTGTTTCCTACATTGAAGTGCCTAAAAAGAAGTGGAATAAGTATCATGAACCTTATAAAGATGTTGCTAAGAGTGTTCCTGCAAGAAATACTGAAGTTTATACTGCTAATCATGTCTTACCTGAACCTTATATTGAGAAAATTCCTTTCCCAGTTAAGACAAAGGAACATTCTATGATAGCTAGTATGGTTAATGAAAGTACGAATGAAGCTATTGAACCTGATAAACAAATGGTTGATGAACCTATAATAGCAAATGTGAAAGAATTTATCACTAAGTATGAAGAAGAGGGACACACTATCCTTTGTAAGGATACCTCTAATTTTGTTTCACAAAGTAGTGTTATGAGAGCTAGTATTCCTGTGTTTTCTGTTAGAATAAGTGATCATTGTTACGATGGTCCTTGTGATAGTTATATTGTTAAGTTTATGCATGATACTGAAAGTTACTATGAGAGAGGGAAAAGTGTTCTTATGTATATCAATAATATCAAGTTTCCCCGTTTTATGCTGAAAGTTTTTATGTTGCACTTCTTTTGCCTTCTTATGCAAGTAGCCTCTAGTTTCAACAACTTGTTTGTTTACAAAATTCCCTTGCATAGGAAGTGGGTTAGACTTAAATGTGTGAATTTTTGCTTCTTAATGCTCTCTTTCACTTCAATTCATATTCCTGAGTGAGCATCTTCAAAATTATCATGCCCATCTTAATGGTTATAAAGAAAGAGCTTTTTGGGAGACAACCCAATTTATTTTTGCTTTCAGTTTCTTTTTGTTTCTTTGAGTCTTGGAAGTTATTACTTTGGTAATAACTGCTCCTTATCCGTTTTGTTTGGTTTTTGTGTCAAGATCAACCTCTAATGAGAGAGAAGTAATATTTGGGGAAGTTGTTGTCCCGAAACAGATTTTTGTGCTTCATCGTAAACATTCGTGAGAGATCTCTGTATGTCGGATTGAGCTGTAATTTTTTGTGCTTCTGCCCCAGGTTGTTATTTAACTTTCGTTAGTTTTGCACTTTTTGATTTGAGCAACATAAGATTTTTGAAAAAAATCGATCTTTACCTGCTGGTTTGTTTTGACAGATTTTGCCACTCTTGCATTTGCTTCTTTATTCGATTTCCTTTTTGAATTCTTTTTGGGTCTTCGAAAGGAGTTGCTACAGTAGCTTATGTTTTGATGGTTTTCAGTTGAAGTTGGACTCAAAAGGTTTTATCATCTCACTTATACTAATGTTGCTAATGAAAACTGTGTGAAGTTTTGTGTGAAAGAAATTTCCAGAAAGTGGAGAGAATGGTGTAATAAGAATGAGAAAGGTTTTATGACTCAAGTAATAAGTGTATGAAGATGAAGATATTGATGTTATTCAAGTGGTGACTCCAGAAGAATCTACTAGATACCAAATTCAGAGACCTACAGAGTCCGCTTCCAAATAGGTAACAGTTCTGGTAAGAAAAGTTTCGCGAAAATACAATCCAACTATATTTTTGCAGTTTTTAGTCAATAAGGGAAGCTACGAAGTGAAAAAGGGACGGAAACAGAGCCAGGGTGGCTCACACCACCCTGTGGCGCAGGCCCACCACTGGTCGCGCCACCAGGTGGTGAGTCCACCCCGGACTCCGCCTCCGACTCGTTTTCACCCAGTACCTTCCTCTTGTTATGGAACTTCGTAATATATAACCCCCCGGATCTTCCGAGGTTCGTATATCGTGTTTTCGTCGTGTTTTTGTTTTGATCTGTTTCTGCCAGGTACAATCCCAGATTTGGAGCCACAATGTCTTCCACTGGATCAGCCGAGGGAGATTCCTTAGAAGATATCATCAACCCATACATGAGAGAGTTGAAGATTCGTCCCAAGGAGTTGTTGCTCGAAGGTGGGGAGGTCCGGATTAAAGAGGTTCAAGGCACTAAAGGTGAAGGAAGTCTGGAGGACAGGATGGAAGCATTGGAGCAAGAAGTCTTTAGGTACAAGAAGATGGCGGAGCGCGAAGTGGATATCATCCATAAGATTTGTTCCGAACTCATCACCGAGCACCAAAAGGAGACTGCTTAACTCAAAGACAAAGTCCTCTCACTCTGCCAAACAACCAACGAACATGCAAGCACAGTTCTATGACGTTCAAAATCAAAACTGTGAGTATGAGGCTAGATTTAAACGCATAAGTGCTGCTGCAAGTTTCAGGATGTTGGAAACCACGATGTCCTTTGTTGATGGGAAGCCCTTACCCTGGAAGACGGACGAAGATGAGAGGATACCACCACCACCGAAGGAGTAATTCGTCATTAGGTTTGGCATCCCCTTGGTTTGTTCCAAGCTTGGGGGAGTGTCGCGGTATCACATCACTATCTTCTATCTTTTTACCTTTTTAGTAGAGTCATATCATGAATAGAGGAGTTATTATGTAGTATGGTTTTCATTATGGAAGTGTCCCCTCTCTCGTTAGATATGTATCCCTTGGTGTGAGTTGCCGTTATGGAATATTAATGAGAAGTTCTATCATTCACTCTTTTGCATAGCTTATATTAGTTTTCAATTCGTGGTTATATGATTGATCTTGTTGTTAGTATTGGTATCACTTTGGGATCATTGAGTTAATTTAGTTGGTTTTGGAAAACCTGGCTCGGTCAGTAGCACACTATTTTTGAGAGTTGAATGAAAAGATAAAAGTACTCTAAAGAAAAATAATTTCATCATCTTTCCTTCTTGATTTGCTCATAAGTCTAGTATTCTCTAGTTAAGATCTTTTGTGCTTCCAAGGAAGATTGCATGTTTGTATTTATCACTTGTATGTTTGTTTGTTTCCTTCAACTCTTGTACTTGCTACCCAGCCTTGCTAGCCAAAAACCTGTACTGAGAGGGTATTCTTCTCGTGCATCCACTCCTTTAAACCAAAACCTTTGCCACTTGTGTCCACCATACCTACCTATTAGCATTATTGCTATTCCAAGTAAATTCTTGTTTTATCTACCTCCCAAATTAAACTTGTTATGTGAAAATTAGTGATTTAAGCTCTCACGAACTTGATGGCACACTTTACTTTCTTGCACTTAATAAACTTGCACCATTGTGCTCACATATGTTGCGTATATGCTTGCGCTTTGTAAGTTGTGAATTAGCAGAACCATGTTGTCATGGGGAACGCTTTCAACATTGCACTGGTACTTTGTACCAAGTTGATATCATGTTCTTTTGTCTATGGATGTCGTCGGTGTGAAATGAAAGGGGAGCTTGTAAGTCCATGGAGTTATGCATATGTGTTAGAGAAACGCCTGGGCCGCTGGTCTAATCCATGCTGACATGGTGGAAACGTGCAGCGTAACCATAATGAGTATCTATGAAGCATTCTTCTTATAAAAAAAGAGATAGAGATTGAGAAAAAAAGAAAAGAAAAGAAAAATGAGATATTATGAAAAGAGGAAAGAGAGAAAAAAGCACCATATCCCCATGGTAAATAAGAAGATTGCTGAGATGCATGTTGTCTGCTTGCCTTGTCATTTTGATATGGGGATTCTTCCGTATCATCGGGCAAGGGGTACCCTATTGGCGGTTCTCTATGATACACATATGCTTACGATGACAAGACCTTACCGGTGACTAAACTTGAGTAGCATGAGGAGCGGCCCTCGTATTCAAGGGACATGAGATTCTCAACTTACAACTTGTCAATGCATATCCTCATATTTGATCACTTTAACCTTAATCACCTAAAGATGCCTATGATAGGGGCAATGAGAGCTGAAAGCTAGTAAGTATCATAATTTTTGGGAGCTCTTTATGAGACTTGCAATCCCTGCTTCCCTCTTTGAAGGGCCTTTCTTTTACTTTGTAGTTGAGTCAGTAAACCTACTCCCTTCTATCTCAGCAAGTATTTTGAGTTGTTGTGTTTCATTCATTCATATGATGATTTATTCAATTTTGTCTTATGTTTCTTGTTTTGCACATTGCTCTTATCTTGATGTTTACTACTTTGAAAGCTATCATTGAAAACCAGCTATTTGTGAACTCCAGCAAATTATCAACCATTCGTCGACCAAGGGCTAAGTTTGCCATTACCAATTATGATTCACTTTATGTATCTTTATTGTTTTTCCTTTACTCATTACAAGTTGAGTTATATAAATAGTGAGTTGTCTTCTATTATGATCTATGTATTTGATGAATGTGATGCTTCTTGTCCGTATTCTTTTATCGACTCTTCACTCCATAAACCTGAGGCCATGTTTATTGAGCTCAGTTTCGCTTGGGGACAAGCGAAGTCTAAGCTTGGGGGAGTTTATACGTCCATTTTGCATCACTATTCTATGTCATAATTCACTGTTATTCATTGATATATTTCGTATTGAGAGGTGATACTTATGTTATTTCATCTGTTTTTGCATGGTTGATGACTTTTGGAGCATGGACCGCTGCAGTCAGGATTCTGATGGAAAAGGTGTTGTTTGGAAGCAAAATTCGTGAAGATTAGAAAATCCGGGAAAATATACGGAAAATCCTATTTTTCCAGAAGACGAAGGAAGCCACAAGGGGAGCTGGAGATGGGCCACAGGGGGCCCACACCACCCCCTGGCGTGGGCAGCCCTAGGCCGCGCCAACAGGTGGTGTGGCCACCCTGGCCCACTCCAGGCTCTCCCCTCTGGCGTATATCATCCTCCCGAAACCCTAAGACTCGGGGAGTGACCACAGAAAGATTATGCCGCCTCTGCGGGGCGGAAAACACCGAGAGAGAAAGATCTCTCTAGTAGTAGATTTCTGCCGGGGGAATTCCTTCCCGGAGAGGGGAGATCGTCGCCATCAACACCATCATCAAGCTGGACTTCATCGGGATCATCATCATCACCACCACCATCATCACCATCATCACCCTCATCACCATCTCGATATTGCTGTAACGATTGGGTTGAATCTTGCATAGTTCATAGGGGAAACTTTCCCGGTGTTGATTACTCTTTGTAGTTGATGCTATTGAGTGAACCGTTGAATTATTGTTTATGTTCAGATTGTTATACATCATTATTCCATCTCTGATCATTATCCATATGATGTCTTGTGAGTAGTTTGTTTTGTTCTTGAGGACATGGGAGAATTCATGATGTTAGTAGTGAAATTGTGTTGAGAAAGATTCAATAGTTTGATATTTAAGTTGTGGTGTACTTCTTCTAGTGGTGTCATGTGAACGTCGACTACATGACACTTCACCTATATGGGCCTAGGGGAATGCATTGTGTATTTGGCTACTAATCGTAGGGGTTGCCAGAGTGACAGAAACCTGAACCCCCGTTAGGAAACCATTGCACAAGGGACATAAGGGTCTTAGAGTTTAAAGCTGTGGTTAGGTTTCTACCTTAATTACTTTCTTGTACTTACGGATGTTTGCAAGGGGTATAATCACAAGTATGTATTAGTCCTAGGAAGGTCGGTACATTAGCATAGGTTCACCCACACAACACTTAGCAAGATAAAGAAGATTAATCAACTATATGAAGCGAAAGCACTTGACAGTCTTCCCATGTGTCCTCGAGAACGTTTGGTCATCTTAAGTAATACAATCGGCTTGTCCTTTGCTGCATAAAGGATTGGGACACTTGCTGCATTTATTCCTACTGTCTTTTATTTACTCGTACTTTGTTTACTTGCTTTATCAAAAACCCCTAAAAATCCGTTTGCTAAGTATTTGCAGAGAATTCCTGATCCATACCACTAGCCAGCACCTTCTGCTCCTTGTTGGGTTCGACACTCTTACTTATCGAAAATACTGCGATACACCCCCTATACTTGTGGGTCATCATACCCCGTTGGCGGTTCTCTATGATACATATGTACTTACAATGATAAGAGCTTACTTGTGACTGAAGTTGAGTAGTATAAGGTTCGGTACTCGTAAGTAAGGGGCATGAGATTGCAACTTATAACTTGTCAAGCATATCCTCTTAGTTGTGTCACTTTAACCTTAACCATTTAAAGATGCTTATGATAGGGGCAATGAGAGCTCAAAGCTAATGAGTACCATACTTTCAGCATTTGGAAGCCTTTCAAACTTTTCAAAACCTTTTCATTTCCTTGTTGACTCTCCACACATTCTATGAGCACTTTCTTGAGAGCATGGTTGTCATTCTTAGTGTAATGTGCTTGTCTCAAAACTTGATTAATTGTGTTATGACCTTGATGCTTGTATCTTTGATATCTTTACTTCTAGTCTTCACTTGAACTTTAGAGGTGCCTTGGCATTTATATTTTTTTTACAATCAAAGGCAAGCGAGATACCACTCTATCATACATTTTTATGAGCATTGCAATGTTGCTTATGTTTATGTTTCATGCTACTTACTATTTTTGAGTTGGAATCTCTTCATAGCTTGCAATGACTATTAAGTAAACTTAGTTGCATACTCTTTATTGTGAATTGCCTAAGTAGTTGATCACATCCTGAGAATATATACATCTTATGAAGCAAATGTGTTCGTGAAAGTTTCTTTTATCACACTCAGTTTTCAACTGAATTGCTTGAGGACAAGCAATAAGCTAAGCTTGGGGGGAGTTGATACGTCCAAAACGTATCTACTTTCTCGAACACTTTTGCTATTGTTTTTCCTCTAAACTTGTGTGATTTGGATACAACTAACACGGACTGACGTTGTTTTCAGCAGAATTACCTTGGTGTCTAGTTTTTGTGCAGAAAATCAACTATCAGGAAAAATCCCAGAAAATATGCCAAAAATCCTATTTCACCAGAAGACTCACGGAGCCAGAAGACGAGACGGAGAAGGGCCACGAGAGGCCCACACCACCTGGCCGTGCGGCCAGGCCAGGTCGCGCCTGGGGGTGGTGTGGCCGCCTTGGTCACCCCCTCGGCCTCCCTCTTCGCCTATAAGTTGCCTCTTGACCTAAAAACCAAGGAGGGTTGGACGTTTTTCCAGAAAGAGTTTCGCTACGCTGCCACCACCAGATTCCACGATTCGAAACCAGAAACTCTGTTATGGCACCCTGCCGGGACGGGAAATTGGAGGAGATCATCGCCATCATCATCACCATTGCTTCTCCACCGACCATCCATGTTTCCCCCATCTATGAGTGAGTAATCCCCCGCTGTAGGCTATGGGGATGGTAGGGATTGGATGAGATTGTTCATGTAATGGCATCAGATTGTTAGAGCATGGTGCCTAGTATCTACTATTAGTGCTGTTTGACTTTGTTGCAACTTTTTATGCTTAATGCTTGTCACTAGGGCCCGAGTGCCATGATTTCAGATCTGAACATGTTATTGATTCATTATGATAGTATTGTTTATGGTCTTACCTGCAAGTTGTATACACATATTGTTGTCCGAAACCAAAGGCCCCAAAGTGACATCAATCGGGATAACCGGAGGGGATGGCTTTGATGTGAGGATCACATGTGTTCACGGAGTGTTAATGCTTTGCTCCGGTGCTCTATTAAAAGGAGCACCTTAATTGCCAGTAGTTCCCTTGAGGCCCCGCTACAAACGAGCTGGCAGGACAAAAGATGTTGTGCAATTTCTCATTGCGAGCACGTATGACTATATATGGAATACATGCCTATGATTATTTAGTACTTGGATGCTTTATCTTATTTATATGCAAATGCACTATGTCTTGATTGCAATATGAATTGTCTTGTCCATGCAACGCCCGTTCATCCATCCCTTTACCTACCGCGCTTTAATCCTAATGTTTATTGCAATTGTGACTATTGTCTTTATTTTTACTACTGCTATTACTTTACTATTGCTACTACAAAACTGTTGCTACTGATAAACTGCTATGAGCAAGATTGTTTCCAGGTGCAGCTGAATTGACAACTCAGTAACTAAGGCTTATAAATATTCTTTGGCTCTCCTTGTGTCGAATCAATAAATTGGATTTCACTTCCCTCGAAAATATTATGATACACCCCCTATACTTGTGGGTCATCGGGCGTCGCACCGATTGAGGAGTGGCGGTGGCCCGTGTCTTCGACGATGCGAAACGGGTGGCGCGGCGAACTATAGCGGCAACAGCAAGCGAGGTAGAGCGAGAAGTCAAGGGCGCAGGGGAAGACTAGGAAGGCAGCGAGCGGGAGGAAGAACTGCCCTCCCCTGGGCGACCTTTTAAAGGCCCAGAAGCGCAACCGTCTGTGGTTCCACGCGGCATCCATCGAGCCGCATCCCGCCCTCTCCACCGCACAGGATCCTTTGTGCAGGCATGGGATGCGCAAAAGATCTCGGAGTGAAAACCGAAGAGGTAGGCGGTAGTTTCCTGAGGCGACATGCGACGGGACGTTATACTGCCCGCCGTAGTGCAATGATGGCGCGTGCGCGCGTGGCCAGCGGTAGCACTGACGTCATGGGTAGCGCAACCGCCAGATGTAGCTGGCCAGAAATTTCAAAGTTGGAGAGGAGCGCGCGCATTTCACCTAAGGGCGAAATCTACACGCGCTCGGGGGCTAGTGTCAGGGGGATGACCTCCGGATACCCCAACTAGACAAGAACTACGGCAGTCGGTTCGCGTCCGGCTGGCTGAGCGTAGCCAGAGACAAGTAAGTCATGGCGGCTACTTCACAGTAGCCGGAACCACGAGGAGCAGCAAGGCACGTGACCGGCTACATCAACGTAGCCAGACCCAATCAGGAGGACAAAACGACGCGCTGCACAGTGCGCGGTACACCCTGGACGACAAGACCCGCAACTACATGGCCATACCGGACTTTGCTAGGTGACTCGGGAACAGTGGCCAGATGCTGACGACAGGCTCGCGCGGCGTTCACTGTACCCACGACGACCCTACCGCATGTACCCTGATGGGATGTAAGTGTACCGGATATTGTAGATGACCAGCCGGCTGGGACCCGCCTGTGGGGCCCGCTAGCCGGACTGGCCAGTGAGACTGTTGCCTCTCTACCTATATAAGGAGAGGCAAGGCTCTCGTAGCAAGGATTGGTCTCTGTGTATTTAAGGAGGTAGATAGAAGATACAGCTCTAGGAGCGATTGTAGCCCGTATACCACTCATTGTCAAATCGGCAGGAGTAGGAGCTTTACCTCACCACGAGGGCTCCGAACCTGGGTACTTCCTGTGTCTGCTACACTTGCTCGTATCCAATCCTGCCCGCGGACGCCGTCGAGAGCTTCCCTGCTTGTCCCCACACCTCTATCTAACCTGCTTAGATACTGTCGTTCCCAATACAACGACAAGTGCACTCGTCCTTTGGGGTCTTAGCATGACCAATTCCCATTTATCTACTATGACAAGTTATATTCTGATAAACTTTTCCGGACTTCAGTGGTGATGGAGGAGCGAGGACGGGCCACGTATTCGGCATGCATGCACACCCTACCCCTGTGAACACCTCCGAAAGACTGACTCTAAAGACTGATTCGGCGGATCTTAAGATTAACACAGTCATCACATGCGTCTCGCTATCGACAGGAACTTCGTCCCGCACTGAAGAATATTTTGTCTTTATGAGACACTAAAGTGTTAAACCTGAGGTTTGATCCCTGGTGAATTGAGGATACCACTGTACTCCTAACCATCCAACCAAAGTGCTAGTAGTCGTTGCTAGGTAGTTCATTGATCTATTTGTTATTTTTATTATTTTAGATCTCTTTATACCATTGTTAATGATTATTTATAAATCCTTGAAATTTAGGAAAAAGAAATGTTCAAAAGAACTTCCTCCGGTCTATATTAATGGTCTCAACTTTATCTAGATACGAATACATTTAGTCTAAATGCTAGCTTCGTTTCAAAATATAAGCCTTCTTAAATACCCAAAGTAGTTTTCTATAAAGTATTATATTTCGAAACTTAACTAGATACGAAGTACATAGTAGATACGGAGTACATAGGAATGTACTCTCTCCGTCCAGAAATAATTGACTTGAGTTTGTAGGTTTGAATGTATCTATACATAAAATTGCATTTAAATATGGGTAAATCTTAATAAGTTTAAGTCAGTTATTTCTAAACAGAGGGAGTAGATAAAATTGAGCCCATTAAGCACGTTTCCAGATCCATTTTCAAATGCGACCGACCACAACGGGATCTTGCTGGTCCTGCTCAAACTCAAGCCCACATGCCCCACTGTCCAGCCACACAGCGAACCGCACAAGTCAGACGTACCTATGACAATCCGGTCCCACCTACCGGCGGCATCTCCCGCAATCCCGAAACGTCCTTCTGGAACAGAGCCCAAGCGTCGTCCACTCCTGCGAACACGAAGCACACCCTTCGGGAAAGGGAAAGGGGAACGATGGCGATAGCGGAAGCTTCTAGAACCTCGGAGGCGCGCCGCGACGCCGTGTTCGGTCGCTGGGTCATTTTCTCGCCGGCGCGCTCGCGCCGCCCCACCGACCTCAAGTCCCACGGCCCCGCGAATCCTAGCCCCGGCGACGGCGCCCCCAAGCCGTCCTGCCCCTTCTGCCTTGGCCGCGAGTCCGAGTGCGCCCCGGAGATATTCCGCGTTCCGGCGCCCGAAGCTTCGTCGCCATGGCGGATCCGCGTGATCGAGAACCTGTTCCCGGCGCTGCGGCGCGACGCGGAACCGCCGGCGCCGGAGGAGGGGGAGAAGCCCGTGGGTGCGGGGGAGTGCGCCGTGTGGGGGTTCGGATTCCACGATGTGGTCATCGAGACACCGCACCACGAAGTGCGGCTCTGGGACCTGGACGCGGAGGGGGTCGGCGACGTCCTGCTCGCCTACGCGCGGCGCGTGCAGCAGTTAGCTGAGCACCCAGCGGTGAAGTATGTTCAGGTAGTTCTCTATTTTAACTTCAGCGCTTCAGGTAGTTCAAGTAGTTACTATCTCATTCGACAAATGGTGAAATTTCCTATAGCATAAATATTACTGTATTTCGATAGGTCTTGAAAGGAGTGGCAAACTGCCAATGTGACCTTCTTACTTTCTTAGAAGGTACTAGTTCTTAAGCTCCTAGTCTCTAGGAGTCGTTATTTGGAAGTTAGTAGAGTTAAATAATTCCTACACAGTGATATGGATACCAGAAAAAATACTACTCCCTCCGATTCATAATAAGTACCGCTGTGTTAGTACAACTTTGTACTAAATCAGCGTCACTTATTATGGATCGTAGGAAGTACTAGTATTGATAGTTTAGGGTGCAAATAAAATGATTTAGGAGTTGAGTGTGAAATTAAATCGATGCACTAGTTGACGAACCAAAAGTGGACTGTTTCCTAGATATTGTGGGCAACTGAGATATTTGTGCAGTCCTACCGTTTCTTGTTTGTATTTCAGACAATGTACCTAACTTTTGTGTGCCAATGGGTCTAATCACACACTAAATTGGCCAAACTGAATACATTGCAATTCCAGTGTCATCTGATATGCCGCATTTCACAAATGGTGAGTATATGGGCAAAGCAGATAATGTGTTGGGATTTCCTGGGTTTTCTTGTCTTCATGCTTGTATGAATGATGAATTTTGGCGACACACTCTGCAAATTAGCTGATAGCATGGTATCATAGTATGTATACTTACTTTTGAGTTTAGGCTGTAGATTGTGCTGTATTCAGGGACACTTTCCGTGGACTCGGTGTATATTTTAAAACCTTTTTTGTGTTATAGTAATGTACAAGTCGTGGTATTTCTAACCTGAAACAGAACCACACGTTTCCAAGCTCAATCTGTTCTATTTTGTTTTGTTTTGTGTATGCATTTGCTTATAAGATTAGACATGTTGATTGACAAATGTTAAAGCTGTTTAACACTGCAGTGATCACTATGGCGGTTTCTAGTGGCAGGGTTTAGTGCAGTTTTGTCACTTGGTGTTTTCCTCGGGCTCAGCTCTCTTCCATGACTTTCACACCACATATCTGTGCATTTAGGAACCTCTTGGCTGACATCAAAAAATGGTAATTTATTTGTAAGGGAAATGTCAATGCTTCACTGGCATGTTTTAACACGTCGGATCTCTTACATTTGGCTAAATACACATAGCCAGTCAATAAGGGAGCAAGCCTCTAATCTAAATGCATATTCTATATATGTTATACATCATGTGCCATTTGCTGTTTGTGTGTGTTTTATTAGATCTAACACTCATCTAAATGCA
Organism: Avena eriantha; assembly: GCA_910589775.1. Classification (NCBI taxonomy): domain Eukaryota; kingdom Viridiplantae; phylum Streptophyta; class Magnoliopsida; order Poales; family Poaceae; genus Avena; species Avena eriantha. The sequence goes on from OU342741.1 coordinate 343,359,189, forward strand.
TGTCATTGTGTATTAAAAGATGGGCACTGAGAAAGTGCAAAGTTTAACCAATGGTGGCCACAACCCCGGAAAACCAAAACATGAAACAAGGAAAAATCAAACTACTCTAATCTAACCTACAAAGGAAGACAAACTAGAATAGGACATGGGCAAGCGCAATAGAGGTGCCTTGTTGTTTGTGCATGTTTGCTATTACATTATCTGTTCAGAGACTCCAGGATGCATGAAATATTTGGTGCACATGGTTCATATCCTCTACTGAAGAGTATCACTTGAATCAAATACTTGCTTATTACTTTAGGTGGTCTTGATAATGCATTGATCTGTTTCAATAAGGTAGCCAAAACTCTTGGTAATTCTGCGCATATGCACCGAGAGCTTAAAAGTGCCCAGATTTTGTCTCATTCATATTTCACTGTCCATTTATTTGTCCTGTTATGGTACTGAAAAGTCCAAAAAGTAATAGCCCTTAATTTGTCTATAGCATTAGCTACTTGAGTTACTTTGTCTACTGCAGCTTGTATTGTGCGTTGGCAAATTCCTCTTATTATGCTGAAAGCTCTGTTGGTCTGAAATTGCTTAGGTGTTTAAGAACCACGGGGCGTCTGCTGGAGCCTCGATGGCACATTCACACAGCCAGATGATAGGAACTCCTTTTGTCCCTCCATCAGTTACCTCCCGGCTTAACTGCATGAAGGAGGTTTTTGAGAAATCGGGAAAGTGCAGCCTTTGTGAAATTCAGTCGAAGGATATTTTGGTCTGCGAGACACACAACTTTTCTGCAATTGTACCTTTTGCAGCATCTTATCCATTTGAGACATGGATCATTCCTCAGCAACATAGCTCCTATTTCCATGAAATAGATCAGGATAAGGTATCAACCTAAGCTACAAAACTGAACTTCATAGACTTCCCTGCCACCTGGCTGTGCTGAGTGCCCTTTCGTTTGTACTAAATGATTACTATGCTGTATACAGGTATCGGATCTTGGGTCTCTGTTGAGAAGTGTGCTGCAAAAGTTGTGTAAGCAGCTCAATGATCCGCCGTTCAACTATATGATCCACAGCGCACCGTTTGGACTATCCTCTTCGTGCCTGCCTTACACACACTGGTTCCTCCAGATAGTGCCGCAGTTGAGTGTAACCGGTGGATTTGAGATGGGAAGTGGGTGCTACATCAACCCAGTTTTCCCTGAAGACGCCGCGAAGATTCTGAGGGAAATCGACTGCTCAATATAGCTGGGTAGTCAAATCTACTACCTCCGTCTAGAAATAACTGACTTAGATTTGTCAAAATTTAAATGTATCTAGACACGTTTTAGTGTATAGATACATTCATATCTACACAAAAACCAAGTCAGTTATTTCTGAACGGAGGGAGTAATTTGGTTCTTTGTCATGCTGGATCAATGGATGTGTTGTTCCTCTATAGTGTTTGTTTTCTTCTAAAGATACTACGCACATCACTAATAATCTGAGTGGAGGGTTAAGATGATGTGTACTACTGAGAGAATATGATCAAGCTCGCAAGTTCTTTGTTACAGTGAATAGTAAATGAATCGACTGTCTTCTATTCCATCGACGATCAAAGTTTATATACAAGCCGAAAGGACGCGTAGAGGGGTCACGTCCGATCCTGGAGAGATGGGAGCGAGGAACCGACGTTGGCGGTTTTACAAGCGGAGGATTATCCTCTTATTACTAAATAAAATAAATCCTAACACTCCCCTTAATTCTTGCTTGTCCTTGCGACCGATCATCCTGGGAATAACCTCCTCCAAAAACTCTGTGAGAAAAATAGAGGAGAAATATGCCATGAAAAACTCCTTCCAAAAATCCTATGGGAAATTAAGAAGAAAATAACATATGTCATCCATTCTTGTACTGATATTGCCTCATTAAAAACCTTATGTGAGAAACTATTAGTAAAACTCACAAAGGAGAAGAGTGCAATACTGAAGATCCGATAATCTTTAACAGGTCTTAACCTGGGAGATTTCTCCCCCTGAACTTTGCATGTCACGAAGTCTCCTCATACCAATTCCATGTAAATATTTGTGAAACAACGAATTTGGTAATGACTTGGTAAACAAATCAGCGAGGTTATCACGTGACTTCGTTTGCAAAATATTTATTTCCCCACTCTTTTGTAGCTCATGAGAATAAAACAGCTTAGGAGCAATATGCTTTGTAATATTGCTCTTAATATAACCTGTCTGCATCTGTATAATACAAGCAGCATTATCCTCATAGATAATGGTGTGTGATTCTAGCGAACCAATCCCACTTGAACCTTGGACAAAGTTCATCATTCTGCGAAGCCATACACATTCCCGTGATGCTTCATACAAAGCAATTATTTCAGAATGATTCGTGGACGTAGCCACCAATGTTTGCTTTGTCGACTTTCAAGAGAAGGATGTACCTCCATGTAAGAAGACAAATCCAGTCTGTGATCTGGCATTATGGGGATCTGATAAGTATCCAGCATCATAATACCCCACCATGGTTCTCTCTTGATTTTTCTGATAAAACAAACCAAGATCTTTGGTGCCCTGAAGATATCTTAAAATATTCTTCACACCAGCCCAATGCCTTTTTGTCGGTGATGCGTTGTATCTAGCCAATATATTAACTGCAAACAATATATCAGGTCTCGTGCAGTTTGTTAGATATATTAGTGCACAAATTGCACTAAGGTATGGGAACTCTGGTCCTAATACCTCTTCATCGTCATCCTTAGGTCTAAAAGGGTCTTTGTCTCTATCAAGAGACCTAACAACCATAGGTGTTTTTGACGGGTATGCTTTATCCATATTGAATTTCTCCAATATCTTTTGGATATAAGCAGACTGATGAACCAATATTCTAGAAGGAATATGTTCAAGTTCTAAACCGAGACAAAATTTGGTTTTACCCAAATCTTTCATCTCAAATTCCATCTTAAGATGATTACTAGCCTCATGTATCTCTTGTGTAGTACCAATGATATTCAAATCATCCACATACACAGAGATTATACAAAATCCATTAGTAGATTTCTTGATGAATACACATGGGCAATCATCATCATGCAAGTACCCTTTCCGCAAAAGGAACTCACTTAGTCGGTTTTACCACATTCTACCCGACTGCTTCAAGCCGTATAACGACCTATGTAGCTTTACGCAGTACATTTTGCGATCAGCCTTCGGATCCGCAATCTTCATTCCCTCATGGACTTTCATGTAGATATCTGCATCCAGTGACCCATATAAATATGCGGTCACCACATCCATCAATTGGATATACAAATTCATTTGCACTGCCAGTGATATCAAGTATCGGAACGTGATTCCACTCATCACAGGAGAATATGTTTCATCGTAATCGATACCAGGTTTCTGTGCAAAACCTTGTGCTACAAGCCTCGCCTTATATCTTACCACCTCATTGTTTTCGTTCCTCTTTTGAACAAAAACCCATTTTGCCCCAACGGAGAAAACATTCTGAGGAGTAGGTATTACTGCAGTAAATACCCCTCTCTTGGTAAGCGAGCGCAGTTTATCCTCAATTGCAACCATCCATTTGGAACAGTCTAAGCGTTTCATACACTCTGCCATGGTCTTAGGTTCACGGTCCAATGCCAGGTCATTTGCAATCTTTGAGGAGAAAAATATGTCGACATTTGTAGACTTTCTGTTAAATGATTCTCCTGATTCTACATAGTTTACTAAAATCTCTTCAATACCTTCAGACTCATCGTGATTTCCCTCAACGATTGAATCGAGGTGTTCCAATGTCCCAGCACCTATATTTGTGTGCACACTTGTGCTGGGCCCTGGATGATGAACATCCTTTAGGTGTTTTTCTTCAACACTTGGTTGAATGTCAACCCGCGGTTGACCTACATTTACTGTTTTAGAGATCCTCATTCCCCGCGGACATTTCTGAGAAGCTTTGTCCTTTTTGTCCAGATTTCTCCCCCTCTTGGGCAGTTGAGTGGTCTTAGCTATCTCAACTCTCTCTGGGACATCCATAGCGGGAACATAGGATTTAGTAACACCTTTATAGTCAGTAAATGCATCTGGCAGATTATTTGCAATATTTTGCAAATTTATTATCCTCTGAACCTCCAGTTCAGATTCATTCATACGTGGATCTAAAGACTGAATGACTTCAACATTCCAATCTATTTCCTGGCATTTTTTATGTGGTCCTTTTCTCCCCCTAATGCCGGAAAATTATCCTCATCGAAGATGCAATCAGCGTACCGGGCTGTGAAGAGATCCCCTGTTAGAGGCTCCAGGTACTTTATAATCGACGAAGAAGTGTACCCCACATAGATATCCATCTTTCTATGTGGACCCATTGATGTACGCTAAGGTGGTGATATTGGCACGTACACAGCGCAACCGAATCTTCGAAGGTGGGAAATACTTGGTTGATTTCCATGTACTAACTGCAACGGGGAGGCCGTATGGTATGCAGTTGGTCGAATTTGTATCAATTCTGCGGCATGTAACACCGCATGTCCCCAACATGAAGTTGGGGGATTACAATTCTGTAGGAGCGGTCTTGCTATCAACTTAATCCTGTTAATAAGTGATTCCGCAAGACCATTTTGTGTGTGTACATACGGTACAGAATGTTCCACAGTTATGCCCAAAGCTAAGCAGTAATTATTGAATGCTCGTGAACTAAATTCAGTAGCATTATCCATTCTGATGGATTTTATCCTATGTTCAGGATGATTAGCTCTCAATTTTATGATTTGAGTAATCAGCTTTGCAAATGCATGGTTCCTTGTCGATATGAGACACACATTTGACCATCTTGTAGATGCATCAATGAGTACCATAAAATATCTGAATGGTCCCAATAACGGTTGAATTGGACCACATATATCTCCTTGAATGCGTTCAAGAAAATTTAGTGATTCATTCTTGACCTTCAGTTACGAGGGTCTAGTGATGAATTTCCCAGTTGCACACGCAGTGCATACAAAATCCGAGGGTTTAGGGAAATTAGCAACCGTTATGTTGTGTCCAACTGAACCATCTATAATTTTCCTCATCATCCCCATACCAGGATGACCCAGGCGATCATGCCATATCTTGAATTTATCAAGATTTTGGAAAATTATTTTATATGCCAAATGTGGCTCTGCCTTTATGTATGTATAATACAATCTAGAAGATAGAGCAGGAAGTTTCTCAAGGGTCTTCCTTTCGGAACCCTTTTTCTGAGTTATGAGTAGGCTTCCAACCTCACCATCTTCATGAGTTTCGATGTGGTAGCCATTACTCCGGATGTCCTTAAAACTCAGTAATGTACGAGTTGAATCCGGATACAACAATGCCTTCTGGATCATAAGCTTCGTACCATTTGGGAGTGTAAATGTGGCCTGACCAACACCAACAATAACGGTGTCGCGACCACCGATAGTCATGACATTCCCCTTACTCTTTTTTAGAGTTTGGAAGTATTTAACCTCCTGTAATATTGTGTTAGAGGCTCCACTGTCCGCTAAACAAATTTCCTCCTCCATTGGATTTTTCAGAAAATTTCTATAGAGAAAAGAATAAAAATCAATATTTTATCCAAACTCATATAGAATATATACATACAATACATACTATGTATGTCTGTTCACGTATAACAATATATTATGTTCGACTGCATAATTATTACAATACCATATGTCTTATGACACAAATATTTTACAATACATAATATATCTAAAGGACATCATCACAATACTTATGACACTACGAGGAGACTAAAGCTGGTCTCCATATATGTCACTAGTAGAAGTGAAATCCACTAGCATGTCTTCAACATGAAGTGTTGGTCCTTCCTTTTGCTGAGGCTGATCATGGTTCTCTATGTTCTCTTGAACATTGTTTCGTTGAACACCTTGGGAACTCTCGACCATCGGTCCAGTGAAGTGAGCTTCGTACTGGTGCCCTTGGGCTTTCTTGCCTTTGATTGATTGTTGATACAGCGACACCAAATGCTTAGAAGTTGTACACTTCTTTGCAATATGAGTGTTACAACCACATCGGTAACAACCTTGTGAATTGTTACCCTTATCATTTCTCTTGAAATGATTCTTGCCCTTTTGGACTCCATGGCTATTCTTATTTTCATTGCGCTTCCACTTTACCTTAGACCTCATACGGTTCTTCTTTGAACCACGGAGGTTTTCAGCATTTTAAGAATTGAAATGTGCTTCAGGCAGCGGCAATGTTCCCGTTGGACGGGAAAGATTATTCTTATCAAGAATTTCATTGTGTTTTTCTGCCTGAAGAAGTGCATATATCAATTCAGAATGCTTCATATACTTTTGGTTACGATGTTGTTCAGCAATCAACCTCATACTAGGATGGAAAGTAGAGAGAGTCTTCTCAATGAGATCTGCATCCGAAACTGCACTATTGCAGAATCTCAACTTAGAGTTGATTTTATGCACGGCAGAATTGTATGCCGCAACGGACTTGAAATCCTGAAAACGGATAAGTGTCTATTGCCTTTGCGCTTCAGGCAGCATCACTGATCTCAGTTGATCATAGCGCTCCTTTAAGGAGTCCCACAACGATAGAGGATTTTCCTCCATCATGTACTCATCTTTCAGGGCAGGATCAAGGTGATGTCGAATGAAGTGTAAAGCAGCATACTTTGCCGGTTCTGGTATAGGGTGTGGTTATAGTGCTGATCAAATTCCTGGATGACAAGTTAATCGGACATCCATGGCCCAGGTCAGATAGTTTCTGCCATCAAGCACAAGTTCAGCAAATTCTTTCTTGGATATGTTATCTATTGTGTGTAAAATAACATGCTTGATCCACTGAAAGGTCTAGAAAAAGCCTATCCGACCCATCATATGACATTCTACAAATAGATAATCACCATATATGGTGTAGATCATATTTGTAGGACACATGGAGATGGTCACTACCGAGTAGTATAGATCTCACTTGCATGTGTACTTTCATTTTTGCTTTAAACACAAGGTAATCACTACAAAGTAGTGTAGACCGATCTCTTATGGTACTTTACACAACCTTGTGTTTAATAAACATATTGAAGGTAGTCGCCAACAAGTTGGCGTAGACCTCACAGTTGTGTATAAAGTGATTCGTTGATATTTAATCAATCCATAAGTTGTGTGCAAATTTGAAATTTGTCATATTATTTTATCAAGCATAGTCAATATAGAGCAATTAAAAATTGCAAATAGTCTAATATTGACATTTAAATGTGCAGAAACTTGATAGTCAATGCTAGAAAATACTAACATTCAGATTATATACAAAAACTGAAGCTAAAAAGCTAGACAGAAAAAGAGAATCGAATTTCCAATATATTGGACCGAACATGCATAACCCAATACGGTGGCTCATGTTTTTTTTCTTCGATCTGCTCTTTTATTTTATTTTCTTGGGATCCTTCACGGACATGGGCAGGAGTACGTGACTACAGCAAGTCATACGTAAGCTGGATTTTTCTATACACATCGAACAGATAAGGCAAGGCACCGGGAACAGTTTAACTCCACGCGTTCCTCACGGAAAACACCCCGCACGCGCACGCGTTCCCCACGGAGACCGCTCCGCTAGCGCACGCCTCCCCTGTTTCTGCGGCGGTGGCCGATCCAGAATCCCCACCACCACTCCGCCAGCGGCGGTTGTTCACGGGCGAGAAGCTGTGGATCCCGGCGCGCTATCCTCCTCTGAAGAAGAAGATCCGCCGGCCAGGTGCATCCCGGGCACCACTCCATTGGTGTGGCCGTTGGAGAGGCCATGCCTCACCGGGCTCTGCTCCTCCGGCCGTCGACCGGCTCGGCTAGCCCCCAGCACGGAGCGCGAGACGACGAAGCGGATGCAGCGGCTAGGAGCCGGCGCTGGAGCGGCGGAGCTTCCCGCCCCGTCGTCGAGTACGTCCCCAAACGCCGTTGGCGACACGGGTATGCGCGGCGCGAGGCCGGCGCTCGACGGAGCGGTCGCCGGGGTCGGAGATGGCAGGCGCCGCGAGCTCGGCCTCTTCCTCGACAGGTGCCACAGGTCCAAGGCGTGGGCAAGTCCAGCCATGCTCTGGGCACGGCGGCGGCGGAGGAGGGGCTGCGAGCACGGGGTCTACGGTGTCCATGTCCTGGTCCTCCGGCTCCACCTCCTCTTCAGCGAAGAGGTTCGGCACCGCCTGGTCGGCGACGTGCAATGAGTTGGCTCCGTCGGCCGTCCTGGCTAAGAAGATGGAGGAAAATTTACGAATTTTCCCCCAGTCATCCTTACCTTTCCTTTTCGTTCTTTTTCTCTGGTTCTTGTTTCTCCGGCGATCGCCGGAGTTTCGGCTTTTGCTCTCGTTGGTAGAGACAGTGCTGATAACGTGTTACAGTGAATAGTAAATGAATCGACTGTCTTCTATTCCATCGACGATCAAAGTTTATATACAAGCTGAAAGGACGCGTAGAGGGGTCGCGTCCGATCGTGGAGAGATGGGAGCGAGGAACCGACGTTGGCGGTTTTACAAGCGGAGGATTATCCTCTTATTACTAAATAAAATAAATCCTAACATTCTTAACCCTATCTGTTGGCGTCTGTACTTCATCACCTGGAACTGGAAGGGTGGTCTCGAATTCAGAAGTTCTCTGAGCAGTGTTTGGCTTCCAGATTGTTTGTTGCAGTATATCGGTGATTTAGTGCACCGTGACCTTGATGGAACAACTAGAAATGTGCCATATCTGCTGTCTACAATGCTCTGCTGGTTCCTGAAGCTATGCTGAGAGTCAGGGGCTTCAGACCAACTAGCCAGGCTGGCTCAACACATAGCTAGCAACCTTCTTTTATCAATTTAGATGGCGAAAACATAACCAGATTAAAGAAACTCTCTAAACATGCACACACAAAAATGCGTAGAAAAGACGATGATAGCAGAAAAACAGGATAAAGCTCATGACGGATGGCTCTCTCGTGGCTCGCTTTCATCTTGGTTTCTGCCACTTACTATACGAGTACTTCCTCCGATCCAAATTACTTGACTCGGATTTGTCTAGATTCAAATGTATCTAGACTTATTTTAGTGCTAAATACATCCGAATCTAACCAAGTCAACTAATTTGGATCAGAGGGAGTAGATAAAACAGGTGGAAAAAGTAGATATCAGTATGAGAAAGAAAGTCTTTCCTCTGTTGGCTGAATGTCGATAAACGTATTCACAGTTCAAACTTTCTGAAACTGAAAAGGTAAAGAGCGTTTTTTCTCCTCAAAATTTGCCTCTTGTGTTCACAAGAAAACATCTAAACATTCTGATCAGCACTTGCATGTTTTGGATAGCTTAGCACGATGATAACATATTTACGTTACAGGGGCTTCTTTTACATATGGAGGACTTTCATTCAGATGTATGAAGCGTGTGTCCATCAAATGGTTGAAGTACAAGGGAAGGCTAAAACCTTTCCTGGAGATATCTCCCAAGTCTCACCAAGAACAAACTAAAACTAATGTTTTGAACTAGTGGCAGAGAAAGAGGAAAACTGTACTGTGTGGCCAAGTGGGCAAACCGTGAGACCAAGTCGAAGTGGCAATGTATCCTATCATCATCACTTCTTGCCGAACCCAAACAAGGATTTGATGGCATTGATGGCACTCTCATTGATAAATGATTCATCGTACTTGTTTAGCAGGGGGGCAAACTCCTCTGATTTCCTCAAGTTCGCTAGATCCGGGTCGGTGCGAATCGTCTTCAGGAAATCAAGTAAGATATATGTCACTAACTATGAACCATGCATGGACCTTTTTACTCTTATTACAAAGCAGAGTAGTTTACCTTGAAGTCTTCATAGCCAGCTTTCATGGCATCTTCCAGTGCAGAAAGGCCAGCTTGTATCTGCACAAAGGAACATCAAGATGAGTATTCAGTGGCAGACTGGCAGTCTTGCAGTTCATAGTGAAACAAGTGGCAAACCCGGTCGAGCTTGGAATAACAACAGGCGACATTATAGCTGGCAACGGAAGACTCATCGATCTCTGGTTTTGACCCCAGCACCGACTCGAACTTGTCCAACGCTTCCTCGTATTTTCCATCCCTGAAGTTTTTTTTTTTTTTCAGAACATGTCAAGAGAGTTTTCAAATTGAAGCAACCTCATTGCAGCATATGTTTCACTGACTTGTACAGCCTTAATCCCGAGCGAAGGTCATCTTCTCTTTGGATCTTCTGTTCCATCTTCTTCTGGTAATTTTGCATCTGCATCCAACATTTGAGATCAAGCAATGTGCAGATATGTATGGGCAAAAAGATAAAAATAAAGCATATAGTCATACCTGAATCTCTCTGAGTTTGGTGCTGACATTTCCAGTGTTTCTTTCAGCCCTGATGATCTCCTTCTCGGAGAGCTCACCAGAATCCCATTTCCCTGTTAATTAGCAGCAAGCAAATGGCACAAATTCTAAATTTGATGAATCCACAATCATGTCTAGCTTGCAAAGGGATCATAATAATAAGGCAGGTAACTAGTACTAACTGTTCTTACCAAATTTCTTTTGCATCTTCATGTAGAGAGGGCCAACTCTCTGGCGGATGCAGTACATGGTCTGCCCGTACCCTGCTGCCGGCCAGATTTCCTCACCAAAGACGGCGCTGTGAATTCACCATCAGTTAGCAACACGGAAGGGAACTGTACGTTTCTTGATTAGCTGTTCGTTGGCTGGTGTTAGAGAGGATCGTTTGAGGGGCCGGACTGACCTGGTGGCTAGGACCTTGTCGCCGGGCGTGAACTTGCCGGTCTGCTCGGCGGAGGAGCCGGGGAAGATGGCCTCGATGTAGGTGCCGCCGTCTCGGCCCTTGGCGAACTTGAGCCCGTACGGCTTGAGGATCTCCACCTCGTACTCCTCGTACGGCTCCTCACCCCCTTCGCCCTCCCCGCCTCCGGACTTGGGCTCTGCCTGCGCCTCCGAGGACGCCCGGACGACGGCTCCGCTCCTCGCCGACCCCCGCAGCGTCAGGCAGCAGCTCTGGCCAAGAAACGCTGGCTGCCTCGCCGTCCGCGCATTGCTGCCGCCGGCTCTCGGGAGGCAGGGTGGGGAGGAGAGGAGCGGGTGGTTGGTGATCTGGTGGGCGAGAGCCATGGCAGCTAGCTGGGAGCTCTGCGCGGTCGGCTGCTCTGCGAATTGAATCCTGGTGGTGGGGAGTCGGAAGCGATGAGGAGGAGAGGACGGTTTCTGTGGCTCATCTTTGGCGGTGTGGCGTGGCGCCAAGAGAGCTTGAGTTTGGGTGTGAGATGGATGGAGGCCACACACAGGCACGCAGTAGCCCCAGGGAGAACAGAGAGGCGAGGCATATGCTGGGCTCGGGGCTGGGATCCTACCTGGCATCTTCCATGTAGCAAGAAGGGTCAACTTGTCAGACTATGCGAACACCTGTTTTGTTTTTCTGTTCGTGATTGCATACTTCGGTAGCATCACTTACGAGCATACAGCTCGGGGTCTGGTTTCTACTTTTTCTTACCAGCTTAGTTTTGATTTTTTGGGTGGAATGATGTTTGGATGCAACAAAATGCTCGTACAGTCGTCGTCCGATCGAACTTACCATCCTAGGACCATCACGGTAACTAGGGTTCAGTTGGGTTTGAATTTTCTTTCTTTCAGAAAATGAGTAGAAGTGATTCAACTATCTGATTACATATATTATGGATGTGATGACCGATGATTGCTTGTGCACATGCAGCGTCTCCTGATGTGAGTGCTGTAAACTTTGCTGCAGTTCTTAGGCCTTTGTCTGCTGTAAGAATGTTTTTAATGGTCTGATACAATGAAGAATAAAAAAAATACTTAGTCTTAAGTAAGTTCTTAGCATTCAGTATATTCCTGTCATGAACTCAACATTGATGCAAACTGCATTTGACATATACTGTATTCAAGTCAGCATCTTGTTTTATTTATTAATAATCAGTGGCATGTACAGATTATTTTCAGAAGGAAGCTAGGCATGTACAGAGTTTGTGATGGACAGACATGAATCTTTGGCTGGAGATCAGCCTAGTAGTATATACATGGAGTGATGGCTGTTAAAGTCTGAACTCTCTCTTCTGAAGAGTTCTTGATCAGGGAGATGACCCGGCAAGGTACTGCAGCCACTCTTCAGGCAGCCCATGCCTCCTCCTCATCGTCCTGAACGCAGCTTTCGTCAAGGGCACCGCGATGATGTCGAATTCCTTGGGCGCCTGCGGTGCAATTCAGCAAGAGTTACTGCTTTTATGTGGGACTGTTTGATAACTGCAACCCACAATCTTTAAGAAGAGCAAATCAGTGTCGCTGACCTTGGGGATCTTGCGTAACTTCATGTTTGCTTGCAGCAGTGTCTTATTACCTTTCCTGCAGTTGCATCTTGAGCACGCAGTTACCTTCCAATCAATTCAGAGATGACCAAAGAATTAGTAAGACTCTGCAACTGTTAATACTACCTACTAGTGCCTAAGTATTTTTTTTCAGAGATGGCCAAAGAATTAGTAAGACTCTGCAACTGTTAATTCGGAATGATAAAAGGGTAGAAACAGTGAGCTTTCCTACCAAGTTTTCCCATTCCCACTTGCCGCCACGCGAAGTCGGAATGACATGGTCAATTGTGAGATCTTCTTCAGAAGTGCAATACCTGCAGATAATGCAACCAATTAGTTCCTGATTGTCGACTAATAACATGGTATTCTCCTCCTCAGCATGTAAGTCTTAATCTTTGTGTGATTTCCACATCTTTCTTGAAGCCTGAAGGTTACCACATAGCGTACATGACAGTCATAACTCACAGCTCAGAGTTACATGGAGCAAGTTCTCCAAGAAAGACAGAGCAACAATATGATTAAAGCTTGATTTGCGCCAGGAATGTTTTGTGCATAAGCAAATGTACAATGCTTACTGGCAAGTGAAGCCGTCCCTGTAAAGTATGTTTTTACGGCTAAGGCACTGCTTAACTCTTCTTCTCTTCACCACCTGCAGCAGCTGCGGGACCTGAAGAAGCAGAAGAACAAGAGAGGAGCAGTAAATACAGTTTCATGAGATCGATCATGATGCCAACTGTAATTTTAATTCAGAAATCAATACATCATGCTCACATACATACATACCCTGAGAACTGCAGGGATGTAGAAGGATCCACTGGGAGAAGAGACCGTCTGATCGTAGTACTCCAGAACATCGGCCTGCATAGCTAAAACGATCGTCGTATTAATCTGTAAATATTGACAGGTTTTGACCAGCACAAGGCCAGAATTATGAACCAGGAGTGACGGTGGTGAAGTGATGGTTGCTTTAGAAAATCTAACCTTCTCCATGAATTCCAGGCAAATCGCGCGCTTCCAGCAGACAACATTGACAGGCCTGTTTGTAAGCTCAGAATATTTCAGGATGCATATAAAAGTGTAGCAACTAAATACTACTGTACAGCATTGACAACACAAGTGCTCTAAATGGAATAAAGTACGAGTACAGAATATCAACCTTAGCTGCTTATGTTAATCAGTATATCTATATTATCTTTGATATGTACTGCTATTAATCTACCTACAGCATGCCATGTTCTGGTTGTAGTTAACTTGAAAGAAAGAGATCAATTACACGACTTGGGATTATTTTTCTGAGTAAATTGTTTTTTAGATCATAGTAAATTGTTTTTGTTATCCCATAATCAATTCGCTTCGGAATTAGATCCTGTAAGGGTATTCTTAGTGCTGCCGAAACAGGATGATTCCACTCCAGTAAGAAAAACAAGAACAATACATATGATCAGTTTGCGTCATCAGAAAACAAACCAAGGTTACCTGTAGGAGAGATCAAGAACGAGTCCCCTGAACCCGGACAGATCATCGTCGTTGAACTCCTCGTCCTCCTCTCCGTCGATTATAAGCACCGCATCTTCCTCTTTCTCGTCCTCCTGCGCGCGCTCGTCGGTCGCGCCTCGCCCGCCGGACCTGCTATTCCTCCCGCGCGCCCGCGTTGGCCACGCGGGCGCCACGAGCCTCCGAGTGCCGTCGCTCCAGCCCAGCCCGGCCAGCGCGCCCGGCAGCCCGCTCCTTGGCGAACGCCGTCCGAGCGGGCCCCGCACGTCGCGGCGGAACGGGAGAGGCGCCGCCACCTTGGCCGCCATTGATCAATGCTTCGTGTGATAATTCGGAAGTTTGGTGATCTCTCTTGAGCTCTTGTTTGTCTGGTAGCTTGGAAGGTTGCGCGGCTTGCCTTGGAGTGTAGGAGAGGTAGAAGATTGAGAGCCACTGGTTTACATGGAGTGCATGGACCAAATATCTCACTCCAATTTTCTGGCTCATTTTGTGGCCATTTCCTTGTGAAGGTAAATTGGGATGTTTTTTTCTACCGAGAGCGGAATCTTGTTATGAAAAAGGGTGAAAAGTCAAATGTCGATTTCCGCTGCCGAGACTATACCCGAACAAAAACAAGACAGGTATGAGGTATTCGTTTTTTACGGCAGGATCCACATATAACCGGTAAATTTGCCAGCTTCAATGTTGTTCAAAGTAGAAACGGTTGCCAGATGTAAATATATTTTTGTGCTTATAATATTTACTCAATACCCAAAACCATCATTGGGGCACTCATCATCATTAGTAGTACTCGTGAGGGGAGTGATGAGAGGGATCTCGCAATCGCGACAAGATCCGCCATGACGAGATCCATACTGTTTCTCCGACCGCGTGGAGCGACGAGTTTCGACCGGATACTATTTGTGCGTGTCACGACATCTTAGTATTCCCTGGCCATGGCGCTCACTGGAGCTCGGTTGCTACTTCTACTTGCGGTGAGCATGTACAGTCCCATAAGGCAGATCTATTCAATCCAGACAATTCAATCCTCCTATGTGTGCCGAGATCGAAATTGGATCCAGAGATTGTGAGGGAGGATGGAGGACAGGCTAGAGAGGGAGGAACCCAAGTTTACATGTGGAGAACGCGGAGCACGGGAATGGCGAGAGAGCTGCATGCGGTGGAGGGTTTGGAGAGGGTGCAAAGACTGGATCAATATGTGGTCATGGGCTCCCTATGCCACCCAATAGGAGGGTGTCGGAGCTGCTGGAGAGATATCCCTGCTTTCTCTCAACTCCGAGAGGTTGGTCACCAAGGCCAAAAGCAGATACATATAGAATTGGGGTAGTTCACATTCCCCCAGTGGTCGATGCTGCCGACGAGGGTGGAAGAACTCAAGGCCATATCGACACTGGCGAAATTCAAAAGCAAGATGAGGAAGGTTCTCAGATGGAAGGACTAGCAGCCGTTAAGTCCCCTGCGAGACCCATATGTGGACGAGCTCACTCGATGTCGGTGAAAAAGAGGGATAATTCATTGGGGCGCTTCTGGCCATTATCAGATCTCTCGGAATCTAAGGAAGGAAGCAGTAGTGATTGGAAATCTGAGGATTCAACACCAAAGGAGCAAGGAGCAGCATCCTTTGGAGATGCGCTAGAGAAAGTTGTTGATCTGCAGGGTGTGAAATCGAAGAATCCAGTTAGACAGGTGAAACTATCAGAAATTAGGAAGAGACTTAACAGATGCAATCAATGGAATGCTACGAAGAATACAAAGGTAAACAATTCTATGGTTGATATTGATGTTATGCTAGCTCAGGAGGAGGAGGGTGAGGGGATAGACGCGCAGTGGTTCAAAATTTGTAAAGGGAAGGCAAAACATAGACCCAATTGTTGAATCATGGTGAGATTGGGGAGATGGAGGTACTATTTCGGTGCTACTTAGGCCGCTAGTGTGATCCTCCGTTGACCAAGATTGACAAAGGCCATGGAGGACACTAGACAGGAAATTTAGTGTTTTACGGGGATTAAGATTTGGTTAGGACTATCTGCGGAATTGGGTTTGGGAAATTACAGAATCCCAAGCTAATGAAGCCTAGCTGTGATATGTAGCCCAATGTTGAGTCAGTATGTGGACCAAAACCCTACCCATGTGGAGGGTTGTTGGATCACCTACATAAGACCAGTTGTTGTCGCTGCTTAAACACTTGTGGTGTCGATTGGAGTGCCTAGGGTTCTAGAGAAAATTTCAACGGCGAAGAGAGAGAGAGAGAGAAATAACCATGGGAGAGCATTTTGATGGCGGTGAGGAGGTGGTAGCCATGGGGAAACAATCCTCGGTTTGGATATAGAGGAAACAACCCACGTCCCCTTACCCTCGGCCAAAGCCTCTAAAAAGTTATCATGTCTTATGTGAGGTAGGGTCAACATTGGGCAGGTCTGGAAGTGGACATGGAAACTTTAAAGAAAGATGGCTCCATCAGAATTCTTGTTGTAGTTGTTGATCATATAAAGATACCTTCCATGGCCAAACTCACAACAAAAAACTCATGATATACTATATCTACTTCCAAGTGGATAAGGTAGTTGAGGAGGGTTAGTTTAGATCTGAACATGAGTACACTTAGAGTTTTGATGAAATGGAAGATACACTGTCACATGAATTTGTGGATAGAGACCCAAAAAGATAGTAAAATCAAGGGATGCTACTGTAAAATGAGCAACATAATCAGGACAATTCTAATACCATGAAAGCTCTGGTGGAGAGGGAGATGGCTATCAAAGTTGAATGAGATGTTGATACATACACCTATGGGAGAAATATAAAAAACAGTAGACATGGGGAAATAAAAAAGAGAAAGCAAAGTTGATGGAGAAGCAAATTGTGAAGAAAAAGATAAAGAACCTGAAGGGGTTGGTGAAAATGAAACATAGGACAAAAATACACATGATCCCATGGACACTTCGTATGATAGGGAAAAAGTGGACTAGTTAGGGATATAATAGAAGGATGATTAACTTTATGATTTATCAATAAGCATTGGGACAAAATTGAATGTGCCTAGGATGGAAAAAACTAGACTAAGAAGAAAGGTATGGCAAAAGAGTTCGGAGTCCTATAGGAAATTGATGAGGCTAACACCAATAGGTGTAGTGAAAGATTTGCACCTAAAGGTGATATTACAGTTATGGATAAGGAAAAAGCAAAACAATTGCAAGAAAATGAAGGTACTTCCATACCCCACTATTTCAAATTCTTTTGATGATTTCATTCTAAACATTTCTAGACAGGTAGGGATTGATTTAGGAACATATCTGGGGTTAGTTGAGAATAACCTTGTTTTGTTAACAGGTTAAGAACATGTTAGGTTCAATCTTTACCTTAGTAGTAATAGGAATGAGAATCAAAATCCAGTGGCAGGTGATGCACAGCCTGATGTTGTGAATGATGTGCTATTGGAACTACTTCATTTGATAGAAAGTGATTGTGAGGAGTTGAAAGATCTTGATAATGTTGGTTTACTATCTGAAGGAGATAGGGGATATAATCATGCAACCCATGTGGTGCATACTAAAATACTTGTTAAAAATTGGTGGGAAGGAATAAAGGTGGGCAAAATAAAAACAAGAAATGATTAGTGGATTTATATGGAATAGGAGAGGGAGTGTGAGTGTAGATAAACAAATTTGCATTAGAAATAGTATTTCTAAATATAAGTTAGACTTTTGTGGGGATACATGAAACAATCAAACAAGATTACTCTACTGATTTCTTGCAGAAGATCAGTGGGACTAGGATTTCTGCTAGAATGGTATGCCTGCAAGGGGAAGGTCTGGTGGGATATTGTTTGGTGTAAATAATACAGTTATGATGTTATTGATAAATTTGGGAAATACATAGTCAGAATTTTAATAGCAAGTAAAAGTGATAACTTCATTTGGAATCTAGTGGTAGTATATGGAGATGCTCAACAAGAGGGCCAAGCCAAGTTACTTATTGAACTTGGTGATGTCATCAGGAGCTATCAATGTCTTATTATAGTTGTTGGAGATTTTTAACATGACTAGGAAGGAAATTGAAAAATAAACCAAGAGATTATAATATATGGGCCCCCTTTTAATGATATGATTAATCAAGGGGGACTCATGGAAATTATAATGACACGTAGAAAATATACCTGGTGTAATTGTCATGAAGATCCAACTTATGAACTTTTGGGTAGAGTTTTGGTCTCACTAGAATGGGAAGAACACTTCCCTTTGGTGTGTCTGACCATCCTTCATGGTGAATTATCAGATCATACACCATTGCTTATTAGATCTAGGGAGAAAAAATGTTGCCAAAAGAATCATTTTGAAAATTGTTTGGTTCAAAGACCTGACCTGCTAGATTAAATAGCAAGAGTTTGGTGTGGGAATTATGTAGGAACTAGTAATCTTGACATTTGTAAACAAAGTTTTAGATGCATTGGGGAGTTTTTAAAGGGTGGAATAGAAATGTAGAAGGAGAATATAGGAAAAAGGGAAGGAATATGCACAAAAACTTGATGATTTGGACAAGAAATGTTGGGGGGTGGCCCCGGGCAGGGTAAAGCCGAGGTAAAAGGACAAGGTCCACCGAGGTAAAGACAAGTCAAAGCATGAGCTGGCCAAATCATAGAAGGGCCGGTCGGGTTACGGCCGGGTTACCCTGAGCTAGAAAGAACTGGCAAGACTCGGCCCACATACGAGGTATGTCGCACGAGGAAAGAACCATTTTCCCTTTGTAGGTACAAACTTAGACGGGTTAACTATACCTAGGCCGAGTCAGGAGATAGCTTGCTCAAGAAGGAGATCAGGGTCAACGCTTTTCTCTCTACTAAGGGAATCTAGGAAGAGACAAGCGCTAGCGACAAGAGTCAGAGATAGAAGGGATCGTCACGAACGTGACAGTCACTAGCGGCAACGGTCATAGCACGTGGGCTCTGTGCCATTGCCTAACAGAGGCTGTGGACAGGGGAAAGGAGCACGCTGAGTTACCTCTTTGGCATAAGCATATTCCAAGCATATACCAGGCCACGTAAGCCCTAGATGTACCTTGGCCACCCCTTTATAAGGGAGGGGTCGATATTTTTGCCTAAGGGAAGAACCCTAGAGAGAATAGAGAGCAGGAGCACTTCATCTCCTTCCTCTTTACGATACGGCTCAAGGAGCATCTGTATTATCTTTGGATCATAATATAAGATCTTCGAGCAGTTCATCTTGTGTTGTGTTGATTCATCTCTCAGTGTAGATTCACTACACTATCCCTCCCCGGATACCACTAGTACACATTCGCCCCATCTTTAGCCTACCCATGGCATCTGCCATGACACCACCACGATAGTTGGTGCCCACCATGGGGCCAGCAGCGGTGCTAGCTGGAGTCAAGATCTGGACAGGGAACTTCATCGTCACAGGGGAGTGCATTCTCTCTGGGCAGGTCTAGCGGTTCAGCGCGCTGGACTTCGTCAGCGAAAATGCCCGCAGCATCGGCAACCGCGCTCCTTCGCACAACAGGCTCTTCCTCAACTTTGGCGCCCACAAGATCTACTCGGTGTCGACGAGTCCTTCGTGCATCTACAACATGTCGTTGAAGGAGGAGGGCCTCCTCTCAGTGCGGCTCACGGTTTGAACCTTGGTATGGAAACCTGCTAAGTGGTAACTTCCAAATTCATATGTCCCCCCCTGTGGTGTGGTGGCATGGGGATGTCAAAAGGAAAGGGATGTAGTTTTTCTCGCTTTTGGCGTAGCAGGCCTCTACGACAACATTTGCACATTTGGATGCTACTACTGTACTTTCCAGAGGATTAGCTTCCAAGGGTATTTATCCAGTAGTAGATCCTTTAGATTCAACCTCAACTATGTTACAGCCTCGGATCGTTGGCAACGAACATTATGAAACCGCGCAAAGAGTTAAGGAAACTTTACAACGTTACAAAGAACTTCAGGACATTATCGCTTTGAAAAGAAAGCGAGGTCTTGGCAGTCCAATGTCAGCTTCTGAAGCGTGTATCACCCACCCCGCTAGTTGCCCCGAGGTGATGATGACTGCACCTAACGCGGGAACAAGCAAGGATCCGGTGAAAGACCCGGAGACAACTCCAAAGGTACCTAGGGCTCGAGGTCCACCGTTAGAGAGGCCACATAACATACTGCAACAAGCAATAGAGAGTCTCACTACTCCTATAGCTCTTATAGTAGATCCGGCTCAGGCACAGGAGGAGCTAGAGGTGCCCCGACAGAAAATGTTAGCGGGGCAAAGAAAGTAGCAGCGGCTCAGTAGGCGTTGAACATCATGCTGCATGAGTACGCGAAAGCAAACAAGATTAACACTAGTCACACTTGTATGGATGGTGTGAAGACTAGGGGTAGAATCCTCATCAGTGAAATAGATAAGGAATATGTACCTAGGCCAGGGCAATCAGCTACTCTTGTGTCAGCAGGTCTGCCGAGGTATAGCACCCTGGCAAAGAACCTTAGGGCCACAGATGCGGCAGCGTCCGAGTTAGAGAGTATGATCGGCGAAGCCCGGGAAAGCCAGCGGGAAAGAGTTATTGAGTTAGTGAAATTGCTAACAAGCAGAATGAGGAATTGCTCAAGGAAAACCCGGCAAGAGCAGGGGGTTCCCGTGTTGTTCATTCAGCAGGGGTGCTCTGGCAAAATCCATCGGGGGGGCATCTGAGAAAGGAAAAGAAACACAAGGTGATGAGGATCGCTATAGTGTCAGCCAAGGTGAAGGTGGACGAGTTAACCACGACCAAGGCCATGCAGGAAAGGGAAACGCTGGGTACGGCAATGCCGGACAACGTAACTCGGCAGGAGCTGGACAAAATCCACCTCGGCAGCACCAGCAACAGTACATACCTTGGAAAGAGCAAAGCGCCGACCCATCTATGCAACAACAAAATGTTCATCTAGGTCAAAAAAGATACCATGATGGTTATTCAGCAATGGCCAATGTCGGGTTTCCTAGGCCAGATCATCGTGTGATAGGCTCGAGGCTGGGGAACATGAACCTATAGCCATATGATGCAAGACTGAAACTAGACCATATTTATAGGTCAGAAATACTGGAGGGACAAGGTCCTCCGGGTCCAGCATGCTTTGGGCCTCGGATTATGAGAGAACCCGCAATGCCGAACTTCTAGTTGGCAAGAGGGACAAAGATGTATGACGGTAGTACCAAGCCGGAAAATTGGTTGATTGATTACGCCACAGCTGTGAATATTGCCACGGGCAATTTGAGATGGGTGGTGAGGTATGTGCCTCAGATGCTAGAAGGACCAGCGAGAGTCAGGCTTAATAATCTGCCAGCAGGAAGTATCAACTGCTGGATAGATTTTGAGGAAATGTTTATCAGCAATTTCACCACTACCTATAAGAGGCCGAATAGGCCGCAGCAATTGGTAATGTGTAAACAGAGGTCGAATGAAATAGACCGCGAGTTTCTAACTCGGTGGTGCAATATGTGCAATCGTGCGAAGAGGTAATCGAGTCACAACCTATTGCCTGGTTTGCACAGGGGTCAGGTATGGAAGTGTGTTATGGCAAAGGCTGTAAAGAGATATGCCAACTACATGGGTTGAAACGATCAGAATTGCTGACTCATATGCACTGGGTGATCCAACTCAACCTTGGCTTGTGTCAAACGAGTCAAATGAGGAATATTATCCCCGCAATGGAGCTGGGTCATCCTAACGAAATGATTACCGGGGTAAGAGAAGAGATGAGAGGCCGGATTATAGGTATGGCTTGCATAGGTTACTATTGTGGACCAAGATCAGCCCGGAGCTAGGAGTAGCCAGCGACAAAAAGGTAGCGGCCAACAGTGGGCACATAAAAATGATGGCAAGAAGCCTTGGACCAGTGAACAAAAGAAGCAGTGGCAAGAAAGGAAGGATAGGCCGAGATATACGTATGAGGCTATGTTGGATCAACCATGCAAGTTCCACACTACAAATCCGAGTAAGCCAACGAATCATACAACTTGGCAATGTGAATGGTTTCAACACGTAGGACAAGGTAACCCGGAGCAAGGTAACATGGGACCTCCCTAGCAACCTCGGCAACAACAACTCATAGGAGCAAATACTCAACAGATGATGCTACCGCCACCCCCACCGAGGTCTTTGAACCATAATCAAAGGGATGCAGTACATCAGGTGGACAACCAGAACCAGCCGAACCAAAGAAACCCCGGCAATGACGGGAGGAATGAGTACAAGGAACATCATCAAAGTTACTGTGTGTTTACCACGGAAGAAACTGACATGAAGAGCATGCATCAACGACATATGGAGGTCAATGAAGTTATGTTGGCAGTGCCTAGCTACATGCATTGGTCTGATCAGGAGATCACATGTAGTATCAAGGATCATCCTAGGCTCATGCCGAGTCCTGGATCATATGCTTTGGTGCTTGACCCAACCTTCATCGGGGCAAACATCAATGTGAAGTTTTCCAAGGTGTTGATCGACAATGGTAGAAGTATTAACATACTATATAAAGATATGATGCATAAGTTTGGAGTATCAGAGAATATGCTGCAGGCAACAAAGACCACTTTCCATGGAATTGTGTCGGGTTTGTCCTGTGAGCCTATAGGCAAGGTCCGAATTGATGTGTTATTCGGCACAAGGGAGAACTACCGAACTGAGAACTTGGAGTTTGAGGTACAATTGTTACCATGCGTTACTCGGCACACCAGCTCTTTCAAAGTTTATGGCAAGTGACCACATCAGTTACTTAAAGATGAAGATGCCAGGAATGAACGGGGTCATCACCATAGCAGAGGACTTTAGGTGCTCCATGGAATGTGCCTCCACCGGATCCAACATGGCCGAGTCATTGGTAATCGCATAAGAAAAGAGAAGGACCCAAGATGCTATGGCGTTGGCTCAGTCCGTGTAGCTGAATATGCTAGGTCTGAGTAACCCACACAGGAGTGTGTCATTTCAGGCGACAAAAGATAGCAAGAAGGTGCCCATTGATGATCAGTTCCTAGAGTGCACCGTGACTATTGGTGCGGGCATTGGTGACAAATAGGAAAGCGAGCTCATCGGCTTCCTTCGTGAGAATCGGGATATCTTTGCTTGGTCCACACAGGATCTGCAAGGTGTGTCGAGGGAGCTTGCTGAGCACTCTTTGCATGTCAGACCCAGCGCAAAGCCGGTGAAGCAATCTCTCCGCCGCTTTGTCGAAGATAGGAGAAAATTCATTGGTGATGAGATAGCTCGGCTCCTTGCAGCTAGGTTTATCATGGAAGTGCTTTACCCGGATTGGCTATCTAATCCGGTGCTGGTAGAAAAGAAGAAGGATGACCCAAACATAGAAGTGGTATGGCGTATGTGTATCGATTACACGAACCTGAACCAGGTGTGTCCAAAAGATCCATTTCCTCTACCGAGGATAAATCAGGTCATTGATTCGATCGCTAGGTGTGAGCTATTGTCATTTGTAGATGCATATTCTGGTTTCCACCAGATACCCTTGAACCCGGATGATCAAATAAAGACTGCTTTCATTACCCTGTATGGGGCTTATTGCTATCACACCATGCCATTTGGCTTACGTAATGCAGGGGTAACGTATCAGAGATGCATGCAAAAATGCTTGCATGGTCAAATTGGAAAAAATGTCCAAGTATATGTAGATGATGTGGTGATAAAAACCAAGGAGAGTCATACTCTCTTAGATGATATTCGGCAAA
This sequence comes from Avena eriantha, assembly GCA_910589775.1. NCBI lineage: Eukaryota > Viridiplantae > Streptophyta > Magnoliopsida > Poales > Poaceae > Avena > Avena eriantha. The sequence goes on from OU342741.1 coordinate 343,382,704, forward strand.
CATTCACGAACTTAAGAAGGTTCCTAATGAAGCTTAACCTGGAGAAGTGCACCTTCCGTGTCCCGGCCGGAAAGTTACTCAGTTTCCTTGTGTCCAGCCAAAAATCCAAGCTATCGAGCGAATGGAATTACCGAAGTGTCTCAATGATGTCTAGAAGTTCATTGGTTGCCTGGCATCGTTGAGTTGTTCCGTATGTCGGCTAGGGGAAAAGGCATTGCCTCTCTATTAGCTGATGATAAGTCAGATAAGTTTGTATGGACACTGCAAGCAGATAGTGCTTTTCATGAACTAAAAAAGATGCTAGCCTCTGCACCAGTGTTAGCTTCGCCATTATCCAAAGAGCCGATGTTGCTCTATATAGCAGCGACCAACCGAGTCGTGAGTGTTGTGATAGTGGTAGACCGTAACGAGGAAGATAAGTCGGTGCAGAGTCCAATATATTACCTAAGTGAAGTACTATCCACTTCAAAACAGAACTACCCTAATTATCAAAAGATGGCATATGACGTCTATATGGCGGCCAAAAAGCTCAAGCACTATTTTGAAGAACACCCTATAAAGGTGATATGCGAAGCACCTATATCGGAGATAATGAATAACAAAGACACAAGTGGCTGAATTGCCAAATGGGCAATTGAGCTAGCCCCATATGCTCCACAGTATGATAGAAGAGATGCGATCAAATCTCAGGCAGTGGTCGACTTTTTCGTGGATTGGGCTGAAATGCAATACGAGCCACCCTTGCCGGATTCCAACTACTGGAAAATGCACTTTGATGGATCAAAGTTGAAGGACAGATTAGGGGCCGGGGTATTCCTTACCTCACCCAAGAAGACCAATTGAGATATGTACTTCAGATCCATTTCAGAGCATCAAACAATGCGGCCGAGTATGAGGCGCTCGTGCATGGGCTAAAAGTAGCAAAAGAGATTGGAATATGTTGGATTCAGTGCTTCAGAGATTCGGATTTAGTGGTGCAACAAGTCTCTGGTCATTGGGATGCGCTAGACGCAAACATAGCCCTATATAGATTTCACGTCCAAAAGACATGTGGCTACTTTGAGGGATGCGAATTCCATCATGTGCCACGATCTGAAAATGATACAGCCAACGTATTATCTAAATTGGGTTCTTCTTGACAAGCCATCCTGCCAGGAGTTGCTTTGGAACATATGAGAAAACCATCTATTAACCCCTCACCAGAATCCGAGTCAATCTATATCCTGGTAAATCCACGATCGGAAGCTTCCCCAATGGACATTGACTGGGGGAACACCTCGGTGAACCCGAGGACTGCCTTGCAAAACCCGGGGACTGCTCAGCTTAATCCGGTCGAGGTTATGTCGACTAATCCAATGGAGGTTGATGAAGTGCTTTTCCCGGCCCGTGTTGTACCAGCATGGGTGCAATAGATCTTTGAGTTCATGAAAGATTAAGTTTTACCAAGTGATGAGGTACTCTCGAGGCAAGTACAAAGAAGAGAAAAGGCATATACCATAAGCAATGCCGAGTTATACAAGAGAAGTGTCACCACTATCCCTCCCCAGAAGAAGGGTTGGATATCCTCCGAGATATCCATCAGGGCGAATGTGGGCATCATGCCTCATCCAGGGCCTTAGTGGAAAAAGCTTTTCGACATGGGTTTTACTGTCCCAGTGCCTTGCATGAAGCCAAGAAACATGTGAAGAAATTTAATGGGTGTCAGAGGTACGCTAGCAACATACGTATGCCGGCCTCTGAATTCAAGACTATACCTATCACTTGGCCATTTGCTGTGTGGTGCTTGGATATGGTTGGACCGTTTAGGCTGGCCCAAGGAAACATGACTCACATACTAGTCACGGTGGACAAGTTCACTAAGTGGATTGAGGTAAAGCCAATCAGAAAATGTGATGGAGCTACTACTGTATCATTCCTCAAGGACATTATCTTGAGATATGGTACCCACACAGTATCATAACAGATAATGGCATGAATTTTTCTGAAGGAGGATTTGCCTGGTTTTGCCAAGGTAAAGGAATACGGCTATATGTTGCCTCAGTTGCACACCCCGCATCGAACGGGCAAGTGGAAAGATCCAATAGACTAGTACTGTCCAGGATAAAACCTTGGCTCATTGAGCCGCTGCAAAGATCAGCAGGGTGCTAGATTGATGAACTCCAAGCGGCATTATGGAGCCTAAGAACAAATATGAATTGATAAATAGGCTATACACCATTCTTTCTGGTATATGGGGAATAAGCTGTATTACCAGCCGACATAGAGCATGAATCGCCTAGGGTCACCCAATACATAGAAGCCGAAGTGCAGGAAGCCCGACAAAATGATGTTGATCTGCTGGAAGAGGCAAGAGAGTTGGCATTATCCAGATCCGCCACATATCAGCAAAACCTCCGATGCTACCATAGCCGGAAAGTGAGCCCCCGAGTTTTCTGGGAAGGAGATTTGGTACTTTGGCTGGTGCAATGCACTACCGGCATGCATAAGCTCTCACCTCCATGGGAATGACCATTCATCGTGATCAAAGCATTGCATAATGATGCATACTATCTCATAGATGTTGAACCACAGGAGAAGAACAAGGCGGACATGTCCGGAGAAGAATCAAAGTGGCCATGGAACGTGGCACTCCTTCGTCCATTTTACACTTAGCTAAAAGTGTATGTATCTCGAACTCTCATATGTTGGCCTATATGTCGGCAATAATCTTATCAATGAAATCTCGGCACCTCGAGCAGAAACTCAGGGACTGCCTTAGTAGTAGTTGCTTTCTTTCCATATTTCTATTTTATATGTCGGCTGGCTTAAAATTTCTTACCCCTTAGCCGAGTTAGTAATGTGTCGGCACCAAAAGCTAAGTCTTCAACTTGTTGTTGTCCAAAAAGAATTGGCTTCATGGCAAGCAAGAGAACAAGTTTGGAATTTCTATACACATGAAAAACGACTAAGGAAAGAGACGTAATCGAGCTGGCATTTTTTCGGACTAACCCCTGTGTTTACTTTCTATACTTGTTGTTATGCCGAGGTATTTTGAGCTAATCCTCGCAATTTCAAAGTATTATTAATTTAGTTTGATTGGCCTCAAACGCGTAAGTCGAACGCTGAATAATGGTAGACACGAGCCAAGTCATTAGACTGAGAGAACAAGAAAATGAAACTCGAGACTTCGCCCAAATAAATCTGACATAAGAACATAAATCGTAGAAAAATAACTTCAAAAGTGCATATTACATCCTACACCCGGCATACCGGGGATTTAATAAAGTACAAAGTTAATGTGTTCAAGAAGACGCAATGCCCGGATCATCCGCAGAAGGAGGAGGCATGTTGTCTTCGGTGTTAGGAGCCTCGGCTTCTGCTTCATCATCAGGGTTTACCTCGACCTCATTGGCATCCTCGTCATCATCTAGATCCTCTTGATCTTCGGCAGCGCCCTCCTCAACGTACCCATCATCCGCCTCGTCAAGGAAACTTGGTCCGTTAGTCCAGACATGAATATTTCCATACTGGATTAGCTGATAGGCTCGGTCTTGACATTGTTGGATGAGGGTTGGGTCATTGGTCCACCTGGAGTTATCGCGCATATTCTGAAGCGTGGCCAAGTTGAGTCTATCATACCATGATAGCACGAAGGCCAAGTTTATGTCGGCACTAACCCACACGCCTGACTCCCACCATGGATTTAGCATGGTCTCGCTCTCCATGAGCTCCTCGGCCAGCTAGGAGGGACCTTTTGGAGCAATCTCGTTCGGCCAAAGGACATGGAAAACCTGGATGGTTACATCCAAAAGGTCCACCCCAAAATGACTTCATCACTTTGACTCGGGCCCAGAGGCTGACCAGCGAGTCATCCATGTCGAATGCAGTGGTGGAATCCACGGGAATGCCTTTCTGAGACCGGGCTTTATTAACAGCAGTAATGGTGCAAGCGTCAGAATGAGGGAAGTTGTCTAAAAAACAATAAAAGGAACAAGTTAGGGCAAAATAGATGGAATAACAAGATTATCAGCAAATAAGAAAACACCCAGGAAAACTTACGGGTCATGACACTATTGATTCTGGTGACCTCCATCAACTAGGACACAACCTTCTTCCAGATGTTTTCCAACTCAAGACTCACCGAGTTAAATTTGACCTCGGCATCCTTCAATAAATCCTGCTCCTTATCGAGCTGGGTCTTGAGCCGGTCTTTCTCCTCGGCAAAGGTCTGCTCCACTTTATCAAGTTCATCTTTTTGAAGGGATTTTAGTTTCTCAATCTCGGCTTGGAGCCGAGAGATTTCTTGGTCCTTCTCCTTCATCTTATCTTGGTGTTGGCCTGCTTGTTCAAGAAAGTGAAGCATCAATCTTGAAGCGACACTGGAATTATTTTGACCCGATCGAGCCGAGATATAATTACCACCCAAGCCAGAAGGAAGAAAAATCAAAGGTTGAAGAGTAAATGGAAAAGTACCTTTTAGGTCGGACACCTGCTTTTTGAGCTCCGTATTCTGGGCCTCCACATTGGCTGGAAGAATCCAAGTCACAAATTAACTCGGCAGGACAAGATCAAGAGAAATCAAACTAAAAATAGCAAAGAGAAAACTTTACGTCTCTTCTCCAGCTCTGGGAGCAAGGCCTTATGCTTCGTAGAAAGCTCTTTGTGTGCATCTAGAAGCCGCTGGAATTTGGCGGTGCAACGGTTGGTGGTGATCTGAAAAAAATGTTAGCTCATAAGTAACAAGGACATCAAAAGTTATTCAGATCCGAGTCAAGCGGAACTTAACCTGGCTCTAGGTGATTAGATATTTGAACTTATTCAGATCCGAGTCAAGCGGAACTCAACCTGACTCTAGGTGATTGGATATTTGAAGTTATTCAGATCCGAGTCAAGTGGAACTTAACCCGGCTCTAGGTGATTGTGTTGGGTTCGCAGCATAGAAAAAAATTCCTACGATGTGAACATCGAAGCACCAAGATCTATCTACCTAGATACAATCAACGGGTGGATATACATCGATAGAGAACATATCCTTGATGAACGACAAAGCATTGTTAACGAAACTGATTTTGTGGTTAATGTAGTCGTACACTTGCCGATCTCAAGATCATGATGAAATCCAGTGAGTCCAGCAGGTCCAGCACCAGCACGTCCAGCAGGACTAGCACCAGCAAGTCCAACAACACAAAGTAGAAGTGCATCCATGATTGCACACACATTCGGTACCCCAACAACCTCCGTAGCTCGCTCTAGCAAAGTAGCGGAAGAAGCAACTCCTTTCTAGATAAAGCCACCGGGAACATGTATCTCGCTAATCCGAGACCATGGGGAATAATTTCTAGAGGGGGAGAGAGATCCTTCACGAGGAGGTGTGAGATGAGAGGACGGAGTAGGGGGCCTTTTACAGTGAGAGGGAGGGCAGCCCCCTCCCATGGCCGGCGGCCATGGAGGTTCCCCCCACCTCTTCCACATCCATGTGGGTGGATCTCCCACTCACATAATTAGCCTCCCACTCAACATTCCACTCACCTCCATTAGATTTCCACCAAATTTAATGCAAGCTCTCATTCAATAAAACTCTTTTATTTATTTTATTCAGAATTTTTTAAATTACTTTAATTAACAAACATTCACATAAAACCCCTTGCAACATTTCAATATCACATGCAGAACCAGTTTCTGCAATTTCACCCGAAACAATTCTGGTTTCCATCGAAATGATTCCATCACTTTCTTAATCTTTATCTAAAACATATTTGCTCCAAATGGTATTGTTATCCCATAAGTGTGTCACCCTACGGTTCGTGAATAATGCAGACATGATAGAGACCCCTCTCTGATCAATAATCAGCATCGGGACCTGGAGATCCGTACTGACTCCCACACATTCAACGATAACTCTAGTGATCGTGTCAACTTTTAATATCGTAACTAAATTCCTTTGTCTCGCGATATATTACATGTCCAAGATTCGATCATCGTTATCCCCATACCTAGTTTGATCTTGTTACTGACATGCACTCTTTTCTCGTTCCCGTGATATAACATTCTAGTGATCACATCACTTGCGTGCAAGCTCTCTCAATGTGATATCACCAAGAGGGCCTAGAGTATATATATCCATCATCGGGATGGAAAAATCCCACTCTTGATCCATGAGCCTCAACATAACACCTTCGTAGTATCTGAACCCACCTTTATAATCACCCTGTTATGGTGTGACGTTTGATGTTATCAAGTTACTCTTCTAGTGTTAGCGATTGACAGGATCTCATGGTCTAAGGACTAAGATTACTTCATATGATGTTATAGCAATTTAAACACAATGACTTTGATCGTAATGCTATACTTCGGATGAATGTTCATTACATCATTCACCAATGTTGTGACCTCGTTATTAACAACATCCAATGTCCATGATTAGGAAACCTTGATCACTTTGTTAATCAACGAGTTAGTTTATAAGAGAGGCATTAGTAGGAACCCTTTATTTGTTTATTAAACACACATATATTAACATTCCCAATTCATACAATTATAGCATGCAAAATAAACAATTATCATAAACAAGGAATAAGATAATAACCACTTTATTATTGCCTCTCGGGCATATTCCCTTTAGTCTCCCACTTGCACTAGAGTCAATAATCTAGTTTATAAACTTGCGCATTCAACACCTACGACTTTCTGGTGTTGTATATACATGTTTGCTAGTGGTTAACATAATCTCCGGATCTGACACTTTCAGGTCTGTGTGTATTTGCATGTCTTTGCATCTCTAATGAGATGACATTTTATAAATTTAGTCCTTTGGTGAGAGCTTTAGTTCCTTTGGGTTAAAACATGTTGATAGTATTATCGTACAATATATCTTCATAGTATTATCCCACTGTGAACCACACCAAGTTTGATAACAAACTACTTAACCAAATTCCCTCCTTTGCTGCTACTATAGCAGTCATATACTTAGCATTTTGTTGTAGTATCCGTCACAATGTCTTAACTTTGAAACTCATCCAAATCCAACATGGAACCTCCCTTCCATTACATTATGCCACCCATAGTTTAAATTGAGATAATTTAATTTGTATCTTGTGACAAACTAGTATAAATGTAACACTTTACAATGAACAACTTTTAACTATCTGTCACTTATACATGATATATAGTTCTTCCAAAGATCATAAGAATATCTTTACTATCGCCCAATGATAATCTCATGAATCACTCTAGTATATGCTCACAACATTTAGAGCATAGGATATATCTGGATATGTACATATCACGGTATTATTTATCAAAATATTCATGTGATTTCACTCACCAAGTGTCGTTACACTTGAATCTTGATTCAATCATTTCCATGCAGCAAGAACCTTTCTTGTCGTTTCCATATTGAACCCTTTCAATATCTCATATATGTACATCTGGCACAACCATATTAGCGCCTCAATCTATCCATATAGACATTGATGCCTAATATACCGGTTTTTCCCAAGTCTTTCATTGAAATCCAATTTTAATGAAATTCTTAACTTCTGTCAATAAAAGATACATCATTTACAATAAATAATATGTACTCTACATAATGTATTAGAAATATGTCTCAGCGCTCCCACTTAATTTGTTGCAAATGCAAGCATCTTCATCATCTCCGATGAAATTAAACTCTTTTAACATTTTCATCACGGTGAAGATTCCAACTCCACTATGCTCACTTCAACCATTGATGTTTGCACGCCCTTTTAGCATCCTTTGAATTAATAAAACCCTCTAGACCATGTCATGTACATGTCCTAGGTAACCATTCTATTAGAAGAACATTCTTTTGTTTGTTCAACTACCATATACCAAATTATATGTAGTGGTTGCTACATTAATCTGCCAAGACTAAATATCGCTATGAAAGATCAAATCTTGTCATAGTTAACTCCTTGAACATTATCATAAACTCCTTTCCGAGATGTCGATTATTTCATAGATGTCAAACATCCATGTCTATTTCTCTATAGATCCAAATACGACAGATAGGCTTCATGCCTTTTCGGAGAGTCTTCCAAGTTCAGAAACTTGATTTCTCGTGTATGGGAACTATCACAGATTTTATGACTTATAGTCACTTGATGGAGTCATGGCCCATCATCGCTTCTTTGCATGCAGTCGGTTCATCATTGTCAAAAAAATAACGACTTGTTGATCAAATCTCGCTATTTGATTGTTATCCGACGCTTACGGTTCAAATAGAACTGTAATCTCCAAGATCACAACCTTTGTAATCATGCGAGCCATGAGCATTGTGGCCACCACCGAGACACTTTCCGGCGCTGCCCTACTTAGCACATATAGCTAAGATTCAATAACATTATCAAAGTTATGTTGTCCTCCCACTTAATATTTCGCGAAAAAATCCTTCCCAGGAAACTTCACGTTCCAAGCGACAAACTCTTTTGTCCTTAGTGTTATGGAGGAATACCCAATAAATTCTTTGGGATAACCTACAAAGACGTGCTTATCTGACTTTGGTTGTAAACATTTTAATTATGCATAGCATACCAAAATTTAAGAAAAGAAAACTCGGGTTTTATGCCAAACCATAACTTATATGGTGTTATTTCAATAGATTATGATGGTGCTCTTTTAAGTGAAGCGGTAGTCTGTAAAGTTTTAATCCTTAAAATATAATGGAAGTTTTATAAGTGACACCTTTGATCTTACCATGTGAAACAAAGTTCGATTTGATCTCTCGAACATACCATAAACCTATGGTTTATCGTGAAAAACAAATCCATGGAACAATTTCTCAAATCTTAGGTGTTTTGCTAAACATGTAACTCAAATATCATCCTTTATGATCGAATCATAAACTCTTTATTTTCTTGTTACAATGATTTTCCACTTCATCTTGAAAGTCTTTGAACAATTTTCAAATGTTTCATACTTCTTCCTTATTAAGTAAATATATAGATATATTCACTCAAATTTTTGGAGAAAGCATATGAAGTTGAAAGATCCACCACACATGGATACATATAATGGACTATATACATCAACATGCACAATGTCCAATAACTTAGTCATCCATTCCTCTTTGGTCTATGAACAGAGTTTCAATTATCTCGAGGAAAGTCTCACAAGCGTCATTTGATCAAAATCAAAGATTCCAAAAATCAATCAACATGGAGTTTATTCATGTTTTCTTTCCAATATAATTTAAACAACAATGTCACTTCATAAGTGATCTTTTAATCATTTGCCTTGTGACATTTTAGCATTAGTTTTTATGGATGTGGTTTCTCCAACTAGACTTGTAAAAGTTCATCCATCTTCTATGGAATACGGTAATTATTTGAACAACCATTGTTCTCATAATACCGGAACAAAATAACAATTATTTAAACAAATCTTGAAGGAAAGCTTTAATTTCAACGAGAAACACAATAACACTTTATTTGTTTTCGATGAACTTCATCATATATTATTTTGCTAGTTATTAGGACTTTGTAGTTCATGAACTACGTTGTTCTGTATGATATTTCACACCAACCAATTTGGTATCCAATACCCAAGAACCACATTGTTTAACAAGCACAGAATACAACCATAACATGTATATCATCTATATACCTTAGCTAGACATTTCTAGTCTTTTCTTTTCTGCCAAATATTTTATAGATTCTCTTCTAGAATTTACTTTTCCTTTTAAAAGAATATATCAACATCAACAGTGGTGCCATACATATGACACATAGTCCAAAGCATGTATAGTCAAATACTAATACCTTTGGATTTGCACTTTGAAGTGGATCACTATCATCAAACGTTTGGTGTTCTTTCAAAATCCATTCTTTAGTAATCTATCAGTGTAGTAAACATTTTACCTACATATTATATTCATCCTTATCATGACAACTTTCATGATCAAGTTACTATAGCCTATATGGACGAATTGCGAGTATAACGTCAGTGCCCAAAACCTTTTTGGGAGATTAGGACGCCTAGCGTCTCCAACCTTTGCAAATTCTCATACAATATGAGAACATGTATTTTGCTAAATTATACTCTATCATAATGCAACCTAAACATTATTTCAGATATCTCAATATCTTTGACACATGATGGTTCCTGAAACAATTCTTTCAGCTCCTAGATAACCTCGATATTAAAACAACTTTTGAATATCAAGAATCATGGAGGCAAACATGATACTTTAGATACTAACACTAGAATATTTAATCTTGGTTTAATACTACTTATTAAACTTCATGGAGTAGATGGAGTTTGCTAAAAGTTTGCAATAGGACTTTTAAACTTTAAATGACAGTTAAAAACAATACGATACTAGTTTGTAAAGTAAATATCCGGAATTCTATAGTTCTATTATCTCAATTAAAACTAAGCATAAGGTAGTAAACGTATGCCAATGACTACAACAGATTATGCAAATTCTATAGTCTGATCATCACGTGGGTTGGTGTAGGTTCAAAGGCGAGCATCTATATGGGCATCATATCAACTATATGACTCATGCTTAACCTTTCGGTCCGTGTTCCGAGGCCATGTATGTACATGCTAGGCTCGCCAAGTAAGAACCTTAGTACTCGCGTGTGTAAAATTGTCTTACACACGTTATGCAGACATGGATTCAAGTACGGTGATGTCTTGAAGCGGTGAAACATAAACTGTGTGTACTTAAGGAAGAACACATTTTTATCTTGATATCTATATGAGGGATCATCTTATAATGCTACTAAAATGCTAAACAAGCAATATAAGATGCTAACATCATATGCGTAAAGTGAAATGATATGGTTCTTGCACTTGATCACTATCACGTGCATCGTGGTATGATCTTTATCATTCCTTTGTGTGTAAGGCCAAGGTCTATAGAACTTACATGTTATGTGTGGTGTAAGAGTATCAACTATACATTAACTTACAACATTACCATATCATGACACCAGCCTAGCAAAAATCTAAACTAGACGCTTCTAATTTATCCATTGCAAGTTTTACGTGGCTTAGGGCTTTCAAAGATAAAACCGGTCTTACCTACGAACATGGAACCACAACGATGATAACCAAATTATTAGCAACTTATTGTAAATCAGATATTAACTATAATAGGAGAGACAGACACCTGCTAGCCACTTAAGCAAAACTAGTTGCATGTCAATTGTGAAACAAGTCTCATATGCGAGGACATGTAAAGTTAGTCTGGGCCGCTTCATCCCACTATGCCACCAATATCCAAAATACATAGAAGATGCAGTAACATGATCATCAATGCCCACATACTCATATGTGTTCTACCCGTGCAAAGCATCTACGCATAGAGTAGGTATTAGAGCCTGATCTATGCGTAGGTTCTTTGCACGGGTAGAACACATAAGAGTATGTGGGCGGTGATGATCATGTTATTGCTTCTTATATGTACTTTGGATATTGGTGGCATAGTGGGATGAAGTGGCCCAGACCAACCTTACATGTCATCGCACATGAGATTGGTTCCACGACTGACATGCAACTAGTTTTGCATAAGTGGCTAGCGAGTGTCTGTCTCTCATACTATAATCAATATCTGATTTACAACGAGTTGCTAATAATTTGGTTACCATCGTTGTGGTTCCATGTTCGTAGGAAGGTTCTGTCGGGGGGATGACCTCTGGATACCCCAACCAGACAAGAATCACGGTAGTCGGATCGTGTCCGGCTGGCTGAACGCAGCCGGACAGGAGCAAGTCAAGACGACTACCTCACGGTAATTGGAGCGGCGAGGAGCGGCAAGGCACATGACCAGCTACATCAGCGTGGCCGGAACCAATCAAGAGGACAGAGCGATGTGCAGCATAGTGCACGGTACGCCCTGGTATGATGAAAAGACTCGCAACTACCCGGCCATACCGAAGACTTTGCGGGGTGACGCGGGAACAGTGGCCAGATGCTGACGATGGGCTCGCACGGTGTTCACTGTACCCACGACGACCATACCGCTTGTACTCTGATGAGACGTAAGTGTACCGGGTACTATAGATGACCAGCTAGCTAGGACCCGCTTGTGGGGCCCGCCAGCCAGACTGGCCAGTAAGACCGCTGCCTCTCTGCCTATATAAGGAGAGGCAAGGATCCAGTAGAAATGGTTGGTCTCAGTGCATTTAAGATAGTAGCTAGAGAATACAACTCAAGGAGCAATTGTAGCTCGTATACCCCTCATAGTTAGATCGGCAGGAGTAGGAGCTTTACCTCATCACGAGGGCTCCGAACCTGGGTACTTCTTGTGTCTTGCTACACTTGCTCGTATCCAATCCTGCTTGCGGACACCGTCGACAGCTTCCCTGCTAGTCCCCACACCTCTATCTAACCTGTTTAGGTACTGCCATTCCCAATACAATGACAGTTGGCGCCCACCGTGGGGCAGATGGCTTCGACCGGAGTCACGTTCCGCACGGGACCCCGCACTTCAGATGGTGAGCGCGTGGCCTCCGGCCTGGTGCTCACGCTTGGCAAATTCGATTGTGTCATCAACAACGCTTCCTGCTTCGCTGGAACCTTGTTTCCGGCAAACGGCTCCATCCCGCTCTTCGGCGACCTCCCCGTCTACGTCGCCACCGTGCCAGAGCGTTTCCCTAGGGAGATTGTTTCTGTCGCAGAGCTGCCACACCTGGGCAGCAGTGCCTCTGTCACCCCCTGTGGCGGCGAGGTAATGATGGCCGACTCCAGCTCTCACCCCCGCCAGCCGCGGGAGCGGGGCGCGGACGAGGGCATAACTTCGGCGCCGCCGCTGCCCCAAAACCTGGTGGAGGAGGCCATCAACCGGCTCCTCACACCGGTTAACCTCGGGGATAACCCGGAGGAGGCGGAGGCCAACTTCGCCATGGAGAGACAACTTCTCCTCTAGGAGGCCATGGAGCTGGCTGCAACCCGCAAGGAGATTGAGATCACCCGGCACGAGTACGACCGCGCGCACGGCTTCACTCTGACAACTACGGAGCCAAGCCGGCGCGGGCAAGTGCAACGCCGGGGCGGCGAGCTAGGCGGTAGGATGGAGAAGGATGGTGAGCCGGATCCCCCACCCGTTCTCATCCGGCCCACCGACAACACGCCCATCAAGAACCTACGCGTGGCGCGAGCCGCAACAGATGAACTGCCCAACCTAGAGGGCAAGGAGCAAGCCCGCCAGCATGCTCGGGTGCAGGAGCTCCTCTGGATCGTGGACGAGCAGGCTGATGCTAACCGGCAGATGCAGGAGGACCCCAGCTGCTCCAAAGGGAGCAAGCCGCCTACCAATAGCAAGGGTGCGCCCCGCGACACCCAGCATGCGTACTCTCCTCCGGCTAAGGCCCACAACAATCGTCGCGGTTCTGGCAGCAAGGTCCAGCCGCGCTAGGAGCAGACGGTGAACAGCAACCCACCGCCTCCCCCTCCACCAACTAGAGCGCCAAGACGTGCCGGCTCCCATCTCTCGGGCCGGGTAGGAGCGCCCAACCCGGATCGTCCAGATGCCTGCGACCGCATCGAGCTCCTTGCTCAAGCGCGTGTCACGGAAGAAGAAGACTCCACCAGACCGGTTTTTTTTAGACCCCGCATCCGGAACGAGCCATTTCCGGACAAGTTCACCCTGCCCAGGGACACCCCCAAGTACGATGGCAGCATGAAGCCGGAAGATTGGCTGACCGACTATGCCACTGCAGTCGGCATCGCCCATGGGAACAAGCGCACAGCCATGCGCTACGTCCCCCTTATGCTAACTGGGTCATCGAGGACATGGCTCAACAGCCTCGCGCCCAACAACATCAACGCCTGGCTAGACTTTGAAAAGGTGTTCGTCCGCAACTTCAACGACACCTACAAGCATCCGGGCTGCCCGCGTGACCTGGCCCTATGTGTCCAGGGCGACCGCGAGACGGACCGCGAGTACCTCGCCAAGTGGACGAAGTTGCGCAACACTTGCGAGGGCATCTTGGAGAGCCAGGCCATTGGCTTCTTCATCGAGGGATGTCGGGAAGGCACCGTGCTTTACCACCGGCTACTGTGTGACGAGCCGAAAACCATGGCGGAGCTCATGATGGTTGCGGACCAGTATGCCATGGCGGATGCCGCCATGAAGAAGCCCCTCCGAGTAAGTGCTGAAGGGCGTCTGATTCTGACAGAGCCAGCTCGCGACCGTCCGAGCAATCCGGCTGGAGAAGCCGGATCCTCCAGGTGCCACGAAAACGACAACCGGTTCCATGGGGACCGCCAGGCCGGACAACAGAAGCCCCGCTACCACGTGTGGCAGGTCAATGCTATGGAGGGCGCACCCGACGCGCCGGCTAACGATGCAAGAAGGCAAAAGCCGCAGCTCACCTTCGACTAGATGTTTGACGGCCCGTGCAAATGGCATAGCGGTCCCTTCAAACCGGCTACGCACACCACCCGGAATTGTAGCTGGACCCGCCAGCTAAAGGACCAGGGCAACCAGCAACGTCTTCCCCCGCCCCCTCCTGGTGGACCACGACCACCGGCTAGGGGAGCCGGAAATGATGGTAACTGCGGAAATAACAACAATGGCTACCCTCAGCCGCATGCCGCCTACCACATCTTCGAGACAGAACTGGAGGACAAGCACAGCCGCAGGTGACGCTCAAAGGAGGTCAATGTCATCGTCTCTTCGGTCCCCCAATACCTAAACTGGCCGGAAACCCCCATCTCCTGGAGCCGAGAAGATCAGCCCGAGCAGCTTACGACTCCCAAGGGCTACGCTATGGTGCTTGACCCCCTCATCATCTCCAACGAGCGCACCTGCCGCTTCTTGCGCGTCCTCATCGATGGAGGCAGTAGCCTCAACCTCCTCTACCGGTCTTTGCTAGAGAAGCTGGACATCTGCGAGTGCGACCTGCGCCCGACTACCACAATGTTCCACGACATACTGCCAGAACTGGCTTGCGCTCCGCTGGGCAAAATCTAGCTGGACGTCATCTTTGAGAACAAAGAGAACTTCCGTCGTGAGCCGATATGGTTCGAGGTGGTGAACCTGACGAGCTCCTACCATGTTCTCCTCGGGCGCCCCGCCTTGCCAAATTCATGGCCATCCCCTACTACGCGTATCTCAAGACAAAGATGTCGGGACCAAACAGCATGATCACTGTTGCCGGCTGCTTCAGGTGGTCAATGAAGTGCGCCTCAGCCGACTCCAAGCTGGCAGAGGCCCTCATCATAGCTGATGAAAAGCGCGTGATCATGCGCAATGTGGCCATGGCCCAGAAAGAAATGCCGGATAGCAGCAAGCCGACTAGGGAAGGAGCTTTCCAGCCGGCAAAGGAGACGAAGAGGATCCTGCTCAACCCCTCCGACCCGACCAAGTTCGTCACCATTGGTGCTAACTTGGACAGCAAATAGGAAGACGTGCTCGTCGACGTCTTCCGTGAGAATCGGGACATCTTCGCATGGTCACCGAAGGACATGCCAGGTGTGCCGAGGGAGTTCGCCGAACACTCACTCCATGTGCGGCCAGATGCCAAGCCGGTCAAGCAGCCTCTGCGCCGGTTCGCAGAGGAGAAAAGGAAGATTATTGGTGATGAGATCACCCGGCTCCTTGCAGCCGGTTTCATCATGTAGGTGTACCACCCGGACGGGCTCACCAACCCAGTCCTGGTGTTGAAAAAGAACAAGACATGGTGCATGTGTATCGACTACACCAGCCTGAACAAGGCGTGCCCGAAGGACCCCTTCGCCTTGCCCCGTATCTATCAAGTCATCGATTCCACGGCCGGCTGCGATTTGTTGTCTTTCTTGGATTGTTATTCCGGTTACAATCAGATCCGACTAAACCCGGCTGACCAGATAAAAACATCGTTCATCACCCCATACAGGGTTTTTTGCTATGTAACCATGCCTTTCGGTCTGAAGAATGCAGGCGCTACTTATCAGTGCTGCATGCAGAAGTGCTTGCACTCGCAGATCGTCTGAAACGTGCATGCCTATGTGGACGATGTGGTCATCAAGACCAAGGAGAAGCGCACCCTCCTCGAGGACCTGGGGGAGACATTCGGCAACCTCCGGCAGTACCAGATGAAGCTGAACCCAGAGAAATGCGTCTTCGGAGTCCCGTCCGGCTAGCTACTCGGTTTCCTCATTTCACAGCGAGGGATCGAGGTGAATCCATAAAAAATTGTGGCCATCGAGAGGATGCAGCCGCCCAGGAGCTTGCTTGGAGTCCATAAGTTCACTGGATACCTAGCCCCCCTCAGCCGTTTCGTTAGTCGGTTGGGGGAGAAGGCACTTCTGTTGTACCAGCTGATGAAGAAGACGGACAAGTTCTCCTGGACCTCGCAGGCCGACGCCGCCTTTCATGACCTCAAGCGCATGCTATCCAGAGCACTGGTTCTAGCCACGCCGGCTAGCAAGGAGCCGATGTTGCTCTATATAGCAGCCATCAGCCGGGTCGTCAGCGTCGTCCTGGTGGTGGAGCACCCCGAGGAAGACAAGGCTCAGCCGGTTCAGCGACCCATCTACTACCTCAGCGAGGTTCTCTCCCTCTCCAAGCAAAACTACCCCCACTACCAGAAGATGTGTTATGGTGTGTACCTGGCATGCAAGAAGCTCAAGCACTACTTTCAAGAGCATCCGATCAAGGTAGTGTGCATTGCACCCCTTTCGGAAATCATTGGCAACAAGGACGCCACCGGTCGAGTCGCCAAATGGGCCATCGAGCTCGCCGCCTACTCCATCCAGTACGATCCCTGGCTCACGATCAAGTCGCAAGCTCTAGCGGACTTCCTCGTCGACTAGGCCGAGACCCAGTACCTCCCACCGGTTCCTGATTCGGACCATTGGAGGATGTACTTCGACGGTTCAAAGATGCTCTGGGGCTTGGGAGCTAGCATCGTGCTCACCTCGCCCAAAGGAGACCGGCTGGAGTACATCCTCCAGATCCATTTCAAGGCCTCCAACAACATCGCCGAATACGAGGCACTGGCACATGGCCTCCGGCTAGCCAGGGAGATTGGTGTCAACCGGATCCTTTGCTTCGGCAATTCGGATCTGGTGGTGCAGCAGGTATCCAGAGAATGGGACACCCGTGATGCAGACATGGCTCTCTACCAGTTCCACATATAGAAGCTCAGCGCCTGCTTCGACGGATGCGAGTTTCATCATGTCCCTCACGTCAACAACGAGGCAGCCGATTCGCTCGCGCGAATCAGATCCACCAGGCAAGCGATCCCACCAGGGGTCTCCTTGGAGCACCTGCGCAAGCCCTCCATCAACCCGTCCCCCGATTCGGATTCCATTATCTAGGCAGGGAGTGCTCCGGTTGATGGCACGGCGGATGTGGAGCCGGCGGAACCGGGAAAGAAGAAGTCCTACACCAACTCTGGCAAGTCCGTACCCTCCGGCTCGCAAGAACCGGGTTGCCGACTCATCAAGCGGCCCGGGGGCTGTCGTTCCGGGTACCTCATCCGGACGACCCCCCGATGACCATCAGCCAGAGAGCGGAAGCATCCTCACTATCCGGGAGATACCATCTTGGGCGCAGCCCTTCATGGACTACATCGCCAATGGAGAGCTTACGGATGACGAGGTGGAGGCTAGGCAAATCCGGCGCCGCGTGCACATGTACACCATCATCAACAAAGAATTGTACAAGCGCAGCGTATCCAGCATATTCCAAAGGTGTTTCGAAGTGGACACAGGCTACCGGCTGCTCAAGGACATCCACCAGGGCAAGTGCGGGTATCACACTTCATCTAGGGCAATAGTCGCCAAGGCGTTCCGCCACGGCTTCTATTGGCCCACCGCCCTCGAGGATGCTGAACAGCTAGTCCATGCACGCAGCGGGTGCCAACGCTTCAGGCAGCTTAGGCACATGCCGGCTTCGGTGCTCAAGACCATACCGATCACCTGGCCCTTCGCTGTCTGGGGCCTCGACATGGTCGGTCCCTTCAAGCAGGAGCGCGTGGGCATGACCCATCTGTTGGTGGCGGTGGACAAATTTACAAGTGGATAGAGGCCAAGCCTATCCAGAAGGTGGACAGGGCGACAGTCGTCACCTTCTTCACCGACGTCATCAACCGGTTCGGCTACCCCAACAACATCATCACTGACAACGGCACGAACTTCGCCAAGGGGGCCTTCGCCCGATTCTTCAGCAACAAGGGCATCCGGCTAGACCTCGCTTCGGTTGCGCACCCGCAATCCAATGGGCAAGTCGAAAGGGAAAACGTCCTAGTGCTAGCTGGCATGAAGCCACGCCTCATCAAGCCCTTGGAGCGGTCGCCAGGCTGCTGTATCGAGGAACTTCTGGCTGTGTTGTGGAGCCTCCGCACCATACCGAATATGTCAACCGGCTTCACCCCGTTCTTCCTTGTCTACGGCTCGGAAGCTGTCCTCTCCGCGGACATCGAGTTCGACTCTCCGTGCAAGCTCCTCTACAATGAAAAGGCCAACCAGGAGGCACGGGAGGATGGCGTGGACCTCCTCGAGGAGGCCCACAAGATGATATTGTCCAGATCGGCCTTGTACCAGCAGCGCCTACGCCACTACCATTCGAGCCGGATCCACTCTGTCGCATTCCGCGAGGACGACCTAGTTCTCCGGCTGGTGCAAGACATGAAGGGCATGCACAAGCTATCGCCACCCTGGGAGGGTCCCTTCATCATCAGCCGGGCGCTTCCCAACGACTCCTACTACCTCATCGACGTGCAGCAACCATGCAAGAACAAGATGGACAAGTCGGATGAGGAGAGAAAGCGCCCCTAGAACGCGGCCCTGCTCCGCCCATTTTACACCTAGTCACCAGACAATGTATGTATCCCGCAAACCCTATGAATGAAAATGCCGACCCCTACAAGATACTTGGGGGCTCCTTGCTAGAAATTCGTGTGTATTTGTTTCCAGTTCAGTTTTTCTGGCTCCGGCAACCCCTACCTGGGGGCTCGCCGGCTGGCCCGGCCTATTAAATCAACAAACTGGCTGAGTAGTGTGCGATGATGTCAGAGGCCCACTATAGACCGCAACCCGACTGTCCGGCTAGCAAGGGCAAAAGCCCGAGGCATCCCACATGAAAAACGGGGAGGAGATACGACAAATCGGGCGTCCCGGCCTCGCAACTAGTTTGATACGATCCGGCTACTAAGCCGTCAGTACCGAGCGCAATGTACTGTCAGCTCCCTTTGATTCCGGCTGCAGACCGCAACCCGGTTTCCCGGCAAGGACGCAGCGGAAACAACAGAGGACACGGGAAAATGACTAAGTGTCCAGAGAAGCACAAGCTGGTTTTCAAAAAACAAATCCGCCTTCCAGCTAAAGTTTAACCGACTAACCTATTGACGGATGAGATTGTATGTATGCATGTTTGTTTCTTATACGACTATATCAAGCCGGAATTCAGGAAGAAAGAAGATTCGAAGTCCTTGCCTTCATCAAGCGCTCCGAATCTCGGGGGCTACACCCACCGGGTGCGCTCGCGCGCCCCCAGTGGAATCTTGTAGTACCCGACCGGCTAAAGGAGTTAGCCGGATATTTGGAGCCCAGGTGAGGGCAAGGAAAAAATGAAAATAAGAAGATTCGAAACACCTGGCTACGCCAGCTACTCCGAATCTTGGGGGCTACACCCAGTGGGTGAGCTGGCACGCCCCCACTGGAATGAAAGTTCCCCCGGCTGCAGGTGTCCAGCCAGCGAAAATAACCGACTAAGAGGTGTCTAGTCGGATGAGACTAAGGACTTGAGGAAAGAAAGAAGATTTGAAGCACCTGGCTACGCCAGCCACTCCGAATCTTGGGGGCTACACCGAGTGGGTGCGCTAGCACGCCCCCACTAGAGTTGGAGTTCCCCCGGCTAAAGGCGTTCAGCCGAGTGAAGTTAGCCGGATAAATTCAATCGGCGAAATGTCAAAGCTTTGAAGCGCACAAAAATCACAAGTTGGAAGCGAGCCAAAACAATTCAAACTAGATATAAAAAAGAGAGGGAGGCGAAGCTCCCATGAGTTGACCCGGCGTCAGAAACAACCGGCACAGATAGTACGGTTCGAACAAAACAAAGTGACAAACACACCCAGCATCCCAGGGATCATAACTAGGCGGTAGGGCCTTTGCCATGCGGAGGATCCTGGCTGGTGGCAGTCTTAGGAGGAGGAGGCGCGTTGGCTGATCCGGCTCCGGCATCCCCACCAGTCGGCTGCGATGAGGCTTCCGCATCCGGAGTGTCGGCGAACTCCGTGTCGGTGAGGACCTCGTCGACGTCCGCGTAGTCGGGAATCTTGATGGCAGAGGCCTGGAGCTCTGGATGGGCCTGGCGGATGGCGGCAAGGTCGGTACCAGCGCGGAAACCCCCGTCGATATTCTCGACGCTAGCGTCCTTGTACCAGGAAAGCATAAGGGCCAGGGCCATCTCTGCCCCGGCTCGCGCTGCCAAATCCCTCGGGCGGTCGATGGCAGCCGGCACCTCCACCACCTTGGCCGCCAATTGCACCATCGTCTCCGGAACCAAAGCATCCGGCCATAGGAACGTGAAGATGGCCTGCGCCGCCTGGCGAAGTTTGGCATCCTCCTCGCCAAGGAGGACGACTAGCTCCTAGGCTGTTGGCTGCTCCCCCGGCCAGTTCTCCTGCAGTCGGTTGTATGCCAGCAGGTCTACGCCGGGATAAAAAGCTGTCAAAAAAAAGAACGTCAGATCCGGCTACCGGATCCGGAAAGACGAAGGGAGTCGGAGAGAGAACTTACCCTTCATCGTGTGCTCGACCTGCATCAGCTCCTCCACCAGGGCCTTCTCTCGGACCGTCAGCCGTTTGATTTCTTTCTCCTGGTCCTTGTTCTAGGCCTCGAGAAGGTCAAAGGCTTGGGCCCGGCTAGTGAGAGTGGCGTCGCGCTCCTTAACGGTGGCCTCCAGAACGTCCACCTTGGCGTGCCAGTCCTTATTCTGTAGCCGAAGTGTAGAATTGGACTTGCTCAGCCGGTCGTTCGCCTTCTTCAGGCGATCAATTTCCCGCTGAGCGCACACCATGATGGCCGCAAAAAGACGACTATCAGCAAAAAAACAGAGAAAAGGAAAAACAAAGTGTCCAGCTGAGGGAACTTACTCTGCGAGGTCCCGTTAGCAGCCGCAAGCTTCTGCTCCAGGGACCGGTTCCCGTCGGCTGCGGCCTCGAGTAGTCGGATCTCCTTCATCGCTAGCTCGGGGGTGGCGGCAAGGTCCGTCAGGGAGGCGGCAGAGGAGGCATCATCAGCGACAACGTTGGCAACCAGCGATTCCTTCGCCGCGGCCACCGTCGTCTGCCACTCCTCCCCCGGCTCGTCTTCGGAGTTGTCGTCACCGACAACCACGAGCTCCTTGCTGGTGGCGGCCCTCCGCACCGTCGCAGGGGAACTACCTCCACTTTGTGAGGTGGTCACAACCGTTTCCGGCTGCACCACCGTGGTCGGCGGAGCGTCTGCTGCTCCGGCTGTGGCAGATCAGCTTGAGGCGGTGGCGGTGGCGGAACCCTAGAAGGAGGAGGTGCAGAGGCAAATGCGGGCGGCGCGGTGTCCGGCGCGCAGGCCGGCGAGCTAGTCGGTGCCCCGCGCCGGGCTCGCAGAGCCGAAGGAAACCAGCGTGCTGAGCAATAGAAGGGAGAAAAGAAGCAAAAAGCAAGTAAGCCAAAGACAGAAAAGGAGAGCACAAAGAGCAGAGGAAAAGTAAAAACATTCAGCGAATAGGCTTACCCCTGCACCACGGGGGGTGGCCCCTTCTTTCGACCGAGGCGGCTCGGCGGAAGGGTGCTGGTCTGGCTCCTTTTGGGGACCGGCTCCTCCACGGTTGGCCGGCTGGCCCCGCCCCCTCCTCCACTGGAACGACTGGGGCTACCCCGCCGGCGCCAGACCGGCTGGAGCCACTCCCGCTAGCACCGGCACGGCTAGAGTCACCATCCGTCGCATAGCGCCGAGTAGGCTCGAGAGCCGGTGTGGCCTCCTCCTCCTCTTCGTCAACCTCCATGTGGGGTTCGGCGGCCGGCTCTTCATTCCGGTTGGGGAAGACGTCGCCGTCCCCATCCGACTCCTCGCTGGACCGGCGAGCGCGTGACTCGGGCAGGCCAGGCGTAAAGTTTTGGAGGGGGGTCTCGCCCTCCTCCTGGAGGATGCAAGGGAATATCTGCCAGAAAAAAGAAGCGAAGAGATTAGCCGGACGGCAAAAATTGCAAGAGACGCAAGAGAAAATCCGGTTGGTGAAACTTACCCGAGGCGCGCGGTTGTCATGGCTGTAAGGGACCAGCCCAAACTTCCAGCCTTCCGACAACCGTTCCTTCGTGATTGTCCACACGGACTCCTTCAGGTTGTGGTAGCGGGGTTCACGGCGGGACAGGGTTGGGTCCAGCCGGACGGAGTAGAAGCACATCTTGTGCGCCCGCTGCTGCTGCGGCATCATTAGCCTGGACATCCAGCTGAGGGTGATGTCCAGGCCGGTCAGACCGGCGGTGACGAGGGCGTGCGTGCGTTGCAGCATCGCGTTCGACTTCGTCTTCTCACCGTAGATCTTCGGATCCCATTGCTACCGGCTAGATTCCACGTCCTGGAAAGCCAGCAGGTTGATCCGGTCCTCGGCAGTGAGGTTGCGGACGTAGAAGTACGACTGTTGCCACAATCATACCGTGTCCTACAGCCAGAATTTGGGGTAGCCGGTCTGCGTGGAGGAGTAGATGGAGGCGCTGCCGCATGTCACCAGCGGCCCCTTGGTGAACTGGACCTGCGGCTGGACTCAGTAGAGCCGGCAGAAGAGCCTGAGATCCGACTGGATCCCGAGATAGCTCTCACAGAAAGCCATGAAGTGCGCCAGCGTCCCGATGGCATTGGCACCTAGGTGGTGGAGGCGGAGGTCAAAGAAAGAAAGAAATGTTAGGAAGAAGGGATGCATCGGCAGCGCGAAGCCACGTGCAAGATGCGACAGGAAGATCACCTGCTCCCCCTCCGCTGGGTGCGGCGACTCTTCCCCCACTGGCGCGAGCCGCACTTCCACCTCCGTCTCTGGTGGCAGCACGCGCGTCGCACGGTACTTCTTGATGTGCTCCTCCATCACAGAGGAGCCACACCAGGCCCCACGTTCCACGGCCATCTCCGGCTCGCTGGGAGGCGTTCTGGCGGAGGAGTGACGGTGGCCGTACCACCGACGATGCTAAACGAGCGGCACGACGGACTACAGTAGCAGCGGCGAGCAAGGCAACGTGAGGAAGGCAAGGGCACAGAGAAGATTGAGGAAGCACAGAACGGAGGGACAAATCACTCGCCCTGGGCGCCCCTTTAAAGACCCGGAAGCGGAACCGTCCGCGGTG
Source organism: Avena eriantha (assembly GCA_910589775.1). Lineage (NCBI taxonomy): Eukaryota > Viridiplantae > Streptophyta > Magnoliopsida > Poales > Poaceae > Avena > Avena eriantha. The sequence continues at coordinate 343,405,959 of OU342741.1, forward strand.
CCACGTGGCTCCCGCCTAAATGCTCCCCGCTCCCCGCACTGTGCAGGATCCTTCGCGCAGGCACAAGACACGCAGACGATCCTAGAGCAGAAACCAAAGAGGCATACGGTAGTTCCCGAGGCGACGTGCGACGGGACATTACGCTGCCCACCGCAGAGTAATGATGGCGTGTGCGAGCGTGGCCGGCGTCAGCACTGACATCACGGGTAGCACAACCGCCAAGCGTAGCCGGCCAGAAAATTCAAAATGAAGAAGGAGCGCGCGCACATTTCACCTGAGGGAAAAATCTACACGTGCTCGGGGGCTAGTGTCGAGGGGATGACCTCCTGATACGTTGCAAACGTATCCATAATTTTTGATGTTCCATGCTTGGTTTTATCTACTTTCTTGTGTTTTGTTCCAACTTTGGAGTACTTTCTATACACTTTCTTAGACTAACCTATTAACAAGTGCCACAGTGCCAGTTACATGTTTTCTGTAGTTTTTGGTTCCAGAAAGTCAGAAAATGAATATTCTCGGAATTGGACGGGACAAAAGCCAAAGTTCCTATTTTACTGGAAGACTCACGGAGCCAGAATACGAGACGGAGGAGGGCTAGGTCCTGGCCACACCCCTAGGTGTGGGTATCCCCAGGCAGCGCCAGGGCATGGTGTGGGCCCCCTGGCTAGCCATCGACCTTGCCTCCTTCGCCTATATATTCCTCCCGAGGCAGAAACCCTAGATCGTCCATCAGAAATCCACAAAAAGTTCCGCAGCGCCGCCGCCACCAAAGGGGAGATTCGGGGGACAGAAAGTCTCTGTTCCAGCACCCTGTCGAGACGGGGAAGTGCCCCCGGAGCCATCTCCATCGATCTCCACCGCCATCTCCATCACCATTACTGATTCCCATGATGAGGAGGGAGTAGTTCTCTCTCGAGGCTAAGGGTTCTACCGGTAGCTATGTGTTCATCTCTCTCTCTATGCATGATCTTATTGAGGTCATGAGCTTGTAATGCATAGATCTACCTTGCTACTCAAGTGCTTTAATATATCTCTTCTCTCCCCATGTGTGTGAAAGTGACAGCGTGCACACCATGGTTGCACTTAGGCTAGAGATTACAAATACTTGTTATGAGTTATATTTGGAGTTGGATGTCTTTATGAAATTGTGGTGTTTGTTGGACTCATCTAGTACTCAAGGTGACAGTGTGGGGTTATCTAGATGGGAAAGATGAACTTTGAGGTGTGCTGTTATAGCCCTACCATCGATTAGAGTGTTCAACCGGAGAGTAGTTAAGAGTAGTATCATAAAGAGAAGTTATTTATATGAGAGTGTTCACTAGTGAAAGTATGATCCCTAGGCCTTGTTTCTAAGCATTGAAACACCGTTTGCAATTAGATCTGTTACATGTTTGCTTGCTGCCATCTTTATTTCAGTTTGCCTTTAGTCTTTTCCACGCCATCAAAGTATTTTCTTGCACTGTTTTCTTTTATCCATACCACTTGTATTTCACTATCTCTACGCCGAACTAGTGCACATATACACCTGACAAGTGTATTGGGTGTGTTGGGGACACAAGAGACTTCTTGTATCTTGATTGCAGGGTTGCTTGAGAGGGAATACCTTTGACCACTTCATCCCTGAGTTCAATAAACCTTGGGTAATCCACTTAAGGGAAAACTTGCTGCTGTTCTACAAACCTCTGCACTTGGAGGCCCAACAACTGTCTACAAGAATAGAAGTGCGTAGACATCAAGCTATTTTCTGGCGCCGTTGCCCGGGAGGTAAGGTAAAAGGTATTCACACCAGAGGATTAAAGAAGAAGAACCTCCCACGGCAAACGCCTATTTTCTGGCGCCGTTGCCGGGGAGGTAAGGTAAAAGGTACTCACATCCTCCGGTGTGAGTGCTCGAAGTTATTTCCTTTAGATTCTGCAATTTTGTGTTTTTGTTTCTTGTTTTTATTTTCACTAGTTAGGCTTAATGGAAAACAAATTTTTTTTAGAGAGCTTTATAGTATTTATCTTGAGTTAGGACATGAAGTGTTTGAAGAGAAAATTAAAAAAACCTATGGAACTTTATTTGCATGCTAATAGTAATGTTGTTAGTATGAATTCTTTGGACACCATTATTGCTAATGCTATGGAAAAGTCTAAGCTTGGGGAAGCTAGTTTGTATGAAAATGATCTTTTTAGTTCCCCATCTTTGGAAGATAGCTATTCTATTGCTTATGATGATACCAAACCTCCAATATATGATGATTACAATGATGAATATGATATTTTCAGTCCACCTACTATTGAGGAGAAAATTAATGATTACAATATGCCTCCTATATTTGATGATTATGGTGATGAGAATAATAATGATAGCTATTTTGTTGAATTTTCTCCCACTACAATTAATAAGAATGACTATGTTTATGTGGAGAGTAGTAATTCTTTTATGCATGTGGCTCATGATAAGAATGTTTCTTGTGATAGTTATATTGTTACTTTTATTCATGATGCTACTGAAAGTTATTATGAGAGAGGGAAACATGGTTTTATGCATCTCAATAATATTAAGTTTCCCCTCTTTATGTTGAAAGTCTTGAAGTTGCACTTGTTTTGCTTTCCTTTGCTTGTTGCTTTGTGCCTGCATGACTTGTTTCTTTACAAGATTCCTATGCATAGGAAGTGGGTTAGACTTAAATGTGCTTTGAATTTGCTTCTTGATGCTCTCTTTTACTTAAATTCATATTTCTTATGTGAGCATCTTCTCAAACTATCATGCCTAACTTAAAGACGTTAAAGAAAAGTACTTATTGGAAGATAACCAAAAGTTTTAGATGAGTCTTGGAAGTTATTACTTCTGTAATAACCGCTCCTTATCCTTTTTTTTGTTTTTTTGTGCCAAGAGTAACCTCTAATGAGAGAGAAGTAATGATTGAGAAAGTTGCTGTCCCGAAACAGATTTTTGTGCTTCACTGTAAAAATTCGTCTAAAATCTCGGTACGTCCTTTTGAGGCGTGATTGTTTGTGCTTCTGCCCCAGGTTGTTATCTAACTTTCGTTGGTTCAACACTTTTTTATTTGAGTAACAGAAGGTCTTCGAAAAAATCGGTTTCTTTCTTCTGGTCTATTTTAACAGATTTCTGCCATTATTTGCATTTGCTTCTTGTTGGTTCCTTTTTGGGTTCTCTTTGTTGAATTGAGATTTATGAGAGAAGTGCTACAGTAGATTGTGTTTTAATGGAAGTTTTATTGGTGTTGAAACTGAACGCAAAGACTTATTATCTTGAGTGCACTAATGTTGCTAATAAAGATTGTGTGAAGTTTTGTATGAAGGAAAAATTTCAGGTGTATGGAAGGAATGAGTAATGAGATGAAGGATGGACTAAAGCTTAGGCTTGGGGATGCCACACGTGCCACCCCAAGAAATATCCAAGAAGTACAAGCGTGAAAGCTTGGGGATGCCCAAGGCATCTCCCTCTTCATCAATAAAAATCCCAGGTTTCTTCCAAACACTTCATTTTTATTGTTTCATGCACAGTTGTGTTGTTCTTGGAGCGTCTTTTTTTTCGTTTTGGTTTTTCGTTTGCTTGGTTTTCTTAGTTTGCTGAATAAATTGGTTGGACCCCCTCTTTCATGCATTGGTTTTCAAATAGTTTGGTTTGGATTGGAAAAGAGTAGGAAAGTTCGTGCTTAAGTGGTAAAGAGAGCTTGTTTTTGACTGTGCCTATGCTTTGTCGTGCCATGCTTGATATTGTTTTGGATTTATGCTTAGTATTCTTTGCTGTAGCATGACTTGTTATAAACAATTGAGATTGCTCAATGTGCCTTGGATGAATCATGCATTGTTTTAGCATATTAAAGCATAGTATTGTGGTATTCTCCTTTGATGCTTTATTTGGGTTGACTTGGCGCATGCTCACACCATGTTATGACTATCCAAAGTCACCATAGCCTTTATGATCCTTTGGTTTTCAACTTGTAGTATCACTTTATGCTTTGATTAATGATGTTTTGTCGCTCTGCATGATTATGGCCATTATTGCTCTCTTAGTTTGTCGCTCCTAGTCTTTTGCTAGCCTCCACAACCAAGTATGAGTCCCACTCATGCATCCAACTCCTTAAACCAAGTTATTCCAAAGAGTCCACCATACCTACCTACTAGAATTTGCTATTCCAAGTATATTCATGTTTTTGTTTACCTTCCAAATTAAACTTGTTATGAGAAAACTAGTGATTAAAGCTCTCACGAACTTGATGGCACACTTTAGTTTTCTTGCCCTTAATAAACTTGAACCATTGTGTCATCTATGTTGTATATGCTTGCACTTATTTGTTGGGTATTAGTAGAACCATGTTGTCATGGGGAACGCTTTCAACATTGCACTGGTACTTGATGACCCACAAGTATAGGGGGTGTATCGCAGTATTTTCGAGGGAAGTGAAACCCAATTTATTGATTCAACACAAGGGGAGCCAAAGAATATTTATAAGCCTTAACAACTGAGTTGTCAATTCAGCTACACCTGGAAACAATCTTGCTCACATCAGTTTATCAGTAGCAACAGTTTTGTAGTAGGAATAGCAAAGTAACAACAGTAGTAAAGGAAAGACAGTAGTAACAAAAGCAGTAACAGTGGGATTCGAGTGTGGTAGACATAGGGATGGATGGACGGGTGTTGCATGGACAAGACAATTCACATAGCAATCAGAACATAGGGAAATTGCGGATAAATAAGATAAAGCATCCAAGTACTAGACAATCCTAGGCATGTGTTCCATATATAGTCATACGTGCTCGCAATGAGAACTTGCACAACATCTTTTGTCCTGCCAGCCCGTTTGCAGCGGGGCCTCTAGGGTACTACTGGCAATTAAGGTGCTCCTTTTAATAGAGCACCAGAGGAAAGCATTAACACTCCGTGAACACATGTGATCCTCACATCAAAGCCATTCCCTTCTGGTTATCCCGATTTTGGTCACTTCGGGGCCATAGGTTCCGGACATCAACATGTGTATACAACTTGCAGATAAGACCAAAAACAATACTATCATAATGCATCAATAACATGTTCAGATCTGAAATCATGGCACTCGGGCCCTAGTGACAAGCATTAAGCACAACAAGTTGCAACAAAGTCATAAAGCACTAATAAAAGATACTAGGCACCATGCCCTAACAATCCGATGCCATTACATGAACAATCTCATCCAATCCCTACCATCCCCATAGCCTACAGCGGGGGATTACTCACTCATAGATGGGGGAAACATGGATGGTCAATGGAGAATCGATGGTGATGATGATGGCGATGATCGCCTCCAATTCCCCGTCCCGGCAGGGTGCCAGAACGGAGTTTCTCGTGCTGTTTCGTGGAATCTGGTGGTGGCGGCGAAGCGGAACTCCTTTTGGAAAAACATCAAACCCTCCGAAGTTTTTAGGTCAGAAGGCTCCTTATAGGCGAAGAGAGAGGCCGAGGGGGTGCCTGGGGGGCCTACACCACCCCCTGGCGCGGCCTGGCCTGGCCCGTGCCTGTAGGTGGTGTGGTCACCCCCTGGCTCTTCTCCGTCGTATTCTGGCTCCTGGAGTCTTCGGGTGAAATAGGATTTTTGGCATATTTTCCTGGATTTTTCCTGATAGTTGGTTTCCTGCACAAAAAGTAGACACCAGGGCAATTCTGCTGAAAACAGCGCCAGTCCGCATTAGTTGCATCCAAATCACACAAGTTTAGAGGAGAAACAATAGCAAAAGTGTTCGGGAAAGTAGATACGTTTTGGACGTATCAACTCCCCCCAAGCTTAGCTTATTGCTTGTCCTCAAGCAATTCAGTTGAAAACTGAGTGCGATAAAAGAACTTTCACGAACACATTTGCTTCATAAGATGTAAATATTCTTAGCAATGTGATCAACTACTTAGACAGTTCATAATAAAGAGTATGCAACTGAGTCTACTTAATAGTCATTGCAAGCTATGAAGAGATTCCAACTCAAGAATAATAAGTAGCATGAAGTATAAACGTAAGCAACATTACAATGCTCATAGAAAGGTATGATAGAGTGGTATCTCGCTTGCCTTTGATTATGAATGTCAAGGCACCTCTGAAGTTCAAGTGATGACTATAAGTAAAGATATCAAAGATACAAGCATCAAAGTCATAACACAAATAATCAAGTAATGAGAAAAGCACAAAGAATGACAAATATGCTCTCAAGAAAGTGCTCGGAGAATAAATGGAGACTCAACAAGTAAAGAAAAAGGTTTTGAATAATTTTGAAAGGCTTCCAAATCCTGAAAGTATGGTACTCGTTAGCTTTGAGCTCTCATTGCCCCTATCATAAGCATCTTTAAATGGTTAAGGTTAAAGCTCTTTTCATTGTAAGTATATACGTATCATAGAGAACCGCCAATGGGGTACCCCTTGCACATGACACGAGAGCTATCCCATAATCAAAATAACAAGGCAAGCAGACAATGAGCATCTCGGCGATCTTTTTATTTACTATGTGCATAGATTTTATTGAGGATGCTTCATAGAATGCTCATTATGGTTATGCTGCAAGTTTCCACCATGATTAGGCATGTATTAGGCTAGCGGCCCAGGCGTTTCTCTAACATACATACAAACTCCATGATCTTATAAGTTCCACTTTTATTTCACACCGCCGGGATCCATAAGCAAAAGAACATGATATCAACTAGGTACAAAGTACCTATGAAGTGTTGAAAGAGGTCCCCATGATACATGGTTTTGCTAACTTCAACTCATAAAGCGCAAGCATATGCGCAACAAAGAAGGACAGAATGGTTCAGGTTTATTAAGTGCAAGAAAATAAAGTGTGCCATCAAGTTCGTGAGAGATTTACTAACTAACTTTCTCATAACAAGCAAACATTTTATTCGGAAGAAAACAAGGCATAATGAATATGCACGGAAGTAGCAAATGATGCTAATGGGTAGGTATGGTGGACACTTTGGAAGTATTTGGTTTAGGGGGTTGGGAACTTGAGTAAAACATACTCGGTAAAAGCGAAGGCTAGCAATAGTAAGGAGCGACAAACGAGAGAGCAATAGCTGTCATTATCATGCTTGCAACAAAACAGGACTACTCATGGCATGAAAGTGATTCAAGATCCTCAAGGCAAAATAATTCATCGAGGCTTAACTGATTATTACAGTCATGTGGATGCGTGAGCATGTGCCAACTCAATCAAATGAAACATTCAGAGGAGGATACCGCAGTGTCATACCAATTAATGAATAGAGCAATGCAAGCAAACATTCATAAGACATGCTACAAACTATTAGCGAGCTGGAGCTAATCATAAGAAAGCAAGAACAACTAAGCATCCAAAGATAACATACACCCTACTTGAACGGACTAAGCAAGCCCACAGTGATGAGTATATGTACAAAAATGAAAACAAATAGAGTTCGTTACCAGCCTCTTACCACGCCTCAAGTTGTCATTAATCCTCATTATTTCTCTTCACTTGTGTGGCTTGAATAATGATATGAAACCAAATATCCACTGAGGACTGCTGAACCCTGTAGCAAACTCAGAAAACCAAAGAAGAACGACAAATATTTTTGGTGTTTTCGATTTTTAAACAAGAACCAAAAGGGAAAAACAAGCAAAGCAAAATCTTTTTGGGGTTTTCGAATAGTTCAAACAAAGCAAAAAGGGAAAACAAACCAAGGAAAAAATAAGAAGCAAACCAAAGAGAAACAACAGAAATATTTTTTTGTTCTTTTTGTATTTTAGAAAGCAAAGGCAAAAGAAAAAAACAAAAACTAAAAAGAGAACGAAAACATGAATAAACAAAGTACCGACGCAACCTGATATGGAGATGAGTGTGGTGTTGGCGTACCTCCCCCAAGCTTAGGCTTTTGGCCTAAGTGGGTATCAATCCCCAGCTAGCCAGGATGAAGTGTCACCCTGGTACGACGAAGAGGTCCCCTCATCCTGGTGCGAACTCGAGTACGTCCCTCCATAATGCGCGGAATAATCATAGGAGGGCACATCCTCCTGGTGCTGCTCGTCCACCTCCTCCTTGGAGCGCGACCACGGTCTCCTGTGAACACTAAACAAAGCAGGCTGTGGCAAAAGGATCTCCCTTTCATCCCCATCAGTGAAAAGCATCCTATATACTAGATTGTTCAAATCAGAAGTAGCAGTGACAAAGTGATGAGTTTTCATGGCAACAAGGTCAAGCCTCTGTGGTGCCAGCATAGCATCATAGGGATCCACTCAAAGACCTAATGCATTGACTATACGCGATGCAATGATGCCCCCATAGATAGGCCCCCTAGCAGATAGGCGGCGAGCAATAAGCGAGCCAAGATTGTACCGAGTATCATTGTTAAGCGCAGCAGCAAGGAATGCTAAATGATAGTTGGAGATATTACTTGTGTTCTCCCTACCAAGTATACTAGTAGCAAGATAATATGCAAAGTATCTAAGAGTAGGGAGTTGGATATTTCTTATCTTTCCACGCTGCGCCACACGATCATCATCATTGGTCACCCCTTGGTAAAGCTCCAACAAATCAGCGGGTCGCCCTTGAATTTTCTTCACGGTCCTTGTCATGCGCACACCTACAATACTGCAAAATCTCTCCAAAGGCATGTTGAAGGGCAAATTATAGATTTTGAAAGAGACAGTAGACTGATAGGGTGTGTTAGTAAACGTGAAGCTCTCAACAAAAGTTTTGGTGAGCATAGCGTATTGCGCACTCTCATCTTGCATATATGAGGTCAAACCAACCCTCTCAATCAGTAGCAAGAAATTACCTGCAGCTTGTAAGAAAGTAAAACAAGGAAAAGAGGATGGGTGAGCATCCCCATCATCCCTTTCACTGCCAATACGAGTTGCAATGAGATCTTCATTGTATGATGGCCGAGCTTGAGAGGCTGTTCTTGAGGGCCTCGACCTCCTAGGTGCATCACTCTCAAATATCTCTCCAAAAGTATGGTTGTTCATGCTTGGTATTCTGAAATTTAAACACCTATCAAACAAGTGATTGCAAAGTAAATATAAAGAAGGATTCTACTCGTAGGGACTTGCAAGAGTCCTAAACATGCATCAAAACTATATTTCTAAGCATCAAACAAGCTTACAAGCTCTCATAACCAGTCACCTACAGCAGCAAAATACTCTACATATAATCCACTAAACACAAATCTACTTGGACAAGGGGAGGAGTCACATAGCAAGGAACAAATGCTCCAAATTTCAGCAAGAAAGATGGGCTAAGCAAGGAGATCGAAAAAATCGAGAGCAAGAATGCGATTTTGAGCAATGAACTGGAGCTTACTCAGGAGAGGGAAGAAAGTGGCAGGTGAGAGAGTTAGTGGGGGGCCAGGGGTGGCCCAAACCAGGGCATGGCGCCACCCAAGGCTGGCCGCGCCACCATGTGGTGTGCCTGCTTGGTGGGCCCCCCTGGTACCTCCCAGGTTGTAACTACCTCGGTGAATTATGCTCTTAGTTACATGCCTGGATGAGCGAAAGTGGTTAAAATAGTACGGTGGGGCCCAGGGCCACTCACTGTAGACCTTTCAGCCGTCCTAACCACTTTCAGAACATCGGGACAAGAACGAGCGGCGTAATCGGCAGGCGAAGGGATCAACTACATACACAAGTGAGTATGTATGCAAGCCACATACAACAGTTCTCAGAGCCACTCCATCTAAAAGAAATAGAAATATTGCAACGCCATATGGCAAGATTCAAATATCCTAGATAGAGATAATATTTTAGGATAGCTCCTCATACAGCAAACATCAGAGTATTAGGCGGAAGCGGACAACAAGATCCGAGTACGGATAAGAAGCAAATCAGCATAAGATGCCACATAAATAAACACATCCCGCACAAATATCTCACGGATCCCCGTTCCCGGAATCTCTACACCGAGTGGTCGTTGCCAACATCATCTGTCTCCTCCACCCAGTATCCTTCTTGTGAATATACCTGTTCATCTGAATCAAACAATTTATCGTGTGAGACCCTAGGGGTACTCAGCAAGTCTTTATGCCGCGAAAGGGGACACAACCTGGGGTGACGCAATTGCAGCAAAAGATAATAACTAGCAAGTCTATAGATACTCGCTAACCATCCGCCTAACCAATGATAGACAGATGTCCGTGAATTAAGAACAACAGTTATAACAGTATAATTAACAGATCCATCCTCCTCCTCGCTTACCAACGAGGAAGCGGACGAACAACCCCCATCCGTTGGCAGTTTTATTAACCATTCCATGAGTATTGCACTGTTTACTAATTAGGTACTTAGTCAGATTAAAGCGACACTTTAGTTATACTTGTCTATGATCGAGAAACTGTGCTCCAAGTCGTCCATAACCGCGGACACGGCTTTCAGAAAGATTTACCCTGCAGGGGTGCACAAATAGCAACACACACTCGATCAACCTCGGAAAAAACCAACTCAAAACCCAACGAGGCATTCACGACAAAGCGATCACAGGATTCAGAAATATTTCAGGGCGCCACCCCACTAAGCTACCCGCAATGAAGTTGGCCGGCTCCGGAATGGACCTAGGGTTTGTGTGGATGGCGGTAAACGACTGGGAACCCGAAAGTGTGACTGGGCTTGTCGATACAGCGAAAACGTGTCACGACCCAAAATAGTACAGGTGCTCCTCGCACAATCTTAAGTAAAACAGTAAACATGGCATAAGTACAGGATAGTAATAAAGCCCCAAACTAATTGTGGCCCCAAGAAATAAGAATGAATCAAGCTCTGGCTCAGGGGGGTCCATAAGGCCTCTCGGATGTGGATAGTGCGAATAGTCAAGGAACAGGAGTCAAGTACTCGGGGTCCTACGGGACACAAGTGAGCAGGAAAAACCAAATAGCAGATATTGCTCACCGGTTCCTCTTTCATTAGTTATCCCATTACTACTCAGGTTAAGTTGTTTAGGTACCTCATTATCCATCAGACACTCATATACCCTACACATGCTTTTCTACGACTCGCATGGCTCAAACAACTCCTGTAGTAATGGATCATGGGATGGAGGAACAAGCTTCGGTGGGGTTTAAAAGTAAAGGCTATGCAGTACTTGGGATTCAATTTAATGCAATCGCGACTCAATGATGCAAGAATAAGATAGAGGCAATAGGTACTATATGTATGCAAGCATGTGGTAGTGCTTGCCTGGCAGCTCAGTTGAAGCGAGAGATGGATCTTGGTAGAACTCCTGTGATTCCTGATAATTCTCCTGCTGGGCGTCTATTCGAAGAAGAACCAAACAAACAAGGGCCAACATAAATAAAGTGCACAAGCATATGAATTAACATGCGATAAGCAAACAAGCATGCCATGATGAATGATTCACAATTTACATGGCATTAAAGTATCATGGCAAGGGTGAGGTGTGGGGTACAAGAATAAAGCATTTTATTAATTATTTAGCCAAGTTTTATTGTCATAAACAGTTCTGATTTTTAATAATGACCTGATGCATGCTTCAATTCAGAACAAGGAGTGCATAGATAGAACAGGCTTGTCGCGCTTATCGATTTAGACATATTATTTGTTAAATTTGGAGTTATAGATTTAAAGTTATTAATTTATGAAGAAAAGGGCATTTTGTGATAATTTTAATCATCTCAAAATTTTAAAGTGTTCAAACAACATTTTGAATGGAATATTTGAATTCCTCACATTTTTCTTATTCAAAAACATATATCATTTGTATTATTTGGATTTATAATTTAAAAGTTATTTAAAATCTGTTGAATATGAATTTAAAGAATTTTGTATTTGTTTTGTTAAAACAGATAACCAGGGAAACCTTTTTACACCCAGGCGAACTCAACCCAAGTCGCTAACGGGTGGGCCGCTGCTGACTGGGCGAGATCTGCATGCAAAGCTTTTTATACCGCGGGTTTTCCTAGCCACTGAGACTGCCAGGTGGGGCCAGCGGCTATGGGTCCACGTGCCAGTGGCGGAACCCGTAGAGGATGACAGGTGGGGACGTGCTGGAGCGCAGGTTGATGTGCGAAAACTACGGGTGTTTTTCTGTAAAATGTATGCAGCGGCTGGCAGGTGGGGTCGCGAGTACCGCGGGTTGAGCGAGAGATAACAGAGGGGGCTATTTGCAAAGAGGGGGCGCACTGTGGATCTTCTCCACGGTCTGACGGTCAGATCCGTGCGCGCCAGTGGCGGTGAGGCGCAGGGGATCGAACCGGGGACCTGGGGCTCGCGCTCGGGGGCGGTAGCCACTGCAGTAGACTGTGGGGTGTTGACAGGAGGGAGTAGAGCGGCTAGGTGAGGCGTGGCGCGGCACAGAGGCGGCAGACGCCAGCGGGCGACGGCGCACTGAGAGCGTTCGGTGAAACACCTGACGCGGCTAGGGTTTTACGGCGAGGTAGAGGGTGTATGAGAGGGAGAAGGGGTTACCGCGGAGAGATTGGCGGTGGCGGATCGGTGCGGGGAGCAGCAGATCGTCGACGGAGCTGGCGAACGGCGGCGCTAGGGTTTCGGTGGGTAGCGTTGGTTCCGGTGGCTGCAGAGCGGCGTCTCCTTGCTGGCGTGTACTGGGCGAAGCAGGGGACCCTTCTCGACTTCCTCAACCACCTCCACGTCACCCACGCCAGCTGGAACGAGAACACGGCGGTGGTACTGGCGGTGTCCGACGAGAGAGGAGATGGCGTCGGTAGAGAAGAAGAGGGGATAGGGCAAGGCCCTGGGGTGGATCTGGCGAGGCAGAGACATGGGGAGGTGGCTAAAGTGAGGGAGAGGGAGAAGGATGCCGTGGGGGAGTGGGTTAGGGATAAAGGTGGCTTCGGCCACCTTTTCCTCCTCCTCGTTCACGTGCTTGAGCTGGGCTCGGCTTGGGCAGGACAGGGGCATGGCAGGTGGGCCCGGACGAGGTCAAGGCGGGGCAGGTGCGTCTGGGGCCAACATGGCAGCGCGGGAGAGAGAGAGAGAAGGAAGGGAGAGGCTCGGGTAGAGCTAGGTTAGGAGGGAGTAGATGGCTCGGTCTAGGGTTTGGTTAGGTTAGAGGGGGTAGCTGGGGTGGGGCCTGCATGGCAGCGAGAGAGGAGAGGGAATGCCTCGGCTAAATGGTGAGGTGAGGCTCGAGTTAGATAGAGAGAAAGAGAAAGGAGGTTTAGGGTCTGAGAGGAAAAGTAAAGAGAGAGGGTAGGTAGGTCTTAGGGTTTTGGTGGTTGTGGTGTAGCTAGGTGTAGGTTTCTTTTCTTTCTTTTCCATTTGATTTTATATGAATTTGATCCATCCAAAAACCATTCAAATCAACTAAAAGGAAAGAAAGGACAGGGATAAAAAGGAGTGCACTCCTTGCATGGGGCATGCATGCATTAAATGCATTGTTGCTAGTTGTGGCAACAACTAGTTTCAATAAGAATTATAGTTTAGATTATTTCCCCAAATTTGGTTATGGAAGCCTTCCCACACATATGGTATAAAAGGTGGCAAGCATGCTCCCATACACAATATTGTGAAACAATTATAGCCATGGTATGGAAGCATGTGGAGAGTAGAGGGAACCATCCTTAATTATTTATGAGCTAGATATAATACCAAAAGAAGGCCATGGGCTCATATATAATTAAGATGGTGGAGATGATGGATGGAACCAAAATAAAGGTGGTGGAATTATGAGGTGGTGGCCAATGAAAGGTGGTGGAGTGGAATAAAAGATATGCCCCCAACTCAACTTGGGCATCAAGCATTTATCAAGAACCAAATATAATATATCAAGAGGCAAATACAATTATTAATGCATATGAGAGAAGAACCAAATGGAAAAGGGTTTTATATGATGCTCAAATGCAAGATGGCATGATGACATGAGCATGATATAATTATGATGCAACAATTATATATAGGAAGTAGCCATTATATTACTAGACCAAGTAGCATTACAATTGTTAGACAATTGGGATGCTACAACTCTCCCCCACTAAACAGGAATCTCGCCCCGAGATTCTAGGACGAAGAAGAAGACTCAAAGAGGGTAGGATATTTTGCACGGAGCTCATCTTCACGTTCCCAAGTGGCTTCATCAATGGAATGGTGCGACCACTGCACCTTGCAGAACTTGATGGACTTGTTGCGAGTCCTTCTCTCTGTGACTTCTAGAATTTTTATGGGGTGTTCTTGATAAGACAGATCTTCCTGGAGGTTGATGAGTTCATGGTCCACGGTCCTGCCACGATCCTTGAAGCACTTCTTGAGTTGAGAGATATGGAAAACATCATGGACCTTGAGTTTTTCAGGAAGCTCAAGAGCATAAGCAACTTCTCCTCTTCTTCCACGAATTTTGAAAGGACCGATGTATCTAGGAGCCAACTTTCCTTTGATACCAAAGCGGTGCGTGCCTCTCATGGGAGTGACACGAAGGTAAACGAGATCACCAGGAACATACTCCATGTCCGTGTGCTTTCTGTCATAATTGTTCTTCTGGCGACTTTGAGCAATCTTCAGGTTTTCAAGAATGATGTGAACCTTCTCCTCCGCTTGAGTTACAATGTCGGGACCAAACAATATTCTTTCACCTGTGCCCAACCAACCAATCGGACTTCTGCATTTGCGACCATAGAGAGCCTCAAATGGTGCCATCTTTAGACTTTTCTGGAAGCTGTTGTTGTAAGAGAATTCAGCATAAGGAAGACATTCTTCCCACTTCATGCCGAAAGAGATAACGCAAGCACGGAGCATATCTTCCAGAATCTGATTGATCCTTTCAACTTGTCCTTGCGACTGAGGGTGGTAAGCTGTGCTGAAGTTCAATTTTGTTCCCAAAGCATTTTGGAAACTTCCCCAGAACATGGAAGTGAAGATGCTTCCATGGTCTGAACTGATCTCAAGAGGAACTCCATACAGAGAGACAATTCTGTTGATATAGAGCTCAGCCAACTGAATTGCAGAAATTGTTTCTTTGACTAGAAAGAAGTGAGCTACTTTAGAAAGCATGTCGATGACAACAAAGATTGCATTGTTGCCCTTCTGCGACCTTGGAAAACCAGTGATGAAGTCCATCTCTACTTTCTCCCATTTCCATTCCGGAGGCTTCAATGGCTGTAGAAGACCGGAAGGTTTCTGATGGACAACTTTAACTCTGTGACAGACATCACACTCCGCGACATACTTGGCACAATATCGTTTCAACCCAGGCCACCAATATTGTGTTTTCAGGTCCATGTACATCTTAGTGCTGCCAGGGTGGATAGAAAGAACAGAATCATGTGCCTCCTTGAGAACTTGCACTCTTAAACCCGGGTAGTTCGGAACAAACATCCGGTGTTCAGAGAAAAGAGTGCCTTGGTCGTCAACGTGGAAAGACTCATACTTCGGAAGCTGAATGTTGGAGATGATCTTTTTAGTGTAAGGATCACCAAGTTGAATGGAGCGAACTTTTTCTTCCAAGAGAGGTGTTGCCAGAAAGTTCAGAAGATACCCTTGATCCATAATTTCAAGGTTGAGCTTGCAGAATTCCTCGCACAAGAGGGGCTGTTGTTCTTCCACCATGAGATTGTTGACATAAGCTTTTTGGCTGAGAGCATCGGCCATGACATTAGCTTTGCCCGGAGTGTAGTTGATGGTTAAACCGAAATCATTGATTGTTTCAATCCACCTTCTCTGACGAAGGTTGAGATTAGGCTGTGTGAAGATATACTTCAAACTCTTGTGATTAGAAAAGATCTCACAACGGTTGCCAAGCAAGTAATGCCGCCATACTTTCAAAGCAAAGACAACTGCTGCGAGTTCGAGGTCATGTGTAGGATAGTTGATCTCATGCGTCTTCAACTGCCGAGAGGCATAAGCAACAGCTTGTTTTTCTTGCATAAGGACCGCACCCAATCCTTGCAATGAGGCGTCACAGAATATCTGGAAAGGCTTTGATGTATCTGGAGGAACCAAGACTGGTGTGGAAGTGAGCTTCTCTTTGAGTGTTTGAAAGCTTGCTTGACATGCAGGAGTCCAAAGGTATTTCTTGCCTTTCTTGAGGAGATCGGTAAGAGGCTTCGCAATCTTTGAGAAGTTTTGAACGAAGCGACGACAGTAACTGGCTAAACCAAGGAAACTCTGGACTTCTTTGACATTTATGGGTGGAAGCCAGTCCATAATTGTCTTAATAGTTTCTGGATTGACGGCAATGCCCTTGGCAGAGATGACGCGACCAAGGTAGGTGACTTGAGGCAGCCAGAATTCACACTTGGAGAACTTTGCATACAGGCGGTTCTCACGAAGCTTGTTTAGGACACACCGAAGGTGTTCTTCATGTTCTTCCTTAGACTTAGAATAGACTAGAATGTCATCCAGATAGACCACAACAAACTTATCAATATACTCCATGAAAACCGAGTTCATAAGCCTCGAGAAGGTGGCAGGTGCGTTGGTGAGACCGAAAGACATGACCGTGTACTCATACAGGCCATAGCGAGTGGTGAAATCTGTTTTAGGAACATCTTCCTTGCGAATCTTGATTTGATGGTAACCACTTCTCAAATCAAGATGAGAGAATACCACAGCTCTAGCTAGCTGATCGAAGAGATCATTAATCCGCGGAAGGGGATATTTATTCTTGATGGTTTTAGCATTGAGTGCCCGATAGTCAACACAAAGTCTACCAGTCTTGTCTCGCTTCTTCACGAAGATGGTTGGGCTACCCCAAGAAGAAGTACAGTGCTGAATGAAACCCAACTTCTCTTGTTCATCAAGCTGACGCTTGAGTTCAGCCAACTCAACAGGACCCATTTTATAAGGCCGCTTGGAGATAGGAGCGATACTAGGTTCAAGTTCAATCACAAACTCAACCTCACGATCCGGAGGCATACCTGGCAACTCTTCAGGGAAGACATCTGGGAACTCACAGACCACCGGAACACTCTGAATACCTTCCATATCATCATCATTCAGAGCCGCCAAAGAGTAAAGCTGAATTGCAAGAGTCAAACTTGGAGAATAGACTATATGGCCTTCAGGAATTTTGAGAGAAACCGAACGTTCAGCACAATCAATCATAGCTGCATTTGCTGTTAACCAATCCATGCCCAAGATGACATCAATGTCAGAGTTGCCCGGAATAATTAAGGAAGCCGGAAACGAAGAGCCACCAATCTCAATTTGATTGCCATGGCTGATATGAGCAGCCCTCATGTTTGTCCCAGGAGATTGTACCACAAGACGATGTAATAAAGGAACCATAGCCAGATCATGTTCATGCGCAAACTTGTGAGAAACAAAAGAATGCGAAGCACCAGAATCAAACAACACTCGTGCAGGGACTAAGTTAACAGGAAGCATACCCATCACAACTCCAGGTGCATGCTCAGCTTGAGCGGCGTTGACACAGTTGGCACGAGCAACCGTAGACCCAGGCTTGGTTTTGATGTTGAGAGCCCGAGGTGGAGGTGCACGAACCATAGGAGAACTTGCCGCAGGTCTTGGAGGTGGTGGTGGAAGAGCTTTGTTGTTCATTGGACAATTCCAGTGCTGATGCCCAGTGTTTCCACAAGTATAGCAAGCACCAGGTGGACGTGGAGCAACGTAGCCAGGGACTCCGCCAGGCGCTCCAGGGTAGTTGTGGTTGTAGCCCCTAGGAGCCGCAGTGAAGGAGTTTGGTGGCCTTGCTGCGTAGCTTGACGGTCTTGGTGTAGCAGGGAGCGACGGTGGGGTGTTAGGAACCCAGACACGACGCTTAGAAGGAGCTGTCATAGCAGAAGAGCTTGCTGCATCACGGCTGTGTTTCTTTGACTCCTCAAACACTTGCCTACTTGCTTCTTCCTGCAGAGCTGTGTGTTGGAGTTCCAGAAAAGACGCCGGCCTTGCATGAGTGATTGCATATTTAATGGAAGCATTGAGTCCTTGCCTAAATCTCTTCTGCTTTTTCTTGTCATCAGAGATCTCATCGCCACCATACCGAGAAAGGTTCATGAAGTTTCTGATGTAGGTATTGACATTGTCAGTGCCCTGCTTGAGGTTGAGAAACACTTCCTTCATCCTTTCCATGACAATTTCTGACAGATATTGCTCTTTGAAAGCCCCAGTGAATTGCTCCCAAGTAGGCTGAAAACTAGAGAGGTCTGCCTTGAGGTAATTTTCCCACCAGAGAGCTGCATCTCCCTTCAGAAGGTGAGTGGCACATTTGACCCATTCTTGCTCGGGAACATCCGTAGTCATCAGCAACCTAGACACTTCACGCAGCCAATCATCCGCATCAAGTGGCTGATCAGACACCTCAAATTGGCGTGGGTTGAACTTGAGAAAACTCTTGATGTCTCCTCGCTTGGGAGGTGGAGGTAGCGGAACAAACTTATTCCTCCTGACACTTTCTTCGAAGCGCTGTTGGTTCTGCTGCATAGTGCCCAAGGCATTTGCAATACTTGCCAAAGCAACCCCCAGTTCAGGTGGTATGTCCTCCTCAGAACGGCGCGGTGGTGCCATCCTATGATTGATAAAAGCACAAGTCAGTACTATGATGGAGAATAATAATAATCCAAAATAGTACCAAAATGGAATTAACCAAGATTAAAGGATACAATTCACTGAGATGATATTAAAATATCAACAAAGTTCAAGGCACCTAGAAGATATTAAGCATAACGCACACGACTGAACAAGGAGTGTGGTACACAAACTAACAAAGAAAAATTTTCCGCAAATTTCGGCATTAAAATACCACTATATGCGCAAAACCACTTCACAAATCAAGATTAGTAACTCTACTAGTTCAACATACAAGAGCAAATGATAAAAGTAGTGGTATGGTCGCGACTCCATCCCGCACTCAAATCATTACTCCGCACATGAATCAGTAAAACACATATCCCAACACCTTCTTCTTAAGATGAACCTAAAGATTAGTAACTACGGAAACGAACACCCCAAACAAGATAGCGTCGGATAACAAGGAGTAAGATAGATCGCATCGGTATACAACGAATCAGATAGATCGCGTCAGTTTACAAAGGCCTGTCGGTATGGAATGTACCAACAGTTGATAACCAAAAGGAAGATAGTGATAACATTTGGATGCAACAGATAGACAAGGAATTCACACACACACACACACACAAACACAACCTATGGTACTACGGAACCCAGAACACGTGAATCCTAGTTTGAAATTTAGAAGAGGATTGAAAACGTTACACTTCCTTACCAGAAAAGGGTGGGTGGGTGGGTAAGAAGAAAATGGAAGCAGTTCTACTCTCACGTTTAGTTTTTCCCTAGTATACATAGCTACCAAAAATTGCTAGACTGACAACGACCATTTTGGTTGAGACCCTGAAGGGCGGGATGGCTCTGATACCAATTGTAACTACCTCAGTGAATTACGCTCTTAGTTACATGCCTGGATGAGCGAAAGTGGTTAAAATAGTACGGTGGGGCCTAGGGCCACTCACGGTAGACCTTTCGGCCGTCCTAACCACTTTCAGAACATCGGGACAAGAACGAGCGGCGTAATCGGCAGGCGAAGGGATCAACTACATACAAAAGTGAGTATGTATGCAAGCCACATACAACAGTTCTCAGGTGCCACTCCATCTAAAAGAAATAGAAATATTGCAACGCCATACGACAAGATTCAAATATCCTAGATAGAGATAATATTTTAGGATAGCTCCTCATACAGCAAACATCAGAGTATCAGGCGGAAACGGAAAACAAGATCCGAGTACGGATAAGAAGCAAATCGGCATAAGATGCCACATAAATAAACACATCCCACCCACAGATCTCACGGATCCCCATTCCCGGAATCTCTACACCGAGTGGTCGTTGCCAACATCATCTGTCTCCTCCACCCAGTATCCTTCTTGCGAATATACCTGTTCATCTGAATCAAACAATTTATCGTGTGAGACCCTAGGGGTACTCAGCAAGTCTTTATGCCGCTAAAGGGGACACAACCTGGGGTGACGCAATCGCAGCAAAAGATAATAACTAACAAGTCTATAGATACTCGCTAACCATCCGCCTAACCAATGATAGACAGATGTCCGTGAATTAAGAACAACAGTTATAACAGTATAATTAACAGATCCATCCTCCTCCTCGCTTACCAACGAGGAAGCGGACGAACAACCCCCATCCGTTGGCAGTTTTATTAACCATTCCATGAGTATTGCACTGTTTACTAATCAGGTACTTAGTCAGATTAAAGCGACACTTTAGTTATACTTGTCTATGATCGAGAAACTGTGCTCCAAGTCGTCCATAACCGCGGACACGGCTTTCAGAAAGATTTACCCTGCAAGGGTGCACAAATAGCAACACACACTCGATCAACCTCGGAAAAAACCAACTCAAAACCCAACGAGGCATTCACGACAAAGCGATCACAGGATTCAGAAATATTTCAGGGCGCCACCCCACTAAGCTACCCGCAATGAAGTTGGCCGGCTCCGGAATGGACCTAGGGTTTGTGTGGATGGCGGTAAACGACTGGGAACCCGAAAGTGTGACTGGGCTTGTCGATACAGCGAAAACGTGTCACGATCCAAAACAGTACAGGTGCTCCTCGCACAATCTTAAGTAAAACAGTAAACATGGCATAAGTACAGGATAGTAATAAAGCCCCAAACTAATTGTGGCACCAAGAAATAAGAATGAATCAAGCTCTGGCTCAGGGGGGTCCATAAGGCCTCTCGGATGTGGATAGTGCGAATAGTCAAGGAACAGGAGTCAAGTACTCGGGGTCCTACGGGACACAAGTGAGCAGGAAAAACCAAATAGCAGATATTGCTCACCGGTGCCTCTTTCATTAGTTATCCCATTACTACTCAGGTTAAGTTGTTTAGGTACCTCATTATCCATCAGACACTCATATACCCTACACATGCTTTTCTACGACTCGCATGGCTCAAACAACTCCTGTAGTAATGGATCATGGGATGGAGGAACAAGCTTCGGTGGGGTTTAAAAGTAAAGGCTATGCAGTACTTGGGATTCAATTTAATGCAATCGCGACTCAATGATGCAAGAATAAGATAGAGGCAATAGGTACTATATGTATGCAAGCATGTGGTAGTGCTTGCCTGGCAGCTCAGTTGAAGCGAGAGATGGATCTTGGTAGAACTCCTGTGATTCCTGATAATTCTCCTGCTGGGCGTCTATTCGAAGAAGAACCAAACAAACAAGGGCCAACATAAATAAAGTGCACACACATATGAATTAACATGCGACAAGCAAACAAGCATGCCATGATGAATGATGCACAATTTACATGGCATTAAAGTATCATGGCAAGGGTGAGGTGTGGGGTACAAGAATAAAGCATTTTATTAATTATTTAGCCAAGTTTTATTGTCATAAACAGTTCTGATTTTTAATTATGACCTGATGCATGCTTCAATTCAGAACAAGGAGTGCATAGATAGAACGGGCTCGTCACGCTGATCGATTTAGACATATTATTTGTTAAATTTGGAGTTATAGATTTAAAGTTATTAATTTATTAAGAAAAGGGCATTTTGTGGTAATTTTAATCATCTCGAAATTTTAAAGTGTTCAAACAACATTTTGAATGGCATATTTGAATTCCTCACATTTTTCTGATTCAAAAACATATATCATTTGTATTATTTGGATTTATAATTTAAAAGTTATTTAAAATCTGATTTGAATTTGAATTTAAACAATTTTGTATTTGTTTTGTTAAAACAGATAACCAGGGAAACCTTTTTACACCCAGGCGAACTCAACCCAAGTCGCTGACGGGTGGGCCGCTACTGACTGGGCGAGATCCGCGCGCAAAGCTTTTTATACCACGGGTTTTCCTAGCCACTGAGACTGCCAGGTGGGGCCAGCGGCTATGGGTCCACGTGCCAGTGGCGGAACCCGCAGAGGATGACAGGTGGGGATGTGCTGGAGCGCGGGTTGATGTGCGAAAACTGTGGGTGTCTTTTTGTAAAATGTACGCAGCGGCTGGCAGGTGGGGTCGCGAGTACCGCGGGTTGAGCGAGAGATCACAGAGGGTGCTATTTGCAAAAAGGGGGGACACTGTGGATCTTCTCCATGGTCTGACGGCCAGATCCACGCGCGGCAGTGGCGGTGAGGCACGGGGGATCGAACCGGGGACCTGGGGCTCGCGCTCGGGGGCGGTAGCCACTGCGGTAGACTGTGGGGTGTTGGCAGGAGGGAGTAGAGCGGCTAGGTGAGGCGTGGCGTGGCACAGAGGCGGCAGACGCCAGCGGCCGACGACGCACTGAGAGCGTTCGGTGAAATGCCTGACACGGCTAGGGTTTTACGGCGAGGCAGAGGGTGTCTGAGAGGGAGAAGGGGTTACCGCGGAGAGATTGGTGGTGGCGGATCGGTGCGGGGAGCAGCAGATCGTCGACGGAGCTGGCGAACGGCGGCGCTAGGGTTTCGGTGGGCGGCGTTGGTTCCGGTGGCTGCAGAACAACGTCTCCTCGCTGGCGTGTACTAGGCGAAGCAGGGGACCCTTCTCGACTTCCTCGACCACCTCCACGTCACCCACGCCTGCTGGAACGAGAACACGACGGTGGTACTGGCGGTGTCCGGCGAGAGAGGAGATGGCGTTGGTGGAGAAGAAGAGGGGAGAGGGCAATGCCCTGGGGTGGATCTGGCGAGGCAGAGACGTGGGGAGGTGGCTAAAGTGAGGGAGAGGGAGAAGGATGCCGTGGGGGAATGGGTTAGGGATAAAGGTGGCTTCGGCCACCTTTTCCTCCTCCTCGTTCACGTGCTCGAGCTGGGCTCGGCTTGGGCAGGACAGGGGCATGGCAGGTGGGCCCGGACGAGGTCAAGGTGGGGCAGGTGCGTCTGGGGCCAACATGGCAGCGCGGGAGAGAGAGAGAGAAGGAAGGGAGAGGCTCGGGTAGAGCTAGGTTAGGAGGGAGTAGATGGCTCGGTCTAGGGTTTGGTTAGGTTAGAGGGGGTAGCTGGGGTGGGGCCTGCATGGCAGGGAGAGAGGAGAGGGAATGCCTCGGAATGGTGAGGTGAGGCCCGAGTTAGATAGAGAGAAAGAGAAAGGAGGTTTAGGGTCTGAGAGGAAAAGTAAAGAGAGAGGGTAGATATGTCTTAGGGTTTTGGTGGTTGTGGTGTAGCTAGGTGTAGGTTTCTTTTCTTTCTTTTCCATTTGATTTTATATGAATTTGATCCATCCAAAAACCATTCAAATCAACTAAAAGAAAAGAAAGGATAGGGATAAAAAGGAGTGCATTCCTTGCATGGGGCAGGCATGCATTAAATGCATTGTTACTAGTTGTGGCAACAACTAGTTTCAATAAGAATTATAGCTTAGATTATTTCCCCAAATTTGGTTATGGAAGCCTTCCCACACATATGGTATAAAAGGTGGCAAGCATGCTCCCATACACAATATTGTGAAACAATTATAGCCATGGTATGGAAGCATGTGGAGAGTAGAGGGAACCATCCTCAATTATTTATGAGCTAGATATAATACCAAAAGAAGGCCATGGGCTCATATATAATTAAGATGGTGGAGATGATGGATGGAACCAAAAGAAAGGTGGTGGAATTATGAGGTGGTGGCCAATGAAAGGTGGTGGAGTGGAATAAAAGATATGCCCCCGACTCAACTTGGGCATCAAGCATTTATCAAGAACCAAATATAATATATCAAGAGGCAAATACAATTATTAATGCATATGAGAGAAGAACCAAATGGAAAAGGGTTTTATATGATGCTCAAATGCAAGGTGGCATGATGACATGAGCATGATATAATTATGATGCAACAATTATATATAGGAAGTAGCCATTATATTACTAGACCAAGTAGCATTACAATTGTTAGACAATTGGGATGCTACACAGGTACTCCTCTGCCCCTTTTTTCATGTAAAAATGTAATATGAATTTTCTGGAATTTTTCGAGACACTTTATTTTTGGGCAATTTTCAGAAATAGAAGAATGATTTTTCTGACAGAAAGATTTTTTTATTTTTTTGGAAACATGATGCAAGGACAAAACAAGGCTAGAACTACAGAAGTTCTAACATGCAAGCAACTAACAACAAACAAAAAGCTAAACAAAAGCAAAAACTAAAATGCAAAGGATAGAAATAAATGGAGATAATCATAATGAAAACATTGTTTTGTTCAATGGAATCCTTTTGTTAACAAGGTTGATCAAGTCTTGCTACCAAAACAATTGCATATGAGACAAAACTTTGTGTTCCGCTAATGATTATGTTACCTCAACCTTGATAGCAATGGTCCCAATCATAATAGTTTCAAATTTTTCACTTGGTATGGGACAATATATTTCTCCAACTTGAATGCCTTCAACATGTTCAATTGAATTCAAACCATAAGTCCTTTCAATCCTCTTGGGGAAATAGACAGTATGTTCCTTGTCATTAACATTGAAGGTCACCTTTCCTTGATTACAATTAATAACAGCTCCTGCAGTATTAAGAAAAGGTCTCCCAAGAATAATAGACATATTATCATCTTCAGGCATTTCAAGCACAACAAAATCAGTTAATATCAAACAATTGTGAGCCACCTCAACAGGTACATCCTCACATATACCCACAGGAATAGTGGTAGATTTATCAGCCATTTGCAAAGATATATCAGTTGGTATTAATTTTTCTAGTTGAAGCCTCTTATAGAGAGAGAAAGGCATAACACTAACCCCAGCTCCCAAATCACACAAAGCAGTTCTAACATAACTATTCTTAATAGAGCAAGGGGTAGTTGGAATCCCTAGGTCTCCAAGTTTCTTAGGAACCTTACCATTGAAGGAATAATTAGCAAGCAAAGTAGATATTTCCTCATTAGGGATCTTCCTTTTATTCGAGACAATATCCTTCATATACTTTGAGTAAGGAGGCAATTTAATAGCATCAGTCAAAGGAATTTGCAGGAATAAAGGCTTCATCCACTCACAAAACTTATTATAATGTTCATCTTCCTTTGACTTGTGTTTCTTATCAGGGAAAGGCATAGGTTTTTGGACCCAAGGTTCCCTTTCACTACCAAGTTTCTTAGCAATAAAATCTTCTTTGGTGTATTTAGTATTCTTAGTGTGGTTTTCAGGTTCTTCTTCAACTTTTTCTTCATTAGGAACTTCATTTTCTCCATTACCACTTTCAGTTTCAGCATTAGAGATAGATATACTATTAGGATCTATAGCAGGTTCAGAGGGTTCTACAACAATTTTATGTTTCTTTTTCCTTTTCTTACGAGTAGACCCACTATTTTCAGCTTGTTGAGAATCCTACTCAATTCTTTTGGGATGCCCCTCAGGATATAGAGGATCCTGGGTAGCAGCACCACTTCTAGTTCTAATTTCATAAGCATGTTTTTCTTTAGCAGCATTAACTAGCAAGTCATTTTGCACTTTAACGAGTTGATCTATTTGAGTTTGAACCATTTGAAAGTGTTTAACAATCATTTTAACATCATTAGAGGTTCTTTCCACAATATCCTTCAACTCCACAATAACTCTAGTGTTTTCCATTAGATGATTTTGCACCCTTTTATTAAAGTTATCTTGCTTAACAATAAAGATATCAAATTCTTCTAAACATTGATCAGGAGGTTTAGTGTAAGGGATATCACCTTCATCAAAGTGTTGGAGAGAGTGTACCTCAATAGTGGATGAGTAGGGAATAGGCTTGCATAATTCTTCTATAGGAGGTAAATTCTTGACATCTGCAGCTTTAATTCCCTTCTCCTTAAGACATTTCTTAGCTTCCTTCATCACTTCATCATTTAATTCAATAACTCCCTTCTTCTTTGATGTTGGAATAGGCACCGAATAGTAGGCTCAGGTACAATTACTTTAGGTATAGCTGGTTCAAGAGGAGTCCAATCTTCATAGTTCTTGCTTATTTTAGCCATTAATTCCTCAGCTTCCTTAGGAGTCCTATTCCTGAAAACACAATCAGCACAACTATCTAGGTATGTCCTAGATTCCTTGGTTAGTCCATTATAAAATATATCAAGAAGCTCATTCTTAGGTAATGGACTTCGAGCCTGTGCATGAATCAAAGCACAAAACCTTGCCCAAGATTCGGGCAATACCTCTTTTTCTCCCAGTTTAAAATTAAAAAGTTCCTACAAAACAGCATGTCTAGCACTGGGAGGAAAATATTTCTGCAGGAAAGTACTAATCAAGCACTCAGGGCTATCAATAGATCCAGGAGGTAAATTACTAAACCATGTTTTAGCTTCTCCTTTCAGTGAAAAGGGGAAAATCTTAGCAACAAAGTAAGTACGCATCTTAATATCATCAGAAAACAAGCCACTCATGGTAGAAAGTTCATTCATATGTGCTACCGCACTTTCATTTTTAGTCCCACAAAAAGGTTCTTTCTCGACAATAGCTATGTAAGATAGATAGAGAGAGAAATCATAATCTTTATCTATAATGTTTATGGGAGAAGCAGCAAACTTAGCAACATGAGACAATTTAGGTCTAATAGTACGCCTCTCAAGGAGACTCTTAGCAGCGCTCCTATCATGGGTGTTTTTACATTCTTTAATAAATTCATCAGTCATCTCAACATAACCATCTTCAATATCATAACTCTCACTAGACTCAAGTGAACTAACAGGTGTGGTAGTGTCTTCATTAGGAGTTTCGATATTTCCACCTATAGTTCTAGCAATCATAGCATCTAGGAAAGGACCTAATGAACCACTCTTATCAAGCATAGTAGAAGCAGCATCATAAGCATCAGAAGTTTCAGATTCAGCAGTAGTAGCAGTGTGTGTAGCATGTCTATGTGGTGGTGTAAGGAACTTACTCATACCAGACGGTGAATCAAGAGCAGCGGCGGTGTTCAGAACCGTGCCTCTTCTTGTAGTGGATGGTAAAATGGGAAACTTGCCATCACGAGACTTACTCATGATGGATGGATAGCAGCGAACAATAGAGAATCCAAGTGAACTTGATAAATAAAGCTATGCTCCCCGGCAACGGCGCTAGAAAATAGTCTTGATGACCCACAAGTATAAGGGGTGTATCGCAGTATTTTCGAGGGAACTAAAACCCAATTTATTCATTCGACGCAAGGGGAGCCAAAGAATATTTATAAGCCTTAACAACTGAGTTGTCAATTCAGCTACACCTGGAAACAATCTCGCTCACAGCAGTTTATCAGTAGCAACAGTTTTGTAGTAGGAATAGCAAAGTAACAACAGTAGTAAAGTAAATACAGTAGTAACAAAAGCAGTAACAGTGGGATTCGCGTGCGGTAGGCATAGGGATGGATGGACGGGTGTTGCATGTATAAGACAATTCACATAGCAATCAGAACATAGGGCAATTGCAGATAAATAAGATAAAGCATCCAAGTACTAGACAATCCTAGGCATGTGTTCCATATATAGTCATACGTGCTCGTAATGAGAACTTGCGCAACATCTTTTGTCCTGCCAGCCCGTTTGCAGCGGGGCCTCTAGGGAACTACTGGCAATTAAGGTGCTCCTTTTAATAGAGCACCGAAGCAAAGCATTAACACTCCGTGAACACATGTGATCCTCACATCAAAGCCATTCCCTTCCGGTTATCCCGATTTCTGTCACTTCGGGGCCATAGGTTCCGGACATCAACGTGTGTATACAACTTGCAGATAAGACCAAAAACAATACTATCATAATGAATCAATAACATGTTCAGATCTGAAATCATGGCACTCGGGCCCTAGTGACAAGCATTAAGCACAACAAGTCGCAACAAAGTCATAAAACACTAATAAAAGATACTAGGCACCATGCCCTAACAATTTCATGCCATTACATGAACAATCTCATCCAATCCCTACCATCCCCATAGCCTACAGCGGGGGATTACTCACTCATAGATGGGGGAAACATGGATGGTCGATGAAGAAGCGATGGTGATGATGATGGCGATGATCTCCTCCAATTCCCCGTCCCGGCAGGGTGCCAGAACGAAGTTTCTGGTGCTATTTCGTGGAATCTGGTGGTGGCGGCGGAGCGGAACTCCTTCTAGAAAAACGTCGAACCCCCCGAAGTTTTTAGGTCAGAAGTCTCCTTATAGGCAAAGAGAGAGGCCGAGGGGGTGCCTGGGGGTCCACACCACCCCCCTGGCACGGCCTGGCCTGGCCCGCGCCAGCAGGTGGTGTGGCCACCCCTGGCTCTTCTCCATCTCGTATTCTTGCTCCTGGAGTCTTCGGGTGAAATAGGATTTTTGGCATATTTTCCCGGATTTTTCCTGATAGTTGGTTTTCTGCACAAAAATTAGACACCAGGGCAATTCTGCCGAAAATAGCGTCAGTCCGCATTAGTTGCATCCAAATCACACAAGTTTAGAGGAGAAACAATAGCGAAAGTGTTCGGGAAAGTAGATACGTTTTGGACGTATCAGTACTTTGTACCTAGTTGATATCGTGCTCTTTTGTCTATGGATGTCGTCGGTGTGAAATGAAAGGGGAGCTTGTAAGTCCATGTAGTTATGTATATGTGTTAGAGAAACGCGTGGGCCATTGGTCTAATCCATGCTGACATGGTGAAAACCTGCAGCGTAACCATAATGAGCTGTCTATGAAGCATTCTTCTTATAAAAAAAGAGTCTGATATTGAGAAAAAAGAGAAAAAGAGAAAAAAAGAGATTATGAAAAGAGGAAAGAGAGAAAAAAGCACCATATTCCCATGGTAAATAAGAAGATTGCTGAGATGCTTGTTGTCTGCTTGCCTTGTCATTTTGATATGGGGATTCTTCCGTATCATCAGGCAAGGGGTACCCCGTTGGCGGTTCTCTATGATACACATGTACTTACAATGACAAGAACTTACCGGTGAC
Organism: Avena eriantha; assembly: GCA_910589775.1. Taxonomy (NCBI): domain Eukaryota; kingdom Viridiplantae; phylum Streptophyta; class Magnoliopsida; order Poales; family Poaceae; genus Avena; species Avena eriantha. Next base: position 343,434,698 of record OU342741.1, read on the forward strand.
TAAACTTGAGTAGCATGAGGAGCGGCCCTCGTATTCAAGGGACATGATATTTCCAACTTATACTTTGTCAAGCATATACTCCATAGTTTGTTCACTTTAACCTTAATCACTTCAAGATGCTTATGATGGGGGCAATGAGAGGTGAAAGCTATTAAGTACCATAAATTTTGGAATCTCTTTATGAAACTTGAATCTCTGCTTCCTTCTATGAAGGCCTTTCTTTTACCTTTTTGTTGAGTCTCCACCTTCTATCTTTATGCACCTACTTTGAGAGCATAGTGGTCACTCTTAGTTCTATGTGCATTGTCCCAAGACTAGTTGATTGATGCATACTTTGATATTGCTTGTTTTAAACTATTTGTATCTAGTCACTCGTATAAACTTTGAAGGTGTCCTATGCATTTATGTTTGCTACTCTATGAGGGACAAGCTGAATGCTATTATGCTATGTTTTCTTTATGTGAAACAAACAAACGTCTTGCAAAGCATTGTTATTCATGAATCTTTTGTTTGTTCCTTTTCATGTTGCAACATAGTTGCTTTGTCTTATTGCTAGAACTTTGTCTTTCATGTTATGATTGAAGTACTATGATCCTAGCTATCAATGTTTTACAAATACTTCGATCAAGTTTACGATGGTGCATGTCACCTCAAAAATTATTCTTTCTTTTTATCACTTACCTACTCTAGGACGAGCAGGAGTTAAGCTTGGGGATCTTGATACGTTGCTAACGTATCCATAATTTTTGATGTTCCATGCTTGGTTTTATCTACTTTCTTGTGTTTTGTTCCAACTTTGGAGTACTTTATATACACTTTCTTGGACTAACCTATCAACAAGTGCCACAGTGCCAGTTGCCTATTTTCTGCAGTTTTTGGTTCCAGAAAGTCAGAAAATGAATATTCTCGGAATTGGACGGGACAAAAGCTAAAGTTCCTATTTTACCGGAAGACTCACGGAGCCAGAATACGAGACGGAGGAGGGATAGGTCCTGGCCACACCCCCTAGGTGCGGGTATCCCTAGGCCGCACCAGGGCATGGTGTGGGCCCCCTGGCTGGCCACCGACCTTGCCTCCTTCGCCTATATATTCCTCTCGAGGCAGAAACCCTAGATCGTCCATCAGAAATCCACGAAAAGTTCCGCAGCGCCGCCGCCACCGAAGGGGAGATTCGGGGGACAGAAAGTCTCTGTTTCGGCACCCTGTCGGGGCGGGGAAGTGCCCCTGGAGCCATCTCCATCGATCTCCACCGCCATCTCCATCGCCATTGATGATTCCCATGATGAGGAGGGAGTAGTTCTCTCTCGAGGCTAAGGGTTCTACCAATAGCTATGTGTTCACCTCTCTCTCTATGCATGATCTTATTGAGATCATGAGCTTGTATCCATAGATCTACCTTGCTACTCAAGTGCTTTAATATATCTCTGCTCTCCCCATGTGTGTGAAAGTGACAGCGTGCACACCATGGTGGCACTTAGGCTAGAGATTACAAATACTTGTTATGAGTTACATTTGGAGTTGGATGTCTTTATGAAATTGTGGTGTTTGTTGGACTCATCTAGTACTCAAGGTGACACTGTGGGGTTATCTAGATGGGAAAGATGAACTTTGAGGTGTGCTGTTAGAGCCCTACCATTGATTAGAGTGTTCAACCGGAGAGTAGTTAAGAGTAGTATCATAAAGAGAAGTTATTTATATGAGAGTGTTCACTAGTGAAAATATGATCCCTAGGCCTTGTTTCTAAGCATTGAAACACCGTTTGCAATTAGATCTGTTACATGTTTTCTTGCTGCCATCTTTATTTCAGTTTGCCTTTAGTCTTTTCCACGCCATCAAAGTATTTTCTTGCACCGTTTTCTTTTATCCATACCACTTGTATTTCACTATCTCTTCGCCGAACTAGTGCACCTATACACCTGAAAAGTGTATTGTGTGTGTTGGGGACACAAGAGACTTCTTGTATCTTGATTGCAGGGTTGCTTGAGAGGGAATACCTTTGACCACTTCCTCCTTGAGTTCGATAAACCTTGGGTAATCCACTTAAGGCAAAACTTGGTACTGTTCTACAAACCTCTGCACTTGGAGGCCCAACAACTGTCTACAAGAATAGAAGTGCATAGACATCACCTCCGGATACCCCATCCAGACAAGAATCACGGCAGTCGGATTGTGTCCGGCTGGCTGAATGCAGTCGGACAGGAGCAAGTCAAGCCGACTACCTCACGGTAACCGGAGCGGCGAGGAGCAGCAAGGCATGGGACCGGCTACATCAACGTAGTCGGAGCCAATCAAGAGGACAGAGCGACGTACAGACTCGCAACTACCCGGCCATACCGAAGACTTTGCGGCGTGACGCGGGAATAGTGGCCAGATGCTGACGACGGGCTCGCACGGTGTTCACTGTACCCACGACAACCATACCGCTTGTACTATGATGAGACGTAAGTGTACCGGGTACTGTAGATGACTAGCCGGCTAGGACCCGCTTGTGGGGCCCTCCAGCTAGACTGGCCAATAAGACCGCTGCCTCTCTGCCTATATAAGGAGAGGCAAGGCTCCAGTAGAAAGGGTTGGTCTCAGTGCATTTAAGGCAGTAGCTAGAGAATACAACTCAAGGAGCGATTGTAGCTCGTATACCCCTCATAGTCAGATCGGCAGGAGTAGGAGCTTTACCTCATCATGAGGGCTCCGAACCTGGGTACTTCTTGTGTCTTGCTACACTTGCTCGTATCCAGTCCCGCCTGCGGACGCCGTCGAGAGCTTCCCTGCTAGTCCCCACACCTCTATCTAACCTTTTTAGGTACTGCTGTTCCCAATACAACGACATGTTCTATCTTCGAAAGCCCTAAGCCACGTAAAACTTGCAATTGATAAATTAGAGGCATCTAGTTTAGATCGTTGCTGGGCTTGTGTCATTATATGGTAATGTTGTAAGTTGATGTATAGTTGATACTCTTACAACACACCTAACGTGTAAGTTCCATAGACCTTTGCCTTACACACAAAGGAATGATAAAGATCATACCACGATGCATATGATAGTGATAAAATGCAAGAACCATATCATTTCACTTTACACATATGATGTTCGCATCTTATATTGCTAGTTTGGCCTTTTAGTAGCGTTATAAGATGATCCCTCATTTAAATATCAAGATAAAAATGTGTTCTTCCTTAAGTACGCGCCGTTTATGTTTTGCCGCTTCAAGATATCACGTGATGATCGGGTGTACTTGAATCCACGATCATATTTCAGGTGCAAGACAGTTTTACACACGCGAGTACTAAGATTCTTACTTGGCGAGCCAAGCATGTACAACCATGGCCTCGGAACACGGACCGAAAGGTTAAGCATGAGTCATATAGTTGATATGATGCCCATATAGATGCTCGCCTTTGAAGCTACACCGACTCACGTGATGATCAGACTTGGTGTAGTGGATTTGGTTCATGTAATCACCAAAAAGACACGAGGGATGTTGTTTTTTAGTGGGAGTTTAGTTGAACTCAATTTATCATAAACTTAGTCAAAATAAACTTTACAAATTCTGTTGTAGATGGCACCACCTGCTTTTAATTTCAATGTGTTCATGGAAAAAGAGAAACTTGCTGCGAATGGTAGCAACTTCACCAACTGGGCTATGAATTTGAGGATTCTCCTCTCTGTTGCACAAAATCAATATGTGCTAGAAGCGCCGCTAGGCCCCCCACCAGCTCCTGATGCCCCTGACAAGGAAAAGAATGTCTATGTGACTCGTCAGGAGGACCACAACTTAGTTCATTGCATCATACTGTATGGGCTAGAGCCAGAACTTCGAAAGCATTTCGAAAATGGCAATGCCTTTGATACCATGGGTGAATTGAAAATGATTTTCGATACCCATGCTACCGTAGGGAGTTATAATGCTTCAGAAAAGTTCTTTACCTGCATGATGGAAGAGAACAACTCCGTAAGTGAGCACGACTCAAAATGTCTGGGTACGCCAATAAGCTTGTGTCCTTGGGAATAACGATTCCCATTGACTTAGGCATACATCGTGTTCTCCAATCTCTGCCACCTAGCTACAAGAGCTTCGTGATGAACTATAACATGCAGGGCATGAAAAAGACTCTCCCTGAGCTTCTGTCAATGCTTAAGACTGTAGAAGTGGAGATTAGGAAAGAACATCAAGTGTTGATGGTCAATAGGACCACCGGTTTCAAGAAAGACAAGAAGGGTAACAGAAGGGAAAGAAGGGCGGCAAATCTGTTGCTGCGCCTGAAAATAAATCCCAGGCTGGCCCTAAGTCTGATACCGAGTGCTACTATTGTAAGGGGACTGGCCATTGGAAGCGCAACTGCCCTAAGTTTTTGGTGGACAAGAAAGCCGGCAAGGCAAACAAAGGTATATATGATATACATGTTATTGATGTGTACTTGACTAGTACTCACAGTAGCACCTGGGTATTTGATAGCGGATCAGTTGCTAACATATGTAACTCGAATCAGGGGCTGCGGAACAAGCGACCGCTAGCAAGGGGTGAGGCCAAGATGCGTGTCGGCAATGGATCAAGAGTTGATGTGATCGCCATCGGAATGCTACCTCCCCACCTACCATCGGGATTAGTTATAAACTTAAATAATTGTTATTTGGTGCCTGCACTGAGCATGGACATTATATCTGGATCTTGTTTGATGCGATGTGGTTATTCGTTTAAATCCGAAAACAATGGTTGTTCGATTTATATGGATAATACCCTTTATGGTCATGCACCTGTGATGAATGGTTTATTTATGTTGAATCTCGATAGTACTCATACGCACATCCATAATGTTGATACTAAAAGAATTAAACTTAATAATGATATATCTGCATATATGTGGCACTGCCGTCTAGGTCATATTGGCGTTAAACGCATGAAGAAACTCCATTCCGATGGACTTTTGGAATCATTTGATACATGTGAGCCATGCCTTATGGGCAAGATGACTAGAACACCGTTTTCCGGTTCAACGGAACGGGCGACAGATTTATTGGAAATCATACATACTGATGTATGCGGTCCAATGAGTGTGTCGACGCGAGGTGGATATCGTTATTTTGTTACTTTCACGGATGATTTCAGTAGATATGGGTATATCTATTTGATGAAACACAAATCTAAAACCATTGAAAAGTTCAAGGAATTTCAGAATGAAGTGGAAAATCATCGTAATAGAAAGATCAAATTTCTGCGGTCCGACCGTGGAGGTGAGTATCTAAGTTACGAGTTTAGCACACACATGAAAAGTATGGAATAGTTTCACAACTCACGCCTGCCGAAACACCACAACGTAATGGTGTGTCGGAACATCGTAATCGTACTCTATTGGATATGGTTCGATCTATGATGTCTCTGACTGACTTGCCACTGTCATTTTGGGGTTATGCACTAGAAACCGCTGCATTCACTTTAAATTGGGCACCGTCTAAATCCGTTGAAACGACACCGTATGAATTATGGTTTGGAAACAAACTTAAGCTGTCATTTCTTAAAGTTTGGGGATGCGATGTTTATGTGAAGAAACTTCAACCGGATAAACTCGAACCCAAAGCGGAAAAATGCGTCTTCATAGGATACCCTAAAGAAACAATTGGGTATTCCTTCTATCACAGATCCGAGGGCAAGGTTTTCATTGCCAAGAATGGATCCTTTCTAGAGAAAGAGTTTCTCACAAAAGGTGTGAGTAGTCGAAAGGTATAACTCGAAGAGGTTATTGTACCTTCTCTTCATGAAATGGCGAGTGATGCAGCACCAGAAGTTGTTCCGGAGTTGACTTCACCAAATGAAGAAGGAACTAATGATAATGATCATGAAACTCCGAAAGAGGACACTACTGAACCTCACAGGTCAAGCAGGACACGTGCAACTCCTGAACTGTACGGGAATCCTATTGTAAATTTCATGGTTGATGAAATAGATGACCCTGCGACGTATGAAGAAGCGATAATGAGCCCGGATTCCAACAAATGGCTAGAAGCTATGAAATCCGAGATGGAATCCATGTACGAAAACTAGGTTTGGACCTTGGTGGACTTACCTCACGACCGAAAGGCCGTTGAGAATAAATGGATTTTCAAAAGAAAAACTGATGCTGATGGTAATGTAACCGTCTATAAAGCTCGACTTGTCGCAAAAGGGTTTCGACAAATTCAAGGAGTTGACTACGATGAGACATTCTCTCCCGTAGCGATGCTAAAATCAGTTAGGATTATGTTAGCAATTGCTACATATTTCGATTATGAAATATGGCAGATGGATGTCAAAACTGCGTTCCTCAATGGTAATATTGAAGAATAGTTGTATATGATACAACCAAAGGGTTTTTTCGATCCTAAGGATGCTAACAAGGTGTGCAAGCTTCAGCGATCCATCTACGGACTGAAGCAAGCATCACGGAGTTGGAATCTCCGCTTTGATGAGGTGATCAAAGAGTTTGGATTTGTCCAAACTTATGGAGAGGCTTGTATTTACAAGAAAGTGAGTGGGAGCAATGTGGCATTTCTAATATTATATGTGGATGACATATTATTGATTGGAAATGATATAGATCTTTTAAACAGTGTTAAAAGTTATCTAAACCGCAAATTTTCTATGAAAGACCTTGGTGAAGCATCATATATATTAGGCATAAAGATCTATAAAGATAGATCAAGACGCCTAATAGGACTATCGCAAAGTGCATACCTTGATAAGATTTTAAAGAAGTTTAAAATGGAAGAAAGTAAGAAGGGGTTCTTACCTATGTTGCAAGGCAATACATTGAGTAAGACTCAAAGTCCGGCTACGGCGGAAGAAAGAGAGATAATGGATAAGATCCCCTATGCATCAGCCATAGGCTCTATAATGTATGCCATGCTATGTATAAGATCGGATGTGGCACATGCTATTAGTTTGACTAGTAGGTACCAATCTGATCCAGGTTTGGAACACTGGATAGCGGTCAAGAATAACCTTAAGTACTTGAGAAGAACTAAGGAAATGTTTCTTGTATACGGAGGTGAAGAAGAGCTGGTCGCTAATTGTTATGTCGATGCTAGCTTTGACACTGGTCCGGATGACTCTAAGTATCAATCCAGTTAGTTATTTCTCATGAACGGTGCATTAGTTAGTTGGACGAGCTCCAAACAACCCGTGGTAACGAGGTCAACAATGGAGGCGGAATATATTGCTGCTTCAGAAGCAGCACAGGAAGCGGTTTGGATGAAGGAGTTCATTACCGAACTCGGTGTGGTTCCTAGTGCGTTGGATCCAATGGTAATCTATTGTGACAACAATGGAGCCATAGCCAACACAAAGGAACCAAGGTCTCACAAGAATTCCAAACATATTAAGCGCCGGTTTCACTCCATCTATGAGCATGTCAAGGATGGAGATATAAAGATTTGTAAAGTACATACGGATCTCAATGTAGCAGATCCATTGACTAAAACTCTCCCTAGAGCAAAACATGATCAACACCAGAACTCCATGGGTGTTATATTTATCACCATATAACTAGATTATTGTCTCTAGTGCAAGTGGGAGACTAAAGGGAATATACCCTGAGAGGCAATAATAAAGTTGTTATTATACATATTCCAAGTATATGATAGACGTTTATTTTGCATGCTATAATTGTATTAATTTGGAAACGTTAATACATGTGTGTTTAATAAAAAATAAAAGTTCCTAGTTATGCCTCTCTTATAAACTAGCTTGTTGATTCACAAGATGATCAAGGTTTCCTGATCATGGACATTGGATGTTGTTAATAACGAGGTCACAACATTAGTGGAATGATGTTATGAACATTCATACGAAGTATAGTATTATGATCAAAGTCATTGTGTTTATATTTCTATAACATCTAACAAAGTAATCCTAGTCCTTAGACCATGAGATCATGTTAATCACTAACACTAGAATAGTATCTTGATAACATCAAACGTCACACCATGAAAGGGTGATTATAAAGGTGGGTTTAGTGCTAAGAAAGTGTTATGTAGAAGATCATGGATCAAGAGTGGGCTTTGTCCATCCCGATGATGGATAGATATACTCTGGGCCCTCTCAGTGATATCACATTGGTTAGCTTGCAAGCAAGTGATAAGATCACTACAATGTTATATCATGGAAACGATAAAAGAGTACATGTTGGTAATGAGATCAAACTAGGTATGGAGATACATGTAACATCCCAAAACTTTAATCCAAGTGATCAAGATCAAATCCACCCAATTTAGGGTTAACAAAACCTTTTTCATTTAAAAATCTTGAAGCATTCATATGTGTGTGCATTTAAATAGGAGTTGTTTTGAATTGCCATGATTGAGTGATCTATTGATTTTAAAATGACTCTAAGGTGAATTACACATAATCTAGATCATCCCTAAGCAAATCCCAAAGAAAAAGAAATCAAAAAGAATGAAATAAGGAAATGGTCACTTTTGCAATTTTTTTCACCTAGCCTACTTTGGGTGTTCCTAGCACTCATTTTCAAACAGAGACAATTGTGGATCTTTTCACCCCTTGCTAGTAAAAGTAGTGATGTGCCAAGGCCCACTCTGTGATCTCCCAAAAACATTCAAACTCTAATTTTAAATGACATTTGAAAATTGAATCTAGTTCATATGTATAGATCACACTTTTTCAAAAACCACTCAAATGAAATCCATTTCAAAATCCCAAGCAAACCTAGATGCTTAAGCATAAGATGAATCACTCCACCAAAAATCTTCCAAAGATTCAAAAGTTTCTCTCATGCGGCCATTTGATCGAACAGTTGGCAGACAGAAAATTTCTGGCCTAACTATTACTGTTGCCAATTGATCCCTTGTCCCCCATTTGAACCTTTCTGCTCTCCCTGTCTCCCCTTATTCCAACCAAACCATCAACCAGCTACCCCTTCACCACTAGCAGCAGTGGCGCGCCGCCCAAACTTGGTCACCGCCGGCCGAGCATGCGCAACTCGCAGCAGACTGTGCCGCGCCATTCTAGCTTGCCCGCTAGCACCGCCTAACCATATCGCGACTCCCTGTCCACCCCACGACCCCTGCTAGCCACTGGACCACCCTAGAGCCGCGCCGGCCTTTCTCTCTGTGTGCAGCCAGAGCGCGATCACCTCCAGCACTCCATAGACCACGCCTCGACACCAAATCGTGCACGCCGCTCTGCCTCGACCCCCTCACCCCGCTAGACATGGCCGTGCACCGCCGCGTGACCCACAGTCGCCAAGAGCCGCGTCGAGCATCGCCTCTGTCTTCCAGAGCGCGGGAAGCTCCCGACCGTTAGGCACCGCCCCTAGCGTCGCCATTACACCGTAGAGGCCAGCAGACCGCCCACCGTCCGCCTACCTCGCCCACGCCGGTAGCTGCTTGTATCGCCGTCACCGACGAGCTCCGCCTGCACCCTTCGGTCCCCTCGTCGAGCCTATAAAAGGAAGCATCCCGAGCACCATTTCTTCACACCATCTCACTACCCTCTCTCCACTGACCATTTCGCCTCTCTCGCCGGAGCCACTTGAGAAGCACATCGCCGGAATTCCGCCGGAGGTAGCCGCTGCAGAGGAGGAGACGTGGTCGTCGATTTCGTCCACCTTAGCCCTTGTCGTGACCTTGCCTGAGTCCGCCGTCGCCATCCAATTCATTTGCCCGTCTCGCCGCACTAGCTGGAGCCCTGGTACGTCCCCAGTAGACCCCCACCGACCGTGCTAGGGTTCAGTCTCGCCGGCGACGAGTCCGTCGTCGACGACGACCGTGGACCGCTAGATCGTATTCTAATCGTGTGGTTCTTATTGCCCCATACAGCTTTGGATTTTAAGTGCCGCTGACATGCGGGACCACCCTGTTAGTCGCCCTCTACGCCGCGGAGCGCCACTGGGCCGGCCCATTTAGTTTCCCGCGCTGACCTAGTAATTCAAATTAGGATTTTTCTTTTTAGACTTCAAATCAATTCTGTCCCTTAGTTCAAAAATCAATTCAGAGAGTTTTACAAATCCAAATTGAGTGATTCGAATTTTCTTGGAAAGGCAATGAAAATATTTATCCAAGCCCATTGGATTTAAACCATTTAGAGTTAGAGATCTCTCCTAGTAAAAATAACAAGACATAAGCTTTTGCACATTCAAACATTTTTATAAAATCAACCATAATAGATTTTTAGTTGATTCCAACTCTCAAAAATCACATTTAAACCTACTTATCTAAATATGTAATAATATTAAGGTTTGCATGCAGTGAAGTTGGACTAGTACCAAAATAATGCTATATAGGCATTTCTAGTCACTTTAAGTCATTAATTATTAAACTTAAACTTATTAAAATGTGATCTAACCTTTAAATGACATTCCCATATGTTAGAATATGTGGTGATGACATGTGTACACATGATCTCATATTTTAATTGGAGAATATTAAATCTTAGTTAATTTCAATGAGTAGAAATTACTTTTCTCAAATAAAAAGAATGAAGCTAGTTAATTAAACCTTGTAATGTTTGTGATGATAAAAGATCATCAAATGTGTGCCTTAGTGTGCTTAGTAGACTAGTTAAGTATTGTTTGGTGATTGTGTATTCTGTATGTATTTATAGATGATAGGACCGATCGAGCTTTCGAGGAGGAGGAGTTCTACCAAGAGAAGGAGGAAGAAAACTTCAACCACTCCACTACCCATGGCAAGCTAACGGTTGCAAGTATTATACTAGCAAGCTACTAATGGCAAGCTAAACCTTGCAAGCTAGATAACCTAAGCAAAGGCATTAGGCATGCTTTGGTTATACCCTTTGACTTTTACCTACCCCAATTTTTATCTACAAGCTTTACTTCCTTTACTTTACCAAAGTCCTTTACTTGTTTAAAGGTAACATAAAGAGTATAAAACTTGACCTATTTAGTTATACTTAGATGTCATTCTATGGCATGAGATTGGTATTATCATCCAACATTAGTGAACACTCTTAACTTAGTAGTTGGAGCTAAACCAAAAACTTGATTCACTTTAGCTGGTAATACTTGGTGAAAATGATTTGTGAAAACCTTGGAATGATGAGTCATTCTATTGAGATGTTTTGACATGTGTTGAGAAACACCAATGGTTTATGATGATGAAAATGTGGAGGCATGAGCCTTAGCCCTTTTATAAAAACTGATGGTTGGGTTCGGATGCGATACCATTCCAATTTTACCGTACAACCACAATACCTGAATCGGGTAAGGCTTAGCCGGAAGTTTATATGCATTAGTATTAGTTCCCTCGCAGGAGAGGTTTGAGTTGAGGCTACCTCTCAATGTTTTCCACCTATGAAGTGCCCAAGATGATAGATGGTCATGGTTGGGAGGCCATGCTCATAGGAGATGTGCTTATACTAGGGTGTGTAAAGGAAAGGTTATGTTTGATTATCTGCATACTAAGTATGATGATTCAGGGTTATCCCTGACAGATGTATCAAATCTTGTGGTGAAAGTGTACCACCTCTGCAGAGTGTCAAACTATTCGAATAGCCACGTCCGTGGTTATGGACAGTTGGAGTGGCCATACTGTTCCATTGTCAGATGTTTTCAAAACAACTTATGAAATTAATTGTGACATGACTTGACCACAATAGCGTTGTGACTATGATGATTAAGTTCCCCCTTAAGTGTTTTCAAACTTATTTTATCTTTATTTTTTTATGAACTCAGCTTAGGTTTCAAACTTAACTTTACAAATAAACTTAGAGTTAGCATTCCTACTAGAACTCTCTTACTTGTTAGTGGTAGTTTGCGAGTACTTAAAGAGTACTCATGGCTTTTGTCCCTGGCTATTCCCGTGGCCAGACTATGAAGGAGATTACCAAGATGAAGGACAGCAGGACGGCTATGATAACTAGGACTATCTCCATCGTCAGCATTGCCTGTGACTCTGAAGATGGACCCCACCGCTACGCTATTTATTCCGCTACTTGACTGTACTAAGACTGGATCATGAGATCCTTTATTTGTGTAAGACCTTATTATGGTTTGTAATGGATGGTGTACTGTGATATCCAATCTGTTATGTCTCACAAAAATGGTAATCCTGCGATTGCGATGTATGGCATAACAGGCATCTGGGATAAAAAATCCGGGTGTTGACAAGTTGGTATCAGAGCTAATCCTGACCATAGGAGACCCTAGTTAGAATGGACGTCCAAACAAAAACTTAGTTTCAAAAACCAAAGTGAGTAATTATGAAAACTATTTGCTCTCTTACCCTTGGGAATTCTTTATTTCAAAAAAATTCATGTTCCTCCAAATTCTTACATTACTACATAAAACTTGACACACTTGATCACTTCACTAGCTTTCTCATCCTAAATTCTTATAGATGGAAGCCTAATACAGCAAGTTCTACCAGTTGGGCAACGGAGGCCAACTGATCTTCGAGAGGGATCTTGACGCACTGTCTGAGTTCTTGGAGCGTCCTCATCTGGAATTCCTTGGAGCTCAAGTCCCGGGTCCACCAGGAGGAGATTTACAATGGCTAGTGACTGCTGATCTTCGAGGCAAGCTAGAAGCACCAGTATCTGGGAGGATTCAGTTCCCAGTGAGAGAGAACAACTGGCTAGATGGATTAGCCAGGGCAATGCATGAAGCTCTCACACATCTGTGTGCCCTGAGTGTCAACCTAATCCAAGGAACCCACTTTGTTCACTATACAAGGCGTGATTCCATGGGAATGCCGCTAGAGATGCCAAGTCACCCAATACTGAAGCGTCAAGTGGAGAACCTCGACTTCCTACTGTACGATAGACAGAAGGAGTTGGACAATGCTAGAGATGTCGCCAACCACAACCTCGCCCTTGCCGCCCAGAAGGCCCAAACTTTCTCACTGCTCGTCAAGGATCGTCAATCTCTCCGCCGTCAACATGCAAAGAAGGATCGCATCATCGACCGTCTTCGCAAGAAGGTGGCTGACCTCGAGAAGACCATCAAGGAGCAAGAAGCTCAGCTTGCCGTGAAGGAAGAAGAAGAGGAAGGTGAAGATATCCAAGGGGATATTGACTGCTACTTCAGCAATGATGATGACTTTATGGAGGAAGATGTCGTGGACTTCTACGCCAACGATGATGACTCCGACTTCATCGATGATGAGTAGATGCACTAGAGCACTATCGTAGAATAAGGAGTAGCAGTCCCATTGTATCGTAGCTTACAGAATGGTTCTTAAAACCATCTGTTTTCCTTTGATGTTGTGGTGTGTGTGTGTTTGTATCGTGTGCTTTGCTTGAATGAATGAAAAGAAGTTAGTTGCAAAACCTGAGTCAAACTCAAAGTTTTAGCCTTGAAATCAAAACCATGAACCTTAGAACTTTCCCTCTTACCCCTTTATCTACCTCAATCTTCAGATGACTCGTCGAAACCAAGGAGAGAGCAGCTCATCGCAAGACCCAATACTGCAGATTCTGCAGACTCTCATTGTAGACCGTGAAGCAAGCAGGGCAGAACGCCAAGCTAATCTAGCAACACTGCAGCAGATTGCCCAGATGGCTCACAACAACCAGAACCATGGAAATCAGGATCATCATGGATCCAAACTCAAAAACTTCCAGAATACCAATCCCCCAATCTTTAGTACTTCAGAGAACCCACTGGATGCTGATGACTGGTTGCAGACAATGGAGAATAACTTAGAGGTAGCAGGGGTGGATGCCAATGAGAAAGTTCTTTTTGCCACCCACTATTTGGCAAGAGATGCAAGAGCGTGGTGGAACAGCATCCGCACAATGAACCATGGTCAAGTGATGACATGGGAAGCCTTCAAAATCAGGTTCAGCCGCACCCACGGGTCGCAGGGTCTAGTCACCCGAATGAGGGATGAATTCAGAGAGTTGAAGCAAGGCGGAATGCCTATAGTGGAGTACCGTGACAGATTCTTGTCCCTTGCCAGGTATGCACCTGATGAGATCAACACGGGGGCCAAGAAAAAGGAGAGATCCCTAAGCGGACTGCATGATGAGATGCAGACTGCCCTCGTCAACATCCATTTCTAGGATCTCGAAGAGATAGTCGACTCTGCCATTCAGATGGAAGGGAAGATTAATCAAGCAAACGACAACCACAAACGTCGTATGATGCACCAAGCTGGATCCAACAGTCACCAGAAGTACCATCCCAACCCTTCTACGAGATATGCACCGAGGAACAATCGACCCCCAATGTCTCGCCCAAGCTACCCCAACCGTAGCGGAGGAAATGTGAAGTCCGGAGGCAACAACAATCACTCCGACAACCCCAGCAATTTCAACCGTGCATCTCCCAAGAGCAATAACAACAACAACACCACTGCACCCAGAACTGGAAGCAATGTTGTGCCCGTGGCAGCAAAATACAAGTCTCAGATTACTTGTTTCGAGTGTGGAGTGAAGGGTCACTATTCCAAAAATTGCCCCAAGAAGATTGCCGCCACTTCCAATGTGAATGGCCCAGCTCAACAGCAGCGTCGTGTTCAACCAGGGAGAAGATTCGCCCCAGGGAACCCTCACAACTGCAACGACCGTCTCTTCCACATGAACACCAAAGAAGCCCAACAAGTGCCAGATGTAGTGCTGGGTATGTTTTCTGTCAACTCAGTTTTAGCAAGAGTGTTGTTTGATTCTGGAGCATCGCACTCATTTGTCACCGAAGAATTTGCATGCATTAGTAAGATTCACCCAACCAACTTGAAGCATGTCATGATAGTTCAAATCCCCGGTTCAACTACAAAAGCTAGAAAAATTTACAAAGTTGTGCCTATCAGAATACATCAGATAGATTTTTATGCCAACCTAATAGTACTTGGAACCAAAGGTTTGGAGTAGTACTAGGAATGGATTGGATGTCAAAGCATAAAGGATTGATTGACTGTGCCAAGAAAGCCATCACCATGACCAGTAGCTTTGGAGTATCAGTAGAGCATATATCTGAAACCTTGCCCCGTCAATTCAAGTGTAATAAGAGTCTAAGCCTACCCACTATTGACCAAGTCAAAGTAGTCTGTGAATACCCCGACGTATTCCCAGATGAGTTGCCAGGTATGCCCCCGGATAGGGATATTGAGTTCATTATTGAACTAATCCCCGGAACCAGACCCATCGCCCAGAGACCCTATAGTATGAACCCCTCAGAGTTAGTGGAATTGAAGAAGCAGCTGGATGCTATGCTGGCAATAGGCTTGATTCAACCAAGTGCATCGCCATGGAGATCGCCAGTGTTATTCGTCGACAAGAAAGATGGAGGCAACCGTTTGTGCACGGATTACAGGAAGCTGAATGACGTCACCATCAAAAACAAGTACCCATTGCCAAAGATAGAGGATCTATTTGATTAGTTGACTGGAGCAACTGTATTCTCTAAGATTTATCTTAGGACTGGTTATCACCAACTTAAGATTCGTGCAACGGATATTCTGAAGACCGCCTTTACTACTCGTTATGGTTTATACGAGTATATAGTCATGTCTTTTGGATTAATAAATGCCCCTGCTTATTTCATGAACCTCATGAATAAGATCTTTATGAATTTTCTAGACAAGTTTGTCGTTGTGTTTATCATACTCCTAGTCATAAGAACAACATGAGCAACATCTAAGAATCATCCTTGAAACACTTAGAGAGCATCGATTGTATGCCAAGTTCAACAAATGTGAGTTTTGGCTGAAAGAAGTAGGATTCCTAGGACATATTGTGTCTGCCGGAGGAGTCGCTGTTGATCCCGCAAAGATCAAAGATGTCGAAGAATGGGAAGCCCCAACCACTCAAACCCAAGTCCGTGCATTTCTTGGATTAGCGGGATATTACCGCAAGTTCGTAGAAGGATTCTCGAGCATCGCCAGACCCATGACCCAATTGTTGAAGAAAGACAAGAAGTTTGAATGGACCGACAAATGTGAAGCCAGTTTCCAAGACCTCAAGAAGAGATTGATTTCAGCCCCAATATTGATCATGCCAGATATCAAGAAGCCGTTTGATGTGTATTGTGATGCATCCAAGATTGGTCTCGGATGTGTATTGATGCAAGAAGGCAAAGTCATCGCTTATCTATCTCGACAACTGAAGTAGCACGAGCAAAACTATCCGACCCATGATCTTGAGTTAGCAGCCTAGTTTTGGCATTGAAGACATGGCGTCATTATCTTATGGGTAACCGCTGTGAGATTTACTTAGATCACAAAAGCTTGAAGTATATTTTCACTCAGAAGGAGCTGAATATGAGGCAAAGGAGATGGATAGAGTTAATCAAGGATTATGACCTTGACATTCACTATCACCCCGACAAAGCCAATGTGGCAGCGAATGCTCTTAGCAGATTGCCGTGTAGGTTAAACACCATGATCAAGGAAAAGCAACCAAGTTTGTATGAGGAGTTGGAGCAGTTTAGAACTGAGCTAGTTAGCAAAGAATTCTTAACTAGCATTGAACTTCAACCCACTTTGATTAGCCAAATCAAGGAAGCCCAGAAGGGAAATGAAAGTATTGACGGAATCAAACGTCGTATTGGTACAGGAAAGGTACTGGGATTCACCGAAGACGAAGAAGGTGTTTTGTGGTACAAAGGACGTATCTGTGTGCCAGAAGATTACGAACTGAAGCAGGTTATCATGCAAGAAGCTCATGATACTCTTTATTCT
Organism: Avena eriantha; assembly: GCA_910589775.1. NCBI lineage: Eukaryota > Viridiplantae > Streptophyta > Magnoliopsida > Poales > Poaceae > Avena > Avena eriantha. The sequence continues at coordinate 343,451,325 of OU342741.1, forward strand.
ATCCACCCCAGAGGAACCAAGATGTATCAGGATTTGAAAGAGCAATTTTGGTGCACAAGATGAAGAGGGAAATCAGAAGCTACATCGCCAAGTGTGATATCTGTCAAAGAGTCAAAGCAGAACATCAGAGACCCGCAGGACTGTTGCAACCACTGCAGATTCCGGAATGGAAATAGGATTCCGTCGGAATGGACTTTATCACCGGTTTGCCTACTTCTAGTAAGGGAAATGACTCAATCTGGGTCATCGTTGATAGACTGACTAAGGTAGCTCACTTTATACCTGTCAAGACAACCTACCAGAGTTCGAAGCTAGTAGAGCTGTATATTGCTAGAATCATCAGTTTGCATGGAACCCCCAAGACCATAGTATCGGATCGAGGAACCCAATTTACCTCGAGATTTTGGCAGAAAGTCCAAGAAGGATTAGGAACCAAGTTGAATTTCAGCACGGCTTATCACCCGCAAACCGATGGACAGACTGAAATAGTCAACCAAATCCTTGAGGATATGTTAAGAGCTTGTGTGTTAGAATATGGATCGAAATGGGAAGATTGCCTGCCTTTCACAAAATTCTCATACAACAACAGTTATCAAGCCATTTTGCAAATGGCACCATTTGAGTTCCTATAAGGAAGAAAGTGTCGTACCCCTTTGAATTGGTCGCAAGTAGGAGAGAGTCAGATTTTTAGACCCGACATTCTCCGAGAAGACGAAGAGAAGGTTCACAAGGTCCGTGAGCACCTCAAGACCGCCCAATCCAGACAGAAGAGTTATGCTGACAAGAGAAGGAGAGACCTGACTTTCAATGTCGGAGATTTTGTGCATCCCAAGGTTTCACCATTGAAGGGAACCCAGCGTTTTAGTCTGAAAGGAAAGTTAGCCCCTAGGTATATTGGACCCTTCAAGATTCTGAACCGTTGAGGAGAAGTATATTATAATCTAGAACTGCTAGAAGAGATATCTGCCATCCACAATGTGTTCCATATCTCGTTACTTCGCAAATGTCTAGAAGTGGAAGACCGAAGTTTTCAAGAACATCGATCATCGAGCTGTTGATATCAACAAGGATCTGACGTATCACAAAGTGCCCATCCGTATCTTGGAGGAAGCCTACAGAACCACCAAGACCAGGGGTATCAACATTCTCAAGATTCAATGGAGCAAACATACCGAAGAAGAAGCCACTTGGGAGCGAGAAGATTACATTAGGACTGAGTTCCCAGATCTCTTTAGTTCCTAGTTTTCTTTCTTAAATCTCAGGACAAGTTTTTGTTTAAGGGGGGAAGGTTTGTAACATCCCAAAACTTTAATCCAAGTGATCAAGATCAAATCCACCCAATTTAGGGTTAACAAAAACTTTTTCATTTAAAAATCTTGAAGCATTCATATGTGTGTGCATTTAAATAGGAGTTGTTTTGAATTGCCATGATTGAGTAATCTATTGATTGTAAAATGACTCTAAGGTGAATTACACATCTTCCAGATCATCCCTAAGCAAATCCCAAAGAAAAAGAAATCAAAAAGAATTAAATAAGCAAATGATCACTTTTGCCATTTTAATCACCTAGCCTACTTTGGGTGTTCCTAGCACTCATTTTCAAACAGAGACAATTGTGGATCTTTTCACCCCTTGCTAGTAAAAGTAGTGATGTGCCAAGGCCCACTCTGTGATCTCCCAAAAACATTCAAACTCTAATTTTAAATGACATTTGAAAATTGAATCTAGTTCATATGTATAGATCACACTTTTTCAAAAACCACTCAAATGAACTCCATTTCAAAATCCCAATCAAACCTAGATGCTTAAGCATAAGATAAATTACTCCATCAAAAATATTCCAAAAATTCAAAAGTTTCTCTCATGGGGCCATTTGATCGAATAGTTGGCAGACAGAAAATTTCTAGCCTAACTATTACTATTGCAATTGATCCCTTGTCCCCCATTTGACCCTTTATGCTCTCCCCTGTCTCCCCTTATTCCAACCAAACCATCAACCAACTCCCCCTTCACCGCTAGCAGCAGTGGCGCACCGCCCAAACTTGGTCACCGCCGGCCAAGCATGCGCAACTCGCAGCAGACCGCGCCGCGCCATTCCAGATTGCCCGCTAGCACCGCCTAACCCTACTGCGACTCCCTGTCCACCCCACGGCCCCTGCTAGCCACTGGACCACCCCAGAGCTGCGCCGCCCTTTCTCTCTACGTTCAGCCAGAGCGTGCTAGAGCGCGATTGCCGCCAGCACTCCACAGACCATGCCTCGACACCAAATCGTGCACGCTGCTCCGCCTTGACCCCCTCACCCCGCCAGACATGGCCGTGCACCGTCGCATGACCCACAGTCGCCAAGAGCCGCGTCGAGCACCGCCTCTGTCTCCCAGAGCGCGGGAAGCTCCCGGCCGTTAGGCACCGCCCCTAGCGTCGCCATTACGCCATAGAGGACCGCCAGCAGACCGCCCACCGTCCGCCTACCTTGCCCACACCGGTAGCTGCCTGTATCACCGTCACCGACGAGCTCCGCCCGCACCCTCCGGTCCCGTCGTTGAGCCTATAAAAGGAAGCCTCCCCAGCACCATTTCTTCACACCATCTCACTCCCCTCTCTCCACTGAACATTTCCCCTCTCTCGTCGGAGCCACTCGAGTAGCACAACGCGAGAATTCTACTGGAGGTAGCCGCTGCAGAGGAGGAGACGTGGTCGTCGATTTCGTCCACCTCAGCCCTTGCAGCGACCTCGCCTGAGTCCGCCATCGCCGTCCAGTTCATTTGCTCGCCTCGCCGCACTAGCTGGAGCCTTGGTACGTCCCCAGTAGACCCCCACCGACCGTGCTAGGGTTCAGTCTCGCCGGCGACGAGTCCGTCGTCGACGACGACCGTGGACCGTTAGATCGTATTCTAATCGTGTGGTTCTTATCGCCCCATACCGCTTCGGGTTTTAAGTGCCACTGACATGCGGGACCAGCCTGTCAGTTTCCCTCTGTGCCGCGGAGCGCCACTGGGCCGGCCCATTTAGTTTCCCGCGCTGACCCAGTAATTCAAATTACGATTTTTCTTTTTAGACTTCAAATCAATTATATCCCTTAGTTCAAAAATCAATTCAGAGAGTTTTACAAATCCAAATTGAGTGATTCCAATTTTTTTGGAAAGGTAATGAAAATATCTATCCAAGACCGTTGCATGTAAATCATTTAGAGGTACAGATCTCTCCTAGTAAAAATAACAAGACAGAAGCTTTTGCACATTCAAAGATTTTAAAAAAATCAACCATAATAGCTTTTGAGTTGATTCCAGCTCTCAAAAATCACATTTGAACCTACATATCTGAATATGTAACAATATTAAGGTTTGCATGCAGTGAAGTTGGACTAGTACCAAAATAATGCTATATAGGCATTTCTAGTCACTTTAAATCATTAATTATTAAACTTAAACTTATTAAAATGTGATCCAACCTTTAAATCACATTCCCATATGTTAGAATATGTGGTGATGAAATGTGTACACATGATCCCATATTTTAATTGGAGAATATTAAATCTTAGTTAATTTCAATGAGTAGAAATTACTTTTCTCAAATAAAAAGAATGAAGCTAGTTAATTAAACCTTGTAATGTTTGTGATGATAATAGATTATCAAATGTGTGGTTTAGTGTGCTAAGTAGACTAGTTAAGTATTGTTTGGTGATTGTGTATTCCGTATGTATTTATAGGCGATAGTACCGACCAAGCTTTTGAGAAGGAGGAGTTCTACCAAGAGGAGGAGGTAGAAAACATCAACCACTACACTACCCAAGGCAAGCTAACACTTGCAAGTATTATACTAGCAAGCTACTATTGGCAAGCTAAACCTTTCAAGCTAGATAGCCTAAGGAAAGGCATTAGGCATGCTTTGGTTATACCCTTTGACTTTTACCTACCCCAAGTTTTATCTACAAGCTTTACTTCCTTTACTTTACCAAAGTCCTTTACTTGTTTAAAGGTAGCATAAAGAGTATAAAACTTGACCTATTTAGTTATACTGAGATGTCATTATATGGCATGAGATTGGGATTAGCATCCAACATTAGTGAACACTCTTAACTTAGTAGTTGGAGCTAAACCAAAAACTTGATTCACTTTAGATGGGAATACTTGGTGAAAATGATTTTTGAAAACCTTGGAATGATGAGTCATTCTATTGAGATGTTTTGACATGTGTTGAGAAACACCAATGGTTTATGATGATGAAAATGTGGAGGCATGAGCCTTAGCCCTTTTATAAAAACTGATGGTTGGGTTCGGATGCGATACCATTCCAATTTTACCATACAACCACAATACCTAAATTGGGTAAGGCTTAGCTGGAAGTTTATATGCATTAGTATTAGTTCCCTCGCGGGAGAGGTTTGAGTTGAGGCTACCTCTCAATGTTGTCCACCTATGCAGTGCCCAAGATGACAGATGGTCATGGTTGGGAGGCCATGCTCATAGGAGAGGTGCTTATACTAGGGTGTGTAAAGGAAAGGTTATGTTTGATTATCTGCATACTAAGTATGATGATTCAGGGTTATCCCTGACAGATGTATCGAATCTTGTGGTGAAAGTGTACCACCTCTGCAGATTGTCAAACTATTCGAATAGCCGTGTCCGCGGTTATGGACAGTTGGAGTGGCCATATTGTTCCGTTGTCAGATGTTTTCGAAACAACTTATGAAATGAATTGTGACATGACTTAACCACGACAGCGTTGTGACTATGATGATTAAGTTCCCCCTTAAGTGTTTTCAAACTCATTTTATCTTTCTTTGTTTCTGAACTCAGCTAAGGTTTCAAACTTAACTTTACAAATAAACTTAGAGTTAGCATTCCTATTAGAACTATCTTACTTGTTAGTGATAGTTTGCGAGTACTTAAAGAGTACTCATGGCTTTGTCCCTGGCTATTCCCGTGGCCAGACTATGAGGAGGACTACCAGGAGGAAGGACAGCAGGACGGCTACGACAACTAGGATCATCTCCCATCGTCAGCATTGCCTGTGACACTGAAGATGGAGCCCACCGCTACGCTATTTATTACGCTACTTGACTGTACTAAGACTGGATCATGAGATCCTTTATTTGTGTAAGACCTTATTATGGTTTGTAATGGATGATGTACTATGATATCCAATCTGTTATGTATCACAAAAAATGGTAATCCTGGGATTGCGATGTATGGCATAACAGGCATCTAGGATTAAAAATCCGGGTGTTGACAATACCGATGATCGAATCTCGGACATGTAATATATCGCAAGACAAAGGGATTTAGTTACTAGTGTTAAAAGGTTCTCACGATCATAGAAGTCATCGTAGAATGTGTAGGAGTCAGTGTGGATCTCTGATGACCTACAAGTATAGGGGGTGTATCGAAGTATTTTCGATAAGTAAGGGTGTCGAACCCAACAGGGAGCAGAAGGTGTTGGCTAGTGGCTAGGAGCAGGATTTCTCTATAAATACTTTAGCAAACAGATTTTTAGGGGTTTATGATAATGCAGGTAAATAAAGTACAAGTAAATAAAAGACAATAAGAATAAATGTAGCAAGTGGCCCAATCCTTTCGTTTGCAAAGTACAAGCCGATTGTATTACTTAAGATGACCAAACGTTCCCGAGGACACACGGGAATATCGTCAAGTGTTTTCGCTTCATGTAGTTAATTAATCTTCTTTAGTTTGCTAAGTGTTGTGTGGGTGAACCTCTGCTAATGTATCGACCTTCCTAGGACTAATACATACTTGTGATTATACCCCTTGCAAGCATCCACAAGTACAAGAATGTAATTAAGGTAGAAACCTAACCACAACTTTAACTCTAAGACCCTGACGTCCCTTGTGCAATGGTTTCCTAAAGGGGGTTCTGGTTTCTGTCACTCCGGCAACCCCTACGATTAGTAGCCAAATACACAATGCATTCCCCTAGGCCCATATAGGTGAAGTGTCATGTAGTCGACGTTCACATGACACCACTAGAAGAAGTACACGACAACTTAAATATCAAACTATTGAATCTTTCTCAACACAATTCCACTACTAACAACATGACTTCTCCCATGTCCTTAAGAACAAAACGAACTACTCACAAGACATCATATGGATCATGATCAGAGATGAAATAATGATGTATAACAATCTGAACATAAACAATAATTCAACGGTTCACTCAATAGCATCAACTACAAGGAGTAATCAATGATGACCCACAAGTATAGGGGGTGTATCGCAGTATTTTCAAGGGAAGTCAAACCCAATTTATTGATTCGACACAAGGGGAGCCAAAGAATATTTATAAGCCTTAACAACTGAGTTGTCAATTCAGCTGCTCCTGGAAACAATCTTGCTCACAGCAGTTTATCACTAGCAACAGTTTTGTAGCAAGAATAGTAAAGTAGCATTAGTAGTAAAGTAAAGACAACAGTAACAATAGAAGTGAACAGTGGGATTCGAGTGCGGTAGGCATAGGGATGGACGGACGTGCGTTGCATGGACAAGACAATTCACATAGCAATCAGAACATAGGGCAATTGCAGATAAATTAGATAAAGCATCCAAGTACTCGATAATCCTAGGCATGTGTTCCATATATAGTCATACGTGCTCGCAATGAGAACTTGCACAACATCTTTTGTCCTACCAGCCCGTTTGCAGCGGGGCCTCAAGGGAACTACTGGCAATTAAGGTGCTCCTTTTAATAGAGCACCGGAGCAAAGCATTAACACTCCTTGAACACATGTGATCCTCACATCAAAGCCATTCCCTTCGGTTATCCTGATTTCTGTCACTTCGGGGCCATTGGTTCTGGACAACAACGTGTGTATACAACTTGCAGATAAGACCATAAACAATACTATCATAATGAATCAATAACAAGTTCAAATCTGAAATCATGGCACTCGGGCCCTAGTGACAAGCATTAAGCATAACAAGTTGTAACAAAGTCATAAAGCACTAATAAAAGATACTAGGCACCATGCCCTAACAATCTGATGCCATTACATGAACGATCTCATACAATCCCTACCATCCCCATAGCCTATAGCGGGGGATTACTCACTCATAGATGGGGGAAACATGGATGGTCGATGGAGAAGCGATGGTGATGATGATGGCGATGATCTCCTCCAATTCCCCGTCCCGGTAGGGTGCCAGAACGGAGTTTCTGGTGCTGTTTCGTGGAATCTGGTGGTGGCGGCAGAGCAGAACTCCTTATGGAAAAACGTCGAACCCCCCTTGAGTTTTTAGGTCAGAAGGCAACTTATAGGCGCAGAGGGAGACCGAGGGGGAGTCTGGGGCGGCCAGAACACCCCCTGGCGCAGCCAAGCCTAGCCCGCGCAGCCAGGTGGTGTGGCTGGGCCCTAGCCCCACTCCGTCTCATATTCTGGCTCCGGGAGTCTTCTGGTGAAATAGGATTTTTGGCTTTTGTCCCGTCCAATTCCGAGAATATTCATTTTCTGACTTTCCTGGAACCAAAAACAGCAGGAAAACAGGCAGCTGGCACTGTGGCTCTTATTAATAGGTTTGTCCAAGAAATCATATGAAAAGTACTCCAAAGTGTGGACAAAACACAAGAAAGTGGATAAAACCAAGCATGAAACATCAAAAATTATAGATACATTTCCAATGTATCAACATCCCCAAGCTTAACTCCTGCTCGTCCTCGAGTAGGTAAGTGATAAAAAGAAAGAATAATTTTTGAGGTGACATGCACCATCATAAACTTGATCAAAGTATTTGTAAAACATTCAAAGCTGGGATCATAGTACTTCAATCATAACATGAAAGACAAAGTTATAGCAATAAGACATAGCAACTATGTTGCAACATGAAAAGGCACAAACAAAAGATTCATGAATAACAATGCTTTACAAGACGTTTGTTTGTTTCACATAAAGAAAACATAGCATAGTGGCATTCAGCTTGTCCCTCATAGAGTAGCAAACATAAATGCATAGGACACCTTCAAAGTTTACAAGAGTGACTAGATACAAATAGTTTAAAACAAGAAATATCAAGGTATGCATCAATCAACAAGTCTTGGGACAATGCACATACAACTAAGAATGGCCACTATGCTCTCAAGAAAGTGCTCATAGAATGTGTGGAGACTCAACAAGGAAATGAACAGGTTTTGAAAAGTTTGAAAGGCTTCCAAATGCTGAAAGTATGGTAATCATTAGCTTTGAGCTCTCATTACCCCTATCATAAGCATCTTTAAATGGTTAAGGTTAAAGTGACACAACTAAGAGGATATGCTTGACAATTTATATATCGAAGTCTCATGCTACTTACTTACGAAGACCGATCCTCATGCTACTCAACTTCAGTCACGAGTAAGCTCTTCTCATTGTAAGTATATAAGTATCATAGAGAACTGCCAACGGGGTACCCCTTGCACATGATACAGGACTTATCCCATAATCAAAATGACAAGGCAAGCAGACAATGAGCATCTCAGCAATATTTTTATTTACTATGTGCATAGATTTTTATTGAGGATGCTTCATAGAATGCTCATTATGGTTATGCTGCAAGTTTCCACCATGATTAGGCATGTCTTAGGCTAGCGTCCCAGGCTTTTTCTCTAACATACATACAAACTCCATGATCTTACAAGTTCCACTTTTATTTCACACCGCCGGGATCCATAAGCAAAAGAACATGATATCAACGGTGTACAAAGTACAAGTGCAATGTTGAAAGCGTTCTCCATGATACATGGTTCTGCTAATTTCAACTTATAAAGCGTAAGCATATATGCAACAGAGAAGGACCCAATGGTTCAAGTTTATTAAATGCAAAAAAGTAAAGTGTGCCATCAAGTTCGTGAGAGCCTTAATCACTAGTTTTCTCATAACAAGTTTAATTTGGAAGGTAAACAAAAACATGAATATACTTGGAATAGCATAAGCTAGTAGGTAGGTATGGTGGACTCTTTGGAATAACTTGGTTTAGGGATTTGGATGCATGAGTGGAACTCATACTTGGTTGTGGAGGCTAGCAAAAGATAGGGAGCGACAAACTAAGAGAACAATAATGGCCATAATCATGCAGAGCTACAAAACATCATTGATCAAAGCATAAAGTGATACTACAAGTTTAAAACTAAAGGATCATAAAGGCTATGGTGACTTGAGATAGTCATACATGGTGTGAGCATGCGCCAAGTCAACCCAAATAAAGCATCAAAGGAGAATACCACTATAGTATGCTTTAATATGCTAAAACAACGCATGATTCATGCAAGGCACTGTAGCATCCGAATTTTCTAACAATTGTAATGCTACTTGGCCTAGTAATATAATGGCTACTTCCTATATACAATTGTTGCATCATAATTATATCATGCTCATGTCATCATGCCACCTTGCATTTGAGCATCATATAAAACCCTCTTTCTTTGGTTCTTCTCTCATATGCATTATTATTTGTATTTGCCTCTTGATATTGTATTTGGTTATTGATATACTACTTGATGCCCAAGTTGAGTTGGGGGCATATCTTTTATTCAAATCCATCACCTTTCTTTTCACCACCTTATGATTCCACCATTCCATTAATCCATGAGCTTGTTTTTCTTTCTTTTGATTTTATCTAGCTCATGGGAAATAGGGTGGATCTAGTTCTTTAAATTCTCTTGCTTGGCCTTTATTCCACTTCTTGGGAATGCATAAGAATAATGCCATATTATTATTATTGTTTTCACAAAAATAAAACATGGCAATAAATATTTTGCATGGGCCATGCAAGAGTACCATCACCATTAGCCCATTTATTTCTCTTGGTTTTATTGGTTCTTTTCTTGGTGGATCATCTCCATCCCTCTCCACATTCCCTTTTTCTCATCAACACCTTTTTCTTTATTTTTCTTGATGCATGATCACATGAGGAATTATCCATATTGTTTTTCCTTTTTCCTCTACACTTGCCCATGTCATGATCATGTATCTTTTAATCTCTACACCCCTCACCCCTTCATCTTGACTTGATCTATAAGCATGTTTAAAACTCTAAAAATTCTAAACAAAACCCTAACCCTAGTTTTCTCTCCTACCCTCTCTCTCTAAACCCTAACTCTTATTTTCACCTCTCTTTCTTCCACTCCCTCTCTCTACCATGCTGGCCCCACCTGGCCACCCTCTCTCCCTGGCCTCACACCTCAGCTACCCTACCCCATTCCTAACAAACCCTAACCCGAGCCCTCTCTAAGATAACCCTAGCTACACCTGAGCCCCCTCTTTCTCTTCCCTCTTCCTTCCTCTATGCCATGCTGGCCCCAGCTGCTACTCCCCACCGTCCCCACCTGGCAGCCTACCTGCCCTGCCCTGGCTGCCCTAGGTCGAGCCCCGGCTGGACCACGTGAGAAGGAAAGTGGCCGAGGCCACTTTATCCAACACGAGCCCCACGGCGACCCTCTTCCCCCTCCCTCGTTTGTCCTCACCCACATGCCTCCTTCGCCTCTCCCAGATCCCCCAGTACCCTGCCCTCTCCCCTCCTTCTTCTTCTTCCACGACGACGTCTCCCTCTCGCCGGCACCGCCAGTACCCCGATGTCTCCTCGTTCCAGCCAGCGAGCACGACGTGGAAGTGGTCGAGGAGATCGAGGACGTCCCTCTACGCCGCCCTGTACACGCCGACGTGGAGAAGAAGCCCCAAGATCGCCATTACCCGCGCCGCCCGACACAAACCCTAAACCGCCAGGACGCCAGCAACCCCGGCGATCCGTTGCGCCTCCGGCCGTGCCACCACCACCGACCATCCCGCGGTGAGTCCCTCTCCCTCCTTGACACCCTCCGCCTCGCTGTCGCCGTCTAGCGCCGCCGTTATTTTTGCCGAGCGCCTTCGGTGCACGGTAGCCGCTGCCGTCTGCTCCGCGGCGCGCCTCGCAGAGGCATATCTAGCCGCCGCCTGCTCCTCCGTCATCCTCCCGTAAACAGCCGCACTGGCTATCACCCAGAGCGCGCGCGCCCCCGACGCGAGTTCGATCCCCCGTGCCGCGCCGTGTGTTCCGACATGAATCTGACGCTCAGTTCTGAGAAGGAAGAGCAACAGTACGGGCCGTGGTAATCTTGTATTTAGCCCCCTCTTTTTATCTCGCGATCAACCCGCGGTCCAGCCTACCCCACCTGCCAGCCGCTGTGCCCTTTTTGCAAAAAGGCACCCGCCCTTTCTTCACACCTAATCCGCGGTCCAGCGTGCCCCACTTGTCAGCCCCTGCAGGTCCAGCCGCTGACACGTGGGCCTCTAGTTCGGTGGCCCACCGGTCAGCCTCAGTGGCTAGCTAAGCCCGCGGTAGAAAAGAGTTTTCTGCGCGCGTGTGCCCCGCCAGCAGCTGGCCCACCTGTCTGTGACTGTGGCTAGGTTGGCCTAAGTGTAAAACGTTTTTCTGTTTTCTGTTTTAAAATAAATTTTCCAGAAATTGTTTAAATTCAAATTCAAATCAGATTTAAATCACTTTTAAAATACAATTCCAAACAATACATGTAATATATGTTTTGGAATCAGAAAAATGTGAGGAATTCAAATATGCCATTCAAAATAATGTTTGAACACTTTAAATTTTTGAGATGATTAAAATTACAATAAAATGCCCTTTTCTTAATAAATTAATAACTTTAATTCTATAACTCCAAATTTGGCAAATAATATGTCTAAATCGATCAGCGGGACGAGCCCGTTCTATCTATACAGTCCTTGTTCTGAATTGAAGCATGCATCATGTGATTCATAAAAATCTGAACCGTTTATGGCAATAAAATTTGACTAAATAAATAATAAAATGCTTTATTTTCTTGTATCCACACCTCACCTTTGCCATGCTACTTTAATGCCATGTAAATTGTGCATCATTCATCATGGCATGCTTGTTTGCTTGTCGCATCCTTAATTCATATGCTTGTGCACTTTATTTATGTTGGCCCTTGTTTGTTTGGTTCTTCTTCGAATAGACACCCAGCAGGAGAATTACCAGGAATCACAGGAGTACTACCCAGATCCATCTCTCGCTTCAACTGAGCTGCTAGGCAAGTACTACCACATGCTTGCATACATACAGTACCTATTGCCTCTATCTTATTCTTGCATCATTGAGTCGTGATTGCATTAAATTGAATCCCAAGTACTGCATATCCTTTACTTTTAAACCCCACCAAAGCTTGTTCGTCCATCCCATGAGCCATTACTACAGGAGTTGTTTGAGCCATGCGAGTCGTAGAAAAACATGTATAGGGTATGTGAGTGTCTGATGGATCACGAGGTACCTAAACAACTTAACCTGAGTAGTAATGGGATAAGTAATGAAAGAGGCACCGGTGAGGAATATCTGCCATTTGGTTTTTCATGCTCACTTGTGTCTCGTAGGACCCCGAGTACTTGATTCCTGTTCCTTGACTATTCGCACTATCCACATCCGGGAGGCCTTATGGACCCCCCTGAGCCAGAGCTTGATTCATTCTTATTTCTTGGGGCCACAATTAGTTTGGGGCTTTATTACTATCCTGTACTTATGCCACGTTACTGCTTTATTTAAGATTGTGCGAGGAGCACCTGTACTGTTTTGGATCGTGACACGTTTTCGCTGTATCGACAAGCCCAGTCACATTTTCGGGTTCCCAGTCGTTTACCGCCGTCCACACTAACCTTGGGTCCGTCTCGGAGCCGGCCAACTTCGTTGTGGGTAGCTTAATGGGGTGGCCCCCTGAAATATTTCTGAATCCTGTGATTGCTTTGTCGTGAATGCCTCGTTGGGTTTTTGATTTGGTTTTTCCGAGGTTGATCGAGTGTGTGTTGCTATTCGTGCACCCCTGCAGGGTAAATCTTTCTGAAAGCCGTGTCCGCAGTTATGGACGACTTGGAGCACAGTTTCTCGATCATAGACAAGTATAACTAAAGTACCGCTTTTAATTTGACTAAGTACTTGACTAGTAAATAGTGCAATGCTCATGGAATGGTTAATAAAACTGCCAACGGATGATGGGGGGGTTGTTCGTCCGCTTCGTCGTTGGTAAGCGAGGAGGAGGATGGATCTGTTAATGAGACTGTTATAATTGTTGTCCTTAATTCACGGACATTCGTCTATCATTGGTTAGGCGGATGGTTAGCGAGTATCTATAGAATTGCTAGATATTACCTTTTGCTGCAATTGCGTCACCCCAGGTTGTGTCCCCTTTAGCGGCATAAAGACTTGCTGAGTACCCCTAGGGTCTCACACGATAAATTGTTTGATTCAGATGAACAGGTGTACCCGCAAGATGGATACTGGGTGGAGGAGACAGATGATGTTGGCAACGATCATTCGGTGTAGAGATTCCGGGAACGGGGATCCGTGAGATCTGTGGGCGGGATGTGTTTATTTATGGGGCATCTTATGCCGATTTGCTTCTTATCCGTACTCGGATCTTGTTTTCCGCTTTCGCCTAATACTCTGATGTTTGTTGTATGAGGAGCTATCCTGAATTATTATCTCTATCTAGGATATTTGAATCTTGCCGTATGGCGTTGCAATATTTCTATTTCTTTTAGATGGAATGGCTTTGAGGACTATTGTATGTGGCTTGCATACATACTCATTTGTGTATGTAGTTGATCCCTTCGCCTGCCGATTACGCCGCTCGTTCTTGTCTCGATGTTCTGAAAGTGGTTAGGACGGTCGAAAGGTCTACCGTGAGTGGCCCTGGGCCCCACCGTACTATTTTAACCACTTTCGTTCGTCCAGGCATGTAACTAAGAGCGTAATTCACCGAGGTAGTTATAGGCACATTAAGCAATCTCAATTGTTTATAACAAGTCATGCTACAGCAAAGAATACTAAGCATAAATCCAAAAAAAATCAAGCATGGCATGACAAAGCATAGGCACAGTCAAAAACAAGCTCTCTTTAACACTTAAGCATGAACTTTCCTACTCTTTTCAAATCCAAACCAAACTATTTGAAAACCAATGTATGAAAGAGGGGGTCCAAACAATTTATTCAGAAAACTAAGAAAACAAAGCAAACAAAAAACAAAAGCAAAACGAAAAAGAAGACACTCCAAGAACAATACAACTATGCATGAAACAATACAAATGAAGCGTTTGGAAGAAACCTGGGATTTTTATTGATGAAGAAGGGGATGCCTTGGGCATCCCCAAGCTTTGACGCTTGTACTTCTTGGATATTTCTTAGGGTGACACGTGTGGCATCCCCAAGCTTGAGCTTTAGTCCATCCTTCATCTCATTACTCATTCCTTCCATACACTTGACATTTTTCCTTCATACAAAACTTCACACAATTTTTATTAGCAACATTAGTGCACTCAAGATAATAACTCTTTAGGTTCAGTTCTAACACCAATAAAAGTTTCATTAAAACACAAGATACTGTAGCACTTCCCTAAAAAAGCTCAATTCCCCAAAAGAACTCAAAAAGGAACCAACAAGAAGCAAAGGCAGAAAATGGCAGAAATCTGTCAAAACAGACCAACAGGTAAAGACGAATTTTTTCGAAGACCTTCTGTTGCTCAAATGAAAAAGTGTTGAACTAACGAAAGTTAGAGTACAACCTGGGGCAGAAGCACAAAAATTCACGCCCTTAAAAAGACGTTTAGAGATTTTACACGATTTTTTATGGTGAAGCACAGAACGGAGAAGCATGGATTGGGAAACATGGATGGTCGATGGAGAAGCGATGGTGATAATGATGGCGATGATCTCCTCCAATTCCCCGTCCCGGCAGGGTGCCAGAACGGAGTTTCTGGTGCTGTTTCGTGGAATCTGGTGGTGGCGGCGGAGCGGAACTCCTTCTGGAAAAACGTCGAATCCCCCTGAGTTTTTAGGTCAGAATGCAACTTATAGGCGAAGAGGGAGACCGAGGGGGAGTCTGGGGCGGCCAGACCACCCCTGGCGCGGCCAGGTCTAGCCCGCGCGGCCAGGTGGTGTGGCTGGGCCCCAGCCCCACTCCGTCTCATATTCTGGCTCCGGGAGTCTTCTGGCGAAATAGGATTTTTGCCTTTTGTCCCATCCAATTCCGAGAATATTCATTTTCTGAGTTTCCTGGAACCAAAAACAGCAGAAAACAGGCAGCTGGCACTATGGCTCTTGTTAATAGGTTAGTCCAAGAAATCATATGAAAAGTACTCCAAAGTGTGGACAAAACACAAGAAAGTGGATAAAACCAAGCATGGAACATCAAAAATTATAGATACATTTGCAATGTATCAATCAACACCGGGAAAGTTTCCCCTAAGAACTATGCAAGATTCAACCCAATGGTTACAGCGATATGGAGGTGGTGATGATGGTGCTGGTGGAGATGATGGTGGTGATGATGATTATGATGATGATAATCTCGTGAAGTCCATCTTGATGGTGGTGTTGATCGCGACGATCTCCCCTCTCCGGGAAGGAATTCACCCGGCAGAATTCTGTCTGCCAGAGAGATCTTTCTCTCTCGGTGTTTTCGCCCCGCAGAGGTGGCGGAATCTTTCTATGGTCGCTCCCCGAGTCTTAGGGTTTCGGGAGGATAATATACGCTAGAGGGGAGACGGCCACACCACTTGGTCGCGCGGCCAGGGGTGGACCAGGGCGGCCACACCACTTGGTCGCACGGCCTAGGGTGGCCCGTGCCAGGGGGTGGTGTGGGCCCCCTGTGGCCCATCTCCACTTCCCCTTCTAGCTTTCTTCGTCTTCTCGAAAAATAGGATTTTCCATGTATTTTCCTGGATTTTCTGATCTTCGCGAATTTTGCCTCCAAACAGCACCTTTTCCATCAGAATCCTGACTACAGCGGTCCATGCTCCAAAAGTCATCAACCATGCAAAAACAGATGAAATAACATAAGTATCATCTATTAATATGAAATATATCAATAAATAACAGTAAATTATGATATAGAATAGTGATGCAAAATGGACATATCAACTCCCCCCAAGCTTAGACTTCGCTTGTCCCCAAGCAAAACTGAACTCAATAAACATGACCTCAGTTTTATGGAGTGAAGAGACGATAAAAGAATACAGACAAGAAGCATCACATTCATCAATACATAAGTCATAATAGAAGACAACTCACTATTATACAACTTAACTTGCAATAAGTAAAGGAAACACAGTAAAGATACATAAAGTAAATCATAATTGGTAATGGCAAACTTAGCTCTCGGTCGAAGAATAGTTGACAATTTGCAGGAGTTCACAAATAACTGATTTTCGAAGATAGCTTTCAAAGTAGTAGACACTAAGATAAGAGCAAAGTGCAAAACAAGTAACATAAGAGACATGATTGGATAACTCATCATATGAATGAATGAAACACAACAACTCAAAATACTTGCTGAGATAGAAGGGAATAGGTTTACTGACTCAACTAAAAGGTAAAAGAAAGGCCCTTTGCAGAGGGAAGCAGGGATTTCAAGTTTCATAAAGAGCTTCCAAAAATTATGGTACTTATTAGCTTTTAACTCTCATTGCCCCTATCATAGGCATCTTTAGGTGATTAAGGTTAAAGTGATCAAATATGAGGATATGCTTGACAAGTTGCAAGTTGAAAATCTCATGTCCCTTGAATACGAGGGCCGCTCCTCATGCTACTTAAGTTTAGTCACCGGTAAGTTCTTGTCATACTAAGTACATGTGTATCATAGAGAACCGCCAACGGGGTACCCCTTGCCCGATGATACAGAAGAATCCCCATATCAAAATGACAAGGCAAGCAGACAACAAGCATCTCAGCAATCTTCTTATTTACCATGGGAATATGGTACTTTTTTCTCTCTTTCCTCTTTTTCTCATCTTTTTTTCTTTTTCTCTTTTTCTCAATCTCTATCTCTTTTCTCTCTTTTTTTATAATAAGAATGCTTCATAGATGCTCGTTATGGTTACGCTGCAGGTTTCCACCATGACAGCAAGGGTTAGACCGGTGGCCCAGGCGTTTCTCTAACACACATACATAACTCCATGGACTTACAAGCTCCCCTTTCATTTCACACCGACGACATCCATAGACAAAAGAACATGATATCAACTAGGTACAAAGTACCGGTGCAATGTTGAAAGTGTTCCCCATGACAACATGGTTCTGCTAATTCACAACTTACAAAGCGCAAGCATAAACGCAACATAGATGGGCACAATGGTTCAAGTTTATTAAGTACAAGAAAGTAAAGTGTGCCATCAAGTTCGTGAGATCTTTAATCACTAAGTTTCACATAACAAGTTTAATTTGGAAGGTAGATAAAAACATGAATTTACTTGGAATAGCAATAGTGCTAATAGGTAGGTATGGTGGACACAAATGGCATAGGTTTTGGTTTAAGGATTGGATGAACGAGAAGCATACCCTCTCAATACAGGTTTTTAGCTAGCAAGACTGGGTAGCAAGCATAAGAGTTGAAGGAAACAAACAAACATACAAGTGATAAAAAACAAACATGCAATCTTCCTCGGAAGCACAAAAGATCTTAACTAGAGAATACTAAACTTATGAGCAAATCAAGAAAGAAATATGATGAAATTATATTTCTTTAAAGTACTTTTTATCTTTTTCATTCAACTCTCAAAAATAGTGTTGCTACTGACCGAGCCAGGTTTGCCAAAACCAACTAAATTAACTCCATGATCCCAAAGTGATACCAAAACTAACGACAAGATCAATCATATAACCATGAATTGAAAACTAATATAAGATATGCAAAAGAGTAAATGCTAGAACTTCTCATTAATATTCCATAATGGCAACTCACACCAAGGGATACATAGATATCTAACAAGAGGGGGACACTTCCATAATGCAAACCATCCTACATGATAACTTCTCTATTCATGATATGACTCTACTAAAAAGGTAAAAAGATAGAAGATAGTGATGTGATACCGCGGCACTCCCCCAAGCTTGGGACAAACCAAGGGGATGCCAAAACCTGATGACGAACTACTCCTTTGGTGGTAGTGGGATTCTCTCGATGACCTCTTTGATTAGTTTCCCCAAGTACTCGATCTCAAAGGTGAGAGTACGAATCAACTCCAAGTTGTGCTCGATGCGGTGCATGATCATGTCAGGTTGTGAATCCTAGCTCTTGTGATTCTTTTCCCACTCTTCCTCCTTAAAGTCTTCTTTTCCTGCATGGCTAGAACGAGGCAAATCCCAATTGGAGGGTAATTTCTCCTTGGGCATATTCTGGTATTGATGCTCATGGATAGGGGTATGGAAAGGATTCTTGGTGCATGGAGGAAGTGACTGTGGAGCCAAATAGTGACGCGGAGGTTTCCCTCTAGTTGACATTCGTGCAGTCCTCCTGACCCTGGCAGATCTTGCCAACACTCCAGTGCTTGCAATGGTAGTGCCGGTGCGCGGGTGTTAGCTTTGCTTTACCTCCCCTTCATCTTTACTCTTGATCTCCTTCTCCTTCCCGGGGTCTTGGAGGTCTTCCTCCATAGGCTCCTTTCCCTTATCCTTGGCGGACACCATTATGCCTCTAAACTCTCAAGAATAGTTCCTGGCAGAAACAGATCGAAACGAAAACACGACGAGAACACGATATATGAACCTCAGCGGATCTGGGGGATTATATATTACGAAGTTTTACAACAAAAGGAAGGTACTGGGAGAAAACGGTTCGGAGACAGAGACCGAGGTGGCCACACCACCTGCTGGCGCGACAAGGGGGCCCGCGCCAGGGGGTGGTGGGAGCCACCCTTGCTCCGTTTCTGTCCCTCTTTCGCTTCGTAAGTTTCCTTGTTGGATAAAAAGTGCAAAAATATAATTGGACAGAATTTTCGCGAAACTTTTCTTACCAGAACTGTTACCTATTCAAAAATGGACTCTGCAGGTCTCTGAATTTGGCCTTTGATAAATTTTTCTGGGGTTATAACTTGAAAAGCATCAACATCTTCATTGTAAGAATCTCTAGCAATATAGTGCTTGAGTCGCTGCCCATTCACCACTTGTGTAGTGTTATCTTTTAAAGAAGAAATTTTTATCGCTCCTGAATGGTACAGTTATTCAATAACGCAAGGTCCTTCCCATTTTGATAGTAGTTTCCCTGCAAAAAATCTGAGACGATACCTATACAATAGAACTTTCTCACCAACATGGAATTCTCTCTTAAGTATTTGCTTGTCATGCCATCTTTTAACTTTTTCCTTAAAGAGTCTAGCATTCTCATATGCTTCACTCCTCCATTCATCCAACGAACTTAAGTCAAATAATCTTTTTTCACTAGCAAGCTTACAATCTCTATTAAGTTCTTTAACTGCCCAATAAGCTTTGTGTTCTAATTCTAAAGGTAGGTGACAAGCTTTCCCATAGACCATTTTATAAGGAGACATCCCCATGGGGTTTTTATAGGCAGTCCTATAAGCCCATAAAGCATCATTCAACTTTTTAGCCCAATTTTTCCTAGACCTATTAACAGACTTTTGCAAGATGAATTTAATTTCTCTATTTGATAACTCTACTTGTCCACTAGTTTGGGGATGATAAGCTGAAGCGGTTCTATGATTAACATCATATTTAGCAAGGGTCTTTCTAAAACCACCATGAATGAAATGAGAACCTCCATCAGTCATAAGATACCTAGGCACTCCAAACCTAGGAAAGATAACATCTTAAGCATTTTTAGAGAGGTCTCCCCATCAACACTCTTCGTAGGTATAGCTTCTACCCACTTAGTGACATAATCAAAGGCAACAAGAATATGAGTATAACCTTTTGAGGGAGGAAAAGGACCCATAAAGTCAAATCCCTAGAAATCAAAGGGTTCAATAACTAGAGAGTAGTTCATAGGAATTTCATTGCATCTAGAAATATTACCAACACGCTGACACTCATCACAAGATAAAACAATTTTCTTGTGTCTTTAAAAAGGGTAGGCCAGTAGAAACCTGATTGTAGCACCTTTTGCGCAGTTCTATCTCCTGCATGATGTCCTCCATAAGCACTACCATGACATTTACGCAATATCTCCTTTTGTTCATATTCTAGAACACATCTTCGCATAATACCATGCACTCCTTTATATAAATGTGGGTCATCCCAAAAATAATGCCTCAAATCGTAAAATAACTTCCTTCTTTGCTGAGCTATGAAAGTTGGAGGCAAATACTTGGAAACAATAAAGTTAGCATAATCAGCATACCAAGGGCTCTCTCGCGAGCTTACCCCTACTGCAGCCAACTGCTCATTTGTGAAACTATCATTAACAGACATAGGATCAAAAGATATGTTTTCCAATCGACATAAATTATCAGCTATAGGATTTTCAGCACCTTTCCTATCTACAATATGTAGGTCAAACTCTTGTAAGAGTAGCACCCATCTAATAAGCCTAGGCCTAGCATCTTTCTTCGTCATAAGGTACTTAATAGCAGCATGATCAGTATGAATGGTAACTTTTGAGTCCACAACATAAGGGCTAAACTTATCACAAGCAAAGACGATGGCTAGGAATTATTTTTCAGTAGTAGCATAATTCCTTTGAGCAGCATCAAGAGTCTTACTAGCATAATGGATAACATTTAACTTTTTGTCAATTTGTTGCCCAAGGACAACACCTACAGCAAAATCACTATCATCACACATTATTTCAAAGGGTAAGCTCCAATCAGGTGGTTGAACGATATGAGCTGTAGTAAAAGCCTTCTTTAGAGTTTCAAAAGCTTCCTTACAATCATCATCAAAGACAAAGGGTACATCCTTTTGAAGAAGATTAGTGAGGGGTTTTGATATCTTAGAGAAATCTTTAATAAACCTTCTATAGAAACCAGCATGACCAAGGATACTACGAATACCTTTGATGTCTCTTGGACAGGGCATTTTCTCAATTGCCTCAACTTTAGCTCTATCAACTTCTATGCATCTTTCAGAAACCTTATGTCCAAGTACAATCCCTTCATTCACCATGAAGTGGCATTTCTCCCAATTAAGAACGATATTAGTTTCTTCACATCTCTGCAGAACTTGATCGAGGTTGTGAAGACAATTATCAAAAGAAGTTCCATAGACGGAGAAGTCATCCATGAACACTTCCACAATTTCCTCACAAAAACCATGGAAGATAGCAGACATGCATCTTTGAAAAGTAGCAGGAGCATTACATAAACCAAAAGGCATACATCTATAAGCATAGGTTCCGTAAGGGCATGTAAAAGTAGTTTTTTCTTGATCTTGTTGTTTAACAACAATTTGAGAGAAACCAGAATATCCATCAAGAAAACAAAATGGGTCTTTTTAGACAACCTTTCTAACATTTGATCAATAAAAGGAAGTGGGTAATGATCTTTCTTAGTAACCTTGTTAACTTTCCTGAAATCTATGCACATTCTATAGCCTACTACTATCCTTTGGGGAATAAGCTCATCATTATCATTAGGGACGATGGTAATTCCCCCCTTTTTAGGGACATAATGAACAAGACTAACCCATTCACTATCAGCAATAGGGTAAATAATACCAGCATCAAGGAGTTTCAATACCTCATTTCTTACCACTTCCTTCATCTTAGGATTTAAACGTTGTTGGTGCTCTACTACGGGCTTTGCATCTGGTTCTATATTGATAGCATGCTAACATATAGTAGGAGAAATCCCTTTTAAATCATCCAGAGTATAGCCCATAGCCCCTCCGTGTTTCTTCAGTACCTCCAATAACCTTTCTTCTTCCTTCCCTGAAAGTTTAGAGCTAATAATAACATGATACATCTTGTTATCATCAATGTAAGCATATTTAAGATCGTCGGGTAAGGTTTTAGATCGAAGACCAGATCCTTTTTAGGCGGCAACATGGTACCCAAGTCTTCTACAGGCAAGTTATGCTTAAGCATCTTAGGTTGACGATGGAGAATCTCGTCAATCTCATTTCTTTCTTTCATGAAGATTTAACTTTCATGATCTTCCATAAATTGTTGCAAAGCATTGTTAGGAGAAAGAGAAATAGAAGCAAGTTGTTCAACTCTAAAATCCTCATTATGGCTTTCATTTTCACAAGGTTCTTTAGTAAATTTTGAAAAATTAAACTCATAAGATTCCCCATCGAATTTAGTCAAGATTTTCTCCCTTTTGCAGTCTATAATATCTCCACAAGTACTCAAGAATGGTCTACCAAAAATGATGGGATAAGTTTTACTAGCAGCTGAACCAAGTACTAGAAAATCAGCAGGATATTTAATCTTTCCACAAAGAACTTCTACATCCCACACAATACCAATTGGAGAGATGTTCTCTATATTAGCAAGGTGAATAACCACATCAATCTCTTCCAGTTTGCAAGGAATGATTTCATGCATAATTTCTTTGTAGAGCTCATAAGGAATAACACTTGAACTTGCACCAATATCACATAAACCATAATAGCAATGATGACCAATTCTAACAGAAAGCACAGGGACACTAGCCTTTTTAGTTCTATTAGGATGTGAGACAATATTAGAAGCATCCTCACAAAAGACTATGTGTCCATCTTCTACACTTTTAGTGACAAGATCTTTCACAATTGCTACAACAGGTTCAATGTTTATTTGTTCATCAGATTTTATGGTTCTCTTTGCACTTTTATTGATTACACTAGTTATCATAGGATAACTAGTGTAATCACTAAAAGTGCAAAGCCAACTGTAAAACCTGATGAACAAATAAACATTGAACCTGTTGTAGCAATTGTGAAAGACCTTTTCACTAAAAGTGTAGAAGATGGACACATAGTCTTCTGTGAGGATGCTTCTAATATTGTCTCACATCCTAATAGAACTAAAAAGGCTAGTGTCCTTGTGCTTTCTGTTAGAATTGGTCATCATTGCTATTATGGTTTATGTGATATTGGTGCAAGTTCAAGTGTTATTCCTTATGAGCTCTACAAAGAAATTATGCATGAAATCAGTCCCTGCGAACTAAAGAGATAGATGTGGTTATTCACCTTGCTAATAGAGAGACCATATCTCCAATTGGTACTGTGCGGGATGTAGAAGTTCTGTGTGGTAAGAGTAAATATCCTGCTGATTTTCTAGTACTTGGTTCAGCTGCTAGTAAAACCTATCCCATCATTTTTGGTAGACCTTTCTTGAGTACATGTGGAGCTATTATAGACTGCAAAAGGGAGAAAATCTTGACTAAATTTGATGGGGAATCTTATGAGTTTAATTTTTTGAAATTTACTAAAGAACCTTGTGAAAATGAAACCCATAATGAGGATTTTAGAGTTGAACAACTTGCTTCTATTTCTCTTGCTCCTAACAATGCTTTGTAGCAATTTATGGAAGACCACGAAAGTGAAATCTTCATGGAAGAAAGAAATGAGATTGACGAGATTCTCTGTCTTCAACCTAAAATGCTTAAGCATAACTTGCATGTGGAAGATTTGGGTACCACGTTGCCACCTAAAAAGGATCCGTTCTTCAATCTAAAACCTTTACCTGACGATCTTAAGTATGCTTACATTGATGATAATAAAATATATCATGTTATTATTAGCTCTAAACTTTCAAGGAAGGAAGAGGAAAGATTATTGGAGGTATTGAAGAAACACCGAGGGGCTAGGGGCTATACTCTGGATGATTTAAAAGGGATTTCTCCTCCTATATGTCAGCATGCTATCAATATGGAACCAGATGCAAAGCCAATGGTAGAGCACCAACGTCGTTTAAATCCTAAAATGAAGGAAGTGGTAAGAAACGAGGTATTGAAACTCCTTGATGCTGGTATTATTTACCCTATTGCTGATAGTGAATGGGTTAGTCATGTTCATTGTGTCCTAAAAAAGGGGGGAATTACCGTTGTTCCTAATGATAATGATGAGCTTATTCCCCAAAGAATAGTAGTAGGTTATAGGATGTGCATTGATTTTAGGAAAGTTAACAAAGTTACTAAGAAAGATCATTACCCACTTCCTTTTATTGATCAAATGTTACTAAAAAGACCCATTTTTCTTTTCTTGATGGATACTCTGGTTTCTCTCAAATTGCTGTTAAACAACAAGATCAAGAAAAAACTACTTTTACATGCCCTTATGGAACCTATGCCTATAGACGTATGCCTTTTGGTTTATGTAATGCTCCTGCTACTTTTCAAAGATGCATGTCTGCTATCTTTCATGGTTTTTGTGAGGAAATTGTGGAAGTATTCATGGATGACTTCTCTGTCTATGGAACTTCTTTTGATAATTGTCTGCACAACTTTGATAAAGTTTTGCAGAGATGTGAAGAAACTAATCTTGTTCTTAATTGGGAGAAATGCCACTTCATGGTGAGTGAAGGGATTGTACTTGGACATAGGTTTCTGAAAGAGGCATAGAAGTTGATAGAGCTAAAGTTGAGGCAATTGAGAAAATGCCCTGTCCAAGAGATGTCAAAGGTATTTGTAGTATCCTTGGTGGTTTCTATAGAAGGTTTATTAAAGATTTCTCTAAGATATCAAAACCCCTCACTAATCTTCTTCAAAAGGATGTACCCTTTGTATTTGATGATGATTGTAAGGAAGCTTTTGAAACTCTGAAGAAGGCTTTAACTACTGCTCCTATCGTTCAACCACTTGATTGGATTTTACCCTTTAAAATAATGTGTGACACTAGTGATTTTGCTGTAGGTGTTGTCCTTGGGCAACGAATAGATGAAAAGTTAAATGTTATCCATTATGCTAGTAAGAATCTTGACGCTGCTCAAAGGAATTATGCTACTACTGAAAAAGAATTCTTAGCCATTGTCTTTGCTTGTGATAAGTTTAGACCTTATATTGTTGACTCAAAAGTTACCATTCATACTGATCATACTGCTATTAAGTACCTTATGACGAAGAAATATGCTAAGCCTAGGCTTATCAGATGGGTGCTACTCTTACAAGAGTTTGACCTACATATTGTAGATAGGAAAGGTGCTGAAAATCCTGTAGCTAATAATTTATCTCGATTGGAAAACATCTCTTTTGATCCTATGCCCGTTAATGATAGTTTCCCAAATGAACAGTTGGATACAATAGGGGTAAGCTCGCGAGGGAGCCCTTGGTATGCTGATTATGCTAACTTTATTGTCTCCAATTATTTGCCTCCAACTTTCACAGCTCAGCAAAGAAGGAAGTTCTTTTACGATTTGAGGCATTATTTTTGGGATAACCCACATTTATATAAAGAAGGAGTGGATGGTATTATGCGAAGATGTGTTCCAGAATATGAACAAAAGGAGATATTGCGGAAATGTCGTGGTAGTGCCTATGGAGGAAATCATGCGGGAGATAGAACTGCGCAAAGGGTGCTACAATCAGGTTTCTACCGGCCTACCCTTTTTAAAGATGCAAGAAAATTTGTTTTATCTTGTGATGAGTGTCAGCGTGTTGGTAATATTTATCCAACAAGGAAAGCTACGAAGCGAAAGAGGGACGGAAATGGAGCCAGGGTGGCTCACACCACCCCCTAGCGCGGGCCCCTGGCCGCACCAGCAGGTGGTGTGGCCACCTCGGCCTCCGTCTCCGACCCGTTTTCTCCCAGTCCCTTCCTTTTCTTGTAAAACTTTGTAATATATAATCCCCTGGATCCCCCGAGGTTCATATATCGTGTTCTCATCGTGTTTTTGTTTCGATCTGTTTCTGCCAGGAACTATTCTTGAAAGTTAGAAGAAAAATGGTGTCCGCCAAGGATAAGGGAAAGGAGCCTATGAAGGAAGATCTCCAAGACCCCGGGTAGGAGAAGGAGATCAAGAGTGAAGATGAAGAGGCGGCAAAGCAAATCCAACATCTGCACACCGACACTACCATTGCAAGCATTGGAGTGTTGGCAAAACCTGCCAGGATTAGAAGGACTACACGGATGTCAACTGAAGGGAAATCTCCGCCTTACTGTTTGGCTCCACGGTCACTTCCACCACGCACCAAGAATCCTTTCCATACCCTTATCCATGAGCATCAATACCAGAATATGCCCAAGGAGAAACTAACCTCCAATTCGGATTTGCCTCGTTCTAGCCATGCAGGAAAAGAAGACTTCAAGGAGGAAGAGTGGGGAAAGAATCG
This sequence comes from Avena eriantha, assembly GCA_910589775.1. Classification (NCBI taxonomy): domain Eukaryota; kingdom Viridiplantae; phylum Streptophyta; class Magnoliopsida; order Poales; family Poaceae; genus Avena; species Avena eriantha. The sequence continues at coordinate 343,477,295 of OU342741.1, forward strand.
CAAGGGCTAGAATTCGCAACCCGACATGATCATGAGCTGCATTGAGAAAAACTCACATGTTGGGGATATACTTTCCGGGTATCCTCACCGTTCCTCACTGACCAGGGTGGCCCACTTCGGGTTAGAGATTTGCTTCACGGGCGGCCCAGTCAGGGAGAAGAGACAGAGTCCAATCCGGCTACAGGAAGGCCTAGAAGACTTACCGACATAGGCCCATAGTGTTACTTGTAGTTCAAGATGTACTCTGTAACCGACTCTTAGTCGTAACCGGATGGATCTCTCAAGTAAACCCTAGGCCAGATATCTATATAAGCCGTCCTAGGGAGAGCCTTTAGGGCACCTTCAATAGTCTACAATCTCAACTCGCATAGGCGAACCCTTGTAACCCATATTCCAGCTCTACCGTATTACTTGATTGCTAGCAGGAGTAGGATCTGTCCAAAGCCGGCGGATTCAAACCTGGGTAAACTTGTGTGCTTACCATCCCGGAACACCATACGTCTCACACCCCTCTCTTCCGCACGCCTCGAGGAATCCCTCATGGCGTACTTGTCATCGATCCGACGACAGTTGGCGCCCACCGTGGGGCAAGTGAGCTTCGGATCTGTGTTCCGAGCGGAATCTGCAACAATCAGAATCGGCGAGACTATCGCTGTCGGTCGCATCCTCTACGCCAGCGACGTCCCTCTCATCGTCCTCGACGAGACCTGGATTCCGACTAGGGAAGCCGTGACCACCTACAACATCATGTCTTTTGGCGAGATCGATGTTTACATCGGCTTTGCTGAAACTACCCCACCCACCCCAGCGGTGATGATAGAGGCAGAAGAAATTTCTGGATCCCCTTTGTCCGTGGAGGCGGAAGAGTTCCAGATCTCAGAAAACCCTAATCCCACCCAGCCCGCACCAATTGCGGAGATAGTGGAGAAATCCGAGCCTGAAGCAGACCTAGCGGTCCAAGTCGAATCTGGAGTGGATCTCCCTAGAGAGACCGAATCCTAGATCGACCCACCCGCTGAGGTCGAAACCTAGGAGGAGCATAACAATAACGACGGTTCCGGCTTTGACGATGCCGGGACGGACATGCCTTTCCTGAGGTACACGCTGCAACACATGATGATGCAAAACTCAGGCGTAGACGAAATCCTCGAGACCATCAAACGTTTCGACGAAGCATACTATGAAGACCGCAGTTATCTCAGGAGGGGCACATCGCACTTTATCAGATATGTAGGATCCGGATCTGGCTCTACCAATGTTGGAGACAATACCGATTCTATGCTGGAGGCGATCGGAACAAACGCCGACGTACCCGCATCCTCGGATGAATTGATGACGTCAGCAGATTTCCGAAAGTTCTTCGTGGAATATGAAGAGGAGTATAACTCCAAAGCTATAGAGGAAGAAGAAGCCATGGATGAAGGATCCGGGGAAAACTCTCCCAAAATGCAGGATGACATGGAAATTAGAGATAATCCTGAGGTCCAGATGTCCGAAAGTACCGATCAGAGCTTGACTCTAGGAAACGGACCCAAAGCCGTCTTTGCTATCGGCGCTGCCAAGAAGGCAAAGAAGAAGAACAAGACCCCGGCAAAAGATCCTCCAGCAGAAGAGGTGATTGCCGAGGAATACGAAGAAGACTCGGATGGAGTACTTATCCCAGACGAGCCCAAAAAGAAGAATCAGTGGATGGACACGTGATCACTGAAGGTGCGCGTAAACTCGTCGATGCTGCATTAACCACACCTATTCCTACAACTGCAGAACTTACTGCTGAAGAGCTAGACGAGAGGGAACATGCCCTAGAAGCGCGTCGCCAAGTACTCCTCGATGAAGCCAAAAACATTGAGGAGGAAAAGAAACGCATGGCAACTGCGGAGAAGTACAATTCTAGGGAACATCAGAGGACCAGGAAACGTCATACTCATGACGACCAATTCCCGCAGATTCACAAAGTCCTTTTCGGAGGAGAACTTGGGATGCCTCGACGCGACAGTGCTGGGCCACACAGAGATAAACAAAACTTTTTCCCTAACGCGGTACTCCCAAGATCCAGCTCAGGGAATAGGCCACGAGATTACCGCTAGACGCGTAGATGTGGAAGTTGATGTTGCGCTTAGAAGTAGTGCCGAACGATCCCATGGACAGCCCTCCGAATCCCACGGACAGCTACACTGGATCCCACGAACTCCTTCGCCAGATCCCCACCAGCTTCCCTGTCTCCAGCGCCGCACGTGCAACGCCTCTACCGGTAACCACACATACAGGTAGGAGCTTCGGACAGAGGATTACTAGATCTTATCTAGCCCGAAATGGAAGTGGAGAAAGTGACGGCTAGGTCAGGGACTATCCTCTGTCACTCCACTTGTATACACTCCTAGTTGGGCTCAATTCTTGAGGCCCATCTAGGCTGTACTCCAATCTCCATATGGATCTAATCCACATGGGCTCCTTACCCTTAAGTGTGTGACCCTGTAGGTTCACGTACACCTCGACATGACATGAGCTACTCCTCCAAGTATCCCGTCATGGCTTTGAGTCCAGCTCACTCCCATGAACACTCGGTCTCAAGTCAATAGATGGTAGCAGCCTCTAGCAAGACGTGCCAACTCCCAAGTGTCGTAAAGTCAGAAGACAAGCCTTCAATGTGACTTTTGTCCAAGTCCCTTTGCCTCACGATATATCTATTAAGCTATAGGCGAGTAGTTGCCATCCCTTAAATATCTTAACTCTCTTCTCGTACCATGATATGTGATTCACTGGACTAACTCTTACTCCGACTCCTCAGTTAACACTTAACTGAGTAGCGCATGGCCATGCTTCTGAATCATATCACACGAGAGGGCCCAGAGAATATCTCTCCATTATGGAGGGGCAAATCCCATCTTGGTAATCCACGTCACGCAGCTTGCTTCACAACCAACCCGAACTCTACCTTTATAACTGCCCATTTACGGAATAGCGTTTGATAGAACCTAAGTTGGCGATCCACAACTTGGATCATGCAATCACCTCAGGTCAATGGATTCCATTGCTTGGGACTCCAAATGACAACATGCTCATTGCATCTCAACTGTGGATCAGTCCCACTCGCTAAACTTTTTAGCCGAATCAGTGTAAGTCGGAATAGCATCACCATGCCCATGAAAAGTGGAACCGTGTCATCAGCCGACTTGCACATTGGTCTAAGTTGTGTGTCCAACACAACCTCAACGACCAAGGACAATCTAATATGAACAATCATGAATACATAGTCCCACAACTGAATCACGTATTCAGTGATACATATCTGATGTTCATACAAGGACAACTTTACTTTATGAATACTTTGGGAAATATCATCAACCATGATTGCCTCAAGGGCATATTCCCAACAGACAGCAACGGGGATTGGGTGTATCCAACGCCAGCATAGAACACCGTTGCGGCTCGGGAAATCCTATCGGCTAATCCAGGCCTGGAGCAGATCCGGTTGGGAATCAAACTACTCAACAAAGGACTGGAGCAGCAAAAGGTCGCCCTGTCCGGAAGTCAAAAACTGGTCTCAGATTCTAACTAATGCCGCACAGATCCGGCATGGGCCGACGTAAGACCCCAACGTGTTCCGGAGCAACACCATCGTTCCGACCGTCGGGAAGACAACTACTCAAGAACCAGATCTTTAGGACAGCACCACAAAGCTGCACGTGACTGGCGTAACGTTAACCTAGTTGCGGAGCAAGAGGCAATTGCTGAACGAAATCCGAGGAACCCTCCCCAGCGAGAGCCAAAAGACCGCAGGGAAGAAGATAAAGAGAAACGTCAGGAGGAGGACTGACAAAGAATGCCACCTCCTAGACATACAAGTCGTCCGGATGACGGACGAAGGAACGACGGACACCGTGCCGAGACAAGCCGGCAGGGGGCTCGTCACAATGAAGACCCTCCCTAGAATCGGAATAATGACGCTTCGGAAGGAGGCCGTTGATCAGCCGGAAATAACCCAGCTGCTCCACCCTCTCCACCAAGTAGCCATCACAATGGCTCCCAAGGAGGCCAAGGAGGGCGTCGTGGTGGAGGAGGTGGTGGCAGAAGCCGAAGTCCGGCTCCAAGGCACCGCAGCCATAGCTGTCACTCGGGACGATCTTTATCCCCAAATGACGCAAGGCATAGGATCAAGTCCAATATCGAGGCGCGATGCTATGAAAATACTGACATATACGTGGGCCCAAAGTGCTTTGGATTTTTTGATTATACTACCTTGAACAAGGCTTGTCCCAAAGATCCGTTTGCTCTACCTGATTGATCAAGTTATCGATTCTATGGCAGGCTCAGAACTCCTCTCTTTTCTCGACGCATATTCTGGTTATCACCAAATCCGGATGAAGGAATCTGACAAAGTCAAAACTTCATTCATAACCCCCTTCAGAACCTTCTATTTTGTTACGATGCCTTTTGGGCTGAAGAACGCAGGAGCTACGTACCAACGCACAATGCAGTGTTGCCTCCACGATCAAATCGGACGCAATGTACATGCATATGTGGATGATATTGCGGTGATGTCCAAAAAGAATGAAACATTGATTTACGACTTGGAGGAAACATTCGCCAATCTACGAAAATACAACATCATGCTTAATCCGAAGAAATGCTTCTTTGGAATCCCAGCCGGAAAATTGTTAGGTTTCATCATGTCTCAAAGAGGCATAGAGGTGAACCGAGCCAAAATCAAGGCTATACTCAACAATTCCATGCCAACTCACCTGAAGGACGTATAAAGAATAACTGGTTGCATCGCTGCAGTCAGTCGGTTTGTAAGCCGGCTCGGTGAAAGAGTCGCACCATTATACAAACTCGTGAAAAAGAGCAAGGATTTTGTGTGGACCGATGAAGATGAAGTTGCGCAACAAGACCTGAAAAAAGTACTCTCATCTGCTCCTATACTTGCTGCACCGGAACCACAGGAATCAATGTTGCTTTATCTTGCTGCAACAAACAAAGTCGTCAGTATCGTCATGGTAGTGGAGAGACCGGAGAAAAATCAGGAACACTTGGTGCAGCGTCCGACTTATTTTGTCAGCGAGGTGTTGACCGAATCAAAACAGTGGTATACGCATTATCAAAAGCGGGCTTACGGTGTTTTCTTAGCATCTTGTAAGCTACAACACTATTTTCAGGAGCATCCAATTACCGTGGTGAGCACAGCTCCCATGAGAGACATAATCAACAACAGTGACGCCACAGGACGCGTTGCCAAATGGGGCATAGAGCTCTCAGCTTTTGATATTGAGTACAAACCTCGGACAACAATCAAATCCCAAATCCTTGCCGACTTTGTTTCTAATTGGACAGAGACGAAGGAGAATATGACCCTCCCTGAGTCGGAATATTGGACCCTATATTTTGATGGATCTAAGGCTCGCGGGGGCTCGGGGCTGGCGTGGTGCTCAAATCACCCCAAGGAGATAAACCTTTATACGTGTTGCAGATCCACTTCATAGCGACAAATAATATTGCCGAGTGTGAAGCACTGCTACATGGAATCCGGATTGCTAAGGATATCGGCATCTGACGTTTGATGTGTTACGGAGATTCGAATCTTGTTGCTCAGCAAGTGTCGGATATTTGTAATGCAAATAAACACATGGCAGCATATAAAGCTGTCGTGGATGATTTATCTAAATCGTTCAAAGGGTTTGAGGTTCAACACATAACTCGAGCAGAAAATGAGGAAGCAGATGCCTTATCTCGGATAGGCTCTGCACGGAAAGAGGTCCCGGATAGCGCTTTTTTAGAGCACCTCAAAGTTCCCTTAATAAAGGGAGTGGACGAGGAATATCCGACCAAATCCGACTCACCTTTGATAGCAGTTCTAGCTGTAATTCCTAGCTGGACTCAACCCTACCTTGATTATCTGGTAGATGGCAAATTACCCGAAGACGAAGTTCTGAGCCGGCAGATCGTCCGACGAGCAAAAACCTATACTGTGGTTAGTGGTGAGCTCTATAAGCAGAGTGTGTCTGGGGGTTTTCAGCGCTGCGTATCTCCAGAAGAAGGAGTGGAAATCCTAAGAGAAATCCATGAAGTCGAGTGTGGTCACCATGCTACAGGCAAATCTTTAGTGGAAAAAGCTTTTAGACACGGTTTTTTCTGGCTTACAGTCAAGGCAGATGCCGAATGGCTGGTCAAGACGTGTAAGGGCTGCCAAAAGTACATCAAACAAGCTCATGTTCTAGCTGATCAGCTGTGAACAATACCTATAACATGGCCTTTCGTGGTCTGGGGGCTTGACATGGTAGGACCGTTTAAACGGGATCCAAGTGGATTTACTCACCTCTTAGTGATGGTGGATAAATTCACCAAATGGATTGAGGCTAAACCCGTCACTAGTTGTGATGGAGCAACAGCCAAAAGATTTGTCGAGGATGTTATAATCCGGTATGGTTATCCGCACAGTATTATCACGGACAATGGGAGTAATTTATCTATGGGAGAACTGGCCAAATTCTGCAACGAACAAAATATCCGTCTTGACATTGCGTCAGTCGCACATCCACGGGCTAATGGACAAGTCGAAAGAGCAAATGGTTTAATCCTACAAGGCCTAAAACCAAGACTCGAAGCACCCACGGGCGGAGGAGTTACCCTCTGTAATATGGAGTTTACGAACAACTCCGAACAGGTCAACCGGATACACACCTTTCTTCTTGGTCTACGGCGCAGAAGCAGTTCTTCCTAGTGATTTGATTCACACTTCTCCTAGAGTGGCCGCGTATATCGAAGAAGATGCCGAGATTTCTCGACAAAATGATCTCGACTTAGTCAAAGAAGTTCGCGTTGTTGCTGAAATGAGATCAACAACCTATCAACAGAAGTTATGCAAGTATCATAGAGAGTTAGGAACCGGTCTTTTAATAAGGGCGATTTGGTTCTCTGGCTTGTGCAACAAAGAAAGCACAAACTTTCCCCAGTATGGGAAGGGCCCTTCCTGGTTAGTCGAGTATTACACAATGGTTCGTACTACTTAACTGATATGAGGCCAGTCAAAGAAAGACCTGCTACTAAGAAGAGAAAGAGAGCTGGAGGCAGTACAAATCCGGATAAGTTAGACAGACCATGGAATATTGCTCACCTATGCCCCTTTTATTCTTAGTTTATCCTTCTTTGTAAACATATATATGTACATGTTCTGTGAGAAATAAAAGTCTTGGTTGCCTCAAGTTTTTTCTGAGAAGTTTTTACCATCTTATTTCCAAATGATCATGTCACAGTCGAAAATTCCAGAATACTTGAAAGTACTTTATGCTCATGTTTGTTTTGGTTTAGATTTCCGATTCTAAAAATGCTACCTTCAGGTATAACTCTAAATTTCATAGTCTATACTTTGGTTATTTGTCTGATTGCCGGATGCGGGTATTTTCCGAGTAGTGAATTGTTGGTACTGGAAGCCGGCTTTGTTTCCGAGTTTAAACTGGTTTAGCAATTGAGCTCTGCTGCTCGGCAAAGTTTCTATGCTAAAGGTTTAGCCGGCTCATGAAAGGGACGAGGCGGAAAGCCAGATAAACGATAAGTGTAGACAAAAAAGTACAAGTGCTTATGCAAACATTTCAGGCACACGAAAATCCAAAAGTGCTGAATAGATAAAAACTTAGCACTAGCAAAAGTATAGTACTGCATATTTACAGACCCATAATGTTTTCTCAGAATAATACATTTGTTTCTGGTAATCTATGATGCAGGAGAAGAGGTAGGAGCTGCCGGCTCGCTGGACACATCAGCTCCGTGCCTCGATAACGGTCCGAGATGTCCAAATCCGATTTGGTTTGTCCATCGTCGGAAACTTCGGCTGCTTCTTCGGGAGGCAGAGGCGGTGTGTCCATGCGGGTGAAGAAGGGAGTGTCGTATCTGGTTAAGGAGCTACATGACACCCATATCCGGCGTAGGAGTCCATGATGGCCTTGATGTCTTGCTCCTGTCCGTCTTCGTCCACCTTGTAGTACCCTCTGGTCACTTGCCAGATTTCCATGCTTCCATTGTGGCTCATGACCAGGGTGAGGGCGTTCTGCGCTGCTGATCGCGCGTAGGACATATTCCAGTCCCGGACGAGCTACGGCATCTCCTTTGCCTTGTCCCGCACCTAAAAGTCGGACATGCTATGCATGTCCGGAACCTTGAGAGCTTCACCAATGTCCTCGATGGATTGGCGGAAGTCATGAAGCAAATCACCGACTTGGGTAAGTCGGTGGGTGCGAGGCTCGGCAGAGTTGGAGTCCGTCAAGTTTAGAGGACCTGTGCATACAATGCAAAACGGTTAAGTAAATCCGACATCAAAAGAGTCGAAGAACATAGACAAGTCAGAAAGATGGAAACATACCAAAGATGACGTCATCAACTTTGGTCTTCTCTTCACGAAGACTCCGTAGTTCAGCCCAGAGTGCCTCGGAAAGGTCCTTCTCTCTGCAAAGCTCGTCGTTGAGATATTTGATTTTCTTCTCGTGGAGTGCAATCTTGCGATCACGCTCCACGGTGGCCATGGAGGAGGATTCGAGAACTTGAGTTATGCTCTTCTCATGATCCGCCTTAAGCTGGTCTAGCTCTTGGCCGAGATCCTTGTTTTCCACCACCAAGGTCTTCAAATTCTCGGCCTCTTCGATCATAGCACAAGACTGCTTTACCAGTGCTGTAAGACAAAAGAACAACAGTTCAGCAAAAAATATTCGACTATGAAAATACAAGACAGGTTTTGAGTCTTGAATGTTTACCTTCGGCCTCATCCTTGGAAACCTTCAGCTCAGCATTCTAAATCGGAGAGCTTTGATCTCTTTCCGCTTATTGCAGATGTTCTTCAACAAATCCTGGTTATATGAATTAACTTTCCGTAAGTCAGAATACCCAGAGTCAGAAGTCTACTGAAGACTCGGGCTAATATTGTTACTAATATCAGTACGAGCCTTGGGGGCTACATTAGTTCGTTCTTTAGCATCCTAAGGAAGCATAAACCTGAATTGTATATCCAACTTCATGCTTGGGGGCTAGAGGATATGATATAAAGTACAATAAAGAAAAATGTGAGTTGGAATTCTAACTTACATGATGTTCATGTGTGAGCTTGCTCAGGTACATGTTCACCTCGGTGGTAACCTTCTCGGCGAGGGTGAGTGGAATAACTGGAGGTGGTGGAAGCACACCAGCTCTTAGTCCCTCGTCGCGAAGGCGGACTTGTTCAAGAAGGTCGGAGTACTTGATGTCCTCCGCTTCTTGTGCTTCTTTTTCGGCAGAGAGATTACGGCTCTCTAGGCATTGCCGGGCCAACCGCTAGATCTCCTCCACAGATTTCCGAGACAAGACAAATTTGGCAAGTCCCGGATTGTTCAGGAGGTTTTCGGTGAAAGTCTCTGCCGAGGGATCATTACCCGAAGAGGTTTCACCCTTATCTAAACTTGAGCCACCTATGGTGGCATCAGCCTGCGACTCAAGGGTCACTGGCCTCATTGAAGGAGCCAGATCTTCTGCGACAACCGGTGATGGAGTAATCACCGGCGTTGCAGAAGGTTGAGGGGCAGGAGTCGGAGGAGCCGCAGCAGGAGAAGCCATAGTCAGCTTCGTCTACCGCAGGGGCTTCGAAGAAGTTCCCTTCCCCTTGCCCTTGATGAGCCGTTTAGCTCTGAGAATGTGATATAATAGAAAACATTACATCTCGGAAGAAAATACGAGTAAAGTACAAAGCCGGAAGTTGTGTTGAAAGTTACCTCTTCACAACTGGCACTCCCTTTGTGCCAACGGCCACTGTCGGAGCCTTGTGCTTCCTGGGCACAACGTCCGGCAGTGGGACCAGTTCCTCCTCCTGAGAAAACTCCGGAGGATATCCCTCGATAGGAGCTAGTTCCGACTCGGGGAGGTCGTCAAGCTGAAAAGAAGAAAATATCTCAGTATTGCAAAAAAGGTGAAACACATAAAGGGTTTATTGCTAAAAAGCTTACCAGAACTACATGGTCTTCTGCTGTGTGCATGTCTAGAGACAAGTCCGGAATCTTTCTCTCAATCCGCTCCTTAATCAGCCATTTGATCTGGCTTATGTAATCATGTGGCTTTAAAGCATTGGGACTGATGCGGAGGGAGTCATTTTTCGACACCATGATGGAATGCATTAGTCGGTCGCCGTGGTACTAGAGAGGCTGGATCCGGCGTTCCACCCAGGACTGGACTAAGTCGGACCCTTTCAAGCCCTTGTGCTTCATCAACTATTCAATCCGCCTCTTGGCGAGGATCAGATCGTCACTAAGAGCCAGAGGAGCCTCGTCCCAAGACGCTAGGGCCGTGGTAGCTCCCTCGACGAAAGCCGGCAAAGCAGTAGCTTTGCCGAGAGCGGGAACATCCTTATGGTAAAAGAAGGTGGCCGGCCACTGTTTGACCGACTCACTAGCTAAAATTCGAGGATAAACATGCTCGCGTCTAACTGAAAGGCTAATAGTGCCGGTAATATAAGGATTACCAGTGGTAATGGAGTTTCTCCGGACATGAAAGTGGAACCGAAATAAAGTGAGACTCGGCCTAATGCCGAGATATCCCTCACACAAAGCCGCATAGGCGCTCATCTGTAAGATGGAGTTGGGAGGAAGATGGTGAAGTTGAACACCATAGTGATCTATCACCTCGGAAAAGAATTCCGAGGGAGGGAAGGACAAACCTCTGTCGAGGTGGGTGCCGAAGTGTACCCGCTCGTCGGCGTGCGGGTTAGGGATGGTTTCGCTGAAACCACTCCGCCAGTCACCGGCACGGAGGAGCCCTTTGTTCTCCACGCCATGGAGCTTCTCGTCGTCGAGGAGGCATGGAATCCAGACCCCGTGGTGGCTTTCCTTCTCCGCTACCGCCGCTATCGCTGCCGCTGTGAATCCAGCCAAGCCGGATGATGAAGATGAAGCCATTCTTCGCCGGTGACCTTAGGTGGGCGGCGCTGGGAATCTGGGAGGCAGAGGAGTTCTGTGCGCGAGGGAGAAGTGGAGGAGAGGAAACAGCAAGGGGAATAGGTGAAGATGGGGAAAAGGAATCCTCACCCCTTATAACCACCTAATCGTGCCAAGATTCGTGCAAAAGTCACTCTGTAAATGCCACGCATCGTGGAAGGAACTGGGAAGGTCCCACATGATGATTACGTCGCCTCGATCTCCGCGTACGCATTGAAACAGCGCCTCGGTTCCGCGAACACCGGACCCACCAATGGTCGTGCTGACAGGATGTTTGTCAGTGATGTGACTTGACCATGACCAGTGTCAGATGACGTCAGAGACCAAGTTCCGGCTTAGCTTGAATATCAAGCTGGAAAGTCCAAATAACATACTAATAGGTCCGACTTACTTTTGAGACCCGGATAGTATCTTTTCTTTTGAAGTTTAAGGAACCCTTCAAGATTCTGCAAGCCGAAGATCAAGCTATACGATGATGAATCCGACTTTGGATCTTGGAGACTTCCGGGGGCTGCTGTTGGGGATATACTTTCCGGGTATCCTCACAGTTCCTCACTGACCAGGGTGGCCCACTTCGGGTTAGAGCTTTGCTTCACGGGTGGCCCAGTCAGGGAGAAGAGACGGAGTCCAGTCCGACTAAGGGAAGGCCCAGAAGACTTACCGACATAGGCCCATAGTGTTACTTGTAGTTCAAGATGTACTCTGTAACCGACTCTTAGTCATAGCCGGATGCATCTCTCCTGTAAACCCGAGGCCGGATATCTATATAAGTCGTCCTAGGGAGAGCCTTTAGCGCACCTTCAATAGTCTACAATCTCAACTCACACATGCAAACCCTTGTAACCCATATTTCGGCTCTACCATATTACTGGATTGCTAGCAGGAGTAGGATCCGTCTAAAGACGGTGGATTCGAACCTCGGTAAACTTGTGTGCTCACCGTCTCGGAACACCGTACGTCTCACACCCCTCTCTTCCGCACGCCTCGAGGACCCCCTGATGGTGTACTTGTCATCAATCCGACGACATCATAGTTGATTCGTAATCTCACCTTCGAGATTGAGGACTTGGGGAAACTGATCAAAAGGCTCATTGAAATAATACCACCACCACCGAATGAGTAATTCGTCATCAGGTTTTGGCATCCCCTTGGTTTGTTCCAAGCTTGGGGGAGTGTCGCGGTATCAGATCACTATCTTCTATCTTTTTACCTTTTTAGTAGAGTCATATCATGAATAGAGAAGTTATCATGTAGGATGGTTTGCATTATGCAAGTGTCCCCCCTCTTGTCAGATATATATGTATCCCTTGGTGTGAGTTGCCGTTATGGAATTTTAATGAAGGGTACTCTTTTGCATATCTTATATTAGTTTTCAATTCATGGTTATATGATTGATCTTGTTGTTAGTATTGGTATCACTTTAGGATCATTGAGTTAATCTAGTTGGCTTTGGCAAACCTGGCTCGGTCAGTAGCAGCACTATTTTTGAGAATTGAATGAAAAAACATAAAAGTATTCTAAAGAATTATAATTTCATCATCTTTCTTTCTTGATTTGCTCATAAGTTTAGTATTCTCTAGTTAAGATCTTTTGTGCTTCCAAGGAAGATTGCATGTTTGTTTTTATCACTTGTATGTTTGTTTGTTTCCTTCAACTCTTATGCTTGCTACCCAGCCTTGCTAGCCAAAAACCTGTACTGAGAGGGAATACTTCTCGTGCATCCAATCCTTAAACCAAAACCTATGCCATTTGTGTCAACCACACCTACCCACTAGCACTATTGCTATTCCAAGTAAATTCTTGTTTTTATCTACCTTCCAAATTAAATTTGTTATGAGAAAATTAGTGATTAAAGCTCTCACGAACTTGATGGCACACTTTACTTTCTTGCAATTAATAAACTTGAACCATTGCATCCATATTTGTTGTGTATATGCTTGCGCTTTATAAGTTGAAGTTAGCAGAACCATGTATCATGGGGAACGCTTTCAACATTGCACTTATATCATGATTCTTTTGCTTATGGATCCTGGTGGTGTGAAATAAAAGGGGAACTTGTAAGATCATGGAGTTTATATGTGTGTTAGAGAAACACCTGGGCCGCTAGCCTAAGCGATGCCTAATCATGGTAGAAACTTGCAGCATAACCATAATGAACACTCTATGAAGCATCCTCAATAAAAACCTATGCAAATAGCAAATAAAAGGATCACTAAGATGCTCATTGTCTGCTTACCTTGTCATTTTGATTATGGGATAGCTCATGTATCATGTGCAAGGGGTACCCCGTTGGCGGTTCTTTATGATACATATGTATTTACAATGACAAGAGCTTACTTGTGACTGAAGTTGAGTAGCATGAGGTTCGGTACTCGTAAGTAAGGGGCATGAGATTTCAACTTATAACTTGTCAAGCATATCCTCTTAGTTGTGTCACTTTAACCTTAATCACCTAAAGATGCCTATGATAGGGGCAATGAGAGCTTAAAGCTAATAAGTACCATAATTTTTGGAAGCTCTTTATGAAACTTGAAATCCCTGCTTCCCTCTGCGAAGGGCCTATCTTTTACTTTTTAGTTGAGTCAGCAAACCTATTCCCTTCTACTCTAGCAAGCATTTTGAGTTGTTGTGTTTCATTCAATCATGTGATGATTTATTCAATCATGTTTCTTATGTTCCTTGTTTTGCACTTTGCTCTTATCTTGGTGTCTACTACTTTGAAAGCTATCATTGAAAATCAGTTATTTGTGAACTCCAGCAAATTGTCAACTATTCTTCGACCAAGAGCTAAGTTTGCCATTACCAATTGTGATTTACTTTATGCATCTTTATTGTGTTTCCTTTACTTATTGCAAGTTAAGTTATATAATAGTGAGTTGTCTTCTATTATGATTTATGTATTGATGAATGTGATGCTTCTTGTCCATATTCTTTTATTGACTCTTCACTCCATAAACCTGAGGTCATGATTTATTGAGTTCAGTTTCGCTTGGGGACAAGCGAAGTCTAAGCTTGGGGGGGAGTTGATACGTCCATTTTGCATCACTATTCTATATCATAATTTACTGTTATTCATTGATATATTTCATATTAAGAGATGATACTTATGTTATTTCATCTGTTTTTGCATGGTTGATGACTTTTGGAGCATGGACCGCTGCAGTAAGGATTCTGATGGAAAAGGTGCTGTTTGGAGACAAAATTCGCGAAGATCAGAAAATCCAGGAAAATACATGGAAAATCCTATTTTTCCAGAAGACGAAGAAAGCCAGAAGGGGAAGTGGAGATGGGCCATAGGGGGCCCACACCACCCCCTGGCGCGGGCCACCCAGGCCATGCCACCAGGTGGAGTGGCCGCCCTGGTCCACTCCAGCCTCTCCCCTCTGGCGTATATTATCCTCCCGAAACCCTAAGACTCGGAGAGCGTCCACAGAAAGATTTCGCCACCTCTGCGGGGCGGAAAACACCGAGAGAGAAAGATCTCTCTAGCAGACAGAATTCTACCGGGGGAATTCCTTCTCGGAGAAGGGAGATCGTCGCCATTGATACATTGCAAATGTATATATAATTTTTAATGTTCCATGCTTGGTTTTATCCACTTTCTTGTGTTTTTTCCACACTTTGGAGTACTTTTCATATGATTTCTTGGACTAACCTATTAACAAGAGCCACAGTGCCAGCTGCCTGTTTTCTGCTGTTTTTGGTTCCAGGAAAGTCAGAAAATGAATATTCTCAGAATTGGACGGGACAAAAGCCAAAGTACCTATTTTTCCGGAAGTCATTAGATGCCAGAATACGAGACAGAGAAGGGCTGGGGGCCGGCCACACCACCTGGTCGCGCGGGCCAGGCCTAGCCACGCCAGGGAGTGGTGTGTCCAGCCCAGGCACCCCCTCGGCCTCTCCTTCCGCCTATAAGATTCCCTCGGGACGAAAACCCTAAGTACCCAATCAAAAATCCACGAAAGAGTCTCTAGCCGCCGTCATCTCCATCCCTAGATCGGGAGGGATCTGAAGCTCTTCCCGATACCCTGCCGGAGAGGGGAATTCACCCTAGAGGCCTTCTTCATCACCATACAAGCCTCCGGTGTGATGCGTGAGTAGTTCAACCTTGGACTACGGATCCATGTAGTAGCTAGATGGCTGGTTCTCCTCCTTTGTGCTTTCATGTCTAGATCTTGTGAGCTCCGTTCATGATCAAGATCATTTATTTGTAATTCTGCATGTTGTGTTTGCGGGGATCCGATGGATATTGAGATGCTATTTCAGATTGATTATTGATTCTATCATGTCTTTGTTATTTGTGATCTTGCATGCTTTCCATTGTTAGTAGCTATCTTGGCCAAGTAGATGTTAGCAACTCCAAGTGTTAGTATTTATGCTCGATAGTGGGTTCATGCCTCTGGTAATCTGGGGAAGTGATAGAAATCTCTAAGGTACTAGATGTGCTATTGCCACTAGGGAGAAAACAACAATCCTTTGTTCATAGAATAATCGTATTGTTTACTTTACACGCAATTCGTAAAGCAATAATCTGTTGCTTGCAACTTAATACTGGAGGGGGTCCGGATGATAACCTGAAGGTGGATTATTAGTCACAGATGCAGTTGGATGGCGGTCTATGTATAATGTTGTAATGCCCAATCAAGTTCCAAAGGAGTCAAGATGATTAGTATATGCATGTATTGCTTTCTCGATGTTTGTCAATTGCCCCGCTGTAATTTGTTCACCCAGCATGTTATCTATCTTAAGGAGAGCCACCTCTAGTGAACTATGGATCCTGGTCATGTTCTTTACATACAATCTATAAACTGTTTACTACTTTGTGTTTACTTTCTGCAAACTATTACTTCCTTCCATTCGGTACGTGTAATCTTTTGTTTTCGGCAAATCACGGTGAGATTGACAACCTCATCGCAAGTTGGGAACAAAGTTCTGTGGTTGTGTTGTGTAGGTCTCCACGTTGCTACTAGCTCTGGTAGCGCGCCCTGCCAAGGCTCAGCTAGCAACACCTTTGGGGTGTTTCCTTGCTCCTACTGGTTCGATTAAACCTTGGTTTCATAACTGAGGGAAACTTCATGTTATGCTCATCATACCTTCCTCTTGGGGTTCCCAATGAGCTCTACATCAACACTGAGCCATCAAGCATTTTTCTAGCGCCGTTGCCGGGGAGTCAAGGACGTCTTCACAAGGGGAGTCCCTCATAACCAATCTCTTTACTTTGTTATTTTTTGTTTTTCTTTGTTTCTTTTTTGCTTTGTTTGCTTGTTTTGTTATCAAAAACACAAAAATATAGTTTTACTAGTTTGCTTTCTTTATTGTAAACACACACAAAAAATTAGTTCCTACCTTAAGTTGCCATTATGTCTAGCCTTTCTCCAGTCACTATGTCACCCGAGGAAATGATTTTCACTTTTAAACAAGAAATTGAGGAAATCTTCAAGGAAGCTTGGTCTAGAATCTCTGATCTACATGAAAAAACTGAGCCTAAAATGACTCAAAGCTTGTTTCTTAGCAGCTTTTACCTTGGAATTGCTCTTTGCTATAGATATGCTTTAGATGCTGTTGTGGGAGGAGATTTCCTCCAATGTAATGAGGATGATGCTATTAATGCTATAAAGAAATTGATCCTTACTTACACCTTGCCTAGCCAAACTGATATTTCTTTCGCAAGAATATTTGCTAGATTGAACACTCTTGAGACTGATACTGCTAGCTTAAAAGATTGCTATAATACGCTTAGGGAGCATCATAATTATGTTCCAATAAATTCTGAACCATCAAAGTGGCTCCCTACAGTAAAGATTGAGATAAATACTGAAACTTTTCAAGCTCGCTGTGATATCATGTCTGAATTTTGTCTTATGCCCAAAGAAATTTATGAATCTTTGAATACTTGGGGGCTTACTGAAGGAGGAAAATAAATATCTCTTGCTAATAATGCTACCATTTTACCTATTGGAATAGGTGAAGGAGTGTTTACAAATATCCTTGGGAAAATGATTTCTACTGATTATCTTGTTATTAAATGTGCAGGAAAATGACAAATTACACTTGGAAGGTCCCTATTAGAACTCCTTGGAGCAATAATAGATGTGGGAAAGGGGACCATGCACCTTTCTTCTCCACCAAACAATCATATTTTCCCAAAGGTTAAGAATAAAATTAAGAGAGGTAAGGGCAAGAAATTTGGTCTTAATGCTTCTTCATTTGAGAACACTTGATTCTTTTTCTTGCTTCTTATGCCTAACTTAAAGGCGTTAAAGAAAAATACTTAGTGGGAGATAACCCAAAAGTTTTAGATGAGTCTTGGAAGTTATTACTTCTGTAATAACCTCTCCTTATCCTTTTATTTGCTTTTTGTGCCAAGAGCAACCTCTAATGAGAGAGAAGTAATGATTGGGAAAGTTGCTGTCCCAAAACAGATTTTTGTGCTTCAACGTAAAAATTTGTGTAAAATCTCTGAATGCCTTTTTGAGGCGCGAATTTTTGGGCTTCTGCCCCAGGTTGTTATCTAACTTTCGTTAGTTTAACCCTCTTTGATTTGAGCAATAGAAGGTCTTCCAAAAAATTCGTCTTTACCTGCTGGTCTGTTTTGACAGATTTTTGCCATTTTCTGCATTTGCTTCTTGTTGGTTTCTTTTTGAGTTCTTTTGGGGAATTGAGATTTTTTAGGGAAGTACTACAGTAGCTAGTGTTTTAGTGGAAGTTTATTTGGTGTTATAACTGAACCATAAGACTTATTTATCTTGAGTGCACTAATGTTGCTAATAAAGATTGTGTGAAGTTTTGTATGAAGGAAAATTTTCAGGTGTATGGAAGGAATGAGTAATGAGATGAAGGATGGACTAAAGCTCAAGCTTGGGGATGCCACGCGTGTCAGCCCAAGAAATATCCAAGAAGTACAAGCGTCAAAGCTTGGGGATGCCCAAGGCATCCCCTTCTTCATCATAAAAATCCCAGGTTTCTTCCAAACGCTTCATTTTTATTGTTTCATGCACAGTTGTCTTATTCTTGGAGCGTCTTCTTTTTCGTTTTCATTTTGGTTTTTCGTTTTCTTTTGTTTGATTAGTTTTATAAATAAATTGGTTGGACCCCCTCTTTCATACATTGGTTTGCAAATAGTTTGGTTTGGTTTGGAAAAGAGTAGGAAAGTTCATACTTATGTGGTAAAAAGAGCTTGTTTTTGACTGTGGCATATGCTTTGTCATGCCATGCTTGATATTGTTTTGGATTTATGCTTAGTATTATTTGCTGTAGCATGACTTGTTATAAACAATTGAGATTGCTTATTGTGCCTTGCATGAATCATGCGTTGTTTTAGCATATTAAAGCATAGTATAGTGGTATTCTCCTTTGATGCTTTATTTGGGTTGACTTGGCGCATGCTCACACGATGTTATCACTATCCAAAAGTCACCATAGCCTTTATGATCCTTTAGTTTTCAACTTGTAGTATCACTTTATGCTTTGATCAATGATGTTTTGTCGCTCTGCATGATTATGGCCATTATTGCTCTCTTAGTTTGTCGCTCCCAGTCTTTTGCTAGCCTCCACAACCAAGTATGAGTTCCACTCATGCATCCAACTCCCTAAACCAAGTTATTCCAAAGAGTCCGCCATACCTACCTACTAGCTTATGCTATTCCAAGTATATTTATGCTTTTGTTTACCTTCCAAATTAAACTTGTTATGAGAAAACTAGTGATTAAAGCTCTCACGAACTTGATGGCACACTTTACTTTTTTGCATCTAATAAACTTGAACCATTGGGTCCTTCTTTGTTGCGTATATTCTTGCGCTTTATAAGTTCAAATTAGAAGAACCATGTATCATGGGGAAAGCTTTCAACATTGCACGTGTACTTTGTACCCCGTTGATATCATGTTCTTTTGCTTATGGACCCCGGTAGTGTGAAATAAAAGTGGAACTTGTAAGATCATGGAGTTTGTATGTGTGTTAGAGAAACGCCTGGGCCGCTAGACTAAGCCATGCCTAATCATGGTGGAAACTTGCAGCATCACCATAATGAGCACTCTATGAAGCATCCTCAATAAAAACCTATGCAAATAGCAAATAAAAAGATCGCTGAGATGCTCATTGTCTGCTTGCCTTGTCATTTTGATATGGGGATTCTTCCGTATCATCGAGCAAGGGGTACCCCGTTGGCGGTTCTTTATCATACATATGTACTTACAATGACAAGAGATTACTCATGACTAAAGTTGAGTAGCATGAGGTTCAGTCTTCGTAAGTAAGGGGCATGAGATTTCGGTTTATAACTTGTCAAGCATATCCTCTTAGTTGTGTCACTTTAACCTTAATCACCTTAAAGATGCTTATGATAGGGGCAATGAGTTGCTTGTTTTAAACTATTTGTATCTAGTCACTATTATGAACTTTGAAGGTGTCCTATGCATTTATATTTGCTACTCTATGAGGGACAAGCTGAATACTATTATGCTATGTTTTCTTTATGTGAAACAAACAAACGTCTTGCAAAGCATTGTTATTCATGAATCTTTTGTTTGTGCCTTTTCATGTTGCATCATAGTTTCTTTGTCTTATTGCTAGAACTTTGTCTTTCATGTTATGATTGAAGTAATATGATCCCAGCTTTGAATGTTTTACAAATACTTTGATCAAGTCTTTGATGGTGCATGTCACCTCAAAAATTATTATTTCCTGTTATCACATACCTACTCGAGGATGAGCAGGAGTTAAGCTTGGGGATGTTGATACATTGCAAATGTATCTATAATTTTTGATGTTCCATGCTTGGTTTTATCCACTTTATTGTGTTTTGTCCACACTTTGGAGTACTTTTCATATGATTTCTTGGACTAACCTATTAACAAGAGCCACAGTGCCAGCTGCCTGTTTTCTGCTATTTTTGGTTCTAGGAAAATTAGAAAATGTATATTCTCAGAATTGGACGGGACAAAAGCCAAAGTGCCTATTTTTCCAGAAGTCATCACATGCCAGAATACAAGACGGAGAAGGGCTGGGGGCCGGCCACACCACCTGGCCGCGCGGGCCAGGCCTGGCCGCGCCAGGGGGTGGTGTGTCCAGCCCAGGCATCCCCTCGGCCTCTCCTTCCGCCTATAAGATGCCCTCGGGACGAAAACCATAAGTACCCGATCAAAAATCCACGAAAGAGTTCGTAGCCGCCGTCATCTCCATCCCTAGATCGAGAGGGATCTCAAGCTCTTCCCTACACCCTACCGGAGAGGGGAATTCACCCTGGAGGCCTTCTTCATCACCATGCAATCCTCCGGTGTGATGCGTGAGTAGTTCATCCTTGGACTATGGATCCATGTAGTAGCTAGATGGCTGGTTCTCCTCCTTTGTGCTTTCATGTCTAGATCTTGTGAGCTCCGTTCATGATCAAGATCATTTATTTGTAATTCTGCATGTTGTGTTTGCGGGGATCTGATGGATATTGAGATGCTATTTCAGATTGATTACTGATTCTATCATGTCTTTGTTATTTGTGATCTTGCATGCTTTCCATTGTTAGTAGCTATCTTGGCCAAGTAGATGCTAGCAACTCCAAGAGTTAGTATTTATGCTCGATAGTGGGTTCATGCCTCTGGTAATCTGGGGAAGTGACAGAAATCTCTAAGGTACTAGATGTGCTATTGCTACTAGGGAGAAAACAACAATCCTTTATTCATAGAACAATCGTATTGTTTACTTTACACGCAATTCGTAAAGCAATAATCTGTTGCTTGCAACTTAATACTGGAGGGGGTTCGGATGATAACCTGAAGGTGGATTATTAGTCATAGATGCAGTTGGATGGAGGTCTATGTATAATGTTGTAATGCCCAATCAAGTTCCAAAGGAGTCAAGATGATTAGTATATGCATGTATTGCTTTCTCAATGTTTTTCAATTGCCCCATTGTAATTTGTTCACCCAGCATGTTATCTATCTTAAGGAGAGCCACCTCTAGTGAACTATGGATCCCGGTCCTATTCTTTACATACAATCTATAAACTGTTTACTGCTTTGTGTTTACTTTCTGCAAACTATTACTTCCTTCCATTCGATATGTGTAATCTTTTGTTTTCCGCAAAACACGGTAGTGCGCCGCAATCTACAACCTCATCGCAAGTTGGGGACAAAGTTATGTGGTTGTGTTGTGTAGGTCTCCACATTGCTAGTAGCACCGGTAGTGCGCCCTACCAAGGCTCAGCTAGCAACACCTTTGGGGTGTTTCCTTGCTCCTACTAGTTTGATTAAACCTTGGTTTCATAACTGAGGGAAACTTGCTGCTGTGCTCATCATACCTTCCTCTTGGGGTTCCCAACAAGCTCTACATCAACACTGAGCCATCAGCCATCAACACCACCATCAAGCTGGACTTCATCGGGATCATCATCATCACCACCATCATCTCCACCAACACCATCATCACCACTTCATACCGCTGTAACAATTGAGTTGAATCTTTCATAGTTCTTAGGGGAAACTTTCCTATGTGTCCTCGAGAATGTCTGGTCATCTTAAGTAATACAATCGGCTTGTCCTTTTCTAAAGAAAGGATCGAGCCACTTGTTGCATTTATTCTTATTTTCTTTTATTTACTCGTACTTCATTTACCTGCATTATCAAAAACCCCTAAAAATCCGTTTGCTAAGTATTTACAGAGAATTCCTGCTCCAAGCCAGTCGCCAACACCTTCTACTCCTTGTTGGGTTCGACACTCTCCCTTATCGAAAATACTGCGATACACCCCCTATACTTGTGGGTCATCACTTATTAACATCAACTAGCAACAATTTCACTTCATTGGATAAATGAAGTGATGGACACACCCGTCTATAGAATTGCATTGTGATCTAGTCACAATGTTTAAATGTTGTAATGTCTAGCAAAGCATATTAACTTAGTCCTTTGACCGTGAGATCATATTTAATCACTATCTCCTACGGCTTCTTTGATCACATCAACTGTTATGACTGTGACTAGGTGGTCATAAAGATGTGTATTGGGTATTCCAAAGGACTAGGTTGAGGCGTATGTATCGAGTTCAGGATTTGCCTATCCGAGTGACAGATAGATACTCTGGGCCCACTCGGTGAGATTACATCAATGAGCTTGCAAGCATGTGACTAGGTTACAAGGATGTAATGTCATGGGAATGAGTAAACACATTCATCAATAACAAGATCAAGTTGGTATGTCGATATCAGAGATCGGGTCTTGGATGAACCAGGTATCGTTGTGCAAAAGGAATAAGACTCAACACTTAGAAGGTTCAAGCGATCAAACAAATTCATGGAATGTGAAGGGACCATCATGAGTTTCCAGACACTGTTGTTGGTCATTGATCTGAGAGATGTCTTGATCATGTCTGAACATTCTCGAACCGTAAGGGTGTCATGCTTAAGGGTAGATACACTGCGGGCTGATCCATGATCGTAAGAGAGATAGGAATAGAGAGAACTTGAAACATTCCGGAGAGATACCGAAGTGTTCGGAGGTTATTCAAAAGGAGTTTCGAATAAAGGGAATTAAATAAAAGGTATTTAATATTTAATTAACAGAAATAATATTAAATATATTTATTTAAATAAAGAAAAACGCAAAGCCCCTACATGGGCCTTCCCCGGAGGGAGAAGGCCTAAGAGGGGGAGGCATCCAGCCCCAGGTGGGCCAAGGCGTTCGGGTAGGGGCTCCCACGTTGTCGGCCATCCAGGTGAGCTTGGCGAGTGGGTGGGGCCCACCCACCGCTGGCCAGCCCCACCTCCCACCTCTCCCAAGTTTAGTCCCACCCCGGACTAGGAGGGTGGGAGTGCCCAGTTTTTCCCTATATAAAGGGGGTCATGCCTCCTCAAAATCTCATCCCACAGTTGGCCATTCATATATCTCGCTCTCTCCCTCTCGTGCGTGTTCCCCAGTTTGTAACGTGCTCCACGAGGTAGAGAATTCTCCACCAGACACACGCTGTCGTGCACCTAGAGTCAGTCCAGATCTTCTTCTTCCGCTGCCTTGCTAGATCGGGACCCGGGAGACGTATTTTACACTGGACGCGTGTAAAACTTAGGAGGCACTGCCATTTGTGGTGTTGGATGTTTGAAGCCTTCTAGATCTTGAGGTCTTCTACACTCGGCTTCATCAGAAAATTTTGTGCGGGAATGTAATCTCACGTCCAGTCTTCAAAGGTGTGAATACTATATCCCGCTTGTTACTTTAGTTCTCCATAGATAGATCTTAGGTTGGTGCATTCTCGTAATAGTAATTTTTGTTTTCTGCAACGAAACCCCTTCAATAATGGATTCAGAAGGCAAAGGGAGGAGAGTTGTTGGAAGGGGACAACAACACAAAATATTACCATGCAAAAGCCAATGGTAGGAAAAGGAAAACCTCCATTATTAAGCTAAATCAAGGAGAAGGAGTGAAACGAGAACATGAACAACTGAAAAAGTACATAACAAATTTCTATATGAAACTATTTGGACAGTTTGAAAACTCGAGCATACAAATTGATGTGTTTGGGGTGGATAGATTTTCTGAGGTGGAATGTAATCTTCTTAAGGAAAAAATTCACCTTGGAAGAACTCAAACAATCTATGTTTGGGATGATATATAATGAGGCATCCGACCCTGATGGCTTCAATGCTAAATTCTACCAAAAAAGTGGGAACTAGTTAAGGGAGATCTTTAGAGATTTTGAGGGGGTTTTATGATGGCAAGCTAGATGTTTCTGAATCAATTATGGGTGATCACTTTAGTACCTGAAGGGAAAGATGGAGATAGAATAACAAAATACAGGCCTAATTAACTCTCCATTGATCACTTTAGTGCCCTCCAATGCTGGCGTGCTGGACCGGGGCCCAGGAGACGTCTTTTACACCGAACATGTGTAAAACTTAGGAGGCACTACCATTAGTGGTGTTGGACGCTTGAAGCCTTCTAGACCTTGAGGTCTACTACGCTCGACTTCATCAGCAGCGTTTGTGTAGGAATGTAATGTCGTGTCTGGTCTTCAAAGGTATGAACACCGTATCCCGCTCGTTACTATACTTCTCCATAGATAGATCTTGGATTAGTGCATTTTCGTAGTAGGATTTTTTTGTTTTCCGCCACGGAACGTCTTCAGTGGTATCAGAGAGATCTATGTGTAGATGTATCAGTATGAGTATAACACATGTTGATTATATGGGCATTGACTTTCTAATTGTTATCCTCCCACGTGTACTTGATCATATTGTGGCAATGTCAGATGAAGCGACCCAGATCGGCCTTACGCAAGACTGGTTCGACGACTAACATATGGCTTGTACCATATAAGTAGTTGGTGGGTGTTTGTCTCTCCGACATTAGTTGATATGGAATTTACAAAGAACTTCCCTAAATGGGATTAAAAGTAGTAACTAGTTAATCCATGTTGTGGTTGTGATCGTAGGTAAGAAACGGTTCTTGTGTGAAATCCCAAACAGCCATGTAAAACTTGCAAAGATAAATTAGAAGTGTCTAACTTTATTTTGCAGGGGGGCAAGTGGTATATGTGGTCTAGGTAAGTCTTTATGGGATGAACAGCCGAAGGCAAGGTGACACCGTGAACCTGGTGCAATGTCGGCGCACTCGATGGAGATCAAGGCACGACGACCACTACATATCACATTTTTTTACAATAGATGTTAATTGTTTTGTGTATCTTGTTGTGTTAGTATTAGACTTATGATAGTACAATAATAAGATAGTAACTCAAACAGTAATTCCAATGTTCGTGTTCTCCCACAAGTGTGCACCACCAAGAAATTCCTTTGTTGTGAAGCAGGCCGTGAGGATCAGGTGCTAGACATATCGATGTTCGCATATGGTGGGTGCAATCCATGTATGAAGTGCAATACATTGTGGTTAAAATTGGTGATCCTAACATGTGCATACATGTCCTCGGAACACAGATGACTGAAAGGTTAAGCATGAGTCACATGGTGATGTGATCGATATGTTGATATCTACCCTGGCAGCTATATCAAAGGCCATGACGATCAGGGATGATATAGTGTAAAGGGATCGTTTGTAACGCCCCAGAATCGGGTCTATGCAGATCTTAGCATTTCCCGCCAAAATCTGCATAGAAGCGATTCAAAGACGCCCACCAGACACTTTCGTGTGGGTGGGTTTTTATTACAAATAGTACATCACAGTAGTTTACAACAGAATCCACAAGAACTTATATATACAACAACGACTCAACGAGTCAGGAATACAAATTATACCATTCAAAGATACAAATCTCGAAGAAAACAAAGTAGTGTCCGAGTACGGACAAGAACCAAATTGGACTAAGAGTCCTGAAGAATAACCAAGCGGTGTCCATAACCCTGCCCAGGCCAAGCTAGAAGGATAACCTTGCTAACATCGTCAACCACGTACCTGTCAAAGCCAAAGGGTGCCGACAAAGGGTAAAGGAAAACAGAAAGAGAGCGGTCAGGACTGAGGCCAGTACACGGCGAGTCTAGAATTCGGTGGTCCTCGCCTACATAGGTATGGTGGGCTCGGCGGCAGCAAAGCTTGCACTATATAACTTATAGAGACCCGCTACAACTTCGGCTATTAGAGCGAGATAAGAGAGCGATATACGATAAATATAATATAACACCAAACATAACCCATCCAAAGGTTTCCCCCTCGAAGACCAGTCGAGAAAGTCCACTTGCGGAACACACACGGTGGCAATTTTAATTAAGCAGGTGTTTAGTTGTTAAGGCTAATTACTAATCATATTATTAGAGACAAATCATTAGTGGCGTTATCTATGATCATGACACCGTACTCCTGAGGCGTCCATAACCGTGGACACACGGCTTCTCGAAAAGATTTACCCTGTAGGGATACACTACTATACCCAAACACATGTTCAATCCTTCAGGCGTCATAATACGTGTACCTTCCAAATCTCACAACAAGAGCTGTCCCATAACTATGGGCGTATCTAGAGGTATCACCTACTGTGTTTTATCCATCCCAGAGGCACGGCCGAGTCTCAAGGTGGCACAGCCTTCACGACTACTATACCGAACAACCCTGAAAGATAACTTGTAGAGCTCCCCTTGAACCGCTGACATGTATCGCTTTTATGTATGCAATGCCCGGGCTGTCTACCAAATCATATCATAACCAAGTCTGAAGACATATCAACTCACTCATGTCTGAGGACATATTATGCGTATGCATCAAATGGAAAACCAATTTTGTGACCCTCTAGATAAACGAATAGCACCGGTAGTTGAGGAGGGGGATCCTAGGGGCCCCCATGTTTGGTTAGCGCGATCAACTCAGAACTACTATCATAGAATGAACAGGTCCTAGGTCAGCTCAAGCAGCTCCCAAAGGTGGTCTCTGCCGAGGCCATATCATTAGGTGAAACCATAACCATAGCCATAATCATCATCACCAATTTAACTTATCATATTATCAACCATAACCACATATCACGGTTCACCTGTATAAGAGCGGGCAACAGACCTAAGCATGCGCTACGACTCACATGGGCCAAAGCTAGCTACTCAAACAAAGGCAATAGGATAACCAAGGCAATATAGTAGAGCAGGTAAATAAGGAAACGGTACAAAAGCATCGACAATAAGGTTAACAATAGATCAAAGAAAGGAAGTAAAGACTATAAATGCAAAATAGGTAGAAGGGGGGAATGCTTGCCTGTGAGACAAAGTCAGTATCCCAAGGCTTGTCGCGTCCCACATCGACTCATCGTCCTATCCGGTGAAGAATCAAACACTAGAAAGAACATCCGATACGATATTTAATAATATGTGGAAGATTCAGCATGATCATGATATAATGCATGGCATGACAATATGAGACCTAACTTAGCAATATTAAGAGGAATCGGAATCCCAAGAAATAAGTATTATGGTTCAAGTTGTTTAACTACCCCGCAAATTAAATATTGGATTAATGAGGTGAAACATGGTACCGGTGAGCTACACAAATTTAAATGGGAGCAATACATGACTAGAATATCTCGCATATAGTCTCCATATATAATTATTAGGTGATTCGATAATCTACCCCCAAACCACCAAACATGTATGCAAGCATGAATAATTATATGCAATCATATGTAGAAAATGTGGTTTAGAGGGCGAGGTCTCACGGTTTCGGACAGGAGTCAAAAAGATGGTTCTCGGAATGTAGGTGATCGAAACCATAGTGATAGCTGATATCTTAGAAACAGAAGACCCATGAATTGGTGACGAATTGAATAATGACGGAACAAAGGAAAACCAAGTCCATGCTTTTGTGGCATTATGTCAAACATTTGGTGGGCGATATGACCACAGGCGGCTATGTCATGAATGAGGCCGGTCCAAGATGAAACTGCTAAACAGAAGACCCATGAATTGGTGACGAATTGAATATTCTGGAACAAAGGAAAACCAAGCCCACGCTTTTGTGGTATTATGTCGAACATTTGGTTGGCGATATGACCACAGGTGGCTATGGCATGAATGAGGCCGGTCCAAGATGAAACTACTACGACGTCAAGATACTGAGCACCTGCGAATGAAAGATACGCCAGCAGAAAATATTCAGATATGTGCTGAGCGGTACGAGACCAAAACGACGCAACACCATCGGCCAGATTATATTAACGTGCATGGGAAGCGGGTAACAAGGCAGAGCAGGGACGTTACCTACGACGTCAACTGGGTACTTGGCAAGCTGGCGCACGAATCGAGGGAAAACAGGTAGCTGAGCGTTGAGCTGTTGTGCCACGTGCGTGGAGCAGATCGAGGCGGCGCGGCTGGCGGCGCGGCAAGTGAGGCCAGGAATGCCTCAACCTTGAGGTCGGCTCTTGCGCGCGTGAAGTGGAAAGACGGTGGGTACACGCACGGCAAGCAGTACCAAGATCTGCTGCCGCTGCTGGGCACAAGGGGCAAGGCAGAGAATTCAAAAGATCAGTGCGGGGATCGAGGAGCAGAAGTGCTAGTGCTGTTGGTTTGGCGGAGCGGTGGTGGCGATCTGGTTGTGGAGACGTGTGCAGGATCTAGTTGATCTCTCCCATGGACCAAAGGACAATGACTTTGCTTGGCTGATCGATCTGGAGAAGAGAAATATGGCCAGCTGAGAGAAAGAAGAGAAACACACCGGCGGCGGAGAAAAAGGAGGCCAATTGGACAGAATTTTGGGGAAGAGTTGTCTCACATTTGGGATTTGGAGCTACGGTTTGAGAAGAAAGAAGGGAAATGGGGTATTTATATTGTCCAAAGTAGACTAAATGGGACTAGTTTTGGGCTAAAATTTTAGACGGACCTTTAGCCTAATTTATTTTTAGTCAAATAAGAAAACCATTTACGATCACATAACGGACTGAAAATATTATTTTATTTTAGTTTGAAAATAACAAAAAGGGAACGCATCTATTAAAACCATAGGGATGTTTAGTAAAACAAAAATAGGTTTTTAGCAAAATAGCTTGTGGTAAAAATTGTGAACAAAATATGGATGATAATATCGTGATGATGCACAAAATAAAATAACAAGCAAATCTAATTAGAGAATATTTTTCCGGGCATTACATTTTATAATCACTGTTTAGTGATGTTCGTTTGAGTGAGAGTTCTAACATTTACATTACCTAAATAAAAATCAATATTATGAATATAAGATTAATTACTTTGCAAATACTGTTGTAGATGTCTCGCCCCACCTTCAATCCTTGGCCCCTTCCTTGAGAAAGAAAAGATCAAAACCGACGGGACAAACTTCACCACCTGCTCCCGCAATTTGAGAATTCTCCTTATTCCCTAGAAGCTCTCCTACGTAGTTGAAACTATGATAGGAGACCCGCCCGTTGCTACCGCCTCCCAAGATGATAAAAATATTATGAGTATAAGGCGAATGACTTGTAGAAGCGCTTTGAGAACAAGAGTGCCTTTGAGATCATCACTGATCTTAAGGCCATCTTTGCACCCTAAGCCCGGTCTGAGAGGTATGAGGTTTCAAACCTCTTCTTCTTAGCTAAGATGGAAGAGCATAACAGCTTGAGTTAGCACATGGTCAAAATGTCTGGCTATGTTCAATGGCTGAATGACATTGATTGCAAAATCAATGACAAGTTGTTGATTGATAGGGTGCTATAGTCACTTCTCCCTAGCTACAAGAGTTTTGTGTTGAACGACAACATGCAGAGTATTGTAGGGTTCCGTGTATGAAAACAAAAAAACTTACCCTACATCCCTGAATCCCTGATGCTGTCAGGACTTATCTATCAGTAATATAGTAACGGGAGGGGCTTTTCACGAACTTACCCTTGAAGACCGAAAAGCGTTGTCAACGCTCAGGAGAGCGTGGTTGATGTAGACGAGCCAAAGCCGACCTCAAGGTCGTGATGAAGTTTTTGCCCTCCTGTGGCTCCAACGACTTGAGTGCCTTGATACATTGCAAATGTATCTACAATTTTTGATGTTTCATGCTTAGTTTTATCCACTTTCTTGTGTCTTGTTCCAACTTTGGAGTACTTTTCATATGATTTCTTGGACTAACCTATTAACAAGAGCCACAGTGCCAGCTGCCTGTTTTCTACTGTTTTTTGTTCCAGGAAAGTCAGAAAATGAATATTCTCAGAATTGGACGGGACAAAAGCCAAAGTGCCTATTTTTCTGGATGTCATCAAGTGCCAGAATACGAGACGGAGAGGGGCCAGGGGGCCACCACACCACTTGGCCGCGCGGCCAGGCCTGACCCGTGCCAGGGGGTGGTGTGGCCGCTCCCGGCACCCCATCGGCCTCCCCTTCTAACTCTAAGATGCCCTCAAGACGTAAACCCTAAGTGCCCGATCAAAAATCCACGAAAGAGTCTGTAGCCGCTGTCATCTCCATCCCTAGATTGGGAGGGATCTGAAGCTCTTCCCGGCACCCTGCCAGAGAGGGGAATTCACCCTGGAGGCCTTCTTCATCACCATGCAAGCCTCCGGTGTGATGCGTGAGTAGTTCATCCTTCGACTACGGATCCATGTAGTAGTTAGATGGCTGGTTCTCCTCCTTTGTGCTTTCATGTCTAGATCTTGTGAGCTCCGTTCATGATAAAGATCATCTATTTGTAATTCTGCATGTTGTGTTTGCGGGGATCCGATGGATATTGAGATGCTATTTCAGATTGATTATTGATTCTATCATGTCTTTGTTATTTGTGATCTTGCATGCTTTCCGTTGTTAGTAGCTATCTTGGCCAAGCAGATGCTAGCAACTCCAAGAGTTAGTATTTATGCTCGATAGTGGGTTCATGCCTCTGGTAATCTAGGGAAGTGACAGAAATCTCTAAGGTACTAGATGTGTTGTTGCTACTAGGGAGAAAACAACAATCCTTTGTTCATAGAACAATCGTATTGTTTACTTTACATGTGGTTCATAAAGCAATAATCTGTTGCTTGCAACTTAATACTGGAGGGGGTTCGGATGATAACCTGAAGGTGGATTATTAGTCATAGATGCAGTTGGATGGCGGTCTATGTATTATGTTGTAATGCCCAATCAAGTCTCAAAGGAGTCAAGATTATTAGTATATGCATGTATTGCTTTCTCGATGTTTGTCAATTGCCCCGCTGTAATTCGTTCACCCAGCATGTTATCTATCTTAAGGAGAGCCACCTCTAGTGAACTATGGATCCTGGTCCATTTCTTTACATACAATCTACAAATTGTTTACTTCTTTGTGTTTTCTGCAAACTATTACTTCTTTCCATTTGATACATTTAATCCTTTGTTTTTCGCAAAACACGGTGAGATTGACAACCTCATCGCAAGTTGGGGACAACGTTCTGTGGTTGTGTTGTGCAGGTCTCCACGTTGCTACTAGCACCGGTAGTGCGCCCTACCAAAGCTCAGCTAGTAATACCTTTGGGGTGTTTCCTTGCTCTTACTGGTTCGATTAAACCTTGGTTTCATAACTGAGGGAAACTTGCTGATGTGCTCATCATACCTTCCTCTTGGGGTTCCCAACGAGCTCTACATCAACACCACCATCAAGCATTCTTCTGGGCGTCGTGCATTGAGCCATCAAGCATTTTTCTGGCGCCGTTGCCAGTGAGTCAAGGACATCTTCACTAGGGGAGTCCCTCATAACCAATCTCTTTACTTTGTTGTTTTTGTTTTGCTTAGTTTCTTTTTCCTTTGTTTGCTTGTTTTCTTTATTCAAAAACACACAAAAAATTAGTTTTACTAGTTTGCTTTCTTATTTGAAAAAACACAAAAAAAGTTAGTTCCCATCCTAAGTTGCCACTATGTCTAGCCTTGCTCCAGTCACTATGTCACCCGAGGAAATGATTTTCACTTTTAAACAAGGAATTGAGGAAAGTTTTAAGGAAGCTTGGTCTAGAATCTCCGATCTACATGAAAAAACTGAGCCTAAAAATGACTCAAAGCTCGTTCCTTAGCAGTTTTTATCTTGGGATTGCTCTTTGCTATAGATATGCTTTAGATGCTGTTCTGGGAGGAGATTTCCTCCAATGTAATGAGGATGATGCTATTAATGCTATAAAGAAATTAATCCTCACTTACGACATCCCTAGCCAAACTGATATTTCTTTCGCAAAAATATTTGCTAGGTTGAACACTCTTGAGGCTAGCACTACTAGCCTAGAAAATTGCTATAACACGCTTAGGGAGCATCACAATTATGTTCCAATAAACTCTGGACCATCAAAGTGGTTCCCTACAGTAAAGATTGAGATGAACACTAAAAAATTTCAAGCTCGTTGTGATATCATGTCTGAATTTTGTCTTATGCCCAAAGATATTTATAAATCTCTAAATACTTGGGGGCTCACTGAAGGAGGAAAAGAAATATATCATGCTAATAACACTACGATATTACCTCTTGGAATAGCTGAAGGAGTGTTTACAAAGATCCTTGGGAAAACGGTTTCTATTGATTATCTTGTTATTGAATGTGCAGGAAAAGGACAAATTACACTTGGAAGGTCCCTATTAGAACTCCTTGGAGCAATAATAGATGTGGGAAAGGGGACCATGCACCTTTATTCTCCACCAAACAATCATATTTTCTCCAAGGTTAAGTAAAAGTAAGAGAGGTAAGGGCAAGAAAGTTGGTCTTAATGCTTCTTCATTTGAGAACACTTGATTCTTTTTCTTGCTTCTTATGCCTAACTTAAAGGCGTTAAAGAAAAGTACTTATTGGGAGATAACCCAAAAGTTTTAGATGAGTCTTGGAAGTTATTACTTCAGTAATAACTGCTCCTTATCCTTTTTTTTCTTTTTGTGCCAAGAGTAACCTCTAATAAGAGTGAAGTAATGATTGGGAAAGTTGCTGTCCTGAAACAGATTTCTGTGCTTCACCGTAAAAATTCGTGTAAGATCTCTGAACGTATTTTTGAGGCGTGAATTTTTGTGATTCTGCCCCAGGTTGTTATCTAAATTTCGTTAGTTCAACACTTTTTAATTTTAGCAACATAAGGTCTTCGAAAAAAATCGTCTTTACCAGCTGGTCTATTTTGATAGATTTCTGCCATTTTCTGCATTTGCTTCTTGTTGGTTCCTTTTTGAGTTTTTTGGGGAATTGAGCTTTTTGAGGGAAGTACTAAAGTATATAGTGTTCTAATGGAAGCTTATTTGGTGCTAGAACTGAACCTTAAGACTTATTTATCTTGAGTGCACTAAGGTTGCTAATAAAGATTGTGTGAAGTTTTGTATGAAGGAAAAAATTTCAGATGTATGGAAGGAATGAGTAATGAGATGAAGGATGGACGAAAGCTCAAGCTTGGGGATGCCACGCATGTCACCCCAAGAAATATCCAAGAAGTACAAGATTCAAAGCTTGGGGATGCCCAAGGCATCCCCTTCTTCATCAATAAAAATCCCAGATTTCTTCCAAACGCTTCATTTTTGTTGTTTCATGCACAATTGTGTTTTTCTTGGAGCGTCTTCTTTTTTGTTTTCGTTTTGGTTTTTCGTTTTCTTGGTTTGCTTAGTTTTCTGAATAAATTGGTTGGACCTCCTCTTTCATACTTTGGTTTGCAAATAGTTTGGTTTGGTTTGGAAAAGAGTAGGAAAGTTCATACTTATGTGGTAAAAAGAGCTTGTTTTTGACTGTGGCATATGCTTTGTCATGCCATGCTTGATATTGTTTTGGATTTATGCTTAGTAGTTATAAACAACTGAGATTGCTTATTGTGCCTTGCATGAATCATGCGTTGTTTTAGCATATTAAAGCATAGTATAGTGGTATTCTCCTTTGATGCTTTATTTGGGTTGACTTGGCGCATGCTCACACGATGTTATCACTATCCAAAAGTCACCATAGCCTTTATGATCCTTTAGTTTTCAACTTGTAGTATCACTTTATGTTTTGATCAATGATGTTTTATCGCTCTGCATGATTATGGACATTATTGCTCTCTTAGTTTGTCGCTCCCAGTCTTTTGGTAGCCTCCACAACCAAGTATGAGTTCCACTCATGCATCCAACTCCCTAAACCAAGTTATTACAAAGAGTCCACCATAC
Organism: Avena eriantha; assembly: GCA_910589775.1. Taxonomy (NCBI): domain Eukaryota; kingdom Viridiplantae; phylum Streptophyta; class Magnoliopsida; order Poales; family Poaceae; genus Avena; species Avena eriantha. Next base: position 343,510,736 of record OU342741.1, read on the forward strand.
CTACCTACTAGCTTATGATATTCCAAGTATATTCATGCTTTTGTTTACCTTCCAAATTAAACTTGTTATGAGAAAACTAGTGATTAAAGCTCTCACGAACTTGATGGCACACTTTACTTTTTTGCATCTAATAAACTTGAACCATTGGGTCCTTATTTGTTGTGTATATTCTTGCGCTTTATAAGTTGAAATTAGCAGAACCATGTTTCATGGGGAACGCTTTCAACATTGCACTTGTACTTTGTACCTCGTTGATATCATGTTCTTTTGCTTACGGATCCCGGCGGTGTGAAATAAAAGTGGAACTTGTAAGATCATGGAGTTTGTATGTGTGTTAGAGAAACGCATAGGCCGCTAGCCTAAGCCATTCCTAATCATGGTGGAAACTTGCAGCATCACCATAATGAGCACTCTATGAAGCATCCTCAATAAAAACCTATGCAAATAGCAAATAAAAAGATCGCTGAGATGCTCATTGTATGCTTGCCTTCTCATTTTGATTATGGGAAAGCTCCCATATCATGTGCAAGGGGTACCCCGTTGGGGGTTCTTAATGATACACATGTACTTACAATGACAAGAGCTTACTCGTGACTGAAGTTGAGTAGCATTAGGATCGGTCTTCGTAAGTAAGGGGCATGAGATTTCGGTTTATAACTTGTCAAGCATATCCTCTTAGTTGTGTCACTTTAACCTTAATCACCATGAAGATTCTTATGATAGGGGCAATGAGAGCTGAAAGCTATAAGTACCATAATTTTTGGAAGCTCTTTATGAGACTTGAATCCCTACTTCCTTTTATAAAGGCCTTTCTTCCACCATTACATTGAGTCTCCACCTTCTATCTTTATGCACCTACTTTGAGAGCATAGTGGCCATTCTTAGTTCTATGTGCATTGTCCAAAGACTAGTTGATTGATGCATAACTTGATATTACTTGTTTTAAACTATTGTATCTAGTCACTCTTATGAACTTTGAAGGTGTCCTATGCATTTATATTTGCTACTTTATGAGGGACAAGCTGAATACTATTATGCTATGTTTTCTTTATGTGAAACAAACAAACGTCTTGCAAAGCATTGTTATTCATGAATCTTTTTTGTGCCTTTTCATGTTGCATCATAGTTTCTTTGCTTATTGCTAGAACTTTGTCTTTCATGTTATGAATGAAGTATTATGATCCTAGCTTTTGAATCTTTTACAAATACTTTGATCAAGTCTTTGATGGTGCATGTCACCTCAAAAATTATTCTTTCTTTTTATCACTTACCTACTCGAGGACGAGCAGGAGTTAAGCTTAGGGATGTTGATACATTGCAAATGTATCTATAACTTTTGATGTTCCATGCTTAGTTTTATCCACTTTCTTGTGTTTTGTTCCAACTTTGGAGTACTTTTCATATGATTTCTTGGACTAACCTATTAACAAGAGCAACAGTGCCAGCTGCCTGTTTTCTGTTGTTTTTGGTTCCAGGAAAGTCAGAAAATCAATATTCTCGGCATTGGACGGGACAAAAGCTAAAGTGCCTTTTTTCCGGATGTCATCAAGTGCCAGAATACGAGACGGAGAGGGGCCAGGGGGCCACCACACCACCTGGCCGCGCGGCCAGGCCTGGCCCGCGCCAGAGGGTGGTGTGGCCTCTCCCAGCACCCCCTCGGCCTCCCCTTCCGACTATAAGATGCCCTCGGGACGTAAACCCTAAGTGCCCGATCAAAAATCCATGAAAGAGTCTATAGCCGCCGTCATCTCCATCCCTAGATCGGGAGGGATCTGAAGCTCTTCCCGGCACCCTGCCGGAGAGGGGAATTCACCCTGGAGGCCTTCTTTATCACCATGCAAGCCCCCGGTGTGATGCGTGAGTAGTTCATCCTTGGACTACGGATCCATGTAGTAGTTAGATGGTTGGTTCTCCTCCTTTGTGCTTTCATGTCTAGATCTTGTGAGCTCCGTTCATGATTAAGATCATCTATTTGTAATTCTGCATGTTGTGTTTGCGGGGATCCGATGGATATTGAGATGCTATTTTAGATTGATTATTGATTCTATCACGTCTTTGTTATTTGCGATCTTGCATGCTTTCCGTTGTTAGTATCTATCTTGGCCCAGTAGATGCTAGCAACTCTAAGAGTTATTATTTATGCTCGATAATGGGTTCATGCCTCTGGTAATCTGGGGAAGTGACAGAAATCTCTAAGGTACTAGATGTGCTGTTGCTACTAGGGAGAAAACAACAATCCTTTGTTCATAGAACAATCGTATTGTTTACTTTACACGTAGTTCGTAAAGCAATAATCTGTTGCTTGCAACTTAATACTGGAGGGGGTTTGGATGATAACCTGAAGGTGGATTATTAGTCATAGATGCAGTTGGATGGTGGTCTATGTATTATGTTGTAATGCCCAATCAAGTCTCAAAGGAGTCAAGATGATTAGTATATGCATGTATTGCTTTCTCGATGTTTGTCAATTGCCCCGCTGTAATTTGTTCACCCAGCATGTTATCTATCTTAAGGAGAGCCACCTATAGTGAACTATGGATCCTGGTCCTTTTCTTTACATACAATCTACAAACTTGTTTGTGTTTTCTACAAACTATTACTTCTTTCCATTCGATACATTTAATCCTTTGTTTTCCGCAAAACACAGTGAGATTGACAACCTCATCGCAAGTTGGGGACAAAGTTCTGTGGTTGTGTTGTGCAGGTCTCCATGTTGCTACTAGCACCGGTAGTGTGCCCTGCCAAAGCTCAGCTAGTAACACCTTTGGGGTGTTTCCTTGCTCATACTGGTTCGATTAAACCTTGGTTTCATAACTTAGGGAAACTTGTTGCTGTGCTCATCATACCTTCCTATTGGGGTTCCCAACGAGCTCTACATCAACACCGCCATCACGCATTTTTCTGGGCGCCGTGCATTGAGCCATCATGCCTCAAGTGTGAAACCTCGCGGGGAGTTACACACGTCCGGTGCCTGACGATGGCTCCCGCTTCCCCGATCCAGCAGCGGTTGTGGAAGTAGAGCTCCTGGATCTGAATCCCGCAGCACGACGGCGCTCCACGGTGAATATGTGTCTCGTTTGCACAGTCCGAACTTGGGACCACGGTCACGAGAGAGAGAGAGAGAATATCAATTGGAGGTCTTCCCAAAAGTGAGAAGACCTTTACTGAATATTGTGTGTATTTATCTGGCCAAATACCCCCACTTCATCACGCATTTTTCTGGGCGCCGTGCATTGAGCCATCATGCCTCAAGTGTGAAACCTCGCGGGGAGTTACACATGTCCGGTGCCTGACGATGGCTCCCGCTTCCCCGATCCAGCAGCGGTTGTGGAAGTAGAGCTCCTGGATCTGAATCCCGCAGCGCGACAGCGCTCCACGGTGAAGATGTCTCTCGTTTGCACAGTCCGAACTTGGGACCACGGTCACGAGAGAGAGAGAGAGAATATCAATTGGAGGTCTTCCCAAAAGTGAGAAGACCTTTACTGAATATTGTGTGTATTTATCTGGCCAAATACCCCCACTTCATATAGGGGGAGTGGACGTACTACCTCCCTCAAAGTCCCGGGGTGGAACTAAAGGAGAGGAGAGGGGAGGGGTGGCGCCGCCAGCCACCTCCATGGGCCCGCACGGGGGGCTGGCCCACTAGGGCGCCGGCCACGCCCTCTGGCCCTTCTCCCTCTCACCTTTCCCTAATGGGCCCTCTTCCCTCCGGAATTGGCCCATTAAGCCTTTTGACCTTTAAATTGATTTTCTCTTTTATTAAATAATTATGAATAAATGATTAAATCAATATTTAACTTTCATTCATATATTATTCAATCTTCATGGTTATGGAACACCTTCCACCTCCACTCCGGATATCCTCTAGACTTACCGAAACCCTTCCAGTTTTCTCTCTACTATTCTTCAGCGATTCTTCTGATCCTATGAACACTCTCTAAGCATCATCAAACCCTTAAGCGTGATACCCTATGGTTCGGGAACACTCCAGACATGGTCGGGACACTCCCGGAGCAATGATCGACAGAGGGACCTGGATGGCCATGTGACCCCTGTGTGTTCCACGAAGATCTTTCGTCGTTTGAACCGGGACGGTCATGTCTTATTCCCTTTGTCTCTCGATACTTGCATTGCCCGAGATCTGATCAATGACATCACCATGTCGTGTTCATTCTCATTACCGAACAATGCTACTTGACTCGTTCCGACAAGTGATATCCTTGTGATCAAATCACACGTTGTGCAGCTATTGGATATAACTTCTCCGAGTGGGCCCTTGAGTATCTTTCCGTCACGTGGACGGACAAATCCTGCTCTTGACATATATTGCCTCTACAGTTTCCTCCAAGTACCTGAACACACCTTTATAACCACTGTATTACCAAGTGGCACTTGATGCTATCTAAGCACTCTCGAGAGACAGTGATTGATATAGCCTCACGGTCTAAGGAATAGTCTACGAGGATCCATTTCTAATCATCGTAACTTGAACTTCATGACATGATTGGGTCATGATGTTTAGGTTGGGTATTGGTTCATCATCTCATTCTCAGAATGAGTTGACTCTATTTCCAACTGGCATAAATGCCACATGACCAGGAAACTTGATCATCTGTTGACCAATGAACCAGTGACTAGAGTTTCATTGGGAACCCCTGGTTGTTTATATATCACACGTGTATTGATGTTTCCACTCGATATAGTTATAGCATGATATAAAACTTAATCATAAACTTTATGAAATATGATAATAGTCCTTATTACTATTTGTCTCTAGGTTTCCAACAGTCTCCCACTTGCACTAGAGTACAAATAAACTAGTTGCATTTGTTCTTAATCATTGGCACCATATCCGGTACCCTGAACATGCTTGCTCATGGAAGAGGTTGAGTCTTGGGCATGTACTTTAGAGTAATCCTTTGCAACTTACTAATGTCACCTTGATTGACATTAATACTTTATCATCACATGATAACATCTATGTCTATGCACGCCACTATGGCAGCAGAACGAGGCTTGATTCCTAGAGCCTACAGTGACTTTAGACAAACCTCGAGGGCTTTCTCATGGGCACTGTGCCCTGGGACACATCATTCTACGTTAAAAGCGAACTAGCCCCGCCATAACATTATACAACACTTTAGATGGTACCCTTATCTATTATTATAAATGTAATCATCGAAACACGAGTGCACTCTGGGCAACTTTCGATGTTTTTGTTCACCTCGCTTCCTACTTGACTTTAATCGGTATTACAGGAGTTTCCAACATATTCCCTTATAACATAACCCTTTATGCTTTAAGATATCTCATCCTTTATGGATTTGGAAAAACATGTCTACACTTCTCTATTAGACACTATGGACAAACCTAGCTCAACATTCCGTGATTCAAACTTAATCACTTTTAAATGTTTCTTATTTGATCATATATTGTGTTAAGTTATCATCATGGTTTTCTAAGATAGAACCTATGTCTTAACATAGTGGATGATGATCCTCCTTTTCTTTATTTCAACCATTGATGTTAAACTTAATACTATTCCTAACTTGAGTTATTAAGGACCAGTTCCTTAATTAACTTCTATTCTGAAACCCTTTTCAGAATCCCTTAAGGAATACTACATAATATCATAATATACTTATTATCAACTTCTACACCTTATAAATCATTATTTATCGGTACTTGCGCTTTTATTCTTAACACACTTAAGAATCACTCCTATAAGCTCCCACTCAAAATATGTTCCTAACATATTTGGGTATGAGTCACTACTCTTACTCAAACTATGTTCCTACATATTTGAATTTGAGACTTATATTGCGCCCACTCAAAAATATGTCATTCACATATTGTTTTAGGAAGACTTTCATAGCACCCACTCAATTTCATGCAAATTGCATATCCACTCACTATTTTGAACAACTTCAAAATCCTTGATCAAATATCAAACTTGGAGATTTACTATGAGATACTAGTACTTTTACTAGTTTTAAATCCACTAGACATTTAGCACACTTGAATTAAATTCATTTGAATTCGTCTAATACTTGACAAATTGTGCTTTTGTCATTCACCCCTTTTCCACTATGGCTTTGCAGTCATTTGGGAAATCTCAAGTAACACCTTTTACTTGTGAGATTCAACAACGAATTGCTTTCTAATCTCAAGTGAATTTTGCTTTAAGGATTTCTCATAATTCTAGTTTACCATTATTTTCTTGGTAGTTCGTAGGTATGTCATATTCCAAGAATCATGACAAATGATTCACAAATGTCTCCATACAAGATATGGGTTACACTTTGAATCCTACTTTATGTAGTGAAAACACCAGTGGGGAAAACATAATGATCATTATCATTGATTCTTTCCTTCTATGAAGAGAATTGTTCAAGAATGTTGTCTGTTGCGCTTCTCAACACTCTGATGCAGGGATTTGAATACTCATCATGTTTCACACTATCTACCATTTGCTCCATAATTGAGAAATATCACTAAAAGTGAACTTTCTCAAGAATGTACCAAAATCCAAGCAATACTAGTTTTGCTTCTCTTTTAGTTTCAGCTATGGATTTCGTATTCAAAGTTTCTAATGAATACTCTACAAGGACTTATTCGCTATTGTTTTGGTTATATCGAATAACCCCAAAACTTTTACGATAATCCATACCAGATATGGAACCGCTTTCACGAATTCAAATGGTTCACTATATGTTTTAATTGAGTGCTAACTATTTCTAACTAATGTTCTGTACATCTATACTACAACGATTTATTTGGCGCCATCTATTCACCCACTTTAATATCAACATATCATATTGTGATGCCTTGCATTTTGACGTTTACAATTTTTCTTTTATGCCATTCTTATAAAGTCGAATTTCATTACTTTTGATCAAATCGTAGTAATTAGATTCTCTTTTATATTCATACCCTTTATTGATGAAACACTTTGATCATATCAACTAGTTTTATACTTATGTTTCCGTTGGTAAACTTCTTTGCACATTTAAACAATCATATAATGATAATTACCATTTTTTGTTAAAACACAATACATCGAATATGTATTTACTTTTAACAATTCATCAAACACTTTGTATTTAAGTAATACACGGTGTTCAAGTTATTTTGCTGAACTTATGCGTGATTTGTATGTGACAAGAAATCGAATGACTTTCACATATTATCACATAACTTTGAATTTAAACAATGGTTTCATTCATTAATGAACTTATCATTGAGTTGGGTATTTTAAGGAATTTCAATATTTTACAAATGTTCATGCATTATCAATTAGTTTCAAAACAAGGATAATTCACATATAATCAAGCAAGATATGAACACAAATATAAATCATTCATAAAAGTGGAACAACTGTTTGTTACAAGCTCATATGAATAACCGTCTCACCAAGTGTGAGACACACTAAAGAAGTTCACAATCTTTTGATTACAATAACTATCCAAAACATAAACTAAGTGATAAATGTCGAGGGAGAGTGTCATTGGCTATCATCATCATGCTCGCCATCAACATGCAACGTCACCTCCTCTCTAGCAAGCACCTCTATGCAGAAGGACCTATTTTCAGTAAAACAGAACAAGTATCAAATATACTTAACACTACAAATGTGTTTGCAAGATTATAACATTTATAAAATTGTATATCAAATATATACCTTTTTCATTGATGACCTCAGCGACAATGGGTTCAACCATCAAATTCTTGAGATGTGATATGAACCTGTGGAATTCCAGTGATTCCGTATCGCCCCTCATAATGCAAGTCCTGACTTGTGCTTGGTAGCTTGGTGGCAGCGACCGCAGCACAACTCCGTTTGCAAAAGATCCAGTCATCGAGCTATCCAGGAAGTATGCAGGCCTCATGTATGCATCATGCATGCGCTCCAAGTGGTCGTCAAGTGATGATTTCTCCTCCATCTTAATGGAGAGGAAGTCTCCCATCAGCTCATGCTCCCATATGCATGCTTGTTCCACGAAATGTGTCCTAAGCTGTACCATAGTCGTAGGAGGGTCAAGATTACCCACAACTGGCCACAACTCATCCACAATCCCGTAGCACATTATAACTAATATGAAGGTGGACATCTCACGACGGTAATAGTGGTCTTCCCGCTATTCTGGGGTCTCTAGGTCAATGGGTTGATCCAAATCCATCTCATCGAGTATGTAGTCAACCGCGTCATTCTTGCTAAGGAGAACGTGGAGACGTGCAACCCACATAGAGAAGTTTGATCCGTCTAGTCTGAGCTTCTCTCCTTCTAACCAATCATCAACAGGAAAGGTAACATGGGGGAGAACCATATTCTACATTTATAATTGCAAAAGGAATTTAGACTAAGTTTATAAGTAAATGAGTTAATAATAACTCCACTCAGAAACACCTATCCCATGAAGGGTTCCTAATGATAACACGACCCCTTTTCCCCACATCTCCCCCGATCATCATGGCCATCAATGTGGGTTCAAGGGTGGACGTTAAACGTCGGTCACATCATTCATGCGACTCGTGCTCGATCTTTCGACCATCCGTGTTCCGAGGCCATGTCTCTGTAACATGCTAGGCTCACCAACTCAACCTTAGTGTATTCGCTATGCAACATGGCTTACGCCCACTGTATGCGAACATAGATATGTCTGACACCCACTCACCGTGGGTCGCTTCATACCGAAGAACTTTCTTGGTGGTGCACACTAAGGGGGAACACAATCATTGGTTATTTTAACAGGGATCATCTTATTAGGATACCGTCGAGTATCTAATACTAGCACACAATAATATATACAAACAATAACATTAATGTAAATGCGATGTGATATGGTCCTTCACGTCGTGATCTCCATCCGTCGTCACCGGATTCTGGGGCTAGGGTTCTGGCGCCGTAGACTCCAGGGTACCGGCGTCTTTCCGGCGTGGTAGTCCGTCACCTCCGTGACTATCTACTACTACTACGTAACATAAGGCAATCACTTTACCTTTGCCACAACCATATCACAAAGCAACGCCCCCTACAAAACAAAGTTAGACGCCTCTACTTTATCTTTGCATGTTTTACGTGGCTGAATGGGCTTACGTACAAGAACCATTCTTACCTACGAACTTTCAGCACAACGTTGATCAAGTAGTTGTCTCTAATACACCCCTTTCGGGGCCCTCCGTTGCAAATGGCATACCAACTAATGCGAGAGAGACAGCCACCCCCTAAGCCACTTTATACGGTACAAGCCGTATGTCAAGCGTGGACCAGTCTCACGAATGAACGCGTAAAATCGGTTGGGGGACGCTTCATCAAGCATTACTGTGGTATACATAAGTACACGTGGGAGGGTAACAACTAAAAGATCAATGCCCACACGCTACATCTCGTGTGTTCTACTCGTACCAGCATTACTACACATAGATCTGCTCTGATACCATTGCAGGGGTTCCACGTATGAAAACAATAATTTTTTCCCTACGGCCCTGAACCCCTGATGCTGCCAGGACCTATCTATTAGTAATACAGTAACGGGAGGGGCTTTTCTTGAACTTACCCTTGAAGACCGAAAAGCATTGTCAACGCTCAGGAGAGCGTGGTTGATGTCGATGAGCCGAAGCCGACCTCAAGGTCGTGATGAAATCCTTGTGCTCCTGTGGCTCCAACGACTTGAGTGCCTCAATTGTGACACCTCGTAGGGAGGTACACACGTCCGGTGCCTGACGATGACTCCCGCTTCCCCGATCCAGCAGCAGTTGCGGAAGTAGATCTCCTGGATCCGAATCCTGCAACGCGACGGCGCTCTGTGGTGAAGATGTCTCTCGTTCGCGAAACAAACTTGGGACCACGGTCACGAGAGAGAGAGAGAGAGAGAGAATATCAATTGGTGGTCTTCCCAAAAGTGAGAAGACCTTTATTGAATATTGTGTGTATTTATCTGGCCAAATACCCCCACTTTATATAGGGGGGAGGTACTACCTCCCTCAAAGTCCCGGGTGGGACTAATGGAGAGGAGAGGGGGAGGGGTGGCGCCTCCGGCCACCCCATGGGCCCCGCGTGGGGGGCTGGCCCACTAGGGCGCCGGCCACCCCCTCTGGCCCTTCTCCCTCTCACCTTTCCCTAATGGGCCCTCTTCCCTCCGGAATTGGCCCATTAAGCCTTTTGACCTTTAAATTGATTTTATCTTTATTAAATAATTATGAATAAATGATTAAATCAATATTTAACATTCATTCATATATTATTCAATCTCCGTGGTTATGGAACACCTTCCACCTTGATACGTTGCTAATGTATCCATAATTTTTGATGTTCATGCTTGTTTCATATCTACTTTCTTATGTTTTGTCTACATTTGGAGATACTTTTATGCATTTTCTAGAACTAACCTATCAACAAGATGCTTGTTTTCTGCTGTTTTTGGTTCTAGAAAGTCAGAAAATGAATATTGTTGGAATTGGACGGGACAAAAGCCAATACCCCTATTTTTCCCGGAGCAACACGGAAACACGAAGCAGAGACGGAGTAGGGCACCAGGGTGGGCACACCATATGGTGGCGCGGGCTAGCCCTGGCCGCGCCACTAGGTGGTGTGGGCCCCCTGGCTGCCCCACTGACCTTGCCTCTTCTCCTATAAGATGCCTCCCGATGCAAAAACCCTAAATCGAACAGCCTCCAGCCACGAAAAGTTCCGCAATGCCACCGCCACCGAAGGGGCGATTTGGGGGACAGAAAGTCTCTGTTCCAGCACCCTGCAGGGACGGGGAAGTGCCCCCGGAGCCATCTCCATCGATCTCCACCACCATCTCCATCACCCTTGCTGATTCCCATGATGATGAGGGAGTAGTTCTTCCTCGAGGCTAAGGGCTCTACCGGTAGCTATGTGTTCATTTTTGTCTCTATGCGTGATCATATTGTGATCATGAGCTTTGTAATCAAGTAGATCTACCTTGATACTCAAGTGCTTTAATAGATCTCTGCTCTCCCCATGTGTGTGAAAGTGATAGCGTGCACACCATGGTGGCACTTAGGCTAGAGATTACAAATACTTGTTATGAGTTATATTTGGAGTTGGATGTCTCTATGAAATTGTGGTGTTTGTTGGAACCATCTAGCACTCAAGGTGACAGTGTGGGGTTATCTAGATGGGGAAAGCGGACTTTGAGGTGTGCTATTATAGCCCTACCATGGATTAGAGTATCTAACCGGAGAGTAGTTCAGAGTAGTATCATAAAGAGATGATATTTATATGAGAGTGTTCACTAGTGAAAGTATGATCCCTAGGCCTTGTTTCTAAGCATTTAAACACCGTTTGTAACTAGATATGTTACATGTTTGCTTGCTTCCATCTTTATTTCAGTTTGCCTTTAGTATTTTCCACGCGCCATCAAAGCTATTTTCTAGCACCGTTACCACTTATAATTATCCATACCACTTGTATTTCACTATCTCTTCGCCAAACCAGTGCACCTATACACCTGACAAGTGTATTGGGTGTGTTGGGGACACAAGAGACTTCTTGTATCTTGATTGCAGGGTTGCTTGAGAGGGGATACCTTTGACCTTTTCCTCCATTAGTTCGATAAACCTTGGGTAATCCACTTAAGGGAACACTTGCTGCTGTTCTACAAACCTCTACACTTGGAGGCCCAACAACTATCTAAAAGAATAGAAGTGCGTAGACGTCAAGCTATTTTCTGGCGCCGTTGCCGGGGAGGTAAGGTAAAAGGTACTCACATCCTCCGGTGTGAGTGCTCGAAGTTATTTACTTTAGATTCTGCAATTTTGTCTTTTTGTTTCTTGTTTTCACTAGTTAGGCTTAATGGAAAACAACAACAAAATTAGAGAGCTTTTTAGTATTTTTCCTAATGTAGAACATGAATTGTCTGAAAAGAAAATTAAATAACCCATGGAACTTTCTTTGCATGCTAATAACAATGTTATTAGTATGGATCTTCTAAACACCTTTGTTACTAATGCTATGGAAACGTCTAAGCTTGGGGAAGTTAGTTTTTATGAAAATGATCTTTTTAATTCCCCAGCTTTAAAGAAGAAGATTTTTTCTGATGATACTTTATCTCCCATATGTGGTAATTCTAATGATACTTGTGATATTTTATATCTACATACTGAAAGCATCTCTTTTAAAATACCTATAAAAATTGTTGAACGTGTTATGAACAACCGTTATTTGGGAGATGGAACTGTCCATCCTGGTGATCATTTACTCTTTATACACGAATTATGCGAGTTGTTCAAGTGTGCAGGTATTTCAATGAACCAAGTTAAGAGGAAGCTATTCCCTTTTTCACTTAAGGGCAAAGCAAGGAAGTGGTATGAGCTACTAGATGATCCTCATCATTTGGAGTGGAAGGAACTTGAATCTCTCTTTTACTCTAAATTTTATCCTCCTCGTGAAATTCATAAAGATAGGAATTACATTTATAATTTTCATCCACATGATGGAGAAAGTATTGCACAAGCATGGGGGAGATTGAAGTCACTAATTCTCAAATGTCCCATTCATGAGCTCCCCAGTAATATTGTTATTAATAATTTTTATGCAAGGCTTTCAGGACATTACAAGGACTATCTAGATACATGTTTAGAGGGATCCTTCACAAGTAAGGAGGTCAAATCTTGGGGATGCCCGAGGCATCCCCTTCTCCATCAATAAAAATCCCAGGTTTCTTCTAAAAACTTCATTTTTATTGTTTCATGCACAGTTGTGATGTTCTTGGAGCGTCTTCTTTTCATTTTCGTTTTGGTTTTCCATTTTATTGGTTTGCTTAGTTTGCTTGAATAAGTTGGTTGGACCCCCCTCATTCATACATTAGTTTTCAAATAAGATTGGTTTGTGTTGGAAGAGAGTAGAAAGCTTCATGCTTAAGTGGAAAAAAGGAGCTTGTTTTTGACTGTGGCCTATGCTTTGTCATGTCATGCTTGATATTGTTTTGGCTTTATGCTTAGTATTCTTTGTTGACTTGTTATAAAAAATTGAGATTGCGTAATGTGCCTTGAAAGAATCATGCGTTGTTTTAGCATATTAAAGCATAGTATTGTGTTATTCTCCTTTGACGCTTTATTTGGGTTTGACTTGGCGCATGCTCACACCATGTTAAGACTACACCAAGTCACCATTGCCTTTATGATCCTTTAGTTTTCGACTTGTAATATCACTTTATGCTTTGATTAATGATGTTTTGTTGCTTTGCATGATTATGGCCATTATTGCTCTCTTAGTTGGTTGCTCTCAATCTTCTACTAGCCTCCATAACCAAGTATGAGTTCCACTCATGCATCCAACTCCTGAAACCAAGTTATTCCAAAGAGTCCACCATAGCTACCTATTAGCATTTGTTATTCCAAGTATATTCATGCTTTTATCTACCTTCCGAATTAAACTTGTTATGAGAAAACTAGTGATTAAAGCTCTCACGAACTTGATGGCACACTTTACTTTTCTTTCCCTTAATAAACTTGAACCATTGTGTCGTCTATGTTGTATATGCTTGCACTTATATGTTGGGGATTAGCAGAACCATGTTGTCATGGGGAACGCTTTCAACATTGCACTTGTACTTTGTACCTAGTTGATATCATGCTTTTTGTCTATGGATGTCGTCGGTGTGAAATGAAAGGGGAACTTGTAAGTCCATGGAGTTATGTATGTGTGTTGGAGAAGCCTGGGCCGCCGGTCTAATCCATGCCTAATAATGGTGGAAACCTGCAACGTAACCATAATGAGCTGTCTATGAAGCATTCTTCTTATAAAAAAAAGAGTCAGATATTGAGAAAAAGAGAAAAAAGATATGAGAAAAGAGGAAAGAGAGAAAAAGCACCATTTTCCCATGGTAAATAAGAAGATTGCTGAGATGCTCGGTTTCTGCTTGCCTTGTCATTTTGATATGGGGATTCTTCCGTATCATCGGGCAAGGGGTACCCCGTTGGCGGTTCTCTATGATACACATGTACTTACTATGACAAGAACTTACCGGTAACTAAACTTCAGTAGCATGAGGAGCGGCCCTCGTATTCAAGGGACATGAGATTTCCAACTTATACTTTGTCAAGCATATACTCCATAGTTTGTTCACTTTAACCTTAATCACTTCAAGATGCTTATGATAGGGGCAATGAGAGATGAAAGCTAATAAGTACCATAATTTTTGGAAGCTCTTTATGAAACTTGAATCCCTACTTCCTTCTATGAAGGCCTTTATTTTACTTTTATGTTGAGTCTCCATCTTCTATCTTTATGCACCTATTGAGAGAGCATAGTGGCCATTCTTAGTTTAAGGTGCATTGTCACAAGACTTGTTGATTGATTCATAACTTTGATATTGCTTGTTCTTGAACTATTTGTATCTAGTCATCCTTATGAACTTTGAAGGTGTCCTATGCATTTATGTTTGCTACTCTATGAGGGACAAGATAAATGCCACTATGCTATGTTTTCTTTATGTGAAACAAACAAACGTCTTGCAAAGCACTGTTATTCATGAATCTTTTGTTTGTGCCTTTTCATGTTGCAACATAGTTGCTATGTCTTATTGCTAGAACTTTACCTTTCATGCTATGTTGAAGTACTATGATCCCAGTTATCAATGTTTTACAAATACTTTGATCAAGTTTATGATGATGCATATCACCTCAAAAATTATTCTTTCTTTTTATCACTTGCCTACTCGAGGGCGAGCAGGAGTTAAGCTTGGGGATGTTGATATGTTGCTAATGTATCCATAATTTTTGATGTTCCATGCTTGTTTTATATCTACTTTCTTATGTTTTGTCTACATTTTGAGATACTTTTATGCATTTTTTAGAACTAACCTATTAACAAGATGCCACAATGCTAGTTGCCTGTTTTCTGCTGTTTTTGGTTCCAGAAAGTCAGAAAATGAATATTGTTGGAATTGGACGGGACAAAAGCCAATACCCCTATTTTTCCCGGAGCAACACGGAAACACGAAGCAGAGACGGAGTAGGGCACCAGGGTGGGCACACCATATGGTGGCGCGGGCTAGCCCTGGCCGCGCCACTAGGTGGTGTGGGCCCCCTGGCTGCCCCACTGACCTTGCCTCTTCGCCTATAAGATGCCTCCCGATGCAAAAACCCTAAATCGAACAGCCTCCAGCCACGAAAAGTTCCGCAACGCCACCGCCACCGAAGGGGAGATTTGGGGGACAGAAAGTCTCTGTTCCAGCACCCTGCAGGGACGGGGAAGTGCCCCCGGAGCCATCTCCATCGATCTCCACCACCATCTCCATCACCCTTGCTGATTCCCATGATGATGAGGGAGTAGTTCTTCCTCGAGGCTAAGGGCTCTACCGGTAGCTATGTGTTCATTTTTCTCTCTATGCGTGATCATATTGTGATCATGAGCTTTATAATCAAGTAGATCTACCTTGATACTCAAGTGCTTTAATAGATCTCTGCTCTCCCCATGTGTGTGAAAGTGATAGCGTGCACACCATGGTGGCACTTAGGCTAGAGATTACAAATACTTGTTATGAGTTATATTTGGAGTTGGATGTCTCTATGAAATTGTGGTGTTTGTTGGAACCATCTAGCGCTCAAGGTGACAGTGTGGGGTTATCTAGATGGGGAAAGCGGACTTTGAGGTGTGCTATTATAGCCCTACCATGGATTAGAGTATCTAACCGGAGAGTAGTTCAGAGTAGTATCATAAAGAGATGATATTTATATGAGAGTGTTCACTAGTGAAAGTATGATCCCTGGGCCTTGTTTCTAAGCATTGAAACACCGTTTGTAACTAGATATGTTACATGTTTGCTTGCTTCCATCTTTATTTCAGTTTGCCTTTAGTATTTTCCACGCGCCATCAAAGCTATTTTCTAGCACCGTTACCACTTATAATTATCCATACCACTTGTATTTCACTATCTCTTCGCCAAACCAGTGCACCTATACACCTGACAAGTGTATTGGGTGTGTTGGGGACACAAGAGACTTCTTGTATCTTGATTGCAGGGTTGCTTGAGAGGGGATACCTTTGACCTTTTCCTCCATTAGTTCGATAAACCTTGGGTAATCCACTTAAGGGAACACTTGCTGCTGTTCTACAAACCTCTACACTTGGAGGCCCAACAACTATCTAAAAGAATAGAAGTGCGTAGACGTCAAGCTATTTTCTGGCGCCGTTGCCGGGGAGGTAAGGTAAAAGGTACTCACATCCTCCGGTGTGAGTGCTCGAAGTTATTTACTTTAGATTCTGCAATTTTGTCTTTTTGTTTCTTGTTTTCACTAGTTAGGCTTAATGGAAAACAACAACAAAATTAGAGAGCTTTTTAGTATTTTTCCTAATGTAGAACATGAATTGTCTGAAAAGAAAATTAAATAACCCATGGAACTTTCTTTGCATGCTAATAACAATGTTATTAGTATGGATCTTCTAAACACCTTTGTTACTAATGCTATGGAAACGTCTAAGCTTGGGGAAGTTAGTTTTTATGAAAATGATCTTTTTAATTCCCCAGCTTTAAAGAAGAAGATTTTTTCTGATGATACTTTATCTCCCATATGTGGTAATTCTAATGATACTTGTGATATTTTATATCTACATACTGAAAGCATCTCTTTTAAAATACCTATAAAAATTGTTGAACGTGTTATGAACAACCGTTATTTGGGAGATGGAACTGTCCATCCTGGTGATCATTTACTCTTTATACACGAATTATGCGAGTTGTTCAAGTGTGCAGGTATTTCAATGAACCAAGTTAAGAGGAAGCTATTCCCTTTTTCACTTAAGGGCAAAGCAAGGAAGTGGTATGAGCTACTAGATGATCCTCATCATTTGGAGTGGAAGGAACTTGAATCTCTCTTTTACTCTAAATTTTATCCTCCTCGTGAAATTCATAAAGATAGGAATTACATTTATAATTTTCATCCACATGATGGAGAAAGTATTGCACAAGCATGGGGGAGATTGAAGTCACTAATTCTCAAATGTCCCATTCATGAGCTCCCCAGTAATATTGTTATTAATAATTTTTATGCAAGGCTTTCAGGACATTACAAGGACTATCTAGATACATGTTTAGAGGGATCCTTCACAAGTAAGGAGGTCAAATCTTGGGGATGCCCGAGGCATCCCCTTCTCCATCAATAAAAATCCCAGGTTTCTTCTAAAAACTTCATTTTTATTGTTTCATGCACAGTTGTGATGTTCTTGGAGCGTCTTCTTTTCATTTTCGTTTTGGTTTTCCATTTTATTGGTTTGCTTAGTTTGCTTGAATAAGTTGGTTGGACCCCCCTCATTCATACATTAGTTTTCAAATAAGATTGGTTTGTGTTGGAAGAGAGTAGAAAGCTTCATGCTTAAGTGGAAAAAAGGAGCTTGTTTTTGACTGTGGCCTATGCTTTGTCATGTCATGCTTGATATTGTTTTGGCTTTATGCTTAGTATTCTTTGTTGACTTGTTATAAAAAATTGAGATTGCGTAATGTGCCTTGAAAGAATCATGCGTTGTTTTAGCATATTAAAGCATAGTATTGTGTTATTCTCCTTTGACGCTTTATTTGGGTTTGACTTGGCGCATGCTCACACCATGTTAAGACTACACCAAGTCACCATTGCCTTTATGATCCTTTAGTTTTCGACTTGTAATATCACTTTATGCTTTGATTAATGATGTTTTGTTGCTTTGCATGATTATGGCCATTATTGCTCTCTTAGTTGGTTGCTCTCAATCTTCTACTAGCCTCCATAACCAAGTATGAGTTCCACTCATGCATCCAACTCCTGAAACCAAGTTATTCCAAAGAGTCCACCATAGCTACCTATTAGCATTTGTTATTCCAAGTATATTCATGCTTTTATCTACCTTCCGAATTAAACTTGTTATGAGAAAACTAGTGATTAAAGCTCTCACGAACTTGATGGCACACTTTACTTTTCTTTCCCTTAATAAACTTGAACCATTGTGTCGTCTATGTTGTATATGCTTGCACTTATATGTTGGGGATTAGCAGAACCATGTTGTCATGGGGAACGCTTTCAACATTGCACTTGTACTTTGTACCTAGTTGATATCATGCTTTTTGTCTATGGATGTCGTCGGTGTGAAATGAAAGGGGAACTTGTAAGTCCATGGAGTTATGTATGTGTGTTGGAGAAGCCTGGGCCGCCGGTCTAATCCATGCCTAATAATGGTGGAAACCTGCAACGTAACCATAATGAGCTGTCTATGAAGCATTCTTCTTATAAAAAAAAGAGTCAGATATTGAGAAAAAGAGAAAAAAGATATGAGAAAAGAGGAAAGAGAGAAAAAGCACCATTTTCCCATGGTAAATAAGAAGATTGCTGAGATGCTCGGTTTCTGCTTGCCTTGTCATTTTGATATGGGGATTCTTCCGTATCATCGGGCAAGGGGTACCCCGTTGGCGGTTCTCTATGATACACATGTACTTACTATGACAAGAACTTACCGGTAACTAAACTTCAGTAGCATGAGGAGCGGCCCTCGTATTCAAGGGACATGAGATTTCCAACTTATACTTTGTCAAGCATATACTCCATAGTTTGTTCACTTTAACCTTAATCACTTCAAGATGCTTATGATAGGGGCAATGAGAGATGAAAGCTAATAAGTACCATAATTTTTGGAAGCTCTTTATGAAACTTGAATCCCTACTTCCTTCTATGAAGGCCTTTATTTTACTTTTATGTTGAGTCTCCATCTTCTATCTTTATGCACCTATTGAGAGAGCATAGTGGCCATTCTTAGTTTAAGGTGCATTGTCACAAGACTTGTTGATTGATTCATAACTTTGATATTGCTTGTTCTTGAACTATTTGTATCTAGTCATCCTTATGAACTTTGAAGGTGTCCTATGCATTTATGTTTGCTACTCTATGAGGGACAAGATAAATGCCACTATGCTATGTTTTCTTTATGTGAAACAAACAAACGTCTTGCAAAGCACTGTTATTCATGAATCTTTTGTTTGTGCCTTTTCATGTTGCAACATAGTTGCTATGTCTTATTGCTAGAACTTTACCTTTCATGCTATGTTGAAGTACTATGATCCCAGTTATCAATGTTTTACAAATACTTTGATCAAGTTTATGATGATGCATATCACCTCAAAAATTATTCTTTCTTTTTATCACTTGCCTACTCGAGGGCGAGCAGGAGTTAAGCTTGGGGATGTTGATATGTTGCTAATGTATCCATAATTTTTGATGTTCCATGCTTGTTTTATATCTACTTTCTTATGTTTTGTCTACATTTTGAGATACTTTTATGCATTTTTTAGAACTAACCTATTAACAAGATGCCACAATGCTAGTTGCCTGTTTTCTGCTGTTTTTGGTTCCAGAAAGTCAGAAAATGAATATTGTTGGAATTGGACGGGACAAAAGCCAATACCCCTATTTTTCCCGGAGCAACACGGAAACACGAAGCAGAGACGGAGTAGGGCACCAGGGTGGGCACACCATATGGTGGCGCGGGCTAGCCCTGGCCGCGCCACTAGGTGGTGTGGGCCCCCTGGCTGCCCCACTGACCTTGCCTCTTCGCCTATAAGATGCCTCCCGATGCAAAAACCCTAAATCGAACAGCCTCCAGCCACGAAAAGTTCCGCAACGCCACCGCCACCGAAGGGGAGATTTGGGGGACAGAAAGTCTCTGTTCCAGCACCCTGCAGGGACGGGGAAGTGCCCCCGGAGCCATCTCCATCGATCTCCACCACCATCTCCATCACCCTTGCTGATTCCCATGATGATGAGGGAGTAGTTCTTCCTCGAGGCTAAGGGCTCTACCGGTAGCTATGTGTTCATTTTTCTCTCTATGCGTGATCATATTGTGATCATGAGCTTTATAATCAAGTAGATCTACCTTGATACTCAAGTGCTTTAATAGATCTCTGCTCTCCCCATGTGTGTGAAAGTGATAGCGTGCACACCATGGTGGCACTTAGGCTAGAGATTACAAATACTTGTTATGAGTTATATTTGGAGTTGGATGTCTCTATGAAATTGTGGTGTTTGTTGGAACCATCTAGCGCTCAAGGTGACAGTGTGGGGTTATCTAGATGGGGAAAGCGGACTTTGAGGTGTGCTATTATAGCCCTACCATGGATTAGAGTATCTAACCGGAGAGTAGTTCAGAGTAGTATCATAAAGAGATGATATTTATATGAGAGTGTTCACTAGTGAAAGTATGATCCCTGGGCCTTGTTTCTAAGCATTGAAACACCGTTTGTAACTAGATATGTTACATGTTTGCTTGCTTCCATCTTTATTTCAGTTTGCCTTTAGTATTTTCCACGCGCCATCAAAGCTATTTTCTAGCACCGTTACCACTTATAATTATCCATACCACTTGTATTTCACTATCTCTTCGCCAAACCAGTGCACCTATACACCTGACAAGTGTATTGGGTGTGTTGGGGACACAAGAGACTTCTTGTATCTTGATTGCAGGGTTGCTTGAGAGGGGATACCTTTGACCTTTTCCTCCATTAGTTCGATAAACCTTGGGTAATCCACTTAAGGGAACACTTGCTGCTGTTCTACAAACCTCTACACTTGGAGGCCCAACAACTATCTAAAAGAATAGAAGTGCGTAGACGTCAAGCTATTTTCTGGCGCCGTTGCCGGGGAGGTAAGGTAAAAGGTACTCACATCCTCCGGTGTGAGTGCTCGAAGTTATTTACTTTAGATTCTGCAATTTTGTCTTTTTGTTTCTTGTTTTCACTAGTTAGGCTTAATGGAAAACAACAACAAAATTAGAGAGCTTTTTAGTATTTTTCCTAATGTAGAACATGAATGTCTGAAAAGAAAATTAAATAACCCATGGAACTTTCTTTGCATGCTAATAACAATGTTATTAGTATGGATCTTCTAAACACCTTTGTTACTAATGCTATGGAAACGTCTAAGCTTGGGGAAGTTAGTTTTTATGAAAATGATCTTTTTAATTCCCCAGCTTTAAAGAAGAAGATTTTTTCTGATGATACTTTATCTCCCATATGTGGTAATTCTAATGATACTTGTGATATTTTATATCTACATACTGAAAGCATCTCTTTTAAAATACCTATAAAAATTGTTGAACGTGTTATGAACAACCGTTATTTGGGAGATGGAACTGTCCATCCTGGTGATCATTTACTCTTTATACACGAATTATGCGAGTTGTTCAAGTGTGCAGGTATTTCAATGAACCAAGTTAAGAGGAAGCTATTCCCTTTTTCACTTAAGGGCAAAGCAAGGAAGTGGTATGAGCTACTAGATGATCCTCATCATTTGGAGTGGAAGGAACTTGAATCTCTCTTTTACTCTAAATTTTATCCTCCTCGTGAAATTCATAAAGATAGGAATTACATTTATAATTTTCATCCACATGATGGAGAAAGTATTGCACAAGCATGGGGGAGATTGAAGTCACTAATTCTCAAATGTCCCATTCATGAGCTCCCCAGTAATATTGTTATTAATAATTTTTATGCAAGGCTTTCAGGACATTACAAGGACTATCTAGATACATGTTTAGAGGGATCCTTCACAAGTAAGGAGGTCAAATCTTGGGGATGCCCGAGGCATCCCCTTCTCCATCAATAAAAATCCCAGGTTTCTTCTAAAAACTTCATTTTTATTGTTTCATGCACAGTTGTGATGTTCTTGGAGCGTCTTCTTTTCATTTTCGTTTTGGTTTTCCATTTTATTGGTTTGCTTAGTTTGCTTGAATAAGTTGGTTGGACCCCCCTCATTCATACATTAGTTTTCAAATAAGATTGGTTTGTGTTGGAAGAGAGTAGAAAGCTTCATGCTTAAGTGGAAAAAAGGAGCTTGTTTTTGACTGTGGCCTATGCTTTGTCATGTCATGCTTGATATTGTTTTGGCTTTATGCTTAGTATTCTTTGTTGACTTGTTATAAAAAATTGAGATTGCGTAATGTGCCTTGAAAGAATCATGCGTTGTTTTAGCATATTAAAGCATAGTATTGTGTTATTCTCCTTTGACGCTTTATTTGGGTTTGACTTGGCGCATGCTCACACCATGTTAAGACTACACCAAGTCACCATTGCCTTTATGATCCTTTAGTTTTCGACTTGTAATATCACTTTATGCTTTGATTAATGATGTTTTGTTGCTTTGCATGATTATGGCCATTATTGCTCTCTTAGTTGGTTGCTCTCAATCTTCTACTAGCCTCCATAACCAAGTATGAGTTCCACTCATGCATCCAACTCCTGAAACCAAGTTATTCCAAAGAGTCCACCATACCTACCTAATAGATCTCTGCTCTCCCCATGTGTGTGAAAGTGACAGCGTGCACACCATGGTGGCACTTAGGCTAGAAATTACAAATACTTGTTATGAGTTATATTTGGAGTTGGATGTCTCTATGAAATTGTGGTGTTTGTTGGAACCATCTAGCGCTCAAGGTGACAGTGTGGGGTTATCTAGATGGGGAAAGCGGACTTTAAGGTGTGTTGTTATAGCCCTACCATGGATTAGAGTGTCCAACCGGAGAGTAGTATCATAAAAATATGATATTTATATGAGAGTGTTCACTAGTGAAAGTATGATCCCTAGGCCTTGTTTCTTAGCATTGAAGCACCATTTGCAACTAGATCTGTTACATGTTTGCTTGCTTCCATCTTTATTTTAGTTTGCCTTTAGTCTTTTCCACGCGTCATCAAAGCTATTTTATGGCATCGTTACCACTTATAATTATCCATACCACTTGTATTTCACTATCTCTTCACCGAACTAGTGCACCTATACACCTGACAAGTGTATTAGGTGTGTTGGGGACACAAGAGACTTCTTTTATCTTGATTGCAGGGTTGCTTGAGAGGGGATACCTTTGACCACTTCCTCCCTGAGTTCGATAAACCTTAGGTAATCCACTTAAGGGAAAACTTGTTGTTGTTCTACAAACCTCTGCAATTAGAGGCCCAACAACTATCTACAAGAATAGAAGTGCGTAGACGTCACACCTCCACTCCGGACATCCTCCGGACTTACTGAAACCCTTCCGGTTTTCTCTCTACTATTCTTCGGCGATTCTTCCGATCCTATAAACACTCTCTAAGAATCATCAAACCCTTAAGTGTGATACTCTATGGTTCGGGAACACTCCAGAAATGGTCGGGACACTCCCGGACCAATGATCGATAGAGGGACCTGGATGGCCATGTGACCCCTGTGCATTCCACGAAGATCTTTCGTCGTTTGAACCGGGACAGTTGTGTCTTATTACCTTTGTCTCTCGATACTTGCATTGCCCGAGATCTGATCAATGACATCACCATGTCGTGTTCAATCTCGTACCGAACAATGCTACTTGACTCATTTTGACATGTGATATCCCTGTGATCAAATCACACGATGCGCAGCTATTGGATATAACTGAACACACCTTTATAACCACTGTATTACCAAGTGGCGCTTGATGCTATCTAAGCACTCTCAAGAGAAAGTGATTGATATATCCTCATGGTCTAAGGAATAGTCTACGAGGATCCATTTCTAGTCATCGTAACTTGAACTTCGTGACATGATCGGGTCACGATGTTTAGGTTGGGTATTGGTTCATCATCTCATTCTCATAATGAGTTTACTCCATTTCCAACTGGCATAAATGCCACATGATCAGGAAACTTGATCATCTGTTGACCAATGAACCAGTGACTAGAGTTTCACTGGGAACCCCTGGTTGTTTATATATCACACATGTATTGATGTTTCCACTCAATACAGTTATAGCATGATATAAAACTTAATCATAAACTTTATGAAATATTATAATATCCCTTATTACTATTTGTCTCTAGGGCATATTTCCAACAGGTATGACCAAAACCCTATATGAGTTGTTTGCCATGCTCAAGCACACTTAGGTGGAAATCAAGAAGGAGCACAATGTCTTGATGGTCAACAAAACTGTTGACTTCAAGAAGTCTGCCAAGAAGGGCAAGGGCAAGAGGGGCAAAACCAAGAAGTACGACAATCCTATTGCCACCACTTCTAGGGCGCCCAAGGCCAAGCCTAGCATCACGTGCTTCTACTACAAGGGTGAGGGTCACTAGAAGCACAACTGCTCTAAGTACCTGGATGATAAGAAGGCTGGCAAGATCATTGCCAAAGAGAAAGGTATATGTGATATACACGTTATTGATGTTTTCCTTAGTAGTGCCAGGAGCAACACCTTGGTATTCGATACTGGTTAAATTGCTCATATTTGTAATTCTCGACATGAGTTGCGCAATAAACGGTGCCTGGTGAAGGACGAGGTGACGATGTGTGTCGACAATGGCCACAAAGTTGAAGTCCTAGCTATCGACACTCTCCATCTGCGTCTCCCTTCATGATTAGTTTTGATTTTAAATAAATGTTACTATGTACCGGCCTTGAGAATGAATATTGTCAGTGGATCTTGCTTGTTTAAATATCATTATTCATTTAAATCATGTACAAATGGTTGTTCTAATTATATGAATAATGTGTTTTATGCTCATGCGCGACAAAGTAAAGGTTTATTCTTATTGAATCTTGATTGTGATGACACACACATCCATAACATAGGTGCCAAACGATGTAAGGATGGTATGATATATCCATGTATATGTGGCATTGTCGTCTAGGTCATATAGGTGTAAAATGCATGAAGAAACTCCATTCCGATGGAATCATTGGATTTTCAATCTCTCGAATGATGTGAACCATGACTAATGGGAAAAATGACCAAGATGTCGTTCAACGAAAAGATGAAACAGGCCATAGACCTATTAGGAGCCATACGTTTTGATGTATGTGGACCGATGAGCCTCTCCACGTGCAATGGTAATCATTACTATGTCACCTTCACTTATGATTTGAGTAGATACGGGTATATCTACTTGATGAAACACAAGTTTGAAACCTTTGAAAAGTTCAGGGAATTTTAGAGTGAAGTTGAGAATCAACTCGAAAACAAAATCAAGCACCTTCATACTAATCGAGGGGAGAGTATTTGAGTTATGAGTTTGGCAGACATCTGAAGGCTTGTGGCATTTTGCCACAACTTACGCCAGCTGGAACACCATAGCGTAATGGTGTGTCCGAGCGACATAATCGCACTCTATTGGATAGTGTGCGGTCTATGATGCTCTCATCGACTTATCTGTATCATTCTGGGGATATGCACTTGAGGCTAATGCATTCATTTAATAGAACGCCATCCAAAGCCGTGAAGATAACACCATATGAGATATGGCATGGAACGAAGCCAAAGTTGTCTTTTCTCAAAGTTTGGGGATGTGAGGCTTACGTTAAGAAACTACAAACTGACAAACTCGAACCGAAATCGGAGAAATGCATCTTTGTAGGGTATTCAAAGGAAACTATTGGATACACCTTCTACAACAAAGTTAAGGGAAAATGTTTATCGCAAAGAACGGTACCTTCCATGCGAAAGATCCTCGCCAAAGTTGCAAGTGGAAGGAACATAGAACTAGATGAGATTATCGACCATGATCTTCAAATACTGAGAAAATGATGATAATCATGAACCTCATGAAGATATATCTTCAAACCTTGTAGGTCAACAAGAAAGTGTACCACTTTTGATTGGTACAATTATCTTGTGAACATGGTCATGTTGGTTGAACATGATGAACCTGCAACCTACACAGAAGCAATGGAAGGCCCTAAATCGTAGAAATGGCGAGAAGCCATGGAATCCGAAATTAAGTCCATGTATTACAACTAGGTATGGACCTTGGTAGATATTCCTGAAGGGCGAAAGGCTGTAGAGAATAAATGGATCTTCAAGATGAAGACGGACTCTGGCAGAAACTTCACTATCTATAAAGCTCAACTTATCACAAACGGTTTCCGACAAATTCAAGGAATTTACTACAAAGAGATATTCTCTCCTATAGCGAAGCCGAAGTCTATTTGGATTCTAGTAGCAATTGTTGCACATTTCGATTTCCAAATATGGCAGATGGATGTGAAGACCGCCTTCCTGAATGGCAACATTAAGTAAGAGTTTTATAAGATGCAACCGGATGGTTTTGTTAATACAGGGGATACTGGTAAATCATGCAAGCTTTAGAGGTCCATTTCTGGACTAAAGCAAGCATCCCAGAGCTAGAATCTTCGATGTGATGAAGTCATCAAAGGTTTTGGATTTGTCCAAAACTGAAGAAGAAGCCTGCATCTATAAGAAAGTGAATGAGAGCTCGGTGCTATTCCTGATACTATATGTGGATGACATATTGTTAATAGGGAATGACGTGCATTTTCTGAATAGCATGAAATATTATTTAAATAGTAAATTCTCTAAGAATGACATGGGTGAAGCTGCCTACATATTAGGCATTTGATCTATAGAGATAGATCAAAGAATCTACCGACAGTTGGTCAAAACACTTACCTAGAGAAGATTCTGGAGTGTTTCAGAATGGATCAGGCAAAGAAAGGTTCATTGCCAATCATAAAAGGTAACAGGTTGAGTGTGACTAAATGCCCAGAAACAGGTCGTGATAAGGAAGCAATGAGAGGTATTCATTATGCCTTGGCCATTGATGGCTCAGTGTCGGCACCAGAAAAATGCTGGTGCGGTGTTGATGTAGAGCTCGTTGGGAACCCCAAGAGGAAGGTATGATGAGCACAGCAACAAGTTTCCCTCAGTTATGAAACCAAGGTTTAATCGAACCAGTAGGAGCAAGGAAACACCCCAAAGGTGTTGCTAGCTGAGCCTTGGCAGGGCGCACTACCGGTGCTAGTAGCAACGTGGAGACCTACACAACACAACCACAGAACTTTGTCCCCAACTTGCAATGAGGTTGTCAATCTCACCGTGTTTTCTAGAAAACAAAGGATTAAACGTATCAAATGGAAAGAAGTAAAAGTTTGCAGAAAGTAAACACAAAGCAGTAAACAGTTTGTAGATTGTATGTAAAGAAAAAGACCGGGATCCATAGTTCACTAGAGGTGGCTCTCCTTAAATAGATAACATGTTGGGTGAACAAATTACAGCGGGGCAATTGACAAACATCGAGAAAGCAATACATGCATATACTAATCATCTTGAATCCTTTGAGATTCGATTGGGCATTACAACATTATACATAAACCGCCATCCAACTGCATCTATGACTAATAATCCACCTTCAGGTTATCATCCGAACCCCCTCCAGTATTAAGTTGCAAGCAACAGATTATTGCTTTACGAACTGCGTGTAAAGTAAACAATACGATTGTTCTATGAACAAAGGATTGTTGTTTTCTCCCTAGTAGCAATAGCACATCTAGTACCTTAGAGATTTATGTCACTTCCCCAGATTACCAGAGGCATGAACCCACTATCAAGCATAAATACTAACTCTTGGAGTTGCTAGCATCTACTTGGCCAAGATAGCTACTAACAACAGAAAGCATGCAAGATCACAAATAACAAAGACATGATAGAATCAATAATCAATCTGAAATAGCATCTCAATATCCATCGGATCCCCGCAAACACAACATGCAAAATTACAAATAGATGATCTTGATCATGAACGGAGCTCACAAGATCTAAACATGATAGCACAAAGGAGGAGAACCAGCCATCTAGCTACTACATGGATCCGTAGTCCAAGGATGAACTACTCACGCATCACAGTGGAGGCTTGCATGGTGATGAAGAAGGCCTCCAAGGTGAATTCCCCTCTCCGGCAGGGTGCTGGGAAGAGCTTCAGATCCCTCCAGATCTAGGGATGGAGATGACGGCGACTACAGAATCTTTTGTGGATTTTTGATCGGGCCCTTAGGGTTTTCGTCCCGGGGCATCTTATAGGCGGAAGGGGAGGCCGAGGGGGTGCCGGAGGCGGCCACACCACCCCCTGGCGCGGGCCAGGCTGGGCCGCGCGGCCAGGTGGTGTGGTGGCCCACGGCCCCTCTCCGTCTCGTATTCTGGCATCTGATGACTTCTGGAAAAATAGGCACTTTGGCTTTTGTCTCGTCCAATTCTGTGAATATTTATTTTCTGACTTTCGTGGAACCAAAAACAGCAGAAAACAGGTAGTTGGCACTGTGGCTCTTATTAATAGGTTAGTCCAAGAAATCATATGAAAAGTACTCCAAAGTGTGGACAAAACACGAGAAAGTGGATAAAACCAAGCATGGAACATCAAAAATTATAGATACATTTGCAATATATCAGCTATTGTCTCCATCATGTATGCCATTCTAGCACTAGACCAGATGTGGCCCTGGATCTTAGCTTGATGAGCCATTTCCAAAGCAACACTGGGTCGGTTCATTGGAATGCAATTAAGAATATTGTCAAGTATCTGAAAAGAACTAAGGATATGATTTTAGTATATGGAGGATGTGAAGAGGAACTTGTCGTAACTGGGTACGTGGATGCAAGCTTCTACACTGATCTAGATGACTCAAAGTCTCAGATAGGGTATGTGTTCATGGTAAATGGTGGCGTAGTGAGATGGAGGAGCAGGAAGCAAAGCTCGGTGGCTCAATATACAATGGAGTCGGAGTACATGGCTGCCAAAGAAGTGGCAAATGAAGTTTTTGTATGAGGAAGTTCGTTACTGAATTTGGAGTGTTCCCAAGCGTGCAAGACCATGTGTGCATCTATTACGACAACATGGGGGCCATTGCGAATGCGAAGGACCAGAGGTTCCACTCCACGGCCAAGCACATACTCTGATGCTAACATGTAATAAGAGATTATGTAGCTTAGGGTAACATTAGGTTTTACAAAGTACATAGAGATGTGAATTTAGCTGATCCATTCACAAAGCCTCTTCCACAAGCAAAGCATGATAAACACCAAGATGCTACTTGTGTTAGATTATTGCCTGGTGTAAATTAGTGTAATTGTACTCTAGTGCAAGTGTGAGACTGAAGGATATATTGTTCAAAATATGCCCTAGAGACAAATAGTAATAAGGATTATTATTGATAAAGTTTATGATTAAGTTTTATATCATGCTATAACTGTATTGAAAGGAAATGTCAATACACGCGTGATATGTAAACAACAGGAGTTCCCGGTGAAACTCTAATCACTGGTTCATTGGTCAACAGATGATCAAGGTTTCCTGATCATGTGGCATTTATGCCAGTTGGAAATGGAGTCACCTCATTGTGAGAATGAAATGATGAACTAATACCCAACCTAAACATCATGACCCGATCATGTCACGAAGTTCAAGTTATGATGATTAGAATAGACCTAGTGTACTATTTCTTAGACCGTGAGGCCATATCAATCACTGTCACCCGAGGGTACTTTGATAGCATCAAACATCACTCGATTATATGGTGAACATAAAGGTGTGTTCAGGTATTCGGAGGAACATTTGAGGCAATATGCATCAAGAGCCGGATTTGTCCATCCGCGTGAAGGAACGATACTCGAGGGCCCATTAGGAGAAGTTATATCCAATAGCTGCACAACGTCTGATTTGATCACGGGGATATCACTTGTCGGAGCGAGTCAAGTAGGATTTGTTAGTAACGAGATCGAACATGACATGGTGATGTCATTAATCAGATCTCGGACAATGCAAGTATCGAGAGACAAAAGGAATAAGACACGATGTTCATGGTTCAAACAACGAAAGATTTCATGGAATGCATAGGGGTCACATGGCCATCCAGGTCCCTCTATTGATCATTGGTGCGGGAGGGTCCCGACCAAGTCTAGAGTGTTCTTGAACCGTGGGTTATTGATGATTGCAAGTGCACATATCATTTGTAGCTAGTTTCAAAATAAAGATATCGATCCCACAGGGAGCAGGAGTCTGAAGTCTAATAACTCTTGAAATAGATACTACAATAGAAATGCTAAATAAAGTTCTAAGTGACAAGATAAAATGCAAGTATTGCGTAAAAATGTGTTTTTGGGGTTTTGGTATAAGAGCAACAATAAGTAAAGTAAAACAACTGAACACAATAATAATAGGGAATTTATTTGTATCATCTAAAAATCTTTATTTAAGATTATCTGGTAGAGTCTTCAACTCTAGGGGTGGTAATTCCTCGTCCCATCTCTTTTCTGGATCTTCGAAAGCCTCATTAGTTGGAGGCCCTATAATGGGAAGTGAATCGAATTCATCTTCTAGTTCTTCTAGGGACTTGTACTCCATAACTATTTCTTCATAATTTAAGTCCTCATTTGTTTCTTCATTTTGATCACTAAAGAACAGAGCTGCCATTTCCTCAATAGTTTTCTCTTTCTCTTCTTCTTGTATTTGTGGAGGCATGTCTTTAAATTTGGAAAAGTGGAATTCTTTTTCCGCTCCCCCAAACTTAAGAGACAGAATCTCCTTTTTGAAATCAACATAGGCACCTACATCACTCAAAAAGTTTCTTCCAAATATAATTGGGCAAATAGTGTAAGCTGGCATATCAACAACTACAAAATCAATAGGAAAGTTTTTGTTGCCAATTGTGACAGTTGCATCTTCAACTACTCCCATTGGAATTCTAAGAGTTTTATTGGCTAACATGATTGGCATATCAGTATTTTCAATTGAAGCCAGCTCTATTTCTTCTTTTATTTCTAAATAGAAATCATAAGATATAACATTAACTTCGGTGCCAAGATCGCATAAACCATAATGCGAGGTTTCCTTAAATATGCAGGGAAGAATAGGCTTACCCACATCTTTTACCTTCGTTTTACCTTCAACCAATACGGAAGTCTCTTCATCAAGTTCAACTATGTTACAATGTGCGTACATAGCCATTATTTCTTCCTTGGTTACCTCTTCATCTTTGGTTTCTTCCAGATGTTCCACGACTTCTAGCATACTTTCCTCTTCCTTCTTCTCCTGTACTGCTTTGACCTATTCATATTAAAAAATATGCTTATGTGCAGTGTTAGGGAAAGGTATCTCATATGTTGGTTCTAGGGAGGCCAGTGTTGCTTTAAATTCTCTTTTATTCTCATGTTCGGGTGGTGGATCATACTTTACCAAACCCTCTTTTGGAGCTTTGATGTGTTCTGTAAAAGCTTTAACAACTTGCAACACAAGATCTGAATCCAAATAAAGTTCTTTAGATAATTCTTTAACATAGCTCTTTTTATTATAGTCATGAATACAATCATGATCTATTTCTACGCCTCCTTCGCTTCCTAGACCAAAATTCCATGAAACTCTATGATCGCGAATTCTAGTAAGTAAATCCCAAGCTTTAGTTATCGCAAGTTAAAAAGGCTCTTTCCGCGAAAGAGTCTAGTTCAATTTTATTAGGTTCAATTAAACCGCCATAAAAGATATGCAATAAATACCATTCAGGCAAATCATGATGAGGACATAGACGTAGTAAATCTTTAAATCTGATATAAGCTCTTACTAGTCCTTCATTAGGAAGATTCCTCCAGGTCATTATAAGATGTCTGATTCCAAAAGATTTTGATAACGGATAATATTTTGCTAAAAACTCACAGGCTAAATTATCCCAAGTAGTAGTGGCTTCTGGGGGTAGAGATCTATACCATGAGAGAGTTGTACTAGTCAAAGTCTGACTAAAAAGTTTAACTCTTACCTCATTAGTAGTATATCATGTCAATTGAAAAGTGCCACATATATCTTTGAAACATAAAATATGCTCATATGGATCAGGATCTTCTTCATCCCCAGTAAATTGCTTCTTATGTAGAATACCAAGTAATAGAAGATTTATTTCAAACCCCCTTGTATTATCATTGGAGTTGTCTCTTTTATAAATATCATAGGGCTTCCCAAAGTGGCTGAGTGGGTTAGCACTAGTCATATTCTCAAACTCCATCATGTTGGTGGAAACCTGTAACTCAAAACAAAACTTAGCAAGAAAAAAAAATAAACAAAAACTAAAGATCTACAACGCTTAGCTCCCCGGCAACAGCGCCAGAAAATAGCTTGATGACTGCAAGTGCATAGATCATTTGTAGCTAGTTTTGAAATAAAGATATCAATCCCACAGGGAGCAGGAGTCTGAAGTCTAATAACTCTTGAAATAGATACTATAATAGAAATGCTAAATAAAGTTCTAAGTGACAAGATAAAATGCGAGTATTGCGTAAAAAGGTGTTTTTGGGTTTTTGGTATAAGAACAACAATAAGTAAAGTAAAACAACTGAACATAGAAAGTAACTATCATGTATGTAGGAGAGATGGGAACTACAATAGGGAAAAAGCGTTCTCAGGGAGTGGCAGATACACCACTAGCATTATAAGGATCTAAGGTAAAGATTATTATCATGAACATTCTCAACTATGTATGTGTGGGAGTGATGACTGCAAGTGCATAGATCGTTTGTAGCTAGTTTCGAAATAAAGATATTGATCCCATAGGGAGCAAGAGTCTAAAGTCTTATAACTCTTGAAATAAATATTACAAAAGAAATGCTAAATAATGTTCTAAGTGACAAGATAAAATGCGAGTATCATGTAAAAAAGGTGTTTTGGGGTTTTAGGTATAAGAGCAATAATAAAGTAAAGTAAAACAGATGAATACCGAAAGTAAGTATCGTGTATCTAAGAGAGATTGGAACTGCAATAGGGGAAAGCGTTCTCAGGGAGTAGCGGATACACCACTATCATTATAAGGAGCTAAGATAAAGATTATTATCATGAACATTCTCAACTATGTATGTGTGGGAGGAACTCTGTATTTGGACAAATAGGCAGCAACCACTGCTCATATCATGCTCATAACCACAACAATCAGCAATCGACATTAATCAAATTACTGTGCTATTAAGGGACGTAATCCCGTAGGACGTATCCCATGGCATGGATCCGTGAGTTTCCTTAGTTTCCCAAGTTGATACGTAAGGAGTGCCAACAGCTTTATAGTCACTGTAAGTGATAGCACACCTATGTCTACCACCAAGTAGTTCCCTCCATCAAGTCCCCATGAGAGGCAAATATTGAGAGGTCGACTTCTCTCAACATCAAGATGAAGACAATCTAACACATGGTCACAATGATGAATATCATAATAAACTTTATCTTATTTCAATCTCATACTAGAGTTTCTCCATCTCCCTAAGAACTAATGATCCACTCACACATGGAGGCAATCAACATCATGGAAATAACAATGGAATCTATCATAGATGAATAGTACTTGTATAAATCCACAACGAGTACGGAAATTACATCAAGATCTAGACAAGATGTAGATGGGATGGATGGAGATGGTGGTGATATACTGGTGGATGATGAAGATCAATGCCTTAGCCTCCCGGATCTATGCAGGTTAAAGATGGATCCCCGGTGGATGAGTTCCCCCTCCATATGCCTTCCGGAGGTGAGGTTTTGGTGATTTCTGGGTGGTCTGTATGTCGTCTCCCTGATCCAGTTGCACGGGGTGAAACTATTTGAGGAGGTGGTGGTGGCGCCAACTATACGGCTGGAACTATACAGCCAGAAAATTTATTCTGGTAGTATAGTTGGTCATTGAACCGTCTCTCTCCTTTGTTCACTTCGGGTTTTCTTCTGGTATTATTAGTATTTCCCAAATAAGCGATTTATAGTTTTTTACTCATTTTCTCCTCAGTACAACTGCTCCAAGAATGGTATCCATTGGATCCATCATTTGTCCTGATCCTGGTGAAAACAGACATAAAATGTGCGCATGAGCGCCGTAAAATGCCAAGATTCTACATCGACAATGCAAAATAATAGTGTAAAACATGATGCAAATATGCACTCATCAACTTCCCCAAGCTTAGACTCTTGCTCGTCCCGAGCAAGTTTAGCTTAATGGATGTGATCCTCATATTCATGAAGCTGAGTCGATAAAATAAATGAGGCGATTGTAGTATGTGTTTATCATATACCATACATAGGAATAAGTTCATGAATAGTACCTTACTCGAACCATCTGAATAGTATTAGCAGGCTTCCACACCTTAGTGATCAACAATTCATAAAAGATGAATCTCAACATAATATAAAAGTATCCGGTTCAATCGAATGAGTTAGCGACGTAGTCCCAAGTGTTTTAGCCGGGCCAATGTATTCACTTGGGATTCAAAATCTCAAAAGTGTCTCTTTGTCATACTACAATATAGTGGTATATGCCTATTTGCTCTTTGCACACTCGCTCTTTTTCTTCTTTCTTTTCTTCTCTTTTGTATGTATGCTCACACTTTTGTTTAATTATTGTGCAAAGGAGCTAGCCATACATTCCACTTCATGTAGGAATTCAAAGTTTAACGATCTCAATTATCAAATTCCAATTGTATATGGAGCATTCTTATTACTTGAAGATTCTACCTTAACTTGTTCTCACTCTATTTTGATAGCATTTTAATTTCCTTTGTTCAAGGTTGTTTTCAACTTAACTACATAGATAAATTTTCTTTGTAAATCAAACCGTTGACTTACAACACATTGGCCAAATTACCTTTATATGTTCCATTAATACCAATGGTGTGGAAGACTCCTATTGCTATCATCAAGTGCAAGTACAATTATACTCAAGCCATTCATATATCCAATAAAACAAGCACAAACTCAATATTGCTCCATATATAATAATAAACTTGGAATTTCATAAAAGGGATCGACTATTCCTAAAGGGATTCTAATGATGCAAACTTTATTTCTACTTTGAACTAATGCAAAACGAAAATAGTAATGTAAAACTTATAAGATAGATTACAAGGTCTTAATGATCTCCCCAAGCTTGGAATCAAGCCAGGTGGGATCAAATAATCCATTGCGATTATTTGATATCGTGATTATTGTAGATCACTATGGATCCATGGCATGTGTAACATCCCAAAACTTTGATCAAGGTTAATCAAGTTTCAAATCACCCAATTTAGGGTTAACAAAAACTTTTTATTATTAAAACAATTAAGCATGCATATGTGTGTTGCATTAATATGGAATTGTTTTGAGTTACCTTGTTTGTTGGTTCTAATGGTTGTAAAATGATTCTAAGGTGAAATTCCACATCATCTAGATCATTCCCAAGCAAAATCCAAAGAAAAAGAAATCAATTGGAAGTAATAAAGGCAAATGGTCACTTTTGCCATTTTAATCCCCTAGGTCACTTTAGGTGTTCCTAGAACTCAAAGTCCAACAGAAACATTTATGAATCTTTACACCCCTTGCTAGTACAAGTAATGATCTACCAGGGCCCACTTTGAAATCTTACAAAAACATTTAAACACTAATTTTAAATGGCATTTGAAAATGGAACCCATTTCATATGCATAGATCACACCTTTTCATAAACCACTCAAATGAATTCCCCTTGACCATTCCAAACAGGCATAGAATCTCAAGCTTAAGTGGAGAACACTCAAAAAATTTGAATCCAAAATTCAAAACTTTTCTTCTTGCGGCCATTCTGTCGAACACATGGCAGGCACTGAACCAGAACTAGAGTAGCTTCACTGTTTCCACAGTGATCATCGGCCAATTTGGTCTCCCACTTAATCCCCTGTCCCCCTAGCATCTACCCCAGCCTAGACTAGCTCCCCCTTCACCGCTAGCAACAGTGGCGCGCTGCCCAAATATGGTTGTCGTCGGCCAAACGCGGCAACGTGCCAGCGACCGCGCAACGCCAATCCATCATACCCCTAGATCCGCCAAACCCTACCGCCGCCCATGGTCCCTTTCCCGAGCGTTGACAGCCCCTGGACCACCAAGGACAGCTCGCGCCCACCGCCTCTGCGCCGTGCCCAGCTCACGCCAAAGCACCGTCCTTGACAATCCCGCACAAGCCGCGCCTTGCCTTCAGCTCGTGTTCATCGCTCCGCAATAACCCCAGCACCTCCCTAGACATGATCCCATATTTTAATTGGAGAATATTAAATCTTAGTTATTTTCAATGAGTAGAAATTACTTTTCTCAAATAAAATAAATAAAACTAGTTCATTAAAATCTTGTGATGAATGTGATGATACTAGATCATCAAGTATGTGCCTTAGTGTGCTAAATAGACTAGTTAAGTATTGTTTGGTGATTGTGTATTCCCATATGTATTTATAGACAATAGTACCGACCAAGTCTACGAAGAGGAGGAGTTCTACCCCGAAGAAGAAGAGGAGAATTTCAACCACTACACCAATCAAGGCAAGCTATTATTTGCAAGCTAAAGCTAGCAAGCCATCACTAGATGCAATTATGTCCCAAGCAAGATGCCTTAGGCATGCTTTGGTTATACCTTTTTGATTTATACCCATCCCAAGTTTTCTTTCAAGCTTTACTTTCTTTTACTTTACCAAAGTTCTTTACTTTGTTTATAGATAGCATAAAGAGTATAAAAGTTGGCCTATCTAGTTAGAATTAAATGTCATTCTATGGCATGAGATTGTGACTAGCATCCCACATTACTGAACACTCTTAACTTAGTGATTAGAGCTAAACCAAAAACCTGATCACTTTAGATGGGAATACTTGGTGAAAATGACTTATGAAAACCTTGGAATGATGAGTCATTCTATTGAGATGTTTTGACATGTGTTGAGAAACACAATTGGTTTATGATGATGATGAAAATGTTGAGGCATGAACCTTAGCCCCTATGTAAAAACTGATGGTTGGGTTCGGATGCGATACAATTCCAATTTTATCGTACAACCACAATACCTGAATTGGGTAAGGATTAGCCGGAATTTTATATGCATTAGTATGAGTTCCCTCACGGGAGAGGTATGAGCTGAGGCTACCTCTCCATGTTGTCCACCTATGAAGTGCCTAGGATGGTAGATGGCCATGGCTGGGAGGCCAAGCTCATAGGAGAGGTGCTTATACTAGAGTGTGTAAAGGAAAGGTTATGTTTGATTATCTGCATACTAAGTATGATGATTCATGGTTATCCCTAATAGATGTATCGAATTTCGTGGTGAAAGTGTACCACCTCTACAGAGTGTCAAACTATTCGAATAGCCGCGTCCGCGGTTATGGACAGTTGGAGTGGCCATACTATTCCGTTTCCAGATGTTTTCAAAATGACTTATGAAATGAATGGTGACATGACTTGACCACAATAGAGTTGTGACTATGACAACTAAGTTCCCCCTTAGGTGATTTAGAACTTTATTTTATCTTTCTTTGTTTCTGAACTCGGCTTAGATTTCAAACTTAACTTTACAAATAAACTTAGAACTTAGCATTCCTACTAGAACTACTTTACTTGTTAGTGATAGTTTGCGAGTACTTAAAGAGTACTCATGGCTTTGTCCCTGGCTATTCCCATGGCCATACTATGAGGAGGACTACCAGGAGGAAGGACAGCAGGATGGCTACGACAACTAGGATCATCTCCCATCGTCAGCATTGCCTGTGACACTGAAGATGGAGCCCACCGCTACGCTATTTATTCTGTTACTTGTTTGTACTAAGACTGGATCATGAGATCCTTTATTTGTGTAAGACCTTATTATGGTTTGTAATGGATGATGTACTATGATATCCAATCTGTTATGTCTCTCAAAAATGGTAATCCTGGGATTGCGATGTATGGCATAACAGGCATCTGGGATTAAAAATCCGGGTGTTGACAAGTTGGTATCAGAGCCATCCAAAAAAATACATGTTCCTCAAAAATTCTTACATTACTACATATAATTTTGATACACTTGAACACTTCACTAACTTACTCATCCTAAATTCTTATAGATGGAAGTTCTGTACTGCAAGTTCTACCAGTTGGGCAATGGAGGCCAACTAATCTTCGAGAGGGATCTTGATGCACTGTCTGAGTACTTAGAGCGCCCACATCCGGAATTCTTTAGAGATCAACTCAATGGTCCCCCAGGAGGAGATTTACAATGGCTAGTCGTTGCTGATCTTTGAGGCAAGATAGAGGCACCACTTTCCGAGAAGATTCAATTCACCATGAGAGAGAACAAGTGGCTAGATGGATTAGCCAGGGCAATGCATGAAGCTCTCGTCCATCTTTGCGCACAAAATGTCAACTTGATCCAAGGACCCGCTTTGCTCACTATGCAAGGCGTGATTATATGGTAATGCCTCTGGAGATGCCAAGTCACCCGGAGTTGAAGCGCCAAGAGGAGAACCTTGACTTCCTGCTGTATGATAGACAAAAGGAATTGGACAATGCTAGAGAGTTCGCCAACCACAACCTTGCCATTGCCGCCCAGAAGGCCCAAACGTTCTCACTGCTTGTCAAGGATCATCAGTCTCTTTGCTGTCAACGCACAAAGAAGGATCGCACCATCGACCATCTTCGCAAGAAGGTGGCCGACCTCGAGAAGACCATTAAGGAGCAAGAAGCTCAGCTTGCAGAAAAATAAGAAGAGGAGGAAGGTGAAGACATCCAGGTGGATATTCACTCGTACCTCAGCAATGATGATGACTATCTGGAGGATGATGCCATCGACTTCTACACCGACGATGATGACTCTGACTTCATCGATGATGATTAGATGCACTAGAGCACTATCGTAGGAGTGAGAAGTATCGGTCCCATTGTATCTTAGCTTGCAGAATGGTTCTTAAAACCATCTGTTTTCCCTTTTGTTGTGGTGTGTGTGTGTTTGTATCGTGTGCTTTGCTTGAATGAATGAAAATAAGTTAGTTGCAAAACCTGAGTCAAACTCAAAGTTTTAGCTTTGAAACCAAAACCATGAACCTTAGAACTTTCCCTCTTACCCCATTATCTATCTCAATCTTTAGATGACTCGTGGAAACCAAGGAGGGAGCAGCTCATCACATGACCCAATGCTGCAAATTCTGCAGATGCTCATTGCAGACCGCAAAGCTAGTAGGGCAGAGCGCCAAGCAAATCTAGCCACACTGCAACAGGTCGCCCAGATGGCTCACAACAATCAGGGCCACGGAAATCAGGATCATCATGGATCCAAACTCAAAAACTTGTAGAATACCAATCCCCCAATCTTTAGCAAGTCTGAAGACCTGTTGGATGCTAATGATTGGTTATAGACCATGGAAAATAACTTAGAAGTTGCTGGAGTGGATGCCAATGAGAAAGTTCTGTTTGCCACCCACTATCTGGCAGGAAATGCAAGAGCATGGTGGAACAACACCCGCACGATGAACCGCGGTCAAGTGATCATGTGGGAAGCCTTCAAAGTCAAGTTCAGCCGCACCCATGTGCCGCAGGGTCTAGTCACCAGAATGAGAGATGAATTCAGAGAACTAAAGCAAGACAGAATGACTGTAGTGGAGTACCGTGATAGATTATTGTCCCTCGCCAGGTATGCACCTGATGACATCAACACGGAGGCCAACAAAAAGGAGAGATTCCTGAACGAGCTGCATGATGAGATGCAGACGGTGCTAGTCAATATACGTTTTGAGGATCTCGAACAATTAGTCGACTCTGCCATTCAGATGGAAGGGAAGATCAACCAAGCAAACGACAACCGCAGATGTCGGATGATGCACCAAGTTAGATCCAACAGTCACCAGAAGTATCGCCCAATCCGTCTACCGGATATGCCTAGAGGAATAGTCGACCCCTAATGTCTCGCCCAAGCTACCCCAACCGCAGCGGAGGAAATGTGAAGTCCGGAGGTAACAACAACAACCACCCCGGCAACTCCAGCAATTTCAACCGTGCACCGCCCAACAACAACAACAACAACACTGCATTGAGAACTGGAAGCAATGTTGTGCCTGTTGCAACCAAAGACAAATCTCGGATTACTTGTTTCGAGTGTGGAGTGAAGGGTCACTACTTCAATGAGTGTCCCAAGAAGATTGCCGCCACTGCCAATGTGAATGCCCCAGCTCAACAGCAGCGTCGTGTTCAACCTGGAAGAAGATTCGCCCCAGGGAACCCTCACAACCGCAACGGCCGTCTCTTCCACATGAACGCCGAAGAAGCCCAAGAAGCACCAGATGTCGTGTTGGGTATGTTTTCTGTCAACTCAGTTTTAGCAAGAGTGTTGTTTGATTCTGGAGCATCACACTCGTTTGTCACCGAAGAATTTGCATGCACTAGTAAGATTCACCCTACCAACTTGAAGCATGTCATGATAGTTCAAATACCTGGTTAAACCATAAAATCTAGAAAAATTTGCAAGGCTGTGCCTATCAGAATACATGGGATAGATTTTATGCCAATCTAATAGAACTTGGAACGAAAGGTTTGAAAGTAGTACTAGGAATGGATTGGATGTCAAAGCATAAAGGATTGATCGACTGTGCCAACAAAGCTATCACCATGACCAGTAGCTCTGGAGTATCGGTAGAGCATATATCTGAAACCTTGCCCCGTCAATTCAAGTGCAACAAGAGTCTAGCCCTACCCACCATAGACCAAGTCAGAGTAGTCTGTGAATACCCCGGTGTATTCCCAGATGAATTGCCTGGTATGCCCCCGGATCGGGATATTGAGTTCATTATTGAACTGATTCCTGGAACCGGACCCATAGCTCAGAGACCCTATAGCATGAATCCATCAGAGTTAGTAGAGATGAAGAAGCAACTGGATGCTATGCTGGCAAAAGGCTTGATTCAACCAAGCGCATTGCCATGGAGATCGCCCGTGTTGTTCATCGACAAGAAGGATGGTGGCAACCGTTTGGGCACAGATTACCGGAAGCTGAATGATGTCACAATCAAGGAGAAGTACCCCTTGCCAAAGATAGAGGATCTATTTGATCAGTTGACTGGTGCCAGAGTGTTCTCTAAGATTGATCTTAGGACTGGTTATCACCAACTTAAGATTCATGCAATGGATATTCCCGAGACCACCTTTACCACCACATATGGATTATATGAGTATACGGTCATGTCTTTTGGATTAACCAATGCCCCTGCTTATTTCATGAATCTCATGAATAAGATCTTTACGAATTTTCTGGATAAGTTTGGCGTTGTGTTTATCGACGATATTCTTATCTACTTCAAGTCAGAATAAGACCATGAGCAACATCTGAGAATCATTCTTGAAACCCTTAGAGAGCATCAGTTGTATGCCAAGTTCAGCAAATGTGAGTTTGGTTGAAAGAAGTAGGATTCCTCGGACATATCGTGTCTGCCAGAGGAGTCGCTGTTGATCCCACCAAGATCAAAGATGTCGAAGAATGGGAAGCCCCAACCACTCAAACCCAAGTCCATGCATTTCTCGGATTAGCGGGATATTACTGCAAGTTCGTAGAAGGATTTTCGAGCATCAAAAGACATATGACCCAATTGTTGAAGAAGGATAAGAAGTTTGACTGGACTGACAAATGTGAAGCAAGTTTCCAAGAGCTCAAGAAGAGATTGATTTCAGCCCCAATATTGATTATGCCAGATATCAAGAAGCCGTTTGACATGTATTGTGATGCATCCAAGATTGGTCTCGGATCTATGTTGATGGAAGAAGGAAAAGTCATCGCATATCTATCTCGACAACTAAAGCAGCATGAGCAGAACTATCCTATCCATGATCTTGAGTTAGCAGCAGTAGTTTTAGCCTTGAAGACATGGCGTCATTATCTTATGGGCCATCGCTGTGAGATTTACTCAGATCACAAGAGCATGAAGTATATTTTCACTCAGAAGGAGCCGAGTGAGGCAAAGGATATGGATAGAGTTAATCAAGGATTATGACCTTGACATTCACTATCACCCCGACAAAGCCAATGTGGTAGCGGATGCCCTTAGCAGATTGTCGTGTAGGCTAAACACCATGATCAAAGAAGCCTAACCAAGTTTGCATGAAGAGTTGGAGCAGTTTAGAACTGAGCTAGTTAGCAAAGGATTTTTAGCTAGCATTGAACTTCAACCCACTTTGAGTAGCCAAATTAAGGAAGCCCAAAAGGGAAATGCAAGTATTGACAGAATCAAGTGTCGTATTGGTACAGGAAAGGTACCTAGATTCACCGAAGACGAAGAAGGAGTTCTGTGGTACAAAGGATGTATCTGTGTGCCAGCAGATTCGGAGCTAAAGCAAGTTATCATGCAAGAAGCTCATGATAGTCTTTATTCTATCCACCCCGGAGGAACAGAGATGTATTAGGATTTGAAGGAGCAATTTTGGCGGCACAAGATGAAGAGAGAAATTGGAAGCTACATCGCCAAGTGTGATATCTGCCAGAGAGTCAAAGCGGAACATCAGAGACCCGCAAGACT
The DNA here is from genome assembly GCA_910589775.1 of Avena eriantha. Classification (NCBI taxonomy): domain Eukaryota; kingdom Viridiplantae; phylum Streptophyta; class Magnoliopsida; order Poales; family Poaceae; genus Avena; species Avena eriantha. The sequence goes on from OU342741.1 coordinate 343,552,774, forward strand.
GTTGCAACCATTGTAGATTCCGGAATGGAAATGGGATTCTGTCAGAATGGACTTTATCACCGGTTTGCCTACTTCTAGTAGGGGAAATGACTCTATCTGGGTCATCGTTGATAGACTATCCAAGGTAGCCCATTTTATACATGTCAAGACAACCTACCAGAGTTCGAAGCTAGCAGAGTTGTACATTGCTAGAATTGTTAGTCTGCATGGAACCCCCAAGACCATAATGTCGGATCGAGGAACCCAATTTACCTCGAGATTTTGGCAGAAAGTCCAAGAAGGATTAGGAACCAAGTTGAATTTCAGCGCAGCTTATCAGCCCCAAATCGACGAACAGACTGAAAGAATCAACCAAATCTTAGAAGATATGTTGAGAGCTTGTGTGCTCGAGTATGGATCAAAATGGGAAGATTGTCTGCCTTTCGCAGAATTCTCATACAACAACAGTTACCAAGCCAGTTTGCAAATGACCCCATTTGAGTTCCTATATGGAAGAAAGTGTCGTACCCCTTTGAATTGGTCGCAAGTAGGAGAGAGTCAGATTTTCGGACCCAGCATCCTACAAGAAGCCGAAGAGAAGGTTCACAAAGTCCGTGAGCACCTCAAGACCGCTCAATCCAGACAGAAAAGTTATGCCGACAAGAGAAGGAGAGACCTAACTTTCAATGTCGGAGATTTTGTGGATCTCAAAGTTTCGCCATTAAAGGGAACACAATGTTTTAGTCTGAAAGGAAAGTTAGCCCCCAGATATATCAGACCCTTCAAGATTCTGAATCAAAGAGGAGAAGTATCGTATCAACTGGAACTACTAGAAGAGATGTCTGCCATCCACAATGTGTACCATATCTCTTTACTTCCCAAATGCCTAGAAGTGCCGGAGAAGACCGAAGTGTTCAAGAACATCGATCACCGAGCCGTTGATATCAACAAGGATCTGACGTATCGAGAAGTGCCCATCTGTATCTTGGAGAAATCTTGCAGAACCACCAGGACTCGGAGTATCAAATTTCTCAAGATCCAATGGAGCAACCATACCGAAGAAGAAGCCACTTGGGAGCGAGAAGATTACATTAGGACTGAGTTTCCAAACCTCTTTAGTTCCTAGTTTTCTTTCTTAAATCTCGGGACGAGATTTTGTTTAAGGGGGAAGGTTTGTAACATCCCAAAATGTTGATCAAAGTTAATCAAGTTTCAAATCACCCAATTTAGGGTTAACAAAAACTTTTTATTATTAAAACAATTAAGCATGCATATGTGTGGTGCATTAATATGGAATTGTTTTGAATTGCCTTGTTTGTTGGTTCTAATGGTTGTAAAATGATTCTAAGGTGAATTCCACATCATCTAGATCATTCCCAGGCAAAATCCAAAGAAAAAGAGATCAATTGGAAGTAATAAAGGCAAATGGTCACTTTTGCCATTTTAATCCGCTAGGTCACTTTAGGTGTTCCTAGAACTCAAAGTCCAACAGAAACATTTATGAATATTTATACCCCTTGCTATTACAAGTAATGATCTACCAAGGCCCACTTTGAAATCTTACAAAAACATTTAAACACTAATTTTAAATGGCATTTGAAAATGGAATCCATTTCATATGCATAGATCACACCTTTTCAAAAACCACTCAAATGAATTCCCCTTGACCTTTCCAAACATGCATAGAATCTCAAGCTTAAGTGGAGAACACTCAAAAAATTTGAATCCAAAATTCAAAACTTTTCTTCTTGCGGCCATTTTGTCGAACACATGGTAGGCACTGAACCAGAACTAGAGTAGCTTCACTGTTTCCATAGTGATCATCGACCAATTTGGTCTCCCACTTAATCCCCTGTCCCCCTAGCATCTACCCTAGCCCAGACCAGCTCCCCCTTCACCGCTAGCAACAGTGGCGCGCCGCCCAAATATGGTCGTCGCCGGCCAAACGCGGGCAATGCGCCAGCGACCGTGCAGCGCCAATCCAGCATGCCCCTAGCTCTGCCAAACCCTACCGCCGCCCACGGTCCCTTCCCGGAGCATTGCCAGCCCCTGGACCACCGAGGACAGCTCGCGCCCACCGCCTCTGTGATGTGCCTAGCTCACGCCAGAGCACTGTCCCTGACAAGACCGCACAAGCTACGCCTTGCCTTCAGCTCGCGTGCGCTGCTCCGCCATAACCCTAGCACCTCCCCAGACACGCCCTCTTCCCGTCGCGCGACCAGCAGCCACCGTGAAACGTGTTGAGCACCACCTCTGCCGCGTAGAGAGCCAGCCTTTCCTGACCGCATGCCACCACCCCTAGCGTCGCCATCACACAGTAGATGACCGCCAGGAGGCAAGCCACCGCCCGCCTACCCTGCCCATGCCTCTAGCGTCCTGTATCGTCGTCACCGACGAGCTCACCGTCGCCCTCATGGTCCCCTCGTCGAGCCTATATAAGGAGCCCTCCCCAACACCACTTCCTCACACCACTCAGCTCCCCTCTCACTGTTGATCCTTCCCCACCGTTAGCCGGAGCCGCTCGAGCAGCCGTTCGCCGGAATTGCGCCGGAGTTCGCAGCAATACAGGAGGAAGAGCCCCGTCGATTTCGTCCACCCCAGGAGCCGTCGCGACCTCGCCTTAGTCTGTCGTCATCTCCTCGTTCGATCGCCCACATCGACACACTAGCTGGTGCCCTAGTATGCCCCCACTGCACCCCCACCGAGCCGCTAGGGTTCCGTCTCGCTGGCGACCTGTCCGTCGTCGATGACGAGCCACAGTCGTCGATCGTAGTTCTAATCGTGCGGCCCACATCGCCCCGTATCGCTTCGCGTTTGAAGAGCCACTGACATATGGTACCCCCCTGTCAGCTGTTCTCTGCGCCACGGAGTGAAACTGGGCCAGCCCATTAGTGTTCCCACGCTGGCCCTAGAATTCAAATTTAGATTTTTCTATTTAGACTTAATCTAGTTTCTATCTACTAGTTTAAAAATCATTTCAGAAAGATTTACTTAACCAAATTGAATGATTCCAATTTAGTTGGAAAGATAATTTAAATCTCTATCAAAGACCGTTGGATTTAAATCAATTAGAGTTATAGATCACATATAGAAAAAATAACAAAAACAGAGACTTTTCTACATTGAAACATTTTTCAAAAATCAATCATAATGGCTTTTGAGTTGATTCCACCTCTCAAAAATCACATTTGAATATACCTATCTAATATGTAATAATATTTAGGTTTGCATGCAGTGACTTTGGACTAGTACCAAAATAATGCTATATAGGCATTTCTAGTCACTTTAAATCATTAAATATTGAACTTAAACTTATTAAAATGTGATCCAACATTTAAATCGCATTCCCATGCATTAGAATATGTGGTTATGACATGTTTCCACATGATCCCATATTTAAATTGGAGAATATTAAATCTTAGTTATTTTCAATAAGTAGAAATTACTTTTCTCAAATAAAATAAATAAAATAAATAAAATAAGTTCATTAAAATCTTGTGATGAATGTGATGATACTAGTGATGGGTTCGTAGCATGGAAAACAAAAAATTTCTACCGCAAGAACGAACAAAACCTAGATCTAATCTAGATAAAAGCCAAGATATAATCTATGAGACATGAGCAACGAGATAGATAGGAACTAACCCTCGTAGATCCGAAAGCGTTAACGAGATTAGATCTCGTGGTTGATGTAGTCGATCACTTGCCGATCTCAAGATCGTGTGGACGATCCTTCCGGCGTCGCGACCCAGCAGCGCTTCCGCCCTCGGTCAAGTAGACGATCCTTCCGGCGTCGCGTTCCAGCAGCGCTTCCGCCCTTGGTCAAATAGACGATCCTTCCGGCGCCACAATTCGGCAGCGCTTCCGCAGTCGGTCACACGTGCGGAGTCGAAGCAGACCTTCCTCTCCCCGTTCCAGCGAGCAGCGGAGGTAGTAGATCTTCTCCACGGAATCCCAGCAGCACGACGGCGTGGTGGTGGTGGTGGAGTAGAGAATTCTGCAGGGCTTCGCCTATGCCTGTGCAGAATATGGTGGAGGAGAGAGGCGGCAGAGATTAGACGTTATGAGAGCGTGTGTGGAGGGGGCGCCCCTGCCCTTCTATTTAAGGGGAGGAGGCGCGCCTGGGGAGGGGGAGTCCTTGTAGGACTCCCCTCCTCTATGGCCAACGAATTTGGGGAGGGGGGAGGAGTCCTCCTCCCCCACGAATCCATGTCTTGACCCACCAGGACTCCTTGATCCCTATCTTGATTTTCAAGCAAACTCCAAGATATCTTCTAGAATCTTCCGGAACATTCCGAAACCTTCTAGAATCCTCATACAAACACTCCGGAACATTTCCTAACTCATAAAATGATCTCCTATATATGAATCTTATTCTCCGGACCATTCCGGATCTCCTCGTGATGTCCCGAATCCAATCTGAGACTCCGAACAACATTCGGTCTCCAACGCACATTCCATATCTACTTAAAACAACTTCGAACCTTAAGTGTGTCACCCTACGGTTCGTGAATATGTAGACATGATAGAGACACATCTCCTATCAATAACCATCAGCGGGACCTGGAGATCCATAATGGCTTCCACATACTCAACGATGAATTCGCGATCGATTGAACCATTTACATATGAAACCAATTCCCTTTGTCTCGCGATACTATACTTATCCGAGGTTTGATCGTTGGTATCTCCATACCTAGTTCTACCTCGTTACTGATAAGTACTCTTTACTCGTTCCGTGATATGTCATCCCTTGTGACCTAGTCACATGCTTGCAAGCTAACTAGATGACATTCCACCGAGAGGGCCCAGAGCATATCTATCCGTCATATGGATGGACAAATCCCAATCTTGGTTCATGCGCTTCAACACATACTTTCAGAATACCCAATGACACTTTTATAACCACCCAGTTACGAAGCGGCGTTTGATGTCATCAAAGTATCCATCCGGTGATGGTGATTAACATAACCTCATGGTCGAAGGATTAGGTTACTATGCATTTAAAAGCTTACAGCAATACGAACTTAATGACTTGATCTTATGCTACGCTTACTATGGGTGTGTAATTCCATCACATCATTCTCCTAATGATATAACCTTGTTATTAATGACATCCAATATCCATGATCAGGAAACCATGATCATCCATTAATCAACAAGCTAGTTTAACAAGAGGCTTACTAGGGACTCTTTTATGTTTACAAAACACACATGTATTAGTGTTTCCTAATAATACAATTATAGCATGGGATGTAAACATTTATCATAAACATAAAGATATAATAATAACCACTTTATTATTGCCTCTTGGGCATATCTCCAACAGTCTCCCACTTGCACTAGAGTCAATAATCTAGTTAAAAACTTGTGCATTCAACACCTATGGCTTTCTGGTGTTGTATAGACACTATTGCTAGTGGTAAACATAATCTTCGGATCTGACACTTCCAGGTCCGTGTGTATTTGCATGTCCTTGCGTCTCTGCGCATTACTCATTCTCCAATGAGATGGCATTGTATAAATTTGGTCCTTTGGTGAGACCTTTAGTTCCTCGGGATTAAATCATGTTGATACAATTGTCATACAATGTATCTTCATAGTATTATCCCGCTATGAACCACACCTAGTTTGATAACAAACTACTTAACACAAATGCCCTCCTTTGCTGCTACTATAGCAGTTTATATACTTAGCCTTTTGTTGTAGTATCTGTCACAATGTTTTAACTTTGGTACTCAACCAAATCCGTTATGGAACTTCCTTTCATTACATTGTGCCACCCATAGTTTAAATTGAGATAGACTTAATTTGTATCCTGTGACAAAACTAGTATCAATGTAACACTTTACAATGAACTACCTTTAACTATTTGTTACTTATACATGATATATTCTTAGTTCTTCCAAAGCTCATAAGAATATCTTTACTATTTTCCAATGATCATCTTATGAATCATTCTGGTATATGCTCATAACATTTAGAGCATAGGACATATCTGGATGTGTACATCTCAAAGAATGATTGATCAAGATATTCTTGTAATTTCACCAAGTGTCAAAACACTTGAATCTCGTGTCAACACACTCGAATCTTGATTCAGTCCTTTCCGTGCATCAAGAACCTTTCTTGTTGTTTCCATATTGAACTCATTCAACATCTTATCTATGTACATTTGGCAAAACCATATTAGCGCCTCAATCTATTCATATAGACATTGATGCCTAATTCTTGGGTTATGCCTAAGTCTTTCATCGAAATGAAATTCTTAACCTGTGTCAATACAAGATACATTATTTCCAATCAACAATATGTCCTCTACATAATGTATTAGAAATATGTCTCAACGCTCCCACTTAATTTCTTGCAAATGCAAGCATCTTCATCATCTCCGATGAATTTAAACTCTTTTAACAGTTTCATCATGGTGAAGATTCCAACTCCGCTATGCTTACTTCAACCATTGAAGTTTTGCATACTCTTTTAGCATCCTTTGAATCAACAAAACCCTTTGGATCGTGTCATGTACACGTCCTAGGTAACTATTCTATTAGAAGAACTTGTTTTGTTTGTTCAACTACCATATACCAAAATATATGTAGTGGTTGCTACATTAATCCATCCAGACTAAATATCGCTATGAAAGATCAAATCTTATCATAGTCAATCCCTTGAACATTGTCGTACATGTCGACTATTTCATAGATTTGAAATATCCATGTCTATTTCTTTATAGATCCAAACACGACCGATAGGCTTCACGCCTTTCCGGAGGGTCTTCAAAGTTCAGAAACTTGATTTCTCATATATGGATGCTATCACGGATTCCATGACTTCTAGTCATTTTATGGAGTCAGGGCCCATCATCGCTTCTTTGCATGTAGTCGGTTCATCATTGTCAAAACAATGACGACTTGCTTATCAAATCTTACTATTTGATTATTACCGACCCACACGGTTCTATAGGAACTCTAATCTCCGAGATCACACCTTTTGTAATCACGAGAGCCATGAGCATTGTGGCCGTCACCGGGACACTTTCCGGCGCTGCGCTACTTAGCACATATAGCTAAGGTTCAACAACCTTATCAAAGTTCTATTGTCCTCCCACTTAACTTTTCATGAAAAATTCCTTCTCAAGAAACTTGACGTTCCAAGTAACAAACTCTTTTGTCCTCAGTGTTATGGAGAAATTCCCAACAAATTCTTTGGGATAACCTACAAAGACGTGCTTATCCGACTTTGGTTGTAAACATTTTACTTATGCATAGTATACCAAAATTTAAGAAAAGACAATTCGGGTTTTATCCCAAACCATGACTTATATGGTGTCATTTCAACGGATCACGATGGAGCTCTTTTCAGTGTAAAAGCGGTAGTCACTAAAGCTTTAATCTTTAAAATATAATGGCAGTTTTATAAATGACACCTTTGATCTTACCATGTCAACCAAGGTTTCATTACATATCTTGAACACTCCATACTCCTATGGTGTTTTGGGAAATGCAAATCCATGGAACGATTCCTCAAATCTTAGGTGTTTTGCTAAACTTGTAACTCAAATATCTTTCTTTATGATCCAATCATAAACTCTTTCATTTTCTTGTTATAATGATTTTCCACTTCATCTTGAAAATCTTTGAACATTTTTCAAATGTTTCATACTTCTTCCTTATTGAGCAAGTATATACATATACTCACTCAAATCTTCGGAGAAAGCATATGAAGTTGAAATCCATCGCCCATGACTACACATAATGGACTATATACATCAATATGTACAAATTCCAATCAGTTAGTCGTCGGTTCCTCTTTTGGCCTACGAACGGAGTTTTAATTATCTCCTGGAAAGTATCATAAGCGTCATTTGATCCAAATCAAAGACTCCAAAAATCCATCAATATAGAGTTTCTTCATATATCCTTTCAATATAATTTAAACGGCGATGTCACTTCGCAAGTGATCTTTCAATCATTTGTCTTGCGACATTTTAGCATTAGTTTTTATGGTCGTTATTCTTCCAACCAGACTTGTATATCATCCATCTTTTATGGAATACGGTAATTATTTGAACAACCTTTTTGTCGTCATAATACCTGATCAAAATAACAATTATTGAAACAAATCTTGAAGGCAAGCTTTGATGTTAACGAGCAACACAACAACCCTTTGTTTGTTTTCGATGAACATCATCGCATATTCTCTTGCTAGTTACTTAGGCCATTGCAGTTCATGAATTGTGTTGTCCTGTATGACACTTCATACCAACCAATTTGGTGTCCAATACCGGAGAACCACATTGTTTAACAAGCAAGGAATACAACCATAACATGTATATCTTCTATATGCCTAAGTTGGACATCTCCAACCTTTTATTTTCTGCCAAATATTTTATAGATTCTCTTTCAGCAATTCCTTTTCTTTTAAAAGAATTTATCAACATCAACAATGGTGTCATCAACATGACACATGGTACAAAGCGTATATAGTCAACTACTAATACCTTTGGACTTGCACTTTGAGGTGGATCACCATCATCAAATGTTTGGTGTTCTTTCAAAAATCCATTCTTTAGTAATCTTTTAGTGTAGTAAATATTTTACTTACATCTTCTATTCATCCTTATCATGACAACTTTCATGATCAAGCTGCTATAGCTTATAAAGGTGAATTGCGAGTATAATGATTCTTTTTCAAAAACTTTTGGAGGATTAGGACGACTAGCGTCTCCAACCTTCACAAATTCTCATCAAATATGAGGACGTATACTCTATCATGTTGTAACCAACACATTGTTTTAGATATCGCAATACCTTTCACATATGATGGTTTCTGAAACATTGCTTTCAGCTCTTAGATAAACTTGATATTAAAAACAATCTTTTTGAGTATCAAGAATCATGGAGGCAAACATGATACATTAGATACTAACACTGGAATTGTTACTCTTGATTTAATACTACTTATTAAACTTCATGGAGCAAATAGAGTTTGCTGAAAGTTTGCAATAGGACTTATAAACTTTAAATTGACATTCAAAACAATACAATAGCAGTTCGTAAAGTAAATATCCAGAATTTCTATAGTTCTACTATCTCAACTATGACTAAGCGTAAGGTGGTGAACGGATGCCAATGACTACAAAAAACTATGCAAATTCACTTTGATTGTGTTTATGATAAATTGAGTTCTACTAATCCAAATTACAAATGAACTCCCACTCAAAAACAACATCCCTCGAGTTGTTTTAGTGATTACACGAACCAAATCCACTACACCAAGTCCGATCATCACGTGAGATGATGTAGCTTTAAAGGCGAACAATCAACATGTTCATCATATCATCCATATGACTCATGCTTTACCTTTCGGTATTCCGTGTTCCGAGACCATGTCTGTACATGCTAGGCTCGTCAAGGTTAACCCTAGTTTCTGCATGTGCAAATCTGGCTTGCACCCGTTGTATGCACACGTAGAGTCTATCACACCCGATCATCACGAGATGCTTCCAAACGACGAGTCTTAGCAACGGTGCCAACTAAGGACGAACACTTTATTACTTGATATTTAGTGAGAGGGATCATCTTATAATGCTACCGTCGCGATCTAAGCAATACAAGATGCATAAAGGATTAACATCACAGGCAATTCATAATATGTGATATGATATGGCCTTTCTTCTTGTGCCTTTGATCTTCATCTCCAAAGCATGGACAAGATTTCCATCATCACCGGCGTGGCGTCAAGGTCCGTGGCGCCGCTTCATGATTGTCCATCATCACTAGCAACTATTACAACTACTTGGAATAAAGCTATTACAAGATGAATAGACACGCAGGTCTTAACAGAATTAAAGGACAACCATTAGGCTCCTGCCGGTTGCCATATTACAACAAGGATCATTGCATACATCAAATATAATCATAATCACATGATGGCCATATCACATCACAAAACCCCTGCAAAAACAAGTTAGACGCCTCTAATTTTCTTTGCATGTTTTACGTGGTTTGGGGCTTTCGCATAAGACCGATCTTACCTACGAACAAGGACCACAACGTTGATACAAGTGTTGTCAAGATGCTCATTGTAAATTGAATCTTAACTATGGTGGGAGAGACAGACACCCGCAAAGCCACTTGTGCAAAGCAAGTTGCACGTCAAGCGTGGAGCAAGTCTCATGTACGATGACATGTAATGTTTGCCCGAGCCGCTTCATCCCACCATGCCGCAAGATGCAAAGTACACGCTAAGACACCGACAACAAAAGCATCAACGCCCACAAAAACATTGTGTTCTACTCGTGCAACAGATCTACGCATAGATACGGCTCTGATACCACTGATGGGTTCGTAGCATGGAAAACAAAAAATTTCTACCGCAAGAACGAACAAAACCTAGATCTAATCTAGATAAAAGCCAAGATCTAATCTATGAGACATGAGCAACGAGATAGATAGGAACTAACCCTCGTAGATCCGAAAGCGTTAACGAGATTAGATCTCGTGGTTGATGTAGTCGATCACTTGCCGATCTCAAGATCGTGTGGACGATCCTTCCGGCGTCGCGACCCAGCAGCGCTTCCGCCCTCGGTCAAGTAGACGATCCTTCCGGCGTCGCGTTCCAGCAGCGCTTCCGCCCTTGGTCAAGTAGACGATCCTTCCGGCGCCACAATTCGGCAGCGCTTCCGCAGTCGGTCACACGTGCGGAGTCGAAGCAGACCTTCCTCTCCCCGTTCCAGCGAGCAGCGGAGGTAGTAGATCTTCTCCACGGAATCCCAGCAGCACGACGGCGTGGTGGTGGTGGTGGTGGTGGAGTAGAGAATTCTGCAGGGCTTCGCCTATGCCTGTGCAGAATATGGTGGAGGAGAGAGGCGGCAGAGATTAGACGTTATGAGAGCGTGTGTGGAGGGGGCGCCCCTGCCCTTCTATTTAAGGGGAGGAGGCGCGCCTGGGGAGGGGGAGTCCTTGTAGGACTCCCCTCCTCTATGGCCAACGAATTTGGGGAGGGGGGAGGAGTCCTCCTCCCCCACGAATCCGTGTCTTGACCCACCAGGACTCCTTGATCCCTATCTTGATTTTCAAGCAAACTCCAAGATATCTTCTAGAATCTTCCGGAACATTCCGAAACCTTCTAGAATCCTCATACAAACACTCCGGAACATTTCCTAACTCATAAAATGATCTCCTATATATGAATCTTATTCTCCGGACCATTCCGGATCTCCTCGTGATGTCCCGAATCCAATCTGAGACTCCGAACAACATTCGGTCTCCAACGCACATTCCATATCTGCTTAAAACAACTTCGAACCTTAAGTGTGTCACCCTACGGTTCGTGAATATGTAGACATGATAGAGACACATCTCCTATCAATAACCATCAGCGGGACCTGGAGATCCATAATGGCTCCCACATACTCAACGATGAATTCGCGATCGATTGAACCATTTACATATGAAACCAATTCCCTTTGTCTCGCGATACTATACTTATCCGAGGTTTGATCGTTGGTATCTCCATACCTAGTTCTACCTCGTTACTGATAAGTACTCTTTACTCGTTCCGTGATATGTCATCCCTTGTGACCTAGTCACATGCTTGCAAGCTAACTAGATGACATTCCACCGAGAGGGCCCAGAGCATATCTATCCGTCATATGGATGGACAAATCCCAATCTTGGTTCATGCGCTTCAACACATACTTTCAGAATACCCAATGACACTTTTATAACCACCCAGTTACGAAGCGGCGTTTGATGTCATCAAAGTATCCATCCGGTGATGGTGATTAACATAACCTCATGGTCGAAGGATTAGATTACTATGCATTTAAAAGCTTACAGCAATACGAACTTAATGACTTGATCTTATGCTACGCTTACTATGGGTGTGTGTGTCCATCACATCATTCTCCTAATGATATAACCTTGTTATTAATGACATCCAATATCCATGATCAGGAAACCATGATCATCCATTAATCAACAAGCTAGTTTAACAAGAGGCTTACTAGGGACTCTTTTATGTTTACAAAACACACATGTATTAGTGTTTCCTAATAATACAATTATAGCATGGGATGTAAACATTTATCATAAACATAAAGATATAATAATAACCACTTTATTATTGCCTCTTGGGCATATCTCCAACAACTAGATCATCAAGTACGTGCCTTAGTGTGCTAAATAGACTAGTTAAGTATTGTTTGGTGATTGTGTATTCCCGTATGTATTTATAGACGATAGTACCGACCAAGTCTACAAAGAGGAGGAGTTCTACCCCGAACAAGAAGAGGAGAATTTCAACCACTACACCAATCAAGGCAAGCTATTATTGGCAAGCTCAAACTTGCAAGCCATCACTAGATGCAATTATAACCCAAGCAAGATGCCTTAGGCATGCTTTGGTTATACCTTTTTGATTTATACCCATCCCAAGTTTTCTTTCAAGCTTTACTTTCTTTTACTTTACCAAAGTTCTTTACTTTCTTTATAGATAGCATAAAGACTATAAAACTTGGCCTATCTAGATAGAATTAGATGCCATTCTATGGCATGAGATTGAGACTAGCATCCCACATTAGTGAACACTCTTAACTTAGTGATTAGAGCTAAACCAAAAACTTGATCACTTTAGATGGGAATACTTGGTGAAAATGACTTATGAAAACCTTGGAATGACGAGTCATTCTATTGAGATGTTTTGACATGTGTTGAGAAACACAATTGGTTTATGATGATGATGAAAATGTTGAGGCATGAGCCTTAGCCCCTTTATAAAAACTGATGGTTGGGTTCGGATGCGGTACCATTCCAATTTTACCGCACAACGACAATACCTGAATTGGGTAAGGCTTAGCCGGAAGTTTATATGCATTAGTATGAGTTCCCTCGCAGGAGAGGTTTGAGCTGAGGCTACCTCTTAATGTTGTCCACCTATGTAGTTCCCAGGATGGAAGATGGCCATGGCTGGGAGGCCAAGCTCATAGGAGAGGTGCTTATACTAGAGTGTGTAAAGGAAAGGTTATGTTTGATTATCTGCATACTAAGTATGATGATTCAGGGTTATCCCTGACATATGTATCGAATTTTGTGGTGAAAGTGTACCACCTCTGCAGAGTGTCAAACTATTCGAATAGCCGCATCTGTGGTTTTGGATAGTTGGAGTGGCCATACTGTTATGTTATCAAATGTTTTGAAAATGACTTATGAAATGAATGGTGACATGACTTGACCACAACAGAGTTATGTCTATGACAACTAAGTTCCCACTTAGGTGATTTAGAACTTTATTTTATCTTTCTTTGTTTCTAAACTCAGCTTAGGTTTCAAACTTAACTTTACAAATAAACTTAGAACTTAGCATTCCTACTAGAACTACTTTAGTTGTTAGTGATAGTTTGCGAGTACTTAAAGAGTACTCATGGCTTTGTCCCTGGCTATTCCCGTGGCCAGACTATGAGGAGGACTACCAAGAGGAAGGACAGCAGGACGGCTACGACAACTAGGATCATCTCCCATCGTCAGCATTGCCTGTGACACTGAAGATGGAGGCCACCGCTATGCTATTTATTCCGCTACTTGTTTGTACTAAGACTAGATCATGAGATCCTTTATTTGTGTAAGACCTTATTATGGTTTGTAATGGATGATGTACTATGATATCCAATCTGTTATGCCTCGCAAAAATGGTAATCCTGGGATTGCGATGTATGGCATAACAGGCATCTAGGATTAAAAATATGGGTGTTGACAACATGTAACACCGCGGTGCGTAGCTTCTTGTTGGTCTCCTCTAGAGCAGTAATGCGGCTGTAGCACCTGCGTAGATCAGATTGCAGAGTGTCCACTCTATCTGCGATCTTAGTCACCAATGGGAGAAGATCGTCCTTCTTCTCTATCTCATTGAGACGGTGGCAGACTTCAACGCGGTGAAGTAGTTCCTGCTTATGATATATTTCGAATGCTCGCACGCGATCCTTGGTCCCAGGGACGGCTTTTTCTTCCTCATCCATAATTGATGGATCGGGGAAGTGGAAGCCATACCTCCACTCTTCTTCAGGCTTCACCTTCATACGTGCACCAATGGTTGGCTTCAAGAGTGGCGTCTTTGCTCCCATGGTAGCACATGCACCAATATTAGGTAATTCCTTATGCTTGTGTGGCCTAGGGTCTGTGGTGACGAACTTGACCGACTCCACGCTCCCTTTTTCGTGTAGCTTTTGACCTTCTCTCTCTTCTTGAGCTCACTTCATTGCCGCCTAGTTGATCTCCGGGGGATCATAGACATCACGGCGGATGTAGACGTCAACCACATCATCATAGGAATCATTTTTGTAGTAGCTTGGCTCGACGTACTCCTTGTACCCCAGCTAAACCTCTCCACCTCCTCATTGTCGTCCTCCATGGATGGGCTGCGAGAGCGGTCCTTGAAAGGAGAAATGAGGCCTAGGGCTTTCCCACGGCCTGGAACGTGATAGAGCACGGCTGGATTGATTCCTAGAGATTATGATTAGAGAGAGACAATGGCAGTATATAAGGGGGGCCAGAGGTCGGTAAAACTCGCGAGATTTACCAAATTGTCGCCCAAGAAAAGAATATTAACGAAACAAGGAAAGAAATCAGGGATTTGGAAGAGTCCTGCCGCGTAACGACCAACTATACAGGCACGACACGTATAGCTCCGGCCGTATAGTTGGTTCCAGAAAGATATTTCCAAATATCTCGAGTCCAGGTCGATTAAGTCACAACTCAGAATCGACAATAATGTTTTTGTATGAATTAAAACGAAAAGGCAAATGAAAAGTGTTTGGTAGTTTAACGACCAACTATACAGCCGGAATATCATCTCCGGTCGTATAGTTGCGACCGTATAGATACAGATATTAAAAGTCAAAAGTGTCTGAGAGTTTAACGACCAACTATACTGACAGAATTTTGGCTCTGGTCGTATAGTTGCGACCGTATAGGTCTAGACTTTGAAAACAATTTCGCAAAGATGATACAGAGAGTTTAACGACCAACTATACAGCGGGAGATTTTTCTTTGGTCGTATAGTTGCGCCCGTATAGTTGGTAAAACTCTCAGAAACTTCAGAAAAACACGTGGAATTCAAAAACAAAATTTTTAGAAGTAAAATATGTGAAAACAAATCACTTATTGAGTAGGAATACTTACCTCGAACTTACTATTTGTTTATTCGGGGATGAAAAGCTCCTCCAACAACAAAAACTTCTTCTCTTTTGGAGGAATTGACCTTAGTTCATTGAATAATTCTCGTAAACTAAAATCACCAGGACTAAAGTTCCTCTCAACAAGATTGGTGTCTTGCTGGGCAAACATGGACATTGCACCCAACATCTTTATTTCTTGCCTCTGCATAATCGGCAACTCAAATTCTTGAAGTGAAAGAATCCAACGGATCAGTCTTGGCTTATGGTCTTTCCTCTCAAGGATTTCTTTTAAACCTTCACGATTCGTATGAACTCTTACTTTTGCATCAGCTATATAGGAACGGAATTTATCACAAGATAAAAATACAGCAAAAAGTTCCCTTTCTTCCTTAGGGTAATTCTTTTGAGCACCATTAAGAGTTCTACTAGCATGATGTATAATATTAAATCTGTGATCAATGTGTTGTCCCAGAGTTACTCCTACAGCATCATCACTAGCTTCACATATTAAGTCAAAGGTTGTATCCCAGATAGGTGGTTTAATGATAGGAGCACGGGATAAAGCATTTTTGAGTTTATCAAAGGCTTCAAGACATTTATCATCAAAATTAAATCTTACTCCCTTTTGGAGGAGGTTAGTCAAAGGTTTTGATATTCTAGAGAAATTTCTAATGAACCTTCTATAAAAACCCACATGACCAAGGAAACTTCTTATAGCTTTAATATCCCTAGGTTGTGACATTCTCTATATTGCCTCAACCTTAGCTCTATCCACTTCAATTCCCTTACCTAATACCTTGTGTCCAAGGACTATACCTTCTTTGACCATAAAATGACACTTCTCCCAGTTTCTAATGGAACTCCTTATTTGGACAAATAGGCAGCAACCACTGCTCACATCATCCTCATAACCACAGCAGTCAGCAATCGACATCAATCGAATTACTGCGCTTTAAGGGATGTAATCCCGTAGGACGTTTCCCATGGCATGGATAGTGTTCCGTGAGTTTCCTCGGTTCCCAAGTTGATACGTAAGGAGTGCCAACAGCTTTATAGTCACTATAACTGCTAACACACCTTCATATACCAACACGTAGTTCCCTCCATCAAGTCCCCACAAGAGGCAAATATTGAGAGGTCAACTTCTCCCACCATCAAGATGAAGACAATCTAACACATGGTCACAGCGATGAATATCATAATAAACTTTATCTTATTTCAATCTCATACTAGGGTTTCTCCATCTCTCCAAGAACTAATGATCTACTCAGACATGGAAGCAATCAACATCATGGCAATAACAATGGAATCTATCATAGATTAATAGTACTTGTATAAATCCACAACGAGTATAGAAATTACAACAAGATCTAGAAAAGATGTAGACGGGATGGATGGAGATGGTGGTGATGCAGCGGTCGATGATGAAGATCGATGCCTTAGCCTCCCGGATATGCGCAGGTCGAAGATGGATCCCCGGTGGATGAGTTCCCCCTCCAGATGCCTTCCAGAGGTGAGGTTTCGGTGATTTCTGGGTGTTCTGTATGTCATCTCCCTGATCCAGTTGCACGGGGTGAAACTATTTGAGGAGGCGGTGGTGTCTCCAACTATATGGCGGGAACTATACGGCCAGAAAATTTATTCCCGCCGTATAGTTGGTCATTAAACTGTCTGTGTGCTTTGATCGCTTAAGGTTTTCTTATGGTATTATTGATAGTTCCCAAATAAGCGATTTACGTTGTTTTTTACTCCTTTTCTCCTCAGTACAACTGCTCCAAGAATTGTGTCCATTGTATGCATCGTCTGTCCTGATCCTGGTGAAAACAGACATAAAATGTGTGCTCGAGCGCCGTAAAATACCAAGATCCTACATCTACAATGCAAAATAATAGTATAAAACATGTTGCAAATATGCACTCATCAGGTATCACGCTTAAGGTCTTGATGATGCTCAGAGAGTGTTTAAGGATTAGTAGAATCAGCAAAGAAAAGAGAAGAGAGAAAACCGAAAGGGTTTCGATAAATTCAGAGGATGTCCGGAGTGAGAGGAAATGAGTTCCACATCAACGGCGATTGAATAATATGTAAGTGAATGTTGAAGATTGATTTAATCATTCAATTATATTTATTTAATGAAAGGAAAAGGAATTCAAAAGGGTCAAATACCTTAATGGGCCAAATCCGAAGGGAAAAGGGCCCATGAGGGAAAGAGCGAAGGGAGGAAGGAGGAGGGGATGGCCGGCTGGGCCAAGGCACTCGCGTGGGGCCCACTTGGGCCCTGGCCGGCGGCGGCCAGCCCCCCGCTCCCCTCTCCCTTGTTTAGTCCCACATGGCTAAGCTAGTTGGCTGGGGGGTCCCCTATATAAATAAAGGTATTTTGGCTAAATAAATACAACAATAATCAATAAAAGGTTTCCTCTCTTTTGGGGAGACCTTTAGTTGATTATCTCTCTTTCTCCCGTGACCGTGGTCCCAAGTTCGGATCGCGCGAGAAGGAGTCTTCTTCACCGCAGAGCGTCGTCACACCGCGGGATTCGGATCCAGGAGCTCTACTGCCGCTGGATCGGGGAAGCGGGATTCATCGCTAGGCACCGGATGCATGTAACTCCCTGTGAGGTGCAACACTTGGGGCACTAGGAGTCTTTGGAGCCGCAGGAGCTGCCTGGACTTCATCATGACCTTGAGGTCGGCTTCGGCTCATCTACATCAACCACGCTCTCCCGAGTGTTGACAATGCTTTTCGATCTTCAAGGGTAAGTTTGCAAAAATCCCCTCCAGTTATGACATTGCTAATAGATAGGTCCTGGCAACTGGGGTTCTGGGTGTAGGGTAAAATTTATTGTTTTCATGTGCGAACCCCTACAATGGTATCAAAGCTAGATCTATGTGTAGTATTGCTAGTATGGGTAGAACACACGAGATGTAGCATGTGAGCGTTTATCTTTTAGTTGTTACACAGCAATGCTTGATGAAGCGGCCCCAACCGACTTTACGCGTTCATTCGCGAGACTGGTCCATGCTTGACATATGGCTTGTACCGTATAAAGTGGCTTTGGGGGGTGTCTGTCTCTCTCGCATTAGTTGGTATGCCATTTGAAATGGAGGGCCCCGAAAGGGGTGTAGTATAGACAACTACTTGATCACCGTTGTGGTGAAAGTTCATAGGTAAGAATGGTTCTTGTGCGAAAGCCCATTCAGCCACCTAAAACATGCAAAGATAAAGTAGAGGCATCTAAGTTTGTTTTGCAGGGGGGCGTATGGTTGTGGCAAAGGTAAAGTACTTACTTTATGTTGATAAGTAGTAGTGGACGGTCACGGAGGTGATGGACTACCACTCCGGAAGGCACCGGTACCCTGGTGCCTATGGCGCCGGAATCCGGAGGCGCGGGATGGAGATCACGACGAGAAGGACCATATCGCATCACTCTTACATTCAAGGGATTTCTATTTTCATGCCCCTGGTTCGTTAGTTTTACTCAGTTGCCCCAGCTGCTTAACTTTTCCTCACTTTTTCCCCTCTCCTTCTCGGAATCCCATCAAAGAGCTCAAACGGCAGCTGCCATCAGATTGACCGTTGGCTGACGTGTGGGGCCACGTGGTGTGGGACCACGTGGGGTCGGACCACGTGGGGTCATTTGGTCAGGAATGCATTATGCTGACATGTGGGGCTACGCCATGTGGGACTGCGTGGGGTAGGTTTGTTGGGAACGCGCTATGGGGGACGTGGTGTGGGACCATGTGGGGAGCGTTTGGTGGTTACGGCGCCCTGCCGCCTAAATCAGAAGTTTTATTTTTTGTTATTTTTATGATTGGCCTTTTTAAGAGCGCGTTTTCCCCTCTCTCTCTCTCGCCAATAGTTGTTTTTTTTCCCAAAAACGTAGCGAATCTAGAGAAGTTTCTCTCTTCATTTCATTGTTCCTTTTGGCCCTCGTTTTTCCCAATCCGGTAGCAAAACTAGAGCAGCAAATCTAACCAGCACCATAAATACATTCAGTAAACAGAGCAGATGTGGATAAAGCAGCTAATATAGGATATATATAGCAGATGTAGATAAAGTAGCTAATATAGGATATATATAATGCGGTACTTAACAAGGTTCGACAATTAGACTGCTCAGTAGTAGTAGCGTACAAGTTCAACACAGACAATACAAAAGAAGCTTCTTTACAGCAGCAGCTGCAGCAACACAAGATTAGTGGCCTCTCATGGCCTCCGCCTCCTCCCTCTGGCACCTCCTCCACATCTTGTTGCCCAGTCCTTGACCTTGGGCTCCTTGGGATTGATCGAGGGCATGCGACCCTCCTCGATGGCCACCTTCTAGAGGTTGCGGAGGTGTAGACGTCGTCGGCGAAGAAGTTGACTTCAGCCTCCTCAACACCTGACGAGTCTTGGTGTCCTTGCACTCATCGTTGCTACAGACATCGCTGCTATCCTCCTTTTGGACAAAACAGTATAGTGCAATAAGGACATGATTGAGATACCTTGATTATCGGGATTGATTATTTGCATAACTTAACCGATTGAGATCCCCTGATTATTCCCCAAATCTCAAACTAAATGGAATACTGATCCCAACTACAAACAAGGGGATTCAAATACGAACTAGGGGATTCATTGAAATACAAATTGGGGTATTCAGTGAAATATGGGATCTAACACAAGAGGATTAGCTAATGTAAAAATACGAATAGCCGAACCCTAATAACATACGATCTAGCATCCAACGATGGGAATAGGGGAAGAACAAGGAAAGGGGAGAAAACCCTAGTTACGTCCGACCATGGGTCGGCGATGCTGGTGTCGTAGGGGTTCTCCGGCCTGATGTAATCATCCTCCTTGTAGGGGTCCCAGCCGAGTGGTATCTTCCCGACACCGGCGGGGGCCTCCTCGCCAACGGCTACAGCGGAAGCGGGGATGGGGGTCTGGACGGAGATGGCGGCTGCCTTCGATGCCTCGACGAGGGCATGTACAGGGACGGGGTCTCTTTCTCGATGTCCTTGGAGGCATCGATGGCTAGCATGCCATTCTTCTCCATCGCCGGCATGGTTGGGGTTTTCTTGGGGGTTTGCATAAGGTGATGGGATAGTGGAGATGGTTGAGTGAGCGAGTGAGTGATGAGTGAGAGTGAGGAGGCCTCTATGAAGGAGAAGGGGAGCGACATTTCTTTGCACCGCGTAACTGCGTACGCTACTGCACCGTGCATGACTGCACATGTCCGCTACCGCCCCGTGCACCGCACACGCGTACCGTGAGTCACGTTTTTCCCTCATGTCTAACCCTAGCGATTTAGTTGTGCTCAGTTATACCCTCGAGCGTAACACTGGCAATTTGGTTGTACTCAGTTTTGCCCTCCAGTATTTACACTGTCGTGTGCAATATACTCAGTTTTACTCTCCGGTGGCTGGTCAACAAAGAGTCAACAAATGGGTTTTAGCTAGATAATTGAGTCATTTTATGCACAAAAAATTCAAAAAGATCAATACATAGTGGCATCTACCCAGGGAGTCTATTATGTGACCTGCCACCATAAGAAATGTCTATAAATCAATTTTTAACCTAAATCACCACTTCTCAAATCACCTACTATCTATGAAGGTTCATGGCTTTCTACTCAAGCCTCTTCCCAAAACATCCCTCCCCAAAACATAGTTTGTTTGAATGAGGCAATACTTGTCAAACTGGTGTATATTTGAATTTCAAATAGTTTGATGTATGCCAATATGTATTTTATTATATAAAAGACGCATTTTCCATTTTAAATCTCTTTCTATTTCCTATTTGAATCCCTTTGTCAGTCTTACCCTTGATTTTTAAGTTCTACTCAGTTTTTCCCTTGGTTCTTAAGTTCTACTTAGTTTTTCCCTCTCTCTTAGTCACAATCTCTCACACATGTGCTCATCTTGGCTGCTACGCTCTGATTGGTTGAGACAATTGTCACACAGATCGTGCCCACCAACCGTTGATCCTCTGTGATCTATCAGACATGATAACCCCTATATATGTTAGGGGCACCCTCTATCCATGCAAAATAACAAGTTTGCCACCGGTACTTTAACTCCATAAACAAATGATTTTGAATATAATTTAAAGGGAAAGTGTTCAAAGGTGTATAATTTGTGCACTACATTCCACTCGATGAAAATGATAATCTCTCAAGATTTTCTTAGCACAATATTATCATGTATTAAGTGCGATTTCAAAGATTTCAAATATGTATAATTTTCATATATGCAAGTTTATACATTACATTCCACTCTATGAAAATGGGGGAGAAAATGATAATCTCTCAAAATTTTGCTAGCACATAATTATCAAGTATTAAGTGCGATTTCATAGTGTTCAAAGGTTTATAATTTTCGTATACTCAATTTTATGCATTATATTTCACTCCATGGAAATGATAAATGATCGGGACTTTATTAGCACAACATTATCATGTCCTAAGTGCGATTTCAAAGATTTCAAAGGTGTATAATTTTTGTATATACAAGTTTATGCATCACATTCCACTATATCAAAATGATAATCTCTCAAGATTTTCTTAGCACAACATTATCATGTATTAAGTGTAATTTCAAAGAGTTCAAATGTGTATAATTTTTGTATATGCAAGTTTATGCATTACATTCCACTATATGAAAATGGGGGAGAAATTGATAATCTCTCAGAATTTTGTTAGAACATCATTATCATGTATTAAGTGCGATTTCAAAGTGTTCAAAGGTTTATAATTTTCGCATATGCAAGTTTGTGCATTACATTCCACTCTATGAAAATGATAATCTCTCAAGATTTTCTTAGCACAACATTATCACGTATTAAGTGCGATTTGTCAGAGTTCAAAGGTATATAATTTTCATATATGCAAGTTTATGCATTACATTCCACTCTATGAAAATGGGCGAGAAAGTGATAATCTCTCAAAATTTTGTTAGCACATCATTATCACGTATTAAGTGCCATTGCACAGTGTTCAAAGGTTTAAAATTTTAGTATACACAAGTTTATGCATTATATGTCACTCCATGGAAATGATAAATGATCAGGATTTTATTAGCACAACATTATCATATCCTAAGTGCAATTTCAAAGAGTTCAAAGGTGTATAATTTTCGTATATGCAAGTTTATGCATTACATTTCACTATATGAAAATGAAGGTAGACAAAGGGCTGCTGGCGCTAGATAAGAAGAAGAAAGGGGAGGCAACGGCACGGGCGCGGGCGTGGGGCTGGCTCGGGGTCCCATCTTGCAACGCCAACCTGGGTAAGATGTGGGTCCGGCGCTCACGTGGATAAGTTGTGGGTCCGATGCTGATCTTGATAAGTGGAGAGAGGTGTCCACTATGGGAACCGACTGAACGCGGCCCCACTTGTCAGCATGTAATAGCAAGGGTCCACTACGGGACCCGATAGAACGCGACCCTACTTGTCAGCACGTAACGGCGAGGGTCCACTACGGGACCCAACTGAACACGGCCCCACTTGACAGCACGTAACGGCAAGACTGACGGGCAGCAAGTTTTCAGACCGTGTGAGAGTTTCGTACAAGGAGATGGGCAAAAGGGAGAAAAGTTAAGCGGCTGGGGAAAACTGAGTACAACTAACGAATCGAGGGCATGAAAATAGAAATCCCTACATTCAATGTTTATTGTTTGTATATCTTATTGTGTGCTAGTATTGGATACTCGATGGTACCCTAATAATATGATCCCTAATTAAAATACTAATGAAAGTGTTCTCTCTTAGTGTGCACCACCAAGAAAGTTCTTCGGTATGAGGTAGGCCGTGACGATCGGATGTCAGACATGTCTATGTTTGCATATAGTGGGTGTAAGCCATGTTTCACATCGAATACACTAAGGTTGGGTTGGCGAGCTTAGCATGTGTAGTCATGGCATCGGAACGCGGATGGTCGAAATATCGAGCACGAGTCGCATGAATGATGTGATCGATGTTTAGGCATCCACTTTTGCAACTATATCGCCAGCCGTGACGATTGGGGGCGGTGTAGTGAATAGGGATCATGTTATCACTAGAACCCTTCTGTGGATAGGTGCTAGAGTTATATATTTAACTCATATAATTATAAACTTAGTCTAAATTGCTTTTGCAATTATGAATGTAGAGATGGCTCACCGTGAAGCTTACTTTGACATTGATGAGTGGGTAGTTGGTGAGAAACTTAGACTTGATGGATCAAACTTCCCTGGTTGGCTTGTGCGCATGAATTATCTCCTTACTAGGAATAACATGGTAGATTACATACGCCGCACGATGGCATTGGCCAAGCCTGATGGCTACGAGACCCCACAAGAACGGGCAGAATGCTATTATCGCCAAGAGATGTGAACTTTCATCCAAATTATAATGCATTACAGAATGGTCGATGAACTTCATCCTCTCATGGGTGATCTTGATCCATATGGGATGGTATATCAGCTGAGAGCAGAGATCATAAGCCATGTGCACATGTGGAAGCACGAGCTGCTTGGAGATTTCCTTTCCATACAGAGGGAGGAACACACTTGTCTGAAGAATCACTTGGAGCGCATGCTTGATGCACACATGAGACTAGTTTACTTCGTGGACTACTAGATGGCTGAGTCATTTGCGATAGGCGTGCTGCTACGATCGCTTCCTCCAAGCTACGAATGACATGTCCGGAGTAGTATCATGAGTGGTGATACGGAAACATTGGATTTCCAGGTTTTCATATTACGTTTTAGAAATGTAAAGGTTGAACCAATCGCCGGAGAGGTCATCGATGACGAAGGTATATATTTTATATACAATTTTATAAATGTTATAATCTTGCAAACACATATTGCAGTGTTAAAGTATTTGATACTTGTTCTGTTTTGGTGAAAACACGTCCATCTGCATGAGAGCTTCTTGCGGGAGAGGAGGTGATCTTGCATGTTAATGGCCAGCATGATGATGATGGCCAACGACACTCTCCCTCGACATTTATCATTTAGTTTATCGCTTTGGATGATTATTGTAATAAATAGATGATGAACTTCTTTAGTTTTTCTCACACTTTGTGAGATGGTTAATCATATGAGTTTGTAACAAACAGCTGTTCCACTTTTATGAATGATTTCTATTTGTGTTCATATATCTTGTTCGATTATGTGTGAATTATCCTGGTTGTTGAAACTAATTGATAATGCATGAACATTTGTAAAATATTGGAAAAGTGCCTTGAAAAATACCCAACTGTATGATATATTCATTTTGAATGAAACCATTGTTTAAATTCAAAGTTATATTGATAATATGTGAAAGGCACTTGTTTTCTTGTCACATATGAATCATGCCAAGTTTGGTAGGATACCTTCAACACCATGTATTGCATAAATACAACGTGTTTAATGAATTGTTGAAAGAGAATACATATTCGATGTATTGTGTTTTAACAAAATGGTAATTAACATTATGTGATTGTTTGAATTGTGTAAAGAGGTTTACCAAAACAAACATGAGTATGAAACAATTTGATATGATCAAAATATTTCATCATCCAAGGGTATTAAAGTTAAATGAGAATCTAATTACTATGATTTGATCAATAGTAATGAAATTCAACATTATAAGATTGGCATAAAGGGATTGTGAAATGCAATGCGTTTGAAATGTCAAAGTGCAAAGCACCACAATGTGATATTTGATATCAAAGTGGGTGAATAGATGGCGCCGAATAAATCATTGTAGTGTAGATGTAAAGACCATTAGTTACAAATAGTAAACACTCAATTAGAATATATAGTGAAACATCTGGATTCGTGAGATCGGCGCCATATCTTGTATGTATCGTCGTGAAAGTTTTGGATTCATTCGATATCACCAAACCAAATAGTGAATAAGTCCTTGTAGAGTATTCATTGAAAACTTTGAATACGAAAGTCATGGCTAGAACCAAAAGAAAGGCAAAACTAGTGTTGCTTCAACTTTGGTGCTTTTTTGAGAAAGCTTATGTTCTTGAATATGAAGCTTATGGAATATAATGAAAACACGATGCGGATTTAAAACCATACATTAGAGTGCTGAGAGCGGAACGGAAAGCATTCCTGAACGATTCTCTTCATAAAGGAAAGAATCAATGATAGTGATCATTGTGTTTTCCCTGCTAGTGTTTTCACTATATATAGTAGGATTCAAAACGTACTCCACATTTTATGTGGAGACATTTGTGAATAAATTGTCATGTTACCGGAATATGACATTGATGGGCCAATATATCTCGAGCTCGTTGGGGAACCCCAAGAGGAAGGTATGATGAGCACAGCAGCAAGTTTCCCTCAGTTATGAAACCAAGGTTTAATCGAACCAGTAGGAGCAAGGAAACACCCCAAAGGTGTTGCTAGCTGAACTTTGGCAGGGCACACTACCGGTGCCAGCAGCAACGTGGAGACCTGCACAACACAACCACAAAACTTTACCCCCAACTTACAGTGAGGTTGTCAATCTCACCGGTTTTGCTGAAAACAAAGGATTAAACATATTGTGTGGAAGAAAGTAATAGTTTGCCGAAAGTAAACAAAAAGCAGTAAATAGTTTATTGTAGATTGATGGTAAAATAAAGGACCGGGGTCCATAGTTCACTAGTGGTGGCTCTCCTTAAGATAGATGACATGTTGGGTGAATAAATTACAGCGGGGCAATTGACAAACATCGAGAAAGCAATATGCATATACTACTCATCTTGACTCCTTTGAGATTTTATTGGGCATTACAACATTATACATAGATCGTAATCCAACTGCATCTATGACTAATAATCCACCTTCAGGTTATCATCCGAACCCCCTCCAGTATTAAGTTGCAAGCAACAGATAATTGCATCACGCATTGCGTGTAAAGTAAACAATACGATTGTTCTATGAACAAAGGATTGTTGTTTTCTCCCTAGTAGCAACAACACATCTAGTACCTTAGAGATTTCTGTCACTTCCCCAGATTACTAGAGGCATGAACTATCGAGCATAAATACTAACTCTTGGAGTTGTTAGCATCTACTTGGCCAAGATAGCTACTAACAACGGAAAGCATGCAAGATCACAAATAACAAAGACATGATAGAATCAATAATCAATCTGAAATAGCATCTCAATATCCATCAGATCCCCGCAAACACAACATGTATGAATTACAAATAGATGATCTTGATCATGAATGGAGCTCACAAGATCTAAACATGATAGCACAAAGGAGAAGAACCAGCCATCTAGCTACTACATGGACCCATAGTCCAGAGATGAACTACTCACGCATCACACCGGAGGCTTGCATGTTGATGAAGAAGGCCTCCAGGGTGAATTCTCCCCTCCGGCAGGGTGCTGGGAAGAGCTTCAGATCCCTCCCGATCTAGGGATGGAGATGACGGCGGCTACAGACTCTTTCGAGGAATTTTGATCAGGTACTTAGGGTTTTTGTATCAAATGTGATATATAGGCGAAAGGGGAGGCCGAGGGGGTGCCGGAGGCGGCTAGACCACCCCCTGGCGCGGGCCAGGCTGGGCCGCGTGGCCAGGTGGTGTGGCAGCCCCTGGCCCCTCTCCGTCTCGTATTCTGGCTCCTTGTGTCCCTCGGTGAAAAACTGACTATGGCTTTTGTCCCGTCCAATTCCGAGAATATTCATTTTCTGACTTTCCTGGAACCAAAAATAGGAGAAAACAGGCAGCTGGCACTGTGGCTCTTGTTAATAGGTTAGTCCAAGAAAGTCTATAGAAAGTACTCAAAAGTGTGGACAAAACATAGGAAAGTAGATAAAACCAAGCATGGAACATCAAAAATTATAGATACGTTAGCAACGTATCAACATCCCCAAGCTTAACTCCTGCTCTTCCTCGAGTAGGTAAGTGATAAAAAGAAAGAATAATTTTTGAGGTGACATGCACCATCATAAACTGAATCAAAGTATTTGTAAAACATTAATAGCTAGGATCATAGTACTTCAATCATAACATGAAAGACAAAGTTCTAACAATAAGACAATGCAACTATGTTGCAACATGAAAAGGCACAAACAAAAGATTCATGAATAACAATGCTTTGCAAGACATTTGTTTGTTTCACATAAATAAAACATAGTATAGTGGCATTCAGCTTGTCCTTCATAGAGTAGCAAATATAAATGCATAGGACACCTTCAAAGTTCATAAGAGTGACTAGATACAAATAGTTTAAAACAAGCAATATCAAATCTATGCATCAATCAACAAGTCTTGGGACAATGCACATAGAACTAAGAATGGCCACTATGCTCTCAAAGTAGGTGCATAAAGATAGAAGGTGGAGACTCAACATAAAAGTAAAAGAAAGGCCTTCATAGAAGGAAGTAGGGATTCAAGTTTCATAAAGAGCTTCCAAAAATTATGGTACTTATTAGCTTTCAGCTCTCATTGCCCATATCATAAGCATCTTTAGGTGATTAAGGTTAAAGTGACACAACTAAGAGGATACGCTTGACAAGTTATAAGCTGAAATCTCATGCCCCTTACTTACGAAGACCGAACCTCATGCTACTCAACTTTAGTCACAAGTAAGCTCTTGTCATTGTAAGTACATATGTATCATAGAGAACCGCCAACGGGGTACCCCTTGCACATGATACAGGAGCTATCCCATAATCAAAATGACAAGGCAAGGAGACAATGAGCATCTCAGCGATCTTTTTAATTTCTATTTGCATAGGTTTTTATTGAGGATGCTTCATAGAGTGCTCATTATGGTTATGCTGCAAGTTTCCACCATGATTAGGCATGGCTTAGGCCAGCGGCCCAGGCGTTTCTCTAACACAAATACAAACTCCATGATCTTACAAGTTCCCCTTTTATTTCACACCACCGGGATCCATAAGCAAAAGAACATGATATCAACGGGGTACAAAGTATGCAATGTTGAAAGCGTTCCCCGTGATACATGGTTCTACTAACTTCAACTTATAAAGCGCGAGCATATACGCAACAAAGATGGACGCAATGGCTCAAGTTTATTAAGGGCAAGAAAAGTAAAGTGTGCCATCAAGTTCGTGAGAGCTTTAATCACTAGTTTTCTCATAACAAGTTTAATTTGGAAGGTAGATAAAAACATGAATATACTTGGAATAGCAAATGCTAATAGGTAGGTATGGTGGACTCTTTGGAATAACTTGGTTTTAGGAGCTGGATGCATGAGTGGAACTCACACTTGGTTATGGAGGCTAGCAAAAGATTCGGAGCGACCAACTAAGAGAGCAATAATGGCCATAATCATGCAGAGCGGCAAGACA
The DNA here is from genome assembly GCA_910589775.1 of Avena eriantha. Taxonomy (NCBI): domain Eukaryota; kingdom Viridiplantae; phylum Streptophyta; class Magnoliopsida; order Poales; family Poaceae; genus Avena; species Avena eriantha. Next base: position 343,581,204 of record OU342741.1, read on the forward strand.
TCATTAATCAAAGCATAAAGTGATACTACAAGTTGAAAACTAAAGGATCATAGAGGCTATGGTGACTTGGGATAGTCATAACATGGTGTGAGCATGTGCTAAGTCAACCCAAATAAAACATCAAAGGAGAATACCACAATACTATGCTTTAATATGCTAAAACAACACATGATTCTTCCAAGGCACATTAAGCAATCTCAATTGTTTATAACAAGTCATGCTACAGCAAAGAATACTAAGCATAAAGCCAAAACAATATCAAGCATGGCATGACAAAGCATAGGCCATAGTCAAAAACAAGCTCTCTTTACCACTTGAGCATGAACTTTCCTACTCTTTTCCAATCCAAACCAAACTATTTGAAAACCAATGCATGAAAGAGGGGGTCCAACCAATTTATTCAGCAAACTAAGCAAACCAAGAAAACGAAAAACAAAAAGAAGACGCTCCAAAAACAACACGACTGTGCATGAAACAATAAAAATGAAGTGTTTGGAAGAAACCTGGGATTTTTATTGATGAAGAAGGGAATGCATTGGGCATCCCCAAGCTTTGACGCTTGTACTTCTTGGATATTTATTGGGGTGACACGCGTGGCATACCCAAGCTTGAGCTTTAGTCCATTCTTCATCTCATTACTCATTCCTTCCATACACTTGAAATTTTTCCTTCATACAAAACTTCACACAATCTTTATTAGCAACATTAGTGCACTCAAGATAATAAGTCTTTAGGTTCAGTTCCAACACCAATAAAACTTCCATTAAAAAACAAGCTACTGTAGCACTTCCCTCAAAAAGCTCAATTTCCCGAAAGAACTCAAAAAGGAACTAACAAGAAGCAAATGCAGAAAATGGCAGAAATCTGTCAAAACAGACCAGCAGGTAAAGACGAATTTTTTCTAGGAACTACTGTTGCTCAAATCAAAAAGTGTTGAACTAACGAAAGTTAGATAATAACCTGGGGCAGAAGCACAAAAATTCACTCCTCAAAAATACGTTCAGATATTTTACACGAATTTTTACGGTGAAGCGCAAAAATCTGTTTCGGGACAGCAACTTCCCCAATCATTACTTCTCTCTCATTAGAGGTTACTCTTGGCACAAAAAGCAAATAAAAAGGATAAGGAGCGGTTATTACTGAAGTAATAACTTCCAATACTCATCTAAAACTTTCGGGTTATCTCCCAATAAGTACTTTTCTTTAACGCCTTTAAGTTAGGCATAAGAAGCAAGAAAAAGGATCAAGTGTTCTCAAATGAAGAAGCATTAAGAGCAAATTTGTTTTCATAGGAGAGACAAAATAAATCTTCTCTCTCTTCTTAGGGAAGTGTTCTATACCTTTCTTGAGTGGGAGTTGATATTTAATGGTGCCTTCTTTCATATCAATAATGGCACCAACAGTTCTAAGAAAAGGTCTTCCCAAAGTAATAGGACAAAAAACATTGCATTCAACATCCAAAACATAGAAATCAACGCGGACATAGGCATTGTTAACCATAATAATAACATCATTAATACTCCCCATGAGTTTCTTTTTAGCAATATCATCAAGTGGGACATTAAAATAACAATCTTCTAATGGTGGCAAATCAAGCATATCATAAATCCTTCTAGGCATAATAGAAACACTACTATCAAGATCACATAAAGCTTTGAAATAAAAATCATTCACTTTCCTATTAATGATGGGTTCCCAACTATCTTATTGTTTTATAGGAATAGAGGCTTTATGTTTCATCTTTTATTTTTTATTTTTTATGAGAGCATCATTAATGTGTTTTGTAAAGGTCATATTCATAGCACCAGCATTAGGACTTTTAGCAAGCTTTTATAGGAACTTAATAACTTCAGAGATATTGCAACCATCAAGATCAAAATCATAATTGTCATCTAAAGTAGTAGGGATATTACTAGCCTCAACACTAGTGGTAGTGATAGTAGAAACACTAATGTTTCTAGCAATTTCATCTTCTCTTTCCCACTTAGCATGTAATTCAGCTAATAGTCTAACATTTTCATCAATTCTAACTTATATGGCTGTAGCATCCCAATTGTCTAACAATTGTAATGCTACTTGTCCTAGTAAGATATTGGTTACTTCATATATATTATTGTTGCATCATAATTATATCATGCTCATGTCATCATGCCACCTTGCATTTGAGCATCATATAAAACCCTCTTTCTTTTGGTTTTCTCTCATATGCATTATTAATTGTAGTTGCCTCTTGATATTGTATTTGGTTATTGGTATATTGTTTCAAATGCCCAAGTTGAGTTGGGGGCATATCTTTTATTTCCATCCCACCATCTTTCTCTTCCACCACCTTATAATTCCACCATCCCATTAACCAGGAGCTGGTATTTCTTTTTCTTTTGATATATTTATTCTAGCTCATGTGGTTTGGGGTGGATCTAAACCTACTTATCCTTTGCTTGGCCTTTATTCCACTTATGGGAAATGCATAAGAATAATGCCATCATATTATTATTGTTTTCACAAAAATAAATAATGGCATTATTATTTTTGCATGGGCCATGCAAGCTTCTTCACCACCTTTTACTCCATTGTTTTTTTTGATTTAATGGATCCTATCTTGGGAAACCATCTCCTACCATTCCACCCCCCCCCCCCATAGTCTCACCCACATCTCTTCTTTTATTTAACTTTCTTCATGCATGATCATATGAGAACCTTTCCACCTATTTCTTTCCTTCCTTTTTCTTTCTTGTTTCTCTTCCACATTAGCTCAAGCAAGATCAAGCTCCATGGTCCTCCTTGTTTTGGCCTTATAAACAAAAATCAACACCTAAATGCCTAATAAAAATCTAAACCTAGCTTCTCTCTTTATTATTCTTTTACACCTAATTTACACTAAATCCTAACATTGATCTCTATCTCTCTCTCTCCCATGGGCACCACCTGACCTCCCTCTCTCTCCCTGGCCCACCTAAGAAAACCCTAACCCTCTATCTAACCTAAGCAAACCCTAACCCTAGCCCATGCCTACTTAGCCCGAGCTACCCCCTCCTCTTTCTCTCTTTTCTCCACCGCGTTCTAGCCCCACCCTGCAGCCACCACGCCGTCTTGGGCCACCTGCAGCCACCCCCGCCGTGCTTGCCTGCTCCCAGCTCGAGCCAGCACGTGAGGAGAAGAAAAAGGTGGCACCCGAGGCCACCTTTATCTACCCCCTGCCCCAGCTGCCCTTCCTCCCTCTCCCTCCTTTTTCCTCCTACCACACGGCTCTCTGGGCTCGCCCAGATCTGCCCGAGCCGCCCCTCCTCTTCTCCTTCTTCCTCTCCGACCACAACACCTGCCGCCGGTCGCCGCCAGCACCACCTCGTCCCCGCCGTTCTAGCCGATCAGCGCGACCTAGAGGTGGCCTGGAAGACCGTGAGCCGTCCACTGCATCACCCCGTGCATGCCGACTTGGACGAGGAGCCCCCAGCATCGCCAGATCCTCGCAGTCCCGAAGAAACCCTAGCCGCCAGAGCGCCAGCGATCTCGCCGCTTCGCCGCTCCTCGCTCCGATCCAAGCCCGCCGTCGAGCCCGCGGTGAGTCCCTCGACCTCCCTGACAACCTCCGCTTCATCGACACCGTCTAGCGCCGCCGATCGTTTCGTCGAACGGCCGTAGTGCGCCAGAGCTTGCGTTGTCTGCAGCCTCCCCGCGCCGCGTAGCACCCTAACTAGGCCGCGCTCACCTCCCTGTCAACTCCCCTCGCCCTACCGCACTGGTTAGCCCCTCCGCGCGCATGCCCGCGACCCGGGTTCGATTCCCCGCTCCGCGCGCGCGCTGCCACCGTCATTTTCGTCAGAAGAGAGGAAGAGAAACAGTACACGCGAGGAAACTTTGCACATACCCCCCCCCCCACCTTTTTGACTCCTGCAACCCGCGCTCCTAGAGACCCCACCTGCCAGACGCCCTAGCCATCTTACAAAAAGCCCCTCAGCTTTTCTCAGGCGTAACCCGCGCTCCAGCCCCAGCCCCACCTGTCGGCCTCTAGGGGCATCCCCACTGTCGCGTGGGCCCGAAGCCGCTGGTCCCGCCTGTCAGCCTCAGTGAGTTAGCCAGAACCCGGTAAGAAAAAGATTTTCCCCGTGCGTGACCCGTTAGCGGCTGAGTCTAGAATTGCCTGGGTAACAAAAGTATCTTCCTGAGTCTGTTTTTAATTAAACCTTTTTCAAATTGATTTAAATTCAAATTCAATTCAGATTCAAACAATTTTTAAAATACAAATCCAAATAATACATATAATATATGTTTTGGAATCAGAAAAATGTGAGGAATTCAAATATGCCCTTCAAAATATGTTTTGAACACTTTAAATTTTCGAGATGATTAAAATTACAATAAAATGCCCTTTTCCTTAATTAATTAATAACTTTTGTTTTATAACTCCAAATCTGACAAATAATATGTCTAAATCGATCAGCGCGACGAGCCCGTTCTATTTATGCAGTCCTTGTTCTGAATTGAAGCATGCATCATGTTGTTAATAAAAATCTGAACTGTTTATGACAATAAAACTTGGGTAAATAAATAATAAAATGCTTTATTTCTTGCATCCACACCTCACCTTTGCCATGCTACTTTAATGTCATGCAAATTGTGCATCATTCATCATGGCATGCTTGTTTGCTTGTCGCATTTTAATTCATATGCTTGTGCACTTTATTTATGTTGGCCCTTGTTTGTTTGGTTCTTCTTCGAATAGACGCCCAGCAGGAGAATTACCAGGAATCACAGGAGTACTACCCAGATCCATCTCTCGCTTCAACTGAGCTGCCAGGCAAGCACTACCACATGCTTGCATACATACAGTACCTATTGCCTCTATCTTATTCTTGCATCATTGAGTCGCGATTGCATTAAATTGAATCCCAAGTACTGCATAGCCTTTACTTTTAAACCCCACCGAAGCTTGTTCCTCCATCCCATGAGCCATTACTACAGGAGTTGTTTGAGCCATGCGAGTCGTAGAAAAGCATGTGTAGGGTATGTGAGTGTCTGATGAATAACGAGGTACCTAAACAACATAACCTGAGTAGTAATGGGATAACTAATGAAAGAGGCACCGGTGAGCAATATCTGCTATTTGGTTTTTCATGCTCACTTGTGTCCCGTAGGACCCCGAGTACTTGATTCCTGTTCCTTGACTATTCGCACTATCCACATCCGGGAGGCCTTATGGACCCCCCTGAGCCAGAGCTTGATTCCTTCTTATTTCTTGGGGCCACAATTAGTTTGGGGCTTTATTACTATCCTGTACTTATGCCATGCTACAGTTTTATTAAGATTGTGCGAGGAGCACCTGTATTGTTTTGGATCGCGCCACGTTTTCGCGGTATCGACAAGCCCAGTCACATTTTCAGGTTCCCAGTCGTTTACAGCCGTCGTCGCAAACCCTGGGTCCATCTCGGAGCCGGCCAACTTCGTTGCGGGTAGCTTATTGGGGTGGTCCCCTGAAATATTTCTGAATCCTGTGATTGCTTTGTCGTGAATGCCTCGTTGGGTTTTGATTTGGTTTTTCTGAGGTTGATCGAGTGTGTGTTGCTATTCGTGCACCCCTGCAGGGTAAATATTTCTGAAAGCCGTGTCCACGGTTATGGACGACTTGGAGCACAGTTTCTCGATCATAGACAAGTGTAACTAAAGTACCGCTTTTAATTTGACTAAGTATTTGACTAGTAAATAGTGCAATACTCATGGAATGGTTAATAAAACTACCAACGGATGATGGGGGTTATTCGTCCGCTTCCTCGTTGGTAAGCGAGGAGGAGGATGGATCTGTTAATTATACTGTTATAACTGTTGTTCTTAATTCACGGACATCCGTCTATCATTGGCTAGGCGGATGGTTAGCGAGTATCTGTAGAATTGTTAGGTATTATCTTTTGCTGCAATTGCGTCACCCCAGGTTGTGTCCCCTTTAGCGGCATAAAGACTTGCTGAGTACCCCTAGGGTCTCACACGATAAATTGTTTGATTCAGATGAACAGGTGGACCCGCAAGATGGATACTGGGTGGAAGAGACAGATGATGTTGGCAACGATCATTCGGTGTAGAGATTCCGGGAACGGGGATCCGTGAGATCTGTGGGCGGGATGTGTTTATTTATGGGGCATCTTATGCCAATTTGCGTCTTATCCGTACTTGGATCTTGTTTTCCGCTTCCGCCTGATACTCTGATGTGTGATGTATGAGGAGCTATCCTAAATTATTATATCTATCTAGGACATTTGGATCTTGCCGTATGGCGTTGCTATATTTCTATTTCTTTTAGATGGAATGGCTCTGAGGACTGTTGTATGTGGCTTGCATACATACTCACTTGTGTATGTAGTTGATCCCTTCGCCTGCCGATTACGCCGCTCGTTCTTGTCCCGTTGTCTGAAAGTGGTTAGGACGGCCGAAAGGTCTACCGTGAGTGGCCCTAGGCCCCACCGTACTATTTTAACCACTTTCGATCAACCAGGCATTAACTAAGAGCGTAATTCACCGAGGTAGTTACAATGGCATTAGTTTAGCAGCCATTTTATTCAAATAAGATTGAGCTTCGGCCAAAGATGCTATATTTCTTTCAGCGTTAGAGAGTTTTTCCTCAATAGTTTTATTGAAAGCAGTTTGTTTACTAATAAAATCTGTAACAAGTTCAGAGGGTGCACTCTTATTATTGTTGTAGTAATTTCCATAAGCATTACCATTATTGGGAGGAGATATGGCCTATAGTTATTGTTACCAAAATTATTCATGTAGACATTGTTGCTAAAATTGTTATTTCTTATAAAGTTCACATCAACTTGCTCTTCTTGAGCAACCAAAGATGCCAGGGGAACATTATTTGGATCAATATGAGCTTTCCCATTAACAAGCATAGACATAATAACATCAATTTTATCACTCAAGGAGGAGGTTTCTTCAACAGAATTTACCTTCTTACCTTGTGGAGATCTTTCAGTGTGCCATTCAAAATAGTTAACCATCATATTATCTAGAAGCTTTGTTGCAGCACCCAAAGTAATGGTCATAAAGGTACCTCCAACAGCAGAATCCAATAGATTTCTTGAAGAATAGTTCAATCCTGCATAAAAGGTTTGGATAATCATCCAAGCAGTCAGTCCATGAGTGGGACAATTCTTTACCAAAGATTTCATTCTTTCCCAAGCTTGAGCAACATGTTCATTATCAGATTGTTTAAATTTCATTATTTCACTTCTCATAGATATAATCTTAGCAGGAGGATAGTATTTCCCAATTAAAGCATCTTTGCATTTAGTCCAAGAATCAATACTATTCCTAGTTAAGGAATTCAACCATTCTTTAGCTTTTCCGCTCAAAGAGAAAGGAAACAATTTAAGCTTAATGATATCTCCATCTATATCCCTATGCTTTTGCATCTCACTAAGTTCAACAAAGTTATTTAGATGAGCAGCAGCATCTTCATTACCAATACCAGAAAATTGTTCTCTCATAACAATATTGAGTAAGGAAGGTTTAATTTCAAAGAAAGTAGCTTCAGGAACAGGTGGAGCAATAGGTGTGCTCATGAAATCATTGTTGTTGGTGCTAGTGAAGTCACACAACTTAGTATTTTCTAGAGTAGTCATTTTTTGTATTTTTAAATAAGAAAGCAAACTAGTAAAACTAATATTTTTGTGTTTTTGATAAAGAAACAAGCAAACAAAGCAAAAATAACCTAGCAAAACAAAAATAACAAAGTAAAGAGATTGGTTATGAGGGACTCCCCTTGTGAAGATGTCCTTGACTCCCCGACAATGGCGCCAGAAAAAGCTTTGATGCCCCAAGATATCTCGAGCTCGTTGGGGAACCCCAAGAGGAAGGTATGATGAGCACAGTAGCAAGTTTCCCTCAGTTATGAAACCAAGGTTCAATCGAACCAGTAGGAGCAAGGAAACACCCCAAAGGTGTTGCTAGCTGAACTTTGGCAGGGCGCACTCCCGGTGCCAGCAGCAACATGGAGACCTGCACAACACAACCACAGAACTTTGCCCCCAACTTACAGAGAGGTTGTCAATCTCACTGGTTTTGCTGAAAACAAAGGATTAAACGTATTGTGTGGCAGAAAGTAATAGTTTGCAGAAAGTAAACAAAAAGCAGTAAATAGTTTATTGTAGATTGATGGTAAAAGAAAGGACCAGGGTCCATAGTTCACTAGTGGTGGCTCTCCTTAAGATAGATGACATGTTGGGTGAACAAATTATAGCGGGGCAATTGACAAACATCGAGAAAGCAATATGCATATACTACTCATCTTGACTCCTTTGAGATTTGATTGGGCATTACAACAGTATACATAGATCGTAATCCAACTGCATCTATGCCTAATAATCCACCTTCAGGTTATCATCCGAACCCCCTCCAGTATTAAGTTGCAAGCAACAGATAATTGCATTACGCATTGCGTGTAAAGTAAACAATACGATTGTTCTATGAACAAAGGATTGTTGTTTTCTCCCTAGTAGCAACAGCACATCTAGTACCTTAGAGATTTTTGTCACTTCCCCAGATTACTAGAGGCATGAACCCACTATCGAGCATAAATACTAACTCTTGGAGTTGTTAGCATCTACTTGGCCAAGATATCTACTAACAACAAAACGCATGCAAGATCACAAATAACAAAGACATGATAGAATCAATAATCAATCTGAAATAGCATCTCAATATCCATCGGATCCCCGCAAACACAACATGTATGAATTACAAATAGAAGATCTTGATCATGAACGGAGCTCACAAGATCTAAACATGATAGCACAAAGGAGAAGAACCAGCCAGCTAGCTACTACATGGACCCGTAGTCCAGATATGAACTACTCACGCATCACACCAGAGGCTTGCATGTTGATGAAGAAGGCCTCCAGGGTGAATTCTCCCCTCCGGCGGGGTGCTGGGAAGAGCTTCAGATCCCTCCCGATCTAGGGATGGAGATGACGGTGGCTACAGACTCTTTCAAGGAATTTTGATCGGGTACTTATGGTTTCTGTATCGAAGGTGATATATAGGCGAAAGGGGAGGCCGAGGGGGTGCCGGAGGCGGCCAGACCACCCCCTGGCGCGGGCTAGGCTGGGCCGCGTGGCCAGGTTGTGTGGCAGCCCCCTGGCCCCTCTCCGTCTCGTATTCTGGCTCCTTGTATCCCTCGGTGAAAAACTGACTATGGCTTTTGTCCCGTCCAATTCCGAGAATATTCATTTTCTGACTTTCCTGGAACCAAAAATAGCAGAAAACCGGCAGCTAGCACTGTGGCTCTTGTTAATAGGTTAGTCCAAGAAAGTGTATAGAAAGTACTCCAAAGTGTGGACAAAACATAGGAAAGTAGATAAAACAAAGCATGGAACATCAAAAATTATGGATATGTTAGCAACGTATCAGACATATCTACGAACTATGAAGGAAAGTAATGGTAAACTAAAGTTATGAGAAATCATAAGAGGCAAAATTCACTTAAGATTAGAAAGCAAATCATTGTTGAATCTTTACAAGTAATGGGTTACTTGAATTTTCCAAATGACTGCAAAGTCATGAAGGAAAAGGTGAATGACAAAAGCACAATTTGTCATGAATAAGGTATTGGACAAATTCAATAGAATTTGATTCAAATGTGCTGAAAGTCTAGTGGATTTAAAACTAGTAAGGTACTAGCATCTCGTAATAAAACTCTAAGTTTGATGATTGATCAAAGGATTTTGAAGTTATTCAAAATAGTGAGTGGATATGCAATTTGCATGAAATTGAGTGGGAGCTGTGAAAGTCTTCTTAAAACAATATGTGAATATTTGAGTGGGAGCAATATCAGTCTCAGACTCGAATATATAGGAACATATTTCGAGTGGGAACAATTTAAGTCTCAGACTCAAAAATGTTAGAAACATATTTTGAGTGGGAGCTCAAAGAGTGATTCTTAAGTGTGTACGACACATTAAGAATAAAAGCACAAGTACCGATAAATAATGATTTATAGGGATTATAAGTTGATCATAAGTATATTACGATATTATGTAGTATTCCTAAAAGGATTCTGAGAAGAGTTTCGGAATAGGAGTGTATTAAGGACTGGTCCTTGATCGCTCAAATTAGGAATAACATTAAGTTAAACATCAATGTTTAAAAGAAAGAAAAGTATGATGATCATCCACTATGTTGAGACAAAGGTTCTATCTTGGGAAACTGTGATGACAACTTAACATAATATATGATCGAAGAAGGAAAGTTTGAAAAGTGGTTAAGTATGAATCACAGAACATTGAGCTAAGTTTTTCCAGAGTGCCTAATTGAGAATTGTAGACATGTTTCCAAATCTATGAAGGATGACATATCTTAAAGCATAAAGGGTTATGTTATAAGGGAATGTGTTAACCTTGGAAAAATTGGAAACTCCTATATCGATAATACCGACTAAAGTCAAGTAGGAAGCAAGGTGATAAAACATCGAAAATTGCACATAGTGCACTAGTGTTTCGATGATTACATTTATAATAATCGATAAGGGTACCATCTAAAGTGATACATACTGTTATGGCGGGACTAGTTCGTCTTTACGCAGAAGGTGTGTCCTAGGGCACAATTCCCATGAGAAAGCTTGAAGTGCCTGATCTAAAGTCACTATAGGCTCCTAAAAACCGACCTCATTCTATTGCCATAACTACGACGCATACACAAAGATGTTATCATGAGATGATAGAGTATTAATGTCAATCAAGGTGACATTAGTAAGTTGCAAAGGATTTGGGACTGTAAAGTACAGACCCAGGACTCAACCTCTTCCATGAGCAAGCATGATCAAGGTACCGACATATATGGTGCCAATGTTTAAGAACAAATGCAGCTAGTTTATTTGTACTCTAGTGCAAGTGGGAGACTGTTGGAAATATGCCCTAGAGACAAATAGTAATAAGGATTATTATCATATTTCATAAAGTTTATGATTAAGTTTTATATCATGCTATAACTGTATTGAAAGGAAACGTCAATACACGTGTGATATATAAACAACCAGGAGTTCCCGTTGAAACTCTAGTCACTGGTTCATTGGTCAACAGATGATCAAGGTTTCCTAATCATGTGGCATTTTCCAATTGGAAATGGAGTCACCTCATTATGAGAATGAGATTATGAACTAATACCCAACCTAAACATCGTGACCCGATCATGTCACGAAGTTCAAGTTACGATGATTAGAATAGACCTAGTGTACTACTTCTTAGATTGTGAGGCCATATCAATCACTGTCACCCGAGGGTACTTTGATAGCATTAAATGTCACTCGGTTAAACGGTGATCATAAAGGTGTGTTCAGGTATTTAGAGGAATAGTTGAGGCAATATGCGTCAAGAGCGGGATTTTTCCATCCACGTGACGGAAATATACTCGAGGGCCTACTCGGAGAAGTTATATCCAATAGTTGCGCAACGTATGATTTGATCACGGGGATATCACTTGTCGGAATGAGTCAAGTTGCATTTGTTGATAACAAGATCGAACACGACACGGTGATGTCATTGATCAGATCTCGGACAATGCAAGTATCTAGAGACAAAAGGAATAAGACACAACGTTCATGGTTCAAACAATGAAAGATTTCGTGTAATGCATAGGGGTCACATGGCCATCCAGGCCCCTCTGTTGATCATTGGTGCGGGAGGGTCCCGACCATGTTTGGAGTGTTCCTGCACCGTGGGGTATCACGCTTAAGGGCTTGATGATGCTTAGACAGTGTTTAAGGATCGGTAGAATCACCGAAGAAAAGAGAAGAGAGAAAACCGGAAGGGTTTTGGTAAATTCGGAGGATGTCTGGAATGAGAGGGAATGAGTTCCACATCAACGGTGATTGAATAATATGTAAGTGAATGTTGAATATTGATTTAATCATTCAATTCTATTTATTCAATAAAAGAAAAAGGAGTTAAAAGGGTCAAATACCTTAATGGGCCAAATCCGGAGGAAAAGGGCCCATGAGGGAAAGACCGAAGGGAGGAAGGAGGAGGGGATTGCCGACTGGGCCAAGGCACCCCGCGTGGGGCCCACTTGGGACCTGGCCGGCGGAGGCCAGCCCCCCTCTCCCCTCTCCCTTGTTTAGTCCCACATGGTTAAGCTAGTTGGTCGTGGGGGGTTTCCCCTATATAAAGAGAGGTATTTTGGCTAAATAAATACAACAATAATCAATAAAAGCTTTCCTCTCTTTTGGGGAGACCTCTAGTTGATTCTCTCTCTCTCCCATGACCATGGTCCCAAGTTCGGATCGCGTGAGTAGGATTTTTCTTCACCGTGGAGCACCGTCGTGCTGAGGGATTCGAATCTAGGAGCTCTACTTCTACAACTGCTGCTAGATCAGGGAAGCGGGAGTCATCACCAGGCACCGGATGCATGTAACTCCCTGCGAGGTGCAACACTTGGGGCACTAGGAGTCGTTGAAGCCGCATGAGTTGTCACGACTTCATCATGACCTTGAGGTCGGCTTTGGCTCGTCTACATCAACCATGCTTTCCCGAGCGTTGACACCACTTTTCGGTCTTCAAGGGTAAGTTCGCAAAAAGCCCCTCCCGTTACTACATTACCAATAGAGGTCCTGGCAACTGGGTTCTGGGCGTAGGGTAAAATTTATTGTTTTCATGCGCGAACCCCTACATATATGCACTAGAGGCCAATAATAAAGATTTTTATTGATATATTTCTAATGTCCATAATAGTTTTGTATCATGCTATAACTATATTAAGTGGAAACATTAATACATGTGTGATATGTAAACAAAATAGGTCCCTAGTATCCTATAGTACTGGTTTATTGGGCAGCAATTGATCAAGGTTTCATGTTTATAGACTTATTAACGTCAACTGACAACGATGTCACTTCATGAGATAAATGAAGTGATGGACACACCCGACTGTAGCATTTCAATGTGATCCAATCACAATGTTCAAACATTGCTATATCTAGCAAAGCGTAGTAACTTAGTCCTTCGACCATGAGATCATTTTTAATCACTATCTCATGTGGCTGCTTTGATCACATCAACTATCATGACCATAACTGGGTTGGCATAAAGATGTGTATTGGATATTCCAAAGGAATAGGTTGAGGCCTATGTATCAAGACCATGATTTTCCTATCCGAGTGATAGATAGATACTCTAGGCCCAGTCGGTGAGATTACATCAATGAGCTTGTAAGCATGTGACTAGGTCACGAGGATGTAATTCCATAGGAACGAGTAGATGCATTCGTCAGTAACGAGATCAATCTAGTATATCGATATCAGAGATCATGTCTTGGATGAACCAGGTATCGTTGTGCAAAAGGAACTCATCGCTTATAAGGTTCAAGCGATCAAACAAATTTATGGAATGTGAAGGGACCATCATGAGTTTCCAGACACCATTGTTGGTCATTGATCCGAGAGATGTCTCGATCATGTCTGAGCATTCATGGATCATAAGGGTGTGAAGCTTTAGGGTCGATACGATGTGGGTTGATATATGGTTGTAAAAGAAAGAGATTCCGAAGTGTTCGGAGGTTATTCAAAAGGAATTTTGAATAAAGGGAATTAATAAAAGGTATTAAATATTTAATTAATGGAATTAATATTAAATATATTTATTTAAATAAAGAAAAAGGCAAAGCCCCTACATGGGCCTTCCTCGGAGAAGGCCTAAGAGGGGGAGGCGTCCAGCCCTAGGTGGTCCAAGGCATGCGGGTAGGGGCTCCCACCGCCGCTAGCCAGCCAGGTGAGCTTGGCACGCGCGGGTGGGGTCCATCCCACCGTCGGCCAGCCCCTTCTCCCACCTATCCCAAGTTTAGTCCCACCCTAGACTTGGAGGGTGGGAGTGCCCAGTTTTTCCCTATATAAAGGGGGCCATGCCTCCTCAAAATATCATCCCACAGTTGTCCATTTGTATATCTCGCTCTCTCCCTCTCATGCGTGTTTTGCAGTTTGGAACGTGCTCCACGAGGTAGAGAATTCTCTAGAAGACGCACGCTATCATGCACCTAGAGTCAATCCGGATCTTGTTCTTCCGTTGCCTTGCTAGATCGGGGCCCGGGAGACGTATTTTACACCAGATGTGTGTAAAAGTTAGGAGGCACTGCCATTAGTGGTGTTGGATGTTTGAAGCCTTCTAGACCTTGAGGTCTTCTACACTCGGCTTCGTTACAAAATTTTGTGCAGGAATGTAATCTCGCGTCCAGTATTCAAAGATGTGAACACTATATCCCGCTCGTTACTTTAGTTCTCCATAGATAGATATTAGGTTGGTGCTTTCTCATAATAGGAATTTTTTGTTTTCAGCCACGAAACCCCTTCAATAATGGATTCAGAAGGCAAAGGGAGGAGAGTTGTTGGAAGGGGACAACAACACAAAATATTGCCATGCAAAAGCCAATGGCAGGAAAAGGAAAACCTCCATTATTAAGTGATGACCCACAAGTATAGGGGGTGTATCGCAGTATTTTCGATAAGTAAGAGTGTCGAACCCAACAAGGAGCAGACGGTGTTGACGAGTGGCTTGGAGCAGGAATTCTCTGTAAATACTTAGCAAACAGATTTTTAGGGGTTTTTGATAATGCAGATAAATAAAGTATGAGTAAATAAAAGACAATAATAATAATTGCAGCAAGTGGGTCAATCCTTTCTTTAGCAAAGGACAAGCCGGTTGTATTACTTAAGATGACCAAACGTTCTCGAGGACACACGGAAATATCGTCAAGTGCTTTCGCTCATATAGTTGATTAATCTTCTTTAGTTTGATAAGTGTTGTGTGGGTGAACCTGTGCTAATGTACCGACCTTCCTAGGACTAATACATACTTGTGATTATACCCCTTGCAAGCATCCGCAACTACAAGAAAGTAATTAAGATAAAAACCAAACCACAGCTTTAAACTCTAAGATGCTGACATCCCTTGTGCAAAGGTTTCCTAACGGGGGTTCAGGTTTCTGTCACTCCGGCAACCCCTACGATTAGTAGCCAAATACATAATAAATTCCCCTAGGCCCATAAAGGTGAAGTGTCATGTAGTCGGCGTTCACATGACACCACTAGAAGAATAACACCACAACTTAAATAACAAACTATTGAATCTTTCCCAACACAACTCCACTACTAACAACATGACTTCTCCCATGTCCTCAAGAACTAAACGAACTACTCACAAGACATCATATGGATCAAGATCAGAAATGATATAATGATAAGTAACAATCTAAACATGAACGATAATTCAATGGTTCCACTCAATAGCATCAACTTCAACAAGTAATCAATACCGGGAAAGCTTCCCCTAAGAACTTGTAACACCCTCAAATCGGCCCTATGCAAGTTTTAGCCCTTTCCGCCAAACCCGCATAGAAACGATTCAAGGACGCCCACCAGGCACTTTCGTGCGGGTGGAAAACGAAGTAATACCATTACACAACAGTCCTCGATGGGACCCACAGAACATATATATATATACATCAGCGACTCCATGAGTCAGGAATTCAGATATAATATACAAAGATCCAAATCACCTTGAAAACGATAAAGCGTCCGACTACGGACAAGATGCAAATGGGGCTAAGAGCCCTGAAGAAATAACCAATGGCGTCCATAACCCTGCCCAGGCCAAGCCGGAAGGGTAACCCTGCTAACGACATCGATCTCAAACCTGCTAAAACAAAAGGGGTGCCGACAAAGGGCAAGGGAAAAAGAGGAGCATCAGTACTGAGGCCAGTACACGGCGAGGCTAGAATTCGGCGGCTCTCGCCTACATAGGTATGGTGGGCGGAAGCGGCAGCGCAGCGGCACTAAACAACCTATAGAGACTTGATACAACTAGCGGTTATCAGAGAGGGATAAGAAAGACCTATTCGGATCCAACCTGAAGCTAACACCAAACAAACCCATCCTGGTGTTTCCCCCTCAAGACCAAACGAGGAAGTCAGACCAAGGAACTCACACAGTTGGCAATTTTACTCATTCCGTTATAGTTGCAGCACTTACTATTCAGATATAGATAGCATGAGTCATCCTGAAGCATAAGTAGTAGGCAGTTTTTAATCACCATTCCGTTACAGTTGGAACATTTACTAGTCAGATATAATTGTCCTAAGGAATCCCAAAACCCAACAGTTGTTGGCACTTTTATCACATTCCATTGGAGTTGCAATACTTACTAGGCAGGTATAGTATGACACAGATCACCACAGGTCCACCAGTTGTTGGCATTTTTAATATCCATTCCGTTATAGTGAAGCTGATTACTAGTCAGATATATTAAGTCAAATTTATAGCACTACTTTAGTTATGCTTGTCTATGATCGAGATACTGTGCTCCAAGTCGTCCATAACCGCGGACACGGCTTTCAGAAAGTTTTACCCTGCAGGGGTGCACAAATAGCAACACACACTCGATCAACCTCGGAAAAACCAACTCAAAACCCAACGAGGAATTCACGACAAAGCGATCACAGGATTCATAAATATTTCAGGGGGCCACCCCATTAAGCTACCCGCAACGAAGTTGGCCGGCTCCGAGACGGACCCAAGGTTTGCGCCAATGGCTATAAACGACTGGGAACCCGAAAGTGTGACTGGGCTTGTCGATACCGCGAAAACACTCCGCAATCCTAAACAGTACAGGTGCTCCACGCACAATCTTAAATAAAGCGGTAAAACATGGCATAGGTACAGGATAGTAATAAAGCCCCGAACTATTTTGTGGCCCCAAGAAATAGAAATGAATCAAGCTCTGGCTTAGGGGGGTCCATAAGGCCTCCCGGATGTGGATAGTGCGAAAAATCAAGGAACAGGTATCAAGTACTCGGGGTCCTACGGGACACAAGTGAGCGTGGAAGAACCATATAACATCTATTGCCCACCGATGCCTCTGCATTAGTTATATCTAGTATTTTAATAGTTGTATTTAAATTCATGATCAACTCCACCATTAAGCATCTCCACCAATAACCATCTGCCCGCATTCCAGCAACTGTGGTACTCAACAACACAGGATCGCACCTGAGCAAGCAACTACGACTCGCAAGGCCAACTATCTACCAAACACAGGTAATAGGAGGTGTCCATGGCAATATAGAGGCTGCACGGGAGATACCTGGTGCACGGAAACTAAAGCATCGTGACACGGATAACAATAGATCAACAGGAGGAAATAAAGACTATAAATGCAAAATAGGTAGAAAGAGGGAGAATGCTCGCCTGGAAAACACTGTCGACAGATCATATCCGAAGAAATTGTCGATACTCGCATCAACTCATCGGCCTAATCCGCGAAGAAGCACACACTAGAAGAAACACCGGATGCAATATTTGATACAACGGCAGAAGATCCGGCATGATTATGATATGATGCAAATGCAGTACAATTAGGCAGTATTAAGCGGAACCGGGGTCCCGACAATTAATTAAATGGTTCAAGTTTTTTAGAACCCCGCAATTTAAATGTTGTCTGAACAGGGCAAAACATGGCATCGGTTCGCTACACCAATTTAAATGGAGTCCGGAATAAGAGAAAGATATCCCGCATATGGACTCCATATTTAATTTATGTGATTAGTTGAAATAGCCCCAAACACCCAAATATGCAGCAAGTATGACCAATTTAATATGCAACAAGGTATATGTCATATTATAAAAAAATAGGGTCTCGGATAGGGGATCACATTAGGGTACGACGATCTTGGTTCAGGTTCGATGGGGTTCGGGTTCAGTCTCGGACTCCGGGATTCGGATTGGTGAGGGAGAACTTGCCGTGCCGAGGGCTTCGGCGGGGTCGGTCTTCGGGTTCCGGGGTCTCCGGGGTTCATGTCGATGATCTTGTCGTTCCGTCTGATGTCGGTGCCGAAATTCGAGGAGCGTGGACAATTGTTCATCGTGGTTGATCTTGTCAGGGTAGATCTTCTCTCATGGCATCGGCATCAGAGTTCTGGCCAAACTGCTCATTCTTGTTGACAAAGGGTCTTAGATAGCTGCAGAACATGCCCATCCCAATGCCACAAAACATCAAAATTCGCCGGCAGCACCAAACCTTGGTATCTTCGATGGCAATACTCCTAGTCAAACATCATCTGCATATCCATATAACCGGTTGTGTGAGGAACCAAAATGAGCAGGGACCGAAGAGCAGCAACAACGTCACCTGACGACCACAACACGAGGAATCGAGGAAGACCTGCAATAGGGAGAAGCAAGGTGGACGTCCATCTCTTGCAGGTGGCTCCGCGTTGACGTTGAGCAGCGGACGGCGTGGGCGCACGGCTGCTTGCATAGCGAGGCAAGGCGACCTAGAAAGGGATGGCGGCGAGGAGATGCTCGGGAGCACGCCGGCAGCTGAGGTGCAGCGACGTCGGCATACACGAGAAGGCCGGGTGGCGATCTGAGGCGACGCAGCGGGGGAACGGGGCACGGAAGGAGGTCGCAGAGGCAGAGGAGAGGGTAATCCTCGCACGAGGCGGCGGCGAGGACGGATGCGGCCGGCTCGGTGAGCAGAGGGGGCCGCCAGCGAATCATGGACGGGGTCGGCAATGCGGGGTAGCAGGGGGCGTCGAACGGCGAAGACGTGGGGCTCCGACCAGAGGCGGGGTCGGCACGGCCGGGGACAGGCGGCCTCGGGGCGACGTGCTGGTGAGCGCTGGCGGCGGCCATGGGGATCGAGCGGGAGAAGAGCTCGCCGTAGAGGGAGGGAGGCGAGGCGGGCTCCGGCGATGGGGCTCGGGGGTTGCGGCCGAACGCGGGAGGAGGAGGCGGTCGGTGAGCCCGTGGAGGCGGAGAGGAGGAAGCCGGGCGGCGGGGGTGCGGATTCTGGGGAGGAGCGGGCGTAGGTGGAGACCGCGTCTCCTGCGCGTGGGACCAGGTGGCGGAAATCCCGAGGTGGGGCGACGTGGCCGGGTTGGTGGACCAGGGGATGGCGCTGCGTGCTGCTGGCGTGCGCGTGCGTGCTCGACTTGTGCGTGGCCAGGGACATGCCAGGGAACGGGCGGTTGGTGGAGGTTCGTTGCGGGGCGAGACGTGGTCGTGCGGGGTGGTGGGTCTACGTGCGGGTGGGTGTGTGGGCTGGCGATGGGATCGTGTGGTTGGTGGGGTGAGGTGGAGGGAGTAGGCGGCTGGGTCGGGTTGGGGAGATGGGGTAGCTAGGGTTTGGGTGGGGTGGTAGTTGGCTAGCTGCTGGGCTTTTGGGCCTGGCGGCTGGCTGACTCCCCTACAAAATATTTATTTTATTTGTTTTAATTTTTAAATACTTTTGTAAATACTTTTTAGACAAATAAAAGACCCGGAAAAGACCGGAGTTTTAATTTGAATTAAAGACAGGGGATATTTAGAAAACAAATATAGGCTTTTATAAAATAGTTTTAGACAAAAAAAATGCATAGTGACATGACGATGCTCAAATGCAATGTGGCATGACGACATGAGCATGCGGTCATGATGATGCAATGCACAAAAACACCATGATTTTCTAGTAGTGATTTTGCGGGGCGCCACAGAACTATGCAAGATTCAACCCAATTGTTACAGCGGTATGGAGTGGTGATGGTGGTGCTAGATGATGATCCCAATGAAGTCCAGCTTGATGGTGGTGTTAATGGCGACAATCTCCCCTCTCTGGGAAAGAATTCTCCCGGCAGAATTCTGTCTGTCGGAGAGATCTTTCTCTCTCTGTAGTTTTACGCCCCGCAGAGGCGACGAAATCTTTCTGTGGTCGCCCCCCAGGTATTAGGGTTTCATGGAGATAATATACGCCAAAGGGGAGAGCTAGGAGTGGGCCAGGGTGGCCACACCACCTGGTGGCGCGACCAAGGGTGGCCTGCGCCGGGGGTGGTGTGGGCCCCCTGTGGCCCATCTCCGCTACCCCTTCTGGCATCCTTCATCTTCTGGAAAAATAGGATTTTACATGTATTTTCCCAGATTTTCTGATCTTCGCGAATTTCCCTTCCAAATAGCCCTTTTCCATCAGAATCCTGACTGTAGCGGTCCATCCTCCAAAAGTCATCAACCATGCAAAAACAGATGAAATAACATAAGTATCATCTCTTAATATGAAATATATCAATGTATGACAGTAAATTATGATATAGAATAGTGATGCAAAATGGACGTAGCATTAAGCTAAATCAAGGAGAAGGAGTGATAGAAGAACATGAACAACTGAAAAGTTCATAACAAATTTCTATATGAAACTATTTGGACAGCTTGAAAACTTGATCATCCAAATTGATGTGTTTGGGGTGGATAAATTTTCTGAGGTGGAATGTAATCTTCTTAAGAAAAATTCACCTTGTATGAACTCAAAGAATCTATGTTTGGGATGACATCTAATGAGGCGTCCATCCCTGATGGCTTCAATGCTGAGTTCTACCAAAAAAGTGGGAACTAGTTAAGGGAGATCTTTAGAGATTTTGAGGGATTTCTATGATGGCAAGCTATATGTTTCTAGAATGAAGGGAAAGATGGAGATAGAATAACAAAATATAGGCCTAATTGTCTACCGAATGTGTCTTTCAAGATATTAACCAAAGTTATGCTTAATATACTTATTCAAGTCATTCCAGGAGTGATCATGCGAACACAAACTACTTTACTGAAAGGTAGGTACATTCTAGAAGGGATGAATGTGCTACACGAAGTTCTTAATGATTTGCATAGGAAAAATAAATATGGAGTTCTCTTTAAAATTGACTATCAAAAGGACCTTTGATACAATTAAATGGCCTTTCCTAGTTCAAGCCATGAAGATGAAAGGTTTCCCTTCCCATCAGGTAGACATGGTAATGAAGACTCTGACCAGTGGAAAGGTTGGAATAAATGTAAATGGAGAAATAGGCTCTTATTTTCCAACATACCATTGTCCTAGGCATGGAGATCTCCTGTCTCCACTACTCTCTGGCATTACTGTTGATGTATTAGAAATTATAATGGATATGGTATAGAGGGGTGGATTCAATACAGAATGTCATCCAATTTGGTATAAAAGGAGTATCAATACTGCAATGTGCATATCGCACCATACTTCTTCTAGGTAATAACCTGGAACAAGCTAGAAACCTGAAAGTGATTCTCCGCAGTTTTGAACAAATGTACGGTTTAAAGATTAATCTTCATGGAAGTGACATTTATTGTACTGGGAAAGCTAGAGAATATAGGTGCTTTTGAAGAGATATTTACTTGCAATGCTACTAAATTTACTATGAAGTACATAGGGCATTCCCGTGGATAAAAAATATTAAAACTATCTGATTGGAGACAAGCTGAAAAAATGCAAACTAAACTTAGTCCTTGGTAGGGGAGAATGTTAGCTAGTGTCCCATTATACATGTTATCATTTTATAGGGTACCGGTGGGATCTAGAGAGAAGATGGAAAAAAATAAGAAGTATCATTTGGTTAAATGGAAAACAGTGTGTATGCCAAAAGACCAGGGGATTGGGAATTTTGGATCCAGAAATAATTAATATTGCTTTGCTTGCTAAATGGCTATGGATTTTTTTAGTGAGAAGGGCATGTGACAAGATATCCTAAAAACCAAATATTTGACCCAAAAAACTCTCTATCAAAGTGGATGTCGAACCTATAGACTCACACTTTTGACAGGGACTGATGGAGGTCAAAAAATTGTTTTGGGGATGTTGCAGGATTCAAGTGGGAAAAGGAGATAGAACCAGTTTCTGGGAGGATTACTGGCATGCACACTACATTTTGGCTAAAAAAATCCCTAGATTGTTCTATATCTCCACCTATAAAACAATTACTATCAAAATAGTAATCTCTCAAGGGAGTAACATACTCAGCTTTAGGAGAGCCTTAGTTGGGCCCTTGAGGGAGCAATGGACACAACTTCAAAAAATTGTTGATGGGGTGATGGTGATTGATAAGCCTAATAAATTAATCTAAAAACTCACTTTCTCTGTTAAATCTTTCTATTCAGCAATGCAGTTTAGCAGAGTAGTGCCTTACCTTACCGATTCATCTGGAAAATCAAGGTCCCACTCAGGGTTAAAACTTTTCTCTGGTTGGTTCTCAAGGGGAGTATCCAAACCAGAGATGTTCTTTTACATATAGGTGGAAATGTGAAACTAAATGTCTATTTCATGAGAAAAACGAGTCTAACACATTTGTTCTTTGACTGCCACATAGCCAGATATATTTGGAACATTGTCAGTCACTTTGAGCATGGAATGCCATTTTACTTCAGACGAGCATTGCCTTCTATTCTAGCTTAGGAATCATGACAAGGAAAAAAATAGAAAAATAGCTGGCATTGTTGCAGTTCTCTAGAGCAGTTGGGAAACTGGAAATTTTGCTTATTTCTAGAGAAAGTGACCTAATGGTCCCAACTCTGTAATCTTTCGTGTTTGTTATTGGATTCTGTGGTGGATCTCTTTGCAAGGGAAACAGTGTGCATCGGATCAACTTCTCTTCAGTGCTAAACTCTTGAAGAAGGTTACAAGAAGTCTATGGAGCGAGGATCTAGGCATCGTGGATTCCAAGACTGGATCTGTGAAGAAGAAAGGGAAACAAAGAGAAAATGAAAATGAGATGGAGATGAGGATAAGAAAAGAGTTATAAGGAAGAAATAAATTAGGCAAGTTGTTGTAGAGGCCATTTTTTACTCAGCTAGTCTTTCGGTAAGCTAGTAGCTTTCGTGTGTTGAGGACAAGGCAAAAGGTGGAAAGTTCTACTGGTCGATGTTGTGTATGAACGATAGTTGGTTTTTATATGAAATCGGTGGAAACCCTTTCATCCAAAAAAAAACATCATTGGACGCATCTGGTCGTCCAATATAATCCTTCGGATTAAGACAAATTTTAATTATCTCTAAAAATCTCTACTTTCACATGTATTAACTCTCTCTTTACTTCTATCTAATTACATCGCTATTAATTAAAAAATAGGGATCAACGGAGAGATTTTTGGCGAGTAATTATAGACAACGTACCCTACATTGGTAGAGACTTAGCCTATGTATGGCCTCCTTCCTTCACGTAGGCATGCATGCAATTAGTTTTACATAAAACAAGGAGGATCTAAAAACGAGAGGGGGTTTAGAATCTCGAAAGGACGGAGTACTATATTCAAACAAAAACAGACCCTCCCCCCAACACACATACAATTGTCGACGACCGCATGGAAATACCAAAATTCCTCACAGGGATTGCAACAAATTATCGGATGCAGTTTTATTGAAAATGTAAAGAGAAGGGAAAAATCAATTATTTCGTTCACATGTGTTTCCTCTTTGGTAATGATAGTAGATGGAAACAGATCGGATAGTAGAGTGAACACTACCAAGGAGGTGAAGCGTATGAGTATGATGTCACAAGAACCAATTAAAAGTTTTTAGCAATCCAGTTTAACTATTGTTTTGCACTAGAGTTTGATCTTGCAAAGTTTGAAAGGACTACGGAAACTATAGATAAATGCGAAAGGGCAAGAAGAACTATTCGGCATCCAAGGATGGTGTTTTTTGGTAAAACGTTTATCTAATCTTCTTAGCTGAAGGAGAGCCAGTTTCACGAGAAAAATAGGATGATGATGAGTGGTGACATTTTGATACCACAAAAAAATTATATACTTGGAAGTACGAACAAAAGAAAAAACCTTATAACCTGAACCTTCTATATTTGGTAGAGAAGAATATAGACGTAGTTATGGCATGGGTTTAAAGCCCACTGATAAAAAAGCAGGTGGAAAAATGGAAGAAAAAATGGTTTTAGGTGTACCTATTTTTTATGTCTTTGAAAGAACCGTACCGGACAATGTAACTGAAATTGTTGAGATATAAATGATCTATTTAAAACCATAGAGACGACACATGCATTTACCTAGTACTCCTTCAAGACATGACCACTAAGTTCTATTAATATACAATGTTCCATTCTAAAGAAGCTTTCGGTCTGTCCTAGTTCAAACTTCTATAAGTTTGGCTAAATTTATAGAGAACATGTCGATATCTACAACGTCAAATCTATATTTCATAAAAATAAAGCGTATGTTGAGTATAGGAAAACTATATTTGTGTTCTAGTTAGAGGAGTTATTGATATTTTTTACAAAATTAGTCCTACTTGAAGTTGTTTGACTTAGGATGAAACTAGAGCTTCAATTATTTTAGAACGAAGGGAGTATTGGCATGGCGGATTAGAAGGCAAGGACATTAACTTTTGACACCACATGGACTAGCACACCATTGATGATAACACATTAAGTGTCAATGCCTCGACACAAGTTAATAAGAGGTTTGACATCATATCCATCAAGTTGGACCCACAAGTCAGGTGCAACGTGGTGGGTTTCTTTGTTTTTAGAGCGGATTTGAACATATAATTTGAAATTATTCTTCTTTTATTACATTTAGGCAAATGATAGAGATGTCTCCTAGAGCGGGGTGACTAAACAATTTTAAAACTATTACGGTTTTGGCTTGATAAAATGTGGAATTAAACTAATATTTATTTACAAGCACAAAACCTAAATAAACTAGGATCAACTAAGTGCACCAACAACAAGTTAAGCTAAGCAAGATAGCACAAGATAGATATACCACGAGTGATAAATAAGATATAAGTATTTCAAGCTCGATGGCTTCACAAGAAAATTAAACTCAGGTATAGAGATACCCGAGGCACGTGGAGACGAAGATGTATTCCAGTTTTCCTTACAAGTAAGGTACGTCATGTTGGAGAGGTGTTGAATTCCACGACGGATTTCTCAATGCCACGAAGGCTCACCTTCTTCTCCGAGTCTATCCCACGAAGGAATAGACACTTTCCTTATGGCTACCTTTTCCTCCACTCAAGAGATATCAAGCTCCACAACCACTTCACAAGCTCCACAAAGGAGAAGCCCGGGTCTCTTCACAATATTCCACGAAGAGGACATCATGACACCAAGCACCAAGCCAACTAGGAGGTCACCCTCCAAGAGTAACAAGCTCACGGGCTCTCACTCGAACAAATCATAATGGAGAGCTCAACACTTATGCAATAATGCAAAGCAAGAAAACCAAGGGTGTTCAAATCCCTCACTCTCAAATCCCACCAAATAAACAAGTGCTATGGAGGAATTAGAGAGGAAGAACAATGGTGAAAATAAACCAATGAATTCAACATCGAGATCGAATGGGTTCCCCTCACTTTGAGGAGGAATTTATTGGTGGGTATTGTAGATCTAGATCTCCTTTTCCAAAGCTCTCAAAAAGGTGCAAGAATCATATGAGAGAAGGGAGAGGAAGAAAGATCAAGGGGGTCAACAATGGAGGTCAAAAACATGCTCATGAACCTTGGAACTTTGGGGAATAAGCCCCCCTTTTATACCCCTTCGAGGGGGATGACCTTTGGGGTCAAAACTAGCTAGTCGCACAAGTTCTGGTTGGCAAGCCAGTCCCGACGGACCTAGGGACAGAATGGTCTGGCTGACCAGAAAAGTTCCGGTTTTCATCAAAACAGCATACTGATCAAATTTTCGGCGGGGCGCCAACAAATTCTGGTGGGTGCCGGATTTTCCGGCCTAGTTCTGACGCCGTCGAAATTGCCACCGGAACCAAAACAGAGCAAACAAAAACGGTGATAAATTTTGTGTACGAACTCAGATTTTAGCAAACTTGGGCTTTTTGAAAAGCTAGAACAAACTCTATCTATTAGAGACTATAAAACCCAATAAACAGTAAGAGGTAAAGTACAAAACAAGGAGAGGTATGTAACCTCCCTAAAGAAGAACCAGTAAAACCCTCAAACTCGAAAACACAATAGAAGATGCATACGAATTTCATTTTCGATAAATTTGGGCTTGTTGAAGAGCTAGCAACAAGCTCAAGAGCCTAACATAGAGAAACACCAAGAAGCAACAAAATAGGGAGAAACAAAGTATGCAAAGGATTGAGCTCCCTAAGACGATGTAATCAAGTTACCCAACAGGAAGCCCCTCTTGATAGTGCAGCTACCCATCCTATAACCCGGTCTCCCAACAACCACCTTGAGACCGGTAAAAGGAAAACCTGGCAACGCCATACATTTTCCTTGCGCATCCCACTTGATCTTGATGGCAACACTTCAAGATCCATTCAAGACAGAATGCATCACTTGATCACTGTTGCTTGGTGAAGACTCATAATGTGCTAGCCCTTACACTACTATGAGATAGCTTCATTAAGGCACATCTTCACATGTCCATTATCACCAATATGGACAACAAGCTTAAATAATAAGATCTTCTTGAGATGCTTATATTGAACTTGTACTTCTCAACCTTGATGATGATCACCACTTGATGTCATCCTCTCATGGGCTATATGAAATCTTCACTTTGGATGCATGCCCATGGAGAGATACCTAGCCCACATAAAAAACACAAAGGCACATATATAATGGGTTAGTTTATGAAACATAATTGAAAAGTCTTACCATACCACAAGATCCATGTGGTATATTATTTATACTTCATGTGTTGACCAACTTGAAATCACTTTTCACTCTTTGTATTGGTTAACCCTGTATTTTATCATGCTTTATCTCAATATATTGAGGTATGTAAATAATTCTTCATTTGATTGTATGCTCTAAATATTAGTCGATCATAGCTCAATTCATGAGGCTATCATGACACCGACTTAGATCCATATATTGAATTATTCTGTTGATATCAGATCTTGAACATACGAGTTCCACACAAGAACTCCATCTTCATTTCTTATCCTTGATGAAATCTTATTCTTCTCTTCAAATCGATGATCTTGATGCCAATACTCAAGGTATACCTTTAATTTCATGGCATCTGTACTCGAATCAAACACATGGACTACAAGCATGACTTATGAAATATCTCTACATTTAGAACTCAATAAAATCATTAGACCATAGGGTACCAAAACCACACATAGGGACAATTAGCCTTACACACATGCAGTGAGAAAACGGGGAAACTATTAGCTCATTTTATCTAACCATATGAGTGTTTTATAGTTTTTGCAACTTCTAGTCAAAATACAATCAAAATTTTAAATTTGTTTGGATAACATAAATGGATTTCTATTTTTTGTGCCCATGGTTCCTTAGTTGTACTCACTTTTCCCCAGCCGCTTAACTTTTCCTCACTTTTGATCACATGCTTCTATGAAACTCTCACACGGTCTGAACCTCGATGTCCGTCAGCCTTGCCGTTACGTGCTGACAAGTGGAGCCGTGTTCAGTCGGATCATGTAGTGGACCCTCGCCATTACGTGCTGACAAGTGGAGCCGCGTTCTATCGGGTCCCGTAGTGGACCCTTGATGTTACATGCTGACAAGTGGGGTCACGTTCAGTCGGTTCCTGTAGTAGACACCTCTCTCCACTTATCTAGATCAGCATGAGAGCCACAGCTTATCCACGTGAGCGCTCGACCCACAACTTACCCAGGTTGGCGTTGCAAGATGGGACCCTGAGCTAGCCCCACGTCCGTGCTCATGTTGTTGCCTGCCCTTTCTTCTTCTTCTCCGGCGACAGTGTCCCTTCTCTAGCGACAACGGCCCTTTGTCTAGCTTCACTTCGGCCTCCCATTCGTCATGGCCATAGTATGGTGCCCTCCTGTTGACCTGTATGAAGGATGACAATGGCAACCGTGTGCAGGGAAGGTTAGATCTTGCACCAAAATGTTCTGATTAGATGGGGGCGCTTGCTGTGGACAATCAATTGGCCCAACTCGAGAGCTCAATTGGGCGCGCACTTTCTATGGAGAATGTGGCCGACGAGCCGTTCTGATGATTTAATTGGTTTATCGAGTTAATGTCTCGGCTGCAATCAAGTGAATCTATGGGGTGAAAGTCAAACTTTGAGATCTAGGGAGATGGATGTATAATAAATAAGAAAATGACACAAATCTTGAACACTTTCAAGTTAAAAAAATTATACAACTTTTAGTGTAAAAGAGTGTTTATAATTGACACAACTCTTGAACACTTTTAAATTACAATTTGGACATGAGAATGTTGTCCTAAGAAAATCTTGAGAGTTTACCATTTTTAGAGCGTGAAAAGTGATCCCTAAACTAAAATCTTTATGCCTCGTGCATATACGAAAATTATACACCTTCGATCAGTGTGAAATCGCACTTAGGACATGATAATATTGTGCTAAGAAAATCTTGAGAGCTTATCATTTTCATAGAGTGAAATATTATGCATAAACTTGGATATACGAAAATTATACACCTTTGAACACTGTGAAATCACACTTAATACATGAATAATGATGTGCTAACAAAATCTTGAGAGATTATTATTTTCATGTAGTGAAATGTAATGCATAAACTTGCATATATGAAAATTATACACCTTTAAACTCTTTGAAATCACACTTAGGACATGATAATGTTGTGCTAAAAATTCTGATGATTTATCATTTTCATGGAGTGAAATATAATGCATAAATTTGCGTATATGAAAATTATAAATCTTTGAACACTGTGAAATCGCAATTAATACATGATAATGATGTGCTAACAAAATTTTGAGAGATTGTCATTTTCTCCCCATTTTCATACAGTGGAATGTAATACATAAACTTGCATATATGAAAATAATACACCTTTGAACTCTTTGAAATCGCACTTAATACGTGATAATGTTGTGCTAAGAAAATCTTGAGAGATTACCATTTTCATAGAGTGGAATGTAATGCATAAACTTGTATATACGAAAATTATACACCTTTGAATACTTTCCCTTCAAATTATATTCAAAATCATTTGTTTATGGAGTTAAAGTACCGGTGGTAAACTTGTTATTTTGCATGGATAGAGGTATGCCCCCCGACAGATATAGGGGTTATACTATCCGCTAGATCACAAAGGATCAACGGCTGGTGGGCACGATCCGCGTGACAACTGTCTCAACTAGTTAGAGCGTAGCAGCCAATATGAGCAAAGGTGTGAGAGTTTGCGACTAAAAGAGAGGGGAAAACCGAGTAGATCTTAAAAACCAAGAGGAAAACTGAGTAGAACTTAAAAAACAAGGGCAAAACTGACAAAGGGATTCAAATAGAAAATAGAAAAATGTGTATTTTATACAATAAAATATATCTTGGCATACATCAAACTATTTGCAATTCAAATATACATCAGTTTGACAATTATTGCCTCATTGAGACAAACTATGTTTCGGGGAGGGATGTTTTGGGAAGAGGCTTGAGTAGAAAGCCATGAACCTTCATAGATAGTAGGTGATTTGAGAAGTGGTGATTTAGGTTAAAAATTGATTTCTATACATTTCTTATGGTGGTAGGTCACATATTAAGACTCCCTGGATAGATGCCATTATGTTTTGATCTTTTCAAATTTGTTGTGCATAAAATGATTCAATTAGCTAGCTAAAAC
Source organism: Avena eriantha (assembly GCA_910589775.1). Lineage (NCBI taxonomy): Eukaryota > Viridiplantae > Streptophyta > Magnoliopsida > Poales > Poaceae > Avena > Avena eriantha. The sequence goes on from OU342741.1 coordinate 343,610,559, forward strand.
CCATACGTTGACTCTCTGTTGACCAGCCACCAGAGGGTAAAACTGAGTATATTGCACACGATAGTATTAGTACTAGAGGGCAAAACTGAGTACAACCAAACTGCTAGTGTTACACTCGAGGGTATAACTGAGCACAACTAAGTCGCTAGGGTTAGACACGAAGGAAAAACGTGACGCACGGTACGCGTGTCGCCGTGCACGGGGCGGTATCGGACGCGTGTGGTTGTGCACGGTGTAGTGTCGTACGCGGTTACGTGGTGCACAGTGGTGTAACGAAACGTTCCTTCCCTTCACCTTTATAGAGGCCTCCTCACTCTCACTCATCACTCATTCGCTCCCTCACGCGACTGTCTCCATTGTCCCGTCACCTTCTGCAAACCCCTAAAAAAACCAACCACATCGGCGATGGAGAAGAACGGCACGGTGGCCATCGTTGCCTCCAAGGCTGCCGACGAGGAGGCCCCCGTCCCCATACAGGCCCCCGTCGAGGCATCGAAGGCATCCATCGTCCCCGTCTAGACCCTAATCCTTACTTCAGCTGTAGCCGCCGATAAGAAGGGCCCCGCCGGTCTCGGGAAGATTCCTCTTGGCTGGGACCCCTACGAGGAGGAGAATTACATAAGGACGGAGAACCCCTATGATGCTAGCATCGCTGACCCATGGTCGGAGGTAACAAGGGTTTTATCTCATTCTCTTGTTTTCCCCCATTCCCATCGTTAGGTGCTAGATCATATGTTATTAGGCTTCGGCTGTTCGTATTTTAATTCATTGGATGCTACGTATTTTTACAGTAGCTAATCCTCTTATGTTAGATCCCATATTTCGATGAGTCCCCCTGTTCATTCAATCCTATTTTATTTGTCCTCCGAGTTGTAGTTAAGAGATTCCCTAGTTAGTACTAGCGTCGATCTGTAGTTGGGATCAACATTCGATTTGGTTTGAGATTTGGGGATTGGGAAATAATCAGGGGATCACAATTAGTTAATTTATGCAAATAATCAATCCCGATAATCAAAGTATCTCAATCATGTCCTTATTGCACTCTATTGTTTTTCCAACAGGAGGATAGTAGCGACGAATGCAGGGATGATGAGTCCAAGGACACCAAGACTCATCGGCTATTGAGGAGGCTGAAGTCTGGCTAGTACGACAACTTCTTCACCAATGACATCTACAAGTGCCCCTTCTGCACCACGTGGCTCCTCGCCGCCGACTTCAACTCCCTCGTGAAGCATGTCGAGGACATGATGACCTGCGGCTTATCCATGAACGTCCACGGCTTCAGAGCCAAGCACCAGGCGCTCTGTTTTCACCTCCGCAACCTCCAGAAGGTGGTCATCAATGAGGGTTGCATGCCCCCAATCAAGCCCAAGGCGCCCAAGGTCAAGGGACTAGGCAGCAAGAAGTGGAGGAAGCGCCAGAGGAGGAGGCGGAGGCCCTCCTGGTGGAGGCCATAGTGTGGGCCCCCTGGTACTCCACCGACCTTGCCCCTTCGCCTATAATAGCCTCCCGGGACAAAAACCCTAAGGACCCGATCAAAATTCCACGAAAGAGTCTATAACCGCCATCATCTCCATCCCTAGATTGGGAGGGATCTGAAGCTCTTCTTGGCACCTTGCTGGAGGGGAGAGATCACCCTGGAGGCCTTCTTCATCACCATGCCTTCCTCCAATGTGATGCGTGAGTAGTTCATCCCTAGACTACGGGTCCATGTAGTAGCTAGATGGTTGGTTCTCCTCCTTTGTGCTACCATGTTTAGATCTTGTGAGCTCCGTTCATGATCAAGATCATCTATTTGTAATCTTACATGTTGTGTTTACGGGGATCCGATGGATATTGAGATGTTATTTCAGATTGACTATTGATTCTATCATGTCTATGTTATTTGTGATCTTGCATGCTTTCTGTTGTTAGTAGCTATCTTGGCCAAGTAGATGCTAGCAACTCTAAGAGGGAGTATTTATGCTCGATAGTGGGTTCATGCCTCTAGTAATCTGGGGAAGTGACAGTAATCTTTAAGGTGCCAGATGTGCTGTTGCTACTAGGGAGAAAACAACAATCTTTTGTCTATAGGGCAATCATATTTACACACTTTGCTTAATGCAATTACTGTTGTTCGCAACTTAATACTAGAGGGGGTTCGGATGATACCTGAAGGTGGATTATTAGTCATATATGCAGTTGGATTACGGTTTATGTATAATGTTGTAATGCCCAATCAAATCTCATAGGAGTCAAGATGATTAGTATATGCATGGTATGCTTTCTCGGTGTCTGTCAATTGCTCCGCTATAATTTGTTCACCCAACATGTCATCTATCTTAAGGAGAATCACCTCTAGTGAACTATGAACCCCGGTCCATTCTTTTACCATCAATCTATCATCTATTTACTGTTTTCTGTTTATTTTCTGCAAGAAATTACTATCTTCTACACAATACGTTTAATCCTTTGTTTTCAGCAAAACTGGTGAGATTGACAACCTCACTGTAAGTTAGGGCAAAATTCCGTGGTTGTGTTGTGCAGGATTCCAAGTTGGAAGACAATACCTTGGAGTTGTTTCCTTGCTCCTACTAGTTCGATAACCTTGGTTTTAGAACTGAGGAAAAACTTGCTGCTGTACTCATCATACCTTCCTCTTGGGGTTCCCCAACGAGCTCGATATATTTTGAGCCATCACTTCTTTTGTATTGTCTGTGTTGAACTTGTTCGCTGCTACTGCTGAGCAACCTAATTATCGAACCTCGTTAAGTATTATACTATATATATCTTATATTAGTTGCTTTATCTACATCTGCTCTATTTAACAAATGTATTTATGGTGCTGATTAGATTTGCTGCTCTAGATTATCTACCAGATCGGGAAAAACGAGGGCCAAACGGAACAATGAATGAAGAGAGAAGCTTCTCTAGGTTCCCTAATTTTTTGGGCAAAAAACACAATTATTAGCAAGAGAGAGGAGGAAAGGCGCTCTTAAAAGGCTAATCCTAAAAATAACATAAAAGAAAAAACTTCCAATTTAGGCAAAATGGCGCAAGTAACCACCAAACGCGCCCCACATGTTTCCACACCACGCCCCCATAACACATTCCCAACAAACTGGCCCACACAGTCCCAATGGCACGGCCCCACACATCAGCATAACACGTTCCTGACCAACCGACTCCACGTGGTCCCACACCGCGTGACCCCACACGTCAGCCAACGATCAACCTGACGGTAGCTGCTGTTCGAGCTCTTTGATGAGTTTCCGAGAAGGAGATGGACAAAAGTAAGGAAAAGTTAAGAGGTTGGGGAAAAGTGAGTACAACTAACGAACCAGGGGTATGAAAATAGAAATACCTAAATAAAATTACTGTAGTTTTATAGCTAGTGACCTTTGATATAGCCACTGGATTTTCCAGATTGTTTTAGAAAGGGATTTCTATTTTCATGCCCTCGGTTTGTTAGTTGTACTCAGTTTTCTCTAGTCGCTTAGTTTTTCCTCACTCCCCCCTCTATTCTGAAACCCTCATAGGCGCTCGGACGGGGGGGGGTAGTGTCAGGTCAAAGGCTTGACCGTTACATGCTAATCGGTGGGACCGTGTTGGGGCAGGTCGTGCGTTGAGCGTTACGTTACGTTGTCCTGGCCATTACGTGCTGACAGGTGTGGCCAGGATACACAGCGGACCAGCCATCCATCTCTCGCTGATTATGGGGGAGGTGGTGTGGAACCATGTTGAGCACGTTTGGTGGTTACGTGTGCCATGTCGCCTAAATTGGAAGTTTTATTTTTTTTTATTTTTATGATTGGTCTTTTTAAGAGCGCATTTTCCTCTCTCTCTCTCTCTCTCTCGCTAACACTGGTGTTTTTTTACCCTTTTTTGCCCAAAAAGGTAGCGAATCTAGAGCAGCTTCTCTTTTCATTCATTGTTCCTTTTGGCCCTTGTTTTCCCCTAATCTGGTAGCAAATCTAGAAAAACAAATCTAACTAGCACCATAAATAAATTCAGTAAACATAGCAGATGTAGATAAGCATCTAATATAGGTTATATAGTAAGGTACTTAACGAGGTTCGACAATTAGGCTGCTCAGCAGCAGCGGATAAGTTCAACACAGACAAGATAAAAGAAGCTGCTTTACAGCAGCAACAGTACAAGATCAGTGGCCCCTCATGGCCTCCGCCTCCTCCCTCTGGCGCCTCCTCCACTTCTTGCTGCCCAGTCCCTTGACCTTGGGCGCCTTGGGCTTTATCGAGGGCATGCGATCCTCCTCGATAGCCACCTTCTGGAGGTTGCGGAGGTGAAGGCCGAGTGCCTAGTGCTTGGCTCTGAAGCCGTGGATGTTAACAGACTCGCCGCAGGTCCTCACGTTCTTGGTATGCTTCACGATGGAGTTGAAGTCCGTGGTGCGGAGCCTCTGGTGGGGTAGAAGGGGCACCTGTAGACATCACCGACGAAGAAGTTATTGTACAGGCCAGACTTAAGCCTCCTTAGCACATGGCGAGTCTTGGTGTCCTTGGACTCGTCGTCGCTGCAGACATCGCTGCTATCCTCCTGTTAGAAAAAACAGTAGAGTGCAATAAGGACATGATTGAGATACTTTGATTATGGGGACTAATTATTTGCATAAATTAACTGATTGAGATCCCCTGATTATTTCCCAAATCTCAAACCAAATCGAATACCGATCCCAACTACGAACATGGGGGTTCAAATACAAATAGGGGGATTCATCGAAATACGAGATCTAACACAAGAGGATTAGCTACTGTAAAAATACGAACATCCGAACCCTAATAACATACGGTCTAGTATCCAACAATGGGAACGGAGGAAGAACAAGGGAAGGGGAGAAAACCCTGGTTACCTCCGACCATGGGTCAGCGATGCTGGTGTCGTAGGGGTTCTCCGGCCTTATGTAATTAACCTCCTCGTAGGGGTCCCAGCCGAGCAGGATCTGCCCCAGATCGGCAGGGGCGTCCTCGCCGATGGCTACAGCGGATGCAGGGACGGGGACGGCGGCTGCCTTCGATGCCTGGACATGGGCCTGTACGGGGACGGGGGCTTCCTCGCCGGCGGCCTTGGAGGCACCGATGGCCACCGGGCCGTTCTTCTCCAACGCCGGCGTGGTTGGGGTTTCTTGGGGGTTTGCAGAAGGTGATGAGACAGTGCAGACGGTTGAGTGAGCGAGTGAGTGATGAGTGAGAGCGAGGAGGCCTCTATTAAAGGAGAAGGGAAGCGATATTTCGTTGCACCACCGTGCATGCACCACGTAATCACGTACGCTACAACACCATGCATGGCCACACGTGTCCGCTACCGCCCCGTGCACCGCACACGCGTACCGTGAGTCACGTTTTTCCCTCGTGTCTAACCCTGACGACTTAGTTGTTCTCAGTTTTTTCCTCGAGTGTAACACTAGCAGTTTGGTTGTACTCAGTTTTTCCCTCCATCACTAACACTGCCGTGTGCAATATACTCAGTTTTTCCCTCCGGTGGTTGGTCAACAGATAGTCAAGTATGAGTTTTAGCTAGCTAAATGAGTCATTTTATGCATAACAAATTCAAAAAGATCAAAAAATAGTGGCATCTACCCAGGAAGTCTTAGTATGTGACCTGACACCATAAGAAATGTATAGAAATCAAGTTTTAACCTAAATCACCACTTTTCAAATCACCTACTATCTATAAAGGTTCATGGCTTGAGACAGTCTGATTGGTTGAGACAGTTGTCATGCGGATCGTGCCACCAAACGTTGATCCTCTATGATCTAGCGGACAGGATAACCCCTATATCTGTCGGGGGCACCCCTCTATCCATGCAAAATAACGAGTTTGCCACTGGTACTTTAACTCCATAAACAAATGAACTTGAATATAATTTGAAGAGAACGTGTTTAAAGGTGTATAATTTGTGCATTACCTTCTACTCCATGAAAATGATAATCTCTCAAGATTTTCTTAGCACAATATTATCATGTATTAAGTGCGATTTCAAAGGGTTCAAATGTGTATAATTTTTGTATATGCAAGTTTATACATTATATTCCAATCTATGAAAATGGGGGGAGAAAATGATAATCTCTCAAAATTTTGCTAGTACATCATTATCTCATTATTAAGTGCGATTTCACAGTATTCAAAGTTTTAAAATTTTCGTATACGCAAGTTAATGCATTATATTTCACTCCATGGAAATGATAAATGATCGGGATTTTATTAGCACAATATTATCATGACCTAAGTGCAATTTCAAAGAGTCCAAAGGTGTATAATTTTTGTATATGCCAGTTTATGCATTACATTCCACTATATGAAAATGATAATCTCTTAAGATTTTCTTAACACAACATTATCACGTATTAAGTGCGATTTTAAAGAGTTTAAATGTGTATAATTTTCGTATATGCAAATTTATGCATTACATTCTACTCTATGAAAATAATTATCTCTCAAGATTTTCTTAGCACAACATTATCACGTATTAAGTGTGATTTCAAAGAGTTCAAAGGTGTATTATTTTCATATATGCAAGTTTATGCATTACATTCCACTGTATGAAAATGGGGAGAAAATGACAATCTCTCAAAATTTTGTTAGTACATCATTATCATGTATTAATTGCGATTTCACAGTGTTGATTTATAATTTTCATATACGCAAATTTATGCATTATATTTTACTCCATGAAAATGATAAATCATCAGGATTTTAGTACAACATTATCATGTCCTAAGTGTGATTTCAAAGAGTTTAAAGGTGTATAATTTTCATACATGCAAGTTTATGTATTACATTTTACTACATGAAAATGATAATCTCTCAAGATTTTGTTAGCACATCATTATTCACGTATTAAGTGTGATTTCACAGTGTTCAAAGGTGTATAATTTTCGTATATCCAAGTTTATGCATAATATTTTACTCTATGAAAATGATAAACTCTCAAGATTTTCTTAGCACAATATTATCATGTCCTAAGTGCGATTTCACACTATTCGAAGGTGTATAATTTTCGTATATGCACGAGGCATAAAGATTTTAGTTTAGGCATCACTTTTCACGCTCTAAAAATGGTAAACTCTCAAGATTTTCTTAGGACAACATTCTCATGTCCAAATTGTAATTTGAAAGTGTTCAAGAGTTGTGTCAATTATAAACACTCTTTTACACTAAAAGTTGTATAATTTTTTTATCTTGAAAGTGTTCAAGATTTGTGTCATTTTCTTATTTATTATACATCCATCTCCCTAGATCTCAAAGTTTGACTTTCACCCCATAGATTCACTTGATTGCAGCCGATACATTAACTCGATAAACCAATTAAACCATCGAAACGGCTCGTCGGCCACATTCTCCATAGAAAGCGCGCGCCCAATTGAGCTCCCGAGTTAGGCCAATTGATTGTCCACAGCAAGCGCCCCCATCTAATCAGAACATTTTGGTGCAAGATCTAACCTTCTCTGTACACGGTTGCCATTGTCATCCTTCATACAGGTCAACGGGAGGGCACCATACTATGGCCAGGATGAATGGGAGGCTGAAGTGAAGCTAGACAAAGGGCCGTCGTCGCTAGACAAAGTTTATGCATTACATTCCACTTTATGAAAATGGGGGAGAAAATAATAACAAAATTTTGTTAGCACATCATTATCACGTATTAAGTGCGATTTAAAAGTGTTCAAAGGTTTATAATTTTTGAATATGCAAGTTTGTGTATTACATTCCACTTTATAAAAATGATAATCTCTCAAGATTTTCTTAGCACGACATTATCATGTATTATGTGTGATTTCAAAGAGTTCAAAGATGTATAATTTTCATATACGCAAGTTTATGCATTATATTTCACTCCATAAAAATGATAAATGATCAGTATTTTATTAGCACAACATAATCATATCCTAAATACAATTTAAAAGAGTTCAAAGGTGTATAGTTTTTGTATATGTATTACATTTCACTATATGAAAATAAAGCTAGACAAAGGGCACGGGCGCGGGGTTGGATCGGCGTCCCATCTTGCAACGTCAACCTGTGTAAGCTGTGGGTCCGGCGCTCACGTAGATAAGATATGGGTCCGGCGCTCACGTGAATAAGCTATGGGTCCGATGCTGATCTGGATAAGTTAAGAGAGGTGTCCACTATGGAAACCGACTGAACGCGGCCCCACTTGTTAGCATGTAACCGCAAGGGTACACTATAGGACCCAACAGAATAAGGTCCTACTCATCAGCATGTAACAGCGAGGGTCCACTACGGGACCCGACTGAACGCGGCCCCACTTATCAGCACGTAACGACAAGGCTGACGGACGGCGAGTTTCAGACCATGTGAGAATTTCGTACAAAGAGATGGACAAAAGTGAAAAACTAAGCAGTTGGGGAAATCTGAGTATAACTAACGAACCAGGGGCACGAAAATAGAAATCTCTTTTAAAAATGGATATTTTCTACAAATTTTGGTCGCGGAACAAAACACATTTAAGACTTCTGAACAACCGGGAAAAATGAGCTCGAAACTTCTGAGTTTAGTCACTACATTTAGTATGGTTTACTTGAGTTTTAGCCAAAGTTTTAAAAACCATGAAATCTTTCAAAGATTATGGTTATATCGAATTCATGCGGAAGTTCACCCAGAATTTTAAACTGATGGAGAAGGGTTTGTAGAAGTTCTTGGATATAGGGTCAATGAAAGACTACAAATATTTATTTAATAGTGTATTGTCTTGTATTGAAATTGAGAGCTCCCGACTCTCGTATCATAGTAAATTAGATGCACCATCTTAGTTCACCAAGAAATTCAAATTAATGGAGAAGGGTGATAATATATTTTAATACTTCAATCAAGATCGAGATTCAGTTCTGTCTACGACTATTAAAAACAAGATAAATATTTTTTCCTCTTCCACATGGAATCGAAGGATTTAGAAAAACTATGTCAAACTCACTAGACTTAGTTTCTCTATTCCTTCATATGTTAGAGTTTTGTAGATTGATTATTTTCTAGTTGATCTGCAAAGGCAGATGAGGAGATTGCAGGATTTGCCGGCTCTTACAAATATGAATGATAATGAATATAAAATTGTTTTGAAGTGGACAAATAGTGGAATTTTTAGTGTCTAGTTTATATACAAGCAAATCTATAGCAATGGAATTGACGGATCTTTCAAACACTTGCACTACAAGGAATCTGGTCATACATGACCCTCCATATTGGTCACTGAAAGATAATAGTTTTCAATATCCGACCTTTCTGTGACAAAAAATACTTAGTCAAAAGCTGAGCGTATACGTCTATGACCAAAGTAGATGGTCATATAATCTATGACCATCCATTTTGATCACTGATTATCTGGGTTATCCACGCCGAATCCTATGTGACCGATCCTGTGTGGTAAATCCATGACCAAATCAAATGATCATTGAACAAATTCAGCCTAGACTAGTTTAACCATTTATAGGAGCCAAGCCCAACAATTTGACATATTTATATTATTTCCCATATCATTTGTAGACAACTACATGGACCAAGCCCAACATCTCAATCTTTTTGCTTTTTTTGCCTTGGCCTTTGTATTGAACATTTCAATTTACATTTCAGATTTTTTATTTTGAGCTGGCCCTACTAGTCAGACGGGTCCAATCGTCAGATTGCACAAGCTACTAGGTCCAATTGTGGAAGGAAAAATTACCCCTAAAAATTAAGGTGTGTCTATGGTTGATTTAGCATAATGTGATATCCACCAAAGATAACAAGATAAAAGAGGAAATGTATGGGCAATGCAAAATGCCCCTGGATGAGACTATCCATCATGTTTTTTTAATGTTCTGCTACTAAGTATGTGTGGAGTGTTGTAGCTCATTCCATTGGTGCCACAAACCGTCCTGCCTCTTTCTCCCAATTTTTCTGATGGTTTCCACAGCATATGAATGCCATTCGAAGTGTTCAAATCACTGGCATTGCTGGCCATGTGCTGGTCTTTTTTGGAAAATTCGTAGTAGTGCTTGTTTTGAGGGTAAGTTGATATTTTCTCTGGCGGGACTAATCTGCCATGCTTGTGTCTTTATGAAATACTGGGCAAGGTTACACACACCTTCAGACCACACGGTGTTGCGGGATGGTGCTTATGCTTTACTCAATCTTGCTGTGGGGAGAAGCTCTGATTCAACTGCTGGCCCTCTTCTTCTCTGAGGAAATGATCTTCAAAATGCTTGAAGTGAAGATGATGGGAAACAAAGGGTCACAAAACACTCGAGGGATTCTGATTAAGTTGCTAACAATGGAAGTTAGACGGTGCTCTCTGATCAGGTGGCCTTTTGGGCTCACATGCTTTCATTTTGTTCCGGTGGCTTGTGGATCTTTTTTATACATAAAACCTGCAGTTTTTTCTTTCTAATTTCGTGTTAGCTTCCAAGCGGTGCCTATAGTGGACATTTTCTTTTTTGTTTGCACCCCGATGCTGCCTGTGCTGTGTGTATTTTGATTACCGCTTTGGTAATGAAAATCGATCCATGGGATTGCTTGAATTTTTTATTTATTTTCTAATTATAATATTTTATAGAATCGTAGAAGCATTAGCCATGGTTTTATAGTATTTGGTAAGATGGATTAGAAAAAGAATTAATTCGAATCTTGCGACCAATGCCCACCAAAATAATTAAACGAGATGGTGCCATGGTCTACAATAAACACGTGAAAAGTTCGGACACCCCAAAACGTGAGCTGATTGGGTACTTCATCAGTAATAAAACTAGAAAATAGAAGAAAAATGAATACCGCTAAATTTACGGGGTTAATATGTTGAGCCGCAAGTTCAACCCGATGTGCTAAGCTAAAATAGGCAGTGTCACGTGCGTTTCTTACTCCTGTCACGGCTACCGGGTTAACCCTCTTCGTGAGTTTTACCGAAGCACGGGTTCTCACTAACGGACCGGAGTGTGCTTATCTCTCCACGTCACTTACAGTTGCAGGTCCAAGAAGCCAGCAGCTACCGCCCACCTTCCGATTTCCAGGAGAGCGCAGAGAAGAGCAGATCGCACTCGGTGAAGCTTCGATGGCCATGAAGGTTTTAAGAGAGCTGGGGAGGAAGAGGAGCGGAGCAGCGGGGATCAGAGGCTTCGCCGACGGCGCCGCTGCTGCGCCTGCGGTGGCGGTGGCGGAGAGGAGAGAGGGCGGCGGAGGAGGAGGGCAGACGAAGGCAGTGAACCTGTTCACGGCCGTCAACCAGGCCCTCCACATCGCGCTCGACACCGATCCGCGGTGAGCCCCTGCCTCCTCTTGAATCGCCCTGACCCTGTTGCTTTGTCCTACCTGTCAACTCTGAAATCATATTATAGGAAAGTAAAGTAGCACCCCGCTGTTCTTAACTCTAAGGCATTCAGATTTCGTGTTCAGTATACTAGTGTTCCCAGTAGAAAACAATACTCCCTCTGATTCAAATTATTGTTCTCAAGTTTGTCTAGATTCGGATGTATCTAGTACTAAAACATGACTAGATACATCCGAATCTAGACAAATCTGAGAACGTTAATTTGGATCGGAGGGAGTACATGGTTGTTGCATGCATTCAGTTATGCATTAAGTGCACCAGGAAACAATAATAACTTTGTGGGGACGAGTGTTTGTTCAGACAGTGTTTAAACTGTCCACATAACTTTTTTTCTCGAAAAGGAGGTTAAGGCCCCTGGCATCTGCATTGAAAAGATGCATAAGTCATTTATTTATATTTTATGCAACAAAAATCTGATGAGAACATACATCAAAATACCCGAAGCCAGCAGGCAACACCTACAAATCCGACAATGGGGGAAGACCATGCCACAGGGCCTTATGCCCTAAAAACACAAGCAACACCCCACCAGCTAGGTATCTGGGGGCATCACCGAGTCACCGTATGACGAACCAGGAGCACACATCTGGTCCAGACCCTCAGCATGCACCTCATGCACACGCTGCAGAAGTCGGCACCGCCGTTGAACCATCAAGTCATCTTCAAGGCAAAGATCTGCATAGTCCTCTCTAGGCCTGCCGTTGACGCTGCTCCGGCGCCAGACAGCGCCTCTGCCCTGCACGAGTCCATCATGTCACATACTCACGTTCGTCGCTGATTCCCCACTGTGTCATGCTGCCGAGACCCGTCGCCGTCGACACGATAGATGAAACACAACTCCACCAGACGTGGGGTCTCCACGGCAATGCCCATACTTGATGGACTCGGGTTTTCGGGATGGAGATGTGTGCTGGTGACTTCGTCGGCTAACAGACAATCAAGCAGACACGATTTACCTACGTTCAGCCCCCCGGAGGGAAAGCCCTACTCCTTCTTGTCTGTTATTGATTGATGATGAAGATTACAAGCCGCCGAGATGGCTGTGGATGCGCAGATTGGATCTGGCGTATGCTACGGGTGTTGTGTTCTGGATCTCCCCCTCGCCGGTCCCTCCTAGCCTTTATATGGGGAGGCTAGGTCTCGGGTACCATACCGAGTCGGTTACAAGTTGGATTCTATCTGTATGCTTTCCTAGTTTAGAAAAGAAGCTTCTTGTTTGACACGCCTAGAGTCGGTAACTTCATGGGCTTCGTATCAGCCGAATAGTTCTGGGCTTCATAGACCTCAGCAGATCATCATGTGGGCCCTCCGTTGGGCCGATCCAGGTAGGCTAGAGGCAGGTGCCCGTTAGGCTACCTATGTCAGACCCCTCCAGGTATCACATGTTGATGCCCCCAAGAGGGAGAACGACACCGAAAGTGCCGCCATCGTCCGATCCGGAAGACCTAGGTCTAGGGTTTCCTCCGCACCACACCCAGGCCCTAGGGCGTCGTCCCGCACCGACTCCTTCAGACGAGGGGACGAGAGGAGTACCTGCCGCCGCCGGTGCCAGCCAGCCAGCCAGGCTTCGCCCTGCCGCGCCCTCTGGCGACAGCGAGGGAGGAGGGAGACGAGGTGCTAGAGAGAGACGACTAGCACCCACACAGCTAATACGGTAATTTAAAGTGACACTGTTTTGGTAACTGAGTGTGCAAGCAGTCAGGACTTATACTTTTCTGACAATAAGATATGTAAGTATTTTCTTGTATTTTTTTTTGTAAGCTAGTCTATGAGACAGCGTTCCCAGATTATGATCCATTTGAGTTGGTTATACACGCATTCCTGTGAATTGAAGTTGGTTTTCATTTTGACAGATCTTATGTCTTCGGAGAAGATGTGGGTTTTGGAGGTGTATTTCGCTGCACATCAGGGCTCGCTGATCAATTTGGCAAAAATAGAGTATTCAATACACCATTGTGTGAACAGGTGCAACTTGGCATACCTGCTGAAACCTATGGCAACACTATAGTAAACTGTTAATATTTTAGCGTTAACATCCTGCTCTGCATGACTACGGATATATGTTTGAGCCCACTATACTGAACTGCATACCGCTTAAATAGTAGGGACTTCATCTAACCTATCAGTATTTTATTGTCCTGACCAGTTCTTCTCAAACAGGGTATTGCCGGATTTGCTATTGGCTTAGCAGCAATGGTGAGTCACATAGAAAATTGTCTTGTTTTTGTAATAATACTCTTCAGGTTCCTTAACTAATTAAATACTATATTGTTCATGATAGTTTCTTACAAGTTCAACAGTTTTAAAACTATGCAACCTAACAATTCTTAATAGTATGTCTTAATAGTAAATATGATTCATGTCATATGGAACTATGCAACCTAACAATTCTGTTGAATGGGAGTTTGGAGTTTGGAAATTGGACATGTTATATGTGATTTATCATACATCATTACATACAATTAAATATTTGGATGAAATAGAAATCTTACACTCTTTACATCAGTTAACAAATCCTTCCTTCCTGGCAAAAAAAAGAGAAATAACTCTTTACAAGTCAGTGAATCATTAATTCACATCTTACTTCTATCGTCTTGGCTATGGAATACTCATTTTTTTGGGGTTTTCTTCAACATGCAGGGCAACAGAGCTATTGCTGAAATCCAATTTGCAGATTATATCTTTCCAGCATTTGATCAGGCATGTCACTGATTTTCTCCAGAATTATTTTTCCTACTAGAACTATTTTCTCCTTATGGATAGCAGATGTGTTTAAAATAGTACTATGCGGACTGCATTATATTACGGTGTATTTCAGTAGCAGAAAGTAACTTATCTATTTGTTGCTAGATATTATCGAGCTTCTCTTTCTTATCGAAATCCTTCTGCTGCAAGCATTCAGAATGCTTTATCCACAAATCTGGACTCTGGATTGATACTGTTGCATTCAGTATTGAAACCATTTTAGTTCTTGACCATTAAAGAGCTGAGTGAATTTATATTGGTTTATCAAAGTCTTGTTCCAACCTATTCATACAAATTCTGACGCAGATCGTCAACGAAGCAGCTAAATTCAGATATCGAAGTGGAAATGAATTTAACTGTGGAGGTAATTATTTTTTCCTTTTCAAAATGGATTATTCTATATCTCATGCTGATTTTTATGTTACTTAATGGAGAGACATCCTGAAGTTGTCAGTCATCTTTTCTAGGTTTAACAATTCGATCTCCATATGGCGCTGTTGGACATGGTGGTCACTACCATTCACAGTCCCCAGAGGCTTTCTTCTGCCATGTTCCTGGCCTAAAGGTTAGGTTTGTACCTCTAATGTACTCTCAAGTGGATACCACATTGTCTAGTTAATTTAGATTTTTTTTTATATAACCATGTAGCAGAGCAATATCAAGCAACATTTCTAGTACGTGTAATACTCTAGTGGTATTTGTGAAGTTGTACCAACATGTTCAGTTAATTCTTCAGATTTCACCAGAAGCTTAATGAAAATTGACACTTCAGAATATTCTATCTTACAGGTGTATATAGGAAGCTGTGTTGTGGTTTCCTCGAGTACTAAGAAAAAATAATTTCAGGTTGTCATACCTCGAAGCCCGCGTGAGGCCAAGGGACTGTTGTTAGCCAGCATCCGTGACCCAAACCCGGTCATCTTTTTCGAGCCAAAGGTAGCACAAGAATTTGAAGTTCCTCAGCGGGCTAAGAGTTGAATATATCCATGTGATAGAACAATTGCATGAGATACAATATTGAACTGCTTACTGAAGAATGCTTTTACAATCAGCTTTGCTCTCTTTTTTTACAGTGGCTGTACCGTTTATCTGTTGAAGAAGTTCCTGAGGGGGACTACATGCTGCCTTTATCTCAGGCGGAAGTGCGCATATCTCTATGCTGTATGTTGTTTTGGTCATGAGGAAACCGAAATATTTATTCAACTCTTATACTTTATTAGGTGATCCGCAAAGGAAGTGACATAACACTTATTGGTTGGGGAGCTCAACTTGCAGTGCTGGAACAAGCATGTGAACATGCTGCAAAGGTCAGTTATTTGTGCAAGTTCTTTAATACAAAATTCTTTATTTGCGGGTTCACTTGATATCAGCTTAATATTTATATTTTTACCATTATCGAAAAAGCTAAATATTCTGACTCAGTTTGCCCAAATCAACATGACAAGAAAGGTTTGGAGCACCTGAACTTGATTATATATGAGCGGATAACTGTGGGTAAAGCAGTGGAACAGTTTTGAATTTGAAAATGCACATGTTAATCTAGGTTCAGGAAGAAAGGGTCCAGGAACAAGTTATTTTAGAATATTCCATATCGATTGAGAACGAATACTAGCAAATGATACTTTTGTAATTTGGTGTTGCTTCTTGGCTGTTGCCATCTTGATTCATCTCCACATTTTCGTTTTTCAAAAACCATACCTTACACCAGTATATTCCAGGACGGGATTTCTTGTGAGCTCATAGATCTAAGAACACTGATTCCATGGGACAAGGAAACAGTGGAGGCCTCTGTCAGCAAGACCGGAAAGCTTCTTGTATGTTACCTCTTTCCATTTCTCCTTTACGCCACTATCATCACATCATGATCAGTGAGTGAAGTACTATCGCAGATTAGTCATGAGGCCCCAATTACCGGAGGTTTTGGTGCCGAAATCGCTGCATCCATTGCCGAGCGCTGCTTCCTGAGGGTAGGGTAACTAAATCTTGCCAATCGTTTACAGTAGAGCAGAACACATGAGAGCAATGCTCATTTACATAATCATCCAGAAGCTGGTGTGACCAAAATTGCTGAAATCGATCTGTTGCAGTTAGAAGCGCCCGTCGCGAGGGTCTGCGGCCTGGACACCCCTTTTCCTCTTGTTTATGAACCATTCTACATGCCCACAAAGAACAAGGTAATGCCTGGTAATTTTGATATGTCCCTGCTTTGCTATAGCAGCAGCTCTGACCCTGATCTGTTGTGTGTTGCAGATCCTGGATGCTATTAAAGCAACTGTAAATTACTGAGGTGCAGAAGCAATTTGGTGCTGCTTGTGTGTTGGACATTGATAGCAGAGACAGCAAACATTGTGTGTACATGTGATTGTGTCTATTATTATTGCTGGTATGTGGCCTGTCCTGAATGCAAGTCCACAAACCAGTTCATTCGATGTAACACAAAGAAAAATACTCCAAAATTTAGATGATTACTATGCAATTGTCAGTTTTTTATATTATTAATACAGATATAAAACTATAACAGTGGAGTGTGTCTTTAGTAGGTGGGAAGAAAAATCAGTCATTATTCAACCTTTTAAATTCGATTATCGCATGGGTAATGTAGTGAAGAAAGGTTTAGTTGGTGCAGACTGCAGAGGTACTAGTTCTATCTGCTGACCTCGCTAGTTCCAAACAGAAATTACGAAGGTGGCCAAATAATCCGAAGAGAAGATGCGTCACCAGCACAAAAGGTTGCACCCGGCGATCACGAGAGTTCCACACTCTGCAGTGCACTGTGGACCACCCATATGGCTGCCGTGCAACCGCAAGATCCATCGATGGAGACGTCGTGTAGCTGAAGATAGACGACGACAGACGTGGAGGGCGCGCACGCCGCACACGAGAAGCAACACGCGCGCGCCGCACCTAGATAACTCCCGACGCGCACGCGCCGACCGCGAGACACCAATATCGATCGGCGATGGCTGACACTACAGCCGCTGCAGCCGTCGCCGCCGTCGCCGGTTCGTCGGGGGCCGCGGCACTTCCGCTCGCCGGACGCGTGGCCATCGTGACCGGCGCGTCGCGGGGCATCGGGCGCGCCATCGCGGCCCACCTCTCCGCCCTCGGCGCGAGCGTCGTGCTGGGCTACGCGTCCAGCGCTGCCGAGGCCAACGCGCTGGCCGCGGAGCTCCCGCGCGCCGTGGCCGTCAGGGCCGACGTGTCCGACGAGGCCGGCGTGCGGTCCCTCTTCGCCGCCGCCGAGTCCGCCTTCGGGTGCGCCGCGCCGCACATCCTCGTGGCCAACGCCGGCGTGCTCGACGACAAGTACCCGTCCGTCGCCGACACCGCTACGGCGGACTTCGACCGCGTCTTCGCCGTGAACACGCGCGGCGCGTTCCTGTGCCTCCGCGAGGCCGCCAACCGCCTGCCCCGCGGCGGCGGCGGGCGGATCGTGGCGGTGACGTCGTCCGTGGTCGGGTCGTTCCCGACGGGGTACGCGGCGTACACGGCGTCCAAGGCGGCCGTGGAAGCCATGGTGCGGACGATGGCCAAGGAGCTCAAGGGCACGCGCGTCACGGCGAACTGCGTCGCGCCGGGGGCCACGGCCACGGACATGTTCTTTGCCGGGAAGAGCGACGAGACCGTGAGGCGGACCGCGGAGACTAACCCGATGGAACGGATCGGGGAAGCCGGCGACATCGCGCCCGTGGTCGGGTTCCTCTGCACGGACGCCGCCGAGTGGGTCAACGGGCAGGTCATACGGGCCAACGGCGGGTACGTGTAATGTTCAACAGTTGGCTGCCCCCCCCCCCCCCCCCCCCCCCCCCCCCCCCGCGTCGCGCCGACATTTTTGGCGGGAGTGATTCGATGCTTCTAGTTCTGGCTGTTGCAGTTTGCAGAAGACTAAACAAATAAAATCTGAGAAGTGTGATTTGCTCTGTAAACAGTGGACTTTAAACTGGTGTTGTTTATTACTCCCTCCGCCCAAGGATTAAGGCATATAATTTTTTTGAAAAATCAAACTACGGAAAGTTTGACCAAACTTTTTGAAAAAACTATTAAGTACTACGATGTTATATAGATACCACGTAAAAATATTTTCATGATGTATCCAATGGTATATATTTCATATTGTAAATATTAATATTTTTTTAAAAACTTGGTCAAACTTTACATAGTTTGATTTTTTCAAAAAATTATGTCTTAAGCCTTGGGACGGAGGGAGTAGTAGTTTAGTACTACTCGCTACTCATTTGCGCCAAATAATCTTAAATCTCAGAAACGAATATTCCAATGAATGCCACCAGTACATGTTTTGCAAAGGAGTAACATTGTAGGCATTAACACATTTATCAAAATACAACCTTAACAGTAGGTTAAGAACGCAGAATTAGAGTGCCATGTCCAGCTAGGATTTGAAACCTACGGGTAAGAGTTTTCTTCAAGCAGTGTTTGAATCGCAGAAAAAATAAAGTAATTGTAACATGAGCTTTTAGTAGATGTAAATTTTCCTCTAACACATAGTGCAATGCTATCCTATGGGAAACTTTCCGAAGAATTTAATCCTACGAATCAAACATGCCCATAAGTAAAATTCCATAGGATCAAAATCTTTCAAAATTCTGATGGAATTCCTTTGAATTGAACATTCCTTACTAACACAGTTTCCACTAGAACTTAATTGGTACTCATTAATTGTGAGGGGTGACAATTAATAAGAGATAATATTTTATTTTATTTTCTAAATGATGGTGGGAGGCTAAGGGAGACATATATTTTCTATTGTTGTACCTGCCCTGCCAAAAGATTTTAGTTTACTGATGGGTGTTTATCCCGTCCTATCCTATTCGTGACATATAGTTGGTCAAACAAAGGTGGAAGATTCCTTTGCCAAAAAAAAGGCAAGCCAACTCTTTCCAACATTTGATAGGACTTGTCTCAGCATCAAGCAAACACACACTTAATTCATCATAGTCTGGATCACACCTTGAATTTGACCTCCTATGCATCTCGTTAAGGTGTGGTTATATTTTAGCATAACATGGATCATTTCCTAATTTGATCTCCTATATTTTCCATTAAGGAGACAATATTTCATTGATAGCGAACCCTTTGTGCTTCGTCTATTTGAATTCCAACAACTCCAGTCTACGATAGCTAATTTGTAATTGTGTGCATACGATGATATATATGTGCATATACGGTGAACCCGTGCTAAACATAATATATACATAAATTGCGCTAGTAAAATAAAAATGCTACTGTACTTAAAACTTCCTTAGATCATCTCTGGTTTGCACGATTTGGAAAAACATAGGAGCATGAAAAACACAAGAATAGAATGCCATGGCACATAGAATCATATAAGAAGAGAAAAACACATGAACCAGTAACAAAAGTTGTTTGGTTGCACCAAGAAAAACACAAAAACATTGCCCCCTTTTCATAGGGTTCTGAAGACGCAGGAGTGAGAAAATGTAGGATTAGATGTCATGTCAAATTGAATCCTACAAAAAAAAATCCAAAGAGCATTTGACATAACATGAAAAACAAAGGGAATTCCAACAAGAACTTTGAGTGGATGAAAGTTTACCTCCAAAATATAGTGCAATGCAATCCTGAAATATTTGTAAGGATTCAAATCCTACAAATCAAATAACTTACACAAGAGAAATTCATAAGGATCGATCCTCTAATCCAACATAATACCTTTGAGTCAAAGGAGCCCTTATACATGTATAGTTTTTATAGAGGCACAATAAAAAATCCAATGAGGCCTAACCTCTTGGTAGAAATATTATGAAATTGAAAACAGACATGCACCCGCGGAAGAAAAAGATCGTCTTTTTCGCTGTCTTTGACCGAAAATCGACAGGAACACGCCTCCTCTTCTTGCCGCTCCGGTGGCAGCAGGGGGTGGGGACCTCGGACATGTGCTCATCGTTGCTATAAGGTCCCAAAGTTAGAGATTAGTCAACCAGCAACGACGCATGGTGGGTATAGTCAACCAGCAACGACGCAATGGTGGCTATGACGGTGCTATGTGGGACAAGAATATGGTATATATGTCTCCTCGTCCACCTTGTCGGTGGCGATCTCGCCGGTGGCATTGAGAAGGGTGGGAAATCGTCTGGTCGCTACTTCCATGGAGTGATATGTCTCGTTTAGTCTACATGTGTTTCAGGTTTGGTGTTAGGAGATTTAGATCTATTCAAAAGTTTAATGGCGACGACTTCGACTCTAGAGCGATGGTCCTTAGGGGCACGTGCACGAAAACTTCCTGGGGCTGACTCAGACAGAGGAGCGGCGATAGCAGTGTGTCGGCGGATCGTTTGGGGACGATAGTGGTCGTTAAGTGGTCCAATGACCTCAATGTAATTTTCATTATGTTTGAGATTACTTGTACTTCTTGTGAATATCTGTAATAAATCTGTATTATTCAAAAAAAATCCTATGAAATTGTAGAGTAGTAAATCAGTTTTTAGAAATTTTGGAGGAACTGAACTCAATGGACTCTATAGGAAGAGTTCATATAAAGTGCAATCCTACTAAAAACTCCTTTGGAAATCCTTCAAACTAAACGGCCCTTATTTGTTGAGCACGTCTTAGATTTCTTGTTGGGAGTACTTGGTATGTGCCCTTTTTCATCCCATCATGGACTCATAGTCCATCTTTCCTTGTCAATCTGAAATCGTCGGAATTCCAACTCGTTACTTGAGCTTTCGAAATCCTTTCGGAAGAATACTACTCTCCAATTGCAAAAGTTTGGTTCCAACAGTTCTTCCGTGCGAAAACTTGTGCAGCCACAGTTCAAATTTCCTCAAATACGTACAACTATAGGTGCAATACGAAAATCCAGACCTACCCGGACTAAGATCGTTGGCGTGTACGGACGCGTCAGACGAGTCCGACTCCAACCAAGATACGTATGTACGACCACTTGTGCACCTTTAATTGCGAACCCCCTACGTGTGTCGTCACGATCAGATAACGAGCTCAGATCAGATTCATCACGCGGCGTGTACATGATACCCACCTCGATTTCCACTAATATCTCGCGATCCCAACGACGAAACCGAGAAATCGGCGCCACACACGACGTGATCTACGCGCCTGCTCCGGTCGATCGAGATGTGCTACGTCCCGAACTCGCCTCCGGCGTTGACCGTCGACTTGATCAGCGGGGAATACTCGCTACCCGTGATGATCATGTCGCCGCTGACGACGCCGTTCGCCTTCTCGGCGCCGACGGACACGTACACGGCGCTGGCGCCGCAGGTCTCCACGACCTACACGGCTATGGTGGCGGACGGGCAGTACTGGACGGTGCCGCCGCTGACGTCGCTACCGCTGCCGCTGCCGATGCCCAAGTCGACGGCGCGGGCGCGGGAGGGTAACGTGGTGGTGCGGACGGTGTGGGCGCACAACCTGCAGGAGGAGGTCGAGCTGATCGAGTCCCTCCTGCACCGCTTCCGGTACGCCGCCGTCGACACGGAGTTCCCAGGGACGGTGTACCGGCCCAAGTTGCCGGCCTACGCGCTCACGACGGAGAAGAAGTACGCCCTGCTCAAGGCCAACGTCGACGAGCTGCACCTGATCCAGCTCGGCCTCACACTGTTCGACGCGGCGGGCCGGCTCCCGGACCTCGGCACGGGCGGTGCTGTGCAGTACGTCTGGGAGTTCAACTTCCGGGAGTTCGACGTCCGGCGCCACCGCCACGCGTCGGAGTCGATCGCGCTGCTGCGGGCCAAAGGCGTCGACTTCGACCGGACGCGCCGGGATGGCATCGACGCGGCGACATTCGGCCCGCGGCTGCGCAAGCTACTGCGCGGTGGCCTCGGGGATGCCGGCGTGATAACCTTCAGCGGCGCCTCCGACCTGGCGTACCTCGTAAAGATGATGCTGGGCAGCGGGTACAAGCTGCCCGTCACGCCCGCGGCGTTCGAGAGCGTGGTCAAGGCCATGATTCGGAAGAGGCTCTACGACGTCAAGGAGATGGCGCGGCGCTGCCCGGGGGATGTTGACCTCCGCGGCGGGCTGGACCGCGTCGCCGGGAAGCTCGACGTGCCGCGGGCCGTCGGGGAGGCGCACCAGGCCGGCTCCGACAGCCTGCTCACGTGCCAGACGTTCATCAAGATGAAGGAGCGCTACTTCGTCGGTGACCAAGACCTCACCACCGTCACCGGCGTCGTGGCCGGGATCACGGCGTGCTGACGCACACATATAATGCACCCTTTTGTAAATATAAACGACTAGATTTCGTTCTTGCTTTGCGATTACCCTAGTACTCTAGGGCTAACTTTTGTTGGTGTTTTCCCTCAAAACAAAAAAACTTTTGTTGGTCTTTCCTTTAGGGGTTTGTGAATAAATCTTGAACCGTTCGTGACTTTCGAGTAGATCTTTTTTTTTGCTGAACTTTAGGGAGCTTTATTATTATTGAATGATAACACGGTCATTTACTCTAGGGCTAACTTTTGTTGGTCTTTTCCCTAAAAAAAAAAAATGTTGGTCTTTCCTTTAGGTGTTTGTGAATAAATCTTGAACCGTACGTGACTTTCGAGTAGATCTTTTTTTTTGTTGAACTTTAGGGAGCTTTATTATTGAATGATAACACGGTCATTTACAAGGACCGGGAGGATCAGTGAACCAAACTTCGCTAACACCCTGAGTAATTCCGTGACGAGTAAGAACACGTGCGGCCATGTTTGCTTCTCGCGGACAATGCTGAGTCGTTGCCATGTCGAGCTCCACTAGTAGTTGCTGGGAGGAACCGTTCGCTCTCTCCGCTTCCGCGAGCGAGGGGCGAACCCTAGCTGTCTCTCCGCCGCCGCCCCAACCCTTCCCTCCCCCTCGTCGCTGCCGGAGCGCGACCCCGGGCGAAGCCCCGGGGCCGTCGGTAGCGGCGGGGCCTCCCCTTCTCTCTCGGGCGTCAGTGGCGGTGCGGGCGACGAAGGCGTGGCGGTGTGGCCCCCCTTAGGCGGTATAGCGGCCCGGCGGTTCTGGCGTGCGGGGGTCCGATGTGGCCTGGCGGCGGTGGTGTCCTGCGGCACGAGCGGCGGCTCGATTGGCGGGCTGGGCGCGCTGGCGCGTGGCGCTCCTGGCCACGGCCGCGGCGGTGGCCTACAGCCCCGATTCGGGTCCTGGAGGAGATGGGCGGCTTGGCGGTCGGGGCTGCCCCTTTTGTGTTGCAGGGACCCCGCCCCTGGATCTTGTTCCCCTCCCCAGATCCCATGGCGACGGCGGCCAGGGGGGCCCCGGGCGCTGATCTGGAGTTTGGACCTGCCCTCGGCAGCTCTGCGGGCTTCATGGACCTCGTGTCGGTGCTTCTCGGCGACCACTTCTTCTCTCGGTTGGGCGCGGCTTGGTTCCCGGGGTGGCAGCCCCGGACGGTGGTGAGCCATGTGGTTGGCAGGCGTGCCAGGGGCTCTGGTGTTGGTCGGCTTCCATGGTCGTGGGGACGACGTGGTGCCGACGAGCCGTGCGACGTGGGGTTTGGACCACGGAGTGTCTTTGCCGGGGGAAACCCTTGCCCTCTGGGCCTCGACGGCGGCATCCGAGGACGTCCTCCCCTGCCTGCATGCGTCATTGTGGCGGTGCTCGATGTGTCTTGGTTGGAGGCAGAAGGCTTTGCCGAGGGGAAACCCTGCCCTCTGGGCCGCGACGGCGGCGTCTACGGACTTCGTTCCCTTGGTGAAGGCGTCGCCGCGGTGCTTTCGGTCTCTCTTGTGCTCCGGGTGAAAACCCCGATCCTCGGATCGGGCGGTGGCGGCGCCCTGGCATCGTGCTCTTCTTGAAGACGCCGCCTTGAAGCCCTCGTCGCGTGGCTCTCCGTCGGAGGTTTGGCGGAGCTACGGTGTCTTCGGACGGTTGGAGTTGCGGCGTGTCTCCCTCGGCATGGCAGGTTGCAGATTTGCATCCCCACTCCTTGGGACTCCCTGCCGCGGCCTAGGGCCTGCGGGTTTCCTGGTTTGGTTCCTGGAGGTGGTCGGCTTCTGGTGGCGTTGCTGCAGCGGTGGCGGGACCTCGACGACGCGCGTGAAAATGACTCGTCCTCTGGAGGAGCTCCGGCCCGACACTGTTGACGTCCTTAGCTCGCCTTCCGGTTTTGTAGTAACTGTAATGGCCTTGCGCTTCCGAGTGTAGCTTCGTGGATGCCTTCTTGTGTGGGTGGGTTGCTCTTTCGTGTATACTGCGTGTGGTACCTTGTATCCTTTCATCGTTAGGCATTATTAATTTGCATTTGGCCTTTTATCTAAAAAACTAGTAGTTGCTGGCAATCGTCGATAATCACCGCACCAGATCATCTGGGCATCCACAACCTCCATCGAATTGGTCTCCACCACTTGGGACTGGGCTCTGAACTGTTCTGCTAATCGATCAGTTAATTTGTGCGTGGAGTCATTCAAAGCTTTTCGGTGTGAATATGCTAGACGTGTATGGTTTCCGGTTTTATGTAAGGTCCCTGCAGATCTCACTTGGATTAACTCACGAATTCACTGGAATTTGAAATTGTGATGCTAGTTCCTTCCAACCACCTCCGAGCAAGTTCAATACCATATGGCACCGCAGTCCGGTTCTAGGTTAACATGTTCTTCCCAATATAAGGACACACAGAGAGAGAACTATTACATGGTCTTCTTACGGTCCAGCTCGTGGCTTGCAAGTCGTAAGCGAGTGGTTCTTTTTGGCCTTGTAGTCTTGCCACGGCCCTCTTCCTCTAGTGCCGCTTCCTTGCTTGTCCCTAAGCAGTCGTTGACGTAGCGAATCAAAATCCTCTCATGTGGCTATCTCTTTCGAGCACCCACTCCTTTGCGCTAGCACTTGAACCACATTCCGGAGTCCTCATTGGAGCACTCCACGATGTTGGAGAACACGTACTGGAAACTGCAATAGGGCATCAGCTAAAGGTAATTGGGAGAAAACCTCTTGTTGTGGCCAGACACAGAGTGTGAGGTCTGAAATATGGAAGATAGGGTGGATCATGATTAATTGTGGGCAATCCTTGTTGTCCGCGACCTCTCGAATGCGCTTAAACACGGAGAAGGGACCAAAAATCTTGAACGCTAGCTTATGATTGGCCCTGTGAACGACCAACGACTGTCACCCAATGCGATCTTATTAGTTCTAGTAATGCTAAAATAGTAACCTTTCACCTCAAAAGAGTCTTGCCCAAAGAAGAATAGTGTCAATTCCGTGTTGTACCAGAGCTCACAAAGGGAGATCAATGATGAGTGTATATTTGTATTGTATTTATCTCATATTTTTGCATGAGTAGTATTATGGTATTTTACTGTGCTCATGTTGCACATTTTTATGCATATTTCGTCGGGGTTAAAGAATTAATAGAGTTGATGAAAAAAATCATTTAGAGCGATAATTTATGGACACAAATATGCTAATTGGAAGGCATAAAAGCCTTTTAAACAGTTATCCACGCACTTAGACCCGTCCAAAGGGCAGTGAGGGCTAGGAGAGAGCCCCCAAAATCCCAACCATGCACTACATCTTCTTTAAATTGTTTTTTGAAATGGGGAAAGATCGCCTGGGCCTCTACATCCAAGAGATGCACATAACCCGTTTTATTAAATTATTCTTAAAACCTTACAAGAGGAATCACAAAGATCAAGCATGAAGCCCACCAAACGAGCGACAGGTCACTAATCCTACAATATTGATGAAGGGGTGCCCATGAACATGGCCAATATTTCTGACATCACACCAATGCGCATCATCTTTTTGAAACGAGACAAAAAGCTTTGCCTATTATATTGATAAAGAAGGAGCAAACATTGTAGGCCTAAGCCCAAATACAAACCCGCATGAAAGGGGGAAACACACTAGCTTGTAATCTCTTGAAGATGTTTAGCACCAGCTAAAATCCAGCTTCTTCCTTCGTCTTTTATCTTCTGAATGATATCTGCGGGCATTGCAAACTTGTTGCTAAAAACCCTGGCATTCCGCTCCTTCCATATTTCCCAGGTGATGAGAGTGATCACAGATTTTAGCCCATGTGGACAGGAGAAAGGGGCCCGAGAGGCAGCCTCCCAATATTGAAGTATAGTGGGACGACCCGTTCCGATGCTCTGGATAAGGGCAGGGCATCCAAGCCAGGAGGCCGCGGCCTGCCAGACACGTCTAGAATAGCGGCACTCGAATAGAATGTGCCTCGCGCCATCTCGACATGGCACTTACAAAGCTAGCAGGTTGGCTGATGAGGCCAACCCGCTTGGCCAGACGATCCGTCGTCCACAACCTATTCTGCACGACCAGCCATGAGAAGAAGCGACACTTGGGCAAAACCCAAGTCTTCCAGATAAGCTTGTCGAAAGAGCAAGGGATGGAGCCAAGGAACTGGGCTTTGTATGCTGAGGCCGATGTGTAAGATCCAGAGGCCGTGAGGGTCCAAATGATTGTATCATCAATGTCCAGCAAGAGCGTAATGTCTTGCAACATGCCCCAAAGGTTGACGTACTGGGAGAGGTGCTGAATAGTGAATTCATCCACGTGAATATCCGTGATCCATTGGGAGTTCTGTAGGGCCTCATGCACAAGACATTTTTTCCTTTTTGACGCTGCAAAAACCGGGGGGGGGGGGGGGGGGGGGGGGAAGACCGTGGGGAGGATCCATTGAGCCAGGATGAGTTCTAGAAGGATGCCTTCTTGCCATCACTGATGTAGACCTTTGTGGCTGCGTTGAATAGCTCCCTATCAGTGTCGTCAGTAGGGGTTTTTAAACCCACCCAATGCTTTTCTGGTGCAGTCCATTCGAGCCAGAGCCACCGTAACCTAAGGGCCCTGGCGAATTTTTCCAAATCCAGGATCCCAAGCCCACCAAGGTTCTTTGGTCGGCACACCTTTGCCCAGCTCACTTTGCACTTACCACCACTAACCGAGGCTTTGCAAGCCTAGAGCATTCCCCTGCGAATCTTGTCTAGAGCTTTCAAAGTTGCCTTATCCGCTTTGATGGCAGTTAGTAGAAAAATCAGAAGGGTCGTAAGAACTGATTTGACCAAGGCCGAACAACCCGCGACGTTTAGGTATCTTGCCTTCCAGGGGTTAAGCCTGGCAATGGCCTTGTCGATGTAGGTGAAAGGGCATGTATGCCCCATGTGTGGTTTTGGTAATTAATGACAATCCCTATGGACTAATGTGCAAATTGAGTTTCACTTGTAGGTTTATCCATTGGCATCGCTTGGACCATGTGTTGGTTTCAAGGATGAAAAAGAAGAAGCATTGTCTAAGGGCTTTGTGCCTATTGTAATCAAGTAGAAGAAGAAGATCAAGTATGTCTTGAAGAAGAAGAAGAAGATAGAGTTCCTCATGGATATCTTCAAGACATCATCAAGAAATGATGTGCAAGCTCAAGATGCACCATCTCTAGAAGATCTCATGCTTGGAGCTTGCCTCCTCGGCGTTCATGGAGTGATGAAGACAAGGTCAAAGAAGAGGTTTCCCCATGGAGTATGGGGGAGCCATTCGCAAATCTTCATCAAGCAAGAGCAAGCATGAGAAATCAAGAAAGGTGTTCCATCTTGAAGGTGACAAGATCATCTTCATCAAGCTCAAGTGGGATGCTCAAGGCAAAGGTATGATCTTGATAGGGTTTCTTCTTTACCGGTCTCTTGTAGTGTTGGGAGACTGGGTATAGGTTAGATAGCCGTATTATCAAGAGGGGCTCTCGAGTGGGTGACTCATTCGTATCTTTCGGGAAGAGCTCAAACCTTTGCATACATAGCATCATCTTTCTTGGTTGTTGTTTGGTTCTTGTCCATGTGAGGATCTAGAGCTTATGGTTATCTTCATAACAAGCTCTAGTTCATCAAAAACGGATTTCCCATGCATATCTTATTGCGTTTTTGATCTTGCGGGTTTTCCGGCTCCACACCTTGGGAGGTATCTCACATATATATTCATGGTATTTTCTCCCTTGGTGATATCCAATAAAATTTGGAGTTCGGATGCAAAAGTTGTGGCATTTCTGGTTTGGAGTTTCTGCCTAGACGGTAGTTCCGGCAGGCCACCCGTAGTACCGCTAGGGCAGTTTGCCGCCGGTAGTACCGGTGTTAATTCCAGCCCAACTTCCGGCAACCCCGATTTTGGTTCTGTACCATCTCTGTCTTGGTGTGCGTATTTGTCGGAACTTCAGTCGAAATCTTGGCCGGTAGTACTAGCCCAGGCGGTAGTACCGGTGACCCACCGGTAGTACCGACCGGCCTTGTTTTTGTGTTCGTTCGTACCTCGTTTTTGGACCGTTGGCTGAGTGCCACCGGTAGTACCGGCCACCCACCGGTAGTACCGGCCGTGCGTGATTTTGTGGGTAACAGGCAGATCGGGGAGCCCTTTAAAAGGAGCTCTCCTTTCCCCTTCGGCCCTAACTAGCTTCTTCTTGGTTTTTCCCTTCTCTCTCTCCTCCATTGTTGACCTTGAAGAGCTTGCCCTCTCCCTTTCCCCCTCCTATGATTCTTGCATCTTTTTGAGGGATTTTAGAGAGGAGATCTAGATCTACAAGCCCCACCAAGCAAAATCCCTTCTTTGTGAAGGAATCCTTGGGATCTAGATCTTGGAGAGTTTTGTGTTCTCCTCTTGTGTTCTTCCTCCCTTATTCCCCCAATAGCTTTTGTAGCTTTGGTGGAATTTGAGAGAGAAGGACTTGCCTCTTGCATTTGGTGCATAGGTTTGAGTTCTCCTTGGAGATTCGGCGAGTTCAAGCCCTTGGGCTTGTTTCTCTTGGGTTCTTGGAACCCTAGACGGTTGTGTGGTTGGATTGTTGACCTTTTGTGGTCTTGTAGCCTTTTGTGGCCTTGTTGCCTTTTGTGGCTTTGTAGCCTTTGTGGCATTGTTTTTGGGAGCCTCCAATTGAGTTGTGGAGATTGCCCCAATCTTGTACGGGTTCGGTGACCGCCCTCAAGTGTCCCATAGTGGAACGTGAGTAGGCCTTTGTGGCGAGCTCACGGGAGAATAGGGTGAGACTTTTGTGGCGTCGGTAGGTTGCGTGCCTTCGCATCTTGGGGTGAGGCCTTGTGTGGCGTTGGGTGAGCATCGAGCCACCACACCTCGAGGTGAGCCATTTGTGGCATTCGAAGTACATTGCGCCCCTGCACCTCTCCAATGGAGACGTAGCTTCTTTGGAAGTGAACTTCGGGAAACAAATCATCGTCTCCACGTCCATCGGTTATCTCTCAACCGAGCCCTTTACTTATGCAATTTACATTGTGATAGCCATCGTGCTTGAAGTACTATATCTTGCTATCACCTTGTTGCTTGTCTTGCTTAGCATAGGTTGTTGGTGCACTTAGTGAAACTAGTGGATATAGGTTTTGGCTTGATAAATTAAATGTTAAGTTTTATTCCGCATTTATTAGAGCCTAAACCGTAATAATTTTAAAAGCCTATTCACCCCCCTCTAGGCGACGTCCATTTCCCTTTCAGTAGGGATGAAGGTGAATGTGACGCAACCTTCCAAGGACCAAAGGTAACCCAAGGTACATAATTGGAAATTGAGCCAAGGTTGCAGGGAAGTCTTGTAAAATAGTGCTGAGGTCGATCTCATCGTAACGAATAGGAACCACTGAGGTCTTCTCCACATTAGTCATCAATCCGGTGACATCTCCAAATTCTGCAGTATGGATGCCAGGTTCGAGATGTCCTGCGCCACAGGTGCCAGGAAAATCATAGCGTCATCAGCATATAGCGAAATGCGAGATTTCATGAAATCCCCCGGCAGCTTCTGTAGAGTGCCCGGCTCAGTGGCCAGCTCCAAAATTTTCTGTAAGGGGTCGATTGCCAAGTCAAAAAGAAGCGGTGAGAGAGGATCACCCTGCCTCAGCCCACGGCCATGACAAATATCGCTGCCAGGCAGACCATTAAGCAGCACTCGAGAAGTTGAAGTAGAGAATATCAAGGCGACCCAGTCGCGCCACCTAGGAGGGAAACCCATACGCTGCATGAGGTCAAGATATAGTCCCAATGCACCGAGTCAAAAGCTTTAGCAATGTCAAGCTTGATGAGGAGAGCCGGGGTGTGCTTCTTATGAAGCCGACAAGCGACATTTCTAACAAACATGAAGTTGTCATGGATGCTACGGGTTTTGATGAAGGCGCTTTGGCTGCAGGAAATAATGTCATTCATCCTGGGATGGAGGCGAAGGGCCATAGCCTTAGCTATGATTTTGGGAATCATATGGATAAGGCTGATGGGCCTGAAGTCTGAGACACCATCAGCCCTGTCTTTCTTTGGCAGCAAGGCAATGTTTGCCAAATTGATAATGTGGAAGTTGTTGATCAACAATTCAGAGAAACCATCGATGACATGCATAAGATCATCCTTCACGATATCCCAACAGGATTGAAAGAAGGCCCCCGTGAAGCCATCAAGCCCTAGTGCCTTCCGAAGGCATATCATCAATAACGAACTTAATCTCCTCCTCCAAAAAAGGCAGGCCAAGACCGTCCAAATCCACAATATCCGGATCGATGGCGTCCTAGTTGAAGTCAACAGTGCGAGGCTCTGGTCTCCCAAGCATAATAGAGAAATGATCATGGATTAGTTGCTCTTTTTCCACATGGGAGGTGGCCCATCCCCCATTTCGCTTCAGACGTTGGATAGCATTCTTGCACCAACGGGAGTTGACCCGAAGATTAAAGAATTTAGTGTTGGCATCGCCCTCTCTCAGATATGTTATTCTAGAAGATTGCCTCTTACGAGAACGTTCAAGGACTGCTAGCACCATGACACGATGCTTCATAGCAGCGTGAAGTGTTCTCTCCTCCTCAGAAAGGCTACGTGACGAGGGTTTAAATCGTCAATGCCCATTGTTATGGACTTGGGTTTTGGAGAAGGAGGGAGCACTGGAGGCATCAATCGGCTAGCAAACAATCACACATGACTGCAAGGTTTACCTAGGTTCAGGCCTCATAGAGGTCCCTACTCCTGCTTGTCTTCTCTTGGAATTAACGAAGGAATCGAAGATTACAGGGGCGCACAGATGCAATCTGGCGAGAGTTGTGGAAACTAGGGTTACGTGTGTCCTCCTCGCCGCCCCCTCCTAACCTTTATAAGATAGGCCAGGTCTCGGGTAGCAGGTCGAGTCGGTTACAGATTAGGGTTTTCCCTTTGAACTTTCTATCTTAAGCTTATTCTTGTCTCGCAAGCAACCGAGAGTCCGTGGGCCACTCGAATTCTGTATTGGGCCTTGGCAACGCCGTGGGCTTCTGCTGTATCTAGGCCGTATATACCAAACTCGAGTACCTGTAGGGGATACCCATGTCAGTAGCCCCCGAGTGTCCAGTGGAATCGTAGATTCGACTGGGGACTTTATGAAGACATTCGAATGCATGATTGAGTATTTTTTTTGACTGTTCAGTTCATGTCATAGGGATTGTTGATATACGTTCTTGATTTAACCGATGTATCGGTATCAGTTAACTGCCTTAGGGAAAAACAACACAATCTACTCAAACCTGAGTCCCCGGACTCGAATTCAGAAAAGTGCTGGCGTAATTCGACTCAAGACACGGAGGTCTTACAGGAGTCAAATTCCAGTGTATGGGTGTGAGCACTCGACGCATCCGTCAAGGCATGTTCATCATACCTATAGGTACGGATATGTTTCTGGTAGTGCGTAGTAGATGCGTTGCCAGGCCTTATTCAGGTCTTATCTTCACGCTATAAGCGCGGCATCCGAATTTTTGGTCATCGCAGAGATGATTCGAGTGGCCCTGGAGACGCAGTCTCTTTGTAGGGAAAATATGAGGCGGAGTCGCCACAACATTCGAGTGTGGATGTTATCAACGCACAATACGGTGTACAAATAATCATAGGGTGCGCGACCAGTTCTCCTTATGGGAGTAGTCCCCGAGTGCCTAGTTGAGTCGAAGACTCAGGCAGGGACTAACATTTTGTGACTACTGTAGTCTTTTGTTGCTTGTTTCAGTCGAATTTGCTTCCAGCGCTCCCTATGGGAGTAACCCATGATCCATAGTCGAATCGTAGATTCGAGTGGTTGGGTATGCTTTGAATGTTCATATGCCTGCATAAAAAGAAAATCGTAGGGTGCTCGACCAGCGCTCCCTATGGGAGTAGCCCTCGAGTGCTTGGTGGAGTCGAAGACTCGAGCAAGGACTAAAGTAGTCGAAGTCTTCTAGTGCCCATCTTGATGACATCAATGCTGACAATGTGATGACCTTAGTTGCCCGCGTGAGTGGCTTTGATGGGACGTGACGAGCGGTGGGTCCCACTTTCTGACTTTGATTTGACCGAACGTTCGTAATCTTTCGTTTTAACTGCGTCTCCTTGATTTCCGCACATAATGGAGATAGTGGGGGACGGTTCGTGTTTTGGCCTCTCCACGTGTCGACCACGATGTGCGCCACGCGTCCAGTAGGGTTTCTGCTGGCCGTTGGATGGCATCCGCAAGGGGGTTAAGTAGCAGCGTAGCTGCGGTAATTTTCCCATTTGCCATTTCTCTGCTTGTGCTTCCATCACCATTGCCGCTGCTCTCTGCTTCCTAGAGCTTGTCCTTTTCATGGCGCTGGACCAACTCCGCGTGTTCCCGAGCTACTTCCTCCGCTCACACCGCCATCGCAAGATGGGGAAAAAGAAGGGAGGCACCGCCGCTGAGTCCGCCGTCGCCATTGCTGCTGCCAAGAAGAAGGGCAGCTCCACCACTATGGGCACCAGCACCATCGACGCCAGGAAGAAGAAGGGCGCGGGTACCCGCATCACTAATGGTGCATGGCGCGTGTCCATCATCAAATCCTCCGAGCTCCGTCTCCTGCGTCAAGATGGAGTTCTGTCACCCATGGTGGATGACTCGCGAGTGCCAGGTGGCGAGGTAACTCCTTGTCCTCCTGCTAGTTTCCGGGTGATGTTCTTAGCGTTCATCATCCGGGGTCTTTCTCTACCCCTGCATCCTTTCTTCTGGGGCCTCCTTTGCTTCTATGGGCTCCAGCTGCATCAGCTGTCCCCAAACTCTATTCTCCACATGGCCTGGTATATTACACTTTGCGAGTGCTGGATCGGAATCGAGCCACACTTTGGCCTCTTCAAGAGGATTTTCAAGCTGAAGCGCCAGTCAGCATCTAGTTCTGTAGTCTACGACATAGAAGGCTGCGGAATCCATGTCGACTCCTCCGCCACATATTTCGATATCAAGCTCATGGCGTCCGTCCATGGGTGGAGAGACAAGTGGTTCTACATCCACGACCAGAAGGCCGACGGAGAGCACTACGGACTCGTGCTCTTCGATCCCGCAACGTCGTGCAAGAGGAGGCGTTCTTGGAAGAACGTGGTGATGCCTGGCGAGTCCGAGGAGACAGAAGTGCTGTACAAGCGCGTCTGCGACCTCGAGAGCCGCATGGGTAAAGAAGAGGGAGGTACCGCCCTCATTCGCACATGGTTGTGCCATCGCATCCAACCTCTGCAGGCCAGAGTCCACCCCATGTTCCAATGGGTTGGTGCGGACGATGCCACTCGCATATCTGCCGATGGCATTTCCGTGGGTGAAGTAGATAAGAGGTTGCGACTAGTGACAAAGTACACCACCAAGGAGGTTCTCCCAGGCGAGCCAGTCATACCTCCCTTCGACGCCTCTAACCCTCCTCCTGAGGTAGAATTGTGCTATGAAGTAGCTTGATTTGTTGACTGCTTATAGTTTCTTGATGTATAATGAATTGTTTTCTGAATGCAGGATTGGAAGGCGTCTCCCAGTTTGCTCCCTCTTCCTGAGGGGGTTATTCCTCGCGAAGTAGATAAAGAGGATGGGTCGGAATCGACCGTCCCACTTGAAGAGGAGGAGGAAGCCCCAGAGTCCAGCGGTCCGAACACTCGCAAGCGTTCTCGCAGCAAGGATTCGGATGCTTCATCTCCTTCGACTCTAAAGGGCCCATCTATCGGTGCAGAGGAGCTGATACCCGCCGTTCCTGTGTGCTCTATGGCTCCTCCTGCCCGGAAGAAGCTTCGACTACCAAAGGAATCATCGGAGTCAGAGGAGCAGTCCTTTGATCTTGATAGATTTGACTGGTAAGTTCTGTATTCACGAATTTGTTTTGGTTTCTTCTTTGAGTTGTCATCTGTCTTGAAGCTCTTGTTTGATTTTGTGTTTCAGTCAAGTGGCGAATTTTTGAAGGAGTCCGGAGTTGCGGACTCCAAGTACAAGAAGGTGGCTTCGCGGTCTCCTTCTCCTCCATTGGCGGCCCACTCCGGGCACAACTCATCGAGTTCCCCGCATGCTGGGGAGCATCAGATGGTTACCCGGATGACTGTGCAACAACCTTCTTCGGAGTCTATGGAGGATCATGTAAGTATCTTGTAGTTGGCAGTCGAATTTATTCTTGGCGTGCTTTACTTGAACTTGAAATGTCTCTGATGCATCTCATCATGAAGGAAGCCACCCGCCTGGCAGAGCAGGTCCTTAACATGGGTCGACAGCATGCGCGACTGGACAATCGCCATCGCATTGTCGAAAGTAAGTTTTGACTTCGTCTTTGTCTTTTGCGAATATTATTGATTCGATTTGGTAACACTCTATGTATGTTGCAACTGAGCACAATGAATTACTTCGCCATGCTACTGCATTGGAGAAGACATTGGCCGTAGCGACGAAGAATCGTGACGAGGCAGTCGCAGCCTTGGAGGAGTCGTGGAAGCGAGAGCAGGATCTCCTTGCGTCCACTGCTAAGAGGGAGAAGATGTTCGAGGAGCAGCTTCTCTCGATTGCCAAGTCCCTCTCAGGTATGACTTTTTTCATCTAGATATGTCTTACTCATGTGCTTTGACGTGTGATTGTTGTACTAATGCTTTTGTGTATGCAGATGCCAGCGGCTTGAGTTTCGATGCCCAATCTTTGCGCTGCGCGGATGCTTTGGCTGGTGCCATCGCCGCAGTTGAGGACCGCAGCGTTTCCCTCCAGGAGACGCTGGGGAAGGCCAAGGATGTGCTCAGTTGCATCCATGAGGACTTGACTCCCAAGGCTGGGATGATCGACAACCTCGGTGACTTGGTGGAATCCCTGGCTGGAGGAATCCCCGCGGACTTCAAAAATTCACAGTGCTCCATCGGCGCCACCATGGCACTCGCAATGGTGCATGCCCATGGTGTGGAGATGGATCCCACAGCTATCTCTGAGGTGATGCCTGTCGACGCTGGAGGCCAGCAGGTAGTTTTTGCTCTCTATGCTGGTAAATGCAAAAATTATGGTCCCCAGCTTATTGAGACACTCGCCAAGTATTCCGAAGAGCGGCGTCAAGCGAAGGCTGCGAAGACTGCGGCTTCTGGGGTTACTACTAGCAAGTCCGTGGCGTCGGAGACTGCCACGGATGCGATGAAGCCTCCGAGGCCTAAGTCCAAGTCGAAGAAACATGCTGCGCCTTAGTCTTCATCTGTAATAGCTGTAGTGGTTTAGACTTTTTCTTTATGGAACAATGATTTGTGGGGGTGTCCCAATCGGAACTTTTCCTTTGTCTGAATGCATATATGCCCTTTGCCAAATGTATTCTTGGTCTCTTATTTGCTTTTGCTTCATTCGTGGTAGGGTACATCGAGTGCTCCTTCGACCGATCCATATGATCCTCCCTCTGCCGATGAGAACTTGGCGCAACCTCGTTCAAAGGTGGAGGAGTTCTCATTGCTTTCGTGATTGCGCGATCATATTAAACAACTGGAGCATGAGTTTCCAATCCTCCACGGTAGCACCGATGTATGGAAGTCGAAGGCGGAGAAAGCCTTTGCTCGCGAGAAGTACCTATTGGAGGAGGTGGCCTAGCTGAGTGAGCAGTTCAAAGGTTAGCCTTCTATCCTCTTATCTTTTCCTTTAGTCAGTCGCGGCAATGCCTGTCTTTCACACTTTGCTTTTTGTGTGGTGTAGTTGTCAGTGCTCGCCATCCGCAGGATGAAAAAGATCGGATCGTTGTTCGAATGCATGATTTGACCCAGGAGAAGTTGCAGGTGAGTGGGTACTTCTGGGTGGATCATGACCGTGCAATTACACTTGCGACCCTGCAGGATCGTGCTTCTCGAGTGCTTCATTTTCTGAAGAAGGTGTAGTCGTGCCTCAGGCACATCTATCAGACGATGTTTCCACTGGATGCTGTCCCTTCAAGCCTGTTGGCCCTCCTGACGAGATTCCAGGATTTGAGTGTAGTTTGTGAGTGCATGCGGCAGTAGTTAGTGG
Source organism: Avena eriantha (assembly GCA_910589775.1). Lineage (NCBI taxonomy): Eukaryota > Viridiplantae > Streptophyta > Magnoliopsida > Poales > Poaceae > Avena > Avena eriantha. The sequence goes on from OU342741.1 coordinate 343,646,768, forward strand.
CTGGTGCCAAGGCTGCTTTGTCACTGGTGCGACTGCATAGGCCTGATGTGGACATTGCGGCTATTGCTGCTGGGCTGCCGACTCCACCGGCAGGTTCAAATTGGAACATGGTTCCTCATTACCAGGCGGTGGATCGTCCAGCAGAGGAAATTGTCGACTTCTTTGAGGAACAGACAAACGTTGTTCTGCTCAGTAGTAGTTTGATTTGTATCCTGCACATAAGCATACCGGTGTTGTAAAAGTTTGTGTGGATATATGTAATTAATTGATATGTAAAGAGCTTGCTAGCTTATATTTTTTGCGAGTGTATTTGTACTCGGCAGTTCCTTTTCGTTAGCCCGACTTGTTTTATCTCAGCATCTTGCCAACCTGTCAGGTGCGTTGCAACTGGGTTGGTATTTTATCAAGGGTTCGATTGATGTTGTGTCAGCTACTCGGGATACTGCGGCTTGTTTGTAGAATGAATATGTAAAGGGTGGTGTAGCCCCCGAGTGAAAATATTGCCAGAAAAATAAAGAAGAACATAGAGTTTTCAGGGCACTTAGCTTTATTTATTCGCAGAACAGTACGAGGTACAATGTGTGGGTAAGTAGCCTGGCTGAATATCCTTATTTGTAATGTAAGAAAAAAAAGACGACCAGGGGTAGAAGCGCCGTAGCTGCACGACATTCCAAGGGTTGGAGTATGCGACTCCTATCTCAAAATCTTTGAGGCGATAAGCGCCACCTGGGATTACTTCTGTAATCACGTATGGTCCCTCCCAAGGGGACTCGAGCTTGGGGTGCCCTTGCTGCTTCAGTCACAGGACCAGGTCTCCTTCGATGAAGGATCTAGGGCGTAGCCTTCTGTTGTGGTAGTTGTGCAGGCTCTGCTGGTAGATCGTTGATCTTTCTGCTGCGATATCCCGTGCCTCGTCAAGGAGATCAACGGAGTCTTCGAGTGCAAGTGTTGACTCCTGCTTGATGTATGCGACTACCCATGGGGCTTTAAAGCGTACTTCTGCGGGTAGCACTATTTCGGCGCCGTGCACCATGAAGAACGGGGTATATCCCATGGCGCTATTTGGGGTTGTTCGCAGGCTCCAAAGTACGGACTGCAGGTTGTCTGGCCAACATCCGGTGGCTTGCTCGAGTGGCCGGAGGAGTCGCTTCTTGATTCCACCACAGACGAGGCCGTTGGCCTTTTCGACTTGACCGTTGGTCTGTGGATGAGCTATAGAGGCATAGATTATGTTGATTCCCAGGTTCTCGTAGAAACCCTGGAACTCCTTAGAGGTGAAGTTTGTTCCATTGTCCGTGATGATGCTGTGTGGCACTCCAAAGCGATAGAAAATGGACTCGAAGAACTTGACGGCGCTGGCTCCTGACTGGTTTGTCACCGGCGTGGCCTCTATCCACTTGGTGAATTTGTCGACTGCGACCAGGAGGTAGACGTAGCTCCCTCGCGAGGACTTTGGAAGCTTGCCGAACATGTCGAGTCCCCATTGCGCAAAGGCCAAGCCAGTGGTATTGGCCGCAGTTTCGCGCCAGGTGCGTGCGGTTTGTCCGCGAATCGTAGACAAGCGTTGCATCGCTGGACGATGTCTTTGGTGTGGCGCATGGCCGTGGGACAGTAGAATCCAGCTCGTAGAGCTTTGGCAACGAGGGCGCGACTGCCGGCATGGTGCCCGCAAGTCCCTTCATGGATGTTGAGGAGGACGCCCCTTCCATCCGTGTTGGAGACGCATCGTTGGAGTACTCATGTGATGCTGTGCTTGTATAGTTCACCGTTGATGACGGCGAATGCCTTGGATTGTCGCACGACGTGTCGCGCGTCAGTCGGGTCGTCTGGCAGCTTCTTGCTAAGAAGATATGTGATGTAGGGTTGAGTCCAAGATTGCTCGATCATCATGACATCCATTCGTCCTTCGAGTCCTGTGTCAAGCTCCGGGTCGTCGAGTGCCATGGGCTCATTGGGAGGCATAGCCCCCGAGTCTGTTGTTGTGCTTGTTTTCTTCTCTGTGGACTTTGGCTTGATGGAGCGTTCGCAGATATGCTCGAGAAATACCCCAGGTGGTATGGGGGCACAGGTGGAGCCAATGTTGGCGAGTGCGTCCGCCTCTTCATTGCTTTCGTGGCCTACGTGCCGCAGCTCACAGTCGTCGAAGTCCCCTTCGAGTGTGTCGTAGAGGTAGCAGTACGCGATCATATTGTTGTTCAGCACGTCGCACTCGTGCATCGTTTGGTTGACGGCCAGTTTGGAGTCGCCGTAGATGATGAGCCTCTTGGCGCCGCAGGCTTTCGCCATCCGCATCCCGTGCAGCAGGGCCTCGTATTCAGCTTCATTGTTGGAGGCAGTGAACTGCATTCGCAGAATGTATTTCAGCTTGTCTCCCTGGGGCGATGTCAGTATGACACCTGCGCTAGCCCCGTCCTTTCGTTTGGATCTGTCGAAGTGCATTGTCCAGAGGTAAGACATATCTGGCTTTTCGGGGAGCTGGTTCTCCATCCAGTGCACGAGGAAATCAGGGAGGACTTGCTACTTGATCACGTCACGCTTCTCGTATGTAATGTCTCATGGAGACAACTTGATTCCCCAAAGTGCGACTCATCCGGTGGCATCAGGATTGTTGAGGATATGCCCAAGCGGGGCGTCGTTGACCACCACAATTGGGTGCTCTTGGAAGTAGTGGCGCAGTCGCCTGGCTGTAATGAAGACGCCGTATGCCAGCTTCTGGTAGTGTGGGTACCGCTGCTTTGTTGGCGTGAGCACCTCGCTGAGATAGTAGACTAGGTGCTGCACCCTGTGGACCTTGTTTTCCTTGGCACGTTCCACCATGAGCACCGCACTGACCACCTGGTTGGTGGCGGAGATGTAGAGCAACAGTGGTTCTTTTTCGCATGGAGTCACCAGTACTAGCGAGGTAGATAGTAGACGCTTGAGGTCTTCGAATGCTTCCTGCGCCTCAACGGTCCACTCGAACTTGCCAGTTTTGCTGAGAAGTTGGTAGAAAGGCAGTGCTTTTTCGCCCATTCGACTGATGAATCGACTGAGCGCCGCGATTCGCCCAGCCAGTTGCTGGACGCCTCTTACGTTTTTCGGCTTCTCCATGGCTAGTATGGCTTTTATTTTCTTCGGGTTCGCCTCAATCCCTATTGCAGATATGAGCTACCCGAGTAGTTGCCTAGATGGTACGCCGAAGGCGCATTTGTCCGGATTGAGCTTCATCCGGTAACGGTCGAGGTTGGCGAAGGTCTCGCGTAAATCGTCGATTAGCGAGGCTTCTTCTTTTGTTTTGATGACGATGTCATCAATGTAGACTTGGATGTTGCGAGCAAGTTGATTCTTCAGGCAAGCCTGCATGCACCGCTGATAGGTGGCTCCTGCGTTTTTTAGCCCGAAGGGCATTGTGTTGTAGAAGAACACACCAAAAGGTGTCATAAACACCGTTTTCTCTTGGTCTTCCTCCTTCATTCGAATCTGGTTATAGCTTGAGTAGGCGTCGAGGAAGCATAGACGCTCACATCCCGTGGTGGAGTCGATGATTTGGTCAATTCGCGGTAGTGGGAAGTGATCCTTTGGGCAGTGCTTGTTCAGGGAGGTGAAGTCCATGCACATCCGCAGGATATCCGTGTATTTTTTAGGTACCAGCACCGTGTTGGCGAGCCAAGTGCTTTCCTTGATCTCGCGTATGAATTTGGCGTCGAAGAGTCTGTTGATCTCCATTCTGACCACCTTTGCCCTTGGTTCAGACAGTCGCCGAATTGTCTGCTTGACTGTCCTTGCGTATGAATTGACGTTGAGTGCGTGCTTGGCGAATTCCCTGGGAACCCCTGGCATGTCCGCCGGACACCAAGCGAAGATTTCCCAGTGCTCACAGAGGAATTCGACGAGTGCGAGTTCCTATGCAGAACTCAAGTTGTTGGCGATGAGGGCCGTCTTGGTCGGGTCCATTCGGTGGACCTGGACTTTTTTCGTGTGCACCGACGAGTCAAAGGACAGGTCGGGTGAACTTGGCCGGCTCAGAGGAGGCAGAATGTTGTCTGTCGACTCCTTTAATCTTGCGAGTTCCTCCTACATAGCGAAGGACTGGGAGATTCTGTTGAATTCCCTGTCGCAACTGTCGGACCTCTCGAAGTTGCCGTTGATTGTGATTACGCCGTTAGGGCCCGACATCTTTATCTGTAGGTAGGCATAGTGTGGCACCACCATGAACCTTGCGAACGCGACACGTCCAAGGATGCAGTGATATTGTGGAGGCCAATTGACGACCTCGAAGTCGATGCGCTCTCGCCAAAATTTTTGCGGCGTGCTGAAGATGACGTCGAGGTTGATTTTGCCCAGGGGATATATACCTTTCCCTGGGACGATGTCGTGGAACATTGTGTCTGAAACTTCCAGACATGCCAGAGGGATCCTCATTGCACGCAAGGTACTCGTGAACATTAGGTTGATGCCGCTGCCGCCGTCCATGAAGACGCGACTCATGTCGAAGCCCCCAATCTGCGCCTCGAGTACGAGGGGACAGTGGCCTGGATGAGGGACTTGGCGTGGGTGGTCATGCCGGTCAAAGGTGATGCAGGAGTCGCTTCCACCGAGGTACTCAGTGGTGGAAGGTGGAGAGTTGATCGCCAAGTTGACTTGGCGAGTGATGGCCTTCTACACTCGATTTGAGGGACGCCCTTTTTGGATCATCCCCATGTTGCCCACGGGTCGTGGGTATGGTTCGCCACCATGATTCTGGACCGGTGCGGCCGCGGGTGGTGGTATTCCGGGCGGTGGTGGAGGAGCTCCATGTGCCACGGCGCCTGGGGCGACTCCGTAGCCCCTGCTGACAGGGCTACCGGGCTGCGGTACCAAAGTTCGCGGGCGAGTGCACCGCGGTACCTAAGTTTCCTGAAATTGCCGTGTTTCGAAATGTTGGGCCGCCAACAACCGAGAGGGGCCATTTCAATGCAAACTCATCTCACCCCTACCAAATCCAAACATTTCGTGAAACTACCCCATGAAGTAGACGGTCGGGACCCTCATGTCAGTAATATTTCCGTGATGCGAGCGCCAATGCGGCAACCATGTAGGCGAAACGAGAGACTAAAGGAGCATGGTGAGTTGACCAAATTCACAAATCCACTCCCTCCCTCCTTTCGCATGAACCCTAGCTCCGGCGGCGTCAAAATCCCCTCTCCAACCAGAATGATCTCTTCGGGCATTTGACTTCTCGCGCCAAGTTGCTGCGCCTACTCGCTGCTACCGAGCTCTAATGCCGAATGCCGTGCCAGCCATTGCGACGATCTAGCCCGCCTCTACCGCCGACGAGCTGAGCAGCGCGAAGGATGGCATATCCATTTGCCGAGGAAGAAGTACTTCTGGCTAATTGCGGGTGAGCTACTCTTCTCTTTGCTATTCGCACTACCTATAACTTCTAGCTGGCTATTGGCATTACAGAGATATATCGAACATAGAATTGTTTGCTAGCACGACGCTGAAAAACAATTCTTATCTTTTGTCTCCAATTTTCTGTCAACTAGGATCTCCGCTGAACCCAAATACACGGTTCTGGTCACCATATGCGACTACCTCATTAAATTAGCACATGGGAAGAGCACGTGGAAACAAGCTTAGAATCTGAAGATGGAAGTAGCGCCTGTGCAGTTATGCACTATCCCTGGTTTGGTTGCTGATGTGTGTGAACTTGCTAAAATGAGGCCAGAGCAGACTACACAGTTCAACATCGTTGATGAACGAAGCTTCAAGGTTCCTATAGCGTGTGACAGTCAGCTAATTGGGTTGATGAAACAGCATGTTAGGCTTCACGTGGTTATGCTGATGTGTAACATACTAGATGAGGAAGCTCCTGCTACTAGGAGTCGCCCAACTATTATTGGACAGGGAGGTCTAACTCGAACCCCTGCTGTTGTTGAGCAAAATGTGGTTCCTCGTCCGCGACATGCTTTTGTCAGGCAACCTCCTCGTAGGAGTCCCCGTATTGCCATTGTGGAAAACTCTGCTCTGGAATCTGCTGGTACTGGTCGCCCCTGTCCTCGTGCTCGTGTTGTTGTGGCTACTGCTCACCCAATCCATGCCGCGGTTGAGCAAACTAAGGCTTCCGGAGGCTGCCCCACTGTTGTTGCCAAGACCACCGCCTTGTGTGCTGCTCCTCCTTGAAACCGTCCTCAAGTTGTGCGAACCCGTGCTCTAGAATCTGCTGGTACTGGTCGTCCTCGTGTTGTTGTTGATCTGGCCGCTGTTGACCCAATCCCTACCGCTGTTGAGAAAACTAAGGCTTCCGGAGGTTGCCCCACTGTTGTTGCAAAGACTGATGCCTTGTGTCCTCCTCGAACCCGTGCTCAGGTTCAGCGAGCTGCTGGTCTGGAGCCAGCTCATGGTTTGGACTCTGCTAGCACTCGAAACACTACTGTTGTGGGAACTGCTCCTGATCGTCGATGTGGCATGGCAACAGCTGATCCTATTGTGGCTGCTGTTAGAAGGGGCCCTGCCTGTCCACCATGTAATGTAGCTCCCGCTGCTAAGGGCCCTCGCCTTGCTCCTGGTCCTGGTACTTCCACCGAGGTTGATCCAGCTAACGATGATGCTGGTGATGGTGGCGGTGGCATTGGGGCTGGGTCTGATGGTGCCACTCCACCTCTTGAACCCCTCGGAGGTTTCTATCCTGAAGAACCTGATGATGACAAAGTAATCGTTCGTATCGGTGTCGCAGATTATACTGCAAAATTAGATGATGACACAGAAAAATTCTATGACGAGTTTGATGTAATCCTTGGCAGATACGATCCTGAAGTGGTAGAGTTATCTGACCTGATGGCATCGTTACGTGTGAAGGTGCTGTGGGGTTCCTCCCAGGAAGCAGGTTTGTTATATTTTGGTTATAGGAGCAAAAAGGCTATCGAAGTGAAAGATACCAGGGATTTAGTCGTACCATTTACAAGGAAACATTATAGAGGTGAAGTGTACTTCCACTTGATAGTGCAAATGGTTGGAGAAGAATTGGAACTCGACAATAGAGATGATGGACTTTTAGAAGGCATGCGTGACCTTATCCATGGAATCACTAGGGCTGGTGCGACTGAGGGTAGCTTCAAACAGAGGAGAGTCTTACAGAGGAGCGTCATAAAGAGGAGCAGGAAGAGCATCCCCAGAAAGGGCACCCCGAAGAAGAACATCACCAAGGAGACCACGCCAGAGAAGAGGACGCCCAAGAGTCGCACGAAAAAAGGCACCACGCTGCAGAGTACACCCCTGAGATCCAGTCAAAATGCCACCCCGAACGGTAGCAGCAAAAATGCTAAGAGGGCTAGCACGGTGGTGAACACTCCCAGGAGTGGTAGCAAAGAGGCGAAGATGGCCAGCACGGAGGCTACCACACCCAGTGGGAGCAGAAAAAATACTAATTTGGAGCGGAACACGCCGCTGTCAGGGAATAATGCCAGCACGAAGGAGAACATGCCCAATAGTAGCAGCAAAAGGGATAATTTGGAGCAGAACATGCCGCTGAGGTCAGGCAATAATGCCAGCACGAAGGAGCACACACCCAATAGTAGCAACAAAAGGGCTAATTTGGAGCGGAACACGCCGCTGAGGTCAGGCAATAATGCCAGCACGAAGGAGAACACGCCCAATTGTAGCAGCAAGAGGGCTAATTCGAAGAAGAACACGCCGTAGAGGTCAGGCAATAATGCCAGCACCCTGGAGCCAACACCCGTGAGGGGAGGCAGTAAGGAGATCACACCCAAGAGTGGCAGCAAAAAGTCTAGTTCGATGGGGAATGGAATGCAGATGTCAAGCCCTACTAATACCATCAAGAAAGATTACATCAGGAAGGAGGATGTACACATGAAGAGCAAGAGGGTTCTGTACAGTCAAGATGAAATTGATTTTGACTGTTGTTTGTCCACTGAAGTACCTAGGATGTGTGCAACCCCATGTGGTTGCAGCAGAACCAACCGAGTGTCTTGGAGAAAACAGAGTTGCCGGTGAGGTGGATTGGGACAATGTTCCGATCCATCCGGGTGGATACGATGCTGCAGCCCCACCCATGGGATTCAGTATGATGTGTGCAGTACTAGGCATTAGAGACGATGGCAAGGATTCTGAATCAGATGAAGAAGAAGGCACCATAGAGGATCAAGAATCTGGTGATGATGAAATAGACGAGGAACTTAACGATGAGGCTGGTATTCTAGTCGATGATTTGGGTGTTGAAGTAGAAGAAATGAAACATGACGACGAGTATCCTATAATTTCGGTCGGCACCGAGTTTAGGAGCATGCATGAGTTCAGGATATCGTTATGGCATTTTTGTATCAAGGGGGAGTTCGACGTTTATCGACTGAAGAACACTGCTGAGAGGTATGAGACCGTTTGCAAGTTAACATGGATGAATGGACGGGCTGAGGTACATTGTCCATGGAGGATCACAGTAAGAGCCTTACCTGCGTCGAATGCAATTAGGGTACTGGGGCAATGAATGCAACAAACCATTAGTACTCTCTCTCTCTCTCTCTCTCTCTCTCTCTCTCTCTCTCTCTCTTTTCACTCTATAACTACAATTGATGTGCGATATCTTTCTGGAAACTAGTCGACTCTGCTTATCTTTTAAATGAATCTGTGTTGCAGGTGAACAAAATGGGCCCTCCACACATGTGTCCGACAGGAAGCAAACTGAAATCCTCAATGGCTGATACGGAGTGGGTGGCTATGCAATCTATGTCCATACTAAAGGATAACCCTAAGGAGACCATGAAGAATATTCAGACTAGCCTCGGTTCTAAATACAACATTGTCCTACCGTATTACACGGTTTGGAAAGGTAAAGAGAAAGCTCTAGGGGTCTTGCATGGGGATTGGACCAATAGCTTCAGGATGCTGTACAGCTTCAAGGCGGAGGTACAAGCTAGGTGTCGGGGGAGTGTTGTGGAGATTGATACTGAATCAGAAGGTGGTAAAATATATTTCAAAAGATTTTTCATGGCGCTTAAACCTTGCATCCAGGGATTCAAGGACGGCTGTAGGCCGTATCTGAGTGTAGACAACACTGTCCTAACTGGCAAATGGAAAGACTGCCTGCCATCTTCCACAACACTTGATGGTCACAACTAGATGTTCCCAGTGGCATTCGGGCTGTTTGAAACAAAAATGGAGGAAAAGTGGGTCTGGTTTATGAGGCAGCCCAGGAGATCAATAGGCCACATGGATCCATTGGCTATATCCACGGATGGATGCAAAGGGCTGACGAATGCAGTGAAGGAGGTGTTCCCACGAGCTGAAGGTAGAGAATGCCATGCCCATATGATGCTCAACTTGTACTCACACTACGCAGACAGCGTATTTCGTTACATGTTTCCTGCTGCTAGAGTTTACAAACCTAGTAGCAGCGAATATTTCATGAGCAAGATTTTTCAGAAGCCCCTGAACTTCCAGAGTACTTAGCCGTCCATCATTCACAGCTATGGAAGAGGAGTCAATTCAACCCTGACATCAAAGTTGATTACATAAACAACAACCTTGCAGAATGCCTGAATAACTGGGTGAAGGACATAAAAGTGCGTCATGTTCATATCTTGATGGACAACATACGTGGTATGATCATGAAGCTGTTAAATATAAGGAGAGAGATCGGTAGGTGACTTAGAGGACATATGCTACCGCCAGTTGTACATCAACTACACAAGAGAAGTCGAGGACTTGCTCATCTTAAGGTTCTCCCGTCAACCAGCAGAAGCTATGAGGTGGTCGATATGTCCAAGAGTGGCAAAAGGGATGTTGTAAACATCCAGCTACGAGAATGCACCTGCTTAGAGTGGCAGCACACCGGGAAACCTTGCGACCACGCCTTGGCCTTCTTGGTGAAGAATAGAACTCTACCACATTTGGATCAGTATTTGTCAGACTACTACTATATGGAAAAGTTCAGAGCTGCGTACGCTGGATCCGTTGATCCATGTACAGACCCATCTCAGTGGCCTCAAGTCCAACTGTCTTTCAAGCTTTGCCAGCCAGTTACAAAAAGGGGCAGAGGAAGGCCTCAGGTGAATAGGTTTAACAATTTTCTCAAGAAGAAGGGTTTGGCTTTCTGTGCTACAAAGAAGGGCAAAAACGGATGCAAGACCTACCATCTTATAGGCCATAGAGCAGCTGGCTGTCCCCTTAATGCTCCCAAACCTAGGTATGAGATGGTACATTCACACAAAAAATTGTTTATAGTTTGTAGATATAAGGTAGTAATCCATGTACTGTTTTTTTACAAGAAGCGCAAGGTAAGAAACAAGACGGCCGACTCAGTGATTTTGCTGCAGGAAGAAAACCAAAACGAGTGGAGTGATGATGTCGGATAAGATTCTGGTGCCGATTGGCCTGGCTTCCCTCGACCCGGAGATGCAGGGTACGTGAAGGTAAGAAAATTGGCACTCGGGAAGAGGAAGAAGGCAGGAGATGAAGAAGCCAGTGGACGTGAAGTAAAGAGGAAGAAAGTTGGCACCCAAGCAGAGAAAGAAGGCTAGCAGTGTAGAAGCCTAATGATGTATTGAACTTGAACCTATATATGTAGTTCGGTTAAACTCTAGAGCTATGTGCGTGGAACTTGTCGGGCAAAACAATCTGCCTCCCGTACTCGGAGTAAAATGTATCGCGACTTTAGGATTGGATGCGGCCGAGGCCACTAGTAGAATCCAAAATTGTGACTGTGCCATTACTATCTGAACAACCGCGATAGCTGAGCGGTTAAGGGGTCTCCAAAATCGATGGGTGTTAGTGGCACAGACATGAATTATTTATAGGCGCTTAATAAATCTCTGCTATTGGCATTACACTTATGATAAATTTCTGGGCTGAAAAACAATTTCTTAAGCTGGCTGCTATACTCCACGAGGCAGCAACTTATTTCAGCTGCTGGACAACGACATGTCAACATAAACTACAAACGCAACAGATAATGAGAAAATTGTTTCCACTATCTGGCCTAATCTTGAGCCCATCAGTCTCACCACCTCCCCGCCCCTGCCTCCCCTACACCCGCCGAAGCTCCCGGATCTCTTGCTCCATCGCACGAATCTCCTCTTTCTTGTCCCACACAGCATCACGCAGATCCTGAACAAGCTCTCTGTGAAAACCTGTCAGTGGCTTTTCGATCCACACAAACTTGTCATAGCCAGTCCCCCTCCCTTCCTGCATAGTAGATCGAAGGAAACAAAAACAAGAATTACATTACGCTTTCCGGATCCGGGTTACCATTGTACCTACAGTAGGAACTTACCGCTCTGATGCTGCATTTGCTGAATTTTCCTGTAGTATTTTCATCGGTCCATGAAATCCATCTCGGCATCTTCTCACCGCACAAACACATCATATCGGGGTAGTAATCGTAGGGAGCCCTCCAATACCTGATGGGGGCACCCGGCTGACGGTGTTGAGCCGACCCTGATTCCGCCCGAGACGAACTGCACGAGATGCGAGCCATGAGCGAGGGAAGCGAGGGCAGAGGAAAGAGGAGCCTTTGGATGTCTGGGTAGTGGTGAAGCGTGATTTATCCCCACTTAATAACTCGAGCAGAATCCTACCATCCACATTTGGTTGACAGGTGGGGGACCTAGCGTGTGGACTTGTCAACCAAACCTCACGCCTTCGTGGTTCAAAAGCCCTCTCGCGCGCATTGGACGAATTTTTTGGCACCTTGCCCATGTACATATCACTGGGAGGCCTTGCTCAGGAACCAGACATGCCTGGCCCACAATCTTACTCCCTCCTAGGAACTTTTCATGGCTCGCGCCGACAGATCCATCCGCTCCACCACTTCCGGTAGGGCTCGCCACGGCGGATCCACCCCAAGATCCTACCGTCGCAGTATCAAATGGCCATGGTTTCTTGAGAGGAGCGACGATGCTATGTATCTGAGCTTGGCCCCTCCTACCTGTAGAAGGACTGATGCGGCGTCGAGCTCGAGCAGGAGCCGCCAGGCACGACGGCGCTCGGTCCACGCCAACCCCGTCACCTTCTTCATTGTCGATTCTGATGTGGAGGACGCGGGGACGAAGCTGTGCAGAACGCCATTGTTGCCTCCTTGGTGAAGGGCAAGCCACAGGCGGGAGTGGATGTCGCTAGGAAGGGCACGTCGGTGTCACCAATCGAGGTGGACTCCGACGACAGCGGTGTGATGTGGGTTTAGATGTTGTTTAGGATGATTGCAATTTCGGTTGTGTTTAGTGCGAGTACAATTATTGTAATGGGTTTGTCGAGCTATATTGAGAAATATGTGCAATAGCAGCGTGTGAGTGCTTCCACTTTAGAAATTGTGTCTGTGCCATTTGCATGTTGCATTATCAACGTAGATTACATGTAAACAATCCAACAAAAATCAGATTACAACCATCAGACGGGAGTGGCAGGATGGAAGAGAAGTTGGGACAGTGGCTTCAAGGGGAAGGAAGAGAAGGGGGCGTGACACTGGCAAGTGGGCCCTCGAAACACATGGCACTGACATGCGGGTGCGGGAGCACACGGTATTGCCGGTCTGTCCAGAGCAAGCGGACTTTGCAACGTGACAACAACAAGCTGATTGGACCAATATAATAACTCGTCAAATTATTAAGGAGTACTAAAAACTACAACTCGGGTATATTCACACAACACGTATGCTCTATGCACCTAAGAAGCATCGCTTAAGTCTAAAAGTAACGACAACACAAGTACTACATTTCCCTATCGGTCTTCTCGATACAAATGTAGAAATGCATCTGCATGTTTGGTCCAGCACTGACAAGGTACTGAGATGGCACACATAGGATCGACCTTAGGTCCACATACTCCACCTCCCGCGGTGTCGGGCAGCTCGGCGCCTCGGCTAACACAAGAATGCTATCGGGCGATGGAGGTTGGGCGTTCGCCCACATGCGCACCGTGTATATGGGCCAGGCGCACGAGACTGACCTGACGCTTACGGCACACACGACGGTGGGCCCGGCTCTGGTTCCCGGAACACCGGTGGTGATGGTAAGGACGAAAACATAGCCACCCCCCTGGAAAATTAGCCGGCGGCGTGCCGAGTCAGTGAATGACACCTGATCTTGGAGAAGTTGGGCTTGCTTGTACGAGATCCTAATCACTTCGATCAAGTGCTCCTCTGCAAGGTAGACAACGAGCTCTGCCGGCGGGCCGGTGTAGTTGCAGCCCGGCTCCGTGCAGGAGCACGCGCCGTGCGGGCACGCGAGCTCATGGTAGGAGTAACGGCGAAAGCATCCTGGGTGGGAGCACACGAGCGGGAACGTCGCTGTGAAGTTGCACGCGAGGATCTCCAGATTCTTGGACTGCAGCGTCTGCCACATCTGAAGTTCGTCGAGAAATCGGAAAAAAGATCAGCAGTTAAATTGGCAAATAGTGGGAATATGTAGGATAAGTTCAAAAGCTTGTAAAATTATTTCTTAGCATGAAGGTAGCGACCCGAGAATTGGCGGATGTCGTCGGCTTGCGGCTACGGCAGGATGGGAGTGAAGTGGGGAAAGTGGCTTCGAGGGGAAGGAAGAGAAGTACAAGAGGAAGATAAGTAATGGGGACGTGACACTGGGATATGGCCCACTAAACTCGTGAGTCGTGACACTCGCAACATGCCAGTTTGTCCAGAGCATGTGTGGCCAATCATGCCACAGAATAGCCTTCTCGAGGATCGTTCTCACGAAGACCATCCAATCGTCCAAGCGCCCCGATCGAACGGTATGTAACAATCGTCAAGCAGAACAACTATGTAATGGTGTGCCTTCTAGAAGACTTGGTCTAACGGTGGATCCATTGGGGGGCGCTAAGGTTAGGGCTCTCCTAAGGTTAGGATGCATATGTGGTTTATGAAAAGAACACACATCCAATGACACTGGTGGATCCTTATGTGGTTTGTGAGAAGAACACACATGCAATCACACTAGGTGGATCCATATGTGGTTTATGAGAGGAACACACATGTAATTACCACTGGTTGATCCATGTGTGGTTCATCACAGGAACACACATCCAATGCCATTGGTTTATCCATGTGTGGTTCATGACATGAACATGAACACACATGCAATGACTGTAGTTGATCCGTGTGTGGTTCATGACAGGAACACACATGCAATTACATTGGTTGATCCATATGTGGTTTGTGGAAAGAACACGCATGCAATGACCACTGGTTGATCCATATGTGGTTTGTGGAAATAACACCCATGCAATGACTCTGGTGGATCCATGTGTGGTTTGTGAAAAGAACACACATGCAATGCCATTGTTGATCCATATGTGGTTTTTGACAAGAACACACATGCAATGACCACTGGTCGATCCATGTGTGGTTTGTGGAAAGAACACACATGCAATGACACTGGTGGATCCATATGTGGTTTGTGAAAAGAACACACAAGCAATGACTCTAGTGCTGGTTTTCGTATAAGAACACACATGCAATGACTCTAGTGGGTCCATATGTGCTTTGTGAAAAGAACACACATGCAATGACTCTAGTGGATCCATATGTGGTTTGTGGAAAAAAACACACATGCAATGACCACTGGTTGATCCATATGTGGATTGTGGAAAGAACACACATGCAGTGAACACTGGTTGATCCATGTGTGGTTTGTGGAAAGAACACACATGCAATGCCATTGGTTGATCCATATGTGGTTTGTGAAAAGAACACACATGCAATGCCATTGGTTAATCCATGTGTGGTTTGTGAAAAGAACATACATGCAATGACTCTAGTGGATCCATATGTGGTTTGTGGAAAAGAACACACATGCAATGAACACTGGTTGATCCATATGTGGTTTGTGCAAAGAACACACATGCAATGACTCTAGTGGATCCATATGTGGTTTGTGGAAAGAACACACATGCAATGACCACTGGTTAATCCATATGTGGTTTGTGAAAAGAACACACATGCAATGACACTGGTTGATCCATGTGTCGTTTGTGGAAAGAACACATATGCAATGCCATTGGTTGATCCATATGTGGTTTGTGTAAATAACACACATGCAATGACTCTACTGGATCCATATGTGGTTTGTGGAAAGAACACACATGCAATGACTCTGGTGGGTCCCTATGTGGTTCATGTCAGGAACACACATGCAATGCCATTGGTGGATCCATGTGTGGTTTGTGGAAAGAACACACATGCAATTACTAGTGGGTCCATATGTGGTTTGTGAAAAGAACACACATGCAATGACTCTAATGGATCCATATGTGGTTTTGGAAAGAACACACATGCCATAACACTGGTTGATCCATATGTGGTTCGTGGAAAGAACACACATGCAATGACTCAGGGGATCCATGTGTGGTTTGTGGAAAGAACACACATGCAATGACCACTGGTCGATCCATGTGTGGTTTGTGGAAAGAACACACATGCAATGACTCTAGTGCTGGTTTTAGTATAAGAACACACATGCAATGACTCTAGTGGGTCCATATGTGGTTTGTGAAAACGACACACATGGAGTGACTCTAGTGGATCCATATGTGGTTGTGGAAAATAAACACATGTAATGGCCACTGGTTGATCCATATGTGGTTTGTGGAAAGAACACACATGCAATGACACTGGTTGATTCATGTGTAGTTTGTGGAAAGAACACACATGCAATGCCTCTGGTGGATCCATGTGTGGTTTGTGAAAAGAACACACATGCAATGCCATTGGTTAATCCATGTGTGGTTTGTGGAAAGAACACACATGCAATGACTCTAGTGGATCCATATGTGGTTTCTTGAAAAGCACACACATGCAATGGCCACTGGTTGATCCATATGTGGTTTGTGGAAAGAACACACATGCAATGACACTTGTTGATCCATGTGTGGTTTGTGGAAAGAACACACATGCAATGCCATTGGTTGATATGTGGTTTGTGAAAAGAACACACATACTATGACTCTAGTGGATCCATATGTGGTTTTTGGAAAGAACACACATGCAATAACTCTAGTGGGTCCATATGTGGTTCATGTCAGGAACACACATGCAATGCCATTGGTGGATCCATGTGTGGTTTGTGGAAAGAACACACATGCAATGACACTGGTGGATCCATATGTGGTTTGTGAAAAGAACACACATGCAATGACTCTAGTGGATCCATATGTAGTTTGTGGAAAAGAACACACATGCAATGAAAACTGGTGGATCCGTAAGTGGTTTGTGGAAAGGACACACATGCAATGCCATTGGTTGATCCACATGTGGTTTGTGAAAAGAACACACATGCAATTCCATTGGTTAATCCATGTGTGGTTTGTGGAAAGAACACACATGCAATGACCACTGGTCGATCCATGTGTGGTTTGTGGAAAGAACACACATGCAATGACACTGGTGGATCCATATGTGGTTTGTGAAAAGAACACACATGCAATGACTCTAGTGGATCCATCTGTGGTTTGTGGAAGAGAACACACATGCAATGACTCAAGGGGATCCATGTGTGGTTTGTGGAAAAGAACACACATGCAATGACCACTGGTTGATCCATATGTGCTTTGTGGAAAGAACACACATGCAATGCCATTGGTTGATCCCTGTGTGGTTTGTGGAAAGAACACACATGCAATGACTCTAGTGGTTTGTGGAAAGAACACACATGCAATGACTCTAGTGGGTCCATATGTGGTTCATGTCAGGAACACACATGCAATGCCATTGGTGGATCCATGTGTGGTTTGTGGAAAGAACACACATGCAATGACACTAGTTGATCCATATGTGGTTTGTGAAAAGAACACACATGCAATGACTCTAGTGGATCCATATGTGGTTTGTGGAATAGAACTTGCATGCAATGACTCAAGGGGATCCATGTGTGGTTTGTGGAAAAGAACACACATGCAATGACCACTAGTTGATCCATATGTGGTTTGTGGAAAGAACACACATGCAATGCCATTGGTTGATCCCTGTGTGGTTTGTGGAAAGAACACACATGCAATGGAAAGAACAAACATGGATGGTCGATGGAGAAGTGATGGTGATGATCTCCTCCAATTCCCCGTCCCGGAAGGGTGCTAGAATGGAGTTTTTGGTGCTTTTTAGTGGAATCTGGTGGTGGCGGCGGAGCGGAACTCCTTCTGGAAAAACATCGACCCCCCCTAAGTTTTTAGGTCAGAAGGCAACTTATAGGGGAAGAGGGAGACCGAGGGGGAGTCTGGGGCCGCCAGACCAGCCCCTGGCATGGCCTGGGCTAGCCCGCACGGCCAGGTGGTGTGGCCTGGGCCCAGCCCCCCTCCGTCTCGTATTCTGGCTCCGGGAGTCTTCTGGTGAAATAGGATTTTTGGCATATTTTCCGGGAATTTTCCGGATAGTTGATTTTCTGCACAAAAAGTAGACACCAAGGCAATTCTGCTGAAAACAGCGTCAGTCCGCGTTAGTTGCATTCAAATCACACAAGCTTAGAGGAGAAACAATAGCAAAAGTGTTCAGGAAAGTAGATACGTTTTGGACGTATCAACTCCCCCAAGCTTAGCTTATTGCTTGTCCTCAAGCAATTCAGTTGAAAACTGAGTGCGATAAAAGAACTTTCACGAACACATTTGCTTCACATGATGTATATATTCTCAGCATGTGATCAATGATACATTGCAAATGTATCTATAATTTTTGATGTTCCATGCTTGGTTTTATCCACTTTCTTGTGTTTTGTTCCAACTTTGGAGTACTTTTATTATGATTTCTTGGACTAACCTATTAACAAGAGCCACAGTGCCAGCTGCCTGTTTTCTATTGTTTTTGGTTCCAGAAAAGTCAGAAAATGAATATTCTCGGAATTGGACGGGACAAGAGCCAAAGTGCCTATTTTTCCGGAAGGGATCAAGTGCCAGAATACGAGACGGAGAAGGGCTAGGGGCCGGCCACACCACCTGGCCGCACGGCCAGGCCTAGCCCGCGCCAGGGGGTGGTCTGGCCGCCCCTAGCACCCCCTCGGCCTCTCCTTCCGCCTATAAGTTTCCCTCAGGACGAAAACCCTAAGTACCCGATCAAAAATCCACGAAAGAGTCTGTAGCCGCTGTCATCTCTGTCCCTAGATCGGGGGATCTGAAGCTCTTCCCGACACCTTGCCGGAGAGGGGAATTCACCCTGGAGGCCTTCTTCATCACCATGCAAGCCTCCGGTGTGATGCGTGAGTAGTTCATCCTTGGACTACGGATCCATGTAGTAGCTAGATGGCTGGTTTCTCCTCCTTTGTGCTTTCATGTTTAGATCTTGTGAGCTCCGTTCATGATCAAGATCATCTATTTGTAATCCATACATGTTGTGTTTGCGGGGATCCGATGGATATTGAGATGCTATTTTAGATTGATTATTGATTCTATCATGTCTTTGTTATTTGAGATCTTGCATGCTTTCCGTTGTTAGTAGCTATCTTGGCCAAGTAGATGCTAGCAACTCCAAGAGTTAGTATTTATGCTCGAGAGTGGGTTCATGCCTCTGGTAATCTGGGGAAGTGACAAAAATCTCTAAGGTACTAGATGTGCTATTGCTACTAGGGAGAAAACAACGATCCTTTGTTCATAGAACAATTATATTGTTTACTTTACACGCAGTTCGTAAAGCAATAATCTGTTGCTTGCAACTTAATACTGGAGGGGGTTCGGATGATAACCTGAAGGTGGATTATTAGTTATAGATGTAGTTGGATGGCGGTATATGTATTATGTTGTAATGCCCAATCAAGTCTCAAAGGAGTCAAGATGATTAGTATAGGCATGTATTGCTTTCTCGGTGTTTGTCAATTGCCCCGCTGTAATTTGTTCACCTAGCATGTTATCTATCTTAAGGAGAGCCACCTCTAGACTATGGATCCCGATCCTTTACTTTACATACAATCTATAAACTGTTTCTGCTTTGTGTTTTCTTTTTGCAAACTTTTACTTCTTTCCATTCGATACGTTTAATCCTTTGTTTTCCACAAAACACGGTGAGATTGACAACCTCATCGCAAGTTGGGGATAAAGTTCTGTGGTTGTGTTGTGTAGGTCTCCACGTTGCTACTAGCACCGGTAGTGCGCCCTGCCAAAGTTCAGCTAGTAACACCTTTGAGGTGTTTCCTTGCTCCTACTGGTTCGATTAAACCTTGGTTTCATAACTGAGGGAAACTTGCTGCTGTGCTCATCATACCTTCCTCTTGGGGTTCCCAACGAGCTCTACATCAACACCGACATCAAGCATTTTTCTGGCGCCGTTGCTGGGGAACGAAGAAGAATAAACTCCCACGTCAACTACACGCCATTAAGCATTTTTCTGGCGCCGTTGCCGGGGAGTCAAGGACATCTTCACAAGGGGAGTCCCTCATAACCAATCCCTTTACTTTGTTGTTTTTGTTTTGCTTAGTTTCTTTTTGCTTTGTTTGCTTGTTTTGTTCTTCAAAAAACACAAAAAAATTAGTTTTACTTGTTTGCTTTCTTATTTGAAAACCCAAAAAAATGACTACTCTTGAAAACACCAAGTTGTGTGACTTCACTAGCACCAACAACAATGATTTTGTGAGCACTCCTATTGCTCCACCTATGGCTGAAAATACTTTCTTTGAGATAAAACCTGCTTTTCTCAATCTAGTTATGAGAGAACAATTTTCTGGTATTGGTAATGAAGATGCTGCTTCCCATCTAAATAACTTTGTTGAACTTTGTGAGATGCAAAAGCATAAGGATATAGATGGTGATATTATTAAACTGAAATTGTTTCCTTTCTCTTTGAGAGGAAAAGCTAAAGAATGGTTGAATTCCTTAACTAGGAATAGTATTGATTCTTGGACTAAGTGTAAATATGCTTTTATTGGAAAATACTATCCTCCTGCTAAGATTATATCCATGAGAAGTGAAATAATGAAGTTTAAACAACTTGATAATGCGCATGTTTCTCAAGCTTGGGAAAGAATGAAATCTTTGGTAAAGAATTGTCCCACTCATGGACTGACTGCTTGGATGATCATCCAAAAAATTTATGCAGGGTTGAACTATTCTTCAAGGAACCTATTGGATTCAGCTGCTGGAGGTACCTTTATGACCATCACTTTGGGTGCTGCAACAAAAGTATTGGATAATATGATGGTTAATTATTCTGAATGGCATACTGAGAGAGCTCCACAAGGTAAGAAGGTAAATTCTGTTGAAGAAACCTCCTCCTTGAGTGATAAGATTGATATTATTATGTCTATGCTTGTTAATGGGAAAGACCATATTGATCCAAATAATGTTCCTTTAGCCTCTTTTGTTGCTCAAGAAGAGCAAGTTGATGTGAACTTCATAAGAAATAACAACTTTGGCAACAGTACTTATGGTAATAATGCTTATAGGAACAATTTTGGTAACAACAATTATAAGCCATATCCTCCCAACAATGGTAAATCTGAATTACCTAGTGAAGGTAGAATTTTGGAAGTTGAAAGAGCCACTAAAAACTTTATGCAAATGCAATATGAGCAAAATAGACTATTTACTAAAACAATGGAGGAGCAATCTATCATTTTGAAGAACATTAGCCATCAACTTGAGAGTCTAAATAGAGAAATTCCTAGTTTACAATTGAAACTCTCTAATGCTGAAAGAAATATATCATCTTTGTCTGAAGCTCAATCTTCATTGATTAATAAAATGGCTGCTAAACCTGAAACTAATGAGAATCCCTTTGCAGCTACTAATGCCATACAAGTAAGAATTGATGAAAATGTTAGACTATTAGCTGAATTGCATGCTAAGTGGGAAAGAGAAGATGAAATTGCTAGAAACATTAGTGTTTCTACTATCACCACCACTAGTGTTGAGGCTAGTAATAGTTCTACTACTTTAAATGATAAAGTTGATTTTGATCTTGATGGTTGCAACATCTCTAGAGTTATTAAGTTCCTACAAAAGCTTGCTAAAAGTCCTAATGCTAGTGCTATGAACATGGCTTTTACAAAACACATTACTGATGCTCTCATAAAGATTAAAGAAGAAAAGATGAAACATAAAGCTTCTATTCCTATAAAACAAGAAGATGGTTGGGAACCCATCATTAATATGAAAGTGAACGACTTTGATTTCAAAGCGTTGTGTGATCTTGATAGTAGTGTTTCTATTATGCCTAGAAGGATTTATGATATGCTTGATTTGCCTCCTCTTGAAGATTGTTATTTGAATGTCCCACTTGATGCTAATGCTAAAAAGAAACTCATGGGGAGTCTTAATGATGTTCTTATTATGGTTAATGATTCCTATGTCCCCGTTGATTTCTATGTTTTGGATGTTGAATACAATGCTTCTTGTCCTATTACTTTGGGAAGACCTTTTCTTAGAACTGTTGGTGCCATCATTGATATGAAAGAAGGCACCATTAAATATCAACTCCCACTCAAGAAAGGTATAGAACACTTCCCTAAAAAGAGAGAAAAGATTTCTTTTGCTTCTCCTATGAAAACAAAATTTGGTCTTAATGCTTCTTCATTTGAGAACACTTGATTTTTTCTTTGGTTCTTATGCCTAACTTAAAGGCGTTAAAGAAAAGTACTTGTTGGCAGATAACCCAAGAGTTTTAGCTGAGTCTTGGAATTTATTACCTCTGTAATAACCTCTCCTTATCCTTTTTATTAGCTTTTTGTGCCAAGAGTAACCTCTAATGAGAGTGAAGTAATGATTGGAAAAGTTGCTGTCCCGAAACAGATTTTTGTGCTTCACCATAAAAATTCCCGAGAGAGCTCTGTACGTCGGAGTGAGCTGTGATTTTTTGTTCTTCTGCCCAAGGTTGTTATATAAGTTTCGTTAGTTCAACACTTTTTGATTTGAGCAACATAAGGTCTTCGAAAAAATTCGTCTTTACCTGCTGGTCTGTTTTGACAGATTTCTGCCATTTTCTGCATTTGCTTCTTGTTAGTTTCTTCTTGAGTTCCTTTTGGGAATTGAGATTTTTGAGGGAAGTTCTACAGTATCTAGTGTTCTAATGGAAGTTTATTTGGTGTTAGAACTGAACCTTGAGACTTGTTTATCTTAAGTGCACTAATGTTGCTAATGAGATTGTGTGAAGTTTTGTATGAAGGAAAAATTTCAGGTGTATGGAAGGAATGAGTAATGAGATGAAGGACGTACTAAAGCTCAAGCTTGGGGATGCCACGCATGTCACCCCAAGAAATATCCAAGAAGTACAAGCGTCAAAGCTTGGGGATGCCCAAGGCATCCCCTTCTTCATCAATAAAATTCTAGGTTTCTTCCAAACGCTTCATTTTTATTGTTTCGTGCACAGTTGTGTTTCTCTTGGAGCGTCTTCTTTTTCGTTTTCGTTTTTGTTTTGTTTTTTTAGTTTGCTTGGTTTGCTTAGTTTTCTGAATAAGTTGGTTGGACCCCCTCTTTCACACTTTGGTTCGCAGATAGTTTGGTTTGGTTTGGAAAAGAGTAGGAAAGTTTATGCTTATGTGCTAAAAAGAGCTCGTTTTTGACTGTGGCCTATGCTTTGTCATGCCATGCTCGATATTGTTTTGGCTTTATCCTTAGTATTCTTTGTTGTAGCATGACTTGTTATAAACAATTGAGATTTCTTAATGCGCCTTGGATGAATGCGTTGTTTTAGCATATTAAAGCATAGTATAGTGGTATTCTCCTTTGATGCTTTATTTGGTTTGACTTGGCGCATGCTCACACCATGTTATGACTATCTCAAGTCACCATAGCCTTTATGATCCTTTAGTTTTCAACTTGTAGTATCACTTTATGCTTTGATCAATGATGTTTGTCACTCTGCATGATTATGACCATTATTGCTCTCTTAGTTTGTCGCTCCCAGGTTTTTGCTAGCCTCCACAACCAAGTATGAGTTCCACTCATGCATCTAACTCCCTAAACCAAGTTTTTCCAAAGAGTCCACCATACCTACCTACTAGCTTACGCTATTCCAAGTATATTCATGCTTTTGTTTACCTTCCACTTGTTATGAAAAAACTAGTGATTAAAGCTCTCACAAACTTGATGGCACACTTTACTTTATTGCCTCTAATAAACTTGAACCATTGGGTCCTTCTTTGTTGCGTATATGCTTGTGCTTTATAAGTT
This sequence comes from Avena eriantha, assembly GCA_910589775.1. Lineage (NCBI taxonomy): Eukaryota > Viridiplantae > Streptophyta > Magnoliopsida > Poales > Poaceae > Avena > Avena eriantha. The sequence continues at coordinate 343,669,814 of OU342741.1, forward strand.
GAAATTAGCAGAACCATGTACCATGGGGAACGCTTTCAACATTGCACTTGTACTTTGTACCCCGTTGATATTATGTTCTTTTGCTTACGGATCCCGGCGGTGTGAAATAAAAGTGGAACTTGTAAGATCATGGAGTTTGTATGTGTGTTAGAGAAACGCCTGGGCCGCTAGCCTAAGCCATGCCTAATCATGGTGGAAACTTGCAGCATCACCATAGTGAGCACTCTATGAAGCATCCTCAATAAAAACCTATGCAAGTAGCAAATAAAAAGATCGCTGAGATGCTCATTGTCTGCTTGCCATGTCATTTTGATTATGGGAAAGCTCCCGTATCATGTGCAAGGGGCACCCCATTGGCGGTTCTTAATGATACACATATACTTACAATGACAAGAGCTTACTCGTGACTAAAGTTGAGTAGCATGAGGATCGGTCTTCGTAAGTAAGGCGCATGAGATTTCGGTTTATAACTTGTCAAGCATATCCTCTTAGTTGTGTCACTTTAACCTTAATCACCTTCAAGATGCTTATGATAGGGGCAATGAGAGCTGAAAGCTATAAGTACCATAATTTTTGGAAGCTCTTTATGAGACTTGAATCCCTACTTCCTTTTACAAAGGCTTTTCTTCCACCATTACATTGAGTCTCCACCTTCTATCTTTATGCACTTACTTTGAGAGCATAGTGGCCATTCTTAGTTCTATGTGCATTGTCCCAAGACTAGTTGATTGATGCATAACTTGTTATTGCTTGTTTGAAACTATTGTATCTAGTCACTCTTATGAACTTTGAAGGTGTCCTATGCATTTATATTTGCTACTCTATTGAGGGACAAGCTGAATACTATTATGCTATGTTTTCTTTATTGAAACAAACAAACGTCTTGCAAAGCATGTTATTCATGAATCTTTTGTTTGTTCCTTTTCATGTTGTATCATAGTTTCTTTGCTTATTTCTAGAACTTTGTCTTTCATGTTATGATTGAAGTACTATGATCCCAACTTTGAGTTTTGCAAATACTTTGATCAAGTTTTGATGGTGCATGTCACCTCAAAAATTATTTCTTTTTATCACTTACCTACTCGAGGACGAGCAGGAGTTAAGCTTGGGGATGTTGATACATTGCAAATGTATCTTTAATTTTTGATGTTCCATGCTTGGTTTTATCCACTTTCTTGTGTTTTGTTCCAACTTTGGAGTACTTTTATTATGATTTCTTGGACTAACCTATTAACAAGAGCCACAATGCCAGCTACCTGTTTTCTGTTGTTTTTGGTTCCAGAAAAGTTAGAAAATGAATATTCTCGGAATTGGACGGGACAAAAGCCAAAGTGCCTATTTTTCCGGAAGGGATCAAGTGCCAGAATATGAGACGAAGAAGGGCTGGGGGCCGGCCACACCACCTGGCCACGCGGCCAGGCCTGGCCCGCGCCGGGGGTGGTCTGGCCGCCCCCAGCACCCCCTCGGCCTCTCCTTCCACCTATAAGTTGCCCTCGGGACGAAAACCCTAAGTACCCGATCAAAAATCCACGAAAGATTCTGTAGCCGCCGTCGTCTCTATCCCTAGATCGGGGGGGGGGATCTGAAGCTCTTCCCGACACCCTGCCGGAGAGGGGAATTCACCTTGGAGGCCTTCTTCATCACCATGCAAGCCTCCGGTGTGATGCGTGAGTAGTTCATCCTTGGACTACGGATCCATGTAGTAGCTAGATGGCTGGTTTCTCCTCCTTTGTGCTTTCATGTTTAGATCTTGTGAGCTCCGTTCATGATCAAGATCATCTATTTGTAATCCATACATGTTGTGTTTGCGGGGATCCGATGGATATTGAGATGCTATTTTAGATTGATTATTGATTCTATCATGTATTTGTTATTTGAGATCTTGCATGCTTTCCGTTGTTAGTAGCTATCTTGGCCAAGTAGATGCTAGCAACTCCAAGAGTTAGTATTTGTGCTCGATAGTGGGTTCATGCCTCTGGTAATCTGGGGAAGTGACAGAAATCTCTAAGGTACTAGATGTGCTGTTGCTACTAGGGAGAAAACAACGATCCTTTGTTCATAGAACAATTGTATTGTTTACTTTACACACAATTCATAAAGCAATAATCTGTTGCTTGCAACTTAATACTGGAGGGGGTTCGGATGATAACCTGAAGGTGGATTATTAGTCATAGATGTAGTTGGATGGTGGTCTATGTATTATGTTGTAATGCCCAATAAAGTCTCAAAGGAGTCAAGATGATTAGTATATGCATGTATTGCTTTCTCGGTGTTTGTCAATTGCCCCGCTGTAATTTGTTCACCCAGCATGTTATCTATCTTAAGGAGAGCCACCTCTAGTGAACTATGGATCCCGGTCCTTTACTTTACATACAATCTATAAACTGTTTCTGCTTTGTGTTTTCTTTCTGCAAACTTTTACTTCTTTCCATTCGATACGTTTAATCCTTTGTTTTCTGCAAAACACGGTGAGATTGACAACCTCATCGCAAGTTGGGGACAAAGTTCTGTGGTTGTGTTGTGCAGGTCTCCACGTTGCTACTAGCATCGGTAGTGCGCCCTGCCAAAGCTCAGCTAGTAACACCTTTGAGGTGTTTCCTTGCTCCTACTGGTTCGATTAAACCTTGGTTTCATAACTGAGGGAAACTTGCTGCTGTGCTCATCATACCTTCCTCTTGGGGTTCCCAACGAGCTCTACATCAACACCGCCATCAAGCATTTTTCTGGGCGCCGTGCATTGAGCCATCAATCAACTACTTAGACAATTCATAATAAGGAGTATGCAACTAAGTTTACTTAATAGGCAATGCAAACTATGAAGAGATTCCAACTCAAAAATAATAAGTAGCAAGAAGCGTAAACATAAGAAACATTACAATGCTCATAACAAGGTATGATAGAGTGGTATCTTGCTTGCCTTTGATTATGAATACCAAGGCGCATCTGAAGTTCAGGTGGAGACTAGAAGTAAAGATATCAAAGATACAAGCATCAAAGTCATAACACAAATAATCAAGTTTTGAGACAAGCACAAAGAATGACAACTATGCTCTCAAGAAGGTGCTCAAAGAATATGTGGAGACTCAACAAGTAAAAGAAAAGGTTTTGAATAATTTGAAAAGCTTCCAAATGCTGAAAGTATGGTACTCATTAGCTTTGAGCTCTCATTGCTCCTATCATAAGCATCTTTAATGTGGTTAAGGTGAAAGTGAGGTCCAATCTGAGTTATATGCTTGACAGACTATAAACTGAAAATCCCATGTCCCTTGAATACGAGGGCCGCTCCTCATGCTACTCAACTTTAGTTACCGGTAAGTTCTTGTCATCGTAAATACGTGCGTATCATAGAGAACTGCCAATGGGATACCCATTGCCCGATGATACGGAAGAATCCCCATATCAAAATGACAAGGCAAGCAGACAATGAGTATCTCAGCAATCTTCTTATTTACCATGGGAAAATGGTGCTTTTTTCTCTCTTTCCTCTTTTCATAAATCTCTTTTTTTTCTTTTTTCTCAATAGCTATCTCTCTTTTTTTATAAGAAGAATGCTTCATAGATATCATTATGGTTACGCTGCAGGTTTCCACCATGACGGCATGGATTAGACCGGTGTCCCAGGCGTTTCTCTAACACACATACATAACTCCATGGACTTACAAGCTCCCCTTTTATTTCACACCGACGACTTCCGCAAACAAAAGAGCATGGTATCAACTGGGTATATATTTACAAGTGTTGAAAGCATTCCCCATGACATCATGGTTCTGCTAATCCCCAGCCTATAATTTGCAAGCATATAACTTTCATGGACAGTCACAATGGTTCAGGTTTATTAAGTACAGAAAATAAAGTGTGGCATCAAGTTCGTGAGAGCTTTACTAACTAACTTTCTCATAACAAGCAAACATTTTATTCGGAAGAAAAACAAGGCATATTGAATATGCACGGAAATATCAAATGATGCTAATAGGTAGGTATGGTGGACACTTTGGCAATATTTGGTTTTAGGGAGTTGGAAACATGAGTAAAATACTCAGTGAAAGTGAAGGCTAGCAATAGTAAGGGAGCGACAAACGAGAGAGCAATAGCTGTCATAATCATGCTTGCAACAAAACATGACTAATCATGGCATGAAAGTGATTCAAGATCCTCAAGGCAAAAAAAATCATCGAGGCTTAACTGATTATTTCAGTCATATGCATGCGTGAGCATGTGCCAAGTCAATTCAAATGAAACATTCAGAGGAGGATACCACGGTGTCATACCAAGTTATGAATAGAGTAATGCAAGCAACCATTCATAAGACATGCTACAAACTATTAGCAAGCTGGAACTAGTCATAAGAAAGCAAGAACTACTAAGCATACATAAATAACATACACCCTACACGAACAGGCTAAGCATGCCCACAATGATGAGTATATGTACAAAAATGAAAACAAATAGAGTTCGTTACCAGCCTCTTACCACACCTCAAGTTGTCATTAATCCTCATTATTGCTGTTCACTTGTGTGGCTTGAATAATAATATGAAACCAATATCCACCGAGGATCGCTAAACCCTGCAACAAACTCACAAAGCCAAAGAAGAACAACAAATATTTTTGGTGTTTTCGATTTTTTAAAGAAAGAACCAAAAAGGAAAAGCAAGCAAAGCAAAATCTTTTTGGGTTTTCCGAATAGTTCAAACAAAGCAAAAAGGGAAAAACAAACCAAGGCGAAAAGAAAAAGAAACAAACCAAAGAGAAACAACAGAATATTTTTGATCTTTTTGTGTTTTAGAAAGCAAAAGCAAAGAAAGAACGAAAAATAAAAAGAAAACGAAACATGAATATACAAAGTACCAACGCAACATGATAAGGAGATGAGTGCGATGCCGGCGTACCTCCCCCAAGCTTAGGCTTTTGGCCTAAGTGGGTATCAATCCAGATACGGGTAAGGGTTCCAAGCAGGAGGATCATGATAAGAATGGTCGTAGTTGGGCCCATGGGAAGAAGAAGAAGCTCCCTAATCATAAGCCGGCTACTAATATGAAGAATCCCCCTCATTCGAGGGCTGGACCGAATCATCCGTGACCTCCCTTCTAGTATCCTGCTCCTGTTGGGAGAGCTCTCCCAGGTACATGTCAAGCTCCTCCTCAGTGAGGGACCATCCTTCCATTTTATCAAGGTTAAACGAAATAGGTGCAGGCAAAAGAACAACACGCTCGGACTTTCTCTTTCTCCAACCAACTTTGAGAAAGGTTATTTCATAAGACAACTCATTCAAACTAGCCCACGAGGAAACAAATTTATGCTGTATCATGGAATTATGATCAAGCCTTTCTATGGGGAACTATAGGTCTAAATGATGAGGCACTAAGCCATGCAATGCTAGCAAAACGAGAAGCAATGAGGCCCCCACAAATTCCACTTTTCTCGCGGTTAGCAGCAAACGGAAAGCTATCAAAGCACCCAAGTTGTAAGACCTATCTCGTTTAAGAGTAGCAGAGATAAACGCTAGATCATATGGAGGTAACTTATTGGCAGTTTTCCTAGTAAGAACACAGTTGGCAATAAAGTAGGCAAAGTAGCGAATGGAGGGAATATGAATGTTACGGATTTTTCCACTCTCCTTCGAGAAGCTGCTCCCTTGGCAAATTTCTGCGTATAAATCCATAAGTGGTTCAGGTCGCTCCTTAATCCTTCTACATGATCCCCATTGAGGTACCTTAATAGCTACACAAAAGTCATCGAGAGAAAGGTCGACAACAATATTGTAAATTTTGTAGTGGACAATGGGGTTAGGCAAAGAGTGACTAAATTGAAAGTCCCGCACCACGGACATGGTTAGCTTCACAAATTGACAAGGTTCATCTTCCAAAAAGTGCTCCAACCCTGCATTAGAAACCAAAGTGTGGAAATCTTGGAGAATTCCTGCAGCTCTCATGAACTCAGAGCATGGATAAATGGAAGGAAAAACTTCCTCCTCCCTGTGGACCTTCATGACCTCAGGCACCCATAATTCATGTTGGTTTAGTTGATCCTCATTCATCTTCTATTCTGAAATTTAAACACCTATTAAACAAGTGATTGCAAAGTGAATATAATGAAGGATACTACTCATGGGGACTTGTAAGAGGCCTAAACATGCATCAAAATTATATCTCTAAGCATCAAACAAGCTTACAAGCTCTCATAACCTGTCACCTACAGTAGCAAAATACTCAAGATATAATCCACTAAACACAAATCTACTTGGACAAGGGGAGGAGTCACATACCAGAGAACAAGTGCTCCAAATTTCAGCAACAAAGATGGGCTGCGCAAGGAGATCGAAAAAATCGAGAGCAAGCACAACAAGAACGCGATTTTGAGCAATGAACTAGAGCTTACTCGGGAGAGAGAAGAGAGTGGCATGTGAGAGAGTTAGTGGAGGGCCAGGGGTGGCCCACACCATGGCATGGCGCCACCTAGGGCAGGCCGCGCCACCAGGTGGTGAGCCTTCCTGGTGGGTCCCCCTGGTACCCTCTAGGCACTCCTCTGCCCCTTTTTCACGTAAAAATTTAATATGAATTTTCTGGAATTTTTCGAGACACTTTATTTTTGGGCATTTTTCAGGTATAGAAGAATGATTTTCTGACAGACAGATTTTTTTCGAAATGATGCAATGACAAAACAAGGCTAGAACTACAGGAGTTCTAAGACACTCTAACATGCAAGCAACTAACAACAAAAAGAAACCTAAACAAAAGCAAAAACTAAACTGGATAGAACAAAAGTAAACGGAGATAATCATGGTGAAAACATTGTTTTGCTCAATGAAATCCTTTTGTTAACAAGGTTGATCAGGTCTTGCTACCAAAACAATTTCATATGAGACAAAACTTTGTATTCCACTAATGATTATGTTACCTCAACCTTGATAACAATGGTCCCAATCATAATAGTTTCATATTTTTCTCTTGGTATGGGACAATATATCTCTCTAACTTTAATGCCCTCAACATGTTCAATTGAATTCAAACCATAAGTCCTTTCGGTTTTCTTGGGGAAATAGACAGTATGTTCCTTGTCATTAACATTGAAGGTCACCTTTCCTTGATTACAATTAATAACAGCTCCTGCAGTATTAAGAAAAGGTCTCCCAAGAATAATAGACATATTATCATCTTCAGGCATTTCAAGCACAACAAAATCAGTTAATATCAAGCAATTATGAGCCACTTGAACATGTACATCCTCGCATATACCAACAGGAATAGTGGTAGATTTATCAGCCATTTGCAAAGATATATCAGTTGGTATCAGTTTTTCAAGTTGAAGTCTCTTATAGAGAGAGAAAGGCATAACACTAACTCCAGCTCCCAAATCACACAAAGCAGTTGTAACATAACTATTCTTAATAGAGCAAGGGATAGTTGGAATCCCTGGGTCTCCGAGTTTCTTAGGAACCTTACCATTAAAGGAATAATTAGCAAGCAAAGTATAAATTTCTTCATTAGGGATCTTCCTTTTATTCGAGACAATATCCTTCATATACTTTGAGTAAGGAGGCAATTTAATAGCATCAGTCAATGGAATTTGCAAGAATAAATGTTTCATCCACTAACAAAACTTATTATAGTGTTCATCTTCCTTTGACTTGTGTTTCTTATCAGGGAAAGGCATAGGTTTTTGGACCCAAGGCTCTCTTTCACTACCATGTTTCTTAGCAACAAAATCTTCTTTAGTGTATTTAGTATTCTTAGTGTGCTTTCCAGGTTCTTCTTCAACTTTTTCTTCAGTAGGAACTTCATTTTCTTCATTACCACTTTCAGTTTCAGCATCTGAAATAGATATACTATTAGGATCTATAGCAGGTTCAGAGGGTTCTACAACAGTTTTATGTTTCTTTTTTCCTTTTCTTACGAGTAGAACCACTATTTTCATCTTGTTGAGAATCCTGCTCAATTCTTTTGGGATGCCCCTCAGGATATAGAGGATCTTGGGTAGTAGCACCACTTCTAGTTCTAATTTCATACGCATGTTTTTCTTTAGCAGCATTAACTAGCAAGTCTTTTTGCACTTTAATGAGTTGATCTATTTGAGTTTGAACCATTTGAAAGTGTTTAACAATCATTTTAACATCATTAGAAGTTCTTTCCACAATATCTTTCAACTCAACAATAGCTCTAGTGTTTTCCATTAGATGATTTTGCACCCTTTTATTAAAATTATCTTGCTTAACAATAAAGATATCGAATTCTTTTAAGCATTGATCAGGAGGTTTAGAGTAAGGGATATCACCTTCATCAAAGTGTTGGAGAGAGTGTACCTCGATAGTGGATGAGTAGGGAATAGGCTTACATAAATCTTCTATAGGAGGTAAATTCTTGACAGCTGCCGCTTTAATTCCCTTCTCCTTAAGACATTTCTTAGCTTCCTTCATCACTTCATCATTTAATTCAATAACTCCCATGTTCTTTGATGTTGGAATAGGCACTGGTATAGTAGGTTCATGTACAATTACTTCAGGTATAGCTTGTTCAGGAGGAGTCCAATCTTCATAGTTCTTACTTATTTTATCCATTAATTCCTTAGCTTCCTTAGGAGTCCTATTCCTGAAACCACAGTCAGCACAACTATCTAGGTATGTCCTAGATTCTTCGGTTAGTCCATTATAAAATATATCAAGAAGCTCATTCTTAGGTAATGGACTTCCAGCCTGTGCATGAATCAAAGCACAAAACCTTGCCCAAGATTCTGGCAATATCTCTTTTTCTCCCTGTTTAAAATCAAAAATTTCCTGCAAAATAGCATGTCTAGCACTAGGAGGAAAATATTTCTACAGGAAAGTACTAATCAAGCAATCAGGGCTATCAATATATCCAGGAGGTAAATTACTAAACCAAGTTTTAGCTTCTCCTTTCAGTGAAAAGGTGAAAATCTTAGCAACAAAGTAAGTACGCATTTAATATCATCAGAAAACAAGCCAGTCATGGTAGAAAGTTCATTCATATGTGCTACCGCACTTTCATTCTTAGTCCCACAAAAAGGTTCTTTCTCAACAATAGCTATGTAAGATAGATCGAGAGAGAAATCATAATCTTTATCTTTAATGTTTATGGGAGAAGAAGCAAACTTAGAAATAGGAGACAATTTGGGTCTAATAGTACGCCTCTCAAGGAGACTCTTAGCAGCGCTCCTATCATGGGTGTTTTTACATTCTTTAATAAATTCATCGGTCATCTCAACATAACTGTCTTCAATATCATAACTTTCACTAGACTCAGGTGAACTAACAGGTGTAGTAGTGTCTTCATTAGGAGTTTCAGTATTTCCAGCTATAGTTCTAGCAATCTTAGCATCTAGGAAAGGACCTAATGAACCACTCTTATCAAGCATAGTAGAAGCAGCATCATAAGCATCCGAAGTTTCAGATTCAGCAGTAGTAGCAGTGTGTGTAGCATGTGTGTGTGTGGTGGTGTAACGAGCTTACTCATAACATATGGTGAATCAAGAGCAACAGAGGTGTTTAGAACCGTACCTCTTCTTGTAGTGGATGGTAAAATAGGAACCTTGCCATCACGAGACTTACCCATGATGGATGGATAGCAGCGAACAATAGAGAATCCAAGTGAACTTGATAAATAAAGCTATGCTCCCCGGCAACAGCGCCAGAAAATAGTCTTGATGACCCACAAGTATAGGGGGTGTATCGCAGTATTTTCGAGGGAAGTGAAACCCAATTTATTGATTCGACACAAGGGGAGACAAAGAATATTATAAGCCTTAACAACTGAGTTGTCAATTCAGCTACACCTGGAAACAATCTTGCTCACAGCAGTTTATCAGTAGCAAAAGTTTTATAGTAGGAATAACAAAGTAGCAGCAGCAGTAAAGTAAGGACAACAATAACAATAGCAGTAAACAGTAGGATTCGAGTGCGGTAGGCATAGGGATGGATGGACGAGCGTTGCATGGACAAAACAATTCACATGGCAATCAGAACATAGGGCAATTACAGATAAATAAGATAAAGCATCCAAGTACTAGATAATCCTAGGCATGTGTTCCATATATAGTCATACGTGCTCGCAATGAGAACTTGCACAACATCTTTTGTCCTGCCTACCCGTTTGCAGCGGGGCCTCAAGGGAACTACTGGCAATTAAGGTGCTCCTTTTAATAGAGCACCGGAGCAAAGCGCTAACACTCCATGAACACATGTGATCCTCACATCAAAGCCATTCCCTCCAGTTATCCTGATTTCTATCACTTCGGGGCCATTGGTTCCTGACAACAACGTGTGTATACAACTTGCAGGTAAGACCATAAACAATACTATCATAATGAATCAATAACATGTTCAGATCTGAAATCATGGCACTCAGGCCCTAGTGACAAGCATTAAGCATAACAAGTCGCAACAAAGTCATAAAGCACTAATAAAAGATACTAGGCACCATGCCCTAACAATTTGATGCCATTACATGAACGATCTCATCCAATCCCTACCATCCCCATAGCCTACAGCGGGGGATTACTCACTCATAGATGGGGGAAACATGGATGGTCAATGGAGAAGCGATGGTGATGATGATGGCGATGATCTCCTCCAATTCCCTGTCCCAGCAGGGTGCCAGAACGGAGTTTCTGGTGCTATTTCGTGGAATCTGGTGGTGGCGGCAGAGCGGAACTCCTTCTGGAAAAACGTCAAACCCCCATGAGTTTTTAGGTCAGAAGGCAACTTATAGGCGAAGAGGGAGACCGAGGGGAAGTCTGGGGCAGCCAGACCACCCCCTGCCATGGCCTGGGCTAGCCCGCGCGACCAGGTGGTGTGGCCTGGGCCCAGCCCCCTCCGTCTCGTATTCTGGCTCTGGGAGTCTTCTGGTGAAATACGATTTTTGATATATTTTCCGGGATTTTTCCTGATAGTTGATTTTCTGCACAAAAAGTAGACACCAAGGCAATTCTGCTGAAAACAACTTCAGTCCGTGTTAGTTGCATTCAAATCACACAAGTTTAGAGGAGAAACAATAGCAAAAGTGTTCGAGAAAGTAGATACGTTTTGGACGTATCAATAGTTTGTGGAAATAACACACATGCAATGACACTGGTGGATCCATATGTGGTTTGTGAAAAGAACACACATGCAATGACTCTAGTGGATCCATATGTGGTTTGTGGAAAAGAACACACATGCATGACTCAAGGGGATCTATGTGTGGTTTGTGGAAAAGAACACACATGCAATGACCACTAGTTGATCCATATGTGGTTTGTGGAAAGAACACACATGCCATAACTCCAGTGGGTCCATATGTGGTTCATGTCAGGAACACACATGCAATGCCATTATTGGATCCATGTGTGGTTTGTGGAAAGAACACACATGCAATGACTAGTGGGTCCATGTGTGGTTTGTGGAAAGAACACACATGCAATGACCACTTGTCGATCCATATGTGGTTTGTGGAAAGAACACACATGCAATGACACTGGTTGATCCATATGTGGTTTGCGAAAAGAACACACATGCAATGACTCTAGTGCTGGTTTTAGTATAAGAACACACATGCAATGACTCTAGTGGGTCCATATGTGGTTTGCGAAAAGAACACACATGCAATGACTCTAGTGCTGGTTTTAGTATAAGAACACACATGCAATGACTCTAGTGGATCCATATGTGTTTTGTGGGAAAATACACACAAGCAAGGGCCACTGGTTGATCCATAAGTGGTTTGTGGAAAGAACACACATGCAGTGAACACTGGTTGATCCATGTGTGGTTTGTGAAAAGAACACACATGCAATGCCATTGGTTGATCCATACGTGGTTTGTGAAAAGAACACACATGCAATGCAATTGGTTAATCCATGTGTGGTTTGTGTAAAGAACACACATGCAATGACTCAGGGGGATCCATGTGTGGTTTGTGGAAAAGAACACACATGTAATGACCACTGGTTGATCCATATGTGGTTTGTGGAAAGAACACACATGCAATGACACTGGTTGATCCATGTGTGGTTTGTGCAAAGAACACACTTGCAATGACCACTGGTCGATCCATGTGTGGTTTGTGGAAAGAACACACATGCAATGACACTGGTGGATCCATATGTGGTTTGTGAAAAGAACACACATGCAATGACTCTAGTGCTGGTTTTAGTATAAGAATACACATGCAATGACTGTAGTGGGTCCATATGTGGTTTGTGAAAAGAACACACATGCAATGACTCTAGTGGATCCATATGTGGTTTGTGGAAAAGAACACACATGCAATGACCACTAGTTGATCCATAAGTGGTTTGTGGATAGAACACACATGCAGTGAACACTGGTTGATCCATGCGTGGTTTGTGAAAAGAACACACATGCAATGCCATTGGTTGATCCATATGTGGTTTCTGAAAAGAACACACATGCAATGCCATTGGTTAATCCATGTGTGGTTTGTGGAAACAACACACATGCAATGACTCAGGGGGATCCATGTGTGGTTTGTAGAAAAGAACACACATGCAATGACCACTGGTTGATCCATATATGGTTTGTGGAAAGAACACACATGCAATGACACTTGTTGATCCATGTGTGGTTTGTGGAAAGAACACACATGCAATGACTCTAGTGCTGGTTTTAGTATAAGAACACACATGCAATGACTCTAGTGGGTCCATATGTGGTTTGTGAAAAGAACACACATGCAATGACTCTAGTGGATCCATATGTAGTTTGTGGAAAAGAACACACATGCAATAACCACTTGTGGATCCATAAGTGGTTTGTGGAAAGAACACACATGCAGTGAACACTGGTGGATCCATATGTGATTTGTGAAAAGAACACACATGCAATGTCATTGGTTGATCCATATGTTGTTTGTGAAAAGAACACACATGCAATGCCATTGGTTAATCCATGTGTGGTTTGTGGAAAGAACACACATGCAATGACTCTAGTGGATCCATATGTGGTTTGTGGAAAGGAACACACATGCAATGACCACTGGTTGATCCATGTGTGGTTTGTGGAAAGAACACACATGAAATGACACTGGTTGATCCATGTGTGGTTTGTGGAAAGAACACACATGCAATGACTCTAGTGCTGGTTTTAGTATAAGAACACACATGCAATGACTCTAGTGGGTCCATATGTAGTTTGTGAAAAGAACACACATGCAATGACTCTAGTGGATCCATATGTGGTTTGTGGAAAAGAACACACATGCAATGAACATTGGTGGATCCATAAGTGGTTTGTGGAAAGAACACACATGCAGTGAACACTGGTGGATCCATATGTGAGTTGTGAAAACAACACACATGCAATGCCATTGGTTGATCCATATGTGGTTTGTCAAAAGAACACACATGCAATGCCATTGGTTAATCCATGTGTGGTTTGTGGAAAGAACACAGATGCAATGGCTCTAGTTGATCCATATGTGGTTTGTGGAAAAGAACACACATGCAATGACCACTGGTTGATCCATGTGTGGTTCATGACAGGAACACAAATACAATGACACTGGTTGATCCATGTGTGGTTCTTGACAGGAACACACATGCAATGACTCTAGTGTTGGTTTTAGTATAAGAACACACATGCAATGACTCTAGTGGGTCCATATGTGGTTTGTGAAAAGAACACACATGCAATGACTCTAGTGGATCCATATGTGGTTTGTGGAAAAGAACAAACATGCAATGAACACTGGTGGATCCATAAGTGGTTTGTGGAAAGAATACACATGCAGTGAACACGAGTGGATCCATATGAGATTTGTGAAAAGAACACACATACAATGCCATTGGTTGATCCATATGTGGTTTGTGAAAAGAACACACATGCAATGCCATTGGTTAATCCATGTGTGGTTTGTGGAAAGAACACACATGCAATGACTCAGGGGGATCCATGTGTGGTTTGTAGAAAAGAACACACATGCAATGACCACTGATTGATCCATATGTGGTTTGTGGAAAGAACACACATGCAATGGCACTTGTTGATCCATGTGTGGTTTGTGGAAAGAACACACATGCAATGACTCTAGTGCTGGTTTTAGTATAAGAACACACATGCAATGACTCTAGTGGGTCCATATGTGGTTTGTGAAAAGAACACACATGCAATGACTCTAGTGGATCCATATGTAGTTTGTGGAAAAGAACACACATGCAATAACCACTTGTGGATCCATAAGTGGTTTGTGGAAAGAACACACATGCAGTGAACACTGGTGGATCCATATGTGATTTGTGAAAAGAACACACATGCAATGTCATTGGTTGATCCATATGTGGTTTGTGAAAAGAACACACATGCAATGCCATTGGTTAATCCATGTGTGGTTTGTGGAAAGAACACACATGCAATGACTCAGGGGGATCCATGTGTGGTTTGTAGAAAAGAACACACATGCAATGACCACTGATTGATCCATATGTGGTTTGTGGAAAGAACACACATGCAATGGCACTTGTTGATCCATGTGTGGTTTGTGGAAAGAACACACATGCAATGACTCTAGTGCTGGTTTTAGTATAAGAACACACATGCAATGACTCTAGTGGGTCCATATGTAGTTTGTGAAAAGAACACACATGCAATGACTCTAGTGGATCCATATGTGGTTTGTGGAAAAGAACACACATGCAATGAACATTGGTGGATCCATAAGTGGTTTGTGGAAAGAACACACATGCAGTGAACACTGGTGGATCCATATGTGAGTTGTGAAAACAACACACATGCAATGCCATTGGTTGATCCATATGTGGTTTGTCAAAAGAACACACATGCAATGCCATTGGTTAATCCATGTGTGGTTTGTGGAAAGAACACAGATGCAATGGCTCTAGTTGATCCATATGTGGTTTGTGGAAAAGAACACACATGCAATGACCACTGGTTGATCCATGTGTGGTTCATGACAGGAACACAAATACAATGACACTGGTTGATCCATGTGTGGTTCTTGACAGGAACACACATGCAATGACTCTAGTGTTGGTTTTAGTATAAGAACACACATGCAATGACTCTAGTGGGTCCATATGTGGTTTGTGAAAAGAACACACATGCAATGACTCTAGTGGATCCATATGTGGTTTGTGGAAAAGAACAAACATGCAATGAACACTGGTGGATCCATAAGTGGTTTGTGGAAAGAATACACATGCAGTGAACACGAGTGGATCCATATGAGATTTGTGAAAAGAACACACATACAATGCCATTGGTTGATCCATATGTGGTTTGTGAAAAGAACACACATGCAATGCCATTGGTTAATCCATGTGTGGTTTGTGGAAAGAACACACATGCAATGACTCAGGGGGATCCATGTGTGGTTTGTAGAAAAGAACACACATGCAATGACCACTGATTGATCCATATGTGGTTTGTGGAAAGAACACACATGCAATGGCACTTGTTGATCCATGTGTGGTTTGTGGAAAGAACACACATGCAATGACTCTAGTGCTGGTTTTAGTATAAGAACACACATGCAATGACTCTAGTGGGTCCATATGTGGTTTGTGAAAAGAACACACATGCAATGACTCTAGTCGATCCATATGTGGTTTGTGGAAAAGAACACACATGCAATGACCACTTGTGGATCGATAAGTGGTTTGTGGAAAGAACACACATGCAGTGAACACTGGTGGATCCATATGTGATTTGTGAAAAGAACACACATGCAATGCCATTGGTTGATCCATATGTGGATTGTGAAAAGAACACACATCCAATGCCATTGGTTAATCCATGTGTGGTTTGTGGAAAGAACACACATGCAATGACTCTAGTGGATCCATATGTGGTTTGTGGAAAGGAACACACATGCAATGACCACTGGTTGATCCATATGTGGTTTGTGGGAAGAACACACATGAAATGACACTGGTTGATGCATGTGTGGTTTGTGGAAAGAACACACATGCAATGACTCTAGTGCTGGTTTTAGTATAAGAACACGCATGCAATGACTCTAGTGGGTCCATATGTAGTTTGTGAAAAGAACACACATGCAATGACTCTAGTAGATCCATATGTGTTTTGTGGAAAAGAACACACATGCAATGAACATTGGTGGATCCATAAGTGGTTTGTGGAAAGAACACACATGCAGTGAACACTGGTGGATCCATATGTGAGTTGTGAAAAGAACACACATGCAATGCCATTGGTTGATCCATATGTGATTTGTGAAAAGAACACACATGCAATGCCATTGGTTAATCCATGTGTGGTTTGTGGAAAGAACACAGATGCAATGGCTCTAGTGGATCCATATGTGGTTTGTGGAAAAGAACACACATGCAATGACCACTGATTGATCCATGTGTGGTTCATGACAGGAACACAAATGCAATGACACTGGTTGATCCATGTGTGGTTCTTGACAGGAACACACATGCAATGACTCTAGTGCTGGTTTTGGTATCAGAACACACATGCAATGACTCTAGTGGGTCCATATGTGGTTTGTGAAAAGAACACACATGCAAGGACTCTAGTGGATCCATATGTGGTTTGTGGAAAAGAACACACATGCAATGAACACTGGTGGATCCATAAGTGGTTTGTGGAAAGAACACACATGGAGTGAACACGAGTGGATCCATATGTGATTTGTGAAAAGAACACACATACAATGCCATTGGTTGATCCATATGTGGTTTGTGAAAAGAACACACATGCAATGCCATTGATTAATCCATGTGTGTATTGTGGAAAGAACACACATGCAATGACTCTAGTGGATCCATATGTGGTCTGCGGAAAGAACACACATGTAATAACCACTAGTTGATCCATGTGTGGTTCATGACAGGAACACGCATGCAATGAACACTGGTGGATCCATATGTGGTTCTTGACAGGAACACACATGGAATGACATTGGTTGATCCATGTGTGGTTCATGACAGGAACACACATGTAATGACATTGGTTGATCCATATGTGGTTTGTGGAAGAACACACATGCAATAACACTGGTTGATCCATATGTGCTTTGTGGAAAGAACAGACATGCAATGACACTGGTGGATCCAAATGTGGTTCATGACAGGAACACACATGCAAGACTCTAGTGGATACATATGTGGTTTGTGGAAAGAACACACATGCAATGAACTCTAGTGGATATATCTTGGCATAATTTGATGTATGCTACGATGTATTCCATTGTAAAAGACACCCACTTTGCATTTTTATACTACTCATCTTTGCCCTTGGTTTTTTGATACTACCCAGTTTTTCCCCTCTCTCTCTTTCGTAGAAGCCCAAACCTGTGCCCACTCTGTCTGCTACGCCCTGATTGGTTGTCACAGTTGTCATGCGGATCTTGCGCACCAACCGTTGATCCTGTGTGATCCAACGTTGCTTGTTGCCCATGTCATGCCCTTCATAGGACAACGCGAGATAGCATGGACGTATCCCTCAACGAGACTTCTACAAGAAGGAACACGATGCCGTCCATAGAAAAAATCGTCGAGTGGTCATGTCATGTTTAATCTAGTCTACAAAGGCTACAAGTCTACTGCACGGCAACTGGTCATCCACGGCCCACGGGCTATACCATTTTTACTACGCAGCGCGCCTGCACTCTCACGTCCGACAGGCCCCCACCACTCGAACCTTCCACGCGGCAGCCGCAGCCGGAAGAGCTGCCTACCGGGGCCCTCAAGGAGGCCTAAACATCCCCGCATTAAAAACCCAGCCTATCGGGTCCTCCATTCGAACTCATCCACTACTCTCTCTTCCCTATCTAGCAAAACCCCACAATCTTGAACGTACTTGCACGAACCTTCTCCATGAAACCAGTGCATGGGGGTGAGTGTCCGGGCATCGCCACCAGGGTGGTGCTTCACGTGGCAGATCTGGAGGAGCATCACGCATCACAAGGTGAGGATGACATGCAGTTCAACCTCTTGGGGGACCATGTGCTCGTCGGTGCTGACGACTTCGGAGGCGCCGATGAGGGCATGGAGTTCGACGAACACGCTCCGCTCGTGTACCCGGAGGTACATCTATTTCTACATGTTTCATATTTTCTGCTCGAGCTTAATCTATCCTGGCATCATAAAAAATCTAGTCCTAATGATTAGATGCAACGTACGAACCAGTACATGGAGAGATCTAGTCTGTTCTGAATGAATCCACATTATTTATTTATTAATAAGTTACTAAGAACACAAACCACATTAATTTAGGAGCGAGCTAGGGAGACGGCCGTAATGAACTGCTGAACTTGTATAGACATGTTATTGCATCGAAAGTAACTCAGAATGGTGGAAGGAATATATATTTATTATTTTGCTCATTTCGGTTTGTATTCCATACATTACAGGTGGATTTAAGTGAGATGGACTCTGACAAGGAGACCAGGGACAACAAGAGCCGCCATGTCATGAAGAAGCTCAAGAGCAGGATAATCCCTTTCCGCACTCGACTTGGGGAGCTCAGGTGCCCTTTCTGTAAGAAAGGAGTCAACCCGAGGATTGCCAGCTTGATTCCGCATGCGGTTGGCATCGGTAAAAGCCTGGCTAGTAAATACAAGTTAGGGACCAAGGCTAAGCATGCTGCTTATGGAAAATTCCCGAGGGAGTATGTCAAGACCGGCCTAGTGTCCCCTTACTTAGGAATCAGCAACTTCTAGCCGACCAACCCGTCACTATGATGGCCCGGCCACTAGTAATATTTAGTTCTCTTACCGTATCTAGACCTTTAAACTATGGGGATTTCTATTTTCGTACCCTTCATAATATATTCAAGTTCATCTGTTTATGGAGTTAAAGTTCCGGTGGCATACTCGTTATTTTGCATGGAGGGGTGCCCCCGACAGATATAAGGGTTATCCTGTCCACTAGATCACAGAGGATCAACAGTTGGTGGGCACGATCCGTGTGACAACTATCTCGACCAATCAGAGCGTAGCAGCGAAGATGAGCACATGTGCGAGAGATGGATACAAACCGAGTAGCACTTAAGAACCAAGGGAAAAACTAAGTAGAACTTAAAAACCAAGGGCTAAACAGAGTAGAACTTAAAAACCAAGGGCAAGTGTGACAAAGGGATTCAAATAGAAAATAGAAAATGATTTTAAAATGGAACCAAACCGCCAGTGTTACGCTCGAGGGCAAAACTGAGTACAACTGAATCGCCAGGGTTAGACACGAGGGAAAAAAGCGACTCACGGTACGCGTTTTCGGTGCACGGGGCGGTAGCAGACACTTGTGGCCGTGTATGATGCATTAGTGTACGTGGTGCATGGTAGTGCAACGAAACGTCGCTTCCCTTCTCCTGTAATAGAGGCCTCCCCACTCCCACTCATCACGCACTCGCTCACTCAATCGTCTCCACTGTCCCACCACCTTCTGTAAACACCCACCAAAACTCCAACCACGCCAGGGATGGAGAAGAATGGCACGGTGGCCATCGGCTCCTCCAAGGCTGCCGGCGAGGAGCCACCTGTCCCCATACAGACCCCCGTCCCCGTCCCCGCATCCGCCGTAGTCACCGGCGAGGAGGCCCCCGCCGGTCTCGGATAGACCCCGCTCGGCTGGGACCCCTACGAGGAGGTTGTCTACATAAGGCCGTAGAACCCCTACGACACCAGCATTGCCGACCCATGGTCGGAGGTAACCAGGGTTTTCTCCCCTTCCCTTGTTCTTCCCCCTTTCCCATCATTGGATGCCAGATCGTATGTTATTAGGGCTCGGCTATTTGTATTTTTACAGTAGCTAATCCTCTTGTGTTAGATCTCGATTATCGATGAATCCCCCTGTTCGTAGTTGGGATCAGTATTCGATTTGGTTTAAGATTTGGGGAATAATCGGGAGATCTCATTCGGTTAATTTATACAAAAAATCAATCCCGATAATCAAAGTATCTCAATC
This sequence comes from Avena eriantha, assembly GCA_910589775.1. Taxonomy (NCBI): domain Eukaryota; kingdom Viridiplantae; phylum Streptophyta; class Magnoliopsida; order Poales; family Poaceae; genus Avena; species Avena eriantha. The sequence goes on from OU342741.1 coordinate 343,689,712, forward strand.
ATGTCCTTATTTCACTCTACTGTTTCTTCCAACAGGAGGATAGCAGTGACCTCCGCAGTGACGACGAGTCCAAGGACACCAAGACTCGTCATGTGCCGAGGAGGCTAAAGCCTGCTCAGTACAACAACTTCTTCGCCGTCGACGTGTACAGGTGCCCCTTCTGCCCCACCAGGAGGCTCCGCGCCACAGACTTCAACTCCCTCATGAAGCATGCCAGGGATGTGAGGACCTGCGGCGAGTCCGTGAACGTCCACGGCTTCATGGACAAGCACCAGATGCTTGGTCTTCACCTCCGCAACCTCTAGAAGGTGGCTATCGAGGAGGGTCGCATGCCCTCGATCAGACCCAAGGTTCCCAAGGTCAAGGGGCTGGGCAGCAAGAAGTGGAGGAGGCACCAGAGGGAGGAGGCAGATGCCCTCCTAGCAGAGGCCACGAGGGGCCGCTAATCAGCAGCTACTGCTGCTACTATAAAGCAGCTTCTTTTGTCTTGTCTATGTTGAACCTGTCAGCTGCTGCTGCTGAGCAGCCTAATTGTCGAACCTCGTTAATTACCATACTATATAACCTATATTAGTTGCTTTATCTACATCTGCTCTGTTTACTGAATTTATTTATGGTGCTGGTTTGTTTTGCTACTCTAGATTTGCTACCAGATTGGGGAAAAACGAGGGCAAAAGGAACAATGAATGAAGAGAGAAGCTGCTCTAGATTCCCTACCTTTTTGGGCAAAGAAACACAATTGTTAGAGAGAGAGAGGGGAAAGGCGCTCTTAAAAAGGCCAAATAACAAAAAAATTCCAATTTAGGTGTCAGGGCGCACGTAACGACTAAGCCTTTGACCAGACGGCACCCCCCGCCGAGTGCATGTGAGGGCTTCGGAATATCGAGAGGGCAAAAGTGAGGACAAACGAGACACAATGTTGTTATAGCTAAATCTTACAAAAAGCTGAATTTGGCTTTACCATGCAATTTGGCTAGATCTCCACAATGTAGCTATTCTAAATCCCTAAACTATGTGGTGCGTTGAAACCTAATGCTTTTCCACCGACACGTGTGTTGCAAAGTTTCTTGATCATGCATGCTTACACAAGTGGCCTACAGAGAAACTTATAGAAGCATGGGCAAACGAGCTTCATTTTGGCAAATTCTGGACAAGCTTTGCGCAATCGGTAGGCCTGATCGGCTGGGCGGCTGCCCCGGGGTGCAGGGATGCTAGGTCCATGTCTATGCTTACACTTCTTAAACTTGTTAGGAATAATAGCTATACACTTCCTTCTGTCCTGTCACGTTATGTCGTGTCAGCACCGCACACCCGCTGCGGATCAGCAACGGGATGGTGGTCTACGTGACCGGTCTCTGCCACGCCAAAGCCACGTCGCACACCTATCCCATCGCCTACCGGGACGAACGCCGAATTTAATCGCTAGGATTGGAAACCAACTGTGCTCGCCTGGTCAAACTTGCCTCCACATGGGTATGACCGGAATATTGGTAAACGCAATTTAAGCATCGCCTTCCATCTCCTCAGCACATCACTGTGCAAAAATCCTCAACTCATTCCTTCCGTCGCCCTCCGCCGCCGCCGCAGCCACTGCAAGAACCATCGACGCTGCCGCAGGTACCGCCTCCGCCGGGCCATACCACCGCAACAGATCACTCCACCGCCACGCCCAGTCCCAGCCACCGCTACCGACCCTAGGCCATCGCCGCTGCATTAGCTGCTGCCATGGACGCAGAGTATGGCGTGTTCGGCGACGGGAGCGACTTCACCGACGAGTACACCGTCACCTCCCATGGCACCACCAAGCTGACGGTCGTCCACACAAATGCGTCAGCGGAGGTCTCCAAGGTCATCGCAATGTACGAGCAGTGGCTATAGGAGCCGATGGACAGGTACAAGATCGTCGGCCTTGACCTCGAGTATACCGGAGATAGGAAGAGGACGACGCTTTTGCAGTTGTCCATGCGCAACCACTGCCTCCTATACCACGTATGTAGGGCCAAATCTGTATGCCCGAAGCTTCGCGAGTTCCTACACAAGAGGGAGATCTACTTCGCCAGTATCGACATCAAGAACGACACTCCGGAGCTAGAGCGGGATCTCCTCGTTCATGTTGTCAATCACGTCGATCTCCAACGTTTGTGGAGGTACCCGGATGGCGGTACGGGGAAAGCCGGCATGGCTAGACTCGCTGCCGACATCATCGACCGGCGAGTACGCCGGCATGAAAGTAGAGTTCCTGAAGCACCTACACGAGCGATGGGAGTGGACACACCTGGATTACGATGTGATCAAGTACGCAACCAGGGATGCGTATGTCTGCTACGAGATGCTCAATAGGATCTGGCGGGTGGGTGAGTGTGCTTGATGTGCTCGTCATTCGATGTAGAGCTCGTTGGGAACCCCAAGAGGAAGGCACGATGAATACAGCAGCAAGTTTTCCCTCAGTTATGAAACCAAGGTTTAATCGAACCAGTAGGAGCAAGGAAACACCTCAAAGGTGTTACTAGCTGAGCTTTGGCAGGGCGCACTACCGGTGCTAGTAGCAACGTGGAGACCTGCACAACACAACCACATAACTTTGTCCCCAACTTGCGATGAGGTTGTCAATCTCACCGTGTTTTGCGGAAAACAAAGGATTAAACGTATCGAATGGAAAGAAGAAAAAGTTTGTAGAAAGTAAACACAAAGCAGTAAACAGTTGTAGATTGTATGTAAAGTAAAAGGACCGGGATCCATAGTTCACTAGAGGTGGCTCTCCTTAGATAGATAACATGCTGGGTGAACAAATTACAGCAGGGCAATTGACAAACACCGACAAAGCAATACATGCATATACTAATCATGTTGACTCCTTTGAGACTTGATTGGGCATTACAACATAATACATAGACCGCCATCCAACTGCATCTATGACTAATAATCCACCTTCAGGTTATCATCCGAACCCCCTCCAGTATTAAGTTGCAAGCAACAGATTATTGCTTTACGAACTGCGTGTAAAGTAAACAATACAATTGTTATATGAACAAAGGATCGTTGTTTTCTCCCTAGTAGAAACAACACATCTAGTACCTTAGAGATTTCTGTCACTTCCCCAGATTACCAGAGGCATGAACCCACTATCGAGCATAAATACTAACTCTTGGAGTTGCTAGCATCTACTTGGCCAAGATAGCTACTAACAACGGAAAGCATGCAAGATCTCAAATAACAAAGACATGATAGAATCAATAATCAATCTGAAATAGCATCTCAATATCCATCGGATTCCCGCAAACACAACATGTATGAATTACAAATAGATGATCTTGATCATGAACGGAGCTCACAAGATCTAAACATGAAAGCACAAAGGAGGAGAAACCAGCCATCTAGCTACTACATGGATCCGTAGTCCAAGGATGAACTACTCACGCATCACACCGGAGGCTTGCATGGTGATGAAGAAGGCCTCCAGGGTGAATTCCCCTCTCCGGCAGGGTGCCGAGAAGAGCTTCAGACCCCCCCTGATCTAGGGACAGAGACGACGGCGGCTACAGACTCTTTTGTGGATTTTTGACCAGGTACTTAGGGTTTTCGTCCCGAGGGCAACTTATAGGCGGAAGGAGAGGCCGAGGGGGTGCTAGGGTCGGCCAGACCACCCCCTGGTGCGAGCCAGGCCTGGCCGCGCGGTCGGGTGGTGTGGCCGGCCCCCATCCCTTCTCCGTCTCGTATTCTGGCACTTGATCCCTTCCGGAAAAATAGGCACTTTGGCTTTTGTCCTGTCCAATTCCGAGAATATTCATTTTCTGATTTTCATGGAACCAAAAACAGCAGAAAACAGGCAGCTGTCACTGTGGCTCTTGTTAATAGGTTAGTCCAAGAAATCATAATAAAAGTACTCTAAAGTTGGAACAAAACACAAGAAAGTGGATAAAACCAAGCATGGAACATCAAAAATTATAGATACATCTGCAATGTATCAACATCCCCAAGCTTAACTCCTGCTCGTCCTCGAGTAGGTAAGTGATAAAAAGAAAGAATAATTTTTGAGGTGACATGCACCATCAAAGACTTGATCAAAGTATTTGTAATACATTCAAAGCTGGGATCATAGTACTTCAATCATAACATGAAAGACAAAGTTCTAGCAATAAGCAAAGAAACTAATATGCAACATGAAAAGGCACAAACAAAAGATTCATGAATAACATGCTTTGCAAGACGTTTGTTTGTTTCACCTAAAGAAAACATAGCATAAAAGTATTCAGCCTGTCCCTCAATAGAGTAGCAAATATAAATGCATAGGACACCTTCAAAGTTCATATGAGTGACTAGATACAATAGTTTCAAACAAGCAATAACAAGTTATGCATCAATCAACTAGTCTTGGGACAATGCACATAGAACTAAGAATGGCCACTATGTTCTCAAAGTAGTGCATAAAGATAGAAGGTGGAGACTCAATGTAATGGTGGAAGAAAGGCCTTTTGTAAAAGGAAGTAGGGATTCAAGTCTCATAAAGAGCTTCCAAAAATTATGGTACTTATAGCTTTCAGCTCTCATTGCCTCTATCATAAGCATCTTGAAGTGATTAAGGTTAAAGTGAACAAACTATGGTGTACATGCTTGACGAAGTATAAGTCAGAAATCTCATGTCCCTTGTATACGAGGGCTGCTCCTCATGCTACTCAAGTTTAGTCACCGGTAAGTTCTTGTCATCGTAAGTACATGTGTATCATTGAGAACCGCCAACGGGGTACCCCTTGCCCGATGATACGGAAGAATCCCCATATCAAAATGACAAGGCAAGCAGACAACGAGCATCTCAGCATTCTTCTTATTTACCATGGGAATATGGTGCTTTTTTCTCTCTTTCCTCTTTTCATAGTATCTCTTTTTTTCTTTTTCTTTTCTCTTTTTTCTCAATATATGACTCTTTTTTATAAGAAGAATGCTTCATAGACAGCTCATTATGGTTATGCTGCAGGTTTCCACCATGTCAGCATGGATTAGACCAGCGGCCTAGGCGTTTCTCTAACACATATACATAACTCTATGGACTTACAAGCTCCCCTTTCATTTCACACCGATGACATCCATATACAAAAGAACATGATATCAACTAGGTACAAGTACCAAGTGCAATGTTGAAAGCGTTCCCCATGAAAGCATGGTTCTGCTAATTCCCAACAAATAAGTGCAAGCATATACAACATAGACGACACAATGGTTCAAGTTTATTAAGGGCAAGTAAAGTAAAGTGTGCCATCAAGTTCGTGAGAGCTTTAATCACTAGTGTTTTCATAACAAGTGGAAGGTAAACAAAAGCATGAATATACTTGGAATAGCATAAGATAGTAGGTAGGTATGGTGGACTCTTTGGAATAAGTTGGTTTAGGGAGTTTGATGCATGAGTGGAACTCATACTTTGTTGTGGAGGCTAGCAAAAGACTGGGAGCGACAAACTAAGAGAGCAATAATGGCCATAATCATGCAGAGCGAACAAACATCATTGATCAAAGCATAAAGTGATACTACAAGTTGAAAACTAAAGGATCATAAAGGCTATGGTGACTTGAGATAGTCATAACATGGTGTGAGCATGTGCCAAGTCAACCCAAATAAAGCATCAAAGGAGAATACCACTATACTATGCTTTAATATGCTAAAACAACGCATGATTCATCCAAGGCACATTAAGCAATCTCAATTGTTTATAACAAGTCATGCTGCAGCAAAGAATACTAAGCATAAAGCCAAAACAATATCAAGCATGGCATGACAAAGCATAGGCCACAGTCAAAAACGAGCTCTTTTTACCACATAAGCATGAACTTTCCTACTCTTTTCCAAACCAAACCAAACTATAAGCAAACCAAAGTGTGAAAGAGGGGGTCCAACCAATTTATTCAGAAAACTAAGAAAACCAAGCAAACGAAAACCAAAACGAAAACGAAAAATAAGACCCTCCAAGAAAAACACAACTGTGCATGAAACAATAAAAATGAAGCGTTTGCAAGAAACCTGAAATTTTTATTGATGAAGAAGGGGAATGCCTTGGGCATCCCCAAGCTTTGACGCTTGTACTTCTTGGATATTTCTTGGGGTGACACGCGTGGCATTCCCAAGATTGAGCTTTAGTCCATCCTTCATCTCATTACTCATTCCTTCCATACACCTGAAATTTTTCCTTCATACAAAACTTCACACAATCTCATTAGCAACATTAGTGCACTTAAGATAAATAATTCTAAAGGTTCAGTTCTAACACCAAATAAACTTCCATTAGAACACTAGCTACTGTATGACTTCCCTCAAAAAGCTCAATTCCCCAAAGGAACTCAAGAAGGAACTAACAAGAAGCAAATGCAGAAAATGGCAGAAATCTGTCAAAACAGACCAGCAGGTAAAGACGAATTTTTTTGAAGACCTTATGTTGCTCAAATCAAAAAGTGTTGAACTAATTAAAGTTATATAACAACCTGGGGCAGAAGAAAAAAAATTTACAGCTCATTCCGACGTACAGAGCTCTCTCAGGAATTTTTACGGTGAAGCACAGAAATCTGTTTCGGGACAGCAACTTTCCCAATCATTACTTCACTCTCATTAGAGGTTACTCTTGGCACAAAAAGCAAATAAAAAGGATAAGGAGGGGTTATTACAGAGGTAATAACTTCCAACACTCATCTAAAACTCTTGGGTTATCTCTCAACAAATACTTTTCTTTAACACCTTTAAGTTAGGCATAAGAAGCAAAGGAAGAATCAAGTGTTCTCAAATGAAGAAGCATTAAGATGGATACCAAAAATATTTTCAACAAGGCAAGGTATATCATCCAAATAAGTTCTAGAGGATCCTCTCTCAATGCTCTTAGGTTCACTATTCTCGTCAAAAGGGTTTGCAGGAACAATCCAATCAAGATTCTTTTCTATGGCATCATGTATTGCTACTAGTTTAAAGGGTATTGGTATCTTAGGTTCCTCCCCATTAGGTTCGGTTTTGTTCATCTTTTCTCGTATACCAACAACATCTACACATGAGCCTAGCATATTGAAACGTTCAAAAACTTTTCTAGCTTCCTTGGCAACATCATAGAACTCCTTAAACAAAGTTTCTAAAATAAAATCCCTCTTTTCGGGGTCCTCAATTTCTTTAAGCTTAAGAAACATTACTTGCATTAAGGGGTTGAGGTTAACAAACCTAGCTTCTAACATGTGAATTAAAGAAGCTGCAGCAATCTCAAAATTTGGAGCAAGTTCTACAAGGGATCTATCCTCAGTATCTTCATGTTTGCTTACATGATTAAAGAATTCTTCAATATTATCTTTCCCAATTATAGAACCACTACCAATTGAAAGGTCTTTCAAGGTGAAAGTAGGGATCAACATGGTGAGCTAAGGAAGGGGTGACAACTAAAGGAGACTTAATTTTTTTGGGTTTTCAAATAAGAAAGCAACAAGTAAAACTAATTTTTTTGTGTTTTTTGAAGAACAAAACAAGCAGACAAAGCAAAAAGAAAATTAAGCAAAACAAAAACAACAAAGTAAAGAGATTGGTTATGAGGGACTCCCCTTGTGAAGATGTCCTTGACTCCCCGACAACGGCGCTAGAAAATCTTGATGTGCTCGTCGTTCGACGTAGAGCTCGTTGGGAACCCCAAGAGGAAGGCACGATGAATACAGCAGCAAGTTTTCCCTCAGTTATGAAACCATGGTTTAATCGAACCAGTAGGAGCAAGGAAACACCTCAAAGGTGTTACTAGCTGAGCTTTGGCAGGGCGCACTACCGGTGCTAGTAGCAACGTGGAGACCTGCACAACACAACCACAAAACTTTGTCCCCAACTTGCGATGAGGTTGTCAATCTCACCGTGCTTTGCGGAAAACAAAGGATTAAACGTATCGAATGGAAAGATGTAAAAGTTTGCAGAAAGTAAACACAAAGCAGTAAACAATTTTAGATTGTATGTAAAGTAAAAGGACCGGGATCCATAGTTCACTAGAGGTGGCTCTCCTTAGATAGATAACATGCTGGGTGAACAAATTACAGCGGGGCAATTGACAAACACCAACAAAGCAATACATGCATATACTAATCATCTTGACTCCTTTGTGACTTGATTGGGCATTACAACATAATACATAGAACGCCATCCAACTGCATCTATGACTAATAATCCACCTTCAGGTTATCATCCGAACCCCCTCCAGTATTAAGTTGCAAGCAACAGATTATTGCTTTACGAACTGCGTGTAAAGTAAACAATATAATTGTTCTATGAACAAAGGATCGTTGTTTTCTCCCTAGTAGCAACAACACATCTAGTACCTTAGAGATTTTTGTCAGTTCCCCAGATTACCAGAGGCATGAACCCACTATCGAGCATAAATACTAACTCTTGGAGTTGCTAGCATCTACTTGGACAAGATAGCTCCTAACAACGGAAAGCATGCAAGATCTCAAATAACAAAGACATGATAGAATCAATAATCAATCTGAAATAGCATCTCAATATCCATCGTATCCCCGCAAACACAACATGTATGAATTACAAATAGATGATCTTGATCATGAACGGAGCTCACAAGATCTAAACATGAAAGCACAAAGGAGGAGAAACCAGCCATCTAGCTACTACATGGATTCGTAGTCCAAGGATGAACTACTCACGCATCACACCGGAGGCTTGCATGGTGATGAAGAAGGCCTCTAGGGTGAATTCCCCTCTCCGGCAGGGTGCCGGGAAGAGCTTCTGATCCCCCCGATCTAGGGACAGAGACGACCGCGGCTACAGACTCTTTCGTGGATTTTTGATCGGGTACTTAGGGTTTTCGTCCCGAGGGCAATTTATAGGCGGAAGGAGAGGCCGAGGGGGTGCTGGGGTCGGCCAGACCACCCCCTGGCGCGGGCTAGGCCTGGCCGCGCGGCCAGGTGATGTGGCCGGCCCCCAGCCCTTCTCCGTCTCGTATTCTGGCACTTGATCCCTTCTGGAAAAATAGGCACTTTGGCTTTTGTCCCGTCCAATTCCGAGAATATTCTTTTTCTGACTTTCCTGGAATCAAAAACAGCAGAAAACAGGCAGCTGGCACTGTGGCTCTTGTTAATAGGTTAGTCCAAGAAATCATAATAAAAGTACTCCAAAGTTGGAACAAAACACAAGAAAGTGGATAAAACCAAGCATGGAACATCAAAAATTATAGATACATTTGCAATGTATCAGTGCTGTTTACCACTACTAGTTTCGCATTTCGTTCCTAGTTTTATCTCACCTGTATTTTATCTCGCATGTATTTTCTAAGCATTCTGTGTGTAAGAACCAAGCTCGTATGATCCCTATGCTATTAGCTACTTAACCTGTATGAATTACATTCCCCTGTTGTATGCTCAACATTCATTCTTAAAAATTCTGTCTGTGCCATTTGCATGCGGCAGAATCCAGGACTGACACGCATAAGGTGTGATACAGTCATAAGTCATAACCAAACCTACATTATAGCAAAGGATACATTCATAACCAAACCCAGATTATAGTTTGACAAAGGTAATACACAACAGTTCGTAATTGCTCACATAGTGTACTTCTGAAATAACATGTTTTCATAAACATAACAATCATGCACTAAAAGTCTACATCCCAGCCTGTTGGAGAAGGCAACCGATCCTAGGATGCCTTCGATCGCTTGCCCCGGCTTGTAGATTCATCTACACTCCGACATCTAGGGAAAACAACCTGCCTTGGTGGTGGTTCCGTGATGCGATGCCTGGAATGATATTTTACAATCTGGCGGTACATCTCGTGGCTAACATACCCATCAATTGCAGAGTACTTTAGATTAGGTTCAGAAAGTATTTGCCCTTCATGTCAGCATACCACGGGTCGATGAGTTTGGAGGCAAGAGGGGCCATCCCGGTCTTGCCGCCCTTCATCCCTAGGATCCAGTAAATTTCCTGGATGTCCACTCTGCACTCCTTTGGGATTCGAATGTTGACAGTCTGCCTTTCAAGCAGTTTAGTTTCATTCGTGATGTCAACACTAGTAAATGTTATGTGCTGGTTCATGAGAAAGTCATGAAACAGATCCCTAATGCTTTCGCCCCACCTACATGAAAATGAATTCAGACAAATAATATAGCAATAACTTTTGCAAACAGATGGTTCAAGAACAAAAAGACAACAAAGTCTACCATATCCCGTCAACCCCCTTCTCGCAAAAAGGCTAGTATACGAGGACGTGCCCCTTCATGGAGAGTTGCACCATGGCGATCCTACGGTGACCGCGGCTGTACTCGAGGTCGAGACCTACGAATCTGTTTTCTTCGAACTATAGCCAACTCGTGTAATTATTCAGAGTGTTCCTCACCGTCCGAGGGTCGGTGGTGTAGACGACATCGATCTTCTTCCCTCCATGTACTTCTATGTCGAAGTGCGTAGTTTCTTGCTTGCCGTCTTTTCGAATGTCCGGAGAGTCCATGACTACATGCAAGAGGGAAAGGATACGGAGGAAGAGGGTGATGCGGTGGTGGAGGAAATAGATGAGGCCATGGAGGAGAAAGATGATGAGGCCGTGGAGGAGGAAATAAGATGGAGAAGTGAAAGATTGGAACCGCCCTTACCAATATCTGGAATGGTGCACGACCGTTCGTAGTAGGGTGAAGGTGGAGAAAAACGGCGGTTTTACACGTCGACGCTAGCGCTTCCTAAAATTTGTTCTGTGCCACTTGCATGCAGTGGAATAGAGGTCTGCCATGCATGATCCAAGTCAAACGTATGCATGTTTACGCGCGCCGACCTTTACTCACTGACAGGCGAGCCGCACATTTCTCTCTCTTACGATTTATTTTTTCACTTCCTCTAGACAGTTCTGGTGCCCACCCTCAATAATTATGCCCCTTCCTTGTCTTCCACGCGGATGAGAACCGGCGGTGGTGGAGGTTCCTTGCAGATTCACTCCCCACTCGAACAACTGCACCCATCCCTGATTCCATCCCCTCTCGAATCCATTCGCCTCCTTATCACAACGCCTCCATCCCTAATCCCAGACTCCATTTGCTTCTATAGGTAGAGCTTGGGGTAGCAGCAGGATGAAGCGAAAGGCATGCAACGACGACGCGGATGGCCAGGGCGACCACCACCACGAGGATTGGGGATGGCCGAACCTCAGCACCGTGAACGTGCATAGGATCGCCCCGGGGTTGGACATCATCTCTGCCGGCCGCCTCGCTCGCTGCATCCCTGGCTACCGCTTCACAATGTGGGACATGGACACGCAACCATTCGGCACGCCATGCCTTCTTTACCCTGAAAACAGCAAATGTCCAAACGACCGTATGGCCACATAAGTTCCAGTATCTAGCTTATTCGTTCAGTCATATCGTTGATTCATATGTGCTGAACTCTCATCGGAATCCTATGTTCCTTTCGTCGAACATGTTGTGTGCATGTGCAAATTGAAAAAATCGAACCATTTAAGATTATTCTGTACAACGGAAGCTCTGCTCGTACTTGATATTCTGGTATTTTCGCAGTGACACAGTCTTACTTTAGGTGATAGACGAGTTGTCAATTTCTATTTTGCAATGGAATGCCTGCTAGGTGATATTCTGTTTCCTAAAATAAAAATAAACAGATTAGACGATTTAAGGCTGTTATGCCCCAAGATGTTTATGATCATTGTCAGGAGTTTGTTCTGGGGGCTCTTCTACTACTCCATATATTGGGTATCTTCGTAGTGACATAGGCATAATTTAGGCGATATCTGAGGAGACACTCGTATTTAGGTGATATTTTGTGTACTTTAATCTGAAGGTCCAGTTGTCAAATTGTATTTGCAATAGAATCCATGCTAGGTGATTGTACCAACTGACAATAAACTCTGCAGAATATTCATGCAAAACTGATGCTGTTGGATAAGTGGTCCGAATCAGTAGTGGTGAATATCAAGGAAGAAGAAGAGACGGAAATGGAAGATGACCAGAACTGGGTGGGTGGCAACGGCGAGTGGCTGGTCCTTTGGGAGTATTTGGACTCTAAAAAATGGCTATAGATCGGTGAGACTTGCATTGCCATCTTTGGAGGGTGTCGCCATTACTGCATTCAACAACGGGTGGCTGCCGCCTATTTCCGAATTCGCTTACAGGTTCAACATGGCAAAACTTGACCTCCTGAAGGTACAACTCCCACATAGACCGGGGGAGGGGGCATGGAAGACCTGGGAGTACGACCTCTTAGCGGTGTTCTACAAGGCAATCACATTCATTAGATGCCCAGAAGACAAGGAATGGACAATCTTGAACGATAACTTCCTGCGGCCGGATAAGTATGTCAACGCCATCTTCACCTACATCTACTCTTCGCACAAACCGCAACGCATTAATGCGGTCACTGAACCTAGCGGCGACGTGCGTGTTTGGGAGCCATCCATTTGGGGTGAGTCATGGTGTCATACACAACGTAAAATCCCATTCAAAATTCTTCTTACTGACTGTAAGTAACACACAGGTACCCACGCAGCCCTGCGCATCATTCCAGCTCCGATCATCGAAGATGCAGTAGCAGATGCTGAACTTGGGACATGACGCTGGTTCCTGGCACCTCTCGGAGGCGACATGGATCAGGATGATGAACTCATGTGGATTCATATCAGGGGAGCACTAAACAGCGTTGGTGATACAATAGAACATATGGGGACACAACTTTCTTCATACCCATCGCTGCGGTGTCACATTTTCTCGAGGTCCGCATGCCCATCCAAAGACCCAGTAGAGCAAGTCTGGAGCAGAGTTGACACTCTGAAGGGACAATCTGTGTTTCTTGGGATCAACTACCCTTTCTTTATCGGAGCCCCTATCGCTATTGAACCTGTAATTGCTCAGGCAGCCTTGGCCCCTGCTGCTGCTGGTGGTGTTGGTGGTGGTGGAGCTGACGAAGAACTAGCTGATGCTGCTCCTGGTGAAGCTGACGAAATACTTGATGATGCTGCTAGTGAAGCTGACGAAATACCTACTAATGCTGCTGCTGGTGAAGCTGACGAAATACCTGCTGAGGCTGCTGCCGGAGTCCAGGAAGAACATGCTAGTGTTGTTTCTGAGGTGCCAGCACTTCCAGTGTTTATAGCAGACCGTGTGTTTGCTGCACACTCACGCGCCTATCATGTTGACACTCCAGATCTGACCTGGACCCGAATCCACATCGGGGGGAGGGGGCCTACAATTGGCTCATCAGTGGGGTCGTACAATTTGATGGAGAATGCCAGACGGCCAAACGCAGCATTCTGGTTCGTTTCGACGATACCACCAGCTCCAGGGACCTAGTGCTCATACTGGCAGATCCGATGAACCATTTGTCTTTATCTTTATCATTAGTTACGCTTATTTGTGTAAAGACTAAGCTGTGCTTATTTGTGTAAGACTAAGTTAGGCCTAACTGCGTGATATTTAGTGAAGCCCAGCTTTTCTTTCCACGCCCATAACAACAGAATTGCAGCATAGACCATACAAAGGTAATGTGAATACTAGGCATTTTTGCTCAGGATAACAACCACTTCAAGCAAATGATACATGGTGTACGCATTTGAACACATCACTAGAATGTGCCACCAATTGATGATTGATGACATGGATCTAGCTTTTCTGCGCGTATTTGCATTGAATCACTCATTGATTTGTTCACATATTTTTTGGCAATGGCTGATGAACTCCACTCTCTTGGTAACTTGCTTCGTCAGCGAGCACTTGTTGATGCAATGCAAAGTACAGAACATGGTCGTCATAGTCATTCCATTTAGGTTCACTATGTTTCATCATAACGGAGCTACTAATTTCAAATGAAAATCTAGTAAACAACATATGTGTACATTGTTAGAGTATGCTACGGCCACGGTACATACATGTTTTTCTACGATCACAAGAAGAAAACTTGATGCATTTTCACCTTGTTGGTGTTGTGCCGAACTAGGTGGATGTGGCTTTGGGGTTCAGAGAGGAAGGCGCCGTGGCTGGTGCATGTGCGACCACGGCGACGGCGAGCTCGGATTCTGGAGGAGAACAACAGGACGGAGCATGGTCTGCATGGTGACAGATCTCACCGGGAATGAATTCCCGTCCCCGCACCGTGCCATGGGTGCGGCCATGGTGAGAGCGAGCTCCGATTCGGGATGGGGAGGAGAGCTGGGCCGAGCAGGTTCGTCCAAGTCCTAGCTCCACGCCATGGCCACGACCACAGATTGCCGCCCCGGAGGAAGAAGAAGACGCGTAAAGGATGCATGTGCCAACGCTGCAAGCCTACATGGCAACAACGATGGCAGCGACATAATGACAAAAGCTGACAGGAGGGCCCAACTTGACGGCCGTTAGCCTGATTTTTTGTATTGAAGCGTAAAGTTGAACTCGTGCCGAAAAACACCCTCTGAGTATTTGGCATGCCAACTGTAGTCATCGCGGCTGATTTCAGGGAACTTGGGTACCGCGTTGCCTGGGCGACCCAACTTTCGGGCCGCAAAATGATATTCTCCCGGTTGACTGCGTCGCGATTCATCTAAGCCAAACCCTCGTGGAGCTTGAGAAACTCGCGGCAGTCTTTGAGAAGGTGGCTGGATTTTTTCTTGCCGCCGTGCTTGTCGATGTAGAAGTGCACGTTGCATGGCTTGGACAGTTTGTCCTCGATGGTTGTTGCGGGTGCCTCTTAGCGAGTGCGGTGCTGCCACACCTGCGTGGTTTTCCCGGACTAGCGGTATCCACCGATGCGATAGCCGCTGTTGCAGTTGTCGTCGTGTTTGTCGGTGTAGCCGACTGCGACCATGTTGACATTGTCACGGTCATCGTAGACGCGCATTCGCCACTTGCCTCGATGGTCGCGTCTGCGCCCGAGGTCATCGTTGTCGTCGGAGTAGGTGCGGTTTTCACTGAATCCTCTCAATCAGCCCACCGATTCGCAATTTCCATCAGGTGGTCGATTGTCTTGGGCTTCGAGCGGCCCACAGCTCCTGCCTGAGCTCTATGCGACGAACACCACCGTTGAATGCGTCGATTGCGCGGTCCTCCAAGATGTTTTCTATGGAGTTCTTGATGATGGACCACCTCTGGATCTATGAGCGTAGTGACTCGCCCGACCTTTGCTGGCAGCTCCTTACCTCTTGAATTGATGCGGGCATTTTGTAAGTTCCCTTGAAGTTGCGTACAAAGCTGTAAACCAGCTCTTCCCAACTACGAATGGATCCACGCGGGAGATTGTTGAGCCATGCGCAGGCGGCGCCCTACAGCTGTAGCTGCAGGCATTGCATGGCCATGCTTCGACTCCCGCCATGTAGCCTGACGGAGGAGATGTGGTCCTCCAACCAGATCTTTGGGTCTTGTAGGCCGTCGAACTTTTGGTTCTCCGATAGGACTTTGAACCCTTTGGGCATTCGCTTCTGCCTGATGGCCCTACTAAAGCATCTGGCACCACAGAGTTCAGTCTCGTCCTCTTCGAAGTCAGTCGAACGAGCGCGTCTTGAAGCGTGTGGTGCTCGAAGGCTAGCTCCCAGCTTGCATTGCAGAAGGCACGGTCTAGCCTCTCCAAGGTGGGAGTGTCATGCTCATTGCTCCAAGTGAATTTTCTGTTTTGCAGTTTCATTTCCCAAAGCTGAGAGCGCTGAGAGCCTGCCTGAACTGGTTCATTAGCCTGAAATTAATGTTGCCATTGTTTTTGTCGGAGGTTGGTAAATTTGGTTGAAATCCCCGAGGATGAGCCATTTAGAGTCATCAGTGGGCGCAACTGCAATCATATCATCCAGAAACCCCTGCTTTTCTGCGTCATTTGTTGGGCCGTAAACAGTTGTGAGCTTGACAGAAGTCCCACAATCACGGATGACAACCTCAGACGAGATAAGGCGGGCACCGATATGAATGCTTGAGATATCCACGTGATCATCATCCCAAAGCAGCAGAATACCCCCTCTAGTGCCAATTGTCGGTCGGTGAGCAAAAGACCAAAGCCGATATCCGCCAATATAACCCACAGTTTGGTGGTCAATGAAGTCCAACTTGGACTCCTGAATGCGGGCAATGTGGCAAGTAGTGTTAGAAATTGTGGCGTGCACCGTATCCTTGCGAGCTTGATCATTTAGACCCCTCACATTGCAGCACAAGATGTTGAGGATGAGGTTCAACATTGGCAGTGGATAGGTGCATGGATGGCAGTAAATTTTTTGCCGCGGCTGCCAAAGCGTTGGCTGGAGAGAGGTTTCTCCACGAAGTGCTTGGCGAAGCCCTGACCGAAGCGAGTCTTTAATGGTAGACACGGTCTTTGAAAAAGCCTTGTAAATAGCATGTTGGAGCAGAAGCATCTAGGCTGGTGAAGCCGGCGAGACAACAAAGAATGGTAGAGGCGACACGCCCGCCCGAAAGTAGCACAAATACAGGAAGGGTACACGGCTACCGAGTAGAACAGAGACATCCACAAGATCAGATACATGGAAGCTGAAGCAAGAGCGATCCTACGCTTGGCCTTCAGCTGCAACGTTGAGGTCAGACCCTCCAGGGCCTGCCAAGGCAATAAGCGCTTCATCAGTGCTTGCAATGGATGGCAGGTTCAGTTGAAACAGAGAGATTAGTGCCTTGATCGCAAAATGTGGCAGGGTGCTCTTGTAGCTGGCCACGTACTGCTTCCTCACAAGCTCCAAAGGCATCTCGTGCGCCTGGATGCGCATCTTTTTGGCCAGCACGTAGACAGCCTTGTCTAGTGCAGGCATGGCCGGCTTTGCAGCCAACCTGGAGCTGCGCCGCTCCAGCTGAGCAGGAGAAACATCGGCAGGGCACAGAGCAGGGGCACGACTCAGTGGCAGCGGAAGGATTGGTGGCTCCGAGCACACGAACAGATCATCCACCACCCCCTTATCACAAGTGGGGCCCTCCCCTACTCTAGCAGAAACCAGTGCTGAAAGAAATGGCAGTGGGCCACCTAGTAACGAAGCCTCATCCTTGGCGCTGAACACAATGGCATGGCCTAGCTCCACCTCCTCATCGACTTGCTTGACATGGTGCCTATCTTCGCCAAAGAACCAGGCTTCACACCCCGCAGTATCTTCCCAATCATCTGGCACCACCCGATCCTCCTCTCCAGCGATGAGAGGGAGGGCAAGGGGAGGAGCCGTCGGCAAAATCTGATCTGCCTCCCAGGAGTCCCCAGCATGACTCGACCATCCAGGCGGAAGCGAGAGGGAGACTGGTGGTGGCGAGGCTAGTCTAGATGCTCCCAGCATGAGGGTAGCCGGAGCAGCGCAGATGGACGTGACCCAGTCCCTGCAGGCGTCACTGAAGCCGAGTGCGACGCGGTGAGGAGGAACGGGCAGTGACGCCGGACCCAGCACGTCAGGCAGCACAGAGCGCATAGCCGCGGCACCCTCATGGAACAGCTCCTGCAGCTGCGCCGTCACCTCCACGCCCGAGAGCACCGGCTCAGGCACCGCCACGCACAGCGTCGACGATGGTGCACAGACAAGGATAGAGGCGAGCTGGAGAGAGGACAAGTCATGGCGTCGTCCTCCTTGGTCCTGCCCATGCCCACGAGAGCAATGCCGAGAACCGCCCGCATGGTCACGATCGCGGCGGTGCCCGCCATCATGAGTGTGGCTACTCGCACTCGGAGCACGAGAAGGGGCATGGTGTGCCAGGCCATCGCCACGCCCATCATAGCGATCATCATCGTCTTCATCATTAGAGCGCAGGTGGTGGCTTGGCCGACGGTCATCGCAACGCCGGCCATGACGAGAACGGCTCCTAGAGCGCTCCCCCCATGGGCGAGAATGATGTTGCTGGTCATCGCGGCACCCTGCATGGCTAGACCGGCGCGCTCCTGAGCGGGAACCGCCACCCCCACCTCCAGGCGCAGCCCCGTGAGCCTCATGCCCATGGTAGCGAGTGCCGCTGCCCCCACCAAGGGAGGAATAGATGCAGGGAGAATGGAGCCCAAGCCGATCGGCATGCCGTCCACTGTGCCGTGGCGCCAAGGCGGGAGGGAGCGGGTGGAGGGGCGGTAGTCCGAGAGGGGCACGCCATTGAGAACCGGCGCATCGGAGTAGTCCTTGACCAAGTCGAAGTGGATGAGCACCCGAATGTGATTCCACGCTTCCATTGATCCGGGCGATCCTCGGAGACACTCACCAGCGACGAGAGGCCACCTGGAGCCTTTTTGGCGAACATGCACCACAACACCTTGGGGATGTGGTGGGGGTCCGGCGTCCACCCCCAAAGGCCGAACGACGAGGTGTCCTCCATGGTGGTGAAGTTGTCATCAAGACGTTGCACAACACACTTGTGGCCAAGAATTTGGTCCACAACCTCCGGCCGCCAAGCAAAAGGGGGCACTCCCTCAAGGTGAAGATAAAGCCGATAGTATAAGTTGGCATTGTAGGCGTGGGAGACAGCACGCCATGGCCGCAAATGGACCTTGAGGCTGTCGAGCTTGAAGGAGGCCCGGTCCGTGCGCATCATCTTGTCCCGGAGTTCGGTAGAGGAGAGCTTGACAAGGTACTCTTCGGGGAAGTGCTTGATCACCATGATCTGCGATGCACGGAGCCGGAACTTGCACATGAACACGTTCATGACGTCCGAACGATCAGTGCCGCATGGCGGCGAGAGCACCCAAGCCACCAGCGCGGTCTGCTCCCACTCCACCCTGGCGCGGTCGAGGTCGTAGGAGGACGCCAGGTAGCAGGTGTCCTCCTCCGGCCGGGAATCCGGGGATCCGATGAAGGCCATGGAGCTGGGGAGGTCGCTGCTCCCCACCGGCTGTGGCGGAAGCGACGAAGCCGAGCTTGGAGGAGAGCTCGGCGGAGTTCTGGAGAGGCTGCAGCGGTCGGCCGGCCGCGGCTGAGGCGACAAGGTCGAGCTGGGAGGAGACGGTCGGACGTGCGAAGCAGGGGAGCGAGAGGGCGACGTTGGATGGCGAGAGCTGCAGCGATGGTGGAAAGCCCGGTAGTCCCACGCCTGGTGGCCCCAACGGCGATAGGCCGAGCACCGGACAGGGTCACAGTAGGTGGAGACGAGGTGGTCTTTAGCCAAGCAGTGGAAGCAACGTGGTGAAGTGGAGTGGTGCTTCCTGGACTGAGCAGAGTGCTGAGGGGAGGAGGAACCACGCGCTTTTGAAGGAGAGTGCCGCTACAGTCGACGAGTTGAATGCATGGCAGCGCTTGCAGAAGGGAGCACGGCGTGCCGCTCACGACGTGACAACACGCGAGTCCAGGGCGCAGCAGACACGTCACTCCTCGAGCACCCCATCGCCGGAGAGGACGGCCTAGGAGGAGACATGGCAGGCACGCCGCGGATTCCGCCCATCTTCGGGAGAGATCAATGCAATGACCTTGCGAGGCCTGCCATCGATACCGCCATGACGCCAGACGGCTAAACCGCCCTGTGCGCGTCCATCAACAAGCAACCGCGATCTCCACCGAGACCTCTCGGTGCCATGCCGCTGAGTCCCGCCAACTGACATAGCTAGAGACCTCCAGAAAATCTGTTGTGCGTAGCACCTACCGCACCAGGCATGACTGAGCGTAGCACGTGGTGGTTAGGCATGACTTGACATCTCCACTAGTGTCTCCGTGCAAGCTGAAGCCGCTCCACCACCTGCTTCTGCCATCCAACACTGCTCCACAAGCAATGATCCCAAGAGAGAATACGACACCACAACACCACCATCACCCGATCCGGAGAACCAGATTAGGGTTTCCCCCAGAGCAGCAGGAGTGGCCTGACCTCCAGCCGACGTCTGCTCTAAAAACGATGCCCTCAAGAGGGGAATCGATGTCAAGCGTCGCCATCATCCGACCTGGGAGACCCAGATCTGGGGTTTCCCCAAGAGCAGGTCGAGTGAAGTGATAAGACCAGCAAAGACGATGCCTCCAACAAGGTAGCACCACCAAGTGCCGCCGCTATCGTCTGCCAAGATCATAGTCCAAGCTCAGTTTTCACCGACTGCCATGTCACCCCAAACTCGACGCCGTCTAGATATTCACCACCAGAGATCGATGTAGGATCTCGACATCCCCCACACCAGGTCCCAATATGGTCGTCCACTTCCAAAGGAGGAAGTCGCCGCAGCCATGCCCGGAGCCGCCACCCCGATGCCCATATGACGTGTCGGCGCAGCTTCCTTCGTTGCCGATGCAAGCAGGAGGTCAGGATCGACCATCGCCCGACTCTACGACCTCAGGCCGCCATCACCATGCACCACCACGGATCAGAGGTGAAGAGGGTGCTGCCTCCCACCCTGGCCGCTCCCAGCACGCACCCTGCCACTGCCACACCACACAGCCTTTGGCCGGCGATGCCTCCTGCAGCGACGGAGGGGGAGAGTGGTGTGGGGTCTCGAGGATGGGGCGGCGGGGGAGGCCCCGGGGCGGCGCAGTGTCGCCGCCGCTTAGGGTAGGGTTAGGAGTTGGGTCCGTCTCATCTAAATCCCAGCTAAGCTTTACGGTGTGAATATGCTAGACGTGTATGGTTTCCGGTTTTATGTAAGGTCCCTGCATATCTCACTTGGATTCACTCACGAATTTACTGAAATTTGGAATTGTGGTGCTAGTTCCTTAAAAACACCTCTAAGCAAGTTCAATACCATATGGCACCATCGTCCGGTTCTAGGCTAACATGTTCTTCCCAATATATGGACACGGAGAGAGAACTATTACATGGCCTTCTTACAGTCCAACTCATAGCATGCAAGTCGTAAGCGAGAGGTTCTTTTTGGCCTTGTAGTCTTGCCACGACCATCTTCCTCTAGTGCCGCTTCCTTGCTTGTCCCTAAGCAGACGAACGAGTAAACTGTTATCTCCTTCGAGCAGCCACTCCATTGCGCTAGCACTTGAACCACATTCCGGAGTCCTCGTTGGCGCACTCGATGTTGGAGAACACGTACTGGAACCTACAATATGGCATCAGCTGAAGGTAATTGGGAAAAAACCTCTTCTGTGGCCGACACGAGGTGTGAGGTCTGAAATATGGAAGATAGGATGGATCATGGTTGGCGATCCTTCTTGTCCGCGACCTCTCCAATGTGCTTAAACAGGGAGAAGGGACCAAAAATCTTGAATGCTAGCTTATGATTGGCCCTGTGGATAACCGATGGCTATCACCCAATGTGATCTTATCAGTTTCAGTAATGCTTAAATAGTAAGGTTTCACCTCAAAAGAGTCTTGCCCAAAGAAGAATAGTGCCAATTCGTGTCGTACCAGAACTAACAAAGCGAGATCAATGATGAGTGTATTTTTGCATTGTATTTATCTCGTATTTTTGCATTAGTAGTGTTATGATTTTGGTATTTACTGTGCTCATGTTGCACGCTTTATGCATGTTTCGTGAGGGTCAAAGAATTAAAGGAGTTGATGAAAAAGTCATTTAGAGCGATCATTTTTTACACAAATATGCTGATTGGAAGGCATAAAAGCCTTTTAAACAATTATCCACGCACTCAGACCCGTCCAAAGGACAGTGAAGGTTGGGCAACCATACAGGGCCCCTAAAATTTTAGGCCCCCCAAAATCCTAACCGTGCACTACATCTCCTTTACAAGAGAAATTTCCCTGATTACCCAACAGCAGCCCATGACTAGGACTAGCTCTGAAACGACAAATACACATGTCTCGGTCTCTCCGGTCATGACCATGTCGCACGCGGTAGGTTGGCCGATGGACGAATGCAATATCAACATACTAAGACCTAGTTTTTTTTGGCGGCTTAAAGAATAAACTGCCCCTCTCTAGCTTTTCACATAAGCCTCATAGCTTATTACCGGAGACTTCTAAATCAGTTGTAGGATGACTAGTTTGGAAGCTCCAGCTAATAAATTGGACGGCTTATGTGAGAAACTTGGGAGGAGATAGCTTAGTTCCAGGCAACGTACCTTAAGTCACTAGTTGCCAGGTTGCCACGACCAGCACCTGTCAGCCGAGCGCCGGTTACCCTGCGACCCATGGGCGGCGCTAGGGTATGCAGTATTAGAGTTGTAATATGTGTAGTTTACGAGATGGTGTAGTACACACTCGTATATGTACACCAAACTTTGTACTCCATGTGAGGAGCTATTCCTTGCTCATATAACACGTACATGATGCCTTCAATGAGGTTATCGTTCCTGCTAACGTTTTCTACATGGTATCAGAGGCCCTCCTCTCCTCTCCTAGCCGCCGCCGGAGTTGATCTCCCGCCGCCACCACGACCTCCGATCCTCCAATCGGCACCACCAGGACCTCCTCCAACATCTCCTCTCCCAATTCCCCTCATCCTCAATCCCGAAAACCCTCAATTCCTAGGAAACCCTAAAACCCTAGACACAAACCCCTTCTCTCCAAACCAATCTGATGGCCACCCCGTCCTCCTCCTCGTCTGCGGTGCCGGGCATCGATGCGCCGCCTGTGACCAAGCTCACAAGGGAGAATTTCCTGTCTTGGCAAACACAAGTCATGCCGACTCTCCGAGGTGCTCGCGTCATGGGTCTGCTTGATGGATACGACTATGCCCCTCCTGAAAAGACTGAGGCTGAGGATGACAACAAAAAGGCGATCTCGATCCCAAATCTGGACTGTGATGCTTTGCTCACTAAAGATCAGAACATGGTCAGCTTTCTCGTGAATTCTCTTTTCGATGATGTTCTTCCACAAGTCTTTGGGCTCGCTCATGCTGCTGATGTCTGGCGTGCCATCAAGGAGTTGTACTCTTCACAATCCAAGTCGAGGGTTTCCACCATCCGGGGTGCCCTCACCAACACCAAGAAGATGGACATGACGCCTCAACAGTATATCTCAAAGATGAAGGGCTTTGCTACTGAACTTGCTGCTACTGGGAAATCTATTGATGATGATGAACTGAAGGACTACATCCTTAATGGACTGGACGACAATTTTAATTCCCTTGTTGCTGCCATCAACGCCGTCCCCTCCACGTCTCTCAGTGACATGTGCTCGCAGCTTCTGGCCTATGAAAATCGTGACAATATGTTGCAATCAACAGGACAAGCCACTGGCTCCTTTGTTTCCTTGGCCAATGCTGCATAAGGGCACCCAAATCCCTCCTATGGGGGTGGACAGGTTCGGCCGCCACCACCACCGTCGTCCCCTGGTTATCAGCAGCACCACAACTCCTATGCCATGCCTACCATGTATCAACCACCGCCATACAACCCCTATCCTCCACAGCCAACACCCCTAACATATGCTCCACCACCCTACACCTCCTTATACAACCCATACCAGCCCCAGCCATATCAGCCACCACTCCTGCCATACCCACCCCCACCTAGGCTCCACCTCCGCAGCCGTACCGTGCTCCTCGTCCTCCACCGCCGCAACAGTAGCAAACGCGTC
Source organism: Avena eriantha (assembly GCA_910589775.1). Lineage (NCBI taxonomy): Eukaryota > Viridiplantae > Streptophyta > Magnoliopsida > Poales > Poaceae > Avena > Avena eriantha. The sequence goes on from OU342741.1 coordinate 343,713,029, forward strand.
CTCCCAACCAGGGATGTCGCCAAAAAGGGGGCGCAAGGATCGTGGTCGTGTTGCGACCCCCTGGCAGGAAGGTGTGTTTTGTCAGATTTGCAAAAAGGAGGGTCACGCTGCTAGTGACTGCTGGTGGCGTTTTGGTGATGATGATGATGACACAAGCAAGGAGAACAAGGGAGCTTATGGAGTTGATTCCAATTGGTGATTCATACTGGTGCCACCAACCATACAACAGGACAACTCAACAAGCTTCAAATTCATGAAACATACCAAGGGTGTGATCAAGTTCACAATGCTAGTGGACAAGGTATGGAAATTGCTAACATTGGTTATTCAGTTTTGCATACCCCACATTGCTCTTTACGTCTCAAAAACATTCTTCATGTTCCTGAAGCTACCATGAGTTTGCTTTCTGCTCATAAAATTTCCCTAGATAATAATTCCTTTATTGAAATTCACCCATTCTTTTTCTTGATTAAGGACAAAGCCACGCATCAAATCATGTTTAGAGGTCCGTGTCATGGTGGTCTCTACCCCTTGTTCCAGTTTCAACGGGGTCGTCATCCAAGCATGGACTTATCACCATCAAGCCTTCATCATCTACATGGCATCGTCGTCTAGGGCATCCTTCGTGTTTTATTGTGCAACAAGTTCTTAGGAATAATAGTTCATCTTATACTCTAGAAATAAATTCTTACATATGTGATCCATGCCAACAGGCCAAGAGTCATCGGCTACCATATCCTGTTTCCACCAGTGTTTCTTCAGCTCCTTTGGAACAAATATTTTCTGATGTATGGGGTCTGCCTCCTCTTTCTGTAGGAAAACATGCTTATTATGTAAGTTTTATTGATGATTTTAGCAAATATACTTGGATCTATTTGCTTAAGAAACATTATGAGATGTATCAAGTCTTTCTTGACTTTCAAAAATATGTTGAACGCTAGTTTGATAGAAACATTCTCACTATGCAAACCGATTGGGGTGGTGAGTATGAAAAATTAAATGTCTTTTTTCAACGAGTAGGCATTGCTCATCATGTCTCATGTCCCCATGCACATCAACAAAATGGCTCCGCTGAACGAAAACATCGCCATATTGTTGAGGTTGGCCTTGCCTTGCTTGCCAACTCCTCCATGCCACTCAAATATTGGGATGATGCCTTTATCACCACTACCTTTCTTATAAATCTTTGCCTACAAAGGTTCTCAACATGGACACTCCCACTGAAAAACTTCTTCATGTCAAACCAAGCTATGAGTCTCTTCGTGTTTTTTGATGTTCTTGTTGGCCCAATCTTCGCCCATACAACAAACATAAACTTTCCTTTCATTCTAAATGGTGTGTGTTTCTTGGCTATAGCTTTCTCCACAAAGGAGTTAAATTTTAGACGTGTCTACTGGCCGAGTTTACATCTCTCGTGATGTTGTCTTTGATGAGAATGTTTTTCCCTTTGCTGAGTTACACCCTAATGTTGGTTGTCGTCTTCGCGAAGAATTTATTTTTCTTTTGACTGATCCACCTTCCTCGGCATCTAATGATAGGGTTGTGCATACTAATGATCATTACCTGCAAGTTGCTCTGTTGTTGAACCTCCACAGATACTAGCCAAGGACACTACATCAAATTCTAAAGAAAATTTGGAGCACACTGTTGAAAACTGCACATCAAATGATGATCATGGCGCTGAGAACACGACAGGGGGGAAGCACTAAAACCAAGGTTGATTCTGCAAGGTAATCTGCCTCGGATCAGCCGCCGTCGTCGCCTTCTGCGGGAACTCCCGCGCACACACGTGCGCCTGCGTCCGTGACCGAGTGGTCGCGTGACACGTCGCCCTCTCCCGATCGGTCCCCGCTCGGGCCTCTACCAGACTCCCGCGTGAGCCCGTCCCGATACGCCATGTCGCCTTCTGCTAATGACCCCGCCTCGTCCTCTCCGCGTGGGTTGCTGTCACCGTTCGCCAGCAGGACCAGTGGTGGGTCCTCGCCATCAACACCCGACTAGGGGTCAGTCTGTCATGGCATGCCACAGGCTGACAGCGGCCAAGTGTCAGCTGCTGGTTCATATGGCGTTGATTCTCAAGGTTCTTCATCAGATAATGATGGTTCTCCACAACCTTCTCTGCCTTCTCCTATTGGCGTTCGCACGAGACTCCAAAAAAGGTATACGACAACCTAAGGTATGCGCAGATGGCACAATACGCTATGCTTTACTTACATCAACAGGAGAACCCACAAATCTTGTTGAAGCTATTAGTGATGCAAATTGGAAAAGTGCTATGCAAGAGGAATATGATGCACTTATTGCAAATAAAACCTGGTATTTGTTGCCTCCAAGTTCAAAGAGAAATGTTATTGGTTGCAAGTGGGTTTATCGCGTCAAGAAAAATGCAGATGGTACTATTGACAGGTATAAAGCTCGTCTTGTTGCAAAAGGGTTTAAACAATGCTATGGCTTAGATTATGAGGATACTTTTAGTCATGTTTTCAAGATTGCTACTATGCATCTTGTTCTCTCTATTTCTATCTCTCGAGGTTGGAACTTGCGGTAGCTAGATGTGAAGAACGCGTTCTTACATGGTGTTCAGGAAGAGGAGGTTTACATGAAACAACCACCAGGTTTTGAGTCTTTCGCTACTCCAAATTATGTTTGCAAACTTGACAAAGCCTTGTATGGTCTAAAGCAGGCACCAAGAGCATGGTACTCTCATTTGAGCTCAAAGTTGCATACTCTTGGTTTTGTTCCATCAAAGGCAGATACCTCACTTTTTCTATACAACAAGTCAGGTGTCATGGTGTTTATTCTGATTTATGTTGATGACATAATTATCACAAGATCTTTTGATCAAGCCATCTCAGCTCTTCTTCATAGCCTGAGTAAAGAATTTGCTCTTAAGGTTCTTGGTGATCTTCACTATTTCCTAGGTCTTGAGGTTCACAGACGTTCCAATGGATTGCTTTTAAATCAGGAAAAGTATGCTACAGATTTGTTTCAACGAGTTGGCATGAGTCTTTGCACATCCTGTCCTACACCACTCTCCACGTCTGAGACTCTGGATCTCCACGATGGATCTCCACTTGGTCCTGAGGATTCTACACGGTACAAAAGTATTGTAGGTGCTCTACAATACTTAACATTAACAAGGCCAGACATTGCCTTTTCAGTTTATAAGGTTTGTCAGTTTCTTCATGCCCCTACAACTGCATACTGGACTGCTGTAAAAAAGGATCCTCGGGTATATTCATGGTACTGTTACAATTGGTATGACTTTTTAGAAGTCTTCTTCCACTCTTAGCGGTGCCTATTCAGATGCAGACTGGGTAGGTGATTTAGATGATAGACGCTCCACTGGTGGCTTTGCTATATTTTTTGGCTCTAATCTTATTTCATGGAGTGTCAGGAAACAACCTACAGTGTCAAGATTGAGTACTGAGGTTGAATATAAAGCTCTTGCAAATGTCACTACTTAGTTGATATGGGTGGAAGCTCTTTGCCGGGAACTTGGTGTGGTTCTGAAGGAAATGCCATGTTTATGGTGTGACAATCTAGGTGCAACATATCTATCAGCTAATCCAGTGTTTCATGCTCATACCAAACACATTGAGATTGATTATCACTTTGTTCATGAGAGAGTTGCTCGCAAGCAACTTATGGTTCAGTTCATCTCTAGCAAGGATCAGATTGCTGATGATTTTATAAAGGTTTTATGCTCTAGGAAACTAGATGAGTTTAAACGTAATCTAAACCTCTCCATGGTTTAGATTAAGGAAGGGCATTAGAGTTGTAATATGTGTAGTTTACGAGATGGTGTAGTACATCACTCATATACATACACCAAACCTTGTACGCCACGTGAGGGGCTATTCCTTGCTCATATAACATGTACCTGATACCTTCAACGAGGTTATCGTTCCTGCTAACGTTTTCTACATGCAACTGTGTTTAGCTGAATACCAAAGATCGACTGCAATTTTTCTTAATACACGTATTAGGCCTAAACAGTCGTACCGTGAGGCCAGCCCTCAACCACACGAGCATAAGGGCCAGGTCACAACCACACGGGCAAGGGACACTGCACGCTCGCTCATAGCTAGGAGCTGCTAAATGCGGCTCCAAGCGGCACTACCGCGCAGCGTCGCCGCCGCCTGAAGCCAGCCGAGCACTAGGCAAGCCCATTATCTTGTCGAGTTGCGGATCCCGTAGGTCCGTGGTTTTATTCTTTTATTCTTTTTTTATTCATCTTTTTTAAATCTAAACATTTTAAATATGAACGAATTTCAAATCTAAAACAATATTTAAAGATAAAACTCTGATTTAAAAAAATGGAAAAAATCGTAAACACCTTGAACCAAATTCAGAAAATCATGGTAATATTTGAAAAATGTGAACAAGTTTAGGAAAATAATGAACATTTTTTGAAAATCATGAACAAATTTTTAAAAAAACATGAACCAATTTCAAAAATTATGAACCAACTGTGAGGGCCTCAGATTAGCCATCTAAGAATCCCTTATGCCTTCGACCACGATCCCAGGATTAGTGTGTCGTGGAGCATAATCGACAAATATAAAAATAAACATCCATTACATAAGAGGGAACAAGTCATACCTCAATGCCATTATGGCTACAACATACAAAATCCTCGAAGGGCTAACATCGACCATCATTAGCGGAACTTCATTGAAGCGTCGAGCCCAAGTCATGCCTTAACTCTACATGCAACTAACTCCTAACTCGCATAGTCGTCAACTCATCCTTCTCCTCCTTTAGCCTTCTCGAAGTCTGACCAAGTAAATAGCCAGAGACAATGCAAGTGAGTATATTTGAATATACTAACAAACCACAATAAGGGAGTATCTATGAAATGATATATATTATGGCTGTGGTAGTAGGAGGGCTCCATAAGAGGTTCTTGTAGATATAGCATCTCCATATCTTTGTTAAAATAAATTTGAAAACGAGTTTATCTTTGCAAAACTTCTTGGGAAGGTTGTAAATTTTGATAAGTGACATTCTCAAGGTCGAAACATAAATATTCCGGGGTCGTCTCACGACCCCCACATCTCCATTTGCGGTCATCTCATGATCCAAAACATTTTGTTGTCCGAAAACTCTTTTTAAAGCAAAACTCAACACAAGCTAGGCAATTTTCCTCCCAACCGTCCTTGACCGCGGACACGGATATTCAAATAGGTTTACACTCTTAAGAGGTTGTGCAATTTACCCACACCATCCGATTACCCAATCGTGACCACCCGGTCGCCATACCTAAGTATGGAGGGGTCGGATAATCGATCAAAGCCTTTCCCTTGTCTAGCCTATATGGCTTCTACCCTATGAGTTGTTCCTCCCAACATCGGGGTGTCGGGTACCAAATACCAACCGGAGCACCTTTTACACTCCATCTCAAGTGTGCACTTTCAATAAAAGGCTCGTAGTATCGTCCGATTGTAGGAAACTACAATGTAAGTTTCCCCAATCCTCTTAGGATCTTAGCAAAGAAAAATCCTGGCTTCAAAGGAGACCTTTTGGTCCACCCCATAGAGTTGTGAGACCACCATACCAAGCTAAACAAGGTTCAAACTATGCCATGTCCAACACCAGGGTAATTGTGGTTGCACGGGTTAGTTGTTTCGGGGACATGCTTAGTGATCATGTGCCATTTTTAAAACACCTTTTTAAAGCCTCCTCCTTCCTTTTTGCCAAACTTGAAGAAAACATCTTTCTTTGTAAACCTTTCCAAGGTTTTCCAAAACTCCTTTGCAAACTTTTCCCAACCCAAGATTTTAATCTTCTAGGACAAGGTTCGGGGAAGCAAGATGTTATCATCAAGTCCACTTTCTAAAGGATAGTAATGGGTGCTCACGAAGGGATTCACCTACAGCATATTACAGAAAGGCTTGGAGATGCTAAGCTATGGACACGATAAATAGACGATAACAATGGTAGTGCACATCATAATAAAACATACATATAAAAGATGGATAAAATTGGGTTCAGGAAATGGTGGCATGCCTGTGGTCAGCAATATGTCCCTAGACTTCTTGTTATAAGACTAATAATAATATAATGCCTCATTCTTCTCGATGTCAACACAAATACAACTATTGTCATCACAGAGCACACATGCAAACAAACAATATACCACAATCAACACAAGACATACAAGCACGAATACAATATAGCAAGAAATTGAACAGTACACCAATACACTTCGGTTGGTTCTGATAATATCACCTCATAGCATTTGGAAGTATCTCATTTACCTTTTTAATTATTACTTATGATTTATTTATCGAATACTCCTTAAATAAGGGGTTTTATGCCAAGGCCAAGTTATATATGCTACATGTTGGAAATATGCCCTAAAGACAAATAGTAATAAGGACTATTATCATATTTCATAAAGTTTATGATTAAGTTTTATATCATGCTATAACTGTATTGAAAAGAAACGTCAATACATGTGTGATATATAAACAACTAGGGGTTCCCGGTGAAACTATAGTCACTGGTTCATTGGTCAACATACTCCCTCCCTCCCATTTTAAGATGCGTCTTAGTTTTTACAGAACTCTCGTTTAGGATGCGCATAGTGAAGAGTAGTACAAAACAGACTCTTTTTCCTCTGACTAGAGCAGCTCCATGCATGCATTAACTCCCAGCCGAAACTACTCCTGATTCCTTTTCATCTTCCCCGTATTCCTTTTCACAAAATGCATGGTGGAGACCAAAGCGACGTGGTAGATGGCCTATGCATGCATGCGAATTAATGTGGAGAGGGTGGGCACGGTTGCATGAGCGTGGGGTATTCTAGTCCAAATTTGTTTCTACACAGCTCTGCATGTAGCTCGTTTGTATGCGCGTCAAGACTAAGACGCATTTTAAAATGGGAGGGAGGGAATATGATCAAGGTTTCCTGATCATGTGGCATTTATGCTAGTTGGAAATGGAGTCATCTCATTCTCAGAATGAGATGATGAACTAATACCCAACCTAAACATCGTGACCCGATCATGTCATGGAGTTCAAGTTACGATGATTAGAATAAACCTAGTAGACTATTCCTTAGACCGTGAGGCTATATCAATCACTGTCTCCCGAGGGTGCTTTGATAACATCAAACGTCACTTGGTAATACAGTGATCATAAAGGTGTGTTCAGGTATTCAGAGGAACTTTTGAGGCAATATATGTCAAGAGTGTGATTTGTCCATCCGCGTGACGGAAAGATACTCGAGGGCCCACTTGGAGAAGTTATATCCAATAGCTACGCATCGTGTGATTTGATCACAGGGGTATCACTTATCGAAATGAGTAAAGTAGCATTTGTCGGTAATGAGAACCTGGCATGGTGATGTCATTGATCAGATCTCGGGCAATGCAAGTATCAAGAGACAAAAGGAATAAGACGTGACAGTCACGGTTCAAATGACGAAAGATCTTCGTGGAATGCATAGGGGTCACATGGCCATCTAGGTCCCTCTGGTTATCATTGGTTCGGGAGTGTTCCGACCATGTCTGGAGTGTTCTCGAACCGTGGGGTATCACGCTTAAGGGCTTGGTGATGCTTAGAGAGTGTTTATAGGATCAGTAGAATCACTCAAGAATAGAAAGATAGAAAACTGGAAGGGTTTCGGTAAATCCGGAGGATGTCTGGAGTGGAGGTGGAAGGTGTTTCATAAGCCACGGAGATTGAATAATATGTGAATGAATGTTAAATATTGATTTAATCATTTATTCATAATTATTTAATAAAATAGAAAATCAATTAAATGGTCAAAAGGCTTAATGGGCCAAATCCTAGAGGGGAAAGGGCCCAAGAGGGGCCGCACCCCTAGGAGGGGCCAAGGGGAGTGGTCGACGGCCCTGGTGGGCCTGCCCCACATGGGGCCCATGGTGGGGGCTGGCCGGCGACGCCTCCCCCCACCTCCTCCTTGTTTAGTCCCACCTTGGGACTTTGATGGAGGGAGTACCTCCCCTTCCCCTATATAGTGGGGTAATTTGACCAGAAAATACACACAATATTCAATAAAGGTTTCCTCACTTTTGGGGAGACCTCCAATTGATAGTCTCTCTCTCTCTCTCTCTCTCTCTCTCTCTCTCTCTCTCTCTCTCTCTCTCTCTCTCTCTCTCTCTCTCCCGTGACCGTGGTCCCAAGTCCGGTCTGCGCGAATGAGAGACATCTTCACCGCGGAGCGCCGTCGCGCTACGGGATTCGAATCTAGAAGCTCTACTTCTGCAACTGCTGCTGGATCGGAGGAGCAAGAGTCATCGTCAGGCATTGGACGTGTGTAACTCCCTAGGAGGTGCAACACTTGGGACACTAGGAGTCGTTGGAGCCACAAGAGCTGCGGGACTTCAACACGACCTCAAGGTCGGCTTCGGTTCGCCTACATCTACCACGCTCTCCCGAGCGTTGACAACGCTTTTCGGTCTTGAAGGGTAAGTTTGCGAAAAGCCCCTCCCATTACTGCATTACTAGTAGATAGGTCCTGTAAATAAAGGGGTCCAGGGGCGTAGGGTAAAATTTTATTATTTTCATACGCGAACCCGTATAGTGGTATCAGAGCTAGATCTATGGGTAGTATTGGTAGTACGGGTAGAACACACGAGATGTAGTGTGTGCACATTGATCTTTTAGTTGTTACCCTCCCACGTGTACTTGTGTATAACGTAGTAATGCTTGATGAAGCGGCCCCCAACCGACTTTACGTGTTCATTTGCGAGACTAGTCCATGATGAGTGCATATTTGCATCATGTTTTATATTATTATTTTGCATTGTAGTTGTAGGATCTTGGTATTTTATGGTGTTCATGTGCACATTTTATGTATATTTTCACCAGGATCAGGACAAATGATGATTACAATGGACACAATTCTTGGAGCAGTTGTACTGGGGAGAAAAGGAGTCAAAAACAATGTAAATCGCTTATTTGGGAAATCTCAATAACACTAGAAGAAAACCCGAAGCGACCAATGCATCCAGAGGGTTTAACGACTAACTATACGACCGAAATACTTTTTCCAGCCGTATAGTTCTGGCCGTATAGTTGGCACCGCCACTGCCTCCTCAAATAGTTTTACCCTGTGCAACTGGATCGGAGAGATGATATACAGAACACCAAGAAATCGCCAAAAACCTCACCTCCGGAAGGAATCTGGAGGGGGAACTCGCCCAAGGGATCCATGTTCGCCCTACGCAGATTTGGGAGGCCAAGGCATCGATCTTCATCTTCATCAACCATTGCACCACCATCATCTCCATCCATCCCATCTAGATCTTGTTCTAATTTCCGTACTCGTTGTAGATTTATACAAGAACCATTCATTTACAATTGTTTCCATTACCATTGCAATGATGTTGATTGCCTCCATGTCTGAGTAGATCATTAGTTCTTGGGGAGATGGAGAAACCCTAGCATATGATTGAGATGAGATAGAGATTATTATGTTATACATCATTATGGTTATGTGTTAATTGTCTTCATCTTGATGTTGGGAGTTGTGTACCTCCTTAATATTTGCCTTTTATGGGGACACGATGAAGGGGATTACTTATTGGTAGACGGAGGGATGATAGCACTTACTATGACTATAAAGCTGTTGTCATTCGTTACGTACTAACTGGGGGAAACAAGGAAAACTCATAAAGCCATGTCCATGCCACGGGAGAAATCCCTTAATAGCGGGATAATACAATTGATGTCGTTTATCTGTCAGCTGTGGTTATGAAGCATGATGTGAGCAGTGGTTGCTGCCTATTTGTTCATATATGGAGCTCCTCCCACATACATACATATCATGAGAATATTTATTATAATAATCTTGATTGCTTATTCTAAATTGCTAGCGGTGTATCCACCACTCCCTGAGAACGCATTTTTCCCTATTGCAGTTCCAAGTTCTTTTACATACACGATTCTTACTTTCTGCATTAAGTTTTACTTTATTTTAATTGCTTCATTCAATCAAAAACCCAAAAACAATTCTACTTTTCTTGCATCTCAAAGTTATTCCTTAAGTACTATGTTTAGTTTTAGTTAAAAGCATTTTAGTCTTTCGCCTACTGCTCCCCGTGGGATCGATATCTTTATTTCGAAACTATCTACAAACGATCTGTGCACTTGCAGTCATCAAGCCATTTTCTGGCGATGTTTTTGGGGAGCTTAGCACTATAAGTCAGTTTACTTTTAGTTATTTACTTTCATTCTACTAATTTTTTAATTTAAGTTGCAGGATCGTCACAATGGACAACACTCAGCATTTAATCTAGCTTGAGGCAGTAAGGAAAATGGGTTCACCCATAGACGCTTTTATAACTGTCAATAAAAGCATAAATCCGGATGGAATTGAGATCCGCCCTTTATTATTTGAACTACTACACTCTAAGAAATTTGCAAGAACCAATGAGGAGAGTCCATATGGACACTTACAATTCTTTGAAAACATTCTCGGTTCCTTTATATTTGACAAATGTAATCTTGATGTGGTTAAAACCAGTTGTTTAGACAAACTCTCTATAATAATGTTTATGATAGGTATAGATCTTTTGTGTAGAAGCACCAAGGACTTGGGCGGAATTGACAACCAATTTCCTATCAAAATATTACTCCAAAAGCAAAGCTCACAGGATGAGAGGTATTATTATCAGTTTCAAAAATAGTCCTGATGAGAGTTTGTATGAAGGATATCTAAGGTACAAGAGCTATCTAGATAATTGCCCCATCATCATTTGCCTGATTGGTTAATCACTCACACTTTTATGGAGGGCTTAATAATGAAAATATAATGAATCTAGACACCGCTTGTAATGGTACTTTTCTATCCTATACCTATGATGAAGCCTGGAAATTAATAATGAAAATGAGGGAGGCAACAGAACACGGAGAACATTACAAATAGTTTTTTTTGAATATGCTTGTGTTAACAATTTCCTTGCAGATGAAAGGACTTGTGCAATGATTAAAACCCTTGATATTTATTCTAACTCAGTAAAGAAAATTATTGAGAATTATGGAGGGCATTTACAGGTACCTACAGAATGGGAACCCCATAAACCTCTCGAAGAAAAGAAGCGTACAAGAGCACTAATGGAAGAGTTCTCCTCTGCACCTATTCAAGAGAATATTAAGAAAAAGAAAAAAAAGGAAGAACAAATAAAGAGAATATTAAAGAAACCAGAAAAGAACCCCGAAGCTACCAATATAAATAATGTTATATTCAAGGATCTTATGGAAGCACGAACAGTGGATAATGAAGTGGTTATGCTAGACTTTGAAACCTCGGAATTTATCGAAGGTAAGGTACGAGGTAACAAAACTTCTAAACCTATGACTCCTATATATTGTGGAGAAACTTTTTTATACAGAATTGGTGAGCCGATTTCCGCTATAAACATTGTGCCTTCATCACTTTATGAGGAACTTCGCTACAATTTAAATAATCTAGATGTGGAACCGGTAGACACTACTATCAAATTGTCTAATAGAACTTATATAAAACCGGAAGGTGTTATCAGAAATATCTTTGTCTTTATTGGATCACTCATGTACCCCCTTGATTTTCATATTGTTGACATACCTTGAGATTCTTGTTGTCCTATTCTTTTAGGCAAGCCTTTTGTTTCCATAACCAAAGCTGGAGTTGATAATAAAAAGAATACTATTTCACTGATGTTTGTAGAAGAGGAAATGGCATTCCACTTAGCCAAACTAAAGAAGAGGCCATATGAAGTGGAAGATATCAAGGAAGAGAAAACGATTGCCGAGTTGGCCGCAATTCATTTCAGTACTCCACAAGATGAATTAGAGAGGAGCCTAATTAATTGGAGGAAGCACCGGATGATGAGGAGAGAGAATACATGGATGATTACCTTGATTTAGTTCCGGAAGCACAAAATCCACATGACTATGAAGAACTGGTAAGAAAAGGAGATGAAGAACCTCCGCCAATTAAATTGAAACAACTTCCAGACGATATGAGGTATGAGTTTTTAGATAATGAAAATAAATGTCCTATTATTATTAGCAAAAATCTATCATAAAATGAAACAAATAAACTCATTTTGTTCTTGGTTAAGCATCGTGAAGCCTTTGGATATACTCTAAGTGATATTAAAGGAATAGATCCATCCATTGTAACACATAAGATTACCATGCTTGATGATGCTGAACCTGTAGTTGATACACAAAGAAGGCTTAATCCGAAAATGATGGAAGTAGTAAGAAAATAGGTTATATTCTTATTAGATGCTAGCATAATATATCCTATTTCTGATAGTAAGTGGGTTAGCCCAGCTCATTGCATACCAAGACAAGGGGGTTCTTGATGCTGCTATGAATGAGGATGGTGAGCTAGTTCCTGTAAAACCTATTGTTGGATATCGCATGTGCATTGATTTTAGAAAACTAAACCACGAGACACTGAAAAATCATAAACCTATACCATTTATGGATAAAATTTTAGAAAGACTTAGTAATAATTCTTATTTCTATTTTCTTCATGGTTATTCTAGATATTCTCAAATTGCTATACAATCGGAAGATCAAGAGAAAACAACTTTCACTTGCCCTTATGGCACATATGCTTATAGATTAATTCCATTTGGCTAATGTAATGCAGCTGCGATTTTTCAAGAATGTGTTTTAAAAATCTTTGATGATTTTGTTGAGAAGACTATGGAAGTTCTAACAAATGATTTTGTTGTTTGTGGAACAACATTTGATAATTGCCTCTAAAATCTAACCAAAGTTTTGGAGAGATGCAGGCAATCAAATTTGGTTTTGAATTGGAAACAATGCCGTTTCATGGAAAGAGAAGGTAAAGTTTTTGGGAAAAAAGTTTCGGCAAAGGGTATAGAAATAGATAAAACTAATATAAATGCTATAGAAAATCTTCCAATACCTTAGGACATAAAAAACTTAAAAATGTTTCTGGGACATGCAGGTTTTTATAAGAGTTTTATAAAAGATTTTGCTAAAATAGCTATGCCTCTCACCAACCTTCTTGAGAAATAAACTCCATTCTACTTAGATCATAACTGCATTGCAGCTTTTGATAACCTTAAAAAAAATTAGTTTCAGCACCCATCATGCAATCTCCAAAATTGGAATGAACCTTTCGAAATCATGTGTGATGCTAGTGACTATGCTTTAGGGGCTGTGTTAGGACAGCGAGACGGAAAGAATTTTAATGTTATTTATTATGCTAGTAGACCTCTTAATAAGATTCAGAAAAGTTATGCTACTACATGAAAATAGTTCCTAGCTATAATTTTTGCTTGTGACAAATTTAGATCTTACATCATTAATTCTAAGGTAATAGTTCATACGGATCACCAAGCTTTGCATCACCTCCTTGTGAAAAAGGATGTGAAGCCCAGGTTGGTTAGGTGGGTTTTATTACTACAAGAATATGATTTGCAAATATTAGATAGGAGGGGTAAGGATAATCCGGTAGCAGATCATCTCTCTAGGATGGAGGGAATAATTAATAACCCCGTACCTATAAATGAGTCATTTCCGGAGGAATATTTAGCAAATGTTGAAATTACTGATCTTTGGTTTGCGGACTATGCTAACTATCTCGCAATAAAATTTATACCTCCTAGTATGACGAGAAATCAAAGGGTGAAATTTTTTAATGATCTTAAATATTACATTTGGGATGATCCGTATCTATATCATCATGGACCTGGCGGAATGATTCAGAAGTGTGTTCCTAGCCATGAAATGAATGCAATTTTGCAACCTTGTCATGGCAGCCCGTATGGATGACATCATGCAGGCAAGCGAACTCCAACAAAGGTACTTCAATCTGGATTCTATTGGCCTACCTTGCTCAAGGACACACACAGGTATGTAGAACACTGTGATGCTTGCCAAATAAGGGGTAATATAGGTAGGAGACAAGGGATGGCAATGAATTACAGTCTTATAATCGAACCCCTTGATGTATGGGGAATGGATTACATGGGACCTTTTATAGAATCGAATGGTTACACTCATATTCTTGTTGCTGTCGATTATGTTACTAAATGGGTTGAAGCTATTCCAACAAGTCATGCAGATGCAGCTGCCTCAGTGAAGATGATCAAGGATGTTATATTCCCCAGGTTTGGAGCTCCTAGATTTTTAATCACTAGCGGTGGTTCTCATTTCATGAAAGGATCTTTTAGGAAAATCCTCAGCAAATATGGAGTAACTCACCGTGTTGCTTCACCATATCATCCTCAAACGAGTGGTCAAGTGGAACTCTCCAATAGAGAATTAAATACGATACTCGAGAAGACGGTGGACAAATCAAGAAAAGATTGGTCATACAAGTTAAATGATACTCTATGGGTATACCGTACTACGTTTAAAAATCGAATGGGTATGACACCTTATAAGATGGTATACGGTAAGGCATGCCATTTACCTTTAGAATTGGAACACAAAGATTTTTGGGCAATCAAGAACCTAAATTATGATCTTAAAGCAGCGGGATAAAAACTTTTATTAGATATTCATGCTTTAGATGAGTTTAGAAGTGAGGCTTATGAGAATGCTAGATTGTTTAAAGAAAAAGTGAAAAGATTGCATGATAGAAAAATAGAAAATAAGACCTTTAAAAGTGGAGGAAAAGTGTTGCTCTATAATTCTCGTCTTAAGTTGTTTCTAGGGAAGCTCAGGTCAAAGTGGGAAGGCCCTTATATAGTTGAAGAAGCTTATTCATCGAGAGGAGTGAAGCTCCAGAGAAAACACCCTCTTTTCATGGGTGGTAAATGGACAACGCTTGAAGCATTATCGAGTAAAAGAAGATATAAGTGCAGTCACCATACAAGTGATCACCCGAGAAGAGGTGATTAAGCAAAGATATACAAGGAATGGTAACTACAAGAAGAATGGACTCAAGGCGGAATGAGCAACACTATGATCAAGCTATTGACCATAAAAGAGCACTTCATGGGAGGCAACCCATGCGAGTAATTTTTTTTAGATTTTTAATTAAGTTTTAATTAAGCTTGTGTTAAATAAGAAAAATTCAAAGCTTTAGCAAAGAAAAAGGAAGATTGATGATGCTGATATTGGTCAAAAATTTAAGTTATCATTTTTCTGTCAAAACTTGATATTTTGTTAAGTTTGAGATTAATAAAGAATTCTCGGAGAAGCAGGTAATTTTTGGTGGATCCAGAAGGTTTAACGACCAACTATACGGTGGGAATGAAAATTTCGGCCGTATAGTTGCGGTCGTATATTTGTCTCGACATCACCCCTTCCGTCCATGAAAGGTACTAATAGTTTAATGACCAACTATATGGTGGGAATAAAAATTATGCTCGTATAGTTGCCGCCGTATAGATATTGATGCCTTCGTCATAATTATTTTCTAGGTACTGATAGTTTAAAGACCAACTATATGGCAGGAATAAAAATTCCGCTCGTATAGTTGTCATCGTATAGATATCGACCCATCTCCAAAAAACATATTTGGAGTACAGAAGGTTTGACGACCAACTATATGGCGGGAATAAAAATCCCTGCCCATATAGTTCCAAACGTATAGTTGGTTCCACCATAGAAAGAAATCTATAGTCGGTTCATAACTATACGGCGGGACCTATACGGGCCGTGCCCATATAGTTTCTCGTTATGGACGGTGGCTAGGGTTTTCGACCTCTTTTAAAGCTGATCGCATCTAAGCTTTTTCATTAAGTTTTTGCAGTGCTATAGCCTCTAGCCTCGTAAAATCCTCGCCATCCCTATACAAGCCCCTTCTAACAATATCCGTGCAGCGAAGCCATGCAGCCCTTCCATGTCAACAAGATTTGGAGGATGAAATAAGAGAAGCCCATCAAGAGAATTGAAGAAGTAGAATCTAAAGGATCATCGTCATCGTCTAGCTCGAAGATCAAGCCTCTCCCAAACTGGGAGGACATGTTCCCGCAAAGGATGGAGATGATGAGGCAAGCAGAGCGGGAAAAGAGCAAGGATGAGTATCTCTCAAATCCCTATCATCACAACAAAGCATCCTATTATAAACCTCCTCTCGGTCCGTCGCCTCTTAAGCGTAAGAAGGTGCGGCAAGATGAGATTCATGATAAGATCTATCAGTTGGAAAAGGCTTCGAAAGCATGTGTTGAAACAATTGAAGAAGGTATTGACTCCTACTGGATGATGAGCAAAGACCTTGAGAAAAAGGTCGATGACATCGATGGTAGAGTTGGTTTCTTGATTAAAATTGTTTTTGAGTTGAAAGATGAGAAGAAATTCCTCCAGAAGAAAATTTTGAAGCTTCAATATGACATGGCCGAGCACAGTGTCCTAGCAAGCATAGCAAAAGTTTGCAACGCTGGGGAGGAAGCATTACTCTTCCTACCCAGGAGGAGGAATAGGTACCAACAAGGAGTTATTTGATCTCGCCTAGCTTGATTCCAAGCTTGCAGAGATCTTTAAGACCTTGTAATCTATCTTTTATATTACTATTTTAGTTTTCATTAGTTCGAGCTTAGAAATAAAAGGTTGCATCATTTGAATTGCCTTAAGAATAGTCGATCCCATTTGTGAAATTCCGAGTTTATTATCATATATGGAGCATTATTGAGTTTGTGCTTGTCTTATTGGATATATGAATGGCTTGAGTATAATTTTACTTGCACTTGATGATAGTAATAGGAGTCTTCCACACCATTGGTATTAATGGATCATACAAAGATAATTTGGTCAATATGTTGTAAGTACATAGTTTGATTTACAAAGAAAGAAAAATAATCTGATTAGCCAAGTTGAGAAAGAAACCTCGAATAGAGGAAAAATTGAAAAGTGCTATCAAAATAGAGTGAGAACAAGTCGAGGTAGAATCTTCAAGTCGTAAAGACGCTTCATATACAATTGGAATTTAGTAATTGAGATCGTTAAACTTTGGATTCCTACATGAAGTGGAATGTATGGCTAGCTCCTTTGCACGGCACTTAAACAAAAGTGTGAGGATATATACATATATATATATAAGAAAAAAGAGCGAATGTGCAAAGAGCAAATAGGCATACACCACTATATTGTAGTATGACAAAGAAGCATTTTGAGATTTGGAATCCCAAGTGAATATGTTAATCCTAAAACACTTGGGACTACCTTGTTAACTCATTCAGTCGAACCGAATACTTTTACATCATGTTGAGATTCATCTTTTGTGAATTGTTGATCACTAAGGTGTGGAAGCCTTCTAATATTATTCAGATGGTTCGAGTAAGGTACTATTCATGAACTTATTCCTATGTATCATATATGATAAACACATGCTGCAATTGCCTCATTTATTTTACCGACTCAGCTTCATGAATATGAGGATCACATCCATTAAGCTAAACTTGCTCGGGACGAGCAAGAGTCTAAGCTTGGGGGAGTTGATGAGTGCATATTTGCATCATGTTTTATATTATTATTTTGCATTGTAGTTATAGGATCTTGGTATTTTATGGCGTTCGCGTGCACATTTTATGTCTATTTTCACCAGGATCAGAACAGATGATGGATACAATGGACACAATTTTTGGAGCAGTTGTACTGGGGAGAAAATGAGTCAAAAACAACGTATATCACTTATTTGGTAAATATCAATAACACCAGAAGAAAACCCGAAGCAACCAATGATCCAGAGGGTTTAACGACCAACTATACGACCGGAATGGTTTTTCCGGCCGTATAGTTGGCGCTGCCACTGCCTCCTCAAATAGTTTCACCCCGTGCAACTAGATCAGAGAGACGACATACAGAACACCCATAAATTGCCAAAAACCTCACCTCCGGAAGAAATCTGGAGGGGGAACTCGCCCAAGGGATCCATGTTTGCCCTACGCAGATCTAGGAGGCCAAGGCATCGATCTTCATCTTCATCAACCGCTGCACCACCATCCCATCTTCACCCCATCTAGTTCTTGTTGTAATTTCCATACTCGTTGTGGAATTATACAAGAATCATCATTTACAATTGTGTCCATTACCATTGCCATGATGTTGATTGTCTCCATGTCTGAGTAGATCATTAGTTCTTAGGGAGATGGAGAAACCCTAGCATATGATTAAGATGAGATAGAGATTATTATGTTATACATCATTATGTTTATGTGTTAATTGTCTTTATCTTGATGTTGGGAGTTGTGTACCTCCTTAATATTTGCCTTACTTGTTGGTAGAAGGAGGGATGATAGCACTTACTTTGACTATAAATCTATTGTCATTCCTTACATACTAACTAGGGAAAACAAGGAGAACTCATGAAGCAATGTACATGCCACAGGAGAAATCCCTTATTAGCGAGATAATACGATTGATGTCGTTTATCTGTCAGTTGTGGTTATGAAAGATGATGTGAGAAGTGGTTGCTGCCTATTTGTCCATATATGGAGCTCCTCCCACATACATACATATCATGAGAATATTTGTTATAATAATATTGATTGCTTAGTCTAGATTTCTAGCGGTGTATCCACCACTCCCTGAGAATTCCTTTTCCTTATTGTAGTTCCAAGTTCTTTTACATACGCGCTTCTTACTTTCTGCATTAAGTTTTACTTTATTTTAATTGCTTCATTCAATCAAAAACCCCAAAAAAATTCTACTTTTCTTGCATCTCAAAGTTATTTCTTAAGTACTACGTTTAGTTTTAGTTAAAAGCATTTTAGTCTTTCGCCTACTACTCCATGTGGGATCGATATCTTTATTTTGAAACTAGCTACAAACAATCTGTGCACTTGCAGTCATGAGTCCATCTTTGACATATGGCTTGTACCATATAAAGTGTCTTAGGGGTGTCTATCTCTCTCGCATAAGTTGGTATGCCATTTACAACAGAGGGCCCCGAAAGGGAGAATATCATTTTGTGGCCCAAAAGTTGGGGCGCCTAGGCAACACGGTACCCAAGTTGCATGTAATCAGCTGCGGTGAGCACAGTTGGCATGCCAAATACTCAGAGGGTCTTTTGGCACGAATTCAACTTTACGTTTCAATACAAAATATCAGGCTAACGACCATCAAGTTAGGCCCCTCTGTTAGTTCTCGCCGTTATGTCGCTCCCGTTGCTTAGGCGTGGTGGCTGTCATGTAGGCTTGTAGCGCTGGCACAGTGGATAGGACAACATGACCGGCCCAGTGTATTGATCAGACAAAACAGGGCACATATATCGTTGTTATAATTATTTTTTGTTTACTCAGAAGCTGGAACAGCCACCGCCACGCGTCTCTCTTTTGGACTTCTGTCCTCGTCGTTAATCACTACGTTATAATTGACGATTCCACCATTCCCCTGTCTCGCAGAAACCAATCTTCTTCTTCATGTTATCTATCTTCTTCTCATCTTCTCCTTACCCCCATGGAAGGTCGTCGCACTCTAGATACAAGCTTCATTACCCATGATAATAAGAAGATAGACGTCGTCTACACCAACGAGGAGGAGATATTGGTGTGAGTCCTAAGGATGTACGAGAGTTGGCTTGAGATAGATGAGGACAAGTTTGTGGGATTGGACCTCGAGTACACCTAGAGGACCCATATGAAGGAAATGAAGTCGTCGTCGTTCAACTGGCCATGAGGAAACACGTCCTCGTCTACCACTACTACCGGTTTGTAGATCTGCTCGCTGTAGTTAACCGCTTTAGGGTTTTCTCCCCTTGTTCTTTATCCATTTTCTCATCTTGCAACTACTAAATTTTATTTAGGACCAAATAAATTATGACAAGCCAATGTTGAGAGTCTTGATCTTGCATTTACTAAACTTTTTAAAATTATATTCAGTTGATGATCTTGCATTGACAAAACATTTGTAGTTACAAATTTTAGTGATGACAAACTACATACTTTCAGGACTGACAAGAATTGTCCGGCGTTGCGCCAGTTCCTTGAAGAAAAAGGAATTGTTTTCTACACTGTCGACAATACAAATGTTTTTTGGAAATTTCGTCAAGAGGGAATTACAATTCCTGCGCACAACTGGATCGATATTCAGAGTCTTGTCAAGATCATAGGGGGCTCGAGGAACGATGGAATGACATCACTCGCAACTAGAATCCTCGATGAGTCGTACGACAGAATGAAGGCAGGTTTCCCGACGGATAGGCACGATTTTTGGGAGGAGTGGCCGTTGTCTGATATAAACCCAAAGTATGCAGCCATAGATGCTTACGTGACCTACCAGCTGTACGTCGGTTTTTCCCTATTTGAAAGAGGGAAGACAAGTTAGGGGGGCCCTTTGTAGAAAATGAAGAATAGCTGAGTTTGAAGCTGCATATGCAAAGAAAATGGCTGCATCTGAAGCAGCTGATAGAGAGGCTACAGAAGCAGCTCACAGAGAGCTTGCAGCTGAAGCAGAAGCAGCTCACAGAGAGGTTGCAGCTGAAGCAGCAATCAGAGAGGCAACATCTTATAGCGGCAACAATCGGGCCTATGATGCACCGCTAATTGTGCCACAGGATGCTGAAGATAGGGAAGCCAAGTCAGATCCTAGGTGGGACGAACTTGCATTTCGTGAGCTGTGGAGTGCCAATAATGTAAGATCCACCTGGAATGATCGCAGTTGGTTGCCTAGAAATGATGGAAAGCGCCTCAAGTGGTATGATGAGAAGTGAATTAAATTTTACTCCTTTGTGTTATGTTTCTGTTTTGTGGAACTCGGTTAGCTTTTCAAGATGGCTAGCGCCTCAAGTGAGAGTAGTAAAATAAATTTTACCTCTTTGTGTTATGTTTATGTATGTGTTTGGTAGCTTGTCAGGATGGTAGCTCGTTAACTGGCAGTTTGAAAGAGTACCTTTTTCTTCTCTCGCTAAACATATATGTTTAATTTTTGCCCAAATTGGTAGCAAATCTAGAGAAGATTCTCTCTTTGATAATTCGTTCCCTTTTGGATCTTTTTTTGCCTCCGATCTGGTAGCAAATCTAGAGCAGCAAATCACACCAGGAAGAATACATTCATTCAGAAAACAAAACAAATGTAGATATAGTTGTGCGCAGCTAGATAGGATATAGCGATAGAAACTAGGTTTATTAATGAGGTCGATACATTCAACCCCTTCCTTGCGTGCAGAAATAGGATACAAGCAAAATATAGAAAATTAAAAGAAGCTGCTTAGCAGCAACAGCAGCAGACATGTTCAACCCCTCCTTGCATGCGCCTGCGCCTCCGCCTCCTCCCTCTGGCGCTTCCTCCACTTCTTGTTGCCCAGTCCCTTGATCTTGGGGGCCTTGGGCTTGATCGGAGGCATGCGACCCTCTTCGATGGCCACCCGCTAGAGGTTTCGGAGGTGAATGCCAGGAGCCTGGTGTTCAGCGATGTAGGCGTTGACATTCACGGTCTGGCCGACTTTGGGGGTGCCGGAGCTCGAGCCCTCTAAATGCATCACGACGCAGTTGAAGTCGGTGCCGACAAGACTCGTCCTGCAGAAGGGGCAACTATAGATGCTGCCAGCAAAGAAGGCGTCGTACTGGCCATCCTACAGCCTCCTCAGCACCTGACGAGTCTTGGTGTGCCTGGACTCGTCATCGCTACAGACGTCGTTGTCGTAAACCTTTTGGAAGAAAATGAAGAGGGAGGATTAGATGATGTAAGAAGATCGAGCAATAGAAATGCGAACATGCGAATCCTAATAAACCAAGATCTAGCATCCAACGATGGGAATGGGAGAATAACCAAGGAAGGGGAGCAAACCCTAGTTATCTCCGACCATGGGTCATCGATGCCGGTGTCATAGGGGTTCACCGGAGCGATGTACCCCTCTAGATCGTAGGGGTCCCAGAATAGCTGGATCTGCTCGTGACCAGCGGGGGCCTCCTCACCAGCGGCTACATCGGTAGCGGGGACAGGGGCCTGGACAGGAACGGCGGCTGCCATCAATGCCTCGACGAGGGCCTGGACAGGGATGGCGGCTACTTTCAACGCGTCGAGGGGGACCGGGACGGAGACGGGGGCCTCCTCACTGGCGGCCTTGGAAGCGACGATGGCCACCGTATCCTCCTCCGCCATCACTAGCACGGACAGGGTTTTCTCGGGAGTTTGCAGAAGCTGGTGGGACAGTCGAGAGGGTTGCGTGAGGAGAGTGAGTGAGAGTGGGTGTGCGGAGAGGGGCTCTCTAGTTAAGGTGAATGGAATCAAGGCATGTTTCGTTGCACCACTGTGCAACGCGCCGCGCAGGCTACTGCACCGTGCACCGCGACATGCGCATGGTACATCACGTTTTTTTCCCAGGCCATGCATGGAAGTTCTGTATTGAGCCGCATACAAAGGGCGCATACCCAATTTCTATGTACGAAGTTTGACACGGCCATAAAATTGGTGATAATTGAAAGGGGAAATGTAGAGGAGAAGGTAGGTGGTTGTACGGCGAGATTTGTGGGGTTGTGCTAGATAGGGTAGAGGGATATGCTGATTACTACGAGTGACTCGATGAAGGCAGAGACGTTAGGTCTCATCGAGCTCAGCTATTCGGCCTCCGGCTAACACGTGGAAGTTTCTTATGGTGGGGCCCAGTTGGAAGTGAGATTGAGAGCCGCTGCGTAAAAAATAGGATATGTCTTATTAAAATCAAGTGGCAATAAATTGCAGCTACGCGTCGACAACCGTGCACTCGATGATGCATGTGTTGTGGCGTAGTAGTAGTAGCAGTAGTAGGCTTTTCAGACTTGATTAAACATGACATGACCAGTCGACGACTTTTTCCATGGACGGCTTTGTGTTCCTTCTTGTAGAAGTCTCGCTGAGGGAGACGTTTGTGTTGTCTCACGCTATACTATGAAGGGCACGATGTGTGCAATGATCCTCGTTGGATCACATAGGATCAACGGTTGGTGCGCATGATCTGCATGACAACTATGACAACCAATTAGGGCGTAGCAGACAGAGTGAGCACATGTTTGGGCTTCTACGAAAGAGAAAGAGAGGGGCAAAACTGAGTAGTATAAAAATGGAAAGTGAGTGTCTTGTACAATGAAATACATCATGGCATACATCAAATTATGCCAAGATAGATCCACTAGAGTTCATTTGATGCGTGTTCTTCTCATAAACCACATGGATCCACTAGAGTTCATTGCATGTGTGTTATTGTCATAAACCACATGGATCCACCACTGTCATTGCATGTGTGTTCTTTTCACAAACCACATGTGGATCCACCAGTGTCATTGCATGTGTGTTCTTTTTCATGAACCACAAATGGATCCACCAGTGTCATTGAATGTGTGTACTTTTCACAAACCACATATGGATCCACCAGAGTCTTTGCATGTGTGTTCTTTCAATAAACCACAACTAGAGTCATTGCATCTCTATTATTTTCATTAACCACAGCTAGAGTCATTGAATGTGTGTTCTTTTCACAATCCACATATGGATCCACAAGAGTTCATTGCATGTCTGTTCTTTTCACAAACCACATATGCATCCACCAGAGTTCATTGCATGTGTGTTCTTTTCACAAACCACATATGGATCCACCAGTGTCATCGAAATGTGTGCTCTTTTCACAAACACATATGGATCCCCTAGTGTCACTGCATGTGTGTTCTTTTCACAAACCACATCTCGATCCACCAGAGTCATTGCATGTGTGTTCTTTCAATAAACCACAGCTAGAGTCATTGCATGTCCGTTCTTTTCACAAACCACATATGGATCCACCACAGTCATTGCATGTGTGTTCTTTTCACAGACCACATATGGATCCACTAGTGTTATTGCATGTGTGTTCTTTTAATAAACCATAGCTATAGTCTCTGCATGTGTGTTATTGTCATAAACCACAAGGATCCACCAGTGTCATTGCATGTGTGTTCTTTTCACAAACCACATGTGGATCCACCAGAGTCATTGCATGTGTGTTCTTTTCATGAACCACATATGGATCCACCTGTGTCATTGAATGTGTGTTCTTTTCACAAACCACATATGGATCCACCAAAGTCATTGCATGTGTTTTCTTGCAATAAACTAGATCCAGAGTAATTGCATCTCTATTCTTTTCATTAACCACAGCTAGAGTCATTGCATGTCTGTTCTTCTCACAAACCACATATGGATCCACCAGAGTCATTGCATGTGTGTTCTTCTCACAAACCGCATGGATCCACTAGTGTTATTGCATGTGTGTTCTTTTAATGAACCACAACTAGAGTCACTAGATCTCTGTTCTGTTCACAAACCACATATGGATCCACCAGTGTCATTGAAATGTGTGTTCTTTTCTCAAACCACATGGATCCACCAGTGTTATTGCATGTGTGTTCTTTTAATAAACCACATCTACATACACTCCATGTGTGTTATTGTCATAAACCACATGGATCCACTAGTGTCATTGCATGTGTGTTCTTTTCACAATCCACATGTGGATTATTGCGACCTCATTTCATTAAGGATCCTAAGTCCCTGTGATTAACATGCTAGTCCCTGGATCAATAGCTAGCACGTCACAGTCGATGAATATCATGTAAAACACAAGTCATTATTACACGAATAATCCAGAGTATATTTATTACAACTTGCATAGCTTATAGCTAGCTCAAATGAAACAGCGGAAACTAAATAAAACTTGAGTCCATCAACGCCTCAGGCTAGCTGCGTGAAGACCCGCGATCCCTATGCACCTCTCAATCTTCGGATTCTGCACATAAGACGTGCAGCCAACAAGTTGGGTCAATACTTTGAATGTATTGGAAAATTACACCAAGGAAAGAGTAAGACTATCACTACATGCAAGGCTAAGAGTAGGCTCTGGGGTTCATTTGCGTAAAGCCAATTTTATCAATGTAATAAGAAAAGAGGAAGAAAGTTTTCCCTACTTTGTAAACTTTGATAAATAGTATAGGGTCGAATGGAACACGTGGATATTACTCACCAAGTGCCCAAATCAACCTAGCACTTGGATATTACACACCAAGTTCCCAAAATCCCACCCAATGGCGATATTACTCACGCCTTGGGGTTTATAAAACGTTAAGTTTGAAAAAGAGAGAGGAAGATCTTTCAGAGGCTCCATCCTTCAGATGCTCAAAGTTGTTCTGTTTCCGTGAACACGGCTGATCGACCAGATTGCAATACTCTCGAGAGGTTATGCACTTTCCCCACAATCCACGATCAAGTCCTTTTACAGACAAGACCATGGCGAAGCCTTCCCTTAGTAGCCCCTCTACCAGCTGGATCCAACCGTGCCAAGAACCTCCATATGTTGGAGTAATTTCTGCCTATTTTAAAAGAAAAACAAAATGGTGGCCAGCGACGTGGCGACACGTGGCGGCTCGGGATTGGCCAGCGAGGCGCGCGTGACGCCGTCGCGGTGCTGACGCGGCGACGACGCGACGGCTGCCTCGTGGCGCGGCGCGATTGGCCGATACCGGTTCGGTATGGCCAGTCTAATCTGGCTGTCGGTTCGCGATCGAACGGATGGGGGCAGCAGAGAACTCACCGGCGGCGACGGCTTGTTGACGGCGACGATAGCGACGGCGGCGAGGTGCGGCGGCGAGGCAGTGTTCCCCCGGCCCGGTGGAGTAGTCGACGACGACCGGCTCCTCGCCGTGGATGCGTTCCCCGGGGTGGCGTCGGCTCCTCCTTCCCGAGGCGACGATTGGAGGCGGCGGAACTCCGCCGAGAGATTGCTGGCGGCTCGGTGGCGGTGGGGCGGAAAATGGGCTAGGGTTTCGCGGGAGGCGTGCCGGGGTACTTATAGGCGGCTTGCTTGGCGCGGGGGGTCACGGAATCCGCTCCGGATTCGCCGGAGGTGGTTGGCGCTGGCGCGGAGACGGCGGCGTGCTCGAGCCGGAGTCGGAGGACGGGCGGCTGACGGGCGGGGCCCGCCTGTCGGCGACTGCAGGCGCGGTGCGGGCTGGCTGCTGGCGGGCTGCGGCTGGAGCGGCCCACGCGCTGCGCATCGCCCACCCGGTCAGGCGGCGGTAGGTAAGCCCCGGGCTGGCTCGGCCGGCCCGGTTAGGGTAGGTTTTTTTTATTCTTTTTATTATTTTCTGTTTTGCTATTTGATTAATAACTTTTGCAAACGTACTCCGAATTAGACGAAATTTGTTTCTAAAATTTTGTAAAAAGAAGAGGGTTAGGGTAGGACTTTAACATAATACTTTTGTAAAGGTTTAGGTGGTTCAAAAATAGTTTTACCCCTTTTAGTCTTTATAGGACTATGGGATTTATTAATGCAGTTTTTATTAATCGATGCAATGATATGATGCATGCTTCTAGTACCATCTGTAATTGAGAAATTTGGGATGTTACAAACCTACCCCCCTTAAGAAAAATCTCGTCCTCGAGATTCAGGTTGGTTAGCAAATAGGTGTGGGTGTTCTTTCTTCAGGTCTTCTTCACCTTCCCACGTGGCCTCTTCCTCGGAATGGTGATTCCATTGAACTTTGCAAAACCTGATAGTCTTGGTACGAGTAATTCTCTCAGCTGTTTCCAGAATCCTGGTGGGTTTTTCCTCATAGGTGAGATCGTTTTCCAGTTGAACTTCTTCCAACGGAACTGTATCTTTTAGTGGGGTTTCAGCCAATTCCGGGTGACACTTCTTTAGTTGCGACACATGGAAAACATCGTGAACTGTTAGCACTTCGGGCAATTCCAACTGATAGGCAACTTCCCCTCTACGACCCAAGATCTTGTAGGGCCCTATGAATCGGGGTGCTAACTTACCCTTGATTCCAAATCTCTTAACTCCTCGTAGTGGCGAAACTCGGAGATACGCACGGTCTCCCACTTCATAAGTCACATCCCTGCGCTTGGAATCAGCATAACTCTTTTGCCTGGATTGGGCTATTTTTAACCTGTCTTGAATCTGTCTCACTTTATCTTCGGCGTCCTTGATCAGTTCAGGTCCAAACAAACTATGTTCACCAACCCCACTCCATAGCAGCGGAGTCCTACACTTTCTGCCATATAGAACCTCGAATGGGGCCATCTTGATGCTAGTTTGGTAGCTGTTATTGTATGAGAATTCCGCATATGGCAAATTATCATCCCAACTAGACCCATAGTCTAGCGCACAGGCTCATAACATGTCCTCCAAGATCTGGTTCACTCTTTCTGTCTGTCCATATGTTTGTGGGTGGAAGGTAGTACTAAACTCAAGTCGTGTCCCTAGAGACTCGTGTAGCTGTCACCAAAACTTAGAGGTGAATTGGGTACCTCTATCCGAAACAATCCCCTTGGGTACTCCATGAAGACTTACGATCCTTGACATATAAATCTTGGCAAGTTTAGCACTTGTATAGGTGGTCTTTACGGGAATGAAGTGGGCCACCTTTGTGAAATGGTCGACCACTACCCAGATGGAGTCATACCATGAATGTCCGCAGTAGTCCTGTGATAAAATCCATGCCTACCTTGTCCCACTTCCAATCGGGCACAGGTAATGGCTGTAGCAGTCCTGCTGGTTTTTAGTGTTCGGCCTTAACTCTATTGCATACGTCACACAAGGAGATATATTCAGCAATTTCTCTTTTCATGTTGTTCCACCAGAACCTCTCTTTCACATCCATGTACATATTTGTATTACCTGGATGGATCGAGTAAGTCGACTCGTGAGCTTCCTGAAGGATTAACTTCCTGATATCAGGGTCATCGGGAACACACAGACGCTTCTCATACCAAAGTGTTTCTTGTTCATCCGTGTGAAACCCTTTTGCTTTACCCTTGCTTATATTAGCTCTTATTTCTTCCAACTCTTTGTCCCCCTTCTGGGCCTCTTTAATTTGGTCCAGAAGCGTTGGCACTATCTCCATAGTTGCTAAGTATCCCTCCGGAACTATTTCCAACCTGAGGTCCTTGAATTGTTCACACAAATCATTTGGAAGTTCTCCCATGGTAAGTCCATTTACATAGACTTTCCGGCTTAAGGCGTCAACCACAACGTTGTCCTTTCCAGGATGGTACTGCAGGTCTAAGTCATAATCCTTGATGAGCTCAAGCCATCTCCTTTGCCTCATATTTAATTCCTTTTGAGTGAAGATATACTTAAGACTCTTGTGATCCGTGAACACATCACAATGTTTGCCCATTAGGTAGTGTCTCCATACCTTGAGCGCATGCAAAACTGATGCTAGTTCCAAATCGTGCGTGTGGTAGTTATTCTCATGGTTCTTAAGTTGCCGAGAGGCGTAAGACACTACTTTTCCATCTTGCATCAGTACACTACCGAGTCCTTGCCGGGAAGCGTCGCAATAGACCTGGAAGTCCTTTTGGATGTCAGGGAGACACAAAACTAGTGTTGTTACTAGGCGCTTCTTCAACTCTTGAAAACTTGCTTAACATGCCTCGGTCCATTGGAACTTCTTCTCTTTCTTCAGCAACTCTGTCATAGGCTTTGCTATCTTGGAAAAGTTTTCGATGAATCTTCGGTAATATCCCGCAAGGCCCAGGAAACTCCTAATATCACCCACATTCTTAGGAGACTCCCATTCTGTCACGGAAGCTACCTTACTTGGATCCACGGCAACACCTTTAGCTGATACAATGTGGCCAAGGAATCCCACTTCTTTCAACCAGAACTCACATTTGCTAAATTTGGCATACAACTTATGTTCCCTTAACTTTTCCATGATTAGGCGCAGGTGCCTCTCATGTTCCTTCTCGTCCTTGGAGTATATGAGTATGTCATCAATGAATACCACAATAAACTTATCCAAGTACTCCATGAACACCTTGTTCATCATAGTCATGAAGTATGCTGGGGCATTGGTTAAGCCAAACGACATCACGGTGTATTCATACAATCCGTATCTCGTAGTGAAAGCTGTCTTGGGTACATCCTGTTCCCAGATCTTTAGCTAGAAATATCCTGATAGGAGATCAATTTTAGAGAACACACTAGCTCCCTTTAATTGGTCAAACAGGTCGCTAATATTGGGTAGAGGGTACTTGTTCTTGATTGTCACTTCATTCAACGACCGGTAGTCCACGACTAGTCTCTTGGTTTTATCCTTTTTCTCCATGAATAAGACAGGTGCTCCCCAAGATGACACACTTGGTTGAATGAAGCCTTTGTCCAGTTGTTCCCTAAGTTGTTTCTTAAGTTCCTTCAATTCATCCACATCCATCTTGTACTCTCTCTTTGCTATTGGTCCAGTACCAGGCATCAAGTCAATGAGGAACTCGATGTCTCGGTCGGGAGGCATCCCTGGCAATTCTTCCGGAAACACATCTGGATACTCCTTCACAATTGGCACATCCTCCAAGCTAACCCCCTTAAGAGAGTTCACCATACTTCCTTTGAGAGCGAAAGCTGACTTAAAGCAGATCCTTTTCTTATCCGGGGTCGTGAGTGCGATAGTCCTTTTGGCACAATCTACGACTCCCTCATATTCGGTCATCCAATTCATGGCCAAAATTATGTCTAAGCCTTGTGATTTCAGAACGACTAGGCTGGTGGGAAAGGTGTGTGCCCCAATTCTTAGTTCTAACCCACGGCATTCAGAGTTTGCCACTATTTCCCCTCCAGGAGAACTTACCCTTAGGGGAGTACTAATAGTCTCCGTAGGTATCTTGCCTCTATCCACAAATACCCTTGATATGAATGAATGCGATGCACCAGTATCAAAAAGAACAAACGCAGGGGTGGAGTTAAGCTCGAACTTACCAATCACGGAGTCAGGTGCCTCACGAGAATCCTCCACGGAGACATGATTCACCGTGGCTTTGACGAACGGATTCGACTTCTTCCCATTTCCATTACCATTGCCATGGTTGTGTCTGTTGCCGTTTCCATTACCATTCCCATTCTTCGTCTTTTCAGGGCAAGTAGTCGCATAGTGCCCTGTCTTGTTACACTTGAAGCATGTCACTTCACTCAGATCCTTCCCATTGCCATTTCCATTTCGGTGCTTATGGCCATTGTGGTTATGTCCTCCATGAAAATGACCGTTGTGGTTGTGGCCATTGTGGTTGTGGGGTGGTGGTGACGAAGTGTGTTGCTTCTGATATGGGGCAGAGTTGTGCTTGTGTGGGGTGGACTTTCTCTTTCGGTTCTCTATACTCCTTTGATTTGCTTCAACCACCACAAACCTATCCAGGAGTTCCTAGTAGTTATCGAACTTCAGAGCCACAAGATGAATAGATATTTCATCATTAAGTCCCCTCAAGAACTCCTCCTGTCTCTTAGCATCAGTGGATACATCATCAGGTGCATAACATGCCAGCTTGTTGAAAAGGTCCCCATACTCGGTGACAGAGCGGTGCAGTTGCTTCAAGTCACGGAACTCACGTCTCTTAAGTGACATGACTCCCGCGGCTACGTGATGAGTACGAAAGGCTGCTTCAAACTGGTTCCAAGTGATAGCTTCAATATCGGGGTGGGTGACCTGGTAATTATCCCACCATTCAGCAGACGGTCCCTCAAGTTGGTGCGCGGCAAGGCGCACCCTATCAGCTCCAACAACTTGGACGGTGTCTAACTTCTTGTTGATGGTGCGGAGCCAGTCGTCTGCCACAATTTGCTCAGAACTACTTGACAAAATTGGAGGGTTCAACCTCAAGAACCGAGTCAAGCAATCCTGTTGGGGCGGTGGGGGTGGCGGAGGCGGCGGGTTGTTGTTGTTGTTGTTTTGCATGTTTTGAGTGAGGAGTTGGATCAACTGATTCTGGGAGTTCAGAAGTTGTGCTAGCTCTGGGGGCATGTTGTTATTGTTGTTTCCACGTCTCGCCATCTGGAGGGTTTGGGAGACAAGTTAAGAAACAGATAGAAAGCCTAGGGAATAAACTCCTACCCTTATGCAAACAAGAAAAACACACGAGAAAAGCAAGGTACACAAGGCATATAGTTCCAAACACTCAACCAAGTTTAACTAACCAATATAATTTTTTTGGTACTCATTACAATCGCGAATAATCGTTTGACTATAGAACTAAAGGTGGTCCAACTACTCTACTCATCATCCACTTCCTCATCCTCAGTGATGAAGCCTTCCTTTTCCAACGGTGACTTGTAAAGCTCCATGTCCCTCGTCGTGGCTTCAAGCTTCTCTTGAAGTTCCTTCACCTCCTGTGGCTCTGGTGTTGCAGCTTCGAGACTCCCTTGAAATTCCTTCACCTCTTGCAGCTCCTGGGTAGCAGCTTCCAGCTTCGCTCGGAGTTCCTTCTTCTCCTTCTGTAGCTTCTTGATCAAACTTGACCCCATAGTCACGGGCGTGATCTTCTCCTCCAAGCTCCCCTTGGCTGCTCGTAGGTCCTTCAACATGGTGGCAAGGTTCTTGAACTCCATCTCATTCTTTGCGAGCACTAGACTTTGCTCCCTAATCCTCTTGTTCTTATCTTGCACCCTCTTCTCTTGATTAGCGAACCTCTTATCTTGGGCGGTGAGCTCCCCTCCTAGGGAGTTGATCTTCTCTTCCAGCTCTTCGATCTTCTCGTCCTTCTCCTTGACTAGGGCACAAAGCTCGTCATTCCTCACGATCTCAAGGAAGCTCCCCTTCTAAAGGTCATTGATGTGGAACTCCAAGTCTTGATATTGGATTCTTCGATGCTTGCATGTCTTCCTTTCCTCCGGGGTTAACTCGATTGGAACTCCCTTCTCATCACGTCTTCCAAAGAGTTTGATGTAGTGGCCTTCAACCTCTTCATGGTGGTGTCCGCAAAGGCATCCAATGAGTTCCTGCAAGCTGATGCTAAGTCCTTTCTCCTTGGAGTCGCTGGTGACGTTGAGTACAATGGCCTCTATCTTGGGTTCTGACTTGCTGCGCCCCGGTTGGATGACTTCAATCGCCCAGCATCCTTCCTTGTGCATCTTCCTCAACTCGCTTCCCTTGATTGACGGCATGGGTAGCTGCAACGTCTTGATGATGTCCAGAAGGCATTCCCCGAAGCGCAGGCACTTGATGTCTTCGGTGGTGTCGTAGTAGAAGGCCGTCATCTTTTAGGTTAGGAGAGAGAAAAATTAGGCACAAGGCGACAAGGAAGAGAAATACTAGAAGAGTACAAAAACTTAGAAGAACAGAGAAAGCGAAAACACACATGGTAAAGGTGGTTTCCAATCCTAGGGGTCACGTCCTACAAGCAACTTTGTGCTCTGATACCATCTGTTGCAACCTCGGACCGTTAAGGATCCTAAGTCCCTGTGATTAACATGCTAGTCCCTGGATCAATAGCTAGCACTTCACAGTCGATGAATATCATGTAAAACACAAGTCATTATTACACGAATAATCTAGAGTATATTTATTACAACTTGCATAGCTTATAGCTAGCTCAAATGAAACGGCGGAAACTAAATAAAACTTGAGTCCATCAACGCCTCGGGCTAGCTGCGTGAAGACCCGCGATCCCTACGCACCTCTCAATATTTGGATTCTGCACATAAGACGTGCAGCTAACAAGTTGGGTCAATACTTTGAATGTATTGGCAAATTACACCAAGGAAAGAGTAAGACTGTCACTACATGCAAGGCTAAGAGTAGGCTCTGGGGTTCATTTGCGTAAAGCCAATTTTATCAATGTAATAAGAAAAGAGGAAGAAAGTTTTCCCTACTTTGTAAACTTTGATAAATAGTATAGGGTCGAATGGAACACGTGGATATTACTCACCAAGTGCCCAAATCAACCTAGCACTTGGATATTACACACCAAGTTCCCAAAATCCCACCCAATGGCGATATTACTCATGCCTTGGGGTTTATAAAACGTTAAGTTTGGAAAAGAGAGAGGACGATCTTTCAGAGGCTCCATCCTTCATATGCTCAAAGTTGTTCTATTTCCGTGAACACGGCTGATCGACCAGATTGCAATACTCTCGAGAGGTTGTGCACTTTCCCCACAATCCACGATCAATTCCTTTTACAGACAAGACCATGGCGAAGCCTTCCCTTAGTAGCCCCTCTACCAGCTGGATCCAACCGTGCCAAGAACCTCCATATGTTGGTACCCCGGTGAGGTTTCCCACTAAGTACTAAGCCAAGACAGAGCCCATATGTATTGTGGTTGCACGGGAAGCTTCTGAATTCTGAAACATGGCAGACTTCTTTGATTCCTGGGCGGTCGTCCTCCACCAAAATCCCACTCGTTGACTCGACAACCATTCCGCCCAGAAGGAAAACTTAGTTTTATTTTGAAGGGGGTTTTGAGAAGAAAAGTTTGCTCGAGAGAGCTCTCGTACTTAGAAAATTCTTGAGTCTTTCGAACCCTCCCAACGGTACTTGATATATATAAGTATATAGCATAGCAAGCATAACTTAGAAAAATAGGATAACCTATTGGGATGGAAAATCCTAAGCATAGAGCTACTCATGGCATACTACAAAACCGCACTTGCAAAATAGTACTAAGAAAATCTACCAAAACCCTACCCATGCATACTACGGAATTTGAAGAGTAAAACATGCATAGTCAAAACTGGGACATAAACATGAACAAGTGGTGTAACTTGCCTTGATCCGAGCAGCAATCTACACAACAGTACTCCTCAGCGCACTCCGAGCAATCTAACGAAACAAACATGGATCCAATCACAATTTGCACAAAACAAGTCACGAAGTCAATTATGCATGCATGCAACATGGTAATATGCAAGGATGGATTCAAATTTGACCAAGGGTTTTATTCAGGGGTGTTGTTGAGTTGGGGATATCATTAGAATTAATTCCCCACAGATTTTAAGTATTTCGGGTTAAACCCTAAATAACCAAGTTCAAAACTAGATCTACAACTCCAATCTACCTCGAGACAGATCTGAACATCCTAAGCATGATAAGACAATTTTCTACAGAAGGTTTTGTCGAAACAAAGCCAACGCAACAAGAATCAACTAAAACGGAGCTACGGATAATTTTCTAGAATTAAAATACTCTAATCTAAACTTAAATCCTACTGCAAGATTGCTGTGACAAAACAGCAATATTATTGTATATCTGTGTTCTACTTGAAAATATGAATCCAACAGTATATTATACGTAATTTTTGGACTAATACTCGAATTACTATGGATTTTACAAGATTGGAGTAATTTCTGCCTATTTTAAAAGAAAAACAAAATGGTGGACAGCGACGCAGCGACACGTGGCGGCTTGGGATTGGCCAGCGAGGCGCGCGTGACGCCGACGCGGTGCTGACGCGGCGACGACGCGGCGGCTGCCTCGTGGCGCGGCGCGATTGGCCAATACCGGTTCGGTACGGCCAGTCTAATCTGGCCGTCGGTTCGCGATCGAACGGACGGGGGCGGCAGAGAACTCACCGACGGCGACGGCTTGTTGACGGCGACGATGGCGATGGCGGCGGTGCGTCGGCGGCGAGGTGCGGCGGCGAGGCGGTGTTCCCCCGGCCCGGTGGAGTAGTCGACGACGACCGGCTCCTCGCCGTGGATGCGTTCCCCGGGGTGGCATCGGCTCCTCCTTCCCGAGGCGACGGCGGGCGGCGGCTGGAGGCGGCGGAACTCCGGCGAGAGATTGCTGGCGGCTCGGTGGCGGTGGGATGGAAAAAGGGCTAGGGTTTCATGGGAGGCGTGCCGGGGTACTTATAGGCGGCTTGCTTGGCGCGGGGGTCACGGAATCCACTCCGGATTCGCCGGAGGTGGTTGGCGCTGGCGCGGAGACGGCGAAGTGCTCGAGCTGGAGTCGGAGGAGGGGCGGCTGACGGGCGAGGCCCGCCTGTCGGTGGCTGCAGGCGCGGTGCGGCCTGGCTGCTGGCGGGCTGCGGCTGGAGCAGCCCACGCGCTGCGCGTCGCCCACCCGGTCAGGCGGCGGTAGGTAAGCCCCGGGCTGGCTTGGCCGGTCCGGTTAGGTTAGGTTTCTTTTTTTATTATTCTTTTTATTATTTTCTGTTTTGCTATTTGATTAATAACTTTTGTAAACGGACTCTGAATTAGACAAAATTTGTTTCTAAAATTTTGTAAAAAGAAGAGGGTTAGGGTAGGACTTTAACATAATACTTTTGTAAAGGTTTAGGTGGTTCAAAAATAGTTTTACCCCTTTTAGTCTATATAGGACTATCGGATTTATTAATGCAGTTTCTATTAATCGATGCCATGATGCAATGATATGATGCATGCTTCTAGTAACATCTGTAATTGAGAAATTTGGGATGTTACAAACCTACCCCCCTTAAGAAAAATCTCATCCTCGAGATTCAGGTTGGTTAGCAAATAGGTGTGGGTGTTCTTTCTTCAGGTCTTCTTCACGTTCCCACGTGGCCTCTTCCTCGGAATGGTGATTCCATTGAACTTTGCAAAACCTGATAGTCTTGGTACGAGTAATTCTCTCGGCTGTTTCCAGAATCCTGGTGGGTTTTTCCTCATAGGTGAGATCGTTTTCCAGTTGAACTTCTTCCAACGGAACGGGTTTCAGCCAATTCCGGGTGACACTTCTTTAGTTGCGACACATGGAAAACATCGTGAACTGTTAGCACTTCGGGCAATTCCAACTGATAGGCAACTTCCCCTCTACGACCCAAGATCTTGTAGGGCCCCATGAATCGGGGTGCTAACTTACCCTTGATTCCAAATCTCTTAACTCCTCGTAGTGGCGAAACTCGGAGATACGCACGGTCTCCCACTTCATAAGTCACATCCCTGCGCTTGGAATCAGCATAACTCTTTTGCCTGGATTGGGCTATTTTTAACCTGTCTTGAATCTGTCTCACTTTATCTTCGGCGTCCTTGATCAGTTCAGGTCCAAACAAACTACGTTCTCCAACCCCACTCCATAGCAGCGGAGTCCTACACTTTCTGCCATATAGAACTTCGAATGGGGCCATCTTGATGCTAGTTTGGTAGTTGTTATTGTATGAGAATTCCGCATATGGCAAATTATCATCCAACCTAGACCCATAGTCTAGCGCACAGGCTCTTAACATGTCCTCCAAGATCTGGTCGACTCTTTCTGTCTGTCCATCTATTTGTGGGTGGAAGGCAGTACTAAACTCCAGTCGTGTCCCTAGAGACTCGTGTAGCTGTCGCCAAAACTTAGAGGTGAATTGGGTACCTCCAGCCGAAACAATCCCCTTGGGTACTCCATGAAGGCTTACGATCCTTGACATATAAATCTTGGCAAGTTTAGCACTTGTATAGGTGGTCTTTACGGGAATGAAGTGGGCCACCTTTGTGAAATGGTCGACCACTACCCAGATGGAGTCATACC
Source organism: Avena eriantha (assembly GCA_910589775.1). NCBI lineage: Eukaryota > Viridiplantae > Streptophyta > Magnoliopsida > Poales > Poaceae > Avena > Avena eriantha. Next base: position 343,749,109 of record OU342741.1, read on the forward strand.
CGGAAGGAGTCCGCGGTAGTCCTGTGATAAAATCCATGCCTACCTTGTCCCACTTCCAATCGGGCACAGGTAATGGCTGTAGCAGTCCTGCTGGTTTTTGATGTTCGGCCTTAACTCTGTTGCATACGTCACAAGGAGATATATTCAGCAATTTCTCTTTTCATGAACCACCAGTGTCATTGCATGTGTGTTCTTTTCGTGAACCACATATGGATCCACCAGTGTCATTGAATGTATGTTATTTTCATAAACCACATATGTATCCACCAGAGTCATTGCATGTGTGTTCTTTCAATAAACCACAGCTAGAGTCATTGCATCTCTGTTCTTTTCATTAACCACACCTAGAGTCATTGCATGTCTGTTATTTTCACAAACCTCATATGGATCCACAAGAGTCATTGAATGTGTGTTCTTTTCACAAACCACATGGAACCACCCGTGTTATTGCATGCCTGTTTTTTTAATAAACCACAGCTAGAGTCACTAGATCTCTGTTCTTTTCACAAACCACATATGGATCTACCAGTTTCATTGCATGTGTGTTCTTTTCATAAACCACATGGATCCACCAGTGTTATTACATGTGTGTTCTTTTAATGAACCACAGCTAGAGTCACTTCATGTGTGTTATTGTCATAAACCACATGGATCCACCAGTGTCATTGCACCTGTGTTGTTTTCACAAACCACATGTGGATCCACCAGTGTCATTGCATGTGTGTTCTTTTCATGAACCACATATGTATCCACCAGTGTGCATTGAATGTGTGTTCTTTTCACAAACCACATATGGATCCACAAGAGTCATTGCATATGTGTTCTTTCAATAAACCACAGCCAGAGTCATTGCATCTCTGTTCTTTTCATTAACCACAGCTAGAGTCATTGCATGTATGTTCTTTTCACAAACCACATATGGATCCACCATAGTCATTGCATGTGTGTTCTTTTCACAAACCACATGGAACAACCAGTGTTATTTCATGCGTGTTCTTTTAATAAACCATAGCTAGAGTCACTGGATCTCTGTTCTTTTCACAATAGAGATATCGATCCACCAGTTTCATTGCGTGTGTGTTCTTTTCATTAGCAACAGCTAGAGTGATTGCATGTGTGTTCTTTTCACAAACCACATGTGGATCCACTAGAGTCATTGCATGTTTGTTCTTTTCACAAACCACATATGGATCCACAAGAATTCATTGCATCTATGTTCTTTTCACAAACCACATATGGATCCACCAGAGTTCATTGCATGTATGCTCTTTTCACAAACCACACATGGATCGACCAGTGTCATTGAAATGTTTGTTCTTTTCACAAACCACATGGATCCACTAGTGTTATTGCATGTGCGTTCTTTTAGTAAACCACAGCTAGAGTCACTGCATGTGTGTTATTGTCATAAACCACATGGGCCCACCAGTGTCATTGCATGTGTGTTCTTTTCACAAACCACATGGGGATCCACCAGTGTCATTGCATGGGTGTTCTTTTCATGAACCACATATGGATCCACCAGAGTCATTGCATGTGTGTTCTTCTCACAAACCACATGGAACCACCAGTGTTATTGCATGTGTGTTCTTTTAACAAACCACAGCTAGAGTCACTGGATCTCTGTTCTTTTCACAAACGACATATGGATCCACTAGTTTCATTGCATGTGTGTTCTTTTCATTAGCAACGGCTAGAGTCATTGCATGTGAGTTCTTTTCACAAACCACATGTGGATCTACTAGAGTCATTGCATGTGCGTTCTTTTCACAAACCACATATGGATCCACAAGAGTTCATTGCATGTCTGTTCTTTTCACAAACCACATATGGATCCACCAGAGTTCATATCATGTATGGTTTTTTCACAAACCACATATGGATCCACCAGTGTCATGGAAATGTGTGTTCTTTTCACATACCACATGGATCCACCAGTGTTATTGCATGTGTGTTCTTTTAATAAACCACAGCTAGAGTCCCTACATGTGTGTTATTGTCATAAACCACATGGATCCACCAGTGTCATTGCATGTGTGTTCTTTTCACAAACCACATGTGGATCCACCAGTATCATTGCATGTGTGTTCTTTTCATGAACCACATATGGATCCACCAGTGTCATTGAATGTGTGTTCTTTTCACAAACCACATATGGATCCACCAGAGTCATTGCATGTGTGTTTTTTCAATAAACCACAGCTTGAGTCATTGCATCTCTATTCTTTTCATTAACCACGGCTAGAGTCATTGCATGTTTGTTGTTTTCAGAAACCACATATGGATCCACCAGAGTCATTGAATGTGTGTTCTTTTCAAAAACCACATGGAACCACCAGTGTTATAGCATGTGTGTTCTTTTAATAAACCACAACTAGAGTCACTGGATCTCTGTTCTTTTCACAAACCACATATGGATCCACCAGTTTCATTGCATGTGTGTTCTTTTCATTAACACCATATAGAGTATTGCATGTGTGTTATTTTCACAAACCACATGTGGATCCACTAGAGTCATTGCATGTGTGTTCTTTTCACAAACAACATATGGATCCACAATAGTTCATTGCATGTTTGTTCTTTTCATAAACCACATATGGATCCACCAGAGTTCATTGCATGTATGTTCTTTGCACAAACCACATATGGATCCACCAGTTTCATTGAAATGTGTGTTCTTTTCCCAAACCACATGGATCCACCAGTGTTATTGCATGTGTGTTCTTTTAATAAACCACACCTAGAGTCACTGCATGTGTGTTATTACCACATGGACCCACTAGTGTCATTGCATGTGTGTTCTTTTCACAAACCACATGTGGATCCACCAGTGTCATTGCATGTGTGTTCTTTTCGTGAACCACATATGGATCCACCAGTGTCATTATATGTGTGATCTTTTCAAAAACCACATATGTATCCACCAAAGTAATTGCATGTGTGTTCTTTCAATAAACCACAACTAGAGTCATTGCATCTCTGTTCTTTTCATTAACCACAGCTAGGGTCATTGCATGTCTGTTCTTTTCATAAACCACATTTGGATCCACCATAGTCATTGCATGTGTGTTCTTTTCATAAACCACATGGAACCACCAGTGTTATTGCATCTGTGTTCTCTTAATAAACCACAGCTAGAGTCACTAGATCTATGTTCTTTTCACAAAGGACATATGAATCCACTAGTTTCATTCCATGTGTGTTCTTTCCATTAACAACAACTAGAGTCATTGCATGTGTGTTCTTTTCACAAACCACATATGGATCTACTAGAGTCATTGCATGTGTGATCTTTTCACAAACCACATATGGATCCACAAGAGTTCACTTCATGTCTGTTCTTTTCACAATCCACATATGGATCCACAAGAGTTCATTGCATGTCTGTTCTTTTCACAAACCACATATGCATCCACCAGAGTTCATTGCATGTGTGTTCTTTTCACAAACCACATATGGATCCACCAGTGTCATCGAAATGTGTGCTCTTTTCACAAACACATATGGATCCCCTAGTGTCACTGCATGTGTGTTCTTTTCACAAACCACATATCGATCCACCAGAGTCATTGCATGTGTGTTCTTTCAATAAACCACAGCTAGAGTCATTGCATGTCCGTTCTTTTCACAAACCACATATGGATCCACCACAGTCATTGCATGTGTGTTCTTTTCACAGACCACATATGGATCCACTAGTGTTATTGCATGTGTGTTCTTTTAATAAACCATAGCTATAGTCTCTGCATGTGTGTTATTGTCATAAACCACAAGGATCCACCAGTGTCATTGCATGTGTGTTCTTTTCACAAACCACATGTGGATCCACCAGAGTCATTGCATGTGTGTTCTTTTCATGAACCACATATGGATCCACCTGTGTCATTGAATGTGTGTTCTTTTCACAAACCACATATGGATCCACCAAAGTCATTGCATGTGTTTTCTTGCAATAAACTAGATCCAGAGTAATTGCATCTCTATTCTTTTCATTAACCACAGCTAGAGTCATTGCATGTCTGTTCTTCTCACAAACCACATATGGATCCACCAGAGTCATTGCATGTGTGTTCTTCTCACAAACCGCATGGATCCACTAGTGTTATTGCATGTGTGTTCTTTTAATGAACCACAACTAGAGTCACTAGATCTCTGTTCTGTTCACAAACCACATATGGATCCACCAGTGTCATTGAAATGTGTGTTCTTTTCTCAAACCACATGGATCCACCAGTGTTATTGCATGTGTGTTCTTTTAATAAACCACATCTACATACACTCCATGTGTGTTATTGTCATAAACCACATGGATCCACTAGTGTCATTGCATGTGTGTTCTTTTCACAATCCACATGTGGATTGTTGCGACCTCATTTCATTAAGGATCCTAAGTCCCTGTGATTAACATGCTAGTCCCTGGATCAATAGCTAGCACGTCACAGTCGATGAATATCATGTAAAACACAAGTCATTATTACACGAATAATCCAGAGTATATTTATTACAACTTGCATAGCTTATAGCTAGCTCAAATGAAACAGCGGAAACTAAATAAAACTTGAGTCCATCAACGCCTCAGGCTAGCTGCGTGAAGACCCGCGATCCCTATGCACCTCTCAATCTTCGGATTCTGCACATAAGACGTGCAGCCAACAAGTTGGGTCAATACTTTGAATGTATTGGCAAATTACACCAAGGAAAGAGTAAGACTATCACTACATGCAAGGCTAAGAGTAGGCTCTGGGGTTCATTTGCGTAAAGCCAATTTTATCAATGTAATAAGAAAAGAGGAAGAAAGTTTTCCCTACTTTGTAAACTTTGATAAATAGTATAGGGTCGAATGGAACACGTGGATATTACTCACCAAGTGCCCAAATCAACCTAGCACTTGGATATTACGCACCAAGTTCCCAAAATCCCACCCAATGGCGATATTACTCACGCCTTGGGGTTTATAAAACGTTAAGTTTGAAAAAGAGAGAGGAAGATCTTTCAGAGGCTCCATCCTTCAGATGCTCAAAGTTGTTCTGTTTCCGTGAACACGGCTGATCGACCAGATTGCAATACTCTCGAGAGGTTATGCACTTTCCCCACAATCCACGATCAAGTCCTTTTACAGACAAGACCATGGCGAAGCCTTCCCTTAGTAGCCCCTCTACCAGCTGGATCCAACCGTGCCAAGAACCTCCATATGTTGGAGTAATTTCTGCCTATTTTAAAAGAAAAACAAAATGGTGGCCAGCGACGCGGCGACACGTGGCGGCTCGGGATTGGCCAGCGAGGCGCGCGTGACGCCGTCGCGGTGCTGACGCGGCGACGACGCGACGGCTGCCTCGTGGCGCGGCGCGATTGGCCGATACCGGTTCGGTATGGCCAGTCTAATCTGGCTGTCGGTTCGCGATCGAACGGATGGGGGCAGCAGAGAACTCACCGGCGGCGACGGCTTGTTGACGGCGACGATAGCGACGGCGGCGAGGTGCAGCGGCGAGGCGGTGTTCCCCCGGCCCGGTGGAGTAGTCGACGACGACCGGCTCCTCGCCGTGGATGCGTTCCCCGGGGTGGCGTCGGCTCCTCCTTCCCGAGGCGACGATTGGAGGCGGCGGAACTCCGCCGAGAGATTGCTGGCGGCTCGGTGGCGGTGGGGCGGAAAATGGGCTAGGGTTTCGCGGGAGGCGTGCCGGGGTACTTATAGGCGGCTTGCTTGGCGCGGGGGTCACGGAATCCGCTCCGGATTCGCCGGAGGTGGTTGGCGCTGGCGCGGAGACGGCGGCGTGCTCGAGCCGGAGTCGGAGGACGGGCGGCTGACGGGCGGGGCCCGCCTGTCGGCGACTGCAGGCGCGGTGCGGGCTGGCTGCTGGCGGGCTGCGGCTGGAGCGGCCCACGCGCTGCGCATCGCCCACCCGGTCAGGTGGCGGTAGGTAAGCCCCGGGCTGGCTCGGCCGGCCCGGTTAGGGTAGGTATTTTTTATTCTTTTTATTATTTTCTGTTTTGCTATTTGATTAATAACTTTTGCAAACGTACTCCGAATTAGACGAAATTTGTTTCTAAAATTTTGTAAAAAGAAGAGGGTTAGGGTAGGACTTTAACATAATACTTTTGTAAAGGTTTAGGTGGTTCAAAAATAGTTTTACCCCTTTTAGTCTATATAGGACTATGGGATTTATTAATGCAGTTTTTATTAATCGATGCAATGATATGATGCATGCTTCTAGTAACATCTGTAATTGAGAAATTTGGGATGTTACAAACCTACCCCCCTTAAGAAAAATCTCGTCCTCGAGATTCAGGTTGGTTAGCAAATAGGTGTGGGTGTTCTTTCTTCAGGTCTTCTTCACCTTCCCACGTGGCCTCTTCCTCGGAATGGTGATTCCATTGAACTTTGCAAAACCTGATAGTCTTGGTACGAGTAATTCTCTCAGCTGTTTCCAGAATCCTGGTGGGTTTTTCCTCATAGGTGAGATCGTTTTCCAGTTGAACTTCTTCCAACGGAATTGTATCTTTTAGTGGGGTTTCAGCCAATTCCGGGTGACACTTCTTTAGTTGCGACACATGGAAAACATCGTGAACTGTTAGCACTTCGGGCAATTCCAACTGATAGGCAACTTCCCCTCTACGACCCAAGATCTTGTAGGGCCCTATGAATCGGGGTGCTAACTTACCCTTGATTCCAAATCTCTTAACTCCTCGTAGTGGCGAAACTCGGAGATACGCACGGTCTCCCACTTCATAAGTCACATCCCTGCGCTTGGAATCAGCATAACTCTTTTGCCTGGATTGGGCTATTTTTAACCTGTCTTGAATCTGTCTCACTTTATCTTCGGCGTCCTTGATCAGTTCAGGTCCAAACAAACTATGTTCACCAACCCCACTCCATAGCAGCGGAGTCCTACACTTTCTGCCATATAGAACCTCGAATGGGGCCATCTTGATGCTAGTTTGGTAGCTGTTATTGTATGATAATTCCGCATATGGCAAATTATCATCCCAACTAGACCCATAGTCTAGCGCACAGGCTCATAACATGTCCTCCAAGATCTGGTTGACTCTTTCTGTCTGTCCATATGTTTGTGGGTGGAAGGTAGTACTAAACTCAAGTCGTGTCCCTAGAGACTCGTGTAGCTGTCGCCAAAACTTAGAGGTGAATTGGGTACCTCTATCCGAAACAATCCCCTTGGGTACTCCATGAAGACTTACGATCCTTGACATATAAATCTTGGCAAGTTTAGCACTTGTATAGGTGGTATTTACGGGAATGAAGTGGGCCACCTTTGTGAAATGGTCGACCACTACCCAAGGGGATGAAGTGGGCCACCTGAACCTTACATTGAGAAAATGTCTTTCCCAGTTAAGATAAAGGAACATTCTATGATAGCTAGTATGGTTAATGAATGTACAAATAAAGCTATTGAACCTGATGAACAAGTAGCTGTTGAACCTATGATAGCAAATGTGAAAGACTGTGTCACTAAATACGTAGAAGATGGACACACTATCCTCTGTAAGGATACTTCTAATATTGTTTCAGAAAGTAGTGTTATGAGAGCTAGTGTTCCTGTGTTTTCTGTTAGGATAAGTGATCATTGGTACAATGGTTCATGTGATAGGTATATCGTTAAATTTATGCATGATACTGAAATTTATTATGAGAGAGGGAAAAGTATTCTTATACATCTCAATAATATTAAGTTTCCTCGCTTTATGCTGAAAATCTTTATGTTGCACTTGTTTTGCCTTTCTATGCTAGCAGTCCCTGGTTTCAAAAATTTATTTGCTTAAAAAATTCCCTTGCATAGGAAGTGGGTTAGACTTAAACATGTGTATTTTTGCTTCTTGATGCTCTCTTTTACTTCAATTTATATTCTTATGTGAGCATCATTGAAATTATCATGCCCATCTTAATGGCTATAAAGAAAGAGCTTTTTGGGAGACAACCCAATATATTTCTTTTTCTTTAAGTTTGTTTTGTTTATTTGAGTCTTGGAAGTTATTGTTTTGGAAATAACCTCTCCTTATCCTTTTTTTTGGTTTTTGTGTCAAGATCAACCTCTAATGAGAGAGAAGTAAGATTTGGGGAAGTTGCTGTCCCGAAACAGATTTTTGTGCTTCGCTGTAAAAATTCGTGAAAAATCTCTGTATATCGGATTAAGCTGTAATTTTTTGTGCTTTTTCCCCAGGTTGTTATTTAACTTTCGTTAGTTTTGCACTTTTTGATTTGAGCAACAGAATATTTTCTAAAAAATTGATCTTTACCTGCTGGTCTGTTTTGACAGATTTTTGCCACTCTTGCATTTGCTTCTTAAATCGATTTCCTTTTTGAATTATTTTTGGGTTTTCGGAAGGAGTTGATACAGTAGCTTATGTTTTGATGGATTTAAGTTGAAATTGAACTTAAAAGGTTTATTACCTCGCTTACACTAATGTTGCTAATGAGAATTGTGTGAAGTTTTGTCTGAAAGAAAATTCCAAGTTGTAGGAGACAGTGGTGTAATAAGATAGTGAAAGGTTACATGACTCAAACAATATGTGTATAAAGATAAGATATTGATGTTATTCAAGCGGTGACTCCGGAAGAATTTATTAAATGCCAAGTTCAGAGACCTGTAGAGTCTGTTTTCGAATAGGTAACAGTTCTGGTAAGAAAAGTTCACCGAAAAATCTATCAAGTTATATTTTTAAAGTTTTTATCCAACAAAGAAAGAAACGAAGCGAAAGAGGGACGGAAACGGAGCCAGGGTGGCTCACACCACCCCGTGGCGCGGGCCCCCTGGCCGCGCCACCAGGTGGTGTGGCCACCCCGGAGCCTGTCTCCGGCCCGTTTTCTCCCAATACTTTCCTTTTCTTGTAAAAATTCGTAATATATAATCCCTCGGATCCCCCGAGGTTCGTATATCGTGTTCTCGTCGTGTTTTCTCTGTTCAGATGTTGTTTTAGGGTTCGTTTTCGGAGGACTATGAACTGCGGCGCCGGCGCGAGCTCCATCACGACTTGGAGCAGAAGAACTTCGTAGGATAGGTGGAAGAAGAAAGGATCACAGCTAGGCACGAAGATATGGATCAGAGCATCAAGGAGGAAGTGAAGGGCATGTCAGCAGGCTTGAAAGGACAAGGGTTGATACCTCCAATTCTAAACCTCAGTTCCTGGCCTATGATACATTGCAAATGTATCTATAATTTTTGATGTTCCATGCTTGGTTTTATCCACTTTCTTGTGTTTTGTTCCAACTTTGGAGTACTTGTCGTGGTGGTGTCACGGCAGATGCCATGTATAGGCTAATGGTGGGGACTAATACTCGCTAGGGGAATCCAGGGAGGGATAGTGAAGTGATTCTCCACACAACAGCTTGTATTGATTTACTTCTAAGGTTACAAGTGCTCCTAGAGCTGTATTGGCGAGAGGAGGAAGAAGGATCTCTCTTACTCTCACCCACAGATCTCACCTGAAACCCTAGACCAAAACAGAATCGTCTAGAGACCAACCCACCCCCCCTTCTACAGAAGCCCTAGCCCCCCTTTTATAGGGGAGGCTCGGTTTCTGCCTAGGGCATACGTGGAGGCATATTCCTAAGAATATGCCTCCTCCAAAAGTGGTAAGCCGACCGGGGTGCTTTTTCCCCGCGTCACACATGCTTTAGCTACGTGAGCCACTGCGGCGCCCTCGTCAGCTGAAACGGGCGTCGTCACACTTGTCGGCCACGCCCCGGTGGTACTGTCCTTGCTCGCTTCGCTCAGGCAGTGCGTACCGGGGCTCCTTTTGACCAGCGAGATTCCTTCCTTCTCCTGGAAGCTTGCTGTGACCCGGATGATGGTTCATCCGGCCACACCCTTTCCTGCATACAGGTAAACCATACACTTCCGACTTACCGGTTAAGTCGGATGAGGCCTAGTTAGGTGAACGCCCCTAGGTCCGGATTACCCCGTGATTTGGCCTGCCTTGAGGTGACCCGGCCAGCATCTGCTTTGGCCTTGCCAAACCTCGGTTAACTCGGCCTTTATACCCCGGCGTGACCCTACCCGGGGGTATCCCCCCAACATTAGTCCCCGAAGCTGGTGCGGTCTTAGCCGCCTTGGCTGCTAAGGCCACACCAGGTTCCATTTTGTACCCCTGTCGTTGTTGCCGAGTTACCTCTGTACCTCGGACAGCTTGGATTTACGTTCCCTTCGCACATTGCAAGTTTTCACTTGCCGGCCGGGTTACCACAGTTCCATCCGGGTCTTACTTCCTTCTCTCGTATGCTAGCCCATGTGAAGGGTAATCATTATGTCGTCTTATTTTAAGGGACGGTACAGTAACTGCCGCAGTAATTGTCAGTTATCACTGTGCGCAGGTCACGTCACGCCTGCCTCCTCGTTTACCACATCAGCGCGTCACGTCACAGGACTCTCTCCGCCCTGTGGCCTTCCGTGTGGCTCCTCACTGATTGGTCCGGACGGGTAATACACAGCCACAGCGTGTGGCCGGTCCACAGGGCGCGATCCCACTCACCCCTGATGGGAGTGGTTAAATAGCAGAAGGGTGCCTCCCTTAGGATTTTTCCCCCGCCGCACCCCTCTACCCGCTTCTATTCCTCTTCGTCTTCCTCGCGACCGTGCCGCCGCCAGCACTGCCAAAAAGCAGCGTCGCCGCCGCACTTCTCCGTTGCGCCTCCGCGTCACCGTCACTATGACGCAAATCTCCCGCTACGGGTCCTCGTCAATCCAGGCCACTGTCCCCCGCCGCCTCTAGCGCCAGCGAGGGCTTCGAGGAGCCGATGATGGAAGAAGAACTCGCCATTGTTGAACAGGAGATGGAGGAGGATGCCGCTGCAGCGGACCGCGGCGCGTGGGCCGGCTCCTGGGTCTGCCAGGACGATCTGGACTGGCTCTACCGGACCAGACGCATCCCCGCCGGCGTCGCCGCTCGCCTCGCCTCCGCCGAGCTAGCTCCTTCACCCAATCCCGGGGAGTTCGTTGTGTTCCTGTCTCACTTTCAACGGGGCTTCGGACTGCCAGTGAGCGATTTCTTCCATGATTGGCTCATCACCTACCATCTCCAGCCGCACCATCTTCCAGCCAATGCCATTACTTCTCTCTCTGCCTTTGCTTCTACAATCGAAGGCTACGCCGGATTATGGCCCACGAAGGAGCTGTGGATCCGGTTTTTCACCCTTCGTCGCAATGTTATTTCCGACATCCACACTGATCTGGAGGACAAGCGGCTCACTCAGTTCGGAGTGGCCTCCATCTCACCCTGGAGGTTCTCTGTTTTCCCCCGGGTCACAGGGCTAGAATCCTGCAAAGGGTGGGTCCGGACATTCTTTTACGTCCAGAACACGGGCACCGAAGATTTGATCCGGTTGCTCCCCTATACACCGGGTCCGCCGAACCCAGATCTGTGGGACGCCGTTCCCAGGAAACCTACGGCCCTGGCCAACCAAGTGAACAAAAGGTTCGTGGAGCTGAAGGAGCTCGGGTTGCGCAACGAGGATGCAATGATCACTTTCGTGCGCAACCGAATCTCCCCTCTCCAGAAGCGCACCCACAAGGTGTGCCATATGAGCTACGGCCATGATCCCAACCGGAATTCATCCTTCGAACTGAACAACACGGAGATTTATCGTCGGGTCAAGGCTCTCTTCACCACTCACAAGGACTTCTCCTCTGAGTGGACTTGGGGGATTGAGCATTTCTGCCGTGACCGGCTTCCTCCCATGGTAAGTTTCATGCTGCAAACTTACCCCGGACTAATCACGTGTCTGTTATTGTTGCATTTTTGACTCGTCTGTTTACTCTTTTCCTCAGCTATTCCTTCAGCAGACGCTCGAGGACGGCACCGATCCGACCCTTAAGTGGGCACCGGACTGGGTGACTTCGGACGTGGAGGAGCCGGACCAAGAGATGTTTCTCCCCATGACCGACGCCACGAAACGACCCACGGGTAACTTCTCTTCTGCTAGAGATTGGCCCGATGATGAAGATTACTCGGATATCGAGATAATTGAACCCTTTGAGGCTGTCCCCCTTTCTTTTGCTTTTTCGCCATCAGCTCACCCTGGTGGTCATATCCACGAGGATCCTCCCCTCGCTACGGACGAGCCAGTTCCGGCGGCGGAGAAGAAAAAGCGCGGGGCTTCCTCAAGCTCTTCCTCCGGACCTTCCCAGCCCGTTAAAAGGTGAAAGAAGGCCCCAGCACGAAGGGCTCGGAAACCCAGAGCAGCCGAAACCTCGGATGCGTAAGTCCTTCTTTCTTCTGTAACTCATTCTTCCTTATTTCGTCGTAATTTTTCTTCTGACGCTATTTGATTTCGTAGGGCTCCGGTGGAGGTCCCTCAAAGTGGATCCAGTATCTCTTCGCCTCTCCGGCCTAGCCCTTCACCCCGTCGTGACGACGAGTCACATCCGCTGAGCCCTATTCCGGAGAGCTCTGCGGCCGCTCCGGGTCATCCTGGAGTGGGGGGAACCGGCCCAGCCGGAGCAACGGCATCCACCGCCTCGACAACACCTCAACCAGCAGCCACTGAGGCTACTTCGGCCCTAGCACCAATTCCCATACCAGCAAAAAGACCAGCACCAACTCCAACTTCAGCATCAGCACCCACTCCGGCTGCAAAAACATCAGCGCCGGCACCAAGTCCGGTAACGAGAGTACCAGCGCCCAGTTCCTCTGCATCTTTCGAGTCCTCTCAACCTCGGCAGGGAAAAACCGCTGCTACGGCTTCTTCTTATCTTCAAGCCAAGGGCAAGAAGATTCAGGACGCTGCCAAGCCCAGTGCTGCCGAGCCTAGGCAACGCACCCTTGAGTCAATGCTCCCCAAGAAGACACCAGCGGCAAAGGACGCGCCTGCCGAGCCAACCAAAGCCCAGTAGTTGGTTCTGCACACTAGCCCCGCCCTTGCCTTGGTGGAGAGGAAGGAAGCACATGCAAAGGGCTTGGTGACGCCCCATATGCCCACGGGAGAACGGTACCCTCCGATCCTTATGGAATTTGTTATGAACTGGAATAAGGCCGAGGTAGTCCAGGAATCTGATCTCCCAGAAAAGTTCGGTCCTGTCGAGTTTTCTGCTCAGATGAACACCGCCGCAAAGGCCATTAACCTCGCTGGACGAATGATGGAGGTACGTTGCTTCTCCTTTGCAACTTGTAGATAATAACCATTAGTCCCCGAGCCTCCAGGGGAGTAACTTGTTACTCGGCCGAATGCTCTTTTATCGAACTAACGTAGCTCCATGATAACCTCAAACATGCACACTCCTAGAGCCGGGTTAGGTTCCACTTGGCCCAGATTTTAGTACACTTCGAACATGCACACACCTAGAGCCGGGTTAAGTTCCACTTGGCCCGGATTTTAGTACACGTCGAACATGCACACACCTAGAGCCGGGTTAAGTTCCACTTGGCCCGGATTTTAGTACACTTCGAACATGCACACACCTAGAGCCGGGTTAAGTTCCACTTGGCCCGGATTTTAGTACACTTCGAACATGCACACACCTAGAGCCGGGTTAAGTTCCACTTGGCCTGGATTTTAGTACACTTCGAACATGCACACACCTAGAGCCGGGTTAAGTTCCACTTGGCCCGGATTTTAGTACACTTCGAACATGCACACACCTAGAGCTGGGTTAAGTTCCACTTGGCCCGTATTTTAGTACACTTCGAACATGCACACACCTAGAGCCGGGTTAAGTTCCACTTGGCCCGGATTTTAGTACACTTCGAAAATTAACTTAAGTTTCTGTATCTCTTTTAGGTGACCACCAACCGCCGAAGTGCTGAATTCCAGCACTTGTTGGATACGCACAAAAATCTTCGCACGAAACAGGCTGCACTCATCGCGGAGTACGAGAAAAGGGGTAAATTTCTTCCTAAAACTTTCCTCAATTTTCTTCAACTTTGCTTGCCGAACTAATCTGATTGTTCGGTTTCCGTAGCTGGAGTGGAAGCTGAAAACAAGATAATGCGGAAGAACTTGGAGCAGATCAAGGGTACGTCCGTCTTGTCTGTTTTTAGTGCGCTTTTCTTCAGCTTTCCTCCTTGGCTCGGCAAACATTCATACCTCGGCTCTGCCGGGCCAACACACGATGTCAGCATTGCTTGAAGAAAGTGTGCATGTGCCTGATGTGATGCTGCATTTTCTCGAACAAGCAGGGCAGCACCAAGCCGAACTAAAGAAGAAACATGACGAGCTTGCCATCCTCCAGACCAAAGACGATGAGATAGCCAAGCTCAAAGCTGAAATGGCTAAGATGAAAGCGCAGCACCAAACTGAGCTGAAAAAGGCTGGCCAGGACTACACCGAAGAACGTGAGCGCCTCAAGCTCCAAAATGCGAAGGACCGTGAGCTTTTTCAGGAAGCCGAGGTCAAACTTGAGTCGGCAAATTCTGAGCTCGAGCAGCTTCGAAAGAGGCGTGAAGCTTGCACCAAGGAACTGACCCGGATTCACAGTCACATTTCACATAATCTCTTTTCCTTTATCCACCTTACTTCTCCGGGTTACTTCATATGCCTTGTTTTCTCAACTTTGTCCTTTGCCTTGTTTCCCAGGCCACTTTCCAGAGGGTACTGCTATTGCCAGTGCTGCTGTCGCCAATTTCCGCCGAGAAAGGGGTACTCCGGTCGCTCGTGAGGGTGAGAGCATTCCCTTTGACATGGAGGACCTATTGGTCAGCCTGTCGTCTCGCGTGGAAATTATTAAGAACTATGGCAGGGACCTCCTCGATGTTTTAGTCTGGGTCTTCAACGCCTTCTGGCCCGCCGATGATGCTCCGGAAAGATTCACACAGCTCGCTGAAAGGCTTTCGGAGATCGAGACCCAGCTCGACCTCTAGCGATAATCCGCTGGACGTGCTGCAGCCGATACCGTCCTTCACCAGATTTTGACGTGGTATGAAAAGATAGATCTCAGCCTCCTCACACGCCTGCGCACCAGATCCAAATGGATGGATGACCCGGAGTGGGTAGCTCGGCGCCAGGCTTGCGCCCACAGCCTCATCGAATATGCCCCCATTCATGAATGGACTGAGGGTCCGAGCTTCCTGGAAGCCGCAGGTGAAGAGGAAGTTGAGAACATTGAAGATGACTCGGGTGAAGACGAGGAGGACACTGCCTCGGATATCGAAGAGGGCGACGATGATGCCGAACTTCCTCCTGCTGCTCCCTAAGTAAAAACACTTGAAAATTCATGAGATCCCCGGTATGCCGGGTGGAATTGTATTCCAAATACATGTGATATTTTGCTACTGAGTACTTATGCCGGATTAACTTGGGCGTAGTCCCCGAGTTTCTTTTTCTTGTTCGTTCAATCTTTTGGCTCGGATCGTGTCTACCTTGATTCGGTTTTACAACTTACGAATCCGAGCTTGAAAAATTGTCTTAACAATACTGGGAAACTTTTAGACTTAGCTCAAAAAATAGAACAACATAATAATTTGAAAATGACTACTGGGTTAGTGCGAAAAACAAACGTCGGCTCGAATAAATTCTTTTCCTTAGTCGTTTTTCATGTGCTACGCAATTCCAAACTTGTTCTCTTGCTTGCCATGAAGCCAATTCTTGTTGGACAGCAGCAAGTCGAAGACTTGGGTTTTTGGTGCTCACACACTACTAATCCGAGTTAAGTAGAATAATTTACTCTAGCTGACGCGCAGAAAATGACAAACATTATTAAGGCAGTCCCCGAGTTACTGCTCGAGGTGCCAACATTTCATTGATAAGCTCATTGCCGACATACATACCGACATATGAGATAACCTGGATACATACACTTCTTAGCTAGGTGTAGAAAGGACGAAGTAGAGCTATGTTCCATGGTCGCTTGGATTCCTCTCCGGACCTGTCCGCCTTGTTCTTTTCCTGTGGCTTTGCATCTATAAGATAGTAAGAATCACTGTGCAATGCTTTGCTCACGATGAACGGCCCTTCCCATGGGGGGGATAATTTATGCATTCCAGTAGTACGTTGTACCAACCGGAGCACCAGATCGCCTTCCCGAAAGACTCGAGGGCACACTTTCCGGCTATGATAGCGTCGGAGATTTTGCTGATATATGGCGGATCTGGACAATGCCAGTTCTCTCGCTTCTTCTAGCAGATCAACATCATTTTGCCGGGCTTCTTGCACTTCGGCTTCTGTGTATTGGGTGACCCTAGGCGAATCATGCTCTATGTCGGCTGGTAATACAGTTTCTGCCCCATATACCAGAAAGAACGGCGTATAGCCTATTGATCGATTCGGAGTTATTCTTAAGCTCCACAGTACCGCTGGTAGTTCTTCTATCCAGCACCCCGCTGATCTTTGCAGCGGCTCAATGAGCCGGGGTTTTATCCCGGATAATACTAATCTGTTGGATCTCTCCACTTGCCCGTTCGATGCGGGGTGGGCTACCGAAGCTACGTCAAGCCGGATCCTCTTATCCCAGCAGAAACGAGCAAATGCTCCTTCCGCAAAATTTGTGCCATTATCAGTTATGATACTGTGTGGATAACCGTACCTCAAGATGATATCTTTGAGAAACGTTATGGCCGTAGCTCCATCACATTTTCTTATAGGCTTCACCTCAATCCATTTCGTAAACTTGTCCACCATTACCAGAATGTGAGTCATATTTCCCCTTGCTAGTTTGAACGGGCCAACCATATCTAAGCACCATACGGCAAATGGCCAAGTGATTGGGATGGTCTTGAGTTCCGACATTGGCATATGTGTCTTGGTAGCGTACCTCTGACAACCATTACATTTCCTCACCAGATCTTCTGCTTGCTCTAAGGCATTTGGCCAATAGAATCCGTGCCGGAAAGCTTTTGCTACCAAGGCTCGGGATGAGGCGTGATGCCCGCATTCCCCTTGATGTATATCTCGGATGATTTCAAGCCCTTCTTCCGGGTCAACACATCGCTGGAGGACATTGGTCACACTTCTTTTGTATAACTCGGAATTGATGATCGTGTAGGCCTTTGCCCTCCTCTGTGTTTGCCTAGACAGCACCTCCTCAGTGGGTAACGTTCCATCCTTCAGGAATTGAAATATAGGCAGTGCCCAAGCCGGTATTGGCCGTACGGGGAACACGTCCTCGTCTATCTCCATCTGATCCACTGGCATAACTTCAACCAGACCATGCTGAGCAGTCCCCGGGTCTTGGGAAGCAGTCCCAGGGTTTTGCAAAACAGTCCCCGGGTTTTGCGCACCACTTCCTGTGTCAATGTCCATGGGCACAGCTCCGGATTCTGTGTCCTCCGGGACGTAGATTGACTCGGATTCTGGGGATGGCCTGATGGATGGTTTCTTGAGGTGCTCTAATGCTACACCCGGTGGAATTGCTTGTCTGCTTGACCCGAGCTTCGACAGCATGTCGGCAACCTCATTTTCCACCCGGGGTACATGATGAAATTCGCATCCCTCAAAGTAACCAGAAATCTTCTGCACATGAAATCTGTATAGTGCCATGTTTGGATCAAGGGCGTCCCACACTCCGGACACTTGCTGCACCACCAAATCCGAGTCGCCAAAGCATCTGATCTGACGTATACCGATTTATTTTGCTACCTTGAGCCCATGCACAAGTGCTTCATACTCAGCGACATTGTTTGATGCGGTGAAGTGGATCTGCAGCACATATTTCAACTGATCCTTCTTCGGCGACGTGAGTACAACTCCGGCACCTAGCCCGATTTTGGTCTTTGATCCGTCGAAGTGCATTCGCCAATAGTTCGGATCTGGAAGTGGTGGTTCGTATTGTACCTCGGCCCAATCCACGAAGAAGTCCGCCACAGCTTGAGACTTGATGGCTTCTCTCCGGTCATATTGCGGAGCATAAGGAGCTAGCTCAATTACCCATTTTGTAATTCTGCCGCTTGCATCCTTGTTACTCATTATCTCGGATATGGGGGCCTCACATATGACTCGGATGGGATGCTCCTCAAAGTAGTGCTTCAGTTTCTTGGCGGCCATGTACACGCCATACGCCACTTTTTGATAATGTGGGTAGTTCTGCTTTGAGGTTGACAACACTTCACTCAAATAATACACCGGCCTTTGCACCGACTTACCTTCCTCATCGCGCTCCACCACTATCACTACACTTACAACTCGGTTGGTTGCGTCTATATAGAGTAACATTGGCTCCTTTGATAGTGGTGAGGCTAGCACCGGTGCCGTGGCTAACATTTTCTTTAGGTGGGCAAAGGCTTCATCAGCCTGCGGTGTCCAAATGAACATATCTGACTTTTTCATGAGTTGGTAAAGAGGCAAAGCCTTTTCTCCCAAACGACATACAAACCGACTTAACGAGGCCAGGCAACCTGTGAACTTCTGGACATCATTAAGACACTTCGGCAGTTCCATTCGCTCGATGGCCCGGATTTTGGTTGGATTAACCTCGATTCCTCGGCTGGAGACGAGAAAACCGAGCAATTTTCCAGCCGGGACACCGAAGGTGCATTTTTCTGGGTTAAGTTTCATCCGGAACCTTCTTAGGTTTGCAAACGTTTGCCTGATATCGTCAAGGAGCGTTTTGCTTTCCTTGGTCTTGATAACCACATCATCCACGTACACCTGTACATTTTGACCTATTTGGTCGTGCAAACATTTTTTGCATACACCTCTGGTACGTTGCCCCTGCATTACGTAAACCAAACGGCATGGTGCGATAGCAATAAGCCCCATACGGGGTAATAAACGCAGTCTTTATTTGGTCATCCAGATTCAGAGGTATCTGGTGGAAACCAGAATAAGCATCAATGAATGACAACAGTTCACATCCAGCAGTTGAGTCTATGACCTGATCTATTCTTGGCAGCGGAAATGGGTCTTTTGGACACGCCTTGTTCAGGTTCGTGTAATCGATACACATACGCCATACCACTGCCACGTTCGGGTCATCCTTCTTCTTTTCCACCAGCACCGGATTAGACAGCCAATCCGAGTAAAGCACTTCCATGATAAATCCTGCAGCTAGCAACCGAGTTATCTCGTCCCCAATGACTTTCCTCCTATCCTCGGCGAAGCGGCGGAGAGGTTGCTTCACCGGCTTGGCTCCGGGTCTCACATTCAAAGAGTGCTCAGCCAACTCCCTCGGAACACCTTGCAAGTCCTGTGTGGACCAAGCAAAAATGTCCCGATTCTCACGGAGGAAGCTGACGAGCTCGCTTTCCTATTTATCACTTAGCCCAGCACCAATTGTTACGGTGCGCTCTGGGAACATGTCATCAACAGGAACCTTCTTGGTATCTTTCGTGGCCTGGAAAGAGATAGTTCCATGCAGGTTACTCAGCGCCGGCATATACTGCTGCGCGGACTGAGCCAATGCCGCCATCTCTTGAATTTTTCTTTTTTCCTGCGCGATCACAAGTGACTCGGCTAACTTTGATCCGGCCGACGCACACTCCATGGAACGTTGGAAGTCCCCAGCAATGGTAATCCCTCCGTTTGGTCTGGGCAATTTCATCTTCAAGTAGCTGATATGACAACTTGCCATGAACTTGTTCAGCGCTGGCCTTCCGAGCAACGCATGATACGCGCTTTCTAAGTTCACCACTTCGAACTCCAGATTTTCGGTTCGGCAATTATCCCTCGTGCCGAACAAGACGTCGACCCGGACCTTGCCTATGGGATCGCAAGAAATGTCGGGCACAATGCCATGAAAAGTTGTCCTCGTGGCCTGGAGCATGTTCTCCGAGATACCCAACTTGCGCATTGTGTCCGCATACATGATATTTATGCTACTGCCATTGTCGATCAGTACCTTGGAGAACCTTACGTTAATGCTAGGTCCAATGAACGTAGGATCCAGCACCAACGCATACGATCTAGGGCTTGGCATGAGCTTGGGATGATCCCTAATGCTCCAGGTGATTTCCTGATCGGACCAAGGCATGTACCTCGTCACTGCCGGCATTACTGCATTCACCTCCATATGCCTACGCTGCAGGCTTTTTCTATCAGTTTCCTTTGTGGTGAATACACAGTAGCTCTGGTGATGCTCCATGTACTCGTTTCTCCCCTCATTTCCGGGGTGCCTCTGATCCGGCTGATGCTGATTTTCTACCTGGTGCACTACATCCCTTCTTTCATTGTTATCATACCTCGGCGGAGGGGGAGGCAACATTAGCTGTTGCGTGGTCGCTCTAGAGAGCAATTGCTGCCAGGATAACTCCTGCCGAGGCTGATCATTCCGGGGTGCCTGAGCATTCCCCGAACCACCTTGCTCGATCTTGCGCATCCACTCGCATTGCCTCGTCGTATGACCCGCTGGGTTGTTCGGATTTGGCTTGTGAAACTTACACGGCTAGTCCAACATCGACTCGTAAGTATACCTCGGACGGTCTTTCCTTTCTTGCCACTGCTTCTTTTGCTCCGGTGTCCAAGTTTTCTTCCCATCGTTCCTTGGAGTCCATTGACCTCCAGTTTTCTGGCGCTGGCTACCCCCTGCTCCGGGTTGATCTTGATTCACAGCTGCAACTTGGTGCGAACCGTACCGGTGGTCCGGTTTATCATCTCTCCTTTTTCCTATGTAATCATTCCTCCGGGATGATCCGGATCCATCCCTCTGATAGTACTCATCGCTTGACTCGTTCGAGGAGAGCCTTGGTTGGGTCAGGTCACCCAACGCATACGAATCCGCAATCCGGATCATTTCTGCCAACGTAGCCGGCATTTTCCGTTGCAACTTCATCCACAGCTCGCTTCCATATCTGCACCCCTGTGCAAACCATGCTATGGCCTGTGATTCTATCACGCCCTCGCATGAGTTTCTCACAGTACACCACCGGGTCAAAAACTCCCGGTCTGTCTCATTAGGTCTTTGCTTGCACATAGCTAGGGTCTGTGGCCTATTTGGCCTTTGATACGTACTTGAAAAATTGCTGATGAACATCTCCTCGAAATCTATCCAGCAGTTGATGCTTCCTGGTGGCAAATTGTTCAACCACACCCTTGTCGGGCCTTCCAACATCTGGGGTACATACCGTACGACCCATCTCAGGTTGCCTATGGCAATTTTTACAGCCGTAGCATAGTTTATTAGCCAATCCTCTGGCTTGGTACTACCGTCATAGGTCTTGGTGCCCCTGGGTAGCTGAAAGTTCGGTACTGGTGGCTCTTTCATGATCCGGGGTCCAAAACATGCTGGACCCGGTGGACCTTGACATTCAATCTGTTCCGACCTATACAGTCGATCCAGTTTCAACCTTGCATCGTCTGGCATCAAATCCCTACTTCCCAATCTCGAAGTCCGGTCTCGGGTATCCCACATTTGCCATCTCCGAATCACCGTCGTTGTACCGGTTTTGCTCTTGCAGCGCACCTTTCTGTTTCATACCTCGGCCGGCACTGTGCTCTTGCCTTGGCATGTTCCGCTGCTGCGGCTGCCTTGCTCCGGCTGAGTTTTGCTGCTCGGCATTGCCGTTGACAATGTTCCTTTGACCGGCATTGCCTTGGTCATGGTTACCTCGGCCAGCTTCGCCTCGGCTCACACTCCGTCGATCATCATTTTTCTGCGCTTCTTTTTCTATCCCTGCCCGTGTCGGGTCATATGGGACAATCTGTTTGTTCCGTCTGGCCGAGGTTACCACCTCCTCTCTCCTTGGATCACCATGAGGGGACGATGCGGCTCCAGCGGATTTCTCCGGGTTACCCACCGCCGAATGGACGATCCTGGAGGCTCCAGCTCTCTCCGGGTTTGCCCTGAGGAGTTCCTCGTTTTGCCTATTTGCAATCCGAACCAGCTCGTTAACCCGATCTTGCTGCCTTTGCCGGGCTTCACCCGTCAGTCCCTCTAACTCGGACGCAGCTGCATCCGCTGCTCTGAGGTTCTTGGCCAGGGTACTATACCTCGGTAGCCCCACGGACAAACAGTTTTTTGACTCCTCATTTCCGGTATCACCCTCTCTGTTCATCTCGCTCATGAGATTTCTCCCTTTAACTTTTACATTATCAACCTTGTTCGCCTTAGCGTACTGACGCAGCGTCATGTTCAGCGACTGCTGGGCCGCGGCTATTTTCTTTGCGCCCTCTAGTATTTTCTGCCTAGTTTCTTCCAGCTCGGCCTGTGCACGAGCCGGATCTACTGCTGCTACTACAGGGTTTGCCAAGCTATCCATTGCCTCTCTTAGCACGTTTTCCGGCCTCTCGAACGGAGGACCTCTACCTTTCCTTGGTGCCTTGGGCGTCACCTCCGGATCTAGCGCCGGATCTTTGCTCGCAGCCGCACCTGGCGCTGTCATCATTACCTCTGCATGGTCCAAGGAACGAGTGATACGCTCCCCGCGAGCCATAGTGAGGGGCGGTTCGCCTGCTTCGACGACGTGACGCGGATGAACGCTAGACACGTTAACCGCAACATAGACCTTGTGCACGCCGAGCTTGACGGAGATGCCGTTGCGTGGGAGAGGGCGCGTGCCGAAGCAGCATACGTTGTCACTGACGAAGTCCCGCGACCCAAAGCGTTGAACGAGCCCGGAGACGATGCGCTCGCCGGTGGCGATGAAGTTTCCCGTCCGGATTTTGACCCCTGCTAGCGCCGCTAGCCCCACGGTGGGCGCCAACTGTCATGGTGGTGTCACGGCAGATGCCATGTATAGGCTAATGGTGGGGACTAATACTCGCTAGGGGAATCCAAGGAGGGATAGTGAAGTGATTCTCCACACAAGAGCTTGTATTGATTTACTTCTAAGGTTACAAGTGCTCCTAGAGCTGTATTGGCGAGAGGAGGAAGAAGGAGCTCTCTTACTCTCACCCACAGATCTCACCTGAAACCCTAGACCAAAACAGAATCGTCCAGAGACCAACCCACCCCCCTTCTATAGAAGCCCTAGCCCTCCTTTTATAGGGGAGGCTCGGTTTCTGCCTAGGGCATACGTGGAGGCATATTCCTAAGAATATGCCTCCTCCCAAAGTGGTAAGCCGACCGGGGTGCTTTTTCCCCCGCGTCACACATGCTTTAGCTACGTGAGCCACTGCGGCGCCCTCGTTAGCTGACACGGGCGTCGTCACACTTGTCGGCCACGCCCCGGTGGTCCTGTCCTTGCTCGCTTCGCTCAGGCAGTGCGTACCGGGGCTCCTTTTGACCAGCGAGATTCCTTCCTTCTCCTAGAAGCTTGCTATGACCCGGATGATGGTTCATCCGGCCACACCCTTTCCTTCATACAGGTAAAACATACACTTTCGACTTACCGCTTAAGTCGGATGAGGCCTAGTTAGGCGAACGCCCCTAGGTCCGGATTACCCCATGATTCGGCCTGCCTTGAGGTGACCCGGCCAGCATCTGCTTTGGCCTTGCCGAACCTCGGTTAACTCGGCCTTTATACCCCGGCGTGACCCTACCCGGGGGTATCCCCCCAACAGTACTTTTCATATGATTTCTTGGACTAATCTATTAACAAGAGCCACAGTGCCAGCCGCCTGTTTTCTGCTATTTTTGGTTCCAGGAAAGTTAGAAAATGAATATTCTCGGAATTGGATGGGACAAAAGCCAAAGTCCCTATTTTTCCGGAAGTGATCAAGTGCCAGAATACGAGATGGAGAAGGGCCAGGGAGCCACCACACCACCTGGCCGCGTGGCCAGGCCTGGCCCGCGCCAGGGGGTGGTGTGGCCGCTCCCGGCACCCCCTCGGCCTGTCCTTCTGCCTATATATTGCCCTCGGGACGAAAACCCTGAGTACCCGATCAAAAATCCACGAAAGAGTCTGTAGCCACCGTCATCTCCATCCCTAGATCGGGAGGGATCTGAAGCTCTTCTCGGCACCCTGCCGGAGAGGGGAATACACCCCGGAGGCCTACTTCATCACCATGCAAGCCTCCGGTGTGATGCGTGAGTAGTTCATCCTTGGACTACGGATCCATGTAGTAGCTAGATGGCTGGTTCTCCTCCTTTGTGCTTTCATGTTTAGATCTTATGAGCTCCGTTCGTGATCAAGGTCATCTATTTGTAATTCTGCATGTTGCGTTTGCGGGGATCCGATGGATATTGAGATACTATTTCAGATTGATTATTGATTCTATCATGTCTTTGTTATTTGAGATCTTGCATGCTTTCCGTTGTTAGTAGCTATCTTGGCGAAGTAGATGCTAGCAACTCCAAGAGTTAGTATTTATGCTCGATAGTGGGTTCATGCCTCTGGTAATCTAGGGAAGTGACAGAAATCTCTAAGGTACTAGATGTGTTGTTGCTACTAGGGAGAAAACAACAATCCTTTGTTCATAGAACAATCGTATTGTTTACTTTACACGCAGTTCGTAAAGAAATAATCTGTTGCTTGCAACTTAATACTGGAGGGGGTTCGGATGATATCTGAAGGTGGATTATTAGTCATAGATGCAGTTGGATGGCGGTCTATGTATAATGTTGTAATGGCCAATCAAGTCTCAGAGGAGTCAAGATGATTAGTATATGCATGTATTGTTCTCGGTGTTTGTCAATTGCCCCGCTGTAATTTATTCACCCAACATGTTATCTATCTAAGGAGAGCCACCTCTAGTGAACTATGGATCCCGGTCCTTTTTCTTTACATACAATCTACCAGTGTTTACTTCTTTGTGTTTACTTTCTACAAACTTTCACTTCTTTCCATTCGATACGTTTAATCCTTTGTTTTCTGCAAAACACGGTGAGATTGACAACCTCATCGCAAGTTGGGGACAAAGTTCTATGGTTGTGTTGTCCATGTCTCCACGTTGCTACTAGCACCGGTAGTGCGCCCTGCCAAAGCTTTAATAATACTATGAATAATATTGATTCTTGCACTAAGTGCAAAGATGCTTTTATTGGAAAATACTATCCTCCTGCTAAGATTATATCCATGAGAAGTGAAATAATGAAGTTTAAACAACTTGATAATGAGCATGTTGCTCAAGCTTGGGAAAGAATGAAATCTTTGGTAAAGAATTGTCCCACTCATGGACTGGTTGCTTGGATGATCATCCAAACTTTTTATGCAGGATTGAACTATTCTTCAAGGAACCTATTGGATTCAGCTGCTGGAGGTACCTTTATGACCATCACTTTGGGTGCTGCAACAAAACTTTTGGACAATATGATGGTTAATTATTCTGAATGGCATACTGAGAGAGCTCCACAAGGTAAGAAGGTAAATTCTGTTGAGGAAACCTCCTCCTTGAGTGATCAAATTGATACTATTATGTCTATGCTTGTTAATGGGAAAGCCCATATTGATCCAAATAATGTTCCTTTAGCCTCTTTGGTTGCTCAAGAAGAGCAAGTTGATGTGAACTTCATAAGAAATAACAACTTTGGCAACAATGCTTATGGTAATAATGCTTATAGGAACAATTTTGGTAACAACAATTATAAGCCATATCCTCCCAACAATGGTAATGCTTATGGAAATTCTTACAACAATAATAAGAGTGCTCCCTCTGAACTTTAAGTTATGCTTAAAGAGTTTATTAGTAAACAAACTGCTTTCAATAAAACTATTGAGGAAAAACTCTCTAATGCTGAAAGAAATATAGCATCTTTGGCTGAAGCTCAATATACTTTGAATAAAATGGCTGCTAAACCCGAAACTAATGAGAATCCCTTTGCAGCAACTAATGCTATACAAGTAAGAATTGATGAAAATGTTAGACTATTAGCTGAATTATATGCTAAGTGGGAAAGAGAAGATGAAATTGCTAGAAACATTTGTGTTTCTACTATCACCACCACTAGTGTTGAGGCTAGTAATAGTCCTACTACTTTAGATGATAAAGTTGATTTTGATCTTGATGGTTGCAATATCTCTGAAGTTATTAAGTTCCTACAAAAGCTTGCTAAAAGTCCTAATGCTAGTGCTATGAACATGGATTTTACAAAACACATTACTGATGCTCTCATAAAGATTAAAGAAGAAAATATGAAACATAAAGCTTCTATTCCTATAAAACAAGAGGATGGTTGGGAACCCATCATTAATATGAAAGTGAATGACTTTGATTTCAAAGATTTGTGTGATCTTGATAGTAGTGTTTCTATTATGCCTAGAAGGATTTATGATATGCTTGATTTGCCTCCTCTTGAAGATTGTTATTTGAATGTCCCACTTGATGCTAATGCTAAAAAGAAACTCATGGGGTGTCTTAATGATGTTCTTATTATGGTTAACGATTCCTATGTCCCCGTTGATTTCTATGTTTTGGATGTTGAATACAATGCTTCTTGTCCTATTACTTTGGGAAGACCTTTTCTTAGAACTGTTGGTGCCATCATTGATATGAAAGAAGGCACCATTAAATATCAACTCCCACTCAAGAAAGGTATAGAACACTGCCCTAAAAAGAGAGAAAAGATTTCTTTTGCTTATCCTATGAAAATAAAATTTGGTCTTAATGCTTCTTCATTTGAGAACACTTGATTCTTTCTTTGCTTCTTATGCCTAACTTAAATGCGTTAAAGAAAAGTATTTATTGCGAGATAACCCAAAAGTTTTAAATGAGTCTTGGAAGTTATTACCTCTGTAATAACCTCTCCTTATCCTTTTTATTTGCTTTTTGTGCCAAGAGTAACCTCTAATGAGAGTGGAGTAATGATTGGAAAAGTTGCTGTCCTGAAACAGATTTATGTGCTTCACCGTAAACATTCGTGCGAGAGCTCTGTATGTCGGATTGATCTATAATTTTTCGTGCTTCTGACCCAGGTTGTTATCTAACTTTCGTTATTTCAACACTTTTTTATTTGAGCAACATAAGGTCTTCGAAAAAATTCGGCTTTACCTGCTGGTCTGTTTTGACAGATTTCTGCCATTTTCTGCATTTGCTTCTTGTTAGTTCCTTCTTGAGTTCTTTTGGGGAATTGAAATTTTTGAGGGAAGTGCTACAGTAGCTAGTGTTCTAATGGAAGTTTATTTGGTGTTATAACTGAACCTTGAGACTTATTTATCTTAAGTGCACTAATGTTGCTAATGAGATTGTGTGAAGTTTTGTATGAAGGAAAATTTTCAGGTGTATGGAAGGAATGAGTAATAAGATGAAGGATGACTAAAGCTCAAGCTTGGGGATGCCATGCGTGACACCCCAAAAAATATCCAAGAAGTACAAACGTCAAAGCTTGGGGATGCCCAAGGCATCCCCTTCTTCATCAATAAAAATCCCAGGTTTCTTCCAAACGCTTCATTTTTATTGTTTCATGCACAGTTGTGTTGTTCTTGGAGCGTCTTCTTTTTCGTTTTTGTTTTGGTTTTCGTTTTCTTTGGTTTGCTTAGTTTTCTGAATAAATTGTTTGGACCCCCTCTTTCATACATTGGTTTGCAAATAGTTTGGTTTGGTTTGGAAAAGAGTAGGAACGTTCATGCTTATGTGGTAAAAAGAGCTCGTTTTTGACTGTGGCCTATGCTTTGTCATGCCATGCTTGATACTGTTTGGCTTTATACTTAGTATTCTTTGATGTAGCATGACTTGTTATAAACAATTGAGATTGCTTAATGTGCCTTGGATGAATGCGTTGTTTTAGCATATTAAAGCATAGTATAGTGGTATTCTCCTTTGATGCTTTATTTGGTCTGACTTGGCGCATGCTCACACCATGTTATGACTATCCAAAGTCACCATAGCCTTTATTATCCTTTAGTTTTCAACTTGTAGTATCACTTTATGCTTTGATCAATGATGTTTTATCGCTCTGCATGATTATGGCCATTATTGCTCTCTTAGTTTGTCGCTCCCAGTCTTTTGCTAGCCTCCACAACAAAGTATGAGTTCCACTCATGCATCCAACTCCCTAAACCAAGTTATTCCAAAGAGTCCACCATACCTACCTACTAGCTTATGCTATTCCAAGTATATTCATGCTTTTGTTTACCCTGCACTTGTTATGAGAAAACTAGTGATTAAAGCTCTCACGAACTTGATGGCACACTTTACTTTACTTGCCCTTAATAAACTTGAACCATTGTGTCTTTTATGTTGTATATGCTTGCACTTATTTGTCGGAATTAGCAGAACCATGCTTTCATGGAGAACGCTTTCAACATTGCACTTGGTACTTGTACCTAGTTGATATCATGCTCTTTTGTATATGGATGTCGTCGGTGTGAAATGAAAGGGGAGCTTGTAAGTCCATGGAGTTATGTATATGTGTTAGAGAAATGCATGGGCCGCTGGTCTAATCCATGTTGACATGGTGGAAACCTGCAGCGTAACCATAATGAGTTGTCTATGAAGCATTCTTCTTATAAAAAAAAGAGTCCTATATTGAGAAAAAAAGAGAAAAGAAAAAAAGAAGAAGAAGAGATACTATGAAAAGAGGAAAGAGAGAAAAAAGCACCATATTCCCATGGTAAATAAGAAGAATGTTGAGATGCTCGTTGTCTGCTTGCCTTGTCATTTTGATATGGGGATTCTTCCGTATCATCGGGCAAGGGGTACCCCGTTGGCGGTTCTCTATGATACACATGTACTTACGATGACAAGAACTTACCGGTGACTAAACTTGAGTAGCATGAGGAGCGACCCTCGTATACAAGGGACATGAGATTTCTGACTTATACTTTGTCAAGCATGTACACCATAGTTTGTTCACTTTAACCTTAATCACTTCAAGATGCTTATGATAGGGGCAATGAGAGTTGAAAGCTATAAGTACCATAATTTTTGGAAGCTCTTTATGAGACTTGAATCCCTACTTCCTATTACAAAAGGCTTTTCTTCCACCATTATATTGAGTCTCCACCTTCTATCTTTATGCACCTACTTTGAGAGCATGGTGGCCATTCTTAGTTCTATGTGCATTGTCCCAAGACTAGTTGATTGATGCATAACTTGTTATTGCTTGTTTTAAACTATTGTATCTAGTCACTCTTATGAACTTTGAAGGTGTCCTATGCATTTATATTTGCTACTCTATTGAGGGACAAGTTGAATACTATTATGCTATGTTTTCTTTATGTGAAACAAACAAACGTCTTGCAAAGCATTGTTATTCATGAATCTTTTGTTTATGACTTTTCATGTTGCATCATAGTTTCTTTGCTTATTGCTAGAACTTTGTCTTTCATGTTATGATTGAAGTACTATGATCCCATGTTTGGATGTTTTGCAAATACTTTGATCAAGTCTTTGATGGTGCATGTCACCTCAAAAATTATTCTTTCTTTTTATCACTTACCTACTCGAGGACGAGCAGGAGTTAAGCTTGGGGATGTTGATACATTGCAAATGTATCTATAATTTTTGATGTTCCATGCTTGGTTTGATCCACTTTCTTGTGTTTTGTTCCAACTTTGGAGTACTTTTCATATGATTTCTTGGACTAACCTATTAACAAGAGCCACAGTGCCAGCTGCCTGTTTTCTGCTGTTTTTGGTTCCAGGAAAGTCAGAAAATGAATATTCTCGGAATTGGACGGGACAAAAGCCAAAGTGCCTATTTTTACGGAAGTGATCAAGTGCCAGAATACGAGACGGAGAAGGGCCAGGGAGCCACCACACCACCTGGCCGTGCGGCCAGGCCTGGCCTGCAAGGGGGTGGTGTCTCCGCTCCCGGCACCCCTCGGCCTCTCCTTTCGCCTATATATTCCCCTCGGGACGAAAACCATAAGTACTCGATCAAAAATCCACGAAAGAGTCTGTAGCCGCCATCATCTCCATCCCTAGATCGGGAGGGATCTGAAGCTCTTCCTGGCACCCTGTCGGAGAGGGGAATTCACCCTGGAGGCCTTCTTCATCACCATGCAAGCCTCCAATGTGATGCGTGAGTAGTTCATCCTTGGACTACAGATCCATGCAGTAGCTAGATGGCTGGTTCTCCTCCTTTCTGCTTTCATATTTAGATCTTATGAGCTCCGATAATGATCAAGATCATCTATTTGTAATTCTGCATGTTGTGTTTGCGGGGATCCGATGGATATTGAGATACTATTTCAGATTGATTATTGATTCTATCATGTCTTTGTTATTTGAGATCTTGCATGCTTTCCGTTGTTAGTATCTATCTTGGCGAAGTAGATGCTAGCAACTCCAAGAGTTAGTATTTATGCTCGATAGAGGGTTCATGCCTCTGGTAATCTGGGGAAGTGACATAAATCTCTAAGGTACTAGATGTGTTGTTGCTACTAGGGAGAAAACAACAATCCTTTGTTCATAGAACAATCGTATTGTTTACTTTACACATAGTTCGTAAAGCAATAATATGTTGCTTGCAACTTAATACTGGAGGGGGTTCGGATGATAACCTGAAGGTGGATTATTAGTCATAGATGCAATTGGATGGCGGTCTATGTATAATGTTGTAATGCCCAATCAAGTCTCAGAGGAGTCAAGATGATTAGTATATGAATGTATTGCTTTCTCGGTGTTTGTCAATTGCCCCGCTGTAATTTGTTCACCCAGCATGTTATCTATCTAAGGAGAGCCACCTCTAGTGAACTATGGATCCCGTTCCTTTTTCTTTACATACAATCTACAACTGTTTACTGCTTTGTGTTTACTTTCTGCAAACTTTTACTTCTTTCCATTCGATACGTTTAATCCTTTGTTTTCCACAAAACACGGTGAGATTGACAACCTCATCGCAAGTTGGGGACAAAGTTCTATGGTTGTGTTGTCCAGGTCTCCACGTTGCTACTAGCACCGGTAGTGCGCCCTACCAAAGCTCAGCTAGTAACACCTTTGGGGTGTTTCCTTGCTCCTATTGGTTCGATTAAACCTTGGTTTCATAACTGAGGGAAAACTTACTGCTGTGCTCATCATACCTTCCTCTTGGGGTTCCCAACGAGCTCTACGTCGAAAGTCGAGCGCATCACCCTGCAGTGGTGGAAGCTCTACGGGCCACTGATGAGTTTTGCAATAAGTACCGAGTCCTGAGGCGAAAGGTGGACATACTGCAAGAGGAGAATAACAGGCTCCGCAAGATCCTGGAAGATCATCTCACTTCGATCGAGAGACACCACCACCGAAGGAGTAATTCGTCATCAAGTTTTGGCATCCCATTGGTTTGTTCCAAACTTGGGGGAGTTCCGCGGTATCATATCACTATCTTCTATATTTTTACCTTTTTAGTAGAGTCATATCATGAATTGAGAAGTTATCATGTAGGATGGTTTGCATTATGGAAGTGCCCCCCCTCTCATTAGATATCTATGTATCCCTTGGTGTGAGTTGCCGTTATGGAATATTAATGAGAAGTTCTATCATTTACTCTTTTGCATATCTTATTTTAGTTTTAAATTACTAGTATATGATTGATCTTGTTGTTAGTATTGGTATCACTTTGGGATCATTGAGTTAATTTAGTTGGTTTTGGCAAACCTGGCTCGGTCAGTAGCAACACTATTATGAGAATTGAATGAAAAAGATAAAAAGTACTCTTAAAGAAATATAATTTCATCATCTTTCTTTCTTGATTGGCTCATAAGCTTAGTATTCTCTAGTTAAGATCTTTTGTGTTTCCAAGGAAGATTGCATGTTTGTTTTTATCACTAGTATGTTTGTTTGTTTCCTTCAACTCTCATGCTTGCTACCCAGCCTTGCTAGCCAAAAAAACTTGTACTGAGAGGGAATGCTTCTCGTGCATCCAATCCTTAAACCAAAACCTATGCCATTTGAGTCCACCATACCTACCTATTAGCATTACTTCTATTCCAAGTAAATTCATGTTTTTATCTACCTTTCGAATTAAACTTGTTATGTGAAAATTAGTGATTAAAGCTCTCACGAACTTGATGGCACACTTTACTTTCCTGCACTTAATAAACTTGAACCATTGTGCCCATCTATGTTGTGTATCTTCTTGCGCTTTAGAAGTTGAGAATTAGCAGAACCATGTTACCATGGGGAACGCTTTCAACATTGCACTTATTTAGTTGATATCATGATTCTTTTGCTTATGGATCCCGACAGTGTGAAATAAAAAGGGAGCTTGTAAGCTCATGGAGTTTGTACATGTGTTAGAGAAACACCTGGGCCGCTAGCCTAAGCCATGCCTAATCATGGTGGAAACTTGCAGCATAACCATAATGAGCAATCTGTGAAGCATCCTTAATAAAAAAAAGATCGCTGAGATGCTCATTGTCTTCTTGCCTTATGGGAATTCTTGCAGCCATTATGGGAATTCTTCCGTATCATCGGGCAAGGGGTACCCCGTTGGCGGTTCTCCTTGATACACATGTATTTACAATGACAAGAACTTACTCGTGACTAAAGTTGAGTAGCATGAGGTCTGGTACTCGTAAGCACGGGGCATGAGATTTTCAACTTATAACTTGTCAAACATATCCTCATATTTGTTCACTTTAACCTTAACCACCTCAAGATGCTTATGATAGGGGCAATGAGAGTTGAAAGCTAGTAGGTACCATAATTTTTGGAAGCTCTTTATGAAACTTGAAATCCCTGCTTCCCTCTGCAAAGGGCCTATCTTTTACTTTTTAGTTGAGTCAGTAAACCTATTCCTTTCTATCTCAGCAAGTATTTTGAGTTTTTGTGTTTCATTCATTCATATGCTGATTTATTCAATCATGTTTCTTATGTTCCTTGTTTTGCACATCTTATCTTAGTGAATACTACTTTGAAAGCTATCATTGAAAACCCCATTATGTTTGAACTCTTGCAAATTGTTAACTATTCTTCGACTAAGAGCAAAGTTTTCCATTACCAATTATGATTTACCTCGTGTATCTTTATTGTGTTTCCTTTACTTATTGCAAGTTAAGTTATATAATAGTGAGTTGTCTTCTATTATGATTTGTGTATTGATGAATGTGATGCTTCTTGTCCGTGTTCTTTTATCGACTCTTCACTCCATAAACTTGAGGTCATGTTTATTGAGCTCAGTTTTCGCTTGGGACAAGCGAAGTCTAAGCTTGGGGGAGTTGATACGTCCATTTTGCATCACTATTCTATATCATAATTTACTGTTATTCATTGATATATTTCATATTAAGAGATGATACTTATGTTATTTCATCTGTTTTTGCAAGGTTGATGACTTTTGGAGGATGGACCGCTGCAGTTAGGATTCTGATGGAAAAGGGGTTGTTTGGAGGCGAAATTCGCGAAGATCAGAAAATCCGGGAAAATACATGGAAAATCCTATTTTCTAGAAGACGAAGGATGCCAGAAGGGGGAGCGGAGTTGGTCCACAGGGGGCCCACACCACCCCCTGGCGCGGGCCACCGTTGGCCGCGCCACCAGGTGCACTCCTGGCTCTCCCCTTTGGCATATATTATCCCCACGAAACCCTAAGACCTGGGGAGCGACCACAGAAAGATTCTGATGCCTCTGCTGGGCGGAAAACTGCAGAGAGAGAAAGAGCTCTCCGACAGGCAGAAATCTGCAGGGGAAATTCCTTCCTAGAGAGGGGAGATCATCGCCATTAACACCACCATCAAGCTGGACTTCATCGGGGTCATCATCATCATCCCCATCATCATCTCCACCAGCACCATCATCACCACTCCATACCGCTGTAAAAATTGGGTTGAATCTTGCATAGTTCTTAGGGGAAACTTTCTCGGTGTAGATTACTTATTGTAGTTGATGCTATTGAGTGGAACCATTGAATTATTGTTATGTTCAGATTACTTATCATCTGATCTTGATCCATATGATGTCTTGTGAGTAGTTCGTTTAGTTCTTGAGGACATGGGAGAAGTCATGTTGGAATTGTGTTGAGAAAGATTCAATAGTTTGTTATTTAAGTTGTGGTGTTATTCTTCTAGTGGTGTCATGTGAACATCGACTACATGACACTTCACCTTTATGGGCCTGGGGGAATGCATTGTGTATTTGGCTACTAATCGTAGGGGTTGCCGGAGTGACAGAAACCTGAACCCCTGTTAGGAAACCTTTGCACAAGGGATGTCAAGATCTTAGAGTTTAAAGATGTGGTTAGGTTTCAATCTTAATTACTTTCTTGTACTTGCGGATGCTTGCAAGGGGTTTAATCACAAGTATGTATTAGTCCTAGGAAGGTCGGTACATTAGCACAGTTTCACCCACACAACACTAATCCAACTAAAGAAGATTAATCAACTATATGAAGCGAAAGCACTTGACGATGTTCCCATGTGTCCTCGAGAACGTTTGGTCATCCTAAGTAATACAACCGGCTTGTCCTTTGCTAAAGAAAGGATTGGGCCACTTGCTGCATTTATTATTATTGTCTTTTATTTACTCGCACTTTATTTACCTGCATTATCAAAAACACCTAAAAATCCATTTGCTAAGTATTTACATAGAATTCCTGGTCCAAGCTGCTCGTCAACACCTTCTGCTCCTTGTTGGGTTCAACACTCTTATTTATTGAAAATACTGCGATACACCCCCTATACTTGTGGGTCATCAGGATCCACCAGAGTCATTGCATGTGTGTTCTTTTCACAAACCACATGGATCCACCAGTGTTATTACATGTGTGTTCATTTAATAAACCACAGCTAGAGTCACGGGATCTCTGTTCTTTTCACAAACCACATATGGATCCACAAGAGTTCATTGCATGTCTGTTCTTTTCACAAACAACATATGGATCCACCAGAGTTCATTGCATGTGTGTTCTTTTCGTTAACCACATATGGATCCACTAGTGTCATTGAAATGTGTGTTCTTTTCACAAACAACATATGGATCCCCTAGTGTCACTGCATGTGTGTTCTTTTCACAAACCACATATGGATCCACCAGAGTCATTGCATGCGTGTTCTTTCAGTAAACCACAGCTAGAGTCATTGCATCTCTGTTCTTTTCATTAACCACAGCTAGAGTCATTGCATCTCTGTTCTTTTCATTAACCACAGCTAGAGTCATTGCATGTATGTTCTTTTCAGACAAACCACATATGGATCCACTAGTGTCATTGAAATGTGTGTTCTTTTTACAAACCACATGGATCCACTAGTGTTATTGCATGTGTGTTCTTTTAATAAACCATAGCTAGAGTCCCTACATGTGTGTTATTTTCATAAACCACATGGATCCACAAGTGTCATTGCATGTGTGTTCTTTTCACAAACCACATGTGGATCCACCAGTGTCATTGCATGTGTGTTCTTTTCATGAACCACATATGGATCCACCAGTGTCATTGAATGTGTGTTCTTTTCACAAACCACATATGGATTCACAAGAGTCATTGCATGTGTGTTCTTTCAATAAACCACAGCTAGAGTGATTGCATCTCTGTTCTTTTCATTAACCATACCTAGAGTCATTGAATATGTGTTCTTTTCACAAACCACATATGGATCCACCAGAGTTATTGCATGTGTGTTATTCTCACAAACCACATGGATCCACCAGTGTTATTGCATGTGTGTTCATTTAATAAACCATACCAATTCACTGGATCTCTGTTCTTTTTACACACCACATATGGATCCACCAGTTTCATTGCATGTGTGTTCTTTTCATTAATAACTGCTAAAGTCATTGCATTTGTGTTATTTTCACAAACCACATGTGGATCCACCAGAGTCATTGAATGTGTGTTCTTTTCACAAACCACATATGGATCCACAAGTGTTCACTGCATGCGTGTTCTTTTCACAAACCACGTATGGATCCCCTAGTGTCATTGTATGTTTGATCTTTTCATTAACCACAGCTAGAGTCATTGCATGTGTGTTCTTTTCAGAAACCACATATGGATCCACAAGAGTTCATTGTATGTCTGTTATTTTCACAAACCACATATGCATCCACCAGAGTTCATTGCATGTGTGTTATTTTCACAAACCACATATAGATCCACCAGTGTCACTGAAATGTGTGTTCTTTTCACAAACCACATATGGATCCCTAGTGTCACTGCATGTGTGTTCTTTTCACAAACCACATATGGATCCACCAGAGTTCATTGCATGTGTGGTCTTTCAATAAACCACAGCTAGAGTCATTACATCTCTATTCTTTTCATTAACCATAGATAGATTCATTGCATGTATGTTCTTTTCACAAACCACATATGGATCCACAAGAGTCATTGCATGTGTTTTTTTACAAACCACATGGATCCACCAGTGTTATTGCATGTGTGTTATTTTAATAAACCATAGCTAGAGTCACTGGATGTGTGTTATTGTCATAAACCACATGGATCCACCAGTGTCACTGCATGTGTGTTCTCTTCATGAACCACATATGGAAACAGCTAGAGTCATTACATGTGAGTTCTTCTCACAAACAACATATGGATCCACCAGTGTCATTGAAATGTGTGTTCTTTTCAGTAACCACAACTAGAGTCATTGCATGTCTGTTCTTTTCACAAACCACATATGGATCCACCAGAGTTCATTGCATGTGTGTTCTTTTCACAGACCACATATGGATCCACCAGTGTTCATTGCATGTGTGTTCTTTTCATAGACCACATATGGATCCACTAGTGTTCATTGCATGTGTGTTCTTCTCATAAACCACATATGGATCCTAACCTTAGGAGATCCCTAACCTTAGCCCCCCAATGGTGGCTGTTAGACCGAGTCTTCTAGAAGGCACGCCCTAACACAATTGTTCTGCATGATGATTGTTACATACCGTTCGATCGGGGCGCTTCGACGATTGGGATGGTCTTCGTGAGAGCGATCCGCGAGTAGGCTGTTCTGCGACATGATTGGACAAACTGGCAACACTGGGCGCTCCCCTTCTGCGAGTGTCATGACTCACGAGTTCCGTGGGCCATATGCCAGTGTCACGTCCCCTTTACTTCTCTTCCTCCTCATACTTCTCTTCCTTCCCCTCGAAGCCACTTTCCCCTCTTCTCTCCCATCCTGCTGTAGCCGCAAGCCGATGGCACCTCCCGCTATCTCTCCTATAGCCACCCCAGTCCCCCACCCCCTCTCGCCATGGGTTCAAGGGGAGACGGTGAGGAAACGCGTCGTGACGACAGGGACGGTGATTTCGATGTGAGTAGTCTCATCTCTATCTCTATCATCTGTGGCCAATTATCTATTTTGAGCTAGATCTACTATGTTTACTCATGCGTGTATGATGTGTTTGGCCAACCAGACGTTGTACGACTCTGACTATCATGGTTTAGCGGATGAAGACAGTCCTCCGCTATGTAAACATGGATATGTGCGTGCTAAATTTGTAGCGTTCGAATGACGAAACACATGCAGGAGGTTTATACGGTGCTAAGGACATCGTGCTATGATGCAAGGCAGAAGTTGTGGTGTTGTCAAATGGGTAGATCCAGAGTGGCCCAAATCGATGTAGAAAACGCTAGACAAACTATGGGATATGACTGTCGAGTTGAAAGAATCCATAGTCAGCCCACTTCTTGACAGTGCTGAGATGAAGCTATGGGACCCAGTTGACACAACCAAGCTTAACCGAGATCTCAGGAGGGTGCAAGACAAGGTTAGCAAAGTCGAGAAGGAGAGAGACATGGCGTTGGCCCTGAAGGCTAAAGCAGAGCAAGAACTGACTCAATCAAGGAATGATCTTCACCAGGCCAAAGTCCTGCAGTTCAAAACTATGAGTATTGGCAAGTGCCTGAGGATAAATGCAGAGAAATAATTGAAGCTGTGCAAGGAAGATGCTAATAGGAAGGAGCAGACGATTCGATCCTTGCTCTTGCAAGAAGATGCGCATCGGGCTAAGATTAGGAAGATCAAGGAGATGTGTGATAACTAGTTCTATTTAGCTTGAGCTCCATACTTTTTTAAGTTGTAATAGTAGTACTTGTACATACAAGTGGTCTAAACTAGTGTTTGATATGTTGCAAACGTATCTATAATTTTTTATGTTCCATGTTTGGTTTGTATCTACTTTCTTATGTTTTGCCCACACTTTGGAGTACTTTTTATACACTTTCTTAGACTAACCTATTAACAAGATGCCACAGTGCCAGCTGCCTATTTTCTGTTGTTTTTGGTTCCAGGAAAGTCAAAAAATGAATATTCTCGGAATTGGACGGGACAAAAGCCAAAGTCAATATTTCACCGAGGGGGACACAGACCCAGAATACGAGACGGAGAGGGGCCAGGAGACGCCCACACCACCTGGCAATGCGGCCAGGCCTGGCCTGCGCCAGGGGGTGGTCTGGCCGCCTAGGGCACCCCCTCGACCTCCCCTTTCGCCTATAAGATGCCTCCGATATAGAAATCCTAAGTACCCAATCAAAATTCCAGGAAAGAGTCTGTAGCCTCCGTCATCTCCATCCCTAGATCGGGAGGGATCTGAAGCTCTTCCCGGCACCCTGTCGAAGGGGAGAATTCACCCTGGAGGACTTCTTCATCACCATGCAAGCCTCCGATGTGATGCGTGAGTAGTTCATCCTTGGACTATGGGTCCATGTAGTAGCTATATGGTTGGTTATTCTCCTTTGTTCTACCATGTTTAGATCTTGTGAGCTCCGTTCATGATCAAGATCATCTATTTGTAATCATACATGTTGTGTTTGTGGGATCCGATGGATATTGAGATGTTATTTTAGATTGACTATTGATTCTATCATGTCTTTGTTATTTGTGATCTTGCATGCTTTCCGTTGTTAGTAGCTATCTTGGCCGAGTAGATGCTAGCAAAATCCAAGAGGGAGTATTTATGCTCGATAGTGGGTTCATGCCTCTAGTAATCTAGGGAAGTGACAGAAATCTCTAAGATACTAGATGTGTTGTTGCTACTAGGGAGAAAAAACAATCCTTTGTTCATAGAACAATCGTATTTTTTACTTTACACGTAATTCGTAATGCAATAATCTATTGCTTGCAACTTAATACTGGAAGGGGTTCGGATTGATAACCTAAAGGTGGATTATTAGTCATAGATGCCGTTGGATTACGGTCTATGTATAATGTTGTAATGCCCAATCAAATCTCATAGGAGTCAAGATGATTAGTATATGCATGTATGCTTTCTCGATGTTTGTCAATTGCCTCGCTGTAATTTGTTCACCCAACATGTCATCTATCTTAAGGAGAACCACCACTAGTGAACTATGGACCCCGGTCGTTTCTTTACCATCAATCTACAACTCTTTAATGTTTTCAGTTTACTTTCTGCAAGCTTTTAATTTCTTCCACCCAATACGTTTAATCCTTTGTTTTCAGTAAAACCGGTGAGATTGACAACCTCACTGTAAGTTGGGGGCAAAGTTCTGTGGTTGTGTTGTGTAGGATTCCAAGTTGGAAACAACACCTTCGAGGTGTTTCCTTGCTCCTACTGGTTCGATAACCTTGGTTTCATAACTGAGGGAAAACTTGTTGATGTCCTCATCATACCTTCCTCTTAGGGTTCCCCAATGAGCTCGATATATTTTGGGCCAACAAGCAACTTTTTCGGGCGCCGTTGCCGGAGAGTCAAGGACATCTTCACAAGGGGAGTCCCTCATAACCAATCTCTTTACTTTGTTATTTTTGTTTTGCTTAGTTTATTTTTGCTTTATTTGCTTGTTTCTTTATCAAAACATAAAAAAATTAGTTGTACTAGTTTGCTTTCTTTATTAAAAACACAAAAACATGACTACTCTTGAAAACACTAAGTTGTGTGACTTCACTAGCACCAACAACAATGATTTCATGTGCACACCAATTGCTCCACCTGTTCCTGAAGCTACTTTCTTTGAAATTAAACCTGCTTTACTTAATCTTGTTATGAGAGAACAATTTTCTGGTATTGGT
This sequence comes from Avena eriantha, assembly GCA_910589775.1. Classification (NCBI taxonomy): domain Eukaryota; kingdom Viridiplantae; phylum Streptophyta; class Magnoliopsida; order Poales; family Poaceae; genus Avena; species Avena eriantha. The sequence goes on from OU342741.1 coordinate 343,788,636, forward strand.
ACTAAATATGCTGTTGCTCATCTAAATAGGGATATAGATGGGGATATTATTAAGCTTAAATTGTTTCCTTTCTCTTTGAGAGGAAGAGCTAAAGAATGGTTGCAATCCCTAACTAGAAATAGTATTGATTCTTGGACTAAATGCAAAGATGCTTTCAATGGAAAATACTATCCTCCTGCTAATATTATATCTATTAGAAGTGAAATAATGAAGTTTAAACAATCTGATAATGAACATGTTTCTCAAGCTTGGGAAAGAATGAAATCTTTGGTAAAGAATTGTCCCACTCATGGACTGACTGCTTGGATGATTATCCAAACCTTTTATGCAGGATTGAACTATTCTTCAAGAAATCTACTGGATTCTGCTGCTGGAGGTACCTTTATGACCATTACTTTGGGTGCTGCAACAAAGCTTCTGGATAATATGATGGTTAACTATTATGAATGGCATACCGAGAGAGCTCCACAAGGTAAGAAGGTAAATTCTGTTGAAAAAACCTCCTCCTAGAGTGATAAAATTGATGTTATTATGTCTATGCTTGTTAATGGGAACGCTCATATTGATCCAAATCATGTTCCCTTAGCCTCTTTGGTTGCTCAAGAAGAGCAAGTTGATGTGAACTTTAAAAGAAATAATAATTTTAGCAACAATGCCTACAAGAATAATTTTGGTAATAATAACTATAGGCCATATCCTACCAATAATGGTAATGCTTATGGAAATTCCTACAACAATAATAGGAGTGCTCCCTCTGAACTTGAAGTTATGCTTAAAGATTTTATTAGTAAACAAACTGCTTTGAATAAAACTATTGAGGAAAAACTCTCTAATGTTGAAAGAAATATAGCATCATTGGCGGAAGCACAATCTTCTTTTAATAAAATGGCTGCTAAACCTGAAACTATTGAAAATTCATTTGCTGCTACTAATGCCATACAAGTTAGAATTGATGAGAATGTTAGACTATTAGCTGAACTGCATGCTAAGTGGGAAAGAGAAGATGAAATAGCTAGAAATATTAGTGTTTGTACTATCACTACCACTAGTGTTGAAGCTAGTAATAGCTCTACTACTTTAGATGATAATTATGATTTTGATCTTGATGGTTGCAATATCTCTGAAGTTATTAAGTTCCTACAAAAGCTTGCTAAATGTCCTAATGCTAGTGCTATGAATATGGCCTTTACAAAATACATTATTGATGATCTCATAAAAATTAAAGAAGAAAAGATGAAACATAAAGCTTCTATTCCTATGAAACTAGAAGATGGTTGGGAACCCATCATTAATATGAAAGTGAATGATTTTGATTTCAAAGCGTTATGTGATCTTGATAGTAGTGTTTCTATTATGCCTAGAAGGATTTATGATATGCTTGATTTGCCACCATTAGAAGATTGTTATTTAAATGTACCACTTGATGATAATGCTAAAAAGAAACTCATGGGGAGTATTAAATATGTTCTTATTATGGTTAACAATACCAATGTCCCTGTTGATTTCTATGTTTTAGATGTCGAATGCAATGCTTCTTGTCCTATTACTTTGGAAAGACCTTTTCTTAGAACTGTTGGTGCCTTTATTGATATGAAAGAAGGCACCATTAAATATCAACTCCCACTCAAGAAAGGTATAGAACACTTCCCTAAGAAGAAAGAGAAGATTCCTTTTGCCTCTCCTATGAAAACAAAATTTGCTCTCAATGCTTCTTCATTTGAGAACACTTGATGCTTTTCTTGCTTCTTATGCCTATCTTAAAGGCCTTAAAGAAAAGTACTTATTGGGAGATAACCCAAAAGTTTTAGATGAGTCTTGAAATTTATTACCTCTGTAATAACCGCTCAATATCGTTTTTTTTTCTTTTTGTGCCAAGAGTAACCTCTAATGAGAGAGAAGTAATGCTTGGGAAAGTTGCTGTCCCGAAACAGATTTATGTGCTTCACTATAAAAATTCGTGAAAAATCTATGTACGTCATTTTGAGGCGTGAATTTTTTTGCTTCTGCCCCAGGTTGTTATCTAACTTTCGTTAGTTCAACACTTTGAGATTTGAGCAACAGAAGGTCTTCGAAACAATTGGTTTTTACCTGCTGGTCTGTTTTGACAGATTTCTGCCATTATTTGCATTTGCTTCTTGTTGGTTCCTTTTTGGGTTCTCTTTGGGGAATTGAGCTTTTCAAGGGAAGTTCTATAATAGCTTGTGTTTTAATGTAAGTTTTATTGGCGTTGAAACTGAACCCAAAGACTTATTATCTTGAGTGCACTAATGTTACTAATAAAGATTGTGTGAAGTTTTGTATGAAAGAAGAATTTCAGGTGTATGGAGAGAATGATTTAATGATATGAAGAATGGACTAAATCTCAAGCTTGGGGATGGCACGCGTGTCACCCCAAGAAATATCCAAGAAGTACAAGCGTCAAAGCTTGGGGATGCGCAAGGCATCCCCTTCTTCATCAATAAAAATCTTAGGTTCTTCCAAACACTTTATTTTTATTGTTTCATGCACAGTTGTGTTGTTCTTGGAGCGTCTTTGTTTTTTTTGGTTTTCGTTTGCTTGGTTTTCTTAGTTTGCTTGAATAAATTGGTTGGACCCCCTCTTTAATACATTAGTTTTCAAATAGTTTGGTTTGGATTGGAAAAGAGTAGGAAAGTTCATGTTTAAGTGGTAAAGAGAGCTTGTTTTTGAGTGTGGCATATGCTTTGTCATGTCATGCTTGATATTGTTTTGACTTTATGCTTAGTGATCTTTGTTGTAGCAGGACATGTTATAAACAATTGAGATTGCTTAATGTGCCTTGAAAGAATCATGCGTTGTTTTAGCATATTAAAGCATAGTATTGTGGTATTCTCCTTTGATGCTTTATTTGGATTAACTTGGCGCATGCTCACACCATGTTATGACTATCCCAAGTCACCATAGCCTTTATGATCCTTTAGTTTTCGACTTGTAATATCACTTTGTGCTTTAATTAATAATTTTTTGTCGCTTTGCATGATTATGGCCATTATTGCTCTCTTAGTTGGTCGCTCCCAGTCTTTTGCTAGCCCCCATAACCAAGTATGAGTTCCACTCATGCATCCAACTCCAAATAAAACCAAGTTATTCCAAAGAGTCCACCATACCTACCTATTAGCATTTGCTATTCCAACTATATTCATGTTTTTATCTACCTTCTGAATTAAACTTGTTATGAGAAAACTAGTGATTAAAGCTCTCACGAACTTGATGGCACACTTTACTTTTCTTGCCCTAATAAACTTGAACCGTTGTGTCGTCTATGTTGTATATGCTTCCACTTATATGTTGGGGATTAGCAGAACCATGCTGTTATGGGGAATGCTTTCAACATTGCACTTGTACTTTGTACCTAGTTGATATCATGCTCTTTTGTCTATGGATATCGTCGGTGTGAAATGAAAGGGGAGCTTGTAAGTCCATGGAGTTATGTATGTGTGTTAGAGAAACGCTTGGGCCGCTGGTCTAATCCATGCCTAATCATGGTGGAAACCTGCAGCGTAACCATAATGAGCAATCTATGAAGCATTCTTCTTATAAAAAAAGAGATTGAGAAAAAGAGAAAAAGAAAAAAAGAAATGAGAAAAGAGGAAAGAGAGAAAAAGAGAAAAAAGCACAATTTTCCCATGGTAAATAAGAAGATTGCTGAGATGCTCGTTGTCTGCTTGCCTTGTCATTTTGATATGGGGATTCGTCCGTATCATCGGGCAAGGGGTACCCCATTGGCAGTTCTCTATGATACACATGTATTTACTATGATAAGAACTTACCGATAACTAAACTTGAGTAGCATGAGGAGCGGCCCTCGTATTCAAGGGACATGAGATTTCCAACTTATACTTTGTCAAGCATATACTCCATAGTTTATTCACTTTAACTTTAATCACTTCAAGATGCTTATGATAGGGGCAATGAGAGCTGAAAGCTAATAAGTACCATAATTTTTGGAAGCTCTTTATGAAACTTGAATCCCTGCTTCCTTCTATGAAGGCCTTTCTTCCACTTTTATATTGAGTCTCCACCTTCTATCTTTATGCACCTATTGAGAGAGCTTAGTGGCCATTCTTAGTTTAATGTGCATTGTCCCAAGACTTGTTGATTGAAGCATAACTTTGATATTGCTTGTTCTTAAACTACTTGTATCTAGTCACCCTTATAAACTTTGAAGGTGTCCTATGCAATTATGATTTTCTACTCTATGAGGGACAAGTTGAATGCCACTATGATATGTTTTCTTTATGTGAAACACAAACGTCTTGCAAAGCATTGTTATTCATGAATCTTTTGTTTGTGCCTTTTCATGTTACAACATAGTTGCTATGTCTTATTGTTAGAACTTTATCTTTCATGCTATGTTGAAGTACTATGATCCTAGCTATCAATTTTTTGCATATACTTTGATCAAGTTTATGATGGTGCATGTCACCTCAAAAGTTATTCTTTCTTTTTATCACTTACCTACTCGAGGACGAGCAGGAGTTAAGCTTGGGGATGTTGATACGTTGCTAACGTATCTATAGTTTTTTATGTTCCATGCTTGGTTTATATCTACTTTCTTATGTTTTGTCCACACTTTGGAGTACTTTTTATATACTTTCTTGGACTAACCTATTAACAAGATGCCACAGTGCCAGCTGCCTGTTTTCTGCTGTTTTTGGTTCTAGGAAAGTCAGAAAATGACTATTCTCGGAATTGGACGGGACAAAAGCAAAAGTCAATATTTTACCGGAAGACACATGGAGTCCGAAGGAGATACGAAGGGGGGGGCCACAGGGTGGCCACACCACCCCTTGGCACGGGTAGCCCTAGGCCGCGCCAGGGCATGGTGTGGGCCCCCTGGCTGGCTATCGACCTTGCCTCTTCGCCTATACGAAGCCTCCCGATGCAAAAAAAAACCCTAAATTGAACAGCCTCCAGCCACGAAAAGTTCCACAGCGCCGCCGCCACCGAAGGGGAGATTTGGGGGACAGAAAGTCTCTTTTCCGGCACCCTGCCGGGACGGGGAAGTGCCCCCGGAGCCATCTCCATTGATCTCCACCACCATCTCCATCGCCGTTGCTGATTCCCATGATGATGAGGGAGTAGTCTCTCTCGAGGCTAAGGTTTCTACCGGTATCTATGTGTTCATCACTCTCTCTATGCATGATCATATTGTGATCATGAGCTTTGTAATCAAGTAGATCTATTCTGCTACTCAAGTGCTTTAATAGATCTCTGCTATCCCTATGTGTGTAAAAGTGACAGCGTGCACACCATGGTGGCACTTAGTCTAGAGATTACAAATACTTTTTATGGGTTATATTTGGAGTTGGATGTCTCTATGAAATTGTGGTGTTTGTTGGAACCATCTAGAGCTCAAGGTGACAGTGTGGGGTTATCTAGATGGGGAAAGCGAACTTTGAGGTGTGTTATAGCCCTACCATGGATTAGAGTGTCCAACCAGAGAGTAGTTCAGAGTAGTATCATAAAGAGATGATATTTATATGAGAGTGTTCGCTAGTGAAAGTATGATCCCTAGGACTTGTTTCTAAGCATTGAAACACCGTTTGCAACTAGATCTGTTACATGTTTGCTTGCTTCCATCTTTATTTCAGTTTGCCTTTGGTCTCTTCTACGCCATCAAGCTATTTTCTGGCACTGTTGTCTTATATCCATACCACTTGTATTTTACTATATCTTTGCCGAACTAGTGCACCTACACACCTGACAAGTGTATTGGGTGTGTTGGGGACACAAGAGACTTCTTGTATCTTGATTGCAGGGTTGCTTGAGAGGGATACCTTTGACCACTTCCTCCCTGAGTTCGATAAACCTTGGGTAATCCACTTAAGGGAAAACTTGCTGATGTTCTACAAACCTCTGCACTTGGAGGCCCAACAACTGTCTACAAGAATATAAGTGCGTAGACATCAATCTTCCTATACCTAAATCTTGGGATTTACTTAATAGAATTCGTGATCATAGAGTTTCATGGAATTTTGGTCTAGGAAGTGAAGGAGGCGTAGAAATAGAGCATGATTGTATTCATGACTATAATAAAAAAGGCCATGTTAAAGAATTATCTAAAGAACTTTATCTGGATTCAGATCTTGTGTTGCAAGTTGTTAAAGCTTTTATAGAACATATTAAAGCTCCAAAGGAGGGTCCAGTCAAGTATGATCCACCACCCGAACCAGAAAAGAGAGAGAACATAAAGCAACAGTTGCCTCCGTAGAACCAATATATGAAGTACCTTTCCCTAACACTGCACAAAAGCATATTTTTGAATATGAACAGGTCAAAGCAGTACAGGAAAAGAGGGAAGAGGAAAGCGTGCCAGAAGTTGTGGAACATCTGAAGGAAACCAAAGATGAAGAGGTAACCAAGGAAGCAATTATGGCTATGTACTCACACTGTAACATAGTTGAACTTGATGTAGAGACTTCCATATTGGTTGAAGGTAAAACAAAGGTAAAAGATGTGGGTAAGCCTATTCTTCCCTGCATATTAAAGAAACCTCTCATTACAGTTTATGTGATCTTGCCACTGAAGTTAATGTTATATCTTATGATTTCTACCTAGAAATAAAAGAAGAAATAGAACCGACTACAATTGAAAATACTGATATAACAATTATGTTAGCCAATAAAAACCTTAGAATTCCAATGGGAGTAGTTGATAATGCAACTGTCACAATTGGTGACAAAGATTTTCCTATCGATTTTGTAGTTTTTGATATGCCAGCTGACACTTTTTGCCCTATTATATTTGGAAGAACCTTTTTGGGTGATATAGGTGCTTATGTTAATTTCAAGAAGGAGATTGTGACTCTTAAGCTTGGGGGAACGGAAAATAAATTCCATTTTCCAAATTTAAAGACAGACCTCCACAAATACAACAAGAAGAGGAAGAGCGAACTATTGAGGAAATGGCAGCTCTTTTCTTTAGTAATCAAGAAGAAGAAATAAATGAAGATCCAAATTATGAAGAAATAATTATGGAGGACAAGTCCCTAGAAGAACTAGAATATGAATTTGATTCACTTCCTATTTTGGGACCTCCAACTGATGAGGCTTTTGAAGAGCCAGAAAAGAGAGGGGACGAGGAATTACCACCCCCATAGTTGAAGACTCTACCAGATAATCTCAAATATAGGTTTTTAGATGATACCAATAAATTCCCTGTTATTATTAGTGCTAAACTTTTAGGAGAAGAAGAAGAACTCATGAGGATACTAAAGGAGCATCGCCAAGCCTTTGGGTACTCAATGGATGACTTGAAGGGGATTAGTCCCATGATAGCCGTCCATCGAATATTCATGGAAGGAGGTGCAAAACCAGTTGCGGAATTTAATAGAAGATTGAAGCCTAAAATGAAAGAAGTGGTAAGAAAATAAATTGTATGCCTACCGGACGTAGGTATAATTTATTCTGTCAAAGAGAGTGATTGGGTAAGTCCTGTTCATTGTGTCCCTAAGAAGGGCGGTTTTACTATTGTTCCTAATGAAAACAATAAACTAATACCTACTAGAACTATTGTTGGGCACAGGATGTGCATAAATTTCAGGAAATTAAATAAAGAAACTAGGAAAGATCACTATCCATTACCGTTCATAGATCAAACTTTAGAAAGGTTAGCAAACCATACTCATTTTTGTTACTTGGACGGATATTCTGGTTTCTCTCAAATAGCTGTTCATCCGGATGAGCAACTTAAAACAACTTTCATAAGTCCTTACGATTTACATGCTTACCAACATATGCCATTTGGTCTATGTAATGCTCCAGCTACTTTTCAACGGTGTATGACAGCTATTTTTGGTGATTTTATAGAACTTATAATGGAAGTATTTATGCATGACTTTTCTGTCTATGGAACTTCATTTACTAGTTGCTTGGATAATCTCAAGAAAGTTTTGCAGCGTTGTGAAGAAACAAATCTTGTTCTAAACTAGGAGAAGTGTCACTTTATGGTCAAAGAAGGTATAGTCCTCAGACACAAGGTATCAGGTAAGGGAATTGAAGTTGATAGAGCTAAGGTGGAAGCAATAGAGAGAATGCCACCACCCAGGGACATTAAAGGTATAAGGAGTTTTCTTGGTCATGTGGGTTTTTACAGAAGGTTCATTAGAAATTTCTCTGGGATATCTAAACCTTTGACTAACCTCTTGCAAAAGGGAATAAGATTTAATTTTGATGATAAGTGCCTTGAAGCCTTCGATAAGCTAAAAATTCTTTAACTCGAGCTCCCATCATTAAACCACCTATCTAGGATACAACCTTTGACTTAATATGTGAAGCTAGCGATGATGTTTTAGGAGTAACTCTTGGACAACATATTGGTCGTAGATTTAATATTATACATCATGCTAGTAGAACTCTTAATGGTGCTCAAAAGAATTACCCTAAGGAAGAAAATGAACTATTTGCTGTATTTTTCTCTTGTGATAAATTTCGTTCTTACATAGTCGATGCAAAGGGGAGAGTTCATACAGATCGTGATGCCTTAAAAGAACTCCTTGAGAGGAAAGAACATAAGCCAAGACTGATCCATCGGATTCTTTCACTACAAGAATTTGATTTGCAGATTATGCAAAGGCAGGAAATAAAGATGTTAGATGCAGTGTCCATGTTTGCCCAGGAAGACACCAATCTTATTGAGAGGAACTTTAGTCCTGGTGATTTCCGTTTACGGGAATTATATGATGAAAGTCAATTCCTCCAAAAGAGAAGGAGTCCTTGTTGTGGGAGGAACTTTTCATCCCCGATTAAACGAGTGGTAAGTGCAAGGTAAGTGTTCATACTCAAATAAGTGATTTATTTTCACAATTTTTACTCTTGAAAATTCTGTTTTCGAATTCCTTGTGTTTTTTGAAGTTTTCGAGGGGTTTTACCAACTATACGGGTGGAGCTATACGACCGGCGTATAGTTGGTCGTTAAACTCTCTGTATCATCTTTATGAAATTGTTTTCGATACTTCAGCCTATACGGTCACAACTATATGACCGGAGCAAAAATTCCGGCCGTACAGTTGGTCGTTGAACTCTCAGATAGTTTTGCTTTTTGGTGTATGTATCCATACGGTCACAACTATACGATCGGAGCAAAAATTCTGGCCGTATAGTTGGTCGCTAAACTCCCAGGAACTTTTGATTTTCGGTGTTGGAATCTATATGGTCGCAACTATACGACTGGAGCAAAAATTATTGTCATATAGTTGGTCGTTAAACTCTCAAACACTTTTTTGTTCGATCTTTCTTTTATTTCATTATCTAAAAAATGTTATTGTCGGTTCCGAGTCATGATTTAATCGATCCAGACTCGAGATATTTGAAAATATCTACCCGGAAACAACTATATGGCTGGACCTATACGGCCTGCACCCGTATAGTTGGTCGTTATGCGGCAGGTTACTTACAAATCCATGATTTCTTTCTATGTTCCGTTTGGATTCTTTTCTTGGACGGAAATTTGGTGTTTCTCGCGAGTTTTACCGACCTCTGACCCCTCTTCTATACAGCCATTGTTTCTCTCTCTAATCGCAATCTACAGAAACCAATCTACCTCTTATTTTGCGAGAGGACTCTCAACCAAGGGATAGAAGTCACGAATAAGGGCTCCCATGGAGATCGGGAGCAATAGCGACCAAGGCAAGGAGATCAAGACCATCCCTATAGAGTTCCTCGACACCGACCATGGGTGTCAGAAGAGGGATTTGAAGGCCCTGGAGCTGAAGATTGAGGAATTGGACAAGGAGAATCCAGGGACACACAAACACCTTCGATTGCTGTGACTTTATCTTGATAAACTTGATGAAGATATCAAGTGGACAACCGAAGCGGGTTTTGCCATGAGTCTTAAGGCGCTACAAACACTCCAAGATAACAATGAGTTCATTAAAGAACAAGTGAAAGTGCTGGAGAGGAATAATCTTTTCTACAAGCTACGTGTTAAGGAATTAGAAGCTGTCAATCAATCCCTCCGCCTCAGGCTGGCCCGTGAGGAGAAGATACCACGTGCCATGGTGCCTCAGTGATCTACAACAATCACGGTATCAAATATCCACAAGGGATTATTTGATCCCGCCTGGCTTGATTCCAAGCTTGGGGAGATCTTTAAGACCTTGTAATCTATCTTATAAGTTTTTATTATTATTCTGCATTAGTTCAAACTAGAAATAAAGTTTGCATCATTAGAATTCCCTTCAGTAATAGTCGATCCCTTTTATGAAATTCCGAGTTTATTATTATATATGGAGAAATATTGATTTTGTGTTTGCTTTATTGATATATAAATGGCTTGAGTATGATTTTACTTGCACTTGATGATAGCAATAGGAGTCTTCCACACCATTGGTATTAATGGAACACATAAAGATAATTTGGTCAATATGTTGTAAGTCTACGGTTTGATTCACAAATAAAAATTATCTATGCAATTAAGTTGAAAAAGAAAACCTTGAACAAAGGAAAATGAAAGTGCGATCTAAATAGAGTGAGAAAAGGTCGTGCTAGAATCTCAAGTCATAAGAATGCTTCATATACAATTGGAATTTGATAATTGAGAACGTTGAACTTTGAATTCCTACATAAGGTGGAACATATGGCTAGCTCCTTTGCACATCACTTAAAACAAAAGTGTGAGCATATATGCAAAAGAAACGAAAAAGAAAGAAGAAAAAGAGCGAACGTGCAAACAGCAAATAGGCATATACCACTTTATTGTAGTAGAAAAAAGAGACACTTTTGAGATTTTGAATCCCAAATGAATACGTTGATCCTAAAACAATTGGGACTACCTCGTTAACTCATTCGATTGAACCGGATTCTTTTACATTATGTTGAAATTCATCTTTTATGAACTATTGATAACAAAAGGTGTGGAAGCCTTCCAATACTATTAAGATGGTTCGAGTAAGGTACTATTCATTAACTTATTCCCCTGTATCGTACATGATAAACACATGCTGCAATTGCCTCATTTATTTTATCTACTCAGCTTCATAAAGGTGTGAGCTTCAGATCTGTGTTCCACGCGGAATCTGCAAGAATCGGAATCAGCAAAACCATCACCGTCGATCGCATCCTCTACGCCAGCTGCGCCCCTCTCATCGTTCTCAACGAGACCTGGATTCCGGCTAGGGAGGCCGTGACTGCCTACACCATCATGTCTTTTGGTGAGATTGATGTTTACATCGGGTTCGCTGAACCTGCCACACCCACCCTAGCGGTGATAATAGAGGCTAAAGAATTTTCTGGATCCACTTTGTCCACGGAGGCGGCAGAGTTTCAGATCTCAGAAAATCCTAATCCCACCCTGCCCGCACCCATCATGGAGATAGTGGAGAAAGCTGAGCCTGAAGCAGATCTTGCGGTGCAAGTCGGATCTGGAGTGGATCTCCCAAGGGAGGCTGAATCCTAGACCGATCTGCCCGTCGAGGTCGAAATCCAGGAGGAGCAAGACAACAACCTTGGTTCCTGCTCTGCCAACACCGGAACAGATTAACCTTTCCTGAGGCATATGTTGAGGCGCATAATGCTACAAGGCGCAAGCATGGATGAGCTTCTCGAGACCATCAGACGTTTCGAGGAAGCCCACGAGGAAAGCCACAACTACCTTAGGACGCACGCGTGATGAGTGCATATTTGCATCATGTTTTACATTAATATTTTGCATTGTAGATGTAGGATCTTGGTATTTTACGGCGCTCGTGCGTACATTTTATGTCTGTTTTTCACCAGGATCAGGACAAATGATGGATCCAATGGATAAATTATTGAAGCAGTTGTACTATGGAGAAAAGGAGTCAAAAACAATGTAAAACGCTTATTTGGGAAATATTAATAATACCAGAAGAAAGCCAGAAGCGAACAAGGGAGGCAGAGAGCTCAACGACCAACTATACAGCGGCAGTAATTCTTCTGCCCGTATAGCTCTGGCCGTATAGTTGGCGTCGCCTCCGCCTCGTCAAATAGTTTCACCTCATCCAATTGGTTCGAGGAGACAATATACAGAACACCTAGAAATCGTAGAAACCTCACCTCCGGAAGGCATCTGGAGGGGGAACTCATCCACAAGGGATCCATCTTCGCCCTGCACAGATCCAGGAGGCTAAGGCATCGATCTTCATCATCCACCACTGTATCACCACCATCTCCATCCATCCCATCTACATCTTGTCTAGATCTTGTTGTAATTCCTATACTCGTTGTGGATTTATACATGTACTATTCATCTATGATTGTTTCTATTATCATTGCCATGATGTTGATTGCCTCCATGTCTGAGTAGATCATTAGTTCTTGGGGAGATGGAGAAACCCTAGTACGAGATTGAAATAAGATAAAATCTATTATGATATTCATCGTTGTGACCATGTGTTAGATTCTCTACATCTTGATGTTGAGAGAAGTCGACCTCTCAATATTTGCCTCTCGTGGGGACTTGATGGAGGGAGCTACTTGTTGGTAGACGGAGGTGTGCTAGCACTTATAGGGATGTAAATGGATCGGATCGGATCAGATATTGCTCTCTTCATATCCCTTACCATATTTTTTGAAAAATGCGGATTGGAGCGGATAATCGTCGGATGCGGATGCGAATGCGAATGCGGATTTTATCGGATTACGGATATGGAGCGGATTCAGAGAGGACTCGGATCGGAAGCGGATACTCGATCAAATACACATAAATTTTGTAATTTATCTCTTTTATGCAAACAACATCACTCAAAAGTATGTAACACTAGACTATAGCCAAAGTTTGACACATGTTGACACAAACGATAGACTGATAATAAAATGATGCAGCCAGCGGAGGTAGTAACGGATAATCCTATTTGATGATGGACTAACTGAGTGGCCTGGATAGATGGGATTGGACTAGTTTTATCAGATAATCCTATTTGACAACCTCGGATAATCCACAAAAAATGCCGGATAATCCGTATCCATCGGATATTATCAATACCATATCCTCTACCACATCCTCCGGATATCCGCTTGACTAGTATCCACATCCGCATCCATATCCGTCGGATTCTTAAAAATGCATACCATATCCTCAAAAACGGATGCGGATGCGGATATGGAGCGGAAACTATCCGCACCATTTACACCCCTAAGCACTTACAGTGACTATAAAGATGTTGGCACTCCTTACGTATCAACGTGGGAAATCGAGGAAACTCACGAAACACTATCCATGCCATGGGATACGTCCTATAGGATTACGTCCCTTAATAGCGCAGTAATTCGATTGATGTCGATTGCTAACTACTGTGGTTATGAGGATGATGTGAGTAGCAGTTGTTGCCTATTCGTCCACATACGGAGTTCCTCCCACACATACATAGTTGAGAATGTTCATGATGATAATCTTTATCTTAGATCTTTAAAATACTAGTGGTGTATCTGCTACTCCCTGAGAACGCTTTTTCCCTACTGCAGTTCCATTCTCTCTTACATACGCGGTACTTACTTTCTGTATTAAGTTAATTTGATTTACTTTATTATTGCTCTTATACCCAAAACCCAAAAATAGCTTTTTACACAATACTCGCATTTTATCTTGTTACTTAGAACTTTATCTAGCATTTCTATCGCAATAATTATTTCAAGAATTATTAGACTTCAGACTCCTGCTCCCTATGGGATCGATATTTTTATTTCGAAACTAGCTACATACAATCTGTGCACTTACAATCATCAAAGTGTCACACTTTGTCAGATATGTTGGATCCGGATCCGGCTCTGGCGATGCTAGAGATAGCAAAGACTCGGTGATGGAGGCGATCAGAACAAACACCGACTTACAAGCATCTTCGGATGATTCAATGACGTTGGCGGATTTCCGAAAGTTCTCCCCAGAATATGAAGAGGAGTTCAACTCCAAAGCTGCAGAAGAAGGAGAAGCCATGGACGAAGGATCCGGAGAAAACTCTCCCAAAGTGCAGGATGACATGGATCTCGGAGACAATCCCGACGTCTAGATGTCTGAAAGTACCGATCAGAGCTTGACTCCAGGAAATGGACCCAAAGTCGTCTTTGCTACCGGCGCTGCCAAGAAGGCAAAGAAGAAGAAGAATAAGAACAAGACTCTGGCAAAAGATCCTCTAACAGAAGAAGTGGTTGCTGAAGAATACGAAGAAGACTCAGATGGATCCCTAATCCTAGACAAGCCAAAGGAAACTCTGGTGGATGGATACGTGGTTACTGCTGGTGCCCGTAAACTCATCGATGCTACATTAACTACACCAATCCCTACTGCTATAGAGCTTACATCTGCATAATTGGAAGAAAGGGCCCAAGCCCTAGAAGCGCGTCATCAAGTACTCCTGGATGAGGCTAACAACCTTATGGAAGAGAAGAAGCGCATTGCATCTGCGGGGCTGTTCAACTCCCTGCAACATCACAAGACCCAAAATGGCCGGTGCAGGCTAACATAAATCCAGAGGTCCACAAAAACCTCTTTGAGGGATATGACGCCGTCAAGGGAGAACCTCGGCTGGATAGAAAGGGAGATCTAGTGTATGACACGCCAGTGGAAAATGTTGCTGTAGCTCGAGATATCCTCGCAAACAACCCAAGCCCATATCAAGTTCGGTTGGGCGTAAAGCTACTTACTAAGGGTTTGGAGCAACAAAAGGCCGCAAAATCTGGAAGCGGAAAACTGGTCTCCAAGTCTGACCAATGTCGCATGGATCCGGCTTGGGATGATATTAGGCCCCGACGGGATCTAGCACAGCATCACCGTCCTGATCGTCAGGAAGACAACTATTCGAGAACCGGATCTTTAGGGCAGCGGCACAGAACCGCACGTGAATGGAGCAATGTTTCTCCAGCCGCAGAGAGAGACGCAGCTGCGACACAGGTTCCGAGACACCCTCCCCAGCGAGAGTCGAACAATCGCAGGGAAGACGACAAAGAGTAACATCGGGAGGAGGACCGACAAAGGATGCCACCTCCTAGACATACAAGCCGTCCGACTGAACCTCACCGCAATGGGGGAAATGACGGACGAAGGAACGATGGACACCGTGCCAAGTCAAGCCGACGGGGGGCTCGTCGTAATGAAGACCCTCCCCAGAACCGGAATAATGACGCTCCGGATGGAGGCCAGCATTCAGCCGGAAACAATCCACCTGCACCACCCTCTCCAGCAAGTAGCCATCATACCGACTCTCGAGGAGTCCAAGGAGGGCGCCGTGGCGGAGGAGGTGGTGGCAAAAGTAGAAGTCCGGCTCCAAGGCACCACAGCCATAGCGAACAACGAAGACGGTATTCCCTGTCACCAAGTGACGCAAGACACCGGATCGACTCTAACATAGAGGCGTGGTGCTACGAGAATGATGATATCTACGTGGGTCCAAAATGCTTCGGACCACGAATCCGACAAACACACTTCCCGGAAAGATTTGCTATCTCAAGACACATTCAAGCCTACGATGATGTGGCCCGGCCAGATACTTGGCTCCAGGATTTTTTCCAGGCTTGCTGCATTGCCAACGGTGAAAATAGTTTGGTCGCGACTCGGTATCTCCCACTTATGTTGAGGAAGACAGCACGATCATGGCTTAATGAACTTCCGGGAAACACCATTCACAACTGGTATGACATGCAAAGCGCGTTCTTTCGGAATTTCGAAGGCACATATCGGAGGCCCTGTACGGTAGGAGACCTGCAGCATTGCACACAGAAAGTCGGAGAAACTTGCCGAGATTATCACGGATGATGGATCAACACCAATAATTCCTGCGAAGGGCTAAATGATCAAACTGCGATTGAAGCTTTCATTATAGGGCTCCCAATTGGTCTACTACGTCACCGTTTGAAGTGCGACAAGGTCACTGGTCTAGGAGAAATGATAGAAATGGCAAGAAAATATGCAGATGCCGATGATGATGCAGAAGGACTATTGAACGTCCTGGCGGTACCACCGTCGGCAAAACAGCCGAAGCAACAAGCTCAGAAGTGCAAGAACACCTCGGAAGAAAAGCCCAACACGGAAACTGTAGTTGTCACTGCTAGTTTTCTGGAGGACAAGAAGGGCGTAGACGTGGCCGCGGACGCGGTCGTGGGATGTCAAGAGTCCAGGGTAGAGGAGACAAGCAACCTAGCCAAACCTACTCCTGGGCCGACATTGCCAATAATCCGTCTGTGCATCACTTAGGTGCCAACGGGGGCTCATCCCACACAAATGTCGAGTGTCGTTTCAATAACGACATCAAGAAAGACGATTCCGCTAGCTATAGAGCTAAGCGGAATAAGGGAAAGAAGAATCCCGAAAAAGAAAAGGAGACCAAGGAAGATTCTGACATGGAGGAAGCTGAGCCTTCAAATCCCAAGTCGGATGTAAAGAAAAACTTTCCAATGAAGAAAGACACTTATGTCACTTTCCTTTGGTCTCAACCAGCTAAGGTCAAGAAAGCAGTCCTACATGAGCTCAACGCAACTGTTCCGGCTGTCCCTCAATTCTTGGACTGGTCGGAAGTGACAATCACCTTTGCCGTGTCGAGCATCCGCCTAAGTTGCACAGGCGAGGAAAATACACCTTAGTTGTCAATCCACTTATTGACGGCTATAGATTATCCAAGACCCTCATGGATGGCGGCAGCAGCATTAACATCCTCTACATCGAAACGCTGCGTCGGATGAGGATCTCAGAAACTTGGTTGAATCATAGCTCTATGATCTTTCACATAGTGGTCCGAAGAAGATAAGTAAATTCCCTGGGAGAGATCACTTTGGACGTTACCTTTGGAAGTCCAAAAAATTACTGAACCGAAGCACTTTCCTTCGAAGTGGTCCTGTTCAAGAGCGCATACCATGCTATATTCGGACATCCGGCTTACTGGGCTTTCATGGCTCCTCCGTGTTACATTTATAATATGATGAAAATTCCAGGTCCAAAGGGTGTGATCACCATCAGGGGAGACCCGAAGAAAGCACGAGAGTGCAAAGACAGAAATGCCACCTTTGCTGAAGCCGTACTGCATGCCCAAGAGTACTAGGAGATCAAGAAGACCATCAACCCGTCCGAGATGCCCACAACGAAGAAGGAGGTGACAAAGCCGACTCCGGAGTTCAAGGCATCGGAAGAGACGAAGATGACACCATTGAAGGATGATGACCCCTCCAAGGTGACCCAGATAGGTGTAGGTTTAGATAGCGCACAGGAAAGCGTGCTCGTCAAGTTCCTCCAAGCAAATCAAGATATTTTTGCATGGCAGCCATGTGGCATGACCGGAGTACCTAGGGAACTTGTCGAGCACTCTCTAAATGTAAACCCAAATGCTAAACCCGTCAAATAGTCCTTATGATGTTTTGGCGATGAAAAGCGAAAAGCAATAGCTAAGGAACTAGCCTAGCTCGAGTTAGCCGGATTCATAGAAGAGGTCATCCACACTAAGTGGTCGGCCACTGTAATGGTCCCTAAAAAGGACACCACTGATTTAAGGATGTGTGTTGATTATAGTGCCTTGAACAAGGCTTATCCCAAAGATCTGTTCGCTCTGCCTAGAATTTATCAAGTCATTGATTCTACAGCAGGCTCAGAACTCCTATGTTTTCTTGACGCATATTCTGGTTATCACCAAATCCGGATGAAGGAATCAGACAAAGTCAAAACTTCATTCATAACCCCCTTCGGAACCTTTTGTTTCATTATGATACCCTTTGGGCTCAAAATACGCAGGAGCCACGTACCAGCGCACTATGCAGCGTTGCCTCCATGATCAAATCGAATGCAATGTGCATGCATATGTGGATGACATCAGTGATGTCCAAAAATAAAGAAACCTTAATTTCTGACTTGGAGGAAACGTTCGACAATTTACAAAAATACAACATAATGCTTAACCCGAAGAAATGTTTCTTTGGAATAACAGCCGGGAAATTGTTAGGTTTCATTGTGTCTCAAAGAGGCACAGAGGTGAACCGAGACAAAATCAAGACTATACTCAATATTTCCAGGCTGACTCGCCTGAAGGACATTCAAAGACTAACTGGTTGCATTGATGTAGTCAGTCGGTTTGTAAGCCGGCTGGTGAAAGAGCCGCACCACTTTACAAGCTCCTGAAAAAGACCAAAAAGTTCGTTTGGACTGACGAAGCTGAAGCTGCACTACAAGACCTGAAAGTAGTACTCTCATCTGCTCCTATCCTTGCAGCACAAAAACCTTGTGAACCGATGTTGCTCTATCTGGCTGCGACAAACAGAGTCATCAGTGTCGTCATGGTGGTAGAGAGACTAGAGGAAAAGTAGGAACACCTAGTGCAGCGTACGACATACTACCTCAGCGAAGTCCTAACTGAATCAAAGCAGCAGTATCCGCACTATCAAAAGCTGGCTTACAGTGTGTTCTTCGCATCCTGGAAGTTATGGCATTACTTTAAGGAACATCCAATTACCATGGTGAGCACAACTCCCATGAGAGATATAATCAACAGCAGCGACGCTACATGACATGTTAGAAACTGGGGCATAGACCTTTAAGCTTTCGACATTGAGTACAAACCTCGTACATCAATCAAATCCTTAATCCTCATTGACTTTGTCACTGATTGGACAGAGATAACGGAAAATATGACCCTCCTAGAGTTGGAATACTAGACCTTGCATTTTGATGGGTCTAAGGCGCTCAGGGGCTCGGGGGCTGGCATGGTGCTCAAATCATCCCAAGGAGATAAGCTTTTATATGTGTTGCAGATCCACTTCACGGTAACAAACAACATTGCCAAATATGAGGCACTGCTGCATGGAATCCGGATTGCTAAGGATATCGGCATCCAACGATTAATTTGTTATGGAGATTCGGATCTTGTTGCTCGACAAGTGTCGGATATCTGTAATGCAAATAAACAGATGGCATCATATAGAGTTGTCATGGATAAACTATCTAAATTGTTCGAAGGATTTGAGGTTCAACACATCCCTCGAACAGGAAATGAGGATGTAGATGCATTATCTCGAATATGCTCTGCACGAAAAAAGGTCCCGGATGGCGCTTTTCTGGAGCACCTCAAAGTTCCCTCTATAAAAGGAGTAGATGAGGAATATTTGACCAAATCTGACTCACCTTTAGTGGCAGCTCTGGCTGTAATTCCCATTTTGACTCAACCCTACCTTGATTTCTTCATAGATGGAAAATTACCCGAAGACGAGGTTCTGAGCCGGCAGATCATCCAATGAGCAAAAACCTATACAATAATAAATGGTGAGCTCTATAAGCGGAGTGTATCTGGGGTCTTTCAGCGTTGTGTATCTCCGAAAGAAGGAGTGGAAATCTTACGAGAGATCCATGAAGGCGAATGCGGCCATCATGCTGCAGCAATCTTTAGTAACAAAAGCTTTTAGACATGGATTTTTTTGGCTTACAGCCAAGGCAGATGCCGAACGGCTGGTCAGGACGTGCAAAGGCTGCCAAAAATATGCCAAACAAGCTCATGTTCTGGGTGATCAGCTGCGAACAATACCTATAACATGGTTGTTCGCGATCTGGGAGCTTGACATGGTAGGACCGTTTAAACGGGCTCCAAGTGGATTTACTCACCTCTTAGTGATGGTGGATAAATTCACAAAGTGGATTGAGGCTAAACCTGCCACAAGCTGTGATAGAGCAACAACCAGAAGATTTGTCGAGGATGTTATAATCTGATACGGTTATCCGCATAGCATTATCACGGACAACGGGAGCAATTTTTCTATGGGAGAACTTGCCGAATTCTGCGATGAACAAAATATCCGGCTTGACATTGTGTTAGTCGCACATCCACAAGCTAATGGACAAGTTGAAAGAGCATGGTTTAATCCTTCAAGGCCTCAAACCAAGACTCGAAGCACCACTACGTCGTGCTGCGGGGGCTTGGGAAGATGAATTACCGTCTATGATATGGAGCTTGCGAACAACTCTGAATAGGTCAACCGGATACACACCTTTCTTATTGGTCTATGGTGCAGAAGCTATTCTTCCTTGTGATTTAATT
Source organism: Avena eriantha (assembly GCA_910589775.1). Taxonomy (NCBI): domain Eukaryota; kingdom Viridiplantae; phylum Streptophyta; class Magnoliopsida; order Poales; family Poaceae; genus Avena; species Avena eriantha. Next base: position 343,808,617 of record OU342741.1, read on the forward strand.
CATACTTCTTCCCGAGTTGCTGTGTATATCGAAGAGGATGCCGAAATTTCTCTACGAAATGATCTCGATTTGATCAAACAAGTTCGCGTCGTTGCTGAGATGAGATCAACATCCTATCAGCATAAGTTACGCAAGTATCATAGCCAAATAGTCAGAAACTGGTCTTTCAATAAAGGCGATTTGGTTCTCCGGCTTGTGCAGAAAAGAAATCACAAACTTTCCCCAGTATGGGAAGGGCTCTTTTTAGTTAGCCGAGTATTGCACAATGTTTCTTACTATCTAACTGATATGCGGCCAGTTAAAGAAAGATCTGCTACTAAGAAAAGAAAGAGAGCTGGAGGCAGTACAGATCCGGAAGAATTAGACAGGCCGTGGAATGTTCCTCAGCTACACCTTTTATTCTTAAATTTTCTTTCTTTGTAACCATATATGTGTACATGTTCAATGAGAAATAAAGTATTGGTTGCCTAAATTTTTTCTGAGAAGTTTTACATTACCATCTTATTACCGAATGATCATATCACAGTCAAAAATCCTAGAATACTTGAAAGTACTTTATGTTCATGTTTGTTTTGGTTAAGATTTCCGATTCTAAAAATGCTACCTTCGGGTATAAATCTAAATTTTCTAGTCTATACTTTGGTTCCTTATCTGATTGCCGTATGCGGGTGATACGTTGCAAACGCATCTATAATTTTTGATGTTCCATGCTTGGTTTATATCTAGTTTCTTATGTTTTGTCTACAATTTGGAGTACTTTTTATACACCTTCTTGGACTAACCTATTAACAAGATGCCACAGTGCCAACTACTTGTTTTCTGCTGTTTTTGGTTCTAGGAAAGTCAGAAAATGAATATTCTCGGAATTGGACGGGACACAAGCAAAAGTCAATATTTTACCGAGGGGGGCACGGAGCTAGAATACAAGACGGAGAGGGGCCAGGGGCCGCCCACACCACCTGGCCGCGCGGCCAGGCCTGGCCCGCGCCAGGGGGTGGTGTGGCCGCCTAGGGCACCCCCTCGGCCTTCCCTTTCGCCTATATATTGCCTCCGATACAGAAACCCTAAGTACCCGATCAAAAATCAATGAAAGAGTCTATAGCCGCCGTCATATCCATCCCTCAATCGGGAGGGATCTGAAGCTCTTCTCGGCACCCCCACCGGAGGGGAGAATTCACCCTGGAGGCCTTCTTCATCACCATGCAAGCCTCCGGTGTGATGCGTGAGTAGTTCATCCTTGGACTACGGGTCCATGTAGTAGCTAGATGGTTGGTTCTTCTCCTTTGTGCTACCATGTTTAGATCTTGTGTGCTCCGTTCATGATCAAGATCATCTATTTGTAATCATACATGTTGTGTTTGCGGGGATTCAATGGATATTGAGATGCTATTTCAGATTGATTATTGATTCTATCATGTCTTTGTTATTTGTGATCTTGCATGCTCTCCGTTGTTAGTAGATATCTTGGCTGAGTAGATGCTAGCAACTCCAAGAGGGAGTATTTATGCTCGATAGTGGGTTCATGCCTCTAGTAATCTAGGGAAGTGACATAAATCTCTAAGGTACTAGATGTGCTATTGCTACTAGGGAGGAAACAGTAATCCTTTGTTCATAGAACAATCGTATTGTTTACTTTACACACAATGCTTAATGCAATTATCTGTTGCTTGCAACTTAATACTGGAGGGGGTTCGGATGATAGCTTGAAGGTGGATTATTAGTCATAGATGTAGTTGGATTATGGTCTATGTATAATGTTGTAATGCCCAATCAAATCTCATAGGAGTCAAGATGATTAGTATATGCATGTATGCTTTCTCGATGTTTGTCACCCATGGACCCTGATGTAATTTGTTCACCCAACATGTCATCTATCTTAAGGAGAATCACCACTAGTGAACTATGGACCCCGGTTCTTTCTTTTACCATCAATCTATAATTGTTTACTGTTTTCAGTTTACTTTCTGCAAGCTTTTACTTTCTTCCACACAATACGTTTAATCCTTTGTTTTCAGCAAAACTGGTGAGATGGACAACCTCACTGTAAGTTGGGGGCAAAATTTTGTGGTTGTGTTGTGCAGGATTCCAAGTTGGAAACAACACCTTGGAGGTGTTTCCATGCTCCTACTGGTTCGATAACCTTGGTTTCATAACTGAGGGAAACTTACTGTTGTGCTCATGACACCTTCCTCTTGGGGTTCCCCAGCGAGCTCGATATCAACCATGAGTCACAAGTACTTTTCTAGCGCCATTGCCAGGGAGTCAAGGACATCTTCACAAGGGGAGTCCCTCATAACCAATCTCTTTACTTTGTTATTTTTGTTTTGCTTAGTTTATTTTTGCTTTGTTTGCTTGTTTCATTATCAAAAACACACAAAAATTAGTTGTACTACTTTGCTTTCTTTATTAAAAACACACAAAAATGACTACTCTTGAAAACACTAAGTTGTATGACTTCACTAACACCAAAAACAATGATTTCATGTGCACACCTATTGCTCCACCTGTTCCTGAAGCTAATTTCTTTGAAATTAAACTTTCTTTACTTAATCTTGTTATGAGAGAAAAATTTTCTGGAATTGATACCGAAGATGATGCTGCTCATCTAAATAACTTTGTTGAACTTTTTGAGATGCAAAAGCATAGGGATATAGATGGAGATATTATTAAGCTTAAATTGTTTCCTTTCTCTTTGAGAGGAAAAGCTAAAGAATGGTTGCAATCCCTAACTAGGAATAGTATTGATTCCTGGACTAAATGCAAAGATGCTTTCATTGGAAAATACTATCCTCCTGCTAAGATTGTATCTATGAGAAGTGAAATAATGAAGTTTAAACAATCTGATAATGAACATGTTGCTCAAGCTTGGGAAAGAATGAATATTTGGTAAAGAATTGTCCCACTCATGGACTGACTGCTTGGATGATTATCCAAACCTTTTGTGCAGGATTGAATTATTCTTCAAGAAATATACTGGATTCTGCTGATGGAGGTACCTTTATGACCATTACTTTGGGTGCTGCAACAAAGCTTCTGGATATATGATGGTTAACTATTCTGAATGGCACACTTAGAGAGCTCCATAAGGTAAGAAGGTAAATTCTGTTGAAGAGACCTCTTCCTTGAGTGATAAAATTGATGTTATTATGTCTATGATTGTTAATGGGAAAGCTCGTATTGATCCAAATCATGTTCCCTTAGCTTCTTTGGTTGCTCAAGAAGATCAAGTTGATGTGAACTTTATAAGGAATAATAATTTTAGCAACAATGCCTACAGGAATAACTTTGGTAATAATAATTATAGGCCATATCCTCCTAACAATGGTAATGCTTATGGAAATTCCTACAACAATAATAGAAGTGCACCATCTTAACTTGAAGTTGTGCTTAAAGATTTTATTAGCAAACAAACTCCTTTCAATAAAACTATTGAGGAGAAACTCTCTAATGCTGAAAGAAAGATAGCATCACTGGCTGAAGCACAATCTTCTTTGAATAAAATGGCTACTAAACCTAAAACTATTGAGAATCCCTTTGCTGCTACTAATGCCATACAAGTTAGAATTGATGAAAATGTTAGATTACTAGCTGAATTGCATGCTAAGTGGGAAATCGATGATGAAATTGCTAGAAATATTAGTGTTCCTACTATCACTACCACTAATGTTGAAGCTAGTAAACCCAATGGAACCATTTCTAATAAAAATACTAGAATTCGTCGAAACATGGGAAACAATAGCTCTACTACTTTAGATGATAATTATGATTTTGATCTTGATGGTTGCAATATCTCTAAAGTTATTAAGTTCCTACAAAAGCTTGCTAAAAGTCCTAATGCTAGTGCTATGAATATGGCCTTTACAAAACACATTACTGATGCTCTCATAAAAATTAAAAAAGAAAAGAAACATAAAGCTTCTATTCCTATGAAACTAGAAGATTGTTGGGAACCCATCATTAATATAAAAGCTAATGATTTTGATTTCAAAGCTTTATGTGATCTTGATAGTAGTATTTTTATTATGCCTAGAAGGATTTATGATATGCTTGATTTTCCACCATTAGAAGATTGTTATTTAAATATCCCACTTGATGATAATGCTAAAAATAAACTCATCAGGAGTATTAATGTTGTTCTTATTATGGTTAAGAATGCCTATGTCCCCGTTGATTTCTATATTTTGGATGTTGAATGCAATGCTTCTTGTCCTATTACTTTGGGAAGACCTTTTCTTAGAACTGTTGGTGCCATTATTGATATGAAAGAAGGCACCATTAAATATCAATTTCCACTCAATAAAGGTCTAGAACACTTCCTAATGAGAGAGAGAGAATATTTCTTTTGCCTCTCCTATGAAAAAAAAATTTGCTCTTAATGCTTCTTCATTTGAGAACACTTGATTCTTTTTCTTGCTTCTTATGCCTAACTTAAAGGCGTTAAAGAAAAGTACTTATTGGGAGATAACCAAAAGTTTAGATGAGTCTTGGAAGTTATTACCTCTGTAATAACTGCTCCCTATCCTTTTTATTTGCTTTTTGTGCCAAAAGTAACCTCTAATGAGAGAGAAGTAAAGCTTGGGAAAGTTGTTGTCCCGAAACAGATTTGTGTGCTTCACTGTAAAAATTCATGTAAAGTCTCTGTACGTCATTTTGAGGCGTGAATTTGTTTGCTTCTCCCCTAGGTTGTTATCTAACTTTCGTTAGTTCAACACTTTTAGATTTGAGCAACATAAGGTCTTAGAAAAAATTGGTTTTTACCTGCTGGTCTGTTTTGAAAGATTTCTGCCATTATTTGCATTTGCTTCTTGTTGATTCCTTTTTGACTTATTTTTGGGGAATTGAGATTTTTGAGGGAAGTGCTACAGTATTTTGTGTTTTAATAGAAGTTTTATTGGTGTTGAAACTGAACCCAAAGACTTATTATCTTGAGTACACTAATGTTGCTAATAAAGATTGTGTGAAGTTTTGTATGAAGGAAAAATTTCAGGTGTATGGAGAGAATGATGTAATGAGATGAAGAATGGACTAAAGCTTAAGCTTGGGGATTCTACGCATGTCACCCCAAGAAATATCCAAGAAGTACAAGCGTCAAAGCTTGGGGATGCGCAAGGCATCCCCTTCTTCATCAATAAAAATCCCAGGTTTCTTCCAAACACTTCATTTTTATTGTTTCATGCACAGTTGTGTTGTTCTTGGAGCGCCTTCTTTTTCGTTTTCGTTTTGGTTTTTCGTTTGCTTGGTTTGCTTAGTTTGCTTTAATAAATTGGTTGGACCCCCTCTTTCATACATTAGTTTTCAAATAGTTTGGTTTGGATTGGAAAAGAGTAGGAAAGTTCATGCTTAAGTGGTAAAGAGAGCTTGTTTTTGACTGTGGCCTATGCTTTGTCATGTCATGCTTGATATTTTTTTGGCTTTATGCTTAGTAATTTTTGCTGTAGCATGACATATTATAAACAATTGAGATTGCTTAATGTGCCTTGAAAGAATCATGCGTTGTTTTAGCATATTAAAGCATAGTATTGTGGTATTCTCCTTTGATACTTTATTTGGGTTGACTTAGCGCACGCTCACACCATGTTATGACTATCCCAACTCACCATAGCCTCTATGATCCTTTAGTTTTCGACTTGTAATATCACTGTATGCTTTAATTAATGATATTTTATCACTTTGCATGATTATGGCCATTATTGCTCTCTTAGTTAGTCGCTCCCAGTCTTTTGCTAGCCTCCATAACCAAGTATGAGTTCCACTCATGCATCCAACTCCAAATAAAACCAAGTTATTCCAAAGAGTCCACCATACCTACCTATTATCATTTTCTATTCCAAGTATATTCATGTTTTTATCGACCTTCCGAATTAAACTTGTTATGAGAAAACTAGTGATTAAAGCTCTCACGAACTTGATGGCACACTTTCTTTTCTTGCCCCTAATAAACTTGAACCATTGTGTCGTATATGTTGTATATGCTTGCACTTATATGTTGGGGATTAGCAGAACCATGCTGTCATGGGGAATGCTTTCAACATTGCACTTGTACATTGTACCTAGTTGATATCATGCTCTTTTGTCTATGGATGTCATCGGTGTGAAATGAGAGGGGAGCTTGTAAGTCCATGGAGTTATGTATGTGTGTTAGGGAAACGCCTAGGCCGCCGGTCTAATCATGCCTAATCATGGTGGAAACCTGCAGCGTAACCATAATGAGCAATCTATGAAACATTCTTCTTATAAAAAAATAAGATAAAGATTGAGAAAAAGAGAAAAAAAGAGATGAGAAAAGAGGAAAGAGAGAAAAAAGCACCATTTTCCCATGGTAAATAAGAAGATTGTTGAGATGCTCATTGTTTGCTTGCCTTGTCATTTTGATATCGGGATTCTTCCGTATCATCAGGCAAGGGGTACCCCCGTTGGCGGTTCTCTATGATACACATGTACTTACTATGACAAGAACTTACCGGTAACTAAACATGAGTAGCATGAGGAGCGGCCGTCGTATTCAAGGGACATGAGATTTCCAACTTATACTTTGTCAAGCATATACTCCATAGTTTTTTCACTTTAACCTTAATCACTTCAAGATGCCTATGATAGGGGCAATGAGAGCTGAAAGCTAATAAGTACCATAATTTTTGGAAGCTCTTTATGAAACTTGAATCCCTGCTTCCTTCTGTGAAGGCCTTTCTTCCACTTTTATATTGAGTCTCCACCTTCTATCTTTATGCACCTATTGAGAGAGCATGGTGGCCATTCTTAGTTTAATGTTCATTGTCCCAAGACTTGTTGATTGATGCATAACTTTGATATTGCTTGTTCTTAAACTATTTGTATCTAGTCACACTTATAAACTTTGAAGGTGTCCTATGCATTTATGTTTTGCTACTCCATGAGGGACAAGCTAAATCCACTATGCTATGATTTCTTTATGTGAAACAAACAAACATCTTGCAAAGCATTGTTATTCATGAAACTTTTGTTTGTGCCTTTTCATGTTACAACATAGTTGTTATGTCTTATTGTTAGAACTTTATCTTTCATGCTATGTTGAAGTACTATGATCCCAGCTATCAATGTTTTACAAATACTTTGATCAAGTTTATGATGGTGCATGTCAACTCAAAAATTATTCTTTCTTTTTATCACTTACCTACTCGAGGACGAGCAGGAGTTAAGCTTGGGGATGTTGATACATTGCAAACGTATAAGTTTTGATGTTCCATGCTTGGTTTATATCTACTTTCATATGTTTTGTCCACACTTTGGAGTACTTTTTATACACTTTCTTGGACTAACCTATTAACAAGATGCCACAGAGCCAGCTGCCTATTTTCTGCTGTTTTTGGTTTTAGGAAAATCAGAAAATGAATATTCTCGGAATTGGACGGGACAAAAGCAAAAGTCAATATTTCACCGAGGGGGACACGGAGCCAGAATACGAGACAGAGAGGGGCCAAGGGCCGCCCACACCACCTGGTCGCGCGTACAGGCCTGGCCCGCGCCAGGGGGTGGTGTGGCCACCTAGGGCACCCCCTCGGCCTCCCCTTTTGCCTATAATTGCCTTCGATACAAAAACCCTAAGTACCCGATGAAAAATCAATGAAAGAGTCTGTAGCCACCGGCATATCCATCCCTAGATCAGGAGGGATCTGAAGCTCTTACCGGCACCCTGCCGGAGGGGAGAATTCACCCTGGAGGCCTTCTTCATCACCATGCAAGCCCCCGGTGTGATGCGTGCGTAGTTCATCCTTGGACTACGGGTCCATGTAGTAGCTAGATGGTTGGTTCTTCTCCTTTGTTCTACCATGTTTAGATCTTGTGAGCTCCGTTCATGATCAAGATCGTCTATTTGTAATCATACATGTTGTGTTTGTGGGGATTCAATGGATATTGAGATGCTATTTCAGATTGATTATTGATTCTATCATATCTTTGTTATTTGTGATCTTGCATGCTCTCCCTTGTTAGTAGATATCTTGGCCGAGTAGATGCTAGCAACTCCAAGAGGGAGTATTTATGCTCGATAGTGGGTTCATGCCTCTAGTAATCTAGGGAAGTGACAAAAATCTCGAAGGTACTAGATGTGGTGTTGCTGCTAGGGAGAAAACAGTAATCCTTTGTTCATAGAACAATCGTATTGTTTACTTTGTACACAATGCTTAATGCAATTATCTGTTGCTTGCAACTTAATGCTGGAGGGGGTTCGGATGATAACCTGAAGGTGGATTATTAGTCATAGATGCAGTTGGATTACGGTCTATGTATAATGTTGTAATGCCCAATCAAATCTCATAGGAGTCAAGATGATTAGTATATGCATGTATGCTTTCTCGATGTTTGTCAATTGCCCCGCTGTAATTTGTTCACCCAGCATGTCATCTATCTTAAGGAGAATCACCACTAGTGAACTATGGACCCGGTCCTTTCTTGTACCATCAATCTACAACTATTTATTGTTTTCTTTTTACTTTCTGCAAGTTATTACTTTCTTCCAGACAATACGTTTAATCCTTTGTTTTCAGCAAAACCGGTGAGATTGAAAACCTCACTGTAAGTTGGGGACAAAGTTATGTGGTTGCGTTATGTAGGATTCCAAGTTGGAAACAACACCTTGGAGGTGTTTCCTTGCTCCTACTAGTTCGATAACCTTGGCTTCATAACTGAGGGAAACTTACTGCTGTGCTCATCATACCTTCCTCTTGGGGTTCCCCAACGAGCTCGATATCAACCACGAGTCAGCAGCGGGCATTTTCCAAGTAGTGAATTGTTGGTACTAGAAGTCAGCTTTGTTTGCGAGTTTAAATTGGTTTAGCAATTGAGTTTCCATGTTGAAAGTTGGCCGGCTCACGAAAGGGACGAGGCGGAAGGCCAGATAAGCAATAAGTATAGGCAAAACAAAAAGTGCTTATGTAAACACATAGGGCACGACAAAATAAAACCAAAATTGCTAAATAGAAGCATCAAATCTTAGCACTAGCAAAATGTTATACTACTTATTTACAACCTGATTTTTTCAGAATGACACATCGTTTGTTCTGTTCTCTATGATGCAGGAGGAGAGGTAGGAGATGCCGGCTCACTGGATACATCTCCTTCAACTTGATATCTTTCCGAGACGTGCAAAACAGATTCGATTTGCTTGTCGTCAAAAACTTCAGATGTTCCTTTGGGAGGCGGAGGAAGCGTCTCCACGCGAGTGAAGAATGGAGTGTCATAGCTGGTTAGATCAGCTACGTGACATCCATATCCGGCACAGGAGTCCATGATGGCCTTGATATCTTGCTCCTTTTCTGTCTTCGTCCATAGTCGAATAACCTCTGGTTACTTACCAGATCTCCATGCTTCCATGGTGGCTCATAACCACGGTGAGAGCATTATGTGCTGTGTTTCACGCATAGGACATGTTCCAGTCCAGGATGAGCTGAGGCATCTCCTTCGTCTTGTCTTGCACCTCAAAGGCAGACATTTTGTTCATGTCCGGCACTTTGAGAACTTCACCAATATCCTCTAGGGATTGGCGGAAATTGTGAAGCAAATCACCAACTTCTGAAAGCCGGTTGGTGCGAGACTAGGTGGAGGAAGAATCATGCAAGTTCAGGGGACCTGCGTATATAAAGCAAAGGTCAGAAAAATATATCCGAACTCCTAGAGTCAGAAGAACGAAAAGTCAGAAGACAGGAAACATACTGAAGATGACATCATCAACTTTGGTCTTCTCTGCCCTAAGGCTCTAGAGTTCAGCCCGGAGTGCTTCGGTGATGTCCTTTTCTATGAATAATTCATCATTGATATCTGAGATTTTTTGGTCCTAGGTTATGATCCCTTGATCGCGTTCTACGTTGGCCATGGAGGAGGATTCGAGAATGCTAGCAATGTTGCGCTCGTGATCCGCCTTAAGCTGGCTCAGCTCTCACCATAAGTCGGTGTTCTCCACCTCCAGGGTCTTCAAGTTCTCGGCCTCTTCAATGATTGCACATGATTGTTTGACCAGTGCTGTAAACAAAAGACAACAGTTGAATAAGAAATTCGACTATGAAAGCAAAACAGGACAAGGTTAAGGACTGAAATGATTACCTTCAGCCTCATCCTTTGATACCTTTAATTAAGAATTTTCAAGTTGGAGAGCTCTGATCTCTCTCCGCTTATTGCAAATATTCTTCAATAATTCCTGGTTATAAGCATTAACTTTCTGTAAGTCAGAATAGTACCCAGAGTCAGAAGTCTACTAAAGACTCAGGCTAATATTTTAACTAATATTAGTATGAGCCTTGGGGGATACACTAGTTCGTTCTTTGGCATCCTATGAAAGCATAAATCCAGATTGTATATCCAACTTCATGCTTGGGGGCTAGAGGATATGATATGAAATAAAGTAAAAAAAAGGTGAGTTGGAATTCTGACTTACATGTTGTTCATGAGTAAGCTAGCTTGAGCTCATGTTCACCTTGGTGGTAACCTTCTTGGCGAGGGTCAGCGGGATTATTGGCAGTGGCGGAGCCACGCCGGTCTTCAGCTTCTCGTCGTGAAGACGAATTTGGTCAAGAAGCTTGAAGTACTTGACATCCTCGGCTTCTTGCACCTCTTCCTCGGCGGTGATATTCCAGCTCTCTAGGCATTGTTGAGCCAGCCTTTGTATCTCTTCTGCAGTTTTCTGAGTAATGCCAAGTTTGGCAATACCCGGATTACTGAGAAGATTATCAGCGAAAACCTCTGTCGAGGGATCATTACCCTGTACGGGTTCACCCTTATCAAGTACTGAGTCACCCGTGGTTACGTCGGTATACGAGACGAGGATCGCTGGCTAAAATTGTTGAGCCGGATCTTCAGATTGTTGAGTCAGAGGTGTTGTGGCAGGAGAAGTCAAATTCAACTTTTGCTGGCACAGGGGCTTCAACGAGCCTCCTTTCCCTTTGCCCACGGTGAGCTGTTTAGCTTTGAGCAAGTAATAGAACAAAGATCGTTACACTTCAGAAGGAATGAGAAATAAAATATAGAGACCTTGTGAGGAAAGTCACCTCTTCACAACGGGCACTTCCTTTGTGCCAATGGAAACTGTCGGAGTCTTTCGCTTTCTGGTAAGACTCTCCAGCAACAGAACCAGTTCTCCATCATCCTGAGAGAGCTCAGGAGGATGTCCCTTGAGAGGAGCAAGCTCCGACTTGGGGAGGTCAGCAAGCTGAAAAGAAGAAATATCTCAGTATTGCAAAAAGAAACAATAATGTATAGATGAACACATAATTCGAGTTATTGCTGGAAAACTTACTAGTGTCACAGGATCATCAGCTGTATGCATGTCCAAGGACAGCTCCAGGATTTTCCTCTCAATCCGCTCCCGTATCAACCACTTGATTTGGGACTCATAGTCCTTTTCTGAGTAAGGCCGGGAGCAGATCCAGAGAGAGTACGTCTTGCTCTTGGTGACGGAGTGCATAAGCCGGTCGCCATGATGTTGGAGAGGCTGAATCCGACGTGCCAGCCAGCAGTGGACCAAATCCGATCCTTTTAGACCCTTGTGCTTCATCAAATATTCGATCCACCTCTTAGCAAGAAGTAGATCATCAGTAAGAGCCGAAGCATCTGCGTCCCAGGACTCTTGGGGCGTGGCGGCACCGTCAACAAAAGCCGGCAAAGCAGTTGCTTTGCCAGGAGCCGGTCTATCCTTGTGGTAAAAGAACGTAGACGACCATTGTTTCACCGACTCGCTAGCCTTAATCCTAGGATAGACTCACTCTCTCCTAACAGAAAAGCTAAGGGTTCTGGTAATGTAAGGATTACCGACGGTGATAGAATTTCTCCGGGTATGAAAGTAATACCAGAAAAGAAGAAGACTCGGCCTAATGCCGAGATACCCCTCACACAAAGAGGCACAAGTGCTCATCTCTAAAAGAGAGTTTGGGGGGATATAGTGGATTTGCACTCCGTAATGATCTATGACCTCAGAAAAGAAATGGAGGAAAGCTCAAACCTCTGTCAATATGGGTGCCAAAATGCACTCGCTCGTCGGTGTTGGGGGTGGGAAAGGTTTGACTAAAGCCGCTCCGCCAGTCGCCGGCACGGAGGAGACCTTCCTTCTTGACGATGTGTATTTTGATGTCTTCGAGGATGCACGGGATCCAGACCCCGCGTCCCTTCTCTTTCTCCACCACAGGAGTCGTCGCCACCGTCGACATAGTGGCAGAAGATGAAGCCTTGGCCATTTTTGGGCACTGGTGACCTAGGATGGGCGGCACTGTGAGATTTGGGGAAGGTAGAAGAGCTCTGTTCGCAGGAAGCGTCGGGAAGAAGGAGAAAGAACTGGCGCTGGTGAGGAGGAAGGAAGAAATCTCAACCCCTTATATCCTTTGCTTGCGCTAAGATTCGTGCAAGATAAACAGTAATGGTGCCACGTGTCGTGGAAGGAGCTGGGTAACCTCCTCGCGAGGATTACACCGCCTCGATCTCCACGCACGCATTGAAATGACGCCTCGGTTCCGCAAAAGGCGGACCCACCAACGGTCGTGCTGACAGGAATGTCTGTCAGTGACGTGACTTGACCTTGACCGATTTCAGGTTACGTTAGAGGCCAAGTTCCGGCTTAGTTTGAATTTCCAGTTGGAAACTCGAATAATGTACTCATATGTCCAACTCGTTTTGAGACCCGGATCCTATCCTGTCCTTTGAAGTTTTAGGAACCCTTCAAGATTCTACAAGTCAAAGATGGATCAAGCTAGACGATGATGAAATCCGACTCTGTATCTTGGAGGCTTCCGGGGGCTGCTGTTGGGGATATACTTTCCTGTTATCCTCACTATGACTCACTGACCAGGGTGGCCTACTTTGGGTTAGAGCTTTGCTTCACGGGTGGCCCAGACAGGGAGAAGAGACGGAGTCCAGTCCGGCTACGAGAAGGCCCACAAGACTTACCGACATAGGCCTATAGTGTTACTTGTAGTTCAAGATGTACTCTGTAACCGACTCTTAGTCGTAGCCAGATAGGTCTCTCCTGTAAACCATATGCCGGATATCTATATAAACTGTCCTAGGGACCAGCCTTTAGGGCACCCCACAATAGTCTACAATCTCAACTCGCACAGGCGAAACCCTTGTAACCCATATTGCGGCTTTGCTGCATTACTTGATTGCTAGTAGGAGTAGGATCCGTCCAAAGCCAACGGATTCAAACCTGGGTAAACTTGTGTGCTCACCGTCTCAGAACACCGTACGTCTTACACCCCCCTCTTCTGCATGCCCGAGGACCCTCTCATGGCGTACTTGTCATCAATCCGACGACACACATGACCAAGGAAACTTCTTATACCTTTAATATCCCTAGGTTGTGGCATTCTCTCTATTGCCTCAACCTTAGATCTATCAATTCTCTTACCTGATACCTTGTGTCCCAGGAATATACCTTCTTTTACCATAAAATGGCACTTCTCCCAGTTTACAACAAGATTGGTTTCTTTGCAATGCTGCAAAACGCTTTTGAGATTATCCAAGCAACTAGTAAATGAAGTTCCATAGACAGAAAAGTCATCCATAAATACTTCCATATAAGTTCTATAAAATCGGCAAAAATAACAGTCATGCATCTTTGAAAAGTATCTGGAGCATTACATAAACAAAAAGGCATACGTCGGTAAGCATGTAAACCATAAGGACTAATGAAAGTTGTTTTATGTTGGTCATCGGGATGAACAACTATTTGAGAAAAACCAGAGTATCCGTCCAAGTAACGAAAATGAGTATGGTTTGCTAACCTTTCTAAAGTTTGATCTATGAACGGTAAAGGATAGTGATCTTTCCTAGTTTCTTTATTTAATTTTCTAAAGTCTATTCACATCCTATGCCCAACAATAGTTCTAGTAGGTATAAATTCATTATTTTCATTAGGAACAACAGTAAAACCGCCCTTCTTAGGGACACAATGAGCAAGACTTACCCATTCATTTTCTTTAACAGGATAGATTATACATGCATCCAGTAGGCGTACAATTTCTTTTCTTACCACTTCTTTCATTTCAGGCTTCAATCTTCTATTAAATTATGCAACTGGTTTAGCACCTTCCTCCATGAATATTCGATGGACGGCTATCAGGGGACTGATGCCCTTCAAGTCATCCATTGAGTACCCAAAGGCCTTGCGATGCTCCTTAAGTATCTCCATAAGTTCTTCTTCTTCTTTTCGTGAAAGTTTAGCACTGATAATAACAGGAAATTCATTTGTATTATCTAGAAACCTATATTTGAGATTATATGGTAGAGTCTTCAACTCTTGGGCTGGTACTTCCTCGTTCCCTCTCTTTTCTGGCTCTTCAAAAGCCTCATTAGTTGGAGGTCCCATTATAGAAAGTGAATCGAATTAATCTTCTAGTTCTCCTAGGGGCTTGTCCTCCATAACTATTTCTTCATAATTTGGATCTTCATTTATTTCTTCTTCTTGATTACTAAAGAAAATAGCCGCCATTTCCTCAATAGTTCGCTCTTCCTCTTCTTCTTATATTTGCGGAGGCCTGTCTTTAAATTTGGAAAAATGGAATTTATTTTCCGTTCCCCCAAGCTTAAGAAAGACAATCTCCTTCTTGAAATTAACATAGGCACCTATATCACCCAAAAAGTTTCTTCCAAATATAATTGGGCAAAGAGTGTCAGCTGGCATATCAACAACTACAAAATCGATAGAAAACTTTTTATTGCCAATTGTGACAGTTGCATCTTCAACTACTCCCATTGGAATTCTAAGATTTTTTATTAGCTAACATAATTGTCATATTAGTATTTTCAGTTGTAGCCAGATCTATTTCTTCTTTTATTTCTAAGTAGAAATCATAAGATATAACATTAACTTCGGTGCCAAGATCACATAAACCATAATGCGAGGTTTCTTTAAATATACAAGGAAGAATACGCTTACCCACATCTTTTACCTTTGTTTTACCTTCAACCAATACGTAAGTCTCTTCATCAAGTTCAACTATGTTACAATGTGCGTACATAGCCATAATTGCTTCCTTGATTACCTCTTCATCTTTGGTTTCTTCCAGATGTTCCACGACTTCTGGCATACTTTCTTCTTCCTTCTTATCATGTACTGCTTTAACCTGTTCATATTCAAGAATATGCTTTTGTGCAGTGTTAGGGAAAGGCATCTCATTTATTGGTTCTAAGGAGGCCAGTGTTGCTTTATCTTCTCTTTTATGCTCATATGGATCAGGATCTTCTTCATCTCCAGTAAATTGCTTCTTGTGTAAAATACCAAGTAGTAGAGGATTTATTTCAAACCCCCTTGTCTTTTTATTGGAGTTATCTCTTTTATAAATATCATAGGGCTTCCCAAATCAGTTGAATGGGTTAGCACTAGTCATATGCTCCATCATGTTGGTATAACTCAAAACAAAATTTAGCAAGACAAAAATAAATAAGAAAAAACTAAAAGACCTACAGTGCTTAGCTCCCCGGCAACGGAGCCAGAAAATACCTTGATGACTGCAAGTGCACAGATCGTTTGTAGCTAGTTTCGAAATAAAGATATCAATCCCACAGGGAGCAGGAATCCAAAGTCTAATAATTCTTGAAATAAATATTACGAAAGAAATACTAGATAAACTTCTAAGTGACGAGATAGAATGTGAGTATTGTGTAAAAGGTGTTTTTGGGGTTTTAGATATAAGAGCAATAATAAAGTAAAGTAAAATAACTGAATACAGAAAGTAAGTATCGCGTATGTAAGAGAGATTAGAGCTGCAATAGGGAAAAAGTGTTCTCAGGGAGTAGCGGTACACCACTAGCATTATAAGGATCTAAGATAAAGATTATCATCATGAACATTCTCAACTATGTATGTCTGGGAGGAACTCCGTATTTGGACAAATAGGCAGCAACCGCTGTTCACATCATCCTAGTAACCACAACAGTCAGCAATCGACATCAATCGAATTACTGCGCTATTAAGGGACGTAATTCCGTAGGACGTATCCCATGACATGGATAGTATTCCGTGAGTTTCCTCGGTTTCCCAAGTTCATACATAAGGGGTGCCAACAGTTTTATAGTCATTGTAAGTGCTAGCATGCCTCCATCTACCAACTAGTAGTTCCCTCCATCAAGTCCCCATGAGAGGCAAATATTGAGAGGTCAACTTCTCTCAACATCAAGATGTAGAAAATCTAACATATGGTCATAGCGATGAATATCATAATAGACTTTATCTTATTTCAATCACAGACTAGGGTTTCTCCATCTCCCCAAGAACTAGAGATCTACTTAGACATGGAGGCAATCAACATCATGGTAATGGTAGTGGAAACAATCATAGATGAATAGTACTTGTATAAATCCACAATGAGTACGGGAATTACAACAAGATCTAGACAAGATGTAGATGGGATGGATGGAGATGGTGGTGATACAGCGGTGGACAATGAAGATCGATGCCTTATCCTCCCGGATCTGTGCAGGGCAAAGATGGATCTCCCGTGGATGAGTTACCCCTCCAGATGCCTTCCGAAGGTGAGGTTTCTGCGATTTCTGGGTGTTCTGTATGTCGTCTCCTCAAATCAGTTGCACGGGGTGAAACTATTTGAGGAGGCGGAGGCGGCACCAACTATACGGCCTAAGCTATACGACTGGAAAATTTGCTCCGGTCGTATAGTTGGTCGTTGAACCTTCTACCTCTTTTGTTTTCTTCTAGTTTTCTTCTGGTATTATTAATATTTCTAAAATAAGCAATTTATGCTGTTTTTTACTCCTTTTCTCCACAGTACAACTACTCCAAGATTTTTATCCATTGGATCCATCATCTGTCCTGATCCTGGTGAAAACAGACATAAAATATGCGCGCGAGCGCCGTAAAATACTAAGATCCTACATCTACAATGTAAAATAATAATGTAAAACATGATGCAAATATGCACTCATCAATGGGAGCATGAGCTGATGGAAGAGTTCCTCTCCATTAAGATGGGGGAGAACTCTTCGCTTGACGACCACTTGGAGCGCATGCATGATGCGTACATGAGGCCTGTATACTTTCTGGATAGCTGGATGACGAGCTCTTTTGCCAATGGCGTTGTGCTGTGGTCGCTGCCACCAAGCTACCAAGCACATGTCAGGATTTGCATCATGAGAGGCGATGCGGAAATACATGATTTCCACAGGTTCATATCACATCTCAGGAATGTAAAGTTTGAACCCATTGCGGGTGACGTCATCAATGACAAAGGTATATATTTGATATACAATTTTATAAATGTTATAATCTTGCAAACACATATTGCAGTGTTAAGTATATTTGATACTTATTCTGTTTTGCTGAAAACATGTGTTTCTGCTTGAGAGGTGTTTGCTGGAGAGGAGGTGACGTTGTGTGTTGGTGGCGAGCATGATGATGGTCAACGACACTCTCCCTCGACATTTATCACTTAGTTTATCGTTTTTGGATAGTTATTGTAATCGATAGATTATGAACTTATTTAGTGTCTCACACTTCGTGAGACGATTATTCATATAAGTTTGTAACAAACAGTTGTTCTACTTTTATGAATGATTTCTATTCATGTTCATATCTTGTTCGATTATGTGTGAATTATCCTTGTTTTGAAAGTAATTGATAATGCATGAACATTTGTAAAATATTTAAATGCCTTGAAAATACCCAACTTAATGATATATTTATTTTGAATGAACCATTGTTTAATTTCAAAGTTATAATGATAATATGTGAAAGACACTTGTATTCTTGTCACATATGAACCATGCCTAAGTTCAGAAAGATAACTTGAACACCATGTATTACATGAATACAAAATGTTTGATGAATTGTTTAAAAAAGGATACATATTCAATGTATTGTGTTTTAACAAAAATGGTGGTTACCATAACATAATTGTTTAAATTTTGTAAAGAGTTTATGAAAAGAAACATGAGTATGAAACTATTTGATATGATCAAAGTATTTCATCATCTAAGGGTATTAAAGATAAAAGGGAATCTAATTACTATGATTTGATCAATAGTAATAAAATTTGACTTTATAAGATTGGCATAAAGAAAATTGTGAAATGCAATGCGTTTGAAATTTCAAAATGCAAAGCATCACAATGTGATATTAGATATCAAGTGGGTGAATAGATGGAGCCAAATAAATCGTTGTAGTGTAAGTGTAAATACCATTAGGTAGAAATAGTTAGCACTCAATTAGAATATATAGTGAACCATATAAATTCATGAGATCGGGGTCATATATTGTATGGATCATCGTGAAATTTTTGGAGTTATTTGATGTAACCAAAACAATAGCAAATAAGTCCTTGTAGAGTATTCATTGGAAAATGAATATGAATTCCATGGCTAGAACCAAAAGAAAGGAAATATTAGTATTGCTTAAAGTTTTGGTTCTTTTTCGAGAAAGTTTATGTTCTCGAATGTGGAGATTTTGGAAGATAGTGTAAAACACGATGAGGATTCAAAACCCTGCATCAGAGTGTTGAGAAGCGCGACGGAAAAAGTTATTGAATGATTCTCTTCACAAAGGAAAGAATCAATGATAATGATCATTGTGTTTTCCCCACTATAAAGTAGGATTCAAAATGTACCCCACATCCCATATGGAGACATTTGAGAATTATTTGATATATTACTAGAATATGACATACCTACGAACTACGAAAGAAATAATGGTAAACTAAAATTATGAGAAATCCTAGAGGCAAAATTCACTTAAGATTAGAAAGCAATTTGTTGCTGAATCTTAACTAGTACAGGGGTTACTTGAATTTTCCAAACGACTGCAAAGTCATGAAGGAAAAGGTGAATGACAAAAGCACAATTTTTCATGAAAAATGTATTGGACAAATTCAAATGAATTTGATTCAAGTGTGCTGAAAGTCTAATGGATTTAATACTAGTAAAGTATTAGTAACTTATAGTAAATCTCTCAGTTTGATAATTGATCAAAGGATTTTGAAGTTGTTCAAAATAGTGAGTGGATATGCAATTTGCATAAAATTGAGTGAGAGCTATAAAAGTCTTCCTAAACCAATATGTGAATGGCATATTTTTAAGTGGGAGCAAAGTAAGTCTTAGATTCAAATATGTAGGAACATATTTTGAGTAAGAGTAATGACTCAAAGTCAAATACGTTGGGAACATATTTTGAGTGGGAGCTTAAGGAGTGATTCTGAAGTGTGTATACGACATATTAAGAATGAAAGCGCAAGTACCGATAAATAATGATTTATAGGGCTTAGAAGTTGATAGTAAGTATATTATGATATCTATCTAACTATCTACTAATTTACGTTGTGATACGTTCGTATCCTAGAATTTCCGTCTGCCGTGTTTTCCCCATTTTTTCCCTCACGGTTTCGACAAATAACAGGCGCTGCCACCGCCAAGTATCACAAGCCCTATCCACCCATGTCCACCCTGATCCCCTCCCTCATCTCCATCCACGCATGCCGCGGCCGTCTACGCTTCCGGATTCCACCGCCGAATCGACCACGGCGAGGATATCCTCCTTTTCCCAATCCCTGAGACCTGAGACCGCCGCCGCTCCCGACAAGCCTTGTGATGGTTCCCCACCAGAGAGGAGACGCGCTGCGGGCAGGTCAAAATTCGCTGCGGACCGACTCGGCACGAAACTACATGATGTCTCGATCCCCCATTCTTCGGACGGCTCTAGCTGCAGCCCATGCCGCCTGCCCTCACTGACTGCTGGAGGCCATGGCCAATCGGGATTAGATGGTGATGCAACTTTGGATCACGGCCATGCCGCTCCTCCGGGTCAGCAGATACGATGGCCGCTTCCACACTGACGACCGCCACGGTCACCGACAACGCCCTGCTCCGACCTCGTCGCTCTGGAAGACCTGCTCGGCTCCGCCCCATCAACGTTTTCCTCGGGTGCCGTGTTGCCCCTGATCCTCTTTTTATTTGTCTGTAATTTTTGTGCTAATTCATATCGGGGCTTATGCAAAACCTACTGGCGCTGGGGAGGCTGGACTACCCCAGATACAGCACCCAGACGTAGCAACTGCTGGGAGTCAATTCGATGTAGCCCCGGGTGTAAACCGCCAGCTGTTGCCTACAACAAATCTGCACTCCGCCGGACAGCGCACGCCACGCCGCCAAGGTTTGAGTACCGCTGTTCGTGCTCAGACTGTCCTTCGATGGCGCGCACTAGGAGCACCAGAAGCATATGCTCTGCGTGGTCGTCTCTCTCACAACCAGCTGGTTGTAGTGCCGACGTGCGCGTATACGCCATCTGGCGCTTCAGGTTCAGTATCCAAAGGTCTCTGTTCATCCGGGGACGATGATTAATTTGGGTATCTGCTGCTTGCATAACTACAAGTAATTCTAAATGAGATTTACAAATCCTTTTATTTTCTTCAAATTTTTAATCACGTAGATTTACGAAACAACTCCCCTCGCTGCTGGTTTTGTTGTTCATGTTTTCCTAGCATATGTTTGTGCTAGAGGAGCACACTTTTTTCTATGATTTAGTTACCCCTTCGACCCAAATTAGTTGACTTAGATTTGTCTAGATTTAATTATATCTAGACATGATTTAGTATTAGATATATTTGTATCTTGACAAATTTGAGCCAACTAATTTGGATCCAATGGAGTACTTTTTTCAAAGATATTCGCATTAGTTGGTTGAATATTTTGTCGCGAAGATTGAGGACGTTCGTCAGCACTAGAAATTTCCGTCTGCCGTGTTTTTACGATTGTGTCCCTGACTATTCGATGGTATTACATGGCATGCCACTGCCAAGTGGAACCGACCCGTTCGGTGTGTGAAAAGAAAAAATGACGTGATATTTCCCCGTCCTCCGGCCAGCGCAGCCACCGCGGAACCCGCCGCCACCTTCTCCTCGCCCGGCCACGTCGACCCCGCCGCCGTGTGCCGGCCCCGCCACCGACGAGCTCCATCGCCTCCTCGTGCCCCCGTACGGAGCTCCTCCTGGCGCCGCCACCGCGCGGGCCCCCTTCCTCGAGCTCCTCGCATCCTCGCGCTCCACCGACACCGTCGCCCACCGCTCGCGCCGCCGTCTCTGCCTCCTCCCGCACGTCCGTCGCCACCCCCTGCTTCGACCGCGTAACCCCGCCTCGGTCTCCTCCAGCCGCCACATACGTTGCCCTCTCCCTCCCCGCGTGAGCCCTCCTCCGAGCGCGCCCCCCACCATCCTCCTCCGAGTGCCGCCACCTCCCCAAGACAGAGCTCGCCCTGCACTTGGCAGCCCCCAGGCGCACCCTCGTGTTCGGCCTGGCCCTGCGATGCGCCGGCGACTCCAAGCCCTGTCCCGTCCCCAACCAACGCCCTTCCCTGCGGTCATCCTCTCCTCGCCTGTGCACGCAAGATAATCCTTGCAGCGAAGTGTGTGTCACATCACGACCTTCTGGTCTTGCTAGCAGATGCTGCTTGATTTGGATTCGCTTTCTTTTGGCATGTCTAGTTGTGCTGCAAGGCTCTCCACGGTTGGGAAATTATTCAGTACAAGGCGTCAGAAATCAGGTGCCGAAGCAGAGCCACTTGAGACAGTTGAGGTGAAGTTGAGGCATGTCATCTCAGCGAAAGACGATACGAACTACCGAGTATAGGATGGGTGGGCGACAAATGTGTATGGCAATGCAATATGAAACTGGAGAAAATAGTGCAACACGCACACAATTTGAGTGACCATGAAGAAGAAATACATTCAGAAAGATCAAAAGACAACCATGATTCTATCAAGCACAAGCGACATCTTCAGAAGTCTCAGATACGGAAAACATCACCTATTCACCTTCAGAGTTCACAAAACCGGACGTTTGGGTTCAAAGCTTGACATTACCTAGCTACTATATAATGATCATGGCGGGGTGAAGAACTCGGTTGAGCACCTCGAGGTCGTTGTACTCGAGGCTAGAGACGGCATCAGCCATATGGCCGAGGGTGTGTTCACACCTTCCTCCTCCGCGAAGAGCCACAATAGGTTCTTCGAGTAGCCGCTCACCAGCATCACCCAAGCGTGCAACCTTATACTTCAGACCGTATTGTCTTATGAAGAGATGTGATACTTGGCGCAATCTATGCTTGTTGTTGGTAGTTTGCTACTATATTCGTAGTACTACTTGAGTGTTCTAGAAGGAAGTCTCTAGATTGGTAATCCTGCGCTGGTGTACCAGTACGTCTTCATCTGCCACAGAGTCGACAAGGGAGGTCGAAAGCATGGCGTCAAGAGAGCTTCGCAGTAAGGGAAGAAAGAACCTCACCAAGTGCTCGCAGTAGTGTCATTATAATAGAAGGGGCAGTGCATCGGGGAATCACGAGGCACAAACTTGACATCCAAAAGTCGTAGAGATGTTAAAGGTTGTAGCTGTATACCTCAAGTGAATTTTTGACATTTCCAAAATTTTAATAGGCCGTAGCAACGCACGGGCATTCAGCTAGTATTATGTAGTATTCCTGAAGGGATTCTGGAAAGAGTTTCAGAATAGAAGTTAATTAAGGAACTAGTCCTTGATAACTCAAATTCGGAATAGAATTAAGTCTAACATTGATGGTTGAAAGAAATAAAAGGATGATCATCATCCACTATGTTGAGACATAGGTTCTGTCTTGGAAAACCATGATGACAAATTAACATAATATGTGATCCAAGAGGGAATGTTTGAAAAGTGATTAAGCACGAATCACGGAACGTTGAGCTAAGTTTGTCCGCAGTGTCTAATAGAGAACTGTAGACATAATTCCAAATCCATAAAGGATGACATATCTTAAAGCATAAAGGGTTATGGTGTACGGGAATATGTTGGAAACTCCTATATCGATAATACCGACTAAAGTCAAGTAGGAAGCGAGGTGAAAAAAAACATCGAAAGTTGCAAAGGGTGCACTAGTGTTTCGATGGATACATTTATAATAATAGATAAGGGTACCATCTAAAATGATGTATATTGTTATGGCAGGACTAGTTCGTCTTTAACATAGAATGATGTGTCCTAGGGCACAGTGCCCATGAGAAAGCCCATGAGGTTGATCTAAAGTCATTGTAGGCTCCTGGAAACTGGCCTCATTCTGCTACCATAATGACAATGCATACACAAAGATATTATCATTTGATGATAAAGTATTAATGTCAATCAAGGTGACATTAGTAAGTTGCAAAGGATTTGGGACTGTAAAGTATAGGCCCAAAGACTCAACCTCTTCCATGAGCAAGCATGTTCAGGGTACCGGGATATATGGTGCCAATGATTAAGAACAAATGTAGCTAGTGTATTTGTACTCTAGTGCAAGTGGGAGACTGTTGGAAATATGCCCTAGAGACAAATAGTAATAAGGACTATTATCATATTTCATAAAATTTATGATTAAGTTTTATATCATGCTATAACTATATTGAAAGGAAACATCAACACACATGTGATATATAAACAACCAGGGGTTCCCGGTGAAACTCTAGTCACTAGTTCATTGGTCAACAAATGATCAAGGTTTCCTGATCATGCAGTATTTATGCCAGTTGGAAATGGAGTAATTCTTAGAATGAGATGATGAACTAATACCCAACCTAAACATCGTGACCCAATCATGTCATGAATTTCAAGTTATGATGATTAGAATAGACCTAGTAGACTATTCCTTAGACCGTGAGGCTATATCAATCACTATATCCTAAGGGTGCTTTGATAGCATCAAATGTCACTTGGTAATACAGTGATCATAAATGTGTGTTCAGGTATTCGGAGGAAGTTTTTAGGCAATATATGTCAAGAGCAGGATTTGTCCATCTGTGTGACGGAAAGATACTCGAGGGCCCACTCGAAGAAGTTATATCCAATAGCTGCACAACGTGTGATTTGATCACAGGGATATCACTTATCGAAATGAGTCAAGTAGCATTTGTCGGTAACGAGATTAAACTTGACATGGTGATTTCATTGATCAGATATCGGGCAATGCAAGTATTGAGAGACAAAAGCTATAAGATGCGACAGTCACAGTTCAAACGACGAAAGATCTTCGTAGAATGCACAGGGGTCACATGGCCATCCAGGTCCCTCTGTTGATCATTGGTCCGGGAGTGTTCCGACCATGTCTGGAGTGTTCCCGAATCATGGGGTATCACGCTTAAGGGCTTGGTGATGCTTAGAGAGTGTTAATAGGATCCGTAGAATCACTCAAGAATAGAAAGAGAGAAAACCGGAAGGGTTTCCGTAAGTCAGGAGGATGTACGGAGTGGAGGTGGAAGGTGTTCCATAAGCCACGAAGATTGAATAATTTGTGAATGAATGTTAAAAATTGATTTAATCATTTATTCATAATTATTTAATAAAATATAAAATCAATTAAATGGTCAAAAGGCTTAATGGGCCAAATCCCGGAGGGGAAAGAGCCCAAGAGGTTCTGCACCCCAAGGAGGGGCCAAGGGGAGAGGTTGGCGGCCCTGGTGGGCCTGCCCCACACGGGGCCCATGGTGGGGGCTGGCCGGTGGCGCCTCCCCCACCTCCTCCTTGTTTAGTCCCACCTTGGGACTTTGAGGGAGGGAGTACCTCCCCTTCCCTCTATATATAGTGGGGTATTTTGACCAGAAAATACACACAATATTTAATAAAGGTTTCCTCACTTTTGGGGAGACCTCCAATTGATACTCTCTCTCCTGTGACCATGATCCCAAGTCCGGACTGCGCGAACTAGAGACATCTTCACCGCGGAGCACCATCGTGCTACGGGATTCGGATCCAGGAGCTCTACTTCCGCAACTGCTGCTGGATCGGGGAAGCGGGAGTCATCGCTAGGCACCGGATGCATGTAACTCCCCGCGAGGTGTCACACTTGAGGCACTAGAACATGTTGGAGCCACAGGAGTGCAAGGACTTCCACATGACCTTGAGGTCGGCTTCGGCTCGTCTACATCAACCACGCTCTCCTAAGCGTTGACAATGCTTTTCGGCCTTCAAGGGTAAGTTCACAAAAATCCCCTCCGGTTACTGCATTAATAATAGATAGGTCCTGGCAACAAAGGGGTTCAAGGGCATAGGGTAAAATTTTATTGTTTTCATACGCGAACCCCTACAGTACCAGTATGAAAATGTGGTATGTAACTACCTCGGACCCTACGCTCTAAGTTCAAGCCTGGATGAATCAGAAGTGGTTAAAATAGTATAGCAGGGGCCCAGAGGACCGCCCACGTGTAGACCCGTCGGCCGTCCTAACCACTTCCAAGACATCGGGACAAGAGCGAGCGGTGTAGGAAACAGGCGAAGAGATTAAATACATACACAAGTGAGTATGTATGCAAGCTACCATACAACAGTTTTCAGAGCCATTCCATCTAAAAGAAAATAGAAATATTGCAACGCCATACGGCAAGATCCAAATATCCTAGACAGAGATAATAGTTTAGGATAGCTTCTCATACATCAAACATCAGAATATTAGGCGGAAGTAGAAAACAAGATCCGAGTACGGATAAGAAGCAAATCGGCATAAGATGCCACATAAATAAACACATCCCGCCCACAGAGCTCAAGGATCCCCATCCCCGGAATCTCTACACCACGTGATCGTTGCAAACATCATCTGTTTCCTCCACTCAGTATCCATCTTGCGAATACACATGTTCATATGAATCAAACAATTTATCGTGTGAGACCCTAGGGGTACTCAGCAAGTCTTTATGCCTCTAAAGGGGACATATACCTGGGATGACGCAGTTGCAGTAAAAGGTAAAACTAATAAGCCTATAGATACTCGCTAACCATCCGCCTAACCAATGATAGATGGATGTCCGTTAATTAGTAACATCAGTTATAACAGTTCAAAGTAACAGATCCATCCTCCTTCTCGCTTACCAACGAGAAAGCGGACGAACAACCCATCCGTTGGCAGTTTTATTAACCATTCCATGAGTATTGCACTATTTACTAGTCAGGTATTTAGTCAGATTAAAAGCGGTACTTTAGTTATACTTGTCTATGATCGAGAAACTGTGCTCCAAGTCGTCCATAACCGCGGACACAGCTTTCAGAAAGATTTACCCTGCATGGGTGCACGAATAGCAACACACACTCGATCAACCTCGGAAAAACCAAATCAAAACCTAACGATGCATTCACGACAAAGCGATCACATGATTCATAAAATATTTTAGGGGGGGACCCCATTAAGCTACACGCAACAAAGTTGGCCGGCTCCGAGACGGACCTAAGGTTTGCGTCAATGGCTGTAAACGACTGGGAAACCCGAAAATGTGACTGGGCTTGTCGATACCGCGAAAACATTCCGCATCCAAAACAGTACAGGTGCTCCACGCACAATCTTAAATAAAACAGTAAAGCATGGCATAAGTACAGGATAGTAACAAAGCCCCAAACTACTTTGTGGCCCCAAGAAATAGAAGTGAATCAAGCTCTGGCTCAAGGGGGTCCATAAGGCCTCCCGGATGTGGATAGTGCGAATAGTCAAGGAACAGGAATCAAGTACTCGGGGTCCTACGGGACACAAGTGAGCATAAAAACCAAATAACAGATATTGCCCACCGGTGCCTCTTTCATTAGTTATCCTATTACTACTCAGGTTAAGTTGTTTAGGTACCTCGTTATTCATCAGACTCTCACACACCCTACACATGCTGTTCTACGACTCGCATGGCTCAAACAACTCCTGTAGTAATGGCTCATGGGATTGAAGAACAGGCTCGGTGGGGTTTAAAAGTAAAGGCTATGCAGTACTTGGGATTCAATTTAATGCAACCGCGACTCAATGATGCAAGAATAAGATAGAGGCAATAGGTACTATATGTATGCAAGCATGTGGTAGTGCTTGCCTGGCAGCTCAGTTGAAGCGAGAGACGGATCTGGGTAGTACTCCTGGGATTCCTGATATTTCCCCTACTCGGCTTCTATTCGCAGAAGAACCAAACAAACAAGGGCCAACATAAATAAAGTGCACAAGCCTATGAATTAAAATGCAACAGGCAAACAAGCATGCCATGATGAATGATGCACAATTTACGTGGCAATAATGTAGCATGGCATGGTGAGGTGTGGGGTACAAGAATAAAGCATTTTATTATTTATTTGGTCAAGTTTTACTGCGATAAACAGTTCTGGTTTTTAATAATGACATGATGCATGCTTCAATTCAGAACATGTAATGCATACTTAGAACAGGCTCGTTGCGCCGATCGATTTAGACATATTATTTGTCAAATTTGGAGTGGTAGAATTGAAGTTATTAATTAATTGAGAAAAGGGCATTTTATTGTAATTTTAATTATCTCGAAAATTTAAACTTCTCAGATAATATTTTGAATGGAATAGTTGAAATCCTCACATTTTTCTGATTCAAAAACATATATCATTTGTATTATTTGGAATTACAAATTAAAAGTTATTAAAAACAGAATTTAAATCATATTTAAACATTTCTGAAATCATTTTATTTAAACAGATAAACAGCCAGACTTTTTACACCCAGAGACAGCTAGCCCCAGACGCTGACGGATGGGACCAGTGCTGACTGGGTGGAATCGGCGCGCGGCGGTCTTTTTCCACCGGCGCAGAAGCTAGCCGGGGAGACCGACAGGTGGGACCGGATGCTCCGCAGGCCCACGCGACAGAGGCGGGCCGGACGCGTGCCACGTGGCAAAACCAGGGCCGCGGGTTGAGGCCCAAACATTGCGGTACCCTTTTGTAAGACTCCACAGAGGCTGACAAGTGGGGTTCGGTGGGAGCGCGGGCTGACTAAATCAAAAACCCGGGTGCCTTTTTGTAAAGAGACCACAGAGGCTGACATGTGGGTCCGCAGGGACCGCGGGTTGCGCACCAAAAAGGTGGGGGGGTATCTGCAAGATAGCCACTGCTACTGTTTTTCTTCCAGGGCGTTTACTGACGGATCTGTCGGCGACAGCACGCGCGGCGCAGCAGGATCGAACTCGCTACCTCGCGCTCGCGCGAAGGGGCAGAACCGCTGCGGCTAGGGTTGGTTGCTGTTAGGTATCGCAGGCGCGGCTAGCTAAGGCTGCTGCGAGGCGCGGCGACGAGCAGACACTCGTGCACGCCGGCGCACAGAACATTCTCGACGTGTGGTTCGGCGATCACAGGCGACCAAGGGGAAAGGGGAGGTGTCAGGGAGGGTGCGTGGCTCACCGCGAGGTTGCCGGTGCAGTCAGATCGGGCCAGGGAGCAGCAGGTCGATGGCGATGCAAAGGCCGGCGGATCTAGGGTTTTGTCGTCGGCCTCGTCGGCGTTCCGCGTGGCTGGGCCTTCTCCTCCTCGTCTGCAGGCACAGGAGGGTTGCTGGGTAGGGCTGCGGCGCAGAGGCCCGGGGTAGATGCGGCAGAGGAGAGAGGGGGTAGATAGATAAGGGCGAGGGAGGGAAGCAGATGGGGAGGCTCGGGTGGAAAGGTGGCGAGCACCTTTTCCTTCCCTCCTCGCCCACGTGCCCGGCGAGGCTGGGCCTGGGAGGTGGTGTTGCTGCAGGTGGGCCAGGGGGCGCAGGTGGTTCGGGTGGGACCTGGCTGGCAGCGAGAGAGAGAGAAAACAGAGAGGAAGGTGAGCTCGGGGTAGGGTGGTTGAGCATGGGAGGATCGGGTAGGGTTAGGGATAGAAGGGTAGATGGAAAGGGGTTGTGGCTCGGCTTGGTTAGAGAGAAGGGGTGGGGTAGATGGGTCGGTTAGAGAGGGGAATGGGGCTGGACCGATCCAAGGAAAGAAAGGAGGGGATGGTGAGGGTGGTAGATGATTAGGTCTAGCTTAGGGTTTGTGTTAGAGAGAGGGATTATGGAGAGAGGGTAGGGGTAGGGGTTTTGGGGTCTTGGCATGAGCTAAACAAGGTCATGCAAGAGTGTGGTGATGGCAAGGAGAGATAGGGTTTGACATGATCAAAACAATCTCAAGCAAGAAAAAGGTGGTGGACAAGATGGGAGGTGTGTCTAGGGTTTTGGTATGATCACACCTGATCCTGCATGGAAGCATACACAAGTGAGGGGTGATGAGAGTGGAGGCAAGATAGATTAAGGTGGAGGGTTTCACATGATCTCACAAGATCTTGCATGAGATGAGGGAGATGTGGTGAGGTGAGGATCTTGATGCACATGGCAAGGAACAAAGATCAAGGTGAGAAGGTTGAGAGAAAAGAGAGCTCAAAAGAGGAGACCCACTCCAAAACAAAGAAAAACCCAAGGAGAAGAGATGGTAGAGATTTGCATGGCCCATGCATGAATAGTAGATGCCATGTTTAATTTTGTGTCAACAAAATAAACCCCATGGCATTTATTCCCATGCATTTCCAAAAATATGGATCAAAGGCCAAGCCAAAAGAATTAAAAATGGATGTTCCATGTGGAGTAGATGGAGATGCTCAAATTTGAATATAATTAGGACATGCTAGTGTATATTCCACTAGATGCATAATGTCCTCAGAAATATTCCAACATGAGCATTCATTCAAAATCAACCCATATGGAAGCTTGAAAAGGGGTACCACTCACATAGCATGCAAAGGTGGCCATGTGGCTTCACATATCAATAATGTGAAAACAACATGATGCTAGTGTGGAAGCATGTAGAATAGAAATGGATTCATCCCAACCCACATGAGCTAGAGGTAAAACCAAATAAGATGCAAAGCTCACATATAGTAGGATGGTGGAATTATGGGGTGGTGACAAGAAAGGTGGTGGAGTTGAATAAAAGATATGCCCCCAACTCAACTTGGGCATCAAGCATTTATCAAGAACCAAATACAATATATCAAGAGGTAATACAATTAATAATGCATATGAGATAAGAACCAAATGGAAAAAGGGTTTTATATGATGCTCAAATGCAAGGTGGCATGATGACATGAGCATGATATAATTATGATGCAACAATTATATGTAGGAAGTAGCAATTATATTACTAGACCATGTAGCTTTACATATGTTAGACAGATGGGATGCTACAACTCTCCCCCACTAAACAGGAATCTCGCCCCGAGATTCTAGGAAGAAGAAGAAGACACGAAGAGGGTAGGATACTTGGTACGGAGCTCGTCCTCGCATTCCCAAGTGGCTTCATCAACGGAATGGTGCGACCACTGCACCTTGCAGAACTTGATGCACTTGTTGCGAGTCCTTCTTTCTGCGACTTCTAGGATTTTGTGGGGTGTTCTTGGTAAGACAGATCTTCTTGGAGATTGATGAGTTCATGGTCCACGGTCCTGCCGGGATCCTTGAAGCACTTCTTGAGTTGAGAGATATGGAACACATCATGCACTCTGAGTTTTTCAGGAAGCTCAAGAGCATAAGCGACTTTTCCTCTTCTTCCACGAACTTTGAAAGGACCGATGTATCTAGGAGCCAGCTTTCCTTTGATACCAAAGCGGTGCGTGCCTCTCATGGGAGTGACACGAAGGTAAACGAGATCACCAGGGACATACTCCATGTCCGTGTGCTTTCTGTCATAGTTGCTCTTCTGGCGACTTTGAGCAACCTTCGGGTTTTTAAGAATGATGTGAACCTTCTCCTCCGCTTGAGTTACAATGTCGGGGCCAAACAATGTTCTTTCACCTGCGCCCGACCAACCAATTGGAGTTCTGCATTTGCGTCCATAGAGAACCTCAAATGGTGCCATCTTTAGACTTTTCTGGAAGCTGTTGTTGTAAGAGAATTCTGCATAAGGAAGGCATTCTTCCCACTTCATGCCGAAAGAGATAACGCAAGCACGGAGCATATCTTCCAGAATCTGATTGATCCTTTCCACTTGTCCTTGCGACTGAGGGTGGTAAGTTGTGCTAAAGTTCAATTTTGTTCCCAAAGCATTTTGGAAACTTCCCCAGAACTTGGAAGTGAAGATGCTTCCACGGTCTGAGCTGATCTCCAGAGGAACCCCATACAGAGAGACAATTATGTTGATATAGAGCTCAGCCAACTAAATTGCAGAAATTGTTTCCTTGACGGGAAAGAAGTGAGCCACTTTAGAAAGCCTGTCGATGACAACAAAGATTGCATTGTTGCCCTTCAGCGACCTTGGAAAACCAGTTATGAAGTCCATCTCTACTTTCTCCCATTTCCATTCCGGAGGCTTCAATGGCTGTAGAAGACCGGAAGGTTTCTGATGGACAGCTTTAACTCTGCGGCAGACATCACACTCGGAGACATACTTGGCACAACATTGTGTCAACCCAGGCCACCAATATTGTGTTTTCAAGTCCATGTACATCTTAGTGCTGCCAGGGTGGATAGAAAGAACAGAATCATGCGCCTCCTTGAGAACTTGCTCTCTTAAACCCGGGTAGTTCGGAACAAACATCCGGTGTTCAAGGAAAAGAGCGCCTTGGTCGTCGACGTAGAAGGACTCATACTTTGGAAGCTGAATGTTGGAGATGATCTTTTTAGTGTAAGGATCACCAAGTTGAATGGAACGAACTTTTTCTTCCAAGAGAGGGGTTGCCAGAAGGTTCAGAAGATACCCTTGATCCACAATTTCAAGGTTGAGCTTGCGGAATTCCTCGCACAAGAGAGGTTGTTGTTCTTCCAGCATGAGGTTGTTGACATAAGCTTTTCGGCTGAGAGCATCGGCCATGACATTAGCTTTGCCCCGGAGTGTAGTTGATGGTCAAATCGAAATCATTAATTGCTTCAATCCACCTCCTCTGACGAAGGTTGAGATCAGGTTGTGTGAAGATATACTTCAGACTCTTGTGATCAGAATAGATCTCACTACGGTTGCCAAGCAAGTAGTGCCTCCATACTTCCAAAGCAAAGACAACTGTTGCGGTTTCAAGGTCATGTGTAGGATAGTTGATCTCATGTGTCTTCAACTGTCGAGAGGCATAAGCAACAACTTGCTTTTCTTGCATAAGGACCGCACCCAATCCTTGCAAGGAGGCGTCACAGAATATCTGGAAAGGATTTGATGTATCTGGAGGAATCAAGACTGGTGTGGAAGTGAGCTTGTCTTTGAGTGTTTCAAAGCTTGCTTGACATCCAGGAGACCAAAGGTATTTCTTGCCTTTCTTGAGGAGATCGGTAAGAGGCTTCGCAATCTTCGAGAAGTTCTGAACAAAGCGACGACAGTAACTAGCCAAACCAAGGAAACTCCATACTTCTTTGACATTTTTGGGTGGAAGCCAGTCAACAATTGTCTGAACAGTTTCTGGGTTGACGGCAATGCCCTTGGCAGAGATGACGTGACCAAGGTAGGTGACTTCAGGCAGCCAGAACTCACACTTGGAGAACTTTGCATACAGGCGGTTCTCACGAAACTTGCTTAAGACACACCGAAGGTGTTCTTCATGTTCTTTCTTTGACGTAGAATAGACTAGGATGTCATCCAGATAGACCACAACAAACTTATCAAGATACTCCATGAAAACCGAGTTCATAAGCCTCGAGAAGGTGGCAGGTGCGTTGGTGAGACCAAAAGACATGACCGTGTACTCATACAGGCCACAACGGGTGGTGAAAGCTGTTTTGGGAACATCTTCCTTGCGAATCTTGATTTGATGATATCCACTTCCCAAATCCAGCTTAGAGAAAACCACAGCTCCAGCTAGCTGATCGAAGAGGTCATTAATTCGCGGAAGGGGATATTTATTCTTGATGGTTTTAGCATTGAGAGCCCGATAGTCAACACAAAGTCTATCAGTCTTGTCCCGCTTCTTCACAAAGATGGTTGGGCTACCCCAAGAAGAAGTACTGTGCTGAATGAAACCCAACTTCTCTTGTTCATCAAGCTGACGTTTGAGTTCAGCCAATTCAGCAGGACCCATTTTATAAGGCCGCTTGGAGATAGGAGCGGTTCCAGGTTCAAGTTCAATCACAAACTCGACCTCTCGATCAGGAGGCATACCTGGCAACTCTTCAGGAAAAACATCTGGGAACTCATAGACCACTAGAACACTCTGAATAGCTTCCATAGCATCATCATTCAGAGCCGCCAAAGAGAAAAGCAGAATTGTAGGAGTCAGACTTGGAGAATAGACTATATGGCCTTCAGGAATTTTCAGAGAAACCGAGCGTTCAGCACAATCAAGCACAACTGCATTTGCTGTTAACCAATCCATGCCCAAGATAACATCAATGTCAGAGTTGCCGAGAATGATCAATGAGGCCAGAAAAGAAGAACCACCAATCTCAATTTGATTGCCATGGCTGATCTTGGTAGATAACATTCTTGCGCCGGGAGAAAGAACCATTAACTTTTTATCTAGCTGGTCTATAGCTAGCTCATGCTCATTTGCAAATTTGTGAGACACAAATGAATGCGATGCACCAGAATCAAATAAAACTCGTGCAGGGACTGAGTTAACAGGAAGCGTACCCATCACAACTCCAGATGCATGCTCAGCTTGAGCGACGTTGACACAGTTGGCACGAGCAACGGTGGACCCAGGCTTAGTGTTGATGTTGAGAGCCCGAGGTGGAGATGCACGAACCATAGAAGAACTTGCCGCAGGTCTTGGAGGTGGTGGAGGAAGAGCTTTGTTGTTCATGGGACAACTCCAATGTTGATGCCCAGTGTTTCCACAAGTGTAGCAATCACCAGGTGGACGTGGAGCAGCGTAGCCAGGGACTCCGCCAGGCGCTCCAGGGTAGTTGTGGTTGTAGCCCCTAGGAGCCGTGGTGAAGGAGTTTGGTGGCCTTGCCGTGTAGCTTGACGGTCTTGGTGGAGCCGGGAGCGACGGTGGGGTGTTAGGAACCCACACGCGGCGCTTAGAAGGAGCTGTCATAGCTGAAGAGCTTGCTGCATCGCGGCTGTGTTTCTTTGACTCCTCAAACACTTGCCTACTTGCTTCTTCCTGCAGAGCTGTATGTTGGAGTTTCAGAAAAGACCCCAGCCTTGCATGAGTGATTGCATATTTGATAGATGCATTGAGCCCTTGCCTGAACCTCTTTTGCTTCTTCTTGTCATCAGAGATCTCATCGCCACCATACCGAGAAAGGTTCATGAAGTTTCTGATATAGGCATTGACATTGTCATTGCCCTGCTTGAGGTTGAGAAACACTTCCTTCATCCTTTCCATGACAATTTCTGACAGATATTGCTCTTTGAAAGCCCTAGTGAACTGTTCCCAAGTAGGCTGAAAACCAGAGTGGTTTGCCTTCAGGTAATTTTCCCACCACAGAGCTGCATCTCCCTTCAGAAGGTGCGTGGCACATTTTACCCAATCTTGCTCTGGAACATCCGCAGTCATCAGCAACCTTGACATCTCCCGCAACCAATCATCAGCGTCAAGTGGCTGATCAGACACCTCAAATTGGCGTGGGTTGAACTTCAGAAAACTCTTGATGTCTCCTCGCTTGGGAGGTGGAGGTAGCGGAACAAACTCATTCCTCCTGACACTTTCTTCAAATCGCTGCCGGTTCTGCTGCGTTGCTCCCAAGGCATTAGCAATACTTGCCAACGCAGCCCCCAGTTCAGGTGGTATGTCCTCCTCAGAATGGCTTGGTGGTGCCATCTTGTGATTGATATAAAACACAAGTCAGTACTATAATGGAGAATAATAATAATCCAAAATAGTACCAAAATGGAATTAACCAAGATTTAAAGGATACAAATTACTAAGATGATATTAAAATATCAACAAAGTTCAAAGCACCTCGAAGATATTAAGCATATCGCACACGACTGAACAAGGAGTGTGGTACACAAGCTAACAAAGAAAAAAATTCCGCAATTTCGGCATTAAAATACCACTATATGCGCAAAACCACTTAATGAATCAAGATTGGTAATCTACCAATTCAATATACAAGAGCGAATGATAAAAGTAGTGGTATGGTCGCGACTCCATCCCGCACTAAAATCATTACTCCGCACATGAATAAGTAAAACACATATCCCAACTTCCTTCTTTCTGAGATGAACCTAAAGATTAGTAACTACGAAAACGAACACCCCAACAAGATAGCATCGGATAACAAAGAGTAAGACAGATCACGCCAGTATACAACGAATCAGATAGATCGCGTCGGTTTACAAAGGCCTGTCGGTATGGAGTGTACCAACAGTTGATAACCAAAAGGCAGATAGTGATAACATTTGGATGCAACAGATAGACAAGGAATTCACACACACACACACACTACCTATGGTACTACGGAACTCCGAACACGTGAATCCTAGTTTGAATTTTAGAAGAGAATTGAAAACGTTACACTTCCCTACCAGAAAAAGGGTGGGTGGGTGGGTAAGAAGAAAAATGGAAGCAGTCCTACTTTCACGTTTTGTTTTTCCCTAGTATACATAGCTATCAAAAATATTTGCTAGACTGACAACGACCATTTGGCTGAGACCCTAAAGGGCGGGATGGCTCTGATACCAATTGTAACTACCTCGGACCCTACGCTCTAAGTTCAAGCCTGGATGAATCGGAAGTGGTTAAAATAGTACAGCGGGGGCCCAAAGGACCGCCCACGTGTAGACCCGTCGGCCGTCCTAACCACTTCCAAGACATCTGGACAAGAGCGAGCGGCGTAGGCAACAGGCGAAGAGATCAAATACATACACAAGTGAGTATGTATGCAAGCTACCATACAACAGTTTTCAGAGCCATTCCATCTGAAAGAAATAGAAATATTGCAACGCCATACGACAAGATCCAAATATCCTAGATAGAGATAATAGTTTAGGATAGCTTCTCATACATCAAACATGAGAGTATCAGGCGGAAGTGGAAAACAAGATCCGAGTATGGATAAGAAGCAAATCGGCATAAGATGCCACATAAATAAACACATCCCGCCCACAGATCTCACAGATCCCCATCCCCGGAATCTCTACACCGCGTGATCGTTGCCAACATCATCTGTCTCCTCCACCCAGTATCCATCTTGCGAATACACCTGTTCATCTGAATCAAACAATATATCGTGTGAGACCCTAGGGGTACTCAGCAAGTCTTTATGCCTCTAAAGGGGACATATACCTGGGATGACGCAATTGCAGCAAAAGATAAAACTAACAAGCCTATAGATACTCGCTAACCATCCGCCTAACCAATGATAGACAGATGTCCGTTAATTAGTAACATCAGTTATAACAGTTTAAAGTAACGGATCCATCCTCGTTCTCGCTTACCAACGAGAAAGCGGATGAACACCCATCCGTCGGCAGTTTTATTAACCATTCCATGAGTATTGCACTATTTACTAGTCAGGTATTTAGTCAGATTAAAAGCGGTACCTTAGTTATACTTGTCTATGATCGAGAAACTGTGCTCCAAGTCGTCCATAACCGCGGACACAGCTTTCAGAAAGATTTACCCTGCATGGGTGCACGAATAGCAACACACACTCGATCAACCTCGGAAAAACCAAATCAAAACCTAACGAGGCATTCACGACAAAGCGATCACATGATTCATAAAATATTTTAGGGGGGAACCCCATTAAGCTACACGCAACGAAGTTGGCCGGCTCCGAGACGGACCTAAGGTTTGCGTCAATGGCTGTAAACGACTGGGAAACCCGAAAATGTGACTGGGCTTGTCGATACCGCGAAAATATTCCGCATCCAAAACAGTACAGGTGCTCCACGCACAATCTTAAATAAAACAGTAAAGCATGGCATAAGTACAGGATAGTAACAAAGCCCCAAACTACTTTGTGGCCCCAAGAAATAGAAGTGAATCAAGCTCTGGCTCAGGGGGGGTCCATAAGGCCTCCCGGATGTGGATAGTGCGAATAGTCAAGGAACATGAATCAAGTACTCGGGGTCCTACGGGACACAAGTGAGCATAAAAACCAAATAACAGATATTGCCCACCGGTGCCTCTTTCATTAGTTATCTCATTACTACTCAGGTTAAGTTGTTTAGGTATCTCGTTATTCATCAGACTCTCACACACCCTACACATGCTGTTCTACGACTCGCATGGCTCAAACAACTCCTGTAGTAATGGCTCATGGGATTGAAGAATAGGCCCGGTGGGGTTTAAAAGTAAAGGCTATGCAGTACTTGGGATTCAATTTAATACAACCGCGACTCAATGATGCAAGAATAAGATAGAGTCAATAGGTACTATATGTATGCAAGCATGTGGTAGTGTTTTCCTGGCAGCTCAGTTGAAGCGAGAGACGGATCTGGGTAGTACTCCTGGGATTCCTGATATTTCCCCTGCTCGGCTTCTATTCGCAGAAGAACCAAACAAACAAGGGCCAACATAAATAAAGTGCACAAGCATATGAATTAAAATGCAACAAGCAAACAGGCATGCCATGATGAATGATGCACAATTTACGTGGCAATAATGTAGCATGGCATGGTGAGGTGTGGGGTACAAGAATAAAGCATTTTATTATTTATTTGGTCAAGTTTTACTGCGATAAACAGTTCTGGTTTTTAATAATGACATGATGCATGCCTCAATTCAGAACATGGAGTGCATAGTTAGAACGGGCTCGTCGCGGTGATCGATTTAGACATATTATTTGTCAAATTTGGAGTGGTAGAATTAAAGTTATTAATTAATTGAGAAAAGGTCAATTTATTGTAATTTTAATTATCTCGAAAATTTAAAGTGCTCAGATAATATTTTGAATGGCATATTTGAAATCCTCACATTTTTCTGATTCAAAAACATAGATCATTTGTATTATTTGGAATTACAAATTAAAAGTTATTAAAAACAGAATTTAAATCATATTTATACATTTCTGAAATCATTTTATTTAAACAGATAAATAGCCAGACTTTTTACACCCAGAGACAGCTAGCCCCAGACGCTGATGGGTGGGACCAGTGCTGACTAGGCGGAATCAGCGCGCGGCGGTCTTTTTCCACCGGCGCAGAAGCTAGCCGGGGAGACCGACAGGTGGGACCGGACAGAGGCGGGCCGAGCGACAGAGGCGGGCCGAGCGTGTTCCATGCGGCAAAACCAGGGTCACGGGTTGAGGCCCAAACCTTGCGGGTACCCTTTTGTAAAACTCCACAGAGGCTGACAGGTGGGGTTCGGTGGGAGCGCGGGCTGACTGAATCAAAAACCCGGGTGCCTTTTTGTAAAGAGACCACAGAGGCTGACATGTGGGTCCGCAGGGACCGCGGGTTGCGCACGCAAAAAGGTGGTGGGGGGGGTATCTGCAAGATAGCCACTGCTACTGTTTTTCTTCCAGGGCGTTTACTGATGGAACTGTCGGCGACAGCGCGCGCGCCGCAGCGGGGATCGAACTCGCGACCTCACGCTCGCGCGGAGGGGCGGAACCGCTGCGGCTAGGGTTGGTTGCTGTTAGGTATCGTAGGCGCGGCTAGCTAAGGCTGCTGCGAGGCGCGGCGACGAGCAGACACTCGTGCACGCTGGCGCACAGAGCATGCTCGACGTGTGGTTCGGCGATCACAGGCGACAAAGGGGAAAGGGGAGGTGTCAGGGAGGGTGCGTGGCTCACCGCGAGGTTGCCGGTGCAGTCAGATCGGGCCAGGGAGCAGCAGGTCGACGGCGATGCAAAGGCCGGCTGATCTAGGGTTTTATCGTCGGCCTCATCGGCGTTCCGCGTGGCTGGGCCTTCTCCTCCTCGTCTGCAGGCACAGGGGGGTTGCAGAGGGTCGCCTCGGTCTTCCCCGACACCAACACACCACGCCCGCCTCCTTGATTTGTTAGAGGACGCCGAAGCCGACGGTGGTGGCCGGAATTGGAAGGGGAGGGTAGCTGGGTAGGGCTGCGGCGCAGAGGCCCGGGGTAGATGCGGCAGAGGAGAGAGGGGGGTAGATAGATAAGGGCGAGGGAGGGAAGCACATGGGGAGGCTCAGGTGGAAAGGTGGCGAGCACCTTTTCCTTCCCTCCTCGCCCACGTGCTCGGCGAGGCTCGGCCTGGGAGGTGGTGTGGCTGTAGGTGGGCCAGGGGGCGCAGGTGGTTCGGGTGGGACCTGGCTGGCAGCGAGAGAGAGAGAAAACAGAGAGGGAGGTGAGCTCGGGGTAGGGTGGTTGAGCATGGAAGGATCGGGTAGGGTTAGGGATAGAAGGGTAGATGGAAAGGGGTTGTGGCTCGGCTTGGTTAGAGAGAAGGGGTGGGGTAGATGGGTCGGTTAGAGAGGGGAATGGGGCTGGACCGATCCAAGGAAAGAAAGGAGGGGATGGTGAGGGTGGTAGATGATTAGGTCTAGCTTAGGGTTTGTGTTAGAGAGAGGGATTATGGAGAGAGGGTAGGGGTAGGGGTTTTGGGGTCTTGGCATGAGCTAAACAAGGTCATGCAAGAGTGTGGTGATGGCAATGAGAGATAGGGTTTGACATGATCAAAACAATCTCAAGCAAGAAAAAGGTGGTGGACAAGATGGGAGGTGTGTCTAGGGTTTTGGTATGATCACACCTGATCCTGCATGGAAGCATACACAAGTGAGGGGTGATGAGAGTGGAGGCAAGATAGATTAAGGTGGAGGGTTTCACATGATCGCACAAGATCTTGCATGAGATGAGGGAGATGTGGTGAGGTGAGGATCTTGATGCACATGGCAAGGAACAAAGATCAAGGTGAGAAGGTTGAGAGAAAAGAGAGCTCAAAAGAGGAGATCCACTCAAAAACAAAGAAAAACCCAAGGAGACGAGATGGTAGAGATTTGCATGGCCCATGCATGAATAGTAGATGCCATGTTTAATTTTGTGTCAACAAAATAAACCCCATGGCATTTATTCCCATGCATTTCCAAAAATATGGATCTAAGGCCAAGCCAAAAGAATTAAAAATGGATGTTCAATGTGGAGTATATGGAGATGCTCAAATTTGGATATAATTAGGACATGCTAGTGTGTATATTCCACTAGATGCATAATATCCTTAGAAATATTCCAACATGAGCATTCATTCAAAATCAACCCATATGGAAGCTTGAAAAGGGGTACCACTCACATAGCATGCAAAGGTGGCCATGTGGCTTCACATATCAATAATGTGAAAACAACATGATGCTAGTGTGGAAGCATGTAGAATAGAAATGGATTCATCCCAACCCACATGAGCTAGAGGTAAAACCAAATAAGATGCAAAGCTCACATATAGTTGGATGGTGGAATTATGGGGTGGTGACAAGAAAGGTGGTGGAGTTGAATAAAAGATATGCCCCCAACTCAACTTGGGCATCAAGCATTTATCAAGAACCAAATACAATATATCAAGAGGCAATACAATTAATAATGCATATGAGATAAAAACCAAATGGAAAAAGGGTTTTATATGATGCTCAAATGCAAGGTGGCATGATGACATGAGCATGATATAATTATGATGCAACATATATATGTAGGAAGTAGCAATTATATTACTAGACCATGTAGCATTACATATGTTAGACAGATGGGATGCTACATGGTACCAGTAGGTAGGTATTGAAATAACAAAACCACCGGAACTGGTTTCATCATTTTATATTTTTTTTATTTAGTTATGATTTTTCTTGTGGAATTAACCCTTGTTTGGTAGTTAATTCACCCAAAAATATTGGTAAGTCAAAGAAATATTTACTTTTAGGCTTAGGAAGCTAGTACTGGTTCAATGAGAGTTGGTTTCATCTCAAAATAATTACCATAATGCCCTTGGGAAATTCTCAAATTCTATTCTACAAGCAATTTGTCTTTTTCACCAGTTTTATTTTGCAAGTCCTTTTTGTATGAAATGAAATACACATGTTAGGAATCACAGATACCTTCCTATAGAAATTGGATTCACCATTTTGGAGTTGTAGAACTCTTGTTATGATTTATGGAGTGAAACTAATACATGCTAAAGTATTTATTTCACTAAAATTCATTACATGGTGAATAATTGTTGAAAACTAGGGATTTGGTAGATCTTGGAGTGAAACGTCTTGGAGAGTTGGAATCAACTAAAAAAATTATATTTTGACCTATAGAAATTATCAAAGTTAGATCTGGGCTCTTTTTGTTATTTTTGCTACAGTGGATAGGCAGATCTATTTGGTATAATACCAAGGTCATATGATAGTCACTTCAAGTACCTACCAGTAGGAAGTGGTTCACCCCATTTAGGTTTGTAAAACTCCCTGAGGGATTTATTGATTGGAATTGACTCTATTTATTAGATTAAATGCTAGCAAATAATAAAAATCATTTTGGGCAAAGAACTTGCTCTGCATGTTAGAGAAAATACAGGTCTGCAAGCAGAAATTTAGATCTGGTCAATTCCACTTATTTTCCATTTTCAAAAGAATTTAATCCTAGCCTCTCTTTTAATAGATCTGGTAAAACGAAAAGAGATCTAATAGAAAATGGCAACGAGCCAGATTTTTAACGGGAATGGGCCATCCAGAGCAGATTTTGCCCACCCAGGCTTCTCCGTCCGCAGGAGGCTGCTGGTTCAAACTACTCGGGCCGGCCTCGGTGGTCAATGAGGGAGGAGAGAAAAGGGGTAAGAGGCACTGTCGGTCGTCAGATTAAGAGGAGCTCAACGGTCATCGGTCGTCATCTCCATCTAACCGTGTGAGGCGGTGGAGGACCCCAGCTGAGGTCAGGAGGGAGCGAGAGATGACCTAGGGGCCAGGCTAGTGAAGGAGGGGTGGCAGAGCGGACGTGGTGCATGACGGTGAAACTGGTGAGGGGCGACATCGATGGCTTCCATCCCGGGATGGTTGTGAAGGAAATATGTCCTGAGAGGCAATCATAAAGTTGTTATTATGTATTCCTTGTATATGATAGATGTTTATTTTGCATGCTATAATTGTATTGATAGGAAACATCAATACATGTGTGTTTAATAAACTAATAAAAGGTTCCTAGTTATGCCTCTCTTATAGACTAGCTTGTTGATTAACAAGATGATCAAAGTTTCCTGATCATGGACATTGTATGTTGTTAATAACAAGGTCACAACATTTGTGAAATGATGTGATGAACATTGATCCGAAGTATAGCGTTACGATCAAAGTCATTATTTTTATATTGCTATAACATCATACGAAGTAATATTTATCCTTAGACCATGAGATCATGTTAATTGCTGACATCAGAAGAGTAACTTGATAACATCAAATGTCACACCGTAAAAGGGTGACTATGAAGGTGGGTTCAGATACTCCGAAGATGTTATGTTGAGGCTCATGGATCAAGTGTGGAATTTGTCAATCCCGATGACGGATAGATATACTCTGGGCCTTCTCGGTGAAATCACATTAAGATAGCTTGCAAGCAAGTGATGTGATCACTAGAATGTTATATCACGGGAACGAGAAAAGAGTGCATGTCGGTAACGAGATCAAACTAGGTATTTGGATACCGATGATCGAATCTCCTACATGTAATATATCATGAGACAAAGGGATTAAATCACTAGTGTTAAAGGTTCTCACGATCACAGAAGTCATCGTTGAATGTGCAGGAGTTAGAATGGATCTCCGGATCCCGCTTCTGATTATTGATTTAAGAGGAGTCTCAATCATGTCTGCATTATTCACGAACCGTAGGGCGACACACTTAAGGGTTGCCAAACACCATTTTGGAGCACATATGTTTCAGACGAAAGAATTGCAAAGCGCTAGAATTATTTCGATGGAAACCGGAATTGTTTCGGGTGAAATTACAGAAACTGGTTCTGCATGTGATATTGAAATGTTACAAGGGTTTTATGTGAATGTTTGTTAATTAAAGTAATTTACAAAATTCTAAATAAAATAAATAAAAGAGTTTTTTTAAATGAGAGTTGCATTAAATTTGGTGGAAACTTAATTCATGTGAGTGGAACTTTGGGTGGAGGCTAAATTGATGTGAGTGGAGCTTCCACCACATGAATGAGGAAGAGGTGGGGGCACCCCCCATGGGCACCGGCCATGGTAAGGGAGGATCCCCCCTCTCCTCCCTCACAAAGCACACCTCCTTGTGAAGGATCTCTCTCCCCCTCTAGATATATTCCCCCATGGTCTCGGATTAGCGAGATACATGTTCTCGGTGGCATTGCGTCTGGAAGGAGTTGCTGCTTCCGCTGATTCGCTAGAGCAAGGAGGTGTAGGTTGTTCAGTGGCCTGAACGTGTGTGCGAGGATGGATGCGCTGCTGATTTGCGGCGCTAGGACTTCCACACGATCTTGAGATCGGCAAGCATACAACTAAATCATCCACAAGTTCCAACTCGTTAACAAAACTCTGTTGTCTTCGAGGGTAAGTTCTCTATGGATGTATATCCACCCGTTTCTTGTATCTAGTAGATAGATCTTGGCGTATAGTTATCATCATAGGAATTTTTTGTTTTCTATGCTGCGAACCCAATAGTGGTATCAGAGCCTGATCTATGTGTAGGTTCTTTGCATGGGTAATACACATATGTTTATATGTGGGCGATGATGATCGTGTTATTGCTTCTTTCATGTATTTTGGATATTGGTGGCATAGTGGGATGAACGGTCCGGACCAACCTTACATGTCATCGCACATGAGACCGATTCTACGACTGACATGTAACTAGTTTTGCATAAGTGGTTGGCGGGTGTATGTCTCTCCTACTATAGTCAATATCTGATTTACAAGGAGTTGCTAATAACTTGGTTATCCTCGTTGTGGTTCCATGTTCGTAGGTAAGAGCTCTGAAAGCCCTAAGCCACATAAAACTTGCAATGGATAAATTAGAGGCATCTAGTTTAGATCGTTGCTGGGCTAGTGTCTTGATATGGTAATGTTGTAAGTAGATGTATGGTAGATAC
This sequence comes from Avena eriantha, assembly GCA_910589775.1. Lineage (NCBI taxonomy): Eukaryota > Viridiplantae > Streptophyta > Magnoliopsida > Poales > Poaceae > Avena > Avena eriantha. Next base: position 343,852,208 of record OU342741.1, read on the forward strand.
TCTTACAACACACTTAATGTGTAAGTTCCATAGACCTTGGCCTTACACACAAAGGAATGATAAAGATCATACCACGATGCATATGATAGAGATCAAATCCATGGATCATATCATCTCACTTTACACATTAGATGTTCGCATCTTATATTGCTAGTTTGGCGCTTTTAGTAGCATTGTAAGATGATCCCTCATTTAAATATCAAGATAAAATGTGTTCTTCCTTAAGTATGCACGGTTCTATGGATCGTGTTTTGAGACATCACGTGATGATCGGATGTACTCGACTCTACGCTTTCATACAACGGGTGTAAGACAGTTTTACACACGCGAATACTAAGGTTCTTACTTGGCGAGCCTAGCATGTACAGACATGGCCTCGGAACACGGACCGAAAGGTTAAGCATGAGTCATATAGTTGATATGATGCCCATATAGATGTTCGCCTTTGAAGCTACACCGACTCACGTGATGATCAGACTTGGTGTAGTGGATTTGGTTCATGTAATCACCAAAAGGACACGAGGGATGTCGTTTTTGAGTGGGAGTTCGTTAGTAATTTGGATTAGTTGAACTCAATCTATCATAAACTTAGTCTAAATAAATTTTACAAATTTCGTTGTAGATGGCACCACTTGCTTTTAGTTTCAATGTGTTCATGGAGAGAGAGAAACTTGCTGTGAATGGTAGCAACTTCACCAACTGGGCTATGAATTTGAGGATTCTCCTCACTGCTGCACAAAAGCAATATGTGTTAGAGGCGCCGCTAGGCCCCCCACCAGCTCCTGATGCCCCTGACGAGGAAAAGAATGTCTATACTACTCGTCAGGAGGACCACAACTTAGTTCATTGCGGCATACTGTATGGGCTAGAGCCAGAACTCTGAAAGCGTTTCAAAAATGGCAATGCTTTTGATACCATGGGAGAATTGAAAATGATTTTCGATACCCATGCTGCCGTAGAGAGTTATAATGCTTCTGAAAAGTTCTTTAGCTGCATGATGGAGGAGAACATCTCCGTTAGTGAGCACGTACTCAAAATGTCTGGGTACGCCGATAAGCTTGTGTCCTTGGGAATATCGATTCCCATTGACCTAGGAATACATCGTGTTCTCCAATCTCTGCCACCTAGCTACAAGAGCTTCGTGATGAACTATAACATGCATGGCATGAAGAAGTCTCTTCCCGAGATTCTGTCAATGCTTAAAACTGCAGAAGTGGAGATTAGGAAAGAACATCAAGTGTTGATGATCAATAAGACCACCGGTTTCAAGAAAGACAAGAAAGGCAAGCATAAGGGAAAGAAGAGCGGCAAATCTGTTGCCACACCTGAGAAGAAATCCCGAGCTGGCCCTAAGTCTAATACCGAGTGCTACTATTGCAAGGGGACTGACCATTGGAAGCGCAACTGCCCCAAGTATTTGGCGGACAAGAAGGCCGGCAAGGCAAACAAAGGTATATGTGATATACATGTTATTGATGTGTACTTGACTAGTACTCGTAGTAGCACCTGGGTATTTGATACGGGATCGGTTGCTAATATATGTAACTCGATTCAGGGGCTGTGGAACAAGCGACAGCTAGCAAGGGATGAGGTCACGATGCGGGTCGGCAATGGATCAAGAGTTGATGTGATCGCCGTTGGAACGCTACCTCTCCATATGCCATCGGGATTAGTGATAAATCTAAATAATTGTTATTTGGTGCCTGCACTGAGCATGAACATTGTATCCGGATCGTGTTCAATGCGAAGTGGTTATTCCTTTAAATCTGAGACCAATGGTTGTTCAATTTATATGAATGTTATCTTTTATGGTCATGCACCTGTGATGAATGGTTTATTTCTGTTGGATCTCGATAGTAGTATTACGCATATTCATTATGTTGATGCTAAAAGTATTAAACTTGATAATGATATATCTGCATATATGTGGCACTGCCGTCTAGGTCATATTGGCGTTAAACGCATGAAGAAACTCTATTCTGATGGACTTTTGGAATCACTTGATTTTGAATCATTTGATACATGTGAGCCATGCCTTATGGCCTGATGCATGTGGCCCAATGAGTGTGTCGACGCGAGGTGGATATCGTTATTTTTTTACTTTCACGGATGATTTGCGTAGATACGGGTATATCTATTTGATGAAACATAAGTCTGAAACCTTTGAAAAGGTCAAAGAATTTCAGAACAAAGTGGAAAATCATCGTAACAAAAAGATCAAATTTCTGCGGTCTGACCATGGAGGAGAGTATCTTAGTTATGATTTTAGCACACATATGAAAGACTGTGGAATAGTTTCACAACTCACGCCTGCTAGAACACCACAATGTAATGGTGTGTCAAAACGTCGTAATTGTACTTTATTGGATATGGTTCGATCTATGATGTCTTTGACTGACTTGTCACTATCATTTTGGGGTTATGCACTGGAAACCGCTGCATTCACTTTAAATCGGGCACCATCTAAATCCGTTGAAATGACACCGTATGAATTATGGTTTGGAAACAAACCTAAGTTGTCATTTCTTAAAGTTTGGGGATGCGATGTTTATGTGAAGAAACTTCAGCCTGATAAACTCGAACACAAAGCGGAAAAATGCGTCTTCATAGGATACCCTAAAGAAACAATTGGGTATACCTTCTATCACAGATCCGAGGGCAAGGTTTTTGTTGCCAAGAATGGATCATTTATTGAGAAGGAGTTTCTCGTGAAAGGTATGAGTAGTCAGCAGGTAGAACTCGGAGAGGTTATTGAACCTTCTCTTCATGAAATGGCAAGTGGCGCAGCATCGGAAATTCTTTCGGAGTTGACTTCACCTGATGGAGAGAGAGATAATGATAATAATCATGAAACTCCGAAAGAGGACACTACCGAACCTCGCAAGTCAAGCAGAACACATGCAGCTCCTGGACTATATGGAAATCATGTTATAAATTTCATGATTGATGAAATAGATGACCCTACAACGTATGAAGAAGCGATGATGAGCCCAGATTCCAACAAATGGTTAGAAGCCATGAAATCCGAGATGGAATCCATGTACGAAAACCAGGTTTGGACCTTGGTGGACTTACCTCACGATCGAAAGGCCATTGCGAATAAATGGATTTTCTAAAGAAAAATTGATGCTGATGGTAATGTAACCATCTATAAAGCTCGACTTGTCGCAAAAGGGTTTCGACAAATTCAAGGAGTTGACTACGATGAGACATTCTCTCCTGTAGCGATGCTAAAGTCGGTTAGGATTATGTTAGTAATTTCTGCATATTTCAATTATGAAATATGGCAGATGGATGTCAAAACTGCGTTCCTCAATGGTAATATTGAAGAAGAGTTGTATATGATACAACCTAAGGGTTTTCTCGATCCTAAGGATGCTGATAAGGTATGCAAGCTTCAGCGATCCATCTATGGACTGAAGCAAGCATCCCGGAGTTGGAATCTCCGCTTTGATGAGGTGATCAAAGAGTTTGGATTTGTCCATACTTATGGAGAGGCTTGTATTTACAAGAAAATGAGTGGGAGCAATGTGGCATTTCTGATATTATATGTAGATGACATATTATTGAATGGAAATGATATAGATCTTTTAAATAGTGTTAAAAGTTATCTAAACAGCAAATTTTCGATGAAGGACCTTGGTGAAGCTTCATATATATTAGGCATTAAAATCTATAGAGATAGATCAAGGCGCCTAAGTGAGCTATCGCAAAGTACATACCTTGATAAGATATTAAAGAAGTTTAATATGGACGGAAGTAAGAAGGGGTTCTTACCTATGTTGCAAGGCAAGACATTGAGTAAGACTCAAAGTCCGGCTACGACGGAAGAAAGAGAGATAATGGATAAGATCCCCTATGCCTCAGCCATAGGATCTATAATGTACGCCATGCTATGTACAAGATCGGATGTGGCACATGCTATTAGTTTGACTAGTAGGTACCAATCTGATCCAGGTTCAAAACACTAGATAGCGGTCAAGAATATCCTTAAGTACTTAAGAAGAACTAAGGATATGTTTCTTGTATATGGAGGTGAAGAAGAGCTAGTCGCTAAGAGTTATATCGATGCTAGCTTTGACACCGATCCGGATGACTCTAAGTATCAATCCGGATATGTATTTATCTTGAACGGAGTAGCAGTTAGTTGGAGGAGTTCCAAATAACCTGTGGTGGCTGGATCAACGACGGAGGCAGAATATGTTGCTGCTTCAGAAGCGGCGCAGGAAGCGGTTTGGATTAAGGAGTTCATAACGGAACTAGGTGTGGTTCCTAGTGCATTGGACCCAATGGTGATCTATTGTGACAACAATGGAGCCATAGCCAACGCCAAGGAACCAAGGTCTCACAAGAATTCCAAGCATATTAAGCGCCAGTTTCACTCCATTCGCGAGCATGTCAAGGATGGAGATATAAAGATTTGTAAAGTACACACAGACCTAAATGTAGCAGATTTGTTGACTAAAGTTCTCCCTAGGGAAAAACATGATCAACACCAGAACTCCATGGGTGTTAGATTTATCAGTTTGTGAACTAGATTATTGTCTCTAGTGCAAGTGGAAGACTAAATAAAATATGCCCTGAGAGGCAATAATAAAGTTGTTATTATGTATTCCTTGTATATGATAGATGTTTATTTTGCATGCTATAATTGTATTGATAGGAAACGTCAATACATGTGTGTTTAATAAACAAATAAAAGCTTCCTAGTTATGCCTCTCTTATAGACTAGCTCGTTGATTAACAAGATGATCAAAGTTTCCTGATCATGGACATTGGATGTTGTTAATAACGAGGTCACAACATTTGTGAAATGATGTGATGAACATTCATCCAAAGTATAGCGTTACGATCAAAGTCATTATGTTTATATTGCTATAACATCATACGAAGTAATATTTATCCTTAGACCATGAGATCATGCTAATTGCTGACATCAGAAGAGTAACTTGATAACATCAAACGTCAAACCGTAAAAGGGTGACTATGAAGGTGGGTTCAGATACTCCGGAGATGTTATGTTGAGGCTCATGGATCAAGTGTGGAATTTGTCAATCTCGATGACGGATAGATATACTCTGGGCCCTCTCGGTGATATCACATTAAGATAGCTTGCAAGCAAGTGATGTGATCACTAGAATGTTATATCACGGGAACGAGAAAAGAGTGCATGTCGGTAACGAGATCAAACTAGGTATTTGGATACCGATGATCGAATCTCGTACATGTAATATATCATGAGACAAAGGGATTAAATCACTAGCGTTAAAGGTTCTCACGATCACAGAAGTCATCGTTGAATGTGTAGGAGTCAGAATGGATCTCCAGATCCCGCTTCTGATTATTGATTTAAGAGGAGTCTCAATCATGTCTGCATTATTCACGAACCGTAGGGCGACACACTTAAGGGTTGCCAAACACCATTTTGGAGCACATATGTTTCAGACGAAAGAATTGCAAAGCGCTAGAATTATTTCGATGGAAACCGGAATTGTTTCGGGTGAAATTGCAGAAACTGGTTCTGCATGTGATATTGAAATGTTACAAGGGGTTTTATGTGAATGTTTGTTAATTAAAGTAATTAACAAAATTCTGAATAAAATAAATAAAAGAGTTTGATTAAATGAGAGTTGCATTAAATTTGGTGGAAATTTAATGAATGTGAGTGGAACTTTGGGTGGAGGCTAAATTGATGTGAGTGGAGCTTCCACCACATGAATGAGGAAGAGGTGGGGGCACCCCCCATGGGCACCGGCCATGGTAAGGGAGGATCCCCCCTCTCCTCCCTCACAAAGCACACCTCCTCATGAAGGATCTCTCTCCCCCTCTAGATATATTCCCCCATGGTCTCAGATTAGCGAGATACATGTTCCTAGTGGCATTGCGTCTTGAAGGAGTTGCTGGTTCCGCTGATTCTCTAGAGCGAGGAGGTGGAGGTTGTTCGGTGGCCTGAACGTGTGTGTGAGGACGGATGCGCTGCTGATTTGCGACGCTAGGACTTCCACACGATCTTGAGATCGGTAAGCATACGACTACATCATCCACGAGTTCTTTGAGAGTAAGTTCTCTATGGATGTATATCCACCCGTTGCTTGTATCTAGTAGATAGATCTTGGCGTATAGTTCTCATTGTGGGAAATTTTTGTTTTCTATGCTGTGAACCCAACAGGTTGCCCGCGCCCAGCGACGGACATGCAAGGTCACGGAGCTTGATGGGGAGCTGCAAGGGGTGCCCTGGGCAAGAATAAGGGCAGGGGTTAGATGGATCTTGGTGAGTTAGTCACGATGTAGGAGAAATAAGGAAGAGCGGCAATCTCGACTTCTTGTTCATGGCCAAATGGAGAGTTTCTCCTTATCCCATGCATTATAGGTCGTGAGGGGATGGATCTGGAGCTCTAGATGGACAAGGGGATAGTGGAGGAATCAAATGAGGGTGCCAGGATGGACTAGAGAGGGCTGGGGGTATTTATTCCTAAAGGAATGGTCCATGGTGTACATGGCTCACTTGTGGGTTAGGTTTTGACCCGAGGGCTTAGATTAGGCAATGGGGACAGTGGTGAGGTAGTGTGAGGTGCAGGGGTGCATCCAGGGCACTAGTTGCAGGCAGAGGTGGATGCAAGAAATTTATTTGACAAAATATGCATAGTGGCATGACCTTCCCTCTCTCCTCCCTCCAAACATTAGAGGACAAGAAGAACAATATAATGCTATAGCGTAGGTCAACCAGGAGAGAGGGGTGGGGTGCTAGAAGGTCAAGGTGGGGTGTCATGATTATTCAAATGGATTTTAAAAAGGTTAGTGATGCTCAAGTATGAATCCATAACATCCCCCTTTCTATTTGATTTCTAGGTCAATAAAGTTTCAAGTGGCATTGGTGGATGGTTCCACGGATGAGATTGACAAGGTATGGGATGAAGCACAAGAAAGAGAGGGACCTTGATAGATTTTGGAAGATTTGAAATGATTGATTTTATGAAAAGTTCAAAATGACCAGAAGTAAGGAACTGGTTCAAAAACCAAAATTTTGAGCTAGACAAGGTGGAATAAAGGCACAATTGGATGGGTATGGTCAAAATACACCTCTAAGATTTATTTGGAATTTTTCTGAGATACTTAGACCCATTTATTATCTAATATTCAGAAAAGTGCTGAAATTGTTTTAATGAATTCATTCGATATTTTTGAGTTGTACAAGGTGGGCTCTTGGTGTGTGATGGCGCCAAATACCATATCACACATTGGATAATTTTCCCAAGATTTATTGAAGAAGAAAAGTATTTAAAACATTTATTTTCCCTTTTTTCCATTTAAGAAAATAGGCAAAAAGAAATAGTAAAACTCTTCAAAAATATTTATTTTTGCAGTAGGAAGATAGGTATCATAATATAGGCCTCAAATGTGCCTAGAGTTGAAATAGTTTTTTGTAATAAAACAAACTTTCTTCAATAAGAGGGGTTTGAGGTTTTTGTAAAAGAAAAGGAATAAATTTTTTTGGGCCAAAATCATTATGGAAAAGCATTTATTAATTTTTTATCTACAAGTATATGATGGCCACCGAGTATATCTATGATTTCACACCATGGTTTTTGGATACCAAAGCTTGATTTAAAGGAAATAAGAAATATGAGAGGAAAAGGATCTTATGGTAAAACATTTCCAAGGGTCTAGGATCAAGTTGGATAAGAGGGTTACAAGCTTCCCAAGGCTTAATCAAGTTGATGGGGTGGTAGAGTAAGTTGTATAGATGGGATCCATGCTTTAAGTTGATCCATATCAAGCTTGAGGGCTTAGGAAACATCTGCTAAAGATTGAATATTTTAATACTGCCAAAACAGAACATCATCTTACCTACAAAACAATGTTGGTTTAAGAAGATCAAGGCTCCAATTTGCACAAGGAGAGTATGGGATGATATATTAGTTTGAATATATCACAACCATGCAAGGAGTTAGCCAGGAAGGGGTGAGATGGAGTTGGGAGTTTCTACCAAAGTTGGTATATTGAAACAGTTGACAGAACAGATTATTTTCTTGACTACAAAACCATCAAGGACAAGTGGGTCCAAGAATAATCTAGTCACAAGGGCAGGGCTGCGGTTTGAAAGAATACATGATGGTGAACAAGATGGTTCAAGTGCATTCCCAAAAGGTCCCTAGATTAATATAGATGGAGACTCAAAGATGGGATCCTGATAACAGATTCAGACTTAGTCAAATTTTGACGGATTTAGGGTTTTTGACTAGGGTATAAGATCAAAGGGAATTGATGGGTTCTAGGATTTCAAACACACCATTGCATGAATGCGGTTTATGAGTAGATGGAGTAGAAGGGTAACATGCCTTAAGTAGGCCTCCATTGGTTTGGATACTACTAAAAGAAAATTGACTCGCAGCTAATCTTATTAAGGTACTAGATGGTCAAGTTAGGGACTAGAGACCAAGACAAGCTTGGGAATCTAGCTACATGGGTTGTTTGGTCAATAAAGGGTATGTGGGATGGTAGAGCACATCACAAGGAATGGTTTGAGATAGGAACATGGCCTAGGGATTGATAGTAAGGGTTTTACTTAGAGTTATCCAAAATGAACTTGATAACCAGGAGAAGATTTCTTATTACTAGGGTTTGGATGTTTTGGTCTTCCAGGATGTTAGGGTTGTATTGTTTGTTTGGTTTAGTTACTCTAGGATGATCTCCTAGAGCAGCTCATAACTCCTAATCAAACAAGTCAATACAAACCTTCTTATGACACAAGATCAAGACAATTCATCTTATCAAGCAGATCAAGGCAATTCCTACAAACTTCTCACGGAGACTACCAACACATGTAAGGATAGCCAAGCATTATCAGCAAGCAAACAACTATCACACCTCCAAGCAAGAAAATGTTTTTTCCTCCTGATTTTTGCATTTAGGACAACTAATCAAGATTACTGAAAGTGGGATGTTACATCAATTTCAAAAATTATGAACCAATTTTAAAAATAAATGAACTAGTTTCAAAAATCATGAAACAATTCAAAAACAAATCCAATTTTTAAAAACTAGAATTTCTTCAAATAGAAAAAATAAAAGAAAAGGAAAATAAAAAGAAGACAGAAAAAGGAAAAAGAAAAAAGAAAAACGAAAAAGAAAGAAAAAACAGCACCATGCGTAATGGGCTAGCCCAACAGGGGGAGCCTGTGTGCGGCGCGAGCCTCCCATGCCGCACTGAGCGGCAATTAGCATTCTGCTTCGCGTGATCGCAATAGTAGCCTCTCGTGTAGACGTGTAACCTAGAACGTACTCTCTGGACATGAGTAATATATCTTTGAATTTTTTTTCACCGCATTATAACTGCATTTGCCTTGTTTTAATGTGCAATTGCATGTACATACACAATTGAAAACTCTTGCCATCTTTTTTTCGTGAGTTTGCACATATATGTGTAATTGCACATATGTGCGCAATTGCATTATTTGTAATTTGAATATATCTTCGGTTATTCACGTACATGTACCTGCAACGCATTTTACTGGTAGAGGCACAATTGAATATGGATGTTTAATTGCATATAGATATATATGTGTATTTTTGATATTTTTGGTGTAATTACATTTTTCCATCCTTTGAAATTGCAATTGCCATGCATGTGTTTTTCCTTACTTAAGAAGGCCAAGTATAAAAACCTATCAAAATACCAGGATCTTGTCCAAAGACTTGGAACCCCTTATAGGCGGGTTAAGGCGAAATCCGAGCCATGCGAAGGGAGGTTCACCTCCTAAGGGAGCAAGACCGTCCTTATCGACTCTTGCCTTTCCAGCCTTTTCATGTATATCATGGGCTTATACCTCCTACAGGTAGGGATGGCACCCGCCAGGTTCGGGGCCGGGTCTGTGCCCCCCATACCCGCCCCGTTTATATAATCGGGTCTAGATTTTTCCAGACCCGCAACCCGCCGGGTACCCGGACCCGATGGATACCCGCGGCGGCAGCAGCGCAACGAGCTCGCCGGAGGCGGCGCGGCAGAGAGAGGTGGGATTAGGGAGGTCGGGGTCGGGGTCGTGGGACGTGGGACGGTGGGAGGGTGGGACTCTTCAGGCGTGGCCGCGTGGGCCGGTGGGGGTGGTTTATCCGGTGGGTGAGGCTACAATTTTGACCCTAGATAATGATTGTTCGGCCAAGTTCTATGTCATACTGGGTCTGTGGGTCTACGGGTTCGGGTCCGGTACCCCCATACCTGCCCCGTTTAATTTGGCGGGTTTATTTTTTTACTAGACCCGCCCAAGTTAAGGCGGGTACCCGTCGGGTTAGCGGGTTTCAGGGCCCCATCGCCATCCCTACCTGCAGAAGGGTGTGCATGCCAACTTCGACAAGGAGTTATCGAGGTTCTTTTGGATGGCCACATACGGCCACCAAAAATACCACATAGTCAAATGGGCCGACATATGCGCCCCGAAAGAGCATGGGGGCATAGGTATCCTATCCTTCGCCACATGAATGTGGCGCTGATGCTAAGATGGGTGTGTCGGATTTTGACTGATGAGGTGGCCTTTGGCTGCAACTCGTGAAAGCTAAGTACCTTTGCGGGTGTCGCTGATGGCATGTGAGCGTTGGGAGGGATCTCAGTTTTGAAGATCCATCCAGGACATTAAGACAGCAATACGGAAGGGACTATCCATATCCATATGCGATGGAAGGGACACACTATTTTGGCTAGACCCCTGGTTTGGGGGCCGTCCACTTTGGCATGAGGTCCCCGCGTTTCGCGATTTGCTTGGACCCTATGATCTTATTGGAGGAAGCTTTCCAAGATGGTTCCTGGTTTGTCGAATTTCGGTGGAAACCTTGGTGCGGAAAAGACTGTTGCCTGCGATGGGCTTCAGGACAGCCTCCAGCTGTCCCTGTCCCACTCCCGGACAGGGTGTCTTGGCACCTGTCCCCCTTGGGTACCTTTAAAGTGAGTTCGGCATACATGGCCCTGTTTAGTGGGCCCTCTCTGCCTTGGACCTCCCCTTTATGGAAGGCGCCCTACCGCTAAAAATTAAAATTTTCGTGTGGCAGTTGTTACGTGATCGACTTCCCTTAGGTATGGAGGGGGCTAAGCGGCTAGCAAACAAGCACACAGGGGACAAAGATTTACCCAGGTTCTGGCCTCGTAGAGTTCCCTACTCCTGCTTGTCTACTCGTGGAATTATCGAAGGAACCGAAGGTTAAAATGGTGCACAGATGCAATCTGGCGAGGGTTTTGGAAACTAGGGTTGCGTGTGTCCTCCTCGTCGCTCCCTCCTATCCCTTATATAGATAGGCTAGGTCCCGGGTAGCAGGTCGAGTTGGTTACAAATTAGGGTTTTCCCCTTCAAACTTTCTATCTTTAACTTCTTCTTGTTCTTCAAGCAATCGAGAGTCCGTAGGTTACTCGAGTCCTTCGTTTGGGCTTTGGCGACACCGTGGGCCTGTACGTATTTAGACCGTATATACCAAGCTCGAGTACCTGTAGGGTATACCCATGTTAGTAGCCCCCGAGTGTCTAGTGGAATCGCAGATTCGACTGGGGACTTTTTTGAAGTCTTTCGAGTGCCTGAACGAGTGTATTTCGACTGCTTTATTTGTGTCATAGGGATTGTTGATGTATGTGCCTGATATAACCGAAGTATCGGTATCAGTTAACCACCTTAGGGTGAAACAACGCAATCTACTCGAACTCGAGTCCCCGGACTCGAATCCGAAAAAATGCTGGTGTAATTCGACTGAAGCCGCGGAGGTCGAGTCGAATTCTAGTTATATGGGTGTGAGCACTCGATGCGTCTGTCAAGGCATGTTCATCGTACCTGTAGGCACGGATATATTTCTGATAGTGCGCAGCTAATGCGTTGCCAAGCCTTATTCAGGTCTTACCTTCACGCTGTAAGCGCGGCATCCGAATTTTATCATCGCGGAGACGATTCGGGTGACCCAGGAGACACAGTCTCTTTGTAGGGGAAATTTATGAGGCGGTGTTGCCATGAGCTTCGAGTGTGGATGTTATCAACACACAGTTTTTTCTACAAATAATCATAGGGTGCGCGACCAGCGCTCCCTATGGGAGTAGCCCCCAAGTGCCTGGTTGAGTCGAAGACTCAGGCAGGGACTAAAAAACTTTTGCGACTGCCGTCATATTTTGTTTGCATGTTTCAGTCGAATTTGTTTCGGGTGCTCCCTATGGGAGTAACCCATGTCCATAGTCGAATCGTATTTCGAGTGGATGGGTTTGCTTGTGATTGTCCATGTTCCTGTAAAAAGAAAAGAAAAATCATAGAGGTGCACGACTAGCGCTCCCTATGGGAGTAGCCCTGAGTGCTTGGTGGAGTCGAAGACTCAAGCAAGGACTAAAGTAGTCGAAGTCCTCTGTTGCATAGCTTTGATAACGTCAGTGCTGACGATTTCATGATCTCAGTTGCCCGCGTGAGCAAGTTTGACAGGTCGTGACGAGCAGTGGGTCCTACTCTCTGACTTTGATTTGACTGGGCATGCTTAATCTTTTATTTTAACTATGTCTCCTCGATTTCCGCGCGTAATGGGAGTAGTGGAGGGACAGTTCGCGCTTCCACTCCTCCACGTGTCCAACACGATGTTTGCCACGCGTCCAGTAGGGTTTTCTGAGCCGTTGGATTGCATCTTCCAAGGGTTAAGTAGCGGCGCTGCGACAGTAATTTTCTCATCTGCTCTCATTCATCCTTTGCTTCCATCGCCATTGTCGCTGCTCCTCTGCTTTCTCTGCGCTCGTTTCTTCCATGACACTAGACCAGCTCCGCTCGTTTCCGAGCTACTTTCTTCGCTTGCATCGCCGTCGCGCAATAGGGAAGAAGATGGGAGGCGCTGCGGCTGATTCCGCGGCCACCGTTGCCGCGGTGAAGAAGAAGGGCGGCTGCGCCGCTGCGGGCACCAGCGCCGCAGCCGGCGGGAAGAAGAAGGCCGCAGGCACTCGCGTCACGAATGATGTGTGGCGCCCCTCCATCATCAAATCTTCGGATCTCCGTCTTCTTTGCCAAGACGGAGTACTGTCCGCCATAGCCGACAATGCGCGCGTCCCAGGCGGTGAGATAATTTCTTCTCCTCCCGCTGGTTTTCAAGTGATGTTTTTGGCTTTCATCATTCGCGGTCTTTCCTTGCCCCTTCACCCCTTTTTAGGGGCCTCCTTTGTTTCTATGGGCTTCAGCTCCATCAGCTGTCCCCGAACTCTATCCTCCATATTTCTTGTTTCATCACTCTCTGCGAGTGCTGGCTCGGAATCAAGCCGCACTTCGGCCTCTTCAAGCGTCTCTTCAAGTTGAAGCGCCAATCTGCATCTGGCTCTTTAGTCTACGATGTAGGTGGTTGCGGAATCCACGTCGATCCATCCGCCACATATTTTGACATCAAGCTCACGGCGTCCGTCCAAGGATGGAGGGACAAATGGTTCTATTTCCGCGACGAAAAGGCTTATGGGGAGCACTTCGGACTCGCACCCTTTGATCCCGTGATGCCGTGCAAGAGGAGGCGTTCCTGGAAGAACGTAATCATGTCTGGCGAGTCCGCGGAGACAGATGTGTTGTACGAGCGCGTCTGTGACCTCGAGAGCCGCATAGGGAAAGAGGAAGGGGATGTGCGCTCATTCGCACTTGGTTGCGCCGTCGCGTCCAGCCCCTGCAGGCCAGAGTCCACCCCATGTTTCAATGGGCTGGCGCTGATGATGCCACTCGCGTGTCTGCCGATGGCATGTCCGCGAGTGAGGTGGACAAGAGGGTTCGACTAGTCACCAAGTACATCGCCAAGGATGTATTCCCTAGTGAGCCAGTTGTTCCTCCATTTGATGCTACTAACCCTCCCCCTGAGGTATAGTTGTGCTACGCAGTAGCTAAATTTGTCGATTGCTTCTCTGTTGTTTTTACTTGCCTTTTGCTGAATTTATTGTCTGCGTGTAGGATTGGGCGGTGTCACCTTGTATGCCCCCTCGTCCTGAGGGGATTATTCCTCGCGAGGCCTTGGAAGAGGACGAGTCAGAGTCGACCGTCCCTTCTGATGTGGAAGAGGAAGCCCCCGAGTCCGGTAGTCCGGATACTCGTAAGCGTTCACGCAGCGAGGATTCCGATGCGTCGTCTCCTTCGACTCTAGAAGGTCAAGGTGTTGGTGCGGAGTTGCCGATACCTGCTATTCTTGTGAGTGCCGTGGCACCATCCTCTCGCAAGAAGATGCGGTTGCCCAAGGAGTCCTCGTCGGAGTCGGGGGAGGCCACTTTTGACTTTGACAAGTTTGATTGGTAAGTTTTCTGTTTTACTTGTTCTTCTTTGTTTTGCCCTTGTTGGCTCATCTCTGGGTTTGCCCTTTCTTAATGTGGGTGTTGTCTTGCAGTCAAGAGGCGTCGTCATCTTCTAGCGATGTCCAATTTTTGAAGGAATCAGGAGTCGCGACCTCAAGGGCCAAGAAAGAGGTCGAGCGCGCTCCTTCTCCTCCATTAGCAGCCCATTCCGGGCACAACTCTTCCAGTTCTCCTCTTGCAGGGGAGCATCGAATGGTTGCCCGGATGACGGTACAGCAGACATCTTCGGAGTCATTGGAGGATCATGTAAGTGTAGATTTTCTTCTTTTTAATGTTGCAGTCGATGTTATCTACTGCTTCATTGATCCCTTTGTTGTGCGATAACTCCTTGTGAAGGAAGCCGCTCATTTGGCAGAGCAAGTGCTTGCGATGGGCCGCCAGCATGTGATGCTGGAGACGCGCCATCGCGTGGTTGAGAGTGAGCGTTCTACACTTCTTCTTCTTCGTCTTCTCCTTTTGATATAGTCGACTGATAGTCAGCTTTTGTTTGTCGTGTAGCTGAACATAATGCTCTCTTGCGTGACGCCGCCACCTTGGAGAAGACACTCGCCGCGGCTGTGAAGGGTCGCGACGAAGCAATCGCGGCGTGTGACAAGGCACGGAAGCGTGAAGAGGATCTGCGTGCCTCCTTCGCAGCCAGAGAGAAGTTGTTCGAAGAACAACTGTTCTCAATTGGCAAGGCCCTCTCAGGTACTTTGCTTGTGGATATTGTTATCCTTCTCTGCTTCGAATGTTTTTGCCAGTGGCGCTGATGTTTTTGTCCATGTGTAGATTTATGTACAGATGCTGGCGATTTGAGCTTCGACCCGCAGGCCCTTCGTCGTGATGACGCTCTGGCGGGTGCACTGTCAGCAGTCGAAGACCACAGCACCACCGTGCATGACACGCTCTCCAAGGCCAAAAGCGTACTCAGTCGCCTTCGGGAGGAGCTGATGCCCAAGGCGGAGCTAGTCGAGAATTCTAGCTTCAAGAACTCGCATACTCCAACCCCTGGTGGAGTCACTCGCTGGACGTGTGCCTTCCAGCTTCAAGAAATCGCTCCGCGCGGCCGGCGCGTCCATGTCACTTGCCATGGTGTAGGCCCATGGAGTCGAGATTGATCCTGCCGCGGTATCGAAGGCGATGCATGTTAACGCGGATGGCTAGCAGGTAGTCTTCGCTCCTTTCGCGGCTGCCTGTGGCAAATATGGGCATCATCTGATAAATATTGTTGCGAAGTATTCTGAGGAGCTCCATCGTGCCAAGAAGGCGGCGAAAGCTTCGGCATCAGGGACTGGTGGAAAGTCAGTGGCGTCTGACACTGCCACAGACTCGATGAAGCCCCCGAAGCCGTTGAAGAAGCCAGTCGCTCCTTAGTAGTCTTTGTAATAGTTGACTAGTTTATGTCCTTTTGTTAAGAACATGCCTACTGGCGAGTGCATCTGCTGATACTTTTGCTAGTCTTGAATGCATCTGAACCTTTTGACTTTGTATTGATTTGGTTGTCTTATTTGTTTCTATCTTGACTTGTGGTAGGGTTCATCGAGTAATCCTTTGAGGGAAACTCAGGACTCGCCGCCTCTTGATGATACTTTGGCACCGCCGCGCTCTAGGGTAGATGAACTATCCCTTCTCTCGCGACTACGCGACCGCGTGAAGCAGCTGGAGCTTGAGTTGCCCGTGCTCCGTGGTAATGCGGATGTGTGGAAGTCGAAGGCGGAGAAAGCCGCCGCCAGAGAGCAGCACCTGCTTGGCAAGGTGACGCAGTTGGGCGACCAATTCAAGTGTTAGTTTGCTTGCTCTTGTCTTTTCCTTGTAGTCACTCGCGATGCTGTACTTATGCTGCTGCTCGCTGCTTCGTGTAGTTGTCAGTGCACGTCATCCGCAGGATGAGAAGGATAGAATTGCCATTCGTATGCATGATCTTACCCAGGAGCAACTTCAAGAGAGTGGATACTTCTGGGTAGATCATGATCGTGCGATTGCGCTGGCGACCCTGCAGGATCGCGCGTCGCGAGTGCTGCATTTTCTGAAGAAACCGCAGTCATGTTTGAAGAACATTTATCGGACGATGTTTCCACTGGATGTTACTCCATCAAGCCTGCTAGCGCTCCTTGCCAAGTTTCAAGATCTGTCCTCGGTTCGCGAGTGCGTGAGGCAACAGTTGGTGACTGGTGCCAAGGCTGCTCTATCGTTGGTGCGACTGCACAGGCCTGACTTAGATGTTGCGGCAATCGCGTCTGGGCCGCCTGTACCACCAGCAGGTTCTGCCTGGAATATGGTGCCGCACTACCAGGCGGTGGATCACCCAGCAGAAGAGATTGTCGACTTCTTTGAGGAACAAACCAACGTTCTCTTGCTGCAGTAGTAGTTTAGTTTGTATCCTGCACATAAGTGTACTTGTGTTGTAAAATTCGTATAAATATTGTAAATAATTTATTGTCGAATATGCATAAAGAGCTTTGTTAGCATGAAGTGCGTTGCACTATGCGAGTCATTTTCGTTAGCCTGGCCATGCTCTTATCTCAGTCCCTTGTCAACCTGCCAGGTGCGTTGCAGCTGGGTTGATGTTGTGTTAAGGATTTCGATTGATGTACCAGCTATTCAGGGTATCGCGTTTTGGTTCGAAGAACAGATGTATATAGGGTAGCGCAGCCCCCGAGTAGATAAATTGGAAAAGTAAAGGAGAATACAGAGTTTTGGGGCACTTAGCTTTATTTATTCGAAGAACAGTGCGAGGTACAATGTGTGGCTGAGTAGCCTTATTTGCAATGTAAAAGGTAAAAACGACTAGGGGTAGAAGCGTCGCAGCTGTGCGACGTTCCAGGGGTTGGAGTATGCGACTCCTGTCTCTAAATCTTGAAGGCGATAGATGCCACCTGGGATTACTTCTGTAATCACGTACGGTCCTTCCCAGGGGGACTCTAGCTTGAGATGCCCCTGCTGCTTCAGTCGTAGGACCAGGTCGCCTTCGATGAAGGATCTGGGGCGAAGCCTCCTACTGTGGTAGTTGCGCAGGTTCTACTGGTAGATCGTGGATCTTTCCATGGCGATTTCCCTTGCCTCGTTAAGGAGGTCGATGGAGTTTTCGAGTGCGAGGGATGACTCTTGTTCGCTGTAAGCGACCACGCGCGCGGCCTTGTACCGTACCTCGGCGGGTAGCACTGCCTCGGCTCCGTGCACCATAAATAATGGCGTGTAGCCCGTGGCGCTATTTGGAGTTGTACGTAAGCTCCAGAGTACGGATTGCAGTTCGTCCGGCCAGCAACCTGTGGCCTGTTCGAGTGGCCGGAGGAGTCACTTCTTGATGCCGTCGCAGACGAGGCCATTTGCTTTTTCCACCTGATCGTTGGTTTGTGGATGCGCTACTTAGGCGTAGCTGATGTTGATCCCCAGGTTCTCGCAGAATTCTTGGAACTCCTTGGATGTGAAATTCGTCCCGTTGTCAGTGATGATGCTGTGCGGCACTCCGAAGCGGTAGACGATGGACTCGAAGAACTTGACTGCGTTGTGCCCTGATTGGTTGGTGAATTTGTCGACTGCGACCAAGAGGTAGACGTAGCCTCCTCATGAGGACCTTGGAAGTTTGCCGACCATGTCAAGCCCCCACTGCGCGAAGGGCCAGGCCAATGGGATTGGCCGTAGTTCTGCACCTAGTGCGTGCGGCTTGTCCGCGAATCCCTGGCAAGCGTTGCATTTTTGGACGATGTCCTTGGCGTTGCGCATGGCCGTAGGCCAGTAGAACCCAGTTCGTAGAGCTTTGGCAACGAGGGCGCGACTGCCAGCGTGATGTCCGCGGGTCCCTTCATGGATGTCGAGGAGAACAGCTCTTCCATCGGCCGTGGAGACGCATCGTTGGAGTACTCCTGTGATGCTGCGTTTATACAGTTCGCCGTTGATAACAGCGAATGCCTTGGATCGCTGCGCGATGTGCCGTGCATCCGTCGGATCGTCCGGTAGCCTCTTACTGAGGACGTACGTGATGTACGGCTATGTCCAGGATTGCTCAATCATCATGACGCTCATTGGTCCCTCGAGTCCTGTGTCCAGCTCCAAGTCATCGAGTGCTATTGGCTCATATGGTGGCATAGCCGCCGAGTCCATTGCTGCGCTTGTTTTCTTCTCTGCGGCCTTTGGCTTGATGGAGCATTCGCAGATGCGATCGAGAAATACCCCAGGTGGTATGGAGGCGCACGTAGAGCTTATGTTGGCGAGTGCGTCCGCCTCTTCGTTGCTTTCGCGACCTACGTGCCGCAGCTCGCAACCGTCGAAGTCTCCTTCGAGTGTGTCATAGAGGTCGCGGTACGCGATCATGTTGTCATTCAGTGCGTCGCACTCATGCATCGCTTGGTTGACGACCAACTTAGAGTCGCCGTATATGATGAGCCTATTGGCGCCGCAGGCTTTTGCCATCCTCATCCCGTGCAACAGGGCCTCGTATTCAGCCTCGTTGTTGGAGGTTGTGAACTGCATTCGCAGGATATACTTCAGCTTGTCCCCTTGAGGTGATGTCAGTATGACACCTGCGCCTGCTCCGTCCTTCCGCTTGGACCCGTCGAAGTGCATTGTCCAGAGGTAGGACATGTCCGGTTTGTCCGGGAGCTGGTTCTCCATCCAGTGCACGAGGAAGTTAGGAAGAACTTGCGACTTGATTGCGTCGCACTTTTCGTACATGATGTCTCGTGGAAACAATTCTATTCCCCAAAGCGCGACTCGCCCCGTGGCGTCGGGGTTATTGAGGATATACCCCAACGGGGCGTCGTTGACCACCACGATTGGGTGTTCTTGGAAATAATGGCGCAGTCGCCGGGCGGTCATGAAGACACCGTACGCCAGCTTCTGGTAGTGCGGGTACCGCTGTTTTGTTGGTGTGAGGACCTCGCTGAGGTAGTATACTGGGCGTTGTACGCCATGGACTTTATTTTCCTCAGCTCGCTCGACGACGAGCACCGTGCAGACCACCTGGTTGGTGGTGGAGATATACAGCAACAGTGGTTCCCTTTCTCGTGGGGTCACCAGCACTGGCGAAGTGGATAGCAGGCGCTTGAGGTCTTCGAATGCTTCTTGCGCTTCATTGGTCCACTCGAAATTTTCAGCTTTGCGGAGGAGCTGGTAGAAGGGCAGCGCCTTTTCACCCATCCGACTGATGAATCGACTCAGGGCCGCGATTCGTCTAGCCAGCTGCTGAACGCCCCTTATGTTTTTCGGCTTCTCCGTGGCTAGTATGGCTTTTATCTTCTTCGGGTTTGCCTCAATTCCCCTCGCGGAAATGAGATATCCGAGTAGCTGCCCAGATGGTACGCCGAAGGCGCATTTGTCCGGATTGAGCTTGATCCGATAGTGGTCGAGGTTGGCGAAGGTTTCGCGCAAATCGTCGATTAGGGAGGCCTCCTCCTTAGTCTTGATTACTATGTTTTCGACATAGACTTGAATGTTGCGACCCAGTTGTTCCTTGAGGCAAGCCTGATTGCAACGCTGGTAGGTGGCTCCCGCGTTCTTTAGCCCTAAGGGCATTGTGTTGTAGCAGAATACACAAAAGGGCGTTGTAAACGCTATTTTCTCTTGATCTTCCTCTTTCATTCGAATTTGATTATAGCCTGAGTAGAATTCGAGGAAGCAGAGGCGCTCGCATCCCGCAGTGGAGTTGATGATCTGGTCGATGCGCGGCAACGGGAAGTGGTCCTTTGGGCAGTGCTTGTTCAGAGAGGTGAAGTCCATGCACATCCGCAGGATATCCGTGTCCTTTTTCGGTACCAGCACCGTGTTAGAGAGCCAAGTGCTTTCCTTGATCTCGCGTATGAACTTGGCCTCAAGGAGTCTGTTGATCTCCATTCCAACTGTCTGCGCTCGTGGCTCAGACAATCGCCGAATTGTTTGCTTGACGGGCCTTGCATCGGGGTTGACGTTGAGTGCGTGCTCGGCGAATTCCCTGGGAACTCCTGGCATGTCCGCAGGACACCAGGTAAAAATTTCCCAGTGCTCACGGAGGAATTCGACGAGCGCGAGTTCCTATGCGGGGCTCAAGTTGTTGGCGATGAGGGCCGTCTTAGCGGGATCCGATGGGTGGACCTGCACTTTCTTTGTGTGCACCGATGAGTCGAAGGAGAAATCAGGTGGGCTTGGCCGGCTCAGCAGAGGCAAACTGTTGTCTGTCAACTCCTTTAGTCTCGCGAGTTCCTCCTGCATGCCGAAGGACTGGGAAATTCTGTTGAATTCCCTGTCGCAACTGTCACATCGCTCGAAGCTCCCGTTGATCGTGATGACGCCATTGGGACCTAGTATTTTCATCTGCAGGTAGGCGTAGTGGGGCACTGCCATCAACCTAGTGAACGCGACGCGCCCAAGGATGCAGTGGTACTGTGAAGGCCAGTCGATGCGCTCGCGCCGGAAGTTCTTCGGCGTGCCGAAGATGACGTCGAGGTTGATTTTTCCTAGGGGGTATACGCCTTTCCCTGGGACGATGCCGTGGAACATTGTGTCCGAGGCCTCTAGGCAAGTTAGAGGGATCCTCATTGCTCGCAAGGTACTCGCGAATATAAGGTTGATGCCGCTTCCGCCATCCATGAAGACGCGGCTCATGTCGAAGCCTCCGATTTGCGCCTCGAGTACGAGGGGGCAATGGCCTGGACGGGGTATCTGAGGTGGATGGTCACGTTTGTCGAAGGTGATGCATGACTCGCTTCCACTGAGGTACTCAGTGGTGGAGGGTGGCGAGTGTGTGGCCAAGTTGACTTGGCAAGTGATGGCCTCCTGCACCCTATTGGAGGGGCGTCCCTTTTGGATCATCATGGTGCCCATGGCTCGTGGGTACGGTTCGCCTCCGTGGTGCTGGTCCGGTGCAGCTGCATTCGGGGGTGGCCCAGGTGGTGGTGGCGGTGCGCCATGTGCCACGGCGCCTGGAGCGGCTCCATAGCCTCTTTCGACTGCATTGCGGTTCATCCGAACCAATCCCTCATGTAGCTTGAGGAACTCGCGGCAATCCTTGAGGAGGTGGCTGGATTTCTTCTTGCCATCATGCTTGTCGATGTAGAAGTGTACCGTATATGGCCCGGACAGTTTGTCCTCAATGGAGTTCGCGGGTGCCTCATCGCGAGTGCGGCGTTGCCACACTTGCGTGGTTTTCCCGGAGTCGCGGTATCCGCCGCTACGGTATCCGATGTTGCGGTTATCGTCGCGTCTATCGGCGTAGCCAGCCGCGACCATGTTGACATCGTCGCGGTCATCGTAGATGCGCATGCGGCGCTTACCTCGGCGGTCGCGTCTGCGTTCGAGTTCCGCCTCCTTGTCGGAGTGAACACGATTCTTCACCGAATCTTCTCCATCGGCCCACCGATTCGTGATCTCCATCAGGTGGTCGATGGTTTGGGGCTTTGAGCGGCCCAGCTCCTCCCTGAGTTCTAGGCGGCGGACGCCACCGTTGAATGCGTCAATCGCGCGATCTTCCGAGATGTTCTCTGCGGAGTTCTTGATGATGGACCACCTTTGGATGTAGGAGCGCAGCGATTCACCAGATCTTTGCTGGCAGCATCTCAGCTCTTCGATTGATGCGGGTCGCTTGTATGTGCCCTTAAAGTTGCACACGAAGCTGTAAACCAGCTCATCCCAACTGCGAATGGATCCGCGTAGGAGGTTGTTGAGCCATGCTCGGGCGGCGCCCTGCAGCTGTAGCTGCAAGCATTGCATGGCCGTGCTCCGACTGCCTCCATGGAGTCTGACGGAGGAGATGTGGTATTCCAGCCAGATCTTGGGGTCCTGTAGGCCGTCAAACTTCGGGTTCTCCGACGGGAGTTTAAACCCTTTAGGCATTCGCTTTTGCCTAATGGATCTGCTGAAGCATCTAGCGCCGCAGAGCTCCACATCTTCTTCTTCCGTGTCAGTCGACCGAGCACGCCGTGCCCTTGATTTGTCGATCTTGTGCTGCGTGAGGTCGTCGCGCGCATCATAGTCACGGTCGTGTCGCCGTGAGCGGCGGCGTCGAGACAGGTCGTGACTGTCGTCGTTGGACGAGGGCGAGGAGTAGCGCTTTGCTAGCGCCTTGCCCTTCTTCGGCTCTGGTGTTGGCTCCTTGTCGAGGGCGGCCTCGATTGATCCCAAGCCCGCGATCGTAGATTGGTGCATGGCGGTTCGGGGGTCTCTAGATGGCGGCTGGTTGTTAAGGAGGTACATGGTGGCCGTTGTCCCGCAGCCTGCGGCGTCTTGGGGACCACGTTGCCTCGTGTGTCGACTATCATAGAGCCGAAGTCGAGGACTTTTGCGGCTTCTATGCGTTCTTGCTCGGTGAGATGGGCCATCCGAGATTGCCTCTTCTTGGCGAGGTACTCGTTGCCCCTTGAGGAGGATCCTCCATAGGAGGAGAGCCCAGCACGACGAAGGCTCGATTCGTCTGCTGCCTTTTTACGCGCTTCGAGTTGCGCGATTGTTTGCACTTGGCGCTTGAATTCTTCCTTCAAGAGCCATTGATAGCCCATCATTAGTTCTTGCAGGGATCCGAAGGGTAGAGGAGTGCCTCGTAGGGCCTCGCGGCAGCGAGCCCATTCTTGCTCGTTGAGCCTGATCACGACGCGTTCGCCGGTTTGCTCATTGAGTATGGTTGGAGGTTCGACTGCTCCTCCATTGTCGATGGGGGTGCGATTGTCACCGTTACTGCCGTTACCACCATTGCCACCGTTTCCGGTGTTGGGCGGGTCAGTGCCGTTACCGAGATTGCCATCGTTGTCGCGATTGGCAGAGGTATCGCCTGCGTTGATGATGGCGCACATGAAGTGATTGGGGAAGCTGCTGCTTCCACAACTTTCAGATCTGGAACCGTAGGTTCCATCTTCAGTGGCCAGATCGCTTAGATCGGAGTCGCGACTGCTGTCGCTGACCGTGTTCTTGACTGCTGTCGGGGCGTTGAGGTTACTGAGGGTGCCGATCGATGGAGGGAACCATGATGCTGGGGCAATCGCCGGTGCTGTCGGCTGATCAGGCATGCGAAGCGTGCCCATCTGACCAACTTGGAAGCGGAAGCTCCCGATCGCCAGGCTGATTTCGTCACCCACGGACTTGAAGGCCGGGCGAGTGGCCGGCATGTGGACGGTGAAGTCGAACGCGCCGAAGAGCTGGCGAATCTCCGCTGTTGCGGAGTTGTAGATCGCAGTTGATGGGGCCGAAGAAGCCGCAACATCAGCACTCCCAATTCCCAAAGACGGCACCAATTGACGAGGGTTTAACTCATCAATGCCCATTGTTATGGACTTGGGTTTTGGAGAAGGAGGGAGCGCTGGAGACATCCATCGGCTAGCAAACAAGCACACAGGGGACAAAGATTTACCCAGGTTCAGGCCTCGTAGAGGTCCCTACTCCTGCTTGTCTGCTTGTGGAATTATCGAAGGAACCGAAGGTTACAATGGTGCGCAGATGCAATCTGGCGAGGGTTGTGAAAACTAGGGTTGTGTGTGTCCTCCTCGTCGCCCCCTCCTAGCCCTTATATAGATAGGCTAGGTCCCGGGTAGCAGGTCGAGTCAGTTACAAATTAAGGTTTTCCCCTTCAAACTTTCTATCTTTAACTTCTTCTTGTTCTTCAAGCAATTGAGAGTCCGTAGGTTACTCGAGTCTTTCGTTTGGGCTTTGGCGACACCGTGGGCCTGTACGTATTTAGACCGTATATACCAAGCTCGAGTACATGTAGGATATACCCATGTCAGTGTTTTTCTGCGTTGTGCCTCAGACTCGATCTTCAAATTATTGGTTTTTGTACAGCAGTGGTGGCCGTTGTGTAGACAGCGGGTGAGGGAGCGGCTGGATGAGACGATCGAGCACCTGCTAGTGGCTGCCTGCCACTTATCTACACCATCTGGCGGCTGAGTGTTCCACCGGAGAGCGTTGTATCCCCTAGCTTGTTATGCTCTTTTGGTGTTTCTGGTATAGGGCATGTTTGTTGTTGTTGCCCTAACATTTGGTTTTTTCGTTCTGTCGTTTTTAGGTGAACTGTACCGGATATTATATGGATGTTGTTTTATTTATACAGCCGGGCGGAAGTCTATTTTAAGGAGAGGGAAAATGGATATATGACCCGAAAAAATGTAGATGACCGGCCGATTGAGAATTTTCTTGATCTACAGAATCCTAGCTGTGTCCATCGTGGAAAGCCACAAAAATTGTGGTGAATCGATAAGGCCTTCGATCTCTGCCGACGTCGCCATGCAGGCTAGGCTAGCTACAAGCGCGCTCTGCCACTACATGCATGCCGCACAAGCGCATATTTAGCACACGAACCAAATTATAAGAACCCTAGTACTTACCAACATATAACATGAGTCCTTTTATTCCATTCCATTCCATCAAAATCCACATCCAAACCTAATTAAACTGGCTAAATAGTTTATACGCCTTCTGGAACGATGACAGTTCTTCTTAGAGATCACCTGATTCTTCTTCTGGTCGGCTTCCATGGCCTCCACGGCCACGGCCCTGCTCGATCCAAGCGACGAAGGCGTCCAGGGTGCGCGAGTCGGAGCGGTACTGCTTCTGCGTGAACTCGAGGAACTCGCGCCACGTGAAGTCCGGGTACACGCGAGGGGGACCGTCGAGGGCGAGGAGCTGGGCCGGCGGCGCGATGGGGCGGTCCAGCTGTGGGTTGAGGAAGAAGGTGAGCGACCTGCGCGCGGCGCGGCCGTTCACGACGGCGCGGTGGAGGCAGCTGGTGTGGCGCCCGTTTGTTAGCGCGGAGAAGGTGTCGCCGATGTTCACCACGAAGGCGTCGCTCCGGGGCCGCACGGCGCGCCACGCCCCGCCGGTGAACACCTGGAGCCCGCCGACCTCGTCCTGGTGGAGCAGCGTCAGCGACGTCGGGTCGTGGTGCGGGCCCGTGCCCAGCGTCAGCTGAGGCTGCGGGCAGGGCGGGTAGTGGTTCAAACGCATCACTGAGTCGCCGCCTTCAAAGAAGCCGCGCAGCACGCCACGGCCGAGGCCCAGGCACGTCGCCAGGACGTCCGTCACATCCATCGCCAGACGCGTCATCTCGTTGCAGTACTCTTGGTACACCTCCCTGCAGCCATATGATACCATATTAATATTTGTCTTACTATTTCTCAGACCACTTAGGCGATTCAAAAATGATAAGTAACAATTTCTGAATCCATGATATAGACCATTCGATCTGAATATGAACAGGTGTCAGAATATAAAGAATATGAAGATCTTGACAAAAACCCGTTAATTTAAATGGTAATAAAATCTATCAAGGTAAATATAAAAAGTTGTCAAAACTAACTTTATGTGCCAAATATGCCCCATATAAAATCTAGATTAACAAGTTTAGAAGAGGTCACGGATGGAACCCGTGCTCCACGCTGCCTAGTATTTTCAAAATTTTAAAATCGTGATTTGAAAGTTCCAAAAAGTGCATCTACATAAACAGATAGTAGAGTCGATTTCAATTAATGTGCAAAATTTTGTGAAAATATATGTTTTATTTTGGGCAACAACAAAAATGTGGCTCTAGATAGGCATTAAAAATCCATATTTGGTCTTCACGATTGTTATTTTGGTGCAGGTAGCATATGAAACCTAATTTTGTAAAATTTATACGTGCATACTAGACATCAGTATTGGAAGTTTCTTAGATAAATTTTATGCTCTGATTTTTTTTTCATAATTTGGTTTTTCTCATTTTGACCCCATCAACCTCAGTTTCCGCTAAAAAAACATTTAGTCATTTGCCCAAGCCAAGCGTGACTGGTGGCCTATCCCGCCCGGTTCTCTAGTATATTATGAGATTTCTTACTCCCTCCGATTCATATAGACTCAAATTTTTTTAGATTCGGATGTATCTAGACATAATTTAGTGATAGATACATCCGTATCTAGATAAATTCGAGTCCATTAATTTATATCGGATGGAAGTAATTTAAATTAGGGCGTGCCTAGGTATCCGGCAACTGAGATTTAACTAAATCTCAGTCACCCTGACGTCATGTGTTAATCAAGAGAGTTTTTGAACGTATTCTGGGCTTTAGCGAGGGATGATTGACACACTGTATCCTGTTTTTTAACGTGCTCTGGGCTTTAGCGAGGGAGCTCGGTTGGGCTGTCTCAGTTTGGCCCAACATTCTTTTCTCGTATTGGCTGTTGTCCTGATATTGCTGGAGGGTACATACAGTAACGATTTTATTCATTCGTTCTCTTGCTTTCTTTTGCTTATTATAGACACAAACCAAGGACACGGAACAAATCTCTCAAAGAAAGAACAAATGATAACATGAAATGACACACAAATTCTAGGATAAAAATAAACCCCGTCTCAATTACGAGCTACTTGCAACTGATCCTATCTTCAGTTCTTCAACAAAAAAGAGAGAACATAACCATACATACTCGGTTGCGAGCTAATGGCAACTGGCCCCACCTATTCCCCTACCCCCAAAGAGACAAAAAAACGCCGCCTCAGCTGTGAGTTCATTGCAACTGCCCCCCCCCCCTCCAAAGAGACAGAATAGACCGCTGCCACAATTGCAAGCTACTTGCAACTAGCCCCACCTCTCTCAAAAAGAGACAGAAAAAGACCGCCGCCTCGATTGCGAGCTACTTGCAACTAGATCTATCTCTCCAAAAAGAGGCAGAAAAAACCGCTACCTCAGTTGCGAGCTACTTGCAACTAGATCCACCTTCCCCTAAAACAGGTACAAAACGATCGCCACCTCAGTTGCGAGCTACTAGCAACTGTCCCTACCCCCCCCCCCCCACACACACACACACAAGAGACAAAATAGACCGCTGCCTCAGTTGCAAGCTACTTGCAACTATCCCCACCTCCCCAAAAAGAGACATGAAAAGACCACTGCCTCAGTTGCGAGCTACTTGCAACTGACCCCACCTCTCCCAAAAAGAAATAAAAAATGATTGCCGCCTCAGTTGCAAGCTAATGGCAACTGGCCCCACCTTCCGCAAAAGGAAAAAATTCGCCACCTCAGCTGCGAGTTCATTGCAACTGGTCTGAACCTCCCCTAGAAAGAAAAAAAAAGGTCGCCATCTCAGTTGCAAGTTCATTGCAACTGGCCCCTCCTCCCCCCCCAAAAGAGACAAAATAGACCGCTCAGGCCTAGGTCTCAGGCGACTGAGAATTACCAAGTTCTCAGTCGACCTGATATATGTACGATCAAAACTGATCTCCCACTATTCTCTCGTATGTGTGAGTTCAGGTTTCTGAGGCATGGACATCGGGATTGTTCTATCTTGAGTAGGCTTCTTTGTTGATAATTTTGACCGGGCCTTTTTTAGCGAATTTTGACCGGGCTCACGTGTCTGCTTTTCTACCTAATGTTGTTGTTGAGATTCAGTGCATCGTTTTGACCAGCCCATTAATGCATTTGTGAAAAAATAAAAAGGCAATATTTTGTCATTTTCCCTAAAAATGAATATTTTGTCATTGGTAGTATATTTTGTCCCACTCAACTTGCACAAAAAATAATCCGTGCAACTTTGCCAAAAGTGTAGCTAAAAAATTTAGAAGAAAATATCTCTAAACTACAACTCAGTTACAACCCACTTGTAGCTCTCATCTCCGGCACTCGGTTCAACGGTCACAACCCACATGCAACGGGCCCCCTCAACGGGGCCCTAGTTGCAACAGACACTTACCGGGTTTAGTTACAAGTAAGTTGCAACTGGCCACGGCGGGCCCCCAGTTACAAGTAAGTTGCAACTATCCCCCGATGGGGGCTCAACGGGGCCTCAGCTACCAACAAGTTGCAACTGGCCCCTCAACGGGGCCCTACTTGCAATGAAGGTGCAATTGGCACTCGACGAGGCTTCAATTATAATTAAGTTGCAGCTAGCCCCTCAACAGAGCGATCAGTTGAAATCAAGTGGCAACTGGGGCTCGACGAGGGCTCAGTTACAAGCAAGTGGCAACTGGGCCCGGCCGACGGGTCCCCCGATTGCAATCAAGTTGCAACTAGCCTCCTCGGCAGGGCCCTAGTTACAAGCAAGTTGCACCTGGGCCCCAGGCCCGCCGACGGGGCCCCTCCGGTTGCAATCAAGTTGCAACTGGCCCTGGCGGGAGCCCAGTTACAAGCAAGTTGCAACTGGTCCCCGGCGGGAGCTCAGTTAAAAGAAAGTTGCAACTAGGCCCCGGTGAGATCTCAGTTACAAGCAAATTGCAATTGGCCTGCCGACGGGGTCCCCCTGGTTGCAATGAAGTTGCAACTAGCCGCCTCAGCGGAGCCACAGTTATAAGCAAGTTGCAACTGGGCCCCAGGCCCGCTGACAGGGTCACCCCGATTGCAATCAAGTTGCACCTGGCCCTCTCGGCAGGAACCCAGTTACAAGCAAGTTGCAACTGGGCCCCGGCGGGAGCTTAGTTACAAGCAAGTTGCAACTATCCCTCGACGAGGGATCAGGTACAAACAAGTTGCAACTGGCCCCTCGACGGGACCCTAGTTACGAGGGTTCAGTTGCAACTATCCCTCGACGATGGCTCGACGGGGGCTAAGCTACAAACAAGTTGTAGTGGCCCCTCGACAGGCCCTAGTTGCAATGAAGTTGCAACTGGCACTCGACGAGGGTTCAGTTACAAGTAAGTTGCAACTGGCCCCTCAACAGAGCGACCAGTTGCAATCAAGTCGCAACTAGGGCTCGACGAGGGCTTAGTTACAAGCAAGTTGCAACTGGGCCCCACCGACAGGCTCCCCCGGTTGCAATAAAGTTGCAACTAGCCCCCTCGGTAGGGCCCCAGTTACAAGCAAGTTGCAACTGACCCATCGACGGGGTCCTCTCGGTTGCAATCAAGTTGCATCTAGCCCCCTCTTGACAGGGCCCCAGTTACAATCAAGTTGCAACTGGGCCCTAGGCCTACCGATGGGGTCCCCCCGGTTGCAATCAAGTTGTAAACTGCCCCATTGGCGGGGGCCCCAGTTACAGGCGAGTTGCAACTAGGCCCCGGCGTGAGCTTAGTTGTTGCAACTAGGGCCCATCGGGAGCTCAGTTATAAGCAAGTTGCAACTAGGACCATAGTTACAAGCAAGTTGCAACTGCCCCCCTTGGCAGGGCCCCAGTTACAAGCGAGTTGCAACTGGGCCCTAGAGGGAGCTCAGTTATTGCAACTGGGCCTATCGGGAGCTTAGTTATAAGCATTCGCAACTAGGGCCCTAGTTACAAGCAAGTTGCACCTAGGCGCCGGCAGGAGCTCAGTTATTGCAACTGTGCCCATCGAGAGCTCTGTTACAAGAAAGTTGCAATTAGGGCCCCAGTTACAAGCAAGTTGCAACTAGCCCCCTTGGTGGGGCCCTAGTTACAAGCAAGTTACAACTGCCCCCCTTGATGGGGCGCAAGTTACAAGCAAGTTGCACCTAGACCCCGGCGGGAGCTCAGTTACAAGCAAGTTGCAACTGGCCCACCGACGGGTCCTCCCGGTTGCAATCAAGTTGCAACTAGCCCCCGCTCGCGGGGCTCCAGTCACAATCAAGTTGCAACTAGGCCCCAGGCCTGCCGACAGGGTCCCCTCGGTTACAAGCAAGTTGCAACTGGCCCCCTTAGCGGGGCCCCAGTTACAAGGGAGTTTCAACAAGGCCCCGACGAGAGCTCAGTTATTGCAACTGGGCCCATCGGGAGCTCAGTTACAAGCAAGTTGTAACTAGGACCCCAGTTACAAGAAAGTTGCAACTAGCCCCCTTGGCGAGGCCTTAGTTACAAGCGAGTTGCAACTAGGCCCTATCGGGAGCTCAGTTACAAGTAAGTTGCAACTGGGCCCCATCAAGAGCTCAGTTATAAGGAAGTTGCAACTGCCCCCCTTGGCAGGGCCCTAGTTACAAGCAAGTTGCACTAGGACCCGGGGGGAGCTCACTTACAAGCAAGTTGCAACTGACCCATCGACAGGTGTCCTCCCGGTTGCAATCAAGTTACAACTAGCCCCCGCTCGGTGGGGCCCTAGTTACAATCAAATTGCAACTGGGGCCCAGGCCTGCCGACGGGGTCGCCGACAAGGTCCCCCCCGGCTGCAATCAAGTTGCAACTGGCCCCCTTCGCAGGGCCCCAGTTACAAGCGAGTTGCAACTGGGCCCCGACGGGAGCTCAGTTATTGCAACTAGGCCCATCGGGAGCTCAGTTACAAGTAAGTTGCAACTAGGGCCCTAGTTACAAACAAGTTGCAACTGCTCCCTTGGCGGGGCCCTAGTTACAGGCAAGTTGTAACTGGGCCCCGGTGGGATCTCGGTTATTGCAACTGGGCCCATCAGGAGCTCAGGTAAGTTGCAACTAGGGCCCCAGTTACAAGCAAGTTGCAACTGGCCCCCTTAGCGGGGCCCCAGTTACAAGCGAGTTGCAACTAGGCCCCGACGGGAGCTTAGTTATTGCAACTGGGCCCATCGGGAGCTCAGTTACAAGCAAGTTGCAACTAGGACCCCACTTACAAGCAAGTTGTAATTGGCCCCCTTGGCGAGGCCCCAGTTACAAGCGAGTTGCAACTAGGCCCCATCGGAAGCTCAATTACAAGTAAGTTGCAACTGACCCCCTTGGCGGGGCCCTAGTTACAAGCAAGTTGCAACTAGGACCCGGTGGGAGCTCAGCTACAAGCAAGTTGCAACTGGCCTACCGACGGGGTCCTCCCGATTGCAATCAAGTTGCAACTAGCCTCCGCTCGGCGGGGCCCCAGTTACAATCAACTTACAACCGGGCCCCAGGCCTGCCAATAGGGTCCCCCGGTTGCAATCAAGTTGCCACTGGCCCCCTTGGCGGGCCCTAGTTACAAGCGAGTTACAACTGGCCCCCAGCAGGAGCTCAGTTATTGCAACTGGGCCCATCGAGAGCTCAGTTATAAGCAAGTTGCCACTAGGGCCCCAGTTACAAGAAATTTGCAACTAGCCCCCTTGGCGGGACCCTAGTTACAAGCAAGCTGCAACTAGGCCCCGGCGGGAGCTCAGTTACAAGCAAGTTGCACCTGGGCCTCGACATGGACTCGGTTACAAGCAAGTTACAACTAGCCCCTCGATGGGACCCCAATTGCAATCAAGTTGCAACTATGGCTCGACAGGGGGCTCAGTTACTAGCAAGTTGCAACTATTATTCGATAGGTAGGCAAGTTGCGAAAAAAGGATTTTAACGGGGTTCAGTTATAATCAAGTTGTAATTGGCCCCTCGACGGGGGCTCAGTTACAAGAAAATTGCAACTGGCCTTCAATAGGTAAGCAAATTGCAAAAAAATAGCTTTCGATGGGGTTCAGGCGCCTGAGAATTAGTAAAACCGTTTAACTATGCATAAAAAAGACTATGACAATTTTCATGACCCCTAGCAATAAACAGTGACAACTATAAAATATCAAGGGGGAAATTAAGAAAGAAAATAAAAGCGGATACAACAAACCTATAAATCAACAATTGAACTTACAACTAGATTGAAAAAAAGATGAATTGCCGGCGCAAATCGTGAAACCAATCTCACCGTCACTCTAAGCATCAAGGAAAAACAAATTAAAATTCCCTAGCAATCTACCTTTGCATAATTATGTTGCCGGTGAAAAAACAAAAAAAATGAAACTAATAATAGCCAACTATAATAAAATGGGGCATGACCACATAAAACAATTACACATGCAAAAAAAACATACACATGCGTGGTCACATAAAAACGAACTATAGCTGGCTCAACGAAAAGGAAAAAAGCCCAACAAAAGTTTGAAAAAAAAAGCCCAACTTTGTTGAAGTGGCAATTCGCTTCTGAAAAAATATGTCTAAACCCTTTTTAGTGTATAGTTTCACTTCAAATCTACACATTTAAGCTAAAAATATATTATATTATAAAATTAGGGAGAGTACATGTTACTATTATAAATTAGATCAGTCTGTACAAAATTTACAGTCTAAATTTCATCCTAGCAGTAAAACAATGACAACTATAAAAATCTGGAAAGGAAAAACAATTAAAAAAAGAAAATACATCCATCAAAAAAAATTGAAAATTAAAACTCGATTGAACAACCAACTCAAACACTTAAGCTAATCTTAAATTCACCTGAAGAATAAATAATAACTGGCAAAGAAACAACCACAAACAAGAAAAAAGAAAAAACAGGAAAACAAACAGACTCACCGATCGGTGACAGCCCACAGAAAAAAGCCCACGGAAAAACCGAGAAACAGGCCACACAGCCAGAACTAGTCAGAAAGAAACGCGCACGGGACACAGCAACGCGGGCAGCTTCTGCTAAAAAGAAAAGGCAATGCAGGACACGGGGACACAACGTGGAAAAACTTGGTTTGCACCGATCCTAAAGCAAAAGATCCAACGATGTATTAGGTGACTGAGACTTAACTAATTCTCAAGCGCCCGAGAATTATCAAAACCGTTTAAATTAAATCTCAAAAAGAACTAGTAGCCGGATACCGGTGGGATCCCGACAGGTTAGATGGGCAGTGAGACTGTAGACCGTGATTCTCACGGTAACAGTAGGAGGGGTAAAAGATTAAGGTTTTTCTTTTCTTTTGAGAACATAACACAAAATGATTAAGATTGATATGGAACAACGTGAACAGTCACGCTGGTCCGTTGTATTGTATGTCGCGCTCTCCACGCGATAACATCGGCGGAGCGAGCCATCCTCCCTATCCACATGTGTCAGATCTCCCATCAAATTGTGTTTTAGATCAAGGTGACGCACTAATCAGATATTATAGATCGGAATAGTCAAATTAAGGGTTTTGGGGGGGAAAACGTGATCACGCTGTACAGATCTGAGCGTAATTCACTCTGTGGTTTTACAAGAAGACTGGTGCGAGTACTGTCAATAGAAGAAGAAGGCAGGCGCAAGCACGTACCCCGTGTGGCGGTATTCCTCGCCGAGGACGGCGACGAAGTAGTCGACGACCATGCGGGCGTTCTCCGGCGCGGCGGAGCAGTTGAACGACATGGTCTCCTTCCAGGGCAGCCTGCTTCCGAACCGCCCGACGAAGCTTCCCGCGTACCCGTGGTTCTCGCCGGGGCGTCGCTGCGCGCGCTGCTTCTCGTGGATCGGCCGCGCGTAGAAGACGTCGCAGCAGCGGTACGCCTCGGCGAGAAGCGCCGGCTCGACTCCATGGTTTACCACCTGAAAGAACCCATGCCGCTCGCACGCCGCGGCGAGGTCGCGGAGACCGTCGCCGTCCAGGATCCCAGCGAGGTCGACGACCGGGACGGCGATCTCCTCCACGTCACCGACGGCCGGCGCCTCGTCGGCTGGCCAGACGAACTGCTCCGGGATGTCCGCCTTCCGGCTCAGAATCGATGCGTCGAACACGAGGGCCATCTACGCTGCTAGAGTTTGGGGATCGATGGACGGCGAGGTTCGCTGGCGCAGGCTCGCGGCGGATCGGAGGAGGTATTTAGCGTTACAATTGCAAATTTGGCTTCATTGGTGCTTCGCTCGTAGATGTTCCACGTACATATCACCACGTAATTGATGTTGTGTAGGCAAGGCGTTCTGCGTTCGTATAGCGTAGATGTTCCACGTGCATATATAACGTTTTTGGGAAACGTTAATGAGCTATTAATTGTCTCTATTCATGCATGGACGACTGGATATCTATGCATGTCGCCAAAAAGATATTGAGCCGATATTATGCTGCTGGCATTAAAAAAGGAATGTATTCTTTCACGTAAAATTAATGTATTGCTGAAGCTTGTATGTCTTGTTTTAGGATATACTCCCTCCATTTTAAAATATAAGGTGTTTTAGACTTTCTTTTGAAATACATGTATCTAGAAGTATTTTAGTTTGTATATTCGAACCAAAATTAATAAACCTACACACTAAAAGGTATATAAATAAATATATTTTAGAAAAAATTAAAAACATCTTGTATTTTTAAACAGAGAGATATACAATTACTGGGTTCGCTCCCGCCATAAATTTGTCAGTTGGAGTGCAGCTACTCGTGTGTTTTTATTATGATTGACAGAACAAAACATTAACTCTAGACCGAACAAAACATTTACTACTTCCTCCTATTCAAATTAATGTTTTTAGATTTGTCTAGATTCGGATGTATCTAGATATATTTTAGTGATAGATACATCCGATTCTAGATAAATCTAAAAATATTAATTTAGATATGAAGGAGTAGGTACTTTAATAAAAATCTAAATATTCTACTATGGTTTTTTAAGGACGGGACCTATTTTTTTTAGCGCACTCACAATCCTTTATTCATATATCAATGATTACAGAAAATTTTAAACCTGGTGGAGGTTCTATAAAGAGTAAAATACATGAGAAGTCATGGAACTTGTCTGTATAAATCACAATGGTCCTTGTACTTAGAAAAGTTCAATTTACGGTCACTAAAGACGCGTAGCTGAACCACATACGGTCACTGGAAACGGGCCAGCTACGTTTTTTTCTGATACAGGGCGCTTTTATTACTTAAAGTAAGTATTACACCCGGCATCTGCATAGCTAGGATGCACACAGTCGGTAGTAGTCCATAGAATCCAACATAAATTTAAAACTACAAAGGCGTATTACAAAACCAAAATGATTGAATGTAAAAAATGCCTAGGGTACTGAAGGCAGGCCAATCCGGAGATTATGCTGCCATCCATAAGAGGTAAATAGGTCCCGTGCCGTATCCTCTAACCACGTGCACACCTCCATAAAAAGGTCCCGATGCTCCACACGATGCAGTGCTGACCAAGCCCCTAGGGTATTTGTGCACCTGTAAATAACCTGGAGAAGAGAACAGTTCATATCATTAAAAACCTTATCATTTCTATATAGCCAGAGCGACCATATAAAGGCAATCGCTCCAACCCGAAGAAGTGTCTTATACTTCTTATCTATACCCTGTAACCAATTCCCAAAAATGTTGGCAATGCTACTTGGTGGATACAAGCCCGATGCTGCTTGGGTGACTGACCATATAAACCGAGCAAAATTACATTGAAAAAATAGGTGCTTGATTGTCTCATTGTGGTGACAAAACACACACCCCGTATTTCCATGCCAATTCCGCTTAATAAGGTTGTCTTTTGTAAGGATAATCCCTCGACGAAGATACCAAGTAAAAAAAATATTTTGAGAGTTATCTGTATCTTCCAGATCATCCTATTATCTATCACAGGAATAACTGGCTGGGTTAAAGCATTGTATAAAGACCTAACAGAGAAGGAACCATTCTCAGTTAGAATCCATCGAAATTCATCTAGTTCCTCCGACAAATATACACGTGCTAGCCGATGTAGCAGCATGATCAAAGAGTCAAGTCTAATACCAATCAAATCTCTTCTGAACGTTATGACTAGTGGAAAAGATCCCAACACGGTGGCAATCGTTTCCTCCTTATAACGGACAATGGAATACAAGGCAGGATATTGTTCTCGGAGGGTAGCATTACCAAGCCATTTATCCTCCCAAAACCTAACCTGAGACCCATTATTAATAGAAAATGTGTCGAACCATAGAAAATGTTTCTTTGTCACCACCCATTTGGGACAGTGCTTTTGAACCAACATATTTCCTTTTAATAAGAGTTTTCCATATGCCTTCTTCAGTTAATAACTTGAAGAGCCATTTACTAAGGAGGGTTGTATTCTTGATCTGAAGATCATGAATACCTAACCCACCCTATTCTTTTGATCGACACAACACACTCCATTTAGCCAGTCTATATTTCTTTTTCTCATTATCTCCCTGCCAAAAGAATCTTGATCGGAAATAATCTAACCTTTTCAAGACACCTTTTGGTAGTTGAAAGAAAGATAACATATACATCACCATGTTAGTGAGTACTGAATTTATGAGTACCAATCTTCCCCCTATAGAGAGTAGTTTACCTTTCCAGCTGCTCAAACGCAATTGTAATCAACTTCCGCACTCCCGGCGGGATCGGGGAGCCGGAGGTCTCGTCGTGCACCGGATGTGTACGAAGACACGAGGCGCAACACTTGGGGCGCTTAAATGTCGTGAGCCGGAGCTGTTGCACGATGAAGATGATCAAGATCAAGAAGGAGCAAGGGGTGACCTGCGAGGAGCTTCGCGACCTTGAGGTCGGCTTCGAGTACGACTACATCAACCACGTTCCCTGCGGAACGTTAACCGCGTACAGACTACAAGGGTATGTACTCTCTACGCTCCGGCCGTTACCGCTTTACTACATAGATAGATCCTAGGCTAAGTTTCCGGGGTTCCGTCGTTAGGAAATTTTTTGTTTTCCGTGCCGATCCCCAACAGTCTTCACCTTCCTCTTCTTATTCTTTTGCTACAAGCTGAGCTTCCTGCTCCTTGATGGTCTTCTCGAGGTCAGCCACCTTCTTGCGAAGACGGTCGATGGTGTGATCCTTCTTTGCGCATTGACGGTGAAGTGACTGACGATCCTTGACGAGCAGTGAGAACGTCTAGGACTTATGGGTGGCAATGGCAAGGTTGTGGTTGGCGAACTCTCGAGCATTGTCCAATTCCTTCTATCGGTCGTACAGCAGGAAGTCAAGGTTCTCCACTTGACGCTTCAACTCCGGGTGACTTGGCATCTCTAGCGGCATTCCCATAGAATCACGCCTTGCATAGCGAGCAAAGCGGGTTCCTTGGATTAAGTTGACATTCTGTGCGCAAAGACAGGCGAGAGCTTCATGCATTTCCCTAGCTAATCCATCTAGCCAGGTGTTCTCTCTCACAGTAAATTGAATCTTCTCGGACATTGGTGCCTCTAACTTGCCTCGAAGATCAGCAACTACTAGCCATTGTAAATCTCCTCCCGGGGGACCATTGAGTTGAGCTCCAAAGAATTCCGGATGTGGGCTCTCCAAGTACTCAGACAGTGCATCAAAATCCCTCTCGAAGATCAGTTGGCCTCTGTTGCCCAACTGGTAGAACTTGCAGTACTGAACTTCCATCTACAAGAATTTATGATGAGAAAGTTAGTGAAGTGATCAAGTGTGTCAAAATTTTATGTAGTAATGTAAGAATTTTCTAGGAACATGTATTTTTTTGAGAGAAAGAATCCCAAGGGTAAGAGAGGAAATAGATTATCACAAATACTCACTTTGGTTTTGAAACTAAGTTTTTGTTCGGACGTCCATTCTAACTAGGGTCTCCTATGGTCAGGATGGCTCTAATACCAACTTGTCAACAACCGGATTTTTAATCCCAAATGCATGTTATGCCATACATCGCAATCCCAGGATTACCATTTTTGCGAGACATAATAGATTGGATATCACGGTACATCATCCATTACAAACCATAATAAGGTCTTACACAAATAAAGGATCTCATGATCCAGTCTTAGTACAAACAAGTAGTAGAATAAATAGCGTAGCGGTGGGCTCCATCTTCAGTGTCACAGGCAATGCTGACGATGGGAGATGATCCTAGTTGTCATAGCCGTCCTATTGTCCTTCTTCCGTATAGTCCTCCTCATAGTCTGGCCACGGGAATAGCCAGGGACAAAGCCATGAGTACTCTTTAAGTACTCGCAAACTATCACTAGCAAGTAAAGTAGTTCTAGTAGGAATGCTAAACTCTAAGTTTATTTGTAAAGTTCAGTTTGAAACCTAAGCTGAGTTCAGAAACAAAGAAAGATAAAATAAAGTTCTAAATCACCTAAGTGGGAACTTAGTTGTCATAGTCACAACTCTGTTGTGGTCAAGTCATGTCACAATTCATTTCATACATCATTTTGAAAACCTCTGACAACGGAACAATATGGCCACTCCAACTGTCCATAACCGCGGACGCGGCTATTCGAATAGTTTGACACTCTGCAGAGGTGGTACACTTTCACCACAAAATTCGATACATTTGTCAGGGATAACCCTGAATCATCATATTTAGTATGCAGATAATCAAACATAACCTTTCCTTTACACACTCTAGATAAGCACCTCTCCTATGAGCTTGGCCTCCTAGCCATGGCCATCTTCCATCCTGGGCAGTGCATAGGTGGACAACATTGAGAGGTAGCCTCAGCTTAGACCTCTCCCTCGAGGGAACTAATACTAATGCATATAAACTTCTAGCTAAGCCTTACCCAATTCAGGTATTGTGGTTGTACGGTAAAATTGGAATGGTATCGCATCCGAACCCAACCATCAGTTTTTATAAAAGGGCTAAGGCTCATGCCTCAACATTTTCATCATCATAAACCATTTGTGTTTCTCAACACATGTCAAAACATCTCAATAGAATGACTCATCATTCCAAGGTTTTCACAAGTCATTTTCACCAAGTCTTCCCATCTAAAGTGATCAAAATTTTGGTTTAGCTCTAACCACTAAGTTAAGAGTGTTCACTAATGTGGGATGCTAATATCAATCTCATGCCATAGAATGACATCTAAGTCTAACTAGATAGGCCAAGTTTTATACTCTTTATGCTACCTAGAAACAAAGTAAAGAACTTTGGTAAAGTAAAAGAAAGTAAAGCTTGTAAGAAAACTTGGGGTAGGTATAAGTCAAAAGGTATAACCAAGCATGCCTATTGCATCTTGCTTAGGTCATCTTGTATAATTCTAGCTTGCAAGGGTTAGCTTACATTGTTAATGATGGCTTGCATAGTTAAGAAACTTGCAAGTGTTAGCTTGCCTTGATTGGTGCAATGGTTGAAATTCTCCTCTTCTTCTTCGGGGTAGAACTCCTCCTCCTCGTAGACTTGGTCAGTACTATTGTCTATAAATACATACGGGAATACACAATCACCAAACAATACTTAACTAGTCTATTTAGCACACTAAGGCATACATTTGATGATCTAGTATCATCACATTCATCACAAGATTTAATGAACTAGTTTCATATATTTTATTTGAGAAAAGTAATTTCTACTCATTGAAATTAATTAATCTCCAATTAAAATACGGGATCATGTGGACACATGTCATCACCACATATTCTAATACATGGGAATGTGATTTAAATGTTGGATCACATTTTAATAAGTTTAGGTTTAATATTTAAATGATTTAAAGTGACTAGAAATGCCTATATAGAATTATTTTTGTACTAGTCCAAAGTCACTGCATGCAAACCTTAATATTATTACATATTCAGATAGGTACATTCAAATGTGATTTTTGAGTGGTGGAATCAACTCAAAAACTATTATGGTTGATTTTATAAAAATGTTTGAATGTGAAAAAGCCTCTGTCTTGTTATTTTTGCTATAAGTGATCCATAACTCTAATTTATTTACATCCAACGGACTTCGATAGAGATTTAAATTATCTTTCCAACAAAATTGGAATCACTCAATTTGGTTCAGTAGATCTTTTTGAATTGATTTTCAAACTAGAGGACAGAATTAAGATTAAGTTTAAATACATAAATCTAAATTTGAATTATAGGGCCAGCGCGGGAATACTGATGGGCCGGCCCAGTTTCACTCCACGGCGCAGAGGACAGCGGACAGGGGGGTCCCGCCTGTCAGTGTCTCTTATAACGCGTAGCTGTACGGGGCAACGTGGACCGCACGATTAGAACTAGGATCTACGGCTGTGACTTGTCGTCGACGACGGACAGGTCGCCGGCGAGGTGGAACCCTAGCGGCTCGGTGGGGGTACATTGGGGGCATACCAGGGATCCAGCTAGTGCGGCGATGGGGGCAATCGAACGAGGCGACGACGGCAGACTCAGGCGAGGTCACGGCAGCTCCGGGGGTGGACGAAATCGACGGGGACTTCTCCTCCTCTGGTACGGCTAACTCCGGCGCAATTCCGGCGACTGGCTACTCGAGCGGCTCCGGCGAGAGGTGGGGAATGATCAGTGGTGAGAGGGGAGTGTTGGAGTGTGGCAAATGAGGCTGGGGAAGGGCTCCTTATATAGGCTCGTCGAGGGGATCGAGAGGGCGACAGCGAGCTCGTCGGTGACGACGGCACAGGGTGCTAGAGGCGTGGGATGGGTAGGTGGATGGTGGGCGGTTCCTTGGCGGTCAGCTACGGCTTGATGGCGATGCTAGGGGCGGTGGCGTTTGGTCAGGAAGGGCTTGCGCTCTGCGCGGCAGAGGCGGTGCTCGACGTTGTGGGCGGTGGCTACTGGTCGCGCGACGGGATAAGGGTGTGTCTGGCAGGGTGCTGGGGTCATGGCGGAGCGGCGCACGCGAGCTGGGAGCAAGGCGCGGCTCGTGCGGGCCTGTCGGGATGGCGCTCTGGCGTGAGCTGGCACGGCGTAGAGGCTCAGTGCGGGGGTGATCTATGGTGGTTCAGGGGCTGGCTGTGCTTGGGGAAGGGACTGTGGGCGGTGATGCTACCACGCCTACCTCCCTGGTGCGACGGAAGAGGGTGGGGCGTGCTCATCCGACATGGGCATGGTCGGCCAGAGATCATGGCGTCGGGGTGGCGCGACACTCATGCTCTAGGCCAATTGGTAGCTTAGTTAGGGGCTGGTTAGAGCTAGGGGAGACAAGGGGACCAGATTGAGCTCAAATATTCAACAATGCATTGATCAACAAATAGTGTTAGTTAGGCAGAATTTTTGTGCATGCCATCTGTTCGACACAAGGGCCGCATGAAACCAAGATTTGAATTTTGAAATGATTTTTGGTGGAGTTGTTGGTCTTATGCTTGAGCATCTCTGGTTGCTGGAATTTGTCAAGTTGAACTCATTTGATTAGTTTTTGAAAAAGTGGGATCTAGGTACATACACTTGATTCCATTTTCAAATGTCATTTAAATTTAGTGTTTGAATGTTTTTGTTAGATCACAAGGTGGGCCTTGGTACATCTTTACTTGTACTAGCAAGGCGTGCAAAGATCCATAACTATTTCTGTTTGAATTTGAGTTCTAGGAACACCCAAAGTAGCCTAGTTGATTAAAATGGCAAAAGTGACCATTTCCATTTATTAATTCTATTTGATTTCTTTTTCTTTGGATTTAGCTTGGGAATGATCTAAATGATGTGGAATTCATCTTAGAATCAGTTTACAACCATTATAACAAACAATCATGGCAATTCAAATAATTCCTATTTAACACACATATGCATGCTTAATTATTTAAATGAGAAATAGTTTTTTGTTAACCCTAAATTGGGTGATTTGGATCTTAATAAGCGTGATTAAAGTTTTGGGATGTTACAACATGAGGGCGGCGAGGTAGGAACGAGGCAGCCAGGAGCTTGACGGTGAGGGGGAGGAGGGTGGTGACGGCTGGAGAGGCGGCGTGAGGTAGGGGAGGAGGTCGACGCTCGGGGCCTAGGGTTGCTGGGTGGCAGACCGAGAACGGGGCTAGACCCTAGTAGTCCATGGCCTGGGCGAGGCTGGATGGGCTCCCTAGTAGGCCGTGGCCCAACAACAGCCAACAAGCCTCTAACAGGTCGAGGCCCATCCGAGGTCCGCTAGCCATGCGCGAGGCGGCCCAACCTGAGGAAGCATGCCGATCCCTTCCCAAGCGGCGTCGCCGGCGGCCACCGACGAGGCAACCACGTGCACGCCCTAGACCCGGCAGCCCTGGAAAGAGCGGGGTGCCGCCCACCCATCGTAAGCCTCGCCACAGAGAGGAAGTCCCCCAACGACAGCCTCTAGAGGGCGGAGCGGCACCGGGGGGTGCAACGCCGCGCTTGGGGGCCTCAAGGTGCAAGCTTTCCAGCACCGACGAGGAAGCCAAACCTAGGAAAGACAGCATCAGCTCCACCGAGGCGACCACGGCCAGCTCGTCCTCAACATCATCCCACTCCTTCCCCTGCAGGTTGCTCGCTGCCGCCAACTCCTGCAATAGCGGGGGCAGAGGAGGTCGCTGCTCCTTCATCGGCGCGCGAGGTGGGTGGGACGACAGGGACCTGCGCAAGGGAAGCTCCGGGTTAGCCCTTACCAGCCTTCCTACCTTCACTCGATGGGCGGGGAAGAGGATCTACCTGCCGGTGCAGACGAATTCGCCACGGCGGACGGCCCGGGCGTCGATCACCACCTCCTCCGTGTTGAGGAGCACCAGGCGGCGAGCCATGACACGGAGCAGGAGGACGGCTGGCGTTGTGCCAGCACAGCACCCGCTGAAGGTCGAGGACGTCGAGGCGCTCCACCGGAGAGGAGGGGCCTGATCTCAGGCAGGCCACATTGTCATGGCCATGAGAGGGCATAGAAGGAGGGAGGCGGGGAGCAGAGGCAGGGGTCTGCGGCGCCTAGCGGCCGACGAGGTGCACCGCCGGCGTGGCGGGGGCGGACGTGACAGAGCGGTCAGCCATCACCA
Source organism: Avena eriantha (assembly GCA_910589775.1). Lineage (NCBI taxonomy): Eukaryota > Viridiplantae > Streptophyta > Magnoliopsida > Poales > Poaceae > Avena > Avena eriantha. The sequence goes on from OU342741.1 coordinate 343,894,620, forward strand.
ATCCTACAGGGTTGGCTGAGAACCACATGTGCATCCATTTGGAATCCTCTCCATCCTTGCTGCCCCACCAGAACTTGTGGAACAAAGAATTAATATGCACAAACAACCCCCTAGACAATTTGAAGCACGCCATTGAGAATGTTGGAATTGCTTCCCACAGAAAGCAATTGCTCCGGCCAGCCCAGAACTTTTTTCCACACTCTGTCTCTCAGGTACTTAAAGGCACCACCCTTCGATCTACCCACATTCGTAGGCATACCAAGGTATTTCTCATTTGGACTCTCTCTTTGCACATTTAGCTCCTCTTTTATGCTCTCTCTCTCTCCACCTCTGGACATACTTTACTAAAGAAAATCGAGGACTTGTCCACATTAATCCGTTGGTCAGACGCATTATAGTATTTGGTGAACACAGAAAGATCTCTGCAGCACTCTTTCTACTTGATCTGAAAAACAGCAGGCTATTGTCTACGAGTACTCTGGTTGTCTCTCTTCTTCCTCCCATCCCCCCTACCACAGTTCCTAGAGAGAGAATCGCCTGCCCCGGGTCGTGCCGACGCTGATCTTGCCGGCGCTGCCGGTGGAGAGAGGCAGAGGCCCGGTGCCGGTGGCCCTCCTGTAAATAGTAGGCGTTCGGTGTGGCTTAGTGCCGGTAGTTGGCTTTTTGCCAGGAGGCTAGCATCGGTCTCGCGGGGCCAGATCCATCGCATGTGACTGCCCTTCTTCCTTCTCGCCGGCACGGCGGCGTCGGCGCAATGGAGGGGATGTCTCGCCTCAAATAAGGCCCGACTCTAGCGGTGGGGGAAGCTGCGGGTGGTGCCCCCTTTCTCGTCAGGCCATGGTGGCGAGTGAAGGGTTCCGTAGCAGAAAACAAAAAATTCTATCTACTCGAACACTAATACCAGGATCTATACTATGTAGACATCAGTAACGGAGGAGAGAGACGGTAGTCATACCTTTGAAGACCGAGGCATGCCTTACGTAGGAAGGCGTATATTGATGAAGACGAGCAGCACCCCAAATGTGGTGCCTCCGAAGTTCGTCACATGTCCGGTGTAGGAGATGTCAACCGGACTCTGATCTAGCCGAGTAGCAGAAGAAGTAGATGTCGGATCGCTGATCACATGACAATGGTGTGAAGGTGGATAAATCACCCACGAGGTCCTCTCCAATATTACGGAGAAGTCCTCAATGGATGAGAAGAGAGAATGAGAGGGAATGGGATGATTCCAAAGAGGGAGGGGAAACCCCTATATATAGTGGGAGGGGGCGCACCACCCAGGGGCTAGGCGGTGTGGGACTAATCCCCACACCCGTCGGCCACCTAGGGGCAACTGTCGGCCCTAGGTGGGCCCCACTGGGGTGGCCCACCAAGCCTAGGCCGGCTGGCCCCCTCTCCCTAGGCGCCATGCCCTATTGGGCCTCCCTTCGGGTGAGGCCCGTTAGCATTATGAAGCCTTTAATAATAAAATAATGTATATATTTAATATTTATTCTCCAATTAACATTCAAATACACATATTATATTATTCCTTCACTCCGGAACACCTTCTAGACCCCTTCTGATCTCCATCGGATGTTACCCAGAACTATTCCGGTTTCTCTTTTTGTATTTATCCTACAATACCTCATCTACCCTAAGCGTCCCTACCCTTAAGCGTGACATCCTTCGTTTCGGAAACACTCCAGACATGATCGAGACTACTCTCACATCAATGATCAACAGAGGGACCTGGATGGCCATGTGACCCCCGTGTGTTTCACGAATATAATCGCTCGAACCGTGAGATAGTCGTTTCCCGTTCCCTTTGTCATATGATACCTAATTCATTCGAGACATGATCTTCGGTATCCCCATACCTTAGTTCGGTCTCGTTACCAATGAACTTGTTTACTCTTTATCATGTCGTTGCATTCCGTGACCAATATCACATGCTTGCAAGCTTCATTAATGCAACGTCACCGAGATGGCCATATGTATCTATCTGTTACATGGATTAGACAAATCCTGGTCTTGATATGTACTCCTCTAAGCATCCATTTGGAAAACCTAAGTGGCACCTTTTTGATCACCCTGTTACGAGATGATTCTTGATAACCATCTAAGCTTCCTCCGGAATGGTGATTTGCATTACCTCACAGTCAAAGGATCAGGTTGCGAGGTTCTCTGTGTTTTATCATCAATGGTGAACTTTGTAACTAGATCTCATTCAAGATATAACGGTCATATGTTTGTCTATCATGTTATTCAATTAATAACATGACCCCATTGTCAATTGACATAAATGCCCATGATCTTTAAACCCAGACCATCCTCATGACTAATGAACTAGTTCGCTAGAGGTAACTAGAGACACGTTTGTTTACATACCACACGTGTATTAACGTTCCGTATTAACATAGTTATAGCATAGTATGAAACGTATTATGAACATATAGGAGATATATCAAATAATACACTTTATTATTTGCCTCTAGGGCATAACTCCTTCAGTCTCCCACTTGCACTAGAGTACGAATAAAACTAGTTTACAATAGGCAGGAACCTAACACCAATGGAATCTCGGTGTTGTTCGTGCTTTTCTTGAAGGAGAGATTTAGTCAAAGGAGCTGCCATATTCAAATCCATATCTACTTTGCTAATATTGACTTCACCTTCGTCAACATTCTGTCGGATGATGTGAAATCTAAGCTTGATGTGTTTGGCTGAGGAATGAGTCCTTGATTCCTTTGCGTTTGCAATAGCTCCTGTGTTATCACAATAGATCGTCACGGGGTCTTGCGCATTTGGAAAAACTCCTAGTTCGATGACGAAATTCCTTAGCCAAACAGCTTCATTCACTACATCAGCCGCAGCAATGTATTCAGACTCCATTGAAGATTGCGCCACCACCGGTTGCTTCTTACTCTTCCAGCTTACCGCCCCACCATTCACTAGGAACACAAATCCTGTTTGAAACTTCGAGTCATCATGATTTGAGTTCTAGCTTGCATCCACGTAACCTGTTACATTTAGAGCTTCATCACTGATACATTGCAAATGTATCCATAATTTTTGATGTTCCATGCTTGGTTTTATCCACTTTCTTGTGTTTTGTCCACACTTTGGAGTACTTTTCATATGATTTCTTGGACTAACCTATTAACAAGAGCCACAGTGCCAGCTCCTTGTATTCTGCTGTTTTTGGTTCCAGGAAAGTCAGAAAATGAATATTCTCGGAATTGGACGGGACAAAAGCCAAAGTGCCTATTTTTCCAGAAGTCATCAGATGCCAGAATACGAGACGGAGAGGGGCCAGAGGCCGGCCACACCACCTGGCCGCACGGCCAGGCTTGGCCCACGCCAGGGGGTGGTATGGTGGCCCTTGGCACCCCCTCGGACTCCCCTTTCACCTATAAGATGCCCTCAGGACGAAAATCCTAAGGGCCCGATCAAAAATCCAAGAAAGAGTCTGTAGCCGCTGTCATCTCCATCCCTAGATCGGGAGGGATCTGAAGCTCTTCCCGGCACCCTGCCGGAGAGGGGAATTCACCTTGGAGGCCTTCTTCATCACCATGCAAGCCTTCTGTGTGATGCGTGAGTAGTTCATCCTTGGACTACGGATCCATTTAGTAGCTAGATGGCTGGTTCTCCTCCTTTGTGCTTTCATGTCTAGATCTTGTGAGCTCCGTTCATGATCAAGATCATCTATTTGTAATTCTGCATGTTGTGTTTGCGGGGATCCGATGGATATTGAAATGCTATTTCAGATTGATTATTGATTCTATCATGTCTTTTATATTTGTGATCTTGCATGCTTTCCGTTGTTAGTAGCTATCTTGGCCAAGTAGATGCTAGCAACTCCAAGAGTTAGTATTTATGCTCGATAGTGGGTTCATGCCTCTGGTAATCTGGGGAAGTGACGGAAATCTCTAAGGTACTAGATGTGTTGTTGCTACTAGGGAGAAAACAACAATCCTTTGTTCATAGAACAATCGTATTGTTTACTTTACACGTAGTTCGTAAAGCAATAATTTGTTGCTTGCAACTTAATACTGGAGGCGGTTCGGATGATAACCTGAAGGTGGATTATTAGTCATAGATGTAGTTGGATGGCGGTCTATGTATAATGTTGTAATGCCCAATCGAATCTCAAAGGAGTCAAGATGATTAGTATATGCATGTATTGCTTTCTCGATGTTTGTCAATTGCCCCGCTGTAATTTGTTCACCCAGCATGTTATCTATCTTAAGGAGAGCCACCTCTAGTGAACTATGGATCCCGGTCCTTGTCTTTTACATTCAATCTACAATCTTTTACTTTGTTGTGTTTACTTTCTGTAAACTTTTACTTCTTTCCATTCGATACATTTAATCCTTTGTTTTCCGCAAACCACGGTGAGATTGAAAACCTCATCGCAAGTTGGGGACAAAGTTCTGTGGTTGTGTTGTGCACGTCTCCACGTTGCTACTAGCACCGGTAGTGCGCCCTGTCAAAGCTTAGCTAGTAACACCTTTGGGGTGTTTCCTTGCTCCTACTAGTTCGATTAAACCTTGGTTTCATACTGAGGGAAACTTGCTGCTGTGCTCATCATACCTTCCTCTTGGGGTTCCCAACGAGCTCTACATCAACACCGCTCCAGCATTTTTCTGGCGCCATACATAGAGCCATCAAGCATTTTTCTGGCGCCGTTGCCGGGGAGTCAAGGACATCTTCACAAGGGGAGTCCCTCATAACCAATCTCTTTACTTGTTTTTTTTGTTTTGCTTAGTTTCCTTTTTCTTTGTTTGCTTGTTTTCTTTATCAAAAACACACAAAAAAATAGTTTTACTAGTTTGCTTTCTTATTTGAAAACACAAAAAAATTAGTTCCTATCTTGAGTTGCCACTATGTCTAACCTTGCTCCAGTCACTATGTCACCCGAAGAAATGATTTTCACTTTTATACAAGGAATTGAGGAAAGTTTTAAGGAAGCTTGGTCTAGAATCTCTGATCTACATGAAAAATCTGAGCCTAAAATGACTCAAAGCTTGTTCCTTAGCAGTTTTTACCTTGGGATTGCTCTTTGCTATAGATATGCTTTAGATGCTGTTGTGGGAGGAGATTTCCTCCAATGTAATGAGGATGATGCTATTAATGCTATAAAGAAATTGATCCTCACTTACAACTTGCCTAGCCAAACTGATATTTCCTTCGCAAAAATATTTGCTAGGTTGAACACTCTTGAGACTTGCACTACTAGCTTAAAAGATTGCTATAATACGCTTAGGGAGCATCACAATTATGTTCCAATAAATTCTGAACCATCAAAGTGGCTCCCTACAATAAAGATTGAGATAAACACTGAAACTTTTTAAGCTCGCTGTGATATCATGTCTGAATTTTGTCTTATGCCCAAAGATATTTATAAATCTCTGAATACTTGCGAGCTTACTGAAGGAGGAAAATAAATATCTCTTGCTAATAATACTACCATATTACCTCTTGGAATAGCTGAAGGAGTGTTTACAAAGATCCTTGGGAAAATGGTTTCTACTGGTTATCTTGTTATTGAATGTGCAGGAAAAGGACAAATTACACTTGGAAGGTCCCTATTAGAACTCCTTGGAGCAATAATAGATGTGGGAAAGGGGACCATGTACCTTTCTTCTCCACCAAACAATCATATTTTCCCCAAGGTTAAGAATAAAAGTAAGAGAGGTAAGGGCAAGAAATTTGGTCTTAATGCTTCTTCATTTGAGAACACTTGATTCTTTCCTGCTTCTTATGCTTAACTTAAAGGCGTTAAAGAAAAGTACTTATTGAGAGATAACCCAAAAGTTTTAGATGAGTCTTGGAAGTTATTACCTCTGTAATAAACTCTCCTTATCCTTTTTATTTGCTTTTTGTGCCAAGAGTAACCTCTAATGAGAGAGAAGTAATGATTGGGAAAATTGTTGTCCGGAAACAGATTTCTGTGCTTCACCGTAAAAATTCGTGTAAATCTCTGAACGTCTTTTTGAGGCGTGAATTGGTGTGCTTCTGCAACAGGTTGTTATCTAACTTTCGTTAGTTCAACACTTTTTGATTTGAGCAACACAAGGTCTTCGAAAAAATTCATCTTTACCTGCTGGTATGTTTTGACAGATTTCTGCCATTTTCTGCATTTGTTTCTTGTTGGTTCTTTTTGAGTTCTTTTGGGGAATTAAGATTTTTGAGGGAAGTGCTACAGTAGCTAGTGTTCTAATGGAAGTTTATTTGGTGTTGGAACTAAACCTTAGGACTTATTTATCTTTAGTGCACTAATGTTGCTAATAAAGATTGTGTGAAGTTTTGTATGAAGGAAAAATTTCAGGTGTATGGAAGGAATGAGTAATGAGATGAAGGATGGACTAAAGCTCAAGCTTGGGGATGCCACGCGTGTCACCCCAAGAAATATCCAAGAAGTACAAGCGCCAAAGCTTGGGGATGCCCAAGGCATCCCCTTCTTCATCAATAAAAATCCCAGGTTTCTTCTAAATGCTTCATTTTTATTGTTTCATGCACAATTGTGTTGTTCTTGGAGCGTCTTCTTTTTCGTTTTCATTTTGGTTTTTCGTTTTGCTTTGGTTTTCTTAGTTTGCTGAATAAATTGGTTGGACCCCCTCTTTCATACATTGGTTTGCAAATAGTTTGGTTTGGTTTGGAAAAGAGTAGGAAAGTTCATACTTATGTGGTAAAAAGAGCTCGTTTTTGACTGTGACCTATGCTTTGTCACGCCATGCTTGATATTGTTTTGGCTTTATGCTTAGTATTCTTTGCTGTAGCATGACTTGTTATAAACAATTGAGATTGCTTAATGTGCCTTGGATGAATCATGCGTTGTTTTAGCATATTAAAGCATAGTATAGTGGTATTCTCCTTTGATGCTTTATTTGGGTTGACTTGGCGCATTCTCACACCATGTTATGACTATCTCAAGTCACCATAGCCTTTATGATCCTTTAGTTTTCAACTTGTAGTATCACTTTATGCTTTGATCAATGATGTTTTGTCGCTCTGTATGATTATGGCCATTATTGCTCTCTTAGTTTGTCGCTCCCAGTCTTTTGCTAGCCTCCACAACAAAGTATGAGTTCCACTCATGCATCCAACTCCCTAAACCAAGTTATTCCAAAGAGTCCACCATACCTACCTACTAGCTTATGCTATTCCAAGTATATTCATGCTTTTGTTTACCTTCCAAATTAAACTTGTTATGAGAAAACTAGTGATTAAAGCTCTCACGAACTTGATGGCACACTTTAATTTTCTTGCCCTTAATAAACTTGAACCATTGTGTCGTCTATGTTGTATATGCTTGCACTTATTTTTTGGAAATTAGCAGAACCATGCTTTCATGGGGAACGCTTTCAACATTGCACTTGGTACTTGTACCTAGTTGATATCATGCTCTTTTGTATATGGATGTCGTCGGTGTGAAATGAAAGGGGAGCTTGTAAGTCCATGGAGTTATGTATATGTGTTAGAGAAACGCCTGGGACGCTGGTCTAATCCATGCTGATATGGTGGAAACCTGCAGCGTAACTATAATGAGCTGTCTATGAAGCATTCTTCTTATAAAAAAAGTGTCCTATATTGAGAAAAAAGAGAAAAGAGAAAAAAAGAGATTATGAAAAGAGGAAAGAGAGAAAAAAGCACCATATTCCCATGGTAAATAAGAAGAATGCTGAGATGCTCGTTGTCTGCTTGCCTTGTCATTTTGATATGGGGATTCTTCCGTATCATCGGGCAAGGGGTACCCCGTTGGTGGTTCTCTATGATACACATATACTTACAATGACAAGAACTTACCGGTGACTAAACTTGAGTAGCATGAGGAGCGTCCCTCGTATACAAGGGACATGAGATTTCTAACTTATACTTCGTCAAGCATGTACACCATAGTTTGTTCACTTTAACCTTAATCACTTCAAGATGCTTATGATAGGGGCAATAAGAGCTGAAAGCTATAAGTACCATAATTTTTGGAAGCTCTTTATGAGACTTGAATCCCTACTTCCTTTTATAAAAGGCCATTCTTCCACCATTATATTGAGTCTCCACCTTCTACCTTTATGCACCTGCTTTGAGAGCATAGTGGCCATTCTTAGTTATATGTGCATTGTCCCAAGACTAGGTTATTGATGCATATCTTGATATTGCTTGTTTTAAACTATTGTATCTAGTCACTCTTATGAACTTTGAAGGTGTCCTATGCATTTATATTTGCTACTCTATTGAGGGACAAGCTGAATACTATTATGCTATGTTTTCTTTATGTGAAACAAACAAACGTCTTGCAAAGCATTGTTATTCATGAATCTTTTGTTTGTGCATTTTCATGTTGCATCATAGTTTCTTTGCTTATTGCTAGAACTTTGTCTTTCATGTTATGATTGAAGTACTATGATCCCAGCTTTGAATGTTTTACAAGTACTTTGATCAAGTCTTTGATGGCGCATGTCACCTCAAAAATTATTCTTTCTTTTTATCACTTACCTACTCGAGGACGAGAAGGAGTTAAGCTTGGGGATGTTGATACATTGCAAATGTATCTATAATTTTTGATGTTCCATGCTTGGTTTTATCCACTTTCTTGTGTTTTGTCCACACTTTGGAGTACTTTTCATATGATTTCTTGGACTAACCTATTAACAATAGCCACAGTGCCAGCTGCCTGTTTTCTGCTGTTTTTGGTTCCAGGAAAGTCAGAAAATGAATATTCTCGGAACTGGACGGGACAAAAGCCAAAGTGCCTATTTTCCCGGAAGTCATCAGATGCCAGAATACAAGACGGAGAGGGGCCAGAGGCCGGCCACACCACCTGGCTGCGCGACCAGGCTTGATCCGCGTCAGGGGTGGTGTGGTGGCCCCTGGCACCCCCTCGGCCTCCCCTTCCACCTATAAGATGCCCTCGGGACGAAAACCCTAAGGGCCCGATCAAAAATCCACGAAAGAGTCTGTAGCCACCGTCATCTCCATCCCTAGATCAGGAGGGATCTGAAGCTCTTCCCGGCACCCTGCCGGAGAGGGGAATTCACCCTGGAGGCCTTCTTCATCACCATGCAAGCCTCCGGTGTGATGCGTGAGTAGTTCATCCTTGGACTACGGATCCATGTAATAGCTAGATGGCTGGTTCTCCTCCTTTGTGCTTTCATGTCTAGATCTTGTGAGCTCCGTTCATGATCAAGATCATCTATTTGTAATTCTGCATGTTGTGTTTGCGGGGATCCGATGGATATTGAGATGCTATTTCAGATTGATTATTGATTCTATCATGTCTTTGTTATTTGTGATCTTGCATGCTTTCCGTTGTTAGTAGCTATCTTGGCCAAGTAGATGCTAGGAACTCCAAGAGTTAGTATTTATGCTCGATAGTGGGTTCATGCCTCTGGTAATCTAGGGAAGTGACAGAAATCTCTAAGGTACTAGATGTGTTGTTGCTACTAGGGAGAAAACAACAATCCTTTGTTCATAGAACAATCGTATTGTTTACTTTACATGCAGTTCGTAAAGCAATAATTTGTTGCTTGCAACTTAATACTAGAGGGGGTTCGGATGATAACCTGAAGGTGGATTATTAGTCATAGATGTAGTTGGATGGCGGTCTATGTATAATGTTGTAATGCCGAATCGAATCTCAAAGGAGTCAAGATGATTAGTATATGCATGTATTGTTTTCTCGATGTTTGTCAATTGCCCCGCTGTAATTTGTTCACCCAGCATGTTATCTATCTTAAGGAGAGCCACCTCTAGTGAACTATGGATCCCGGTCCTTATCTTTTACATTCAATCTACAATCTTTTACTTTGTTGTGTTTACTTTCTGCAAACTTTTACTTCTTTCCATTCGATACGTTTAATCCTTTGTTTTCCGCAAAACACGGTGAGATTGACAACCTCATCGCAAGTTGGGGACAAAGTTCTGTGGTTGTGTTGTGCAGGTCTCCATGTTGCTACTAGCACCGGTAGTGCGCCCTGCCAAAGCTCAGCTAGTAACACCTTTGGGGTGTTTCCTTGCTCCTATCGGTTCGATTAAACCTTGGTTTCATACTGAGGGAAACTTGTTGGTGTGCTCATCACCTTCCTCTTGGGGTTCCCAATGAGCTCTACATCAACACCGCTCCAGCATTTTTCTGGCGCCATACACAGAGCCATCAATCACTTCCTCCATAGATTAGGAACATATCCTTTGTTCTTTTCAGATACTTTAAGATATTCTTTACAGCTGTCCAGTGATCCAGTCCTGGATTACTTTGGTATCGGCTCATCAAACTAAGAGCCAATGCCACACCAGGTCGCGTACTTAACATTGCATACATGATAGATCCTATGGCTGCGGCATAGGGGATGTAAGACATCTTTTCTCTATCATTGTCCGTTACCGAACATTGAGTCATACTCATTTTGCAATTCTTCATCATTGGTACCAAGCCTCTTTTGGTATTCTCCATTTTGAACCTCTTCAAAATCTTTTTGATGTAATTACTCTGACTTAATGCAATTAGGCGCCTTGATCTATCTCTATAGATCTTGATTCCTGATATGTATGCAGCTTCACCTAGATCCTTCATGGAAAATTGGTTACTCAAATATGCTTTCACACTTCTCATAAGATCCACATCGTTTCCCATGAGTAATATGTCATCCACATATACTACTAAGAAAACAACTGAGCTCCCACTCGCTTTCTTGTAAACACATAACTCTTGTTGATTTTGGACAAATCCAAAACTCTTGATCACTTGATCAAAACGTTGGTTCCAGCTCCGAGATGCTTGCTTCAATCCATAAATGGACCGTTGAAGCTTGCAATACCTTTCCAGCATCCTTAGGATCAACAAAACCTTCCGGTTGCATCATATACAACTCTTCATCAATGTGGCTATTGAGGAATGCGGTCTTGACATCCATCTACCAAATTTCATAGTCGAAATGTGCAGCAATTGCTATTAAAATCCGGACAACCTTAAGCATCACTACGGGAGAATAAGTCTCGTTGTAATCAACTCCTTGGATTTGTCGAAACCCCTTTGCGACAAGTCGAGCTTTGTGAACGGTCACATTACCATTCACATATGTCTTTTTCTTAAAAAGCTATTTATTTTCCACGGCTTTGTGGCCTTCTAGAAGATCTACCAAGGTCCAAACTTGGTTTTCATAAATGGATCCTATTTCAGATTTCATGGCTTCTAGCCATTTTTCGGAGTCAGCACTATCCATAGCTTCTTTATAGTTTGCAGGTTCCTCCAGTTCATCTAGGATGACAGACATCACAAGGCTACTATACCAATCAGGAGTGGCACGAATTCTTGTAGACCTACGAACCTGAGGAGTCTCGATGTCGTTGTTTTGATCATCATCATTGGGCTCTTCTTCCATTTTAGAGAGCGGTTTTGGAATAGCTTCCGTTGTGCTACTCGGAATTTGGAGAGAAGGGTCAACAACTTCATCTAACTCAATTTTCCTTCCACTAACTCCATTAGCAAGAAACTCTTTCTCGAGAAATAGTTTCTGCTTTCACGACAAACGTTTTGCCTTCGGCCTGGTTGTAGAAAGTATACCCAATGGTTTCCCTTGGATATCCCACAAAGATACATTTTTCTGATTTGGGTTCGAGTTTGTCAGGCTGTAGTTTCTTGACGTAAGCCCCACATCCCCAAACTTTCAGAAATGAGAACACTGGCTTCTTGCCATGCCATATCTCATATGGGGTTGTCTCTACGGATTTGGATGGTGCTCGGTTTAAAATAAAAGCAGCCGTTTCTAACGTGTATCCCCAAAAAGACACAGACAAATCAATTAAAGATATCATGGACCGCACACTATCTAATAGGGTTCGGTTACGACGTTCCGACACACCATTACGCTGTGGTGTTCTGGCTGACGTAAGCTGTGGGATAATCCTACAGTCCTTCAAATGCATGTTAAACTCATAACTCAAATACTCGCCTCCTCGATCCGATCGAAGATGCTTGATTCTCTTATTAAGTTGATTCTCTACTTCTGAAATTCCTTAAACTTTTCAAAGGTTTCAGACTTGTGCTTCATCAAGTAGATATATCCATATCTGCTTAAGTTGTCAGTAAAGGTAACAAAGTAACGATAAGCATTGCGTGTTGAGATGCTCATTGGTCCACATACATCTGTATGTATTATTCCCAGTAGGTCTACAGCTCTCTCCATTGTCCCGGAGAATGGTGTCCTAGTCATCTTGCCCATGAGGCATGGCTCACATGTATCAAGGGATTCGAAATCCAATGATCCAAGAAGCCCTTCTGAATGAAGCTTCTTCATGCATTTTATGCCAATGTGACCAAGACGGCAATGCCACATAAACATGGAATTATCATCATTATGCTTACAACGTTTAGCATGAACACTATGGATGTGTGTATCACAATCAAGATTAAGCAAGAATAAACCATCACACACAGGAGCATGAACATAGAAAATATCATTCATAAAATTTAACAACCATTTGTTCCTGATTTAAACAAATAACGGTCTTGCAACAAGTAAGACCTACTCACAACATTCATACTCAATGCGGGTACATAGTAACATTTATTCAAAACCAAAAATAATCCTGACGGCAGACGGAGATGCAGGGTGCCGACGACCATCACTTCGACTCTCAAACCATTGCCAATGCGCATCGTCACCTCGTCCTTCCTCAGGCGCCTCCTACTCTACAGATCTTGCTGAGAGTTACAAATGTGAGCAACAGATCCGGTATCAAATACCCAGGTGTTACTCCTGGCGCTTGTAAGGAACACATCAATAACATGGATATCACACATACCTTTGTCCTTGGCGGCTATCTTGTCGGCTTGCTTGTCTTCAAGGTACTTGGAACAGTTGTGTTTCCAGTGTCCATCCCCTTTGCAGTAGTAGCATGCAGTGTCGGGCTTAGAGTCGGGCTTGGCAGTTTTTGTGGTACTGGCAACGATCTTGCCATCCTTCTTGGACTTCTTGCCCTTGCCTTTTCCCTTTTGCCCCGACTTCTTAAAATTGGTGGTCTTATTGACCATCAACACTGTGTGCTCCTTTGATTTCAACCTCAGCAGTTTTGAGCATGGCGAACACCTCAGCAAGGGTCTTAGTCATCCCTCGCATGTTGTAGTTCATCACAAAGCTCTTATAGCTAGGGGCAGCGAGTGCAGCACCCTATCAATTGCGAGCTCCTCCGGGATTTTGCAATCCAGGGTGTTCAAACGCTTAACGTAGCTAGACATTTTGACCACGTGCTCACTAATACTACTGTGCTCCTCCATTTTAGTAGATAAGAAGAGCTCGTAAGCATCATACCTCTCTGCACGGGCCCGTGGGGCAAAGATAGCCTTGAGATCCTCAATGATCTCAAAAGCATTCATCTTCTCAAAACGCTTTTGAAGCTCTAGCTCCATGGCATAGAGAATTCCACTTTGGATGAAGGAGAAATCGTCCGCCTTGGACTGCCAGACATTATTTTCATCCTGGGAGGCAGAATCTGTAGGCTTAGCCGGAAGCTCAGCATCGATGACATAAGTCAATTTGTAGGGGACTAGGAGGATCCTAAGATTGCGGAACCATGCGGTGAAGTTGGTTCCATCAGTTTTCAGCTTGTCCTTCTCGAGGAAAGTGCTAAGGTTGAAGGTGGGTGGGCGAGACATCTACAATGGATTTACAAAGTGTTTAGACCATGTTCATAATAATGAGTTCAAGTTTTAATTATGTTAGCGAACATAAAACAAAAGAACTCCCACTTAAACGAACATCCCTCCACTCGTTTAGTGATCACATGATCCCAATCCGCTGCACCTCCCCCGATCATCATGACCATCGGTGCAGTTTCAGAGGAGGACATTCCCCAATGTCGATCACATCAACCATGTGATTCATGCTCGACCTTTCGGTCTCTTGTATTCCAAGGCCATGTCTACACATGCGAGGCTCGCTAGTTCTAACTTGTGTGTATTCGCAGTGCAACATGGCTTACACCCACTATATGTGAACGTAGATATGTCTGACACCCGCTCACCACGGGTCGCCTCATACCGAAGAACTTTCTTGGTGGTGCACACACAAGGGGAGTACGATAACTGGAATACTGTGAGGGATTATCTTGGTGGTGTACACACAAGGTGCTACCGTTGAATATATAAATATACCAGCACAATAAGTAATACTTCAAAAAGTAAAGTGTTATGACGTGGTTATAGCATTTTGATCATCATCAATAGCTTCAATGAAAGTTTCATAAACTTGTCATTGCCACGTTATAATACATGCCCCTATACAATAATAATAAATAGACACTTCTATATTATATATTGCAAGTTTTATGCGGCTTTAGGGCTTTCGCAGTAGAACTCCTTCCCACCTACGAACGTGGAGCCACAACATGGATTCAATGATTGCCGTTCTTCTTTCCTTTTCAGGGCCCTCCAATGTTGATGCCATATCAACTACTGCAGAGAGACAGACACCCCCCTAAGCCAATTTGATTCATGGACCAGTCTCGTGAATCACCACGTGAGGTTGGTTGGGGGCCGCTTCATCAAACAGTGTCGCGATATGAACAAGAACATTAAAAGAGGGTAGCAACTACAGAATCAATGCCCACATATTGCTATGTGTTCTATCCCTACGACATGTCTACCCATAGACCCGCTCTGATACCACTAAAGGGTTCCGTAGCAGAAAACAAAAATATCTATTTACTCGAACACTAATACCAGGATCTATACTATGTAGACATAAGTAACGGAGGAGAGAGATGGCCATACCTTTGAAGACCGATGCACGCCTTACGCAGGAAGGCGTATATTGATGAAGACGAGCAGCACCCCAAGTGTGGTGCCTCCGAAGTTCGTCACACGTCTAGTGTAGGAGACGTCAACCGAACTCCGATCCAGCCGAGCAGCGGAAGAAGTAGATGCCAGATCGCTAATCACACGACAGTGGTGTGAAGGTGGAGAACTCACCCACGAGGTCCTCTTCAATATTACGGAGAAGTCCTCAATGGATGAGAGAGAGAATGAGAGGGAATGGAATGATTCCAAAGGGGGAGGGGAGACCCCTATATATAGTGGGAGGGTGTGCACCACCCAGGGGCCAGGCGGTGTGGGACTAATCCCCACACCCTCCGGCCACCTAAGGGCAGTCGCCGGCCCTAGGTGGGCCCCACTAGGGCGGCCCACCAAGCCCAGGCCGTCTGGCCCCCTCTCCCTAGGCGCCATGCCCTATTGGGCCTCCCTTCAGGTGAGGCCCATTAGCATTATGAAGCCTTTAATAATAAAATAATATATATATTTAATATTAATTCTCTAATTAACATTCAAATACACATATTATATTATTCCTTCACTCTGGAACACCTTCCGGACCCCTTCCTCCATCGGATGTTACCCGGAACTATTCCGGTTTCTCTTTCTCTATTTCTCCTATGATACTTCATCTACCCTAAGCGTCCCTACCCTTAAGCGTGACATCCTTCGGTTCGGAAATACTCCGGACATGATCGAGACTACTCTCACATCAATGATCAACAGAGGGACCTAGATGGCCATGTGACCCCCCTGTGTTTCACGAATATAATTGCTCGAACCATGAGATAGTCGTTTCCCGTTCCCTTTGTCATATAATACCTAATTCATTCGAGACTTGATCTTCGGTATCCCCATACCTTAATTCGGTCTCGTTACCAATGAAATCGTTTACTCGTTCTCATGTCGTTGCATTCCATGACCAATGTCACATGCTTGCAAGCTTCATTAATGCAACGTCATCGAGATGGCCACATGTATCTATCCGTTTCATGGATTAGACAAATCCTGGTCTTGATATGTACTCCTCTACGCATCCCTTTGGAAAACCTGAGTGGCATCTTTTTGATCACCCTGTTACGAGATGATTCTTGATAACCATCTAAGCTTCCTCCGGAATGGTGATTTGCATTACCTCACAGTCAAAGGATCAGGTTGCGAGGTTCTCTGTGTTTTATCATCAATGGTGAACTCTGTAACTAGATCTCATTCAAAATATAACGGTCGGATGTTTGTCTATCATGTTATTCAACTAATAACATGACCCTATTGTCAATTGGCATAAATGTCCATGATCTTGAAACCCAGACCATCCTCATGACCAATGAACTAGTTCGCTAGAGGTAACTAGAGACACAGTTTGTTTACATACCACACGTGTATTAACATTTCGTATTAACACAGTTATAGCATCGTATGAAACGTATTATGAATATATAGGAGGTATATCAAATAATACACTTTATTATTTGCCTCTAGAGTTTAACTCCTTCAGCGGGGGGCAACCTGGGGTGTTGTGGCCGGCAGCATTTCTGTCGCTGCAGTTTTGTGTCCCCTCGTTCTTGCGCTGGCTCGTCTGCTCTCCCTCCTCCGGCCGGCGGTGGCGGCGAGGGGTGGCTGGGTCGGAGCGGGGCGGTGACCGTGGGAGGGGGCTTTGGATTCTGCCTCCTAGCGCGGTGGCGCGGCGGTAGGAGGCCGTGGTGGCTGGCTCCCGGTGCGTTTCAGAGGTCGAAGACGCCATGGATGCGACTCCAAGCGAATCCGCGTGATAAACGCGCTTTGGGCGCTCAAGTTAGCTTGGTTGCTTGCTGCCTCGCATTGTTTCTCTTGGCCGGCCGTGACGGCGGGGGAGAGGACGGTGGTGACAGCGAGTGCCAAGCATGGCTCAAGTGCTCCGGGGAGTTTTGGTCGCTCCCCTTCGGGCGTGGTTTTCCTTGCTGCTCCGACTTTCTTTGCCCGACTTCGCCCACCCGTGGCAGAAGTGTGTTGCTGGAGTGCGTGTCGTTCGTCATCGACGGAGTTTGCAAGGATTCTTGCGTCGGGGGTTGCCGGAGCCAGGAAGCGACATCGGCGAGCATCATCTTAGCGACATCGGCGAGCATCATCGTCTACGAGTACTATTTGAAATTTGACCGCGCGGCCACGCGTGGTTTTGCTTTGTTTCTGCCAGTAATCATCAGATGCCAAGAAGCCAAATATACATCCACTGCTTGTTCCGGCCCAAGGGAGCTAATCAAGCCCATGTCAAGATACACCCACTGTTCAGGGAGCAGACCGGCTGGGGGCGGCCCTCGTGGGATTCGGATTACGAACTTCTTTTCCTTTTGAGAATCGAATAGGATTTACCGGGTGTGATTGTGTTCCCGAGTAGACCTGCTGTTCCACGTATTTAATAGACGGCCCATGGGCATCGTATCAACATCGACTCTTCGCATAAACGGGTGCGATCAACAGGTATGCACTTGAGAAACCTGAACTAAGTTGAAGGTTGAACCTAGATCAAGGAAATCATGGCGGGAACGTAGCAGGCGGACGGTGGCGCTCATGCTACGACCGATGATGCCGTCAGCCCGGCCATGTGCGCTAACGACTGCGGGTTCTTCGGCAGCGCGACGACAGGCAACCTATGCTCCAAGTGCTACAAGCTGCAGCAACAACAGCCCAGCGTCGCCGACACCGACGCAAACACGTCCACGATCGACACCGTCTTATCCAGCCTCGCGTCGCTGGCGATCAAATCGACCAAAGCGGATGCTGCCGCCGCTGTCGGAGTCGGACATGAGGAACAGCGGCCTGAGAAGGCGGTGGTGCCGACGACAACGATGAAGAGCCGTGTGAGGCGTGCCGGAAGAAGGTGGGTTTGCGTGCCGGTGCGGCGGCACCTACTGCGGGATGCACCGCCACGCCGACGCGCACGCCTGCGGCTTTGACTACAAGGAAGCCGGCCGCGAGCAGATCGCGCGCCAGAACCCGCTCGTCGTCGCGCCCAAGATCGCCAAGATTTGACTTGCCGTCTCTTGTTCCATCTTTATATAGCGACAGAAGATTATGGCTCGAATCGTGGCCTATATATACATGTCGGATTAGGCACGGCTGGTTACTGATTAGGGTTGCTGGTACTGATTCATTTGCTAGAGTCACGTTTTGTCATGTTTATCTTTTCATCTAATTATCATTGTCTCTTAGAAGCAACGTTTTGTTATGTTTTTTTGCTCTTTCATATGCTGTGCTCGATACTTCGAGACTGCCTGATTAGCGTCTAACTGATGTTCAATTCGGTATCCCTCAAGTATAGAAATATCATGGCGATGTGTGCAAGATTTAAGAGTAAATTCAAGTTTTTACACCCTAGTTTCATTTTTCTGACGCTAATTACCCCATTAACCCCATTTAGCAAATTCTCATCATAATTACCCCATTTAGCAAATCGTTGCCAATTTTTACCCCTCTCTAGATTTTTTAGCGTTTTGACAGGTGGATCCCGATAGTCTGGTAGACGTGGCATGACACTTAGGCAGTTTTTCTCTTGACGACTATTTCCTTGTGGGTTTTTTCCGGGCGATTTATTGTAGTGTCCCGGCTCGGCTGAAGCGGCCCGAGACAACCAACCTGCCTAAGCCCGTTGCACTCCGACCTGTGTTAGCCGAACTCCATGTCATCTTCCACCGATTTCTTCTTCCAAACCCTTCTTTCAGCAGGTGTCTTCTTTTTATCAGCTTTTTCCTTTTTTGTCTCGTCTCTTCCGTCTTGGCAAATTCCATCTCTTTCTCCACCTGTGTTTAGGAAAGAGCAATGTCATCAAGATCAATGCCTTCTAAACCTTCTGTGACATCAAACAAATCTTCTACTTCATCCTCTGAGTAAACACCCTTTTCCACCAACTCCTTCTCTTTCTTCTTAGCATATAATGCTCTCATCTTCTCTGTCTCAGCAGCAACATCAAAATGTTCATCACTTGAGTCACTTCCATGATTGTACTCATAGATCTCCTTCAAATACTTCCCTGGATCATCGTACTCCACATCTGAAAGTAACTCAACATTTTCTTGATGTTCATAATTCTCTCTAGTGGGTACCACAAGTACTGGCTTAAAAGAATCAGCACCATTCTTTGAAACTGGAAGTGTTCTGGAGCCATGGTCTTGAAAAAATGCAAATGAATCTCCTTATAAGGCTCAAACTCCTGTAGCATCTTCATCACACCTGAATCATCAGTTAGCTCAACCATGGAGTTCCCATTGGCCCCAATCTTCTGATAATACACAGTATCCCAAGGGTTGAAACCCAAGTCCTTCATCTTATCCTTTATATCTATAAAACTGATATAGTTCTTGCCAATCATCTCTGGCTTTATATTGCTACGTCCCACATCTCGAATGCCATCTGCATTGTGCACAACAATCATTAATTAGTGCTTGCAATTACAGTTAACCACTTAAGTACATGTACACGAATATATTGATGGTGTAGGTATCATTGACACTTAAATATTCCAAAACCACCACTACATGAGGAAAGTCATGGGAAGCATAGGTAACTGAATCAAATATTTCTGTACCATGGAATCAAAATAAATTGTTGCAGCAACATGCTCCTGCAGTAATCCAATGCCGACATACAACATCTGCTAGTTACTTTGGCCAAAATAACCTGTGGACCGCATTCAGATAAACTATCAGATCCCATGACCTGATGTAGGCATTAAACAAACTCGATGTGGCTGACAATACAATTTAAGGACAAAACCGTTTGCATTTGTTGACACATACAATTCATAAACTTTCAGTAACACTCTCATATCTCGATTCTGTATTCCTAATCCACCTACCCAAATAAAACTAGCCAACTGAGAACCGAACAGGGAGAACAGAATTATAAGAGGGAAGGGATGACGTTTTAGTACCGTCGCCGTCTCTGGCTTCGATCGCCAGCGATGACTTCAACGAGTCCATGTCGTCCTCGACTGCGCCATCACGCAGTCCGAACGAATGAACTGTCAGCCTTTTCCTTCAGGAGGAACAAGTCCGTGAGTTGGGAGAGAGATTAGCGGGGGCTAAGTTGCAAAAAACAAACTGAATCAATTGTATCCTTGATTCAAGCTAACCGAGCAAATAAATGGAATTAGTGCGCTTCTTTTCCGAACGAATTGTTGCGGTGCGGTGGGCTTCGGCTAACCCAGGTCGAATGGAACGGGCTTAGGCAGGTTGGCTCTCTCGGCCCGCTTCAGCCGAGCCGGGACACTACAGATAAATCGTCCGAAAAAAGCCCACAAGGAAAGAGTCGTCAAGAGAAAAACGGCCTACGTGTCATGCAACGTCTACTAGACGATCGGGACCCACCTTTTAAAATGCTAAAAAATCTAGAGAGGGATAAAATTTGGCAACGATTTTGCTAAATAGAGTAATTACGATGAGAATTTGCTAAATGGGGTAATTAGCGTCAGAAAAATGAAACTAGGGGGTAACGTACCAAAAATCTGAATGATGACGAATTGTAAATCAGCCAAGTTCTAAGCAAACATGTTTTTTTCCTCTTCCAAAGGTTTGAAGCAAGTCTCAATTTCCCTCTGAATCGGGCAATTCTAAGGTGCCATGGCCCCTAGGTCGTGACCACCACCGCCCCGGCGGCTATATATATCCTCAGGTGCTTCCCTTGGCACCGTGAGTCCAACTACCCATCTTGGGGTTTCCCTCCTCCCCCGATCCTATCCGATGGCGAGCTTTCCTGTGGTTGTTACATTGATCTAGTTTGAAGGTATGTGATGGTGGTTTTGGTGGTGTGGAAGGTGTCAAGTCAAAGTTTTACACTAGAAATCTCAGAATAAACTGGTGGGATTTTGGTGGGATCCCAGTTAACACACTAGTGATGTGTGTTTTGTTCGGTTTTCATCTGATCTACGTGCAAGTCTTTGAGGTTGATCAGTGGCCAGCTCGAATGAATTTTCTATGCTGGAATTGCCAGGATGGGGAAATCGTTGAACAATTCGAGAGTTCATATAGCCTTGTGCAAGGCTAATGGCCTCAAACTGGTTTTTGTTTGTGAAACCATGCAAGTTGAAGATAGGATTAAGAGATTGCGAGAAAGATTGGATGTACACGGCTTTTGTGGTGTTAGCACTGATAGCCACATCAGAGGTCTTGCGTTGTTTTGGGATGAGTCGTTGCAAGTGACAATCCTGGAAACTAATACAAGGTTTATTGAGGCTGGTCATAGTGGTAGTATCATACTATTAGTATCATGCATATGATACTAGTGTATGATACTATTTTCATAGTCCATGGTATCATATGGTAGTATCATACTAGTACTATATTTAATGATTTGTAGAATCTCAATACAAAATTATGTACAAGATTTATTTGTATGAGGATTTTCTAATTTTACGTGCTATGATACGGTATCTACTTATGATACTCTAACCATCTCTTTCTTCATTAATTGTTATGCCACATCACTACAAGTGGACCCCTCCTACAGCAATGCATTGATCTGTATCTGAATTTCCATATAGATGTTGCTAGCGCATTTACCAACCGATTGAGATGCGTTGCGTTTTTGGGCGTTACAAGAATACAATGCTCCGTTGGTAACCAACAGATAAAGCGTTGCAAAATAACAACAGAATTCAAGCAATAGTTATATGCGTTGGTAGGTGCGTAAGATGATCAAACCTTTTAATCAAAATATACATTATCTTTATCTAAAATAATTATTATTTTCTGGACTGCATTGTTTGAGTTGTTGATTCTTTTTTTCATCGGTGAAAGAATATAATTTACAGACATACCACAGCACGTAAAAATCACATAATATGGAAATACATTGGATGAACAAGCAATCCACACTTCATATATTATTTGAATCAGTATCCGAAATACATCAAAATTATCCGAGAAGCATCCAGCTTACAATATTGATTCAAAAGATGACCATCTAACTACTCATGTATATATAGTTCTACTAATATTCTGCCTTCAGGCATGTCCAGAGCTGATATCCTAATATAGCAAGTCTCCGCTGATCCAACGGGCCTGCAAAAAACCATATTTTAGTACCAAAGTGGCAATAGGATGGAATGGTACAGCGAATTGTACTAGTATTTGCAAAGGAGCTGATATCCTAATATAGCAAGTCTCTGCTGATCCAACGGGCTGCAAAAAAACATATTTTAGTACCAAAGTGGCAATAGGATGGAATGGTACAGAGAATTCTACTAGTATTTGCAAAAAAATGGAGAACCAAGGGAATGGAGACAAACTAATCAATACGCTGATCTAGTGGTATTAACTTCAAGAATGAAACATTTATCAGAACTTCACGTGGAGAACTGTTGGTTTGCAACATCCATATCTCATTTCTATTCATATAACATCTTGAAGATACAAAGCAAAGAGAGGAACGACTATAGGTACAAAAAATCACATGTCCATTATTAGATGCATTCCAGGTAGATGATTCACAACGAAAAGTTACACCTGCAGCCTACAATTAAGTGCACTCTTATAATGTGTTTATTATTAAGAGCCCTGACTCAGGTGACCGGATTTAGGTGCTGATTAAAATAACAAGGAAAAAGAAGTTCTTCATAACTAGGAAGAATTACCACAGCAAACACGTATTCACTGATAAACATCATAAATTATAGCTAACATGTTTATTATCCACCTAGCATATGATTAGATGCATAGAACAAGTGTGCCAGGATAAATAAGCTGATGATATAATACAATATTTCACTTTTCATCAACGTATAAACTCAGTATGAAGTAATAATGAAACTAAATCAAGATGCTCACTCCGGTTCATATTAATGGCCTCAACTTTGTCTAGATACAAATGCATCTGGTCCAAATATTCAACTAGATACATACGAATCTAGATAAAGTTGAGGCCTTAATATGGACCAAAGGGAATACATGAAAATATGAGCATGTCATGTGGTGTCTATATAGGAGTATGAGTGTACCTTCAGCAGGTCTCTGTCTCCATTCAACCTCCCATGACCGATGACAACTCTGTAGCTCTGCCGGACTAGATATACAAATCCAATTTCTTAATAAACATCCGCAAACAATTTATCCAGCAACACCATACACATATACAAGAAACACATGTGAGAAAATTATGTTTTTCACTGACCCATATAGGCAATACAAACTACTCAAATCCCAGTTATAGGTCAACACCACGTGAAAGAATGAACCATAGAAAGCACGTGTAAATTACCGCTAGCTTCTCATACTGAGAGACTATCTACAAGCAGTCTACTACTATCCTGATCAGAAGATACAGAATCAAAAATTGGACAGGGACAAACCGTTGTTCGAAGACGGCCAGCAGCAGATCAATCCAGCAGGGAGCATCCCTCACACTGCCCAAGTTCTTACTAGTGATGTCGAACACCTGCAGTAAAAGCAGAGGATTATTGCAAATTCTGGATCCTCACCCAGCAGATAATGCCACACAATTGATTACCAGCCGCCGAACCATGTCGTGGCAAACACCAACCAGGGTTCATTCCATTGACTATGGACCAGATACAAAAACAAAGAAAAAATAGGGAGTAAGGTATAATGAGCAAGGCTGGTCACCGGACATGATTGTAGATCCGTCCTTGACGCATCATCCAAGCTCCATCTTGTGTGTTTCGCCTATTCTGCTACTCTAAAGGAGGCAAAATGGCATCAATCTAGATATATAAGAGCAACAACACGGGTTAGAGAGGAGAAATAAAAGCTAAATAAAACATGTCAATGGATTACTCACCCACGAACTTGGACCCCTTTCACATGCGCATATCTAAGAGAGAGAAAGAGTGGCCTTGGCATGGGGAATAATCAACCAAGAGGGAGATCAGATCTTGTTGACAGGAGCTGATGCGAGCCTTTATGCCCCCGCTTCGCGCCTCTGGATCCGTACGAACGTCAGGTACATGACTCCTGCGCACGCGGGGGGGGGTTGCAATCTAAAGTAACGGAGGTAACCGCCGATGGGAGATCAGGACGGTGGGGAGGAAGAACTACTGAAAGGGGAAAAGGATGCGGCGGCGGTGCCGATGCGCACAGGGTCATGTATGTGGAGACGGGTAGACGGGGAGTAGATAAGAACGTGTCTCATGGGCCTATTTACCGCGCACTGTGGGATCAAAAATTTGAGTCGGGCGGCAGGCCAATGTGTTCTAAGTTCCCGCGAAGATTTTTTGGCAAATAGTTCCCGAGAAGATTAATATGGTTTAGCGCCGATTTTTTTCATCAGTCTTGGTTTATGTAATTTTGTATTGCGATAGTTTTATTGTGAATCTATTTAATGTGATATAGTATATTTGTTTACTGGGATATACGGTGTTGGAGCTAATAAAGCTTGCAACACATACTCGCAATTGTTATATGCGTATCTACAAATAAAATTTGCAACATGTAGGCATTTCGTTGCTAGATATATGTTGCGTAATGAGGGGTTCTCATCAGATTTTTGCCAACATGGCATGCATGATACTAGCTATGATACTTTCACTAGAACCAACCTGATGCACAAATTGCTGATCCTTTGGAAGGGCTGAGCTGAGTTTGTGTACAGCTAGCCACGTGTGGAGAATAGGCATTTGATGCTGACGAGCTTGACTCATTTAAGAGCTCAATCATAGCTATCGTGGATTGTCTGCGGTGTTCTCAACGAGACTATGTGGATGCACGAACATTTTTCCAATTCCGTAAGAGGCAACATTCAAAAACGTACTCATGTTATGCAAGCTCTCTGATTTGGGTTTTTCTGGAGCTTCGTTCACATATGATAATAAAAGAATGTTGGTATTAGACTGGATCATGTATGTTCGGATTTGGCGTGTCGTGACATGTTTCTGGATGCATTGGTTCAGCACCTTACCTCGCCACGGTCTGACCACTGCCTAGTGCTTATATGTGCAGAAGGCATAGAGCAGGGTCCCGGACCGGTGGTGTCGGTCATCGCCCTATTATGAAATAATGTGGGAGAGGGAACCCTCGTTGCCTGAGGTTGTGCAGCGAGTGTGGGAGCATGTGTAGGCAATGGCATATGTTTTTTAACTTTCTATAGTCATTTTGTTTGAAAAAATAGCGCTTTAGACATGTTTGCCCAGGCTTCCAAAATGTTATGGGTCCTCCACTTAGCATGTGTGCGGTGAGCCAGCATACCACTGCATGACGTATTATACTACAGTCATTGATATAACACCAATGAAACACTGTTTCACCAATATTATATCCCTCGGAGTGGTACAACAGAAACATCGCGGGTCTAAGACATGACTATAGATTACAACTCAAAAGATCCAGAGTACAACTTAAGTATAGAGAGGAAGAAAATAATCTCAAAAGATCCAGAAATAACAACTTACAAACTATACGAAGAATAAGTCTACCTCTAATATTATTTGGCTTGCGATTGTGGCTACTGCAACTGCAATACTCTACAGAAATAGGTTCTATGAGCTAGAAATTTGTATTCCTATCTATTCGAGAATTCAGCCTTCACTTGGCTTGAGTAGACATTGACTCCATTGGCTTCGCCGAATAATGTTGGATCTTGTAGTGGTCATTCTCAGCATCAGTTGGTGTTGATGACGTCTTTATCGGTTGTAGAATCTACAAGTTCATTAAAGAGGACTATTTGATGCACTAACTACAGCCCCCCACAGACCATAGGTCGTTGGCTATGCAGGTTTTCATAAAAACATTTCTTTAAAGGTTACTTCTATTCTGAAAAACTATGTCCGTCAGCATTCACAGATTGATTAGAACTTCGTGGAGTTCCTTTCCTATAGCATTCATATCTCCTTCCTGGAACAGGGAGTAACATGTCATATTTTTACACTATGCAGAGGTGCGTTGATTTACCCACGAGAGATCCTTATCCATGTTGCACATCCAAGTCGCGAGCTTGTCCACACTTCCTTGGTATGGGGTCCAGTATAAGGACTCAAGCCGATCACTGCCCTTCTCCGTGTCCTCGTATGCCCACCCTTTTGCTCGCTCAGGACAATGGCCACACCGGTTTACATTCCTGAAGGGATCAATCCATCATAGTCAACAAGTACCGGGGGAATTAAGGTATCCCACCCATATGCACATGTCTAATGTAGGAACACGGCTCTGGTAAAGTTGTTCATTGATATATGAAAGGAAAAAGATCTAACTGACTTCCCTAGAGCCATATAGATCCCGTGGTTAACACATAATATACAATGCAACAATCACTGGTTACATTTGTTATAAATCCTAGATTTTACTTTCTCGTGCAAATGGAACCTCTAATCACATACCATACCATGGTTCCATTGCTATCCATAATAGATTATCACCACTTGGGCCAATAATCAATAAGTCATATTATTATGAAAATAGTATTTTCTTTCATCCTTTTCGAAGTGCAGGTGATAGCATTAATAGATTGCAAATACTTGATAGGAAATAACCAAAGGACATGAGAAAATATGAACTTGCCTTTGTGATTGCAAGATTGTGCAATCATAGTCTTCAAGCCAATATAAATTCCAACATCTGAAAATGGCATTGTTGGTCCGATAAGAACTAATATTTAAATAAGCAATATGCTATTATGCATAAGTAATGCCATGTATTTTGTAAAAACACCAAAGTAATTCCCCAATATTGTGTGAGAGTTTAACTTAGGTGATTTCTTTAAGATTTAGTTTATCTTCAAGTTTACTTCACAATCAAAGGCATCTTCAAAGAATTTAAGAGTTACCTTACAAGATATAAAAGTAAAGCATAATAACAACATATGATTAATGTTGATTGGTAACATGTAACTCTTATAAAAATCTCATGTTTTAAGTTGTTAAGATTTAAAATAAATAAGGTAATGCTTTTGGTTGAAGTGGAAAATAATAACTTTCAAAGAGAATGTTCTTATATTAAGTTAATCAATATTTAAGATTATTAGAGTATAAGCTATTGGAATTGGTATAGTTTTAATGATCTGAAATTAACATGTTTCTTGTTGATTATTAATATACCAAAGTTTACTATAAAAATATAAATGAATTTAATACATAATGCGTCTATAACAGTACCAAGCTTTAGGGTTTTCCTAAGCATGATTAACGATGTGAGATCATTCACTCCCTTTGTAAGTGAATGATGATTTCAAGATTTGGTTTGCTATTATAATCCTAGAGACAATATTTACCTTATTGATGATAGCATAAATAGATGATTTTAATAGTTTGTTATGGTTAGAAATATTTAGATGAGCTTGAGAATTAATATTATTGCTTAAAGAAATAATTGCATAAAAGTTCTACTTGATTTAGCTTTAAAGAATCATATTTCTATGTTTCCATAAATCCTAAGCAGTCTAATAAAGTTAAGAAGGTTTTATTTTGATTTATAGATGATAAAAGAGAATATCTTTTTATTTCAATACAAGAAAAGGTTTTTATAAACTCTTATTTTAGAAATACCAAAATGACTTAGAATTTCATAGCTAATATTTGTATAGGATAGTGGATTATATTTAATATCGAAAAGTGTTTTTTATTTATTTTTAAGATTTTTCCTTATTTTTCTCATTACTTTTAGAGATTTATTAGTTATATTTTATTTAACCCAAATAAGTGATGTTACATTTTCTAGGTAGATATTATTTTTGTGAGCATTTTGATATATCATAAGTATTTTTAGGATTTTTCTGCATTTTGCTAGAGTTGAAAGTATCAGGAGGGTTATTTTGGTAATTTCCTTATTCCATTTTCTTTTTCCTTCTTATTTTTAATGTTGATTGTTTGGTTAGGTGAGTCGATTGGCCTGGCTCAACCAGGACTGACTCGGAAGCACTCCACCCCGGCCCATACCCCTCACCACACACGCACTCAGACCCACACGCACACACGTCTCCTCGCTCCCCTTCTACACACACGCGAGACTGCCGTCGCTGCCACTCTAGCTAGCGATTGGCCATATCAGGCGCCGCCCCTCCTGCGCGTCTATGCTCTGGTGCCCCTTATACCTCGAATCCCTATCAGTACGAATCCCTGTGCCCGCGCATCGAGCTTCTACAACCCCCGTATGATCCATCGCCACTATTCGTGGTGTTGGTCGATGATGGCTACTGGGCGCCACCACCCACCAGTGAGATTGCCTCCTTGATCCTCCAATGTCACTCCATGCCCACCTCCCTTGCCTAATGTACTCTCATGCCTCCTCTCAGGCCCGGCCAAAACCCTAGGGTTCGTCAGTCGCTCAGCCATCGTCGGCCACCGCTACTTCCTCTATTTCATTCTAAGAGAGGACCACTGGTAGGTGGTCATCCCTCTCTCTCTTGTTTTACACTCTCAACCTCGATATTCTCCCTCTCTGTCGGTCATGGTGACCAACTATTGCTTGTGGATGCTAGGGTTTGATAGTCCCTGGACTAGTACTGAATTCTAGAGTAGATGGTATATCTAGGTATCTAGTATTGTTGAAATGCTTGCTTGAACACTTGATACTTTAGTGCTTACTAAACCTGTGGTGTTCTTGAGATTTTAGGGTTACTAGTTGATGTTGATACTGGTTTGTTTCTAATGCCCTGAATATGAGTTTGTGCATCTTATTGTTAATTGGTATGATAATATTCCTAGGGTTGCTACCATTGATCTAACTGAATTTTAGATTCAGTGACATGCGTGTTGAAGCTATGACCTAACAGGTGAAGGAAATATGCCTGAGAGGCAATAATAAAGTTGTTATTATATTATTCCAAGTATATGATAGATTTTATTTTGCATACTATAATTGTATTAATTTAAAACGTTAATACATGTGTGTTTAATAAAAAAAATACAAAGTTCCTAGTAATGCCTCTCATATAAACTAGCTCGTTGTTTAACAATATGATCAGGGTTTCCTGATCATGGATATTGGATCTTGTTAATAACGAGGTCATAACATTGGTAGAATGATGTGATGAACATTCATCCGAAGTATAGCAATACGATTAAAGTCAATGTGTTTAAATTGCTATAATATCATACGAAGTAATTCTAGTCCTTAGACCACGAGATCATGTCAATCACTAACACTCGAAGAGTAACTTGATAACATCAAATGTCACACCGTAACAGGGTGACAATAAAGGTGGGTTCAGATACTCCGAAGGTGTTATGTAGAGGCTCATGGATCAAGAGTGTGATTTGTCCATCCCGATGATGGATAGATATACCCTTGTCCCTCTCAATGATATCACAATGAGATAGCTTGCAAGCAAGTGATGAGATCACTAGAATGTTATATCACGGGAACGAGAAAAGAGTGCATGTAAGTAATGGGATCAAACTAGGTATGGGGATACCGATGATCGAATCTCAGACATGTAATATATCACAAGACAAAGGGATTTAGTTACTAACGTAAAAGGTTCTCACGATCACAAAATTCATCGTTGAATGTTTACGAGTCAGTATGGATCTTCGGGTCCTGCTGCTGATTATTGATCAGAGAGGGGTCTCGATCATGTTTGCATTATTTGCGAACTGTATGGTGACACACTTAAGGGATAAAGATACCATTTGGAGCAAATATTTTTTAAAGAAAAGGATTAGAAAGCACTGGAATTATTTCAATGGACACCGGAATTGTTTCGGGTGAAATTGCTAAAATTGGTTCTGCACGTGATATTGAAATGTTGCAGGGGGGTTATGTGAATGTTTGTTAATTAAAGTAATTAACAAAATTCTGAATAAAATAAATAAAAGAGTTTTATTAAATGAGAGTTTGCATTAAATTTGGTGGAAATTTAATGGGGATGAGTGGAATTTTGAGTGGAGATAAATCTATGTGAGTGGGAGCTCCACCCACATGAACGTGGAAGAGGTGGGGGAACCTCCCTTGGCTGTCGGCCATGGAGATTGGATGCCCCCATCTTCCTATAAAAGGCCCCCCACTCCCTCCTCTCATCACACACCTTCTCATGAAGGATCTCTCTCCCCTCTAGAATTATTCCCCCATGGTCTTGGATTAGCGAGATACATATTCTCGGTGGTTTTTGTCTCAAAGGAGTTGCTGCTTCCGCTTTATCGCTGGAGCGAGGAGGCAGAGGTTGTTCGGTGGACCGGACGTGTGTGCGATCATGGATGCACTGCTGATTTCTGGCGCTGGACTTCCTCTCAATCTTGAGATCGGCAAGCATACGACTACATCATCCACGAGTTCAACCTCGTAACACTTTGTTGGTCTTCAAGGGTATGTTCTCTATGGATGTATATCCACCCGTTGTTTGTATCTAGGTAGATAGATCTTGGTGCTTAGTAGTTCCCATCGTAGAATTTTTTTTGTTCTCTATGCTGCGAACCCAACAGTGGTATCAGAGCCTGATCTATGCGTAGATGCTTTGCACGGGTAGAACACATAAGAGTATGTGGGCGATGATGATCATGTTATTGCATCTTATATGTATTTTGGATATTGGTGGCATAGTGGTATGAAGCGGCCCGGACTAACTTTACATGTCCTCGCACATGAGACATGTTCCACGCTTGACATGCAACTAGTTTTGCATAACTGACTAGCGGGTGTCTGTCTCTCCTACTATAGTCAATATCTGATTTACAACAAGTTGCTAATAATTTTGTTATCATCGTTGTGGTTCCATGTTCGTAGGTAAGAATAGGTCTATCTTCAAAAGCCCTAAGCCACGTAAAAACATGCAATTAATAAATTAGAAGGGTCTAGTTTAGGTGTTGTTGGGCGAGTGTCATTATATGGTAATGTTATAATTTGAAGTATGACTGATACTCTTGGAAATTATAGCATACCCAACGTGTAAGTTCCATAGACCTTGGCCTTACACATAAAGGAATGATAAAGATCATACCACAATGCACAAGATGGTGATCAAGTGCGAAGAATATATCATTTCACTTTATGCATATGATGTTTGTTTGCATCTTATATTGCTTGTATGGCGCTTTAGTAGCATTATAAGATGATCCCTCATATAAATATCAAGATAAAATGTGTTCTTCGTTAAGTATACATCATTATGAAAGTTTGTCATTTCGAGACACCACGTGATGATCGGGTGTGATAGACTCTATGTTTGTATACAACATGTGTAAGATAGTTTTGCACATGTGAATAGTAAAGTTCTTACTTGGCAAGCCTAGCATATACAGACATGGCCTCGAAACACGAACCGAAAGGTAAAGCATGATTCATATGGTTGATATGATGACCATATAGATGCTCGCCTTTGAAACTACACCAACTCACATGATGATCGGACTTGGTGTATTGGATCTGGTTCATGTAACCACCAAAAATACGAGGGATGTTGTTTTTGAGTGGGAGTTAATTTATAATTTGGATTAGTTGAACTCAATTTATCATAAAATTAGTCTAAATAAACTTTACAAATTCCATTGTAGATGGCACCACCTGCTTTTAATTTGAACGTGTTCATGGAGAAAGAGAAACTTGTGACAAATGGTAGCAACTTTACCAACTGGCCATGAATCTGAGGATTCTCCTCACTACTGCACAAAAGCAATATGTGCTAGAAGCGCCCCTAGGCCCCCGCCACCTCCTGATGCCCTTGACGAGGAAAAGAGTGTTTGCTTGACTTGTTAGGAGGACCACAATATGGTTCATTGTGGCATACTGTATGGGCTAGAGCCAGAACTCCGAAAGCATTTTGAGAATGGCAATGCCTTTGATACCATGGGTGAACTTAAAATGATTTTCGATACCCATGTTGCCGTAGAGAGTTATGATCAGAAAATTTCTTTAGCTCCATGATGGAAGAGAACAACTCCGTTATTGAGCACGTACTAAAAATGTTTGGGTACACCAATAATCTTGTGTCCTTGGGAATAACAATTCCGATTGACTTAGGCATACATCATGTTCTTCAATCTCTGCCACCAAGATACAAGAGCTTCGTGATGAACTATAACATGCAGGGCATGAAGAAGTCTCTCCCGAGCTTATGTCAATGCTTAAGACTGCTGAAGTGGAGATCAAGAAAGAACATCAAGTGTTGATGATCAATAAGACCACTGATTTCAAGAAAGAAAAAAGGGTAAATAGAAGGGTAAGAAGGGCGGCAAATTTGTTGCTGCACCTGAAAAGAAAACCCAAGTTAGCCCTAAGTCTGATACTGAGTGCTATTATTGCAAGGGGACTGGCCACTAGAAGCACAATTGCCCCAAGTATTTGGCAGACAAGAAGGCCGGCAAGATGAACAAAGGTATATTTGATATACATGTTATAGATGTGTACTTGACTAGTACTCACAGTAGCACTATTTGATATTGGATCGGTTGCTAATATATGTAACTCAAATCAGGGGATGTGGAACAAAGGACAGCTAGCAAGGATTGAGGTTAGAATGCGTGTCGGCAATGGATCAAAAGTTGATGTGATCGCCGTCGGAACGCTACCTCTCCATCTACAGTCGGGACTAGTTATAATTCTAAATATTTGTTATTTGGGGACTACGCTAAGCATGAACATTGTATCCGGATCGTGTTTATCGCGAAGCGGTTATTCGTTTAAATCCGAAAACAATGGTTGTTCAATTTATATGGATAGGTCATGCACCTATGATGAATGGTTTATTTCTGTTGAATCTTGATAGTAGTGATACGCATATTCATAATGTTGATTCCAAAAGGATTAAACTTGATAATGCTACATCTGCATATATGTGGCACTGCCGTCTAGGTCATATTGGCGTAAAACGCATGAAGAAACTCCATTCTAGTGGACTTTTGCAATCACTTGATTTTGAATCATTTGGTACATGTGAGCCATGCCTTATGGGCAAGATGACTAGAACCCCGTTTTCCGGTACAATGGAATAGGCGACAGATTTATTGGAAATCGTACATACTAATGTATGTGATCCAATGAGTGTGTCGCCACGAGGTGGATATCATTATTTTGTGACTTTCAGAGATGATTTGATTAGATATGGGTATATCTGTTTGATGAAACACAAGTCTGAAACCTTTGA
Source organism: Avena eriantha (assembly GCA_910589775.1). NCBI lineage: Eukaryota > Viridiplantae > Streptophyta > Magnoliopsida > Poales > Poaceae > Avena > Avena eriantha. The sequence continues at coordinate 343,927,399 of OU342741.1, forward strand.
AAAGTTTAAGGAATTTCAGAATGAAGTGGAGAATTATCGTAATAGAAAGATCAAATTTCTGCGATCTAATCATGGAGGTGAGTATCTAAGTTACGAGTTTGGCACACACATGAGAGAGTGTGGAATAGTTTCACAACTCACGCCTACCAGAATACCGCAACGTAATGGTGTATCAGAATGTCGTAATTGTACCTTATTGGATATGGTTCGATCTATGATGTCTCTAACAGACTTTCCACTTTCATTTTGGGGTTATGCACTGGAAACCGTTGCATTCACTTTAAATAGGGCACCATCTAAATCCGTTGAAACGACACCGTATGAATTATGGTTTGGAAACAAACCTAAGCTATCATTTCTTAAAGTTTGGAGATTTGATGTTTATGTGAAGAAACTTCAGCCTGATAAACTCGAACCCAAAGCAGAAAAATGCGTCTTCATAGGATACCCTAAAGAAACAATTGGGTATACCTTCTATCACAGATCCGAGGGCAAGGTTTTTGTTGCTAAGAATGGATCATTTCTAGGGATGGAGTTTCTCACGATAGGTATGAGTAGTCGGAAGGTAGAACTCAAAGAGGTCATTGAACTTTCTCTTCATGAAACAATGAGTGGCGCAACACCAGAAGTTTTTCTGAAGATAACTTCGCCTGATGAGGAGGGAGCTAATGATAAAGATCATAAAACTCCGAAACAGGTCAAGAAGGACACGTCCAGCTCCTGAACTGTACGGAAATCCTCTCATGAATTTCATGGTTGATGGAAATGATGATCTTGGAACGTATGAAGAAGCAATGATGGGTCTAGATTCCAATAAATGGCTAAAATCCATGCAATCCGAGATGGGATCCATGTACAAAACCCAGGGTTGGACCTTGGTGGACTTACCTCACGACCGAAAGGCCATTGAGAATAAATGGATATTCAAAAGAAAACTGATGTTGATGGTAATGTAACCATCTATAAAGCTCAACTTGTCGCAAAGGGGTTTCGAAAAATTCAAGGAGTTGACTACGATGAGACATTATCTCCCGTAGTGATGCTAAAGTCAGTTAGGATTATGTTAGCAATTGATGTATATTTCGATTATGAAATTTGGCATATGGATGTCAAAACCATGTTCCTCAATGGTAATATCGAAGAAGAATTGTATATGATACAACCAATGGTTTTTGTTGATCCTAAGGATTCTAACAAGTTTTGCAAACTTCAGTGATCCATATGTGGACTAAAGCAAGCATCTCGGAGTTGGAATCTCCGCTTTGATGAGGTAATCAAATAGTTTGGATTTGTCCAAACTTATGGAGAGGCTTGTGTTTACAAGAAAGTGAGTGGGCGCAATGTGGCATTTCTAATATTATATGTGGATGACATATTATTGATTGGAAATGATATAGATCTTTTAAATAGTGTTAAAAGTTATCTAAACAACAAATTTTCGATGAAGGACCTTGGTGAAGCATCATACATATTAAGCATCAAGATCTATAGAGATAGACCAAGATACCTAATTGGGCTATCACAAAGTACATACCTTGATAAGATTTTAAAGAAGTTTAAAATGGACGGAAGTAAGAAGGGGTTCTTACCTATGTTGCAAGGCAATGTTGGGAAAATGCCCTAGAGGCAATCATGGTTGATTATATTTTTCAATGTATTCATAAAGTTATAGTCCATGTATGAACTACTTATATGTATCATCGAATATGTGATTTGATTATGAAACTATATATTCATGTTGTTCATGCTAATTGTCCTTGATCATTGAGGTTGTGCTGGACACACAACTTAGACCAATGTGAAAGTCGGCATATGACTAGGTTCCACTTGTCATGGGCATGGAGATGCTATTCCGACTTACACGGATTCGGCTAAAGAGTTTAGCGAGTCGGACTGACCCATATTGAGATACAACGAGTAATTCGTCATTTGTATATCTCAATCAATGTAATCCTTAGACCTGAGGTTATTGCACAATCCGAGTTGAGGATCACCGACTTAGGTTCTGTCAAACGTTGTTCCGTCACTGGGCAGTTATAAAGGCGGAGTTCGGGTCGACTGAGAATCAAGCTGCGTGATGTGAATAACTGAGATGGGATTTTGCCCCTCCGTCTGGAGAGATATTCTCTGGGCCCTCTCGGAAGATATGATTCGGAAAGCATGGCCATGTGTGACTCGGTTAAGTGTTAATCGAGGCGACCGACTAAGAGTTAGTCGAATGAATCACTTATCTCGGATCGAGAAAGAGAGTCGAACTATTTAAGGGATGACGATTAATCGCCTATAGTTTGACTAGGTATATCGTGAGGCAAAAGGGACTCAGACGAAAGTCGCATTGGAAGGTATGTCGTCATGACTCTTTGGTACTTGGGAGTTGGCACGTTCTGCTAGGAGCCGCTACCAACTGATCGGTCACGAGTGAGACTCGGATCGTGTCCGGGTCACCATGAGCCTGTCGGGTCACACACTTAAGAGCGAGAGCAAGTTTGGGTTACACCCAAACAGGAAATCTATTTAGGTTGGACCCAAATAGAGACATGGACTTAGTCAGCAAGTGGGACTTGAAGTGGCTAATATAGGCCTTTTAGTGAATGGGCCACAAGTGAGTGGAGCCTACTTTCACTCCCTATATAAGCTGGGGTGCGGGTGCCTAGAGCACACGGTTAGGTCACTCCATGTGTTGGAAACCCTAGCTCCAGTCCAGTCATGTCATGTCGCCGCCATACCGGACCTAGAAGTCCATCGCCGGCGCTCCTCCTCGTACGTGTGGATACTGGCGAAGGTGATGTATGTTCAGCACTTCGACGATAGTGGATTAGAATGGATCGTGAGGACCGCACTGCATCAAGCGACGTGCTTCATCGATTTCGCAACCGCGCGTCTAGTGGTAATTCTCGTGGCCTACTACCTCAGCTAGATCTTGGGATCACCGCGTAGGAAAAAGTTTTGTTTTTCTCTACATGGCCCAACAGTGGTATCAGAGTGTTAGCTTCTGGTTTTAGGCTCAAGATCATGCATATGTGATATGCGGTTGGCGTTAGATTGGATCTAATTGCAGTTTTGGTGGTCGATCTATGAGATAGATCGGTTTTGTACAAAGTTGATTGGATAAACTGTACTCGGGGGAATGGATGATCTGGTTTCCGTGATCTAACCGCTAAGGTCGTGGAATGACATACCCCTACCGGTCGGCTTCCGCCATCGGGGTAGACTGTGACACGTAAACCCAGATGGGGTGATCGAAGATCAAAGAGTTTGGTCGAATCGGAGTCCAGATTGGATTTGGGTAAAATTGTTTTATCCGATGACGAAATCCATGTCTGGATTGCAGATGAGATTTGCGTTTTTCGCCCTGTCGTAGCGCCTTAGATGTCGTTGTGAGTTTTCACAACGCCGGTAGATATCGTTTCTATGCATAACTTGTTTTTGCAGGATGATGTTGTGAATGGTATGTCTTATGTGCATCTGATGTGTGTAATTCATACGTGATCTGCGTATCACGGTTTTTGTCAGCCGGCTGGAGCCTAGGTGCTGTCACTTTATTGTATAACGACCTGCGTGTCGGATTCTCTATGTAATTTACTTTACAAGCTAGTGTAGCTGTTTGGAGAACCCGGATGGCATACAAGTCGATGTACAAGTCGGCTACATGGTGTAAGGCGGCACGTGACAAGAGTTGACACGAGTCAACTTACAAGCTTTGTAGAGATGGAGATCACCATGAAGAGAGCCATACCATTTCACATTATAATTGCTTTATTTTGTGTTATTGTTATTTCTCTGTTTTACCTCTATTAGATAGTTGGTAGAAAGTAATCCCTCAAAGAAGGTCTAGTCGGTTTCCTCGCCAATGCTGCACCATCACAAGTCGGACATTTTTGGTAGTGGGCTCATAAAATTGAGGTGCTATCAATTCTTTCCGACTAGGTGGGTTCGAGTCGGACTCTTACAGCAGAAGCACTTGGTAATCTAGATGGGTCTATCACAACGGTTGTGAGACTCGGGGAAAAGTCGGATGGGAGCCGGGGCATGTGATGCCACCCATTCAACAGGAGTCGTATGAGATACGACTGACAAGGAGTTGTCTACCTAGATCACTTGACGGCTAGCGGTGATGCTAAAGCTCACTAGTCGACTTGCTTATTTAGGGTCCTGAATCACTAAGTAACCATCGGAGGGGTGTTGGTTCTAGTGGGAGCATAAATATTAAAATGTTTAATATGCTTGCTCTTTATGGATACATGTCTTAAGTGTTTTGCATATTTTCTGTTGTAGATCAATGGCACCTAGCAGTCTTCTTCAGATTTCCTATTTTGCTTTGAGAACCATCTTAGAGAAAGATAAGCTAAATGGAACTAATTTTACCAACTGGTATCGTAATCTGAGAATTGTTCTCAAACAATAAAAAAGGGACCGTGTCCTAGACAACCCACTTCTAGAGCCGGATGAGAATGCGACTGTCGCAGCCACCAATGCCTACCGTCGGATTTGTGATGAATCCACGGAGATTAGCTGTCTTATGCTTGCTCACATGGAACCGGACTTGCAGCAATAGTTCGAGAATGTTGAGGCCTACGATATGATCGAAAGCCTCAAAAGTATGTTCCAGGCTCAGGCAAAGACTGAGAGGTATCAAGTCTCTCAGGTTTTGTTGAGCTGCAAGCTTAAGGATGGTGATCCACTGAGTCCGCATGTAATCAAGATGGTTGGTTACGTGTAGTCTCTAGAAAGGCTTGGCTACCCCATTAGCGAAGAGTTCGCTACGGACATAATTTTGAACTTTCTTCCTAGTGCGTATGGTCGGTTCATATCGAACTACCACATGCATGGTATGGATAAGAAGCTCACTGAATTGCATGGGATGCTCAAGCAGGCTAAGCGGATCTCAAGAAAGGTGCCAGTCAAGTGTTGATGGTGCGGAATAAGGCTAAGTTTAAGAAGAGTTCTTGGACTAAGAAGAAGAAGGCAAAGTCGGGAGGTAAGGCTGAGGACCCAGTCCAAAGCGCTTCCTCAGAGACTAAGCCATCTCCTGCAGCCGGATCCACTTGCTTCTACTGCAAGTCGGATGGCCACTCGAAGAGGAATTGCAGCAAGTATCTGGCTAACAAAGCCAAGAGCGGAGGTTTGACTTACGTCTCAGGTACGCTTGTTTGCAATATTATAGACATTTATCTTGCTGATGCACCTGGTAGTTCTTGGGTATATGATACCGGATCAGTCATTCACTTATGCAACTCTCTGCAGGGACTAGTAAGAACTAGGAGCGTGACAAGAGGCGAGGTTGACATTCGGGTCGGCAACAAAGCAAGAGTTGTTGCGTTGAAAGTCGGCACGATGCAACTTCATTTACCTTTCGAATTCTTAATGGAGCTGAATAATTGTTATTATGTTCTAGTGCTTAGTCGAAACATTATTTCTGCCTCATGTTTGATGAGACAAGACTATGAGTCGAATATTAAGAATAATGGTTGTTCTTTATATTTGAATGATATGTTTCACGGCTTTGCACCTGTCCAGGACGGGTTATTTATTTTAAATCTTGAGGGTGAATCTGTCTTTAACATAAACTAGGACAGTAGCCCGCGCATACGCGCAGGCAACTTCTTAATGGTGTATTAAAATCTCTTATATAAAGCTATATGGTGCGTGTAAGAATTCAATAAAATGCCGACATGAAAAAATTAGGGTGTCATTTCCACATTAGTGATCTTTCTTTTACTATGGTTTTTGTACGTAAACCATTATAACTTGATAATATAAGACTAATTATAATTTTTTTGAATTTCTGTATCACAATGTATATCCAAGAGACTACTACTCAGTTGATATTATTATTTGATTTTCCACATGTTATATATATGTTTTTCAAATCTTCTGGATAACATATATTATTTTTCTAGTAGATAGTTTGTACTCCCCTCCATCCTAAAATGTAAGGTGCCTAAGCTTTAATCAAAAATCAACTTATTTTAAGTTTGACCAAATTTATACATAAAAATATAAACATTCATAATACTAAATCAATATCAATAGATTCACCAGAAAGTATAGTTTCTTAAAATATCAATTTGATATTATAGATATTCATATTTTTCGTATAAACTTGGTCAAACTTAGAAGATGTTGACTTTTAACTAAAACTTAGGCGCCTTACATTTTGGGACGGAGGGACTATTTTTTTCACTCGCATTTGCAACTGAAGTATATGCATCTAATGTGTATCATGCATTATCTTAGTTTGTGATTAAGCGTGTTGCTAGCCCTATTGCTCACCTAGTTAATAGTTTGTATTTTCCCCTCGCATTTGTGACTGAAGTATATGTCCAATGTTTATCGTGCAATAGCATATTTTGCGATTTAGTGTGTTGGTGGAAAATAAACAATAATATATCTTTCTTTCATCCTCTTCCCTCTCACACGTACCCATTTTTTCTTCACTCTCCTTCTTTACCCATATATGGTCGCAAATCTGGTGACCTCCGGTTTAAAAAATCCACCAAAATTAAAACGCTGCATTTCTCCATCACCTACGGCTACCGCCTACCAATGGGTCATTAGATACTGTTATTGGAGGACCACGGCAGACATTATACCTAAGTAGGGCCACTCCCATCAGCATCAAGGGAAGTAATCGTGTTTAATGATATTAGCACATTATTGTTAACTAACTACATCATATCGTGGTGCATGTTTCTGATACATTTGTGAACTTCTAGGATGTATTCATCATGCTATGTAGTGCATAAATAACCTTGTAAGCATAAATAATTTATTTATTTAAATTGAAAAATAATGTAGCAAATACAAAAAATCATCGTGTCCATATTTTTTGAAAGGCTAGATATTACCCCTCTCTTTTGTTGATTATCATAGCAAAGCCCACGGAAGTAGGATATTGTATTCTTTTTTAGAAGGAACAACCACCCAAATTCTGTTAGTGACATGCTTATTATTCTTGGAATATATACCATTCATCTAACAACAGTATAAACCATGTATGCCAAATTTCTGAACCAACTAACTCTTAAATCAACAAAGCAGATAGTACAACTGAGAACTAGTAGTCAGACTGGGTAGAGGACAGATAATTTCGATATGTGCTTTTCCCGATGTTAGAAAAATGTAAAAGACTATTGTTTTACATTTAGGACTAATATATTCAATCAGACTGTTCACTACATGAAATAAATAATTGGTAAACCTCATTGTTATGCCATGCTTCAATTATCTTAGAACTTTTGAACTGCTTTCCTTTCGTCCAATGGGCTACTGCTTTGCTTGTCTCTTGAGAGGGAAGAGATATATCTGAATAACTTACTATTTGTCCAAATTAATAAATAATATAATCAGATTGTCGAGATAAGCTATAAGGACAACAACCGAATTGTATGTGGTAGTACAATAAAACATTGACAAAAATTTGCTCTCCTTTTGTTGTCTTTTTCCTGGCTATGCAGGAGAGCTTACTTCCCTATTTTGATCAATCAATGGAAAATGAATGCAATAGTTATATGTCCGGCCTCTCATTAAGAACTGCAAGTTAGTAACTCAGTATCAATTGAGAATCCAAGTATTACAGTGTTTTCACTTCTCAATCTATCAATAGAATGATTAGTTTGAAATAATCAATGCATAAAATAATCAAAATAATGTATAAGAACGAATCCTCATGAAAATCACCCGTAGCTGGGAGGCGAGGATACCTAGAGTTCACCAGAGATGTTCATGTGGAAAACGATGGATTGATGCTAGCACCATAGGCAGATACATCACAAGGATCGAACGCCTACTTGATCTGGTCTTGCTGTCAGGGTATCCATTATAAAATAAATATATGAAAATGACATGAAACTAATTATCATGATGCAATAGTGTCTAAAATTTCAACTTAGCAATCATTGGATATGTTACTGATGCAGTCATGTCTAGAGACGTGTTTGACAATGATTTGCAGTTCCATCAAATTTATGAATAGAGGCGTGTAGGTGGCTAGCTAGAGTAAAAATCGAAAAGGTCGGCGGCGGCTGACCTGATAGCTGCATGGAGATCATGGTTTTGATATTATTTTCGAGGGTTGCAAGCGAGATTGTCTTAGGGTCAGATGCATCCATGTGACATTTGTGGGGAATATTTTTATAATTTTGATGCAATAACGGTTTGCTCAACATAAAATTAACCGCCAGATTTTTTGCCTATGCACACGCGAAGATCAAGAAGTGTGTGAATTATAGAAACAAAATTTAAAAAGTATATTAACGAAGATGCAGTGTCTATGGTTTGAAGAGTGTGACATGCTCAAGGTGATTAATAAGGTGAGCTAATTTTTTCCTGGGACGAAATTGGTGACATAGATTCAATAAGTAGAATGGAAAATATAGAAGTACTTAATACTAATTTCCTGACTTGTCAAGTTAACTATCTTATTTATGGTTATAGCTAATGATGATGTATTGGCATGAACAAAGTCATACACGTCAATATTGCTGACCAACTAATTGTCATGTCAATATGATACTTAATCTTTTTTCTTCTTCTAAAAGTACGGTATGTAACCTTAGGAAAAGATATCATATTATTGCATAGGTTAGACCTTATCTTTTATATTAATGTTTTTCGATCAATTCGGTAATGACGGACATGTCTATTTTTTCTGCGCGCTGTTCACCATAGTGCGTCGACATCGATCTTGATTCCTCGCTCTCCTTTACATCTCGTTGACTCGCAGGCTAGAAGTAAGCTCACATCTACCGAGAAACGGAGACATAAAGAAATGGCAAGCTACTCTAGTGAATTCTTTACTAATAAACGCACCGGGATCAGGTAATTAGCTCTAGGAGAGGGCAGTAACAAACTTTGATCCTAAAATAGCATGCTGCTTATTGTTTTTGCATAGGCGCATACGCATAGCCACGATACTTTCATATCTCTTGGTATAAATTTCTTATGTAATGGTGAAAATTTCTACACATTGTATATTGTACTGTGTACAGAGACAGTAAAAAAAGATGCATATTATGTGACGGTACGTACCTAGCGACGGGTTGTCCTGGTGGCGCAAGTCTTCGATCCGAGCTAGACAGAGACTGTCACTCTGTGACAAATCTTGGATCGATCATCCGGGCTGCATATGGGCTTGTGCGTGTATGAGACTACCAAATTCAAATCTAAACCGCTGATTGAATGCACCCGAAGTAGGTCGGCCATCTGAGGGCACCGGAATGGCAGCAAAATCGGCAGCCTGCTCGAGATTGTAATTTTGAATTTCTTTGGATGGAAGTGTTCATGACCATATTAGGTATCCTCGTCTTGTTCTTCTGGAATCTCCATCATCTAGATCCCAGGTCCCAACATAATATATATATGACCCGTGCAAAAAAACATAATATATGTGAATTTATTCAATAAACTATGAATTATTTGGCAGATAAAATAGGATTGAAATACACATGCATAGTTAAAAAAACACATTCTTTCTTGTACACAATCAAAACAACTTTGGGTGCATTCTTTCTGTAGACCATTAAAAAACTATGTAATTGTTAAAATCTTGGTACATCCTATGTACACCTATCTTGCTGAAACGAATTAAAAAAGTTGCCGATCTAATCTAACTATCAGCCACGCCCTAGCTGTCTTCTAGTTGGTAGACACTTTCCGTAGATGGCTTGCCTGCTTTCCTATCAGATTGGAAGCTATGCGTGGATGACCCGCAAAATCACTGGAGAAAGCAGAGACTTGACGCCATGGGCGCATGGCATGCGAGGATCGGTATAGGGTTTGCCGGTCGCCTCACGGTCGTAGTTTTTTTTGTTAGATTGAAGGGTTCTGACCCAATTAGCTTTTAGGTAGATGTATAATATAGAAGGGTTACGTGAAAACTTACCAAGGGTAATGGTGGGTAATTTTTTTGAACTTACATGTCAATAAATTATTTAAAAGATCCATCGGTTACCATGAGCTAGATAATTGAATCGATGGACGAATAACTCTGATTTTTGTGGGATTTTCTAGGCTATTTTTCTTTTTTCTGGTTAGCCCGTCATGTACTTTTAATATATAATAGATGTGAAAAGGTTAAAACCAAATGATCTGAATATGACTTACTTTTGGCATTGTCGGCTTGGTCATATAAGTTCGAAATGCATGAAGAGGCTCCATGATGATGGACTCCTAACTTCGTTCAACTTAGAGTTGTTCGAGACATGCGAATCCTGCCTTCTCGGCAAGATGACCAAGACACCTTTTGCAAAGAGTTGTGAAAGGGCGTCTGACTTATTGGGACTAGTACATAGTGATGTATGTGGCCCGATGAGCACGACAGCCAGAGGTGGTTATGAGTACTTCATTACATTCACTGATGATTTGAGTAGGTATGGATATATCTACTTGATGAAACATAAATCGGATGCCTTTGAAAAGTTCAAGGAATTCCAGAATAAGGTACAAAATCAACTTGGCAAGAAAATAAAGTTTCTTCGGTCGGACCGAGGAGGCGAGTACATGAGCCATGAGTTTGATGACCATCTGAAGAGTTGTGGAATAGTTCCCCAGCTCACTCCTCCAGGAACGCCACAAAGAAACGGTGTATCGGAAAGGAGGAATCGGACCTTGTTGGACATGGTACGATTAATGATGAGTCGGACAGATCTGCCTTTATCATTTTGGGGTTATTGTCTAGAAACTGCAGCGTTCACACTAAACAGAGTACCATCAAAGTCGGTAGAGAAGACACTGCATAAGATGTGGACTGGCAAGAAGCCGAGTTTATATTTTCTTAAGATTTGGGGTTGTGAAGCTTTTGTCAAGCGACTTCAGTCGGACAAGCTTACAGCTAAGTCGGATAAGTGTATTTTCGTAGGATATCCGAGGGAAACCTTGGGTTACTACTTCTACAACCGAGAAGAGGGCAAAGTGTTTGTCGCTCGGAACAGTGTCTTCCTTGAGAAAGAGTTTCTTAGTCGGGGAGTCAGCGGGAGCACGGTGCAACTCGAGGAAATTCGAGAGGTACCGGCCAGTAGCGAGTCGGCAAAATCCTTGGAGGTTGAGCCGGTCGTGGCATTTGAGCCGGAAACAGCACCGACATTGCGAAGATCGGCCAGATTGCGAAGTGTTCGTGATGTGTTACTGTTAGACAGTGATGAGCCGGCAACTTATTCAGAAGCGATGGTGGGTTCTGATTCTGAGTCATGGCTTGGAGCCATGAGATCCGATTTAAAGTCCATGGATGAAAATCAAGTTTGGAACTTGGTTGATCTTCTAGATGGTGCAAGACCCGTCGAGTGAAAATGGGTCTTTAAGAGGAAAACTGATATGGATGGAAATGTTTCTATCTATAAGGCACGACTTGTCGCGAAGGGGTTCCGACAAGTTCAAGGAGTTGACTACAATGAGACTTTCTCTCCCGTGGCGATGCTCAAATCAGTTCGGATCATGTTAGCTATAGCAGCCTATTTCGACTGAGATATGGCAGATGGATATCAAGACGGCTTTCCTTAATGGAAATTTAACCGAGGACGTGTATATGATATAGCCCGGGGGTTTTGTCGATCTGGCTAATGCGGACAAAGTATGCAAGCTTCGGAAATCCATTTATGGGTTGAAGCAAGCATCTCGGAGTTGGAATATTCGCTTTGATGAGGTAGTCAAATCGTTTGGCTTCATCAAGAGTGATCATGATTCTTGTTTATACAAGAAGTTTAGTGGGAGCAAAGTGAACTTTCTGATCTTATATGTGGATGACATATTACTAATTGGAAATAATGTCTAGATGTTCCAAGAGACCAAGGAGTCATTGGAAAAGAGTTTTTCGATGAAAGACTTGGGTGAGGCGACTTACATACTAGGAATCTGGATCTATAGAGATAGATCAAGGTGGCTCATTGGATTGAGTCAGAGTACATATTTGGACAAAGTGTTGAAGAATTTCAATATGGAATCGTCTAAGAAGGGGTTCTTACCGATGTCCCATGGCGTAAAACTTAGCAAGACTCAGTGTCCTTCGACAACTGATGAGCAAAGTCAGATGAGTGTGATTCCGCATGCTTCTGCAATCAGATCCATCATGTACGCTATGATCTGTACTAGGCCGGATGTCTCCTATGCTCTAAGTGTTGTGAGCGGATACCAGGCTGACCCTGGAGAGATCCACTGGGTAGCGGCTAAAAATATCCTCAAGTACTTGAGAAGGACTATGGACATGTTCCTAGTTTATGGAGGTGAGGATGAACTCAGTGTAAGGGGTTACACATATGCGAGTTATCTCACTGACTCGGATGATTCTCGTTCGCAATCCGGATATGTGTTTGTGATAAACGGAGGGGCTGTGAGCTGGAAGAGTACCAAGCAAGAGACGGTGTCTACGTCTACGACAGAGGCTGAGTATATTGCTGCCTCGGAGGCGACAAAGGAAGCCATTTGGATGAGGAATTTCCTCATGGATCTTGGTGTGGTTCAGGGCTCGTCCAATCCGTTAGACGTGTATTGTGACAACAATGGTGCTATTGCACAAGCCAAGGAACCTAGACAACACCAGAAGAACAAACATATACTCATGCGGTACCACCTTATTCACCAGTTCGTGGAACAAGCTGATATTAAGTTATGCAAGGTACACACGGATGCAAACATTGCGGATCCATTCACAAAGCCACTTCCACAACCGAAGCATGAGGCGCACTTGAGAGCAATGGGCATTAGATGCCTAGACATGTGATGTTGGATGATTGACTCTAGTGCAAGTGGGAGACTGTTGGGAAAATGCCCTAGAGGCAATCATGGTTGATGATATTTCTCAATGTATTCATAAAGTTATAGTCCATGTATGAACTACTGATATGTATCATCGAATATGTAATTCGATTGTGGAACTATATATTCATGTTGTTCATGCTAATTGTCCTTGGTCATTGAGGTTGTGCTGGACACACAACTTAGACCAATGTGAAAGTTGGCAGATGACTAGGTTCCACTTGTCATGGGCATGGAGATGCTATTCTGACTTACACGGATTCGGCTAAAGAGTTTAGCGAGTCGGACTGACCCATATTGAGATACAACGAGTAAGTTGTCATTTGTATATCTCAATCAATGTAATCCTTAGACCTGAGGTTATTGCACAATCCGAGTTGAGAATCACCGACTTAGGTTCTATCAAACACTGTTCCGTCACTGGGCAGTTATAAAGGCAGAGTTTGGGTCGACTGAGAATCAAGCTGCGTGATGTGAATAACCGAGATGGGATTTTGCCCCTCCGTTTGGAGAGATATTCTCTGGGCCCTCTCGGAAGATATGATTCGGAAAGCATGGCCATGCGTGACTCGGTTAAGTGTTAACCGAGGCGACCGACTAAGAGTTAGTCGGATGAATCACTTATCTCGGATCGAGAAAGAGAGTCGAACTATTTAAGAGATGACAATTAATCGCCTATAGTTCGACAAGGTATATCGTGAGGCAAGAGGGACTCAGACGAAAGTCGCATTGGAAGGTATGTCGACTCTTTGGTACTTGGGAGTTGGCACGTTCTGCTAGGAGCCGCTATCAACTGATCCGTCACGAGTGAGACTCGAATCGTGTCCGGGTCACCATGAGCCTATCGGGTCACACACTTAAGAGCGGGAGCAAGTTTGGGTTAGACCCAAACAGGAAATCTATTTTGCTTGGACCCAAATAGAGACATGGACTTAGTCAGCAAGTGGGACTTGAAGTGGCTAATATAGGCCTTTTAGTGAATGGGCCACAAGTGAGTGGAGCCCACTTTCACTCCTTATATAAGCTGGGGCGCAGGTGCTTAGAGCACATGGTTAGGTCACTCCATGTGTTGGAAACCCTAGCTCCAGTCCAGTCTAGTCATGTCACCGCCGTACCAGACCTAGCAGTCCATCGCCGACACTCCTCCTCGTATGTGTGGATACTGGCGGAGGTGTTGTATGTTCAGCACTTCGATGATCGTGGATCGGAACGGATCGTGAGGACTGCACTGTATCAAGCGACGTGCTTCATCGATTTCGCAACCGCGCGTCTAGTGGTAATTATCGTGGCCTACTACCTCAGCTAGATCTTGGGATCACCGCGTAGGAATTTTTTTTGTTTTTCTCTGCGTGGCCCAACAGGCAAGACATTGAGTAAGACTCAAAGTACAGCTATGGCAGCAGAAAGAGAGATAATGGATAAGATCCCCTATGCCTCAGCCAAAGGCTCTATAATGTATTCCATGCTATGTACAAACCGAATGTGGCACATGCTATTAGTTTAACTAGTAGGTACCAATCTAATCCAAGTCCGGGACACTAGATAGCGGTCAAGAATATCCTTATGTACTTAAGAAGGACTAAGGATACGTTTCTCATGTACGAGGTGAAGAAGAGATGGTCGCTAAGTGTTATGTTGATGCTAACTTTGACAATCGATCTGGATGACTCTAAGTCCCAATCCGGTTACTTATTTCTCATGAATGGAGCATCAGTTAGTTGGAGGAGCTCCAAACAACCTATGGTGGCAGGATCAACAACAAAGGCAGAATATGTTGCTGTTTCAGAAGCGGCACAAGAAGCGGTTTGGATGAAGGAGTTCATAACTGAACCAGGTGTGGTTCCTAGTGCATTGGACCCAATGGTGATCTATTGTGACAACAATGGATCCATAGCCAATGCCAAAGAACAGAGGTCTCACAAGAATTCCAAGCATATTAAGCGCCGGTTTCACTCCATCCAAGAGCATGTCAAAGTTGGAGATATAAAGATCTGTGAAGTACATGTAGATATGAATGTAGAAGATTCATTGACTAAAGTTCTCCCTAGGGAAAACATGATCAACACCAGAACTCCATGGGTGTTAGATTTATCACTATGTAAACTAGATTATTGTCTCTAGTGCAAGTGGGAGACTGAAGGGAATATGCCCGAGAGGCAATAATAAAGTTGTTATTATATTATTCCAAGTATATGATAGATGTTTAGTTTGCATGCTATAATTTTATTAATTGGAAACGTTAATACATGTGTGTTTCATAAACAAAATACAAAGTTCCTAGTAATGCCTCTCATATAAACTAGCTCGTTGATTAACAAGATGGTCAAGGTTTCCTGATCATGGACATTGGATGTTGTTAATAACAAGGTCACAACATTGGTGGAATGATGTGATGAACATTCATCCGAAGTATAGCAATACGATCAAAGTCATTGTGTTTAAATTGCTATAATATCATACGAAGTAATTATAGTCCTTAGACCATAAGATCATGTCAATCACTAACACTCGAAGAGTAACTTGATAACATCAAACGTCACACCGTAACAGGGTGACAATAAAGGTGGCTTCAGATATTTCGAAGGTGTTATGTAGAGGCTCATGGATCAAGATTGGGATTTGTCCATCCCGATGACGGATAGATATACTCTAGGCCCTCTCGGTGATATCACAATGAGATAGCTTGCAAGCAAGTGATGAGATCACTAGAATGTTATATCACGGGAACGAGAAAAGAGTGCATGTTGGTAACGAGATCAAACTAGGTATGGGGATACTGATGATCGAATCTCGGACATGTAATATATCACAAGACAAAGGGATTTAGTTACTAAAGTTCAAGGTTCTCACGATCACAGAAGTCATCGTTGAATATGTAGGAGTCATTATGGATCTCCAGGTCCTGCTGATGATTATTGATCGGAGAGGGGTATCGATCATGTCTGCATTATTCGCGAACCATAGGGTGACACGCTTAAGGGATGCCAACACTATTTGGAGAAAATATGTTTCAGAGAAAAGAATTAGGAAGTGCTGGAATTATTTGAATGGAAACCGGAATTGTTTCAGGTGAATTGCTGAAATTGGTTCTGCGTGTGATTTTAAAATGTTGTAGGGGTTTTATGTGAATGTTTGTTAATTAATAAAATTCTGAATGAAATAAATAAAATAGTTTTATTAAATGAGAGTTTGCATTAAATTTGGTGGAAATTTAATGGGGATGAGTGGAATTTTGAGTGGAGGCAAATTTATGTGAGTGGGAGCTCCACCCACATGAATGCGGAAGAGGTGGGGGCACCTCCCTTGGCTGCCGACCATGGAGAGGGGTTGCCCCCTCTCCCTATAAAAGGCCCCCTAGTTCCTCCTCTCATCACACACCTCCTCATGAAGGATCTCTCTCCCTCTCTAGAATTATTCCCCCATGGTCTCAGATTAGCGAGATACATGTTCCCGGTGGCTTCTGTCTGAAACGAGTTGCTGCTTCTGTTGCATCGCTAGAGCGAGGAGGCGGAGGTTGTTCGATGGACCGTACGTGTGTGCGATCACGGATGCACTGTCGATTTGCGGCGCTGGACTTCCTCTCAATCTTGAGATCAGCAAGCGTATGACTACATCATCCACGAGTTCAACCTCATAACACTTTGTCGGTCTTCAAGGGTATGTTATCTATGGATGTATATCCACCCGCTGTTTGTATCTAGGTAGATAGATCTTGGTGCTTAGTAGTTCCCATCGTAGGATTTTTTTGTTTTCTATGTTGCGAACCCAACAACAGGTACACTATCAATGCTTATATTAATGTTTGAGTTTGTGATCATGCTTGTACTAGTTGGTTCTGCCTATGCAATGAATCTGATTTGTGGAAATGAATAAGGAAAATTTATTATGCCCTGATTATTATTTTGATGTCATATATAAATGACTGAATGACTAACTAGGTTCATGGTAGTTGGGCTTAGCTCTATTGTGAGATAGGTAATGCTCTCCTTTGAATGTATTTATCACCCAAGAATTTGTGAAGTGTGGCTTGAGCTAGTACAGTTCTAGTTTAATGGATATATTGATTGTGTTTAAACCGGTGCCTCAATTTGGATGATTATACCATCTGCAGCGTATGTTATTTGGTAGTGTCCACACTATGTTGAATCAAATGACCTTAGTCTAGTAGCTTGATTAATTTTCTTTTAGTTTTGAACAAGAATTTAAAGTGATGTTGATGTCTAAATAAGGGAGTGATTTAGCTAGCTTTGTGATTGTATTTCATGTTAGTGTTGGATGAGCTTTAATTGTACTTTGTGCTAAAGTTGACTACTGAGCACCATTTGCTCCAGTTTCTTGGTCATTTAGTGTTCTTGCCTATGTCTGTTGTTCTTGATGTGCTTGTAACACTGCCAGTGTTGTGCTAGTTCAAGATTCAGTAGTCTGAATCTATTTTGTTTGGGCACTCTCTCTGTTACTCTGAATAGTGATGGCACTGTATGTATTAAGATAATTTTCAATGGTTCAAAGTTGGGAGTAGGCTAATGTCCACAACTGTTTACAAAAAATATATTTATTTCATTAGGCATAGAGTGATTATATAGATAGTTGATTTGTACTCTGGATTCAGTGATGTGCTCACTGATCCTGTGACTTAATGTAATCTTGATCTTGATATGAACTTTCTTGTAAGTATTGATAGGTATAAATTATTAAGAATGATTCCTATGTGTATATTTCTAGGAAGATGATTTAAATTAATTTTCTGATTGTTTGCAGATGAGAAATGATGTGACAATGATATCTTATATTAGAAATGATGTTATTTGCTAATTTGTGGCTTTTGTTTGATGTATAATCCTACTATGGTGCCTCCAAGGAGTGTGCACAGTAGAGGTTCATAGTGGAATGATCTACTACTACAGTAGCTGACTAACAATTTACACTTGGTTGTCGGTGATGCAAAGGTTGATGCCACTTTTTATATTAAGAACAAATACAATTGTGTGTGCCTAAATAACTCTGTGATGGTACTATAATACCATTTGTATGCAGATCTGAGAGTCTTCTCCCTTTAAATCTTTTTCTCTACTCAAACTTGCATGAACAGATACTATGTTATTATGTTAGTGTTCAACCTGTTATTTTAGACTATACAAATGACTTGGTGATATGTGCTTGTAATGGATCTTGTGGTGAATCTTGATCATATTCCACTTCATGTTGCCGGTATGCTCCTATTGATGATTGGCTTGATCATTTTGCTTGAGCTTCTCATAGAACTTGTGGCCTATTCCTCCTAGCTAGGTTGTTGCCTTCCTTGTCGAATTCCTCCCCTCCTGGATCTTGGATGGATTTTCAAGCAACCAGATACTTGTGATGTGGTGGTGATTTTGGTGGGATGATCTGGTGGTGGTGTTGATAAGTACCGAGGTTGATGTGGTGTAGAGAAGTTATGGTCAACTAGTAATTGAGCTGCTGCGGCTACTTCTCTTCTTATCTGTTTCCTAGGTTTCTGCTTTCTTGACACACAACAGTGTATGTATGCATGGGCTCTGTCTAGTGGCCCACTATGGTTCAATATTTAGATTAGGGAGATATTTCTCCCTCTAGATTAATCTTATCTAGCTTTGATTGTTTCCTTTTATTATTTTACTACCAAATGGCGAAAATCCCTGCCTATGATGCACAAGCTGAAAGAGATATGCCCTAGAGGCCAATAATAAAGTGATTTTATTGATATATCTCTAATGTTCATAATAAGTTTTGTATCATGCTATAACTACATTATAACACCCTCGAATCGTCACTGTGCAAGTTTTAGCGATTGCCACCAAACCTGCATAGAAACAATTCAAAGATGCCCACCAGACACTTGCGTGCGGGTGGATAATGAAGCAATGTCATTACACAATACTCCATGATGGAACCCACAGAACATACTTATACGACCATGGCTCCATGAGTCAAGAATACAGATATATAGAACAAAGATCCAAATCACCTTGAAAACAATAGAACATCCGAGTACGGATAAGATGCAAATGGGGCTAAGAGCCCTAAAGAATAACCAATGGCATCCATAACCCTACCCAGGACAAGACGGAAGGGTAACCCTACTAACGATGTTGAACATATACCTGTCAAAGCAAAAGGGGTGCCCAAAGGGCAAAGGAAAAAGGGAGCGGTCAGTACTGAGGCCAGTAAACGGCGAGTGTAGAATTCGGCGGCTCTCGCCTACATAGGTATGGTGGACTGAAGCGGTAGCGGAGCATGCACTAAACAACCTATAGAGACTGGATACAACTATCGACTATCAGAGAGGGATAAGAAAGACCTATACGGAACCAACCTGATACTAACACCAAACATAGTCATCCTGGTATTTCACCCTCGAGACCAAATGAGGAAGTCCTACCGAGGAAACTCACATAATTGGTAGTTTTACTCATTCTTTCCATGGTAGTTATCCAACTTACTAGTAATATTAGATACAAGTCACATTTATAATAGTAAACTTTAGTTATGGTTGTCTATGATCGAGAAACCGTGCTCCAAGTTGTCCATAATCACAGACATGTCTTTTTGAAAAGATTTAACCCTACAAGGGTGCACCAAAGTTTTCACATGCACTTCAATCCTTTTTGCCAGATCAATTAACATACACCCATCGGTATGTCGGTGGGGCCTCGGACACGACGTTTTCTCAGACCCAAAGCAAGTATATGGGGGCCACCCGAAAGAGCTACTCGTACGAGGTATAGCTAATCCTCCTCGTATGGACCCTTAGGTTGCATGCACTTGTCACACGAGCAGAGACCATAGACAATATATTCCCGTGACAGAGTGCCACTCCTATGCAACAGTAATAAATGCTCATCAAGCAACATGTAATAAACATGGCATACATTGCATAGGTACAGTAGGTAAAGTATAAAGCCTGAACTAGTTTTGTGGCCCCCATCATAGTACTTTGAAATCAAGTAATAAGCCGTAGAGGTGCCCAAACACCACACATGTGGTTAGCACGCTCAGTCTCGGAACAGTTGTCAAGAACTCGGGTCCTAGGTGGACATAAGTGGGCGGGTAAAAACCAAATAACATCTATTACCCACCGGTGCCTCTGCATTATATCTATTTCCAGCATTTTAATAACAAGTTGTAATGAAAGCCATGATCATCTTCACCATTAAGCATCTCCCAACCTCCCAACAACGGTGGAACATCGATGACACAAAGTAATACCTGAGTAAGCAACTACGACTTGCAAGGCCAACAGTCTACCAAACAACAGGCAATAGGAGGTGTCCAAGGCAATATAGAGGCTGCAAGGGATATAAATGGTATGGAAAATAAGTATCGCAACACGGATAGCAATAGATCAACAAGAGGAAGTAAGGACTATAAATGCAAAATAGGTAGAAAGGGAGAGAATGCTCTCCTAGGAAACACTGCCAAAGATACATCTGAAGATCGGGTCAACACTCACATCAACTCATCAGCCTAATCTGTGAAGAAGAAAAGCACTAGAAGAAACATCGGATGTACTATTTAATACTACATAAGAAGATTAGGCATGATGCATGTATGAGGTATGACATGGAAAAGATGCGATGCAATTAGGCAGTATTAAGTGTAACCGGGGACCGGCATTTAATTAGAAGGTTCATGTTTTTTAGATACCCCACAATTTAAATGTTGACTTAACAAGGCAAAATAGTCACGGTTCGTTATAGAAATTTAAATGGAGGCAATATAAGACTAGATTAGTCCGCATATGGTCTCCATATTTAATTATTAGATGAATCGACATAGTGCCCCCAATCCACAAGATATCTATGCAAAGCATGTACAATTTATATGCAACAACTATATTATATTATAAAAATAGGGCGGATAAGGGTCAGACATTGGGTTTGGCACCAAGGATCTTGGGGTTCGATGGGGTTCGGGTTTGATCTCGATCTTTGGACTCCAGGATCGGGGCCTCAGACCCGTGTAGAAGATGTCTTCGGGGTCTGGATCATCGGGTCCATATCGAAGTTCTCGTGGTTCCGTCTAATCTGTGAAGGAGGCCTTGGAGTGCTACATTAGGCTCTGGGACGATGATCTTGTGGTTTTACCACACCATCTTCACACGAACATCGCACCCACGCCACATAAACTTGACCTACAGGTATAGCGGAGCCAAAGCAAGAGCATCGGGATGCTGTATAACTTGGCATGTGCTGCACGAGGCAGTGGCAAGATAGGGAGCATCACATCAGCAATAGTCCAAGTCCAACACCATACCATCGGCACACACGCGAGATTGAGCAGAGGATGACGAGATGCGGCACTGGGTGAACTTGGGGACACAACTTGAAGAGGAACTGGGGGTGTTGCCTATGAGGTCGTGCTCGACGCGCACACGCAGGGGAGGACGAGGCGGCGATGCTTGGACGATGTACAACAACGACGCGGGGCAGCTTACTGTAGAGAAGCAGACGCGAGCGCCGGTCGGCCATGGCGGAACTGTGGGGTCGAGGAGGGAGCCCACGGGGACGAGCATGGGGCGGCCATGGCGAGACCGAGTCACTGCGGCCAGCGGAGCGGGCCGGCGCCGGAGGAGGCAGGGCACGGTGGCGCTCGCGGTGGCAATGCCGATGGCACAGCAGGACGGCGAAGAGGCGGCCGGGCTCGGGCTCAAGGATCAGCGGCGTCAGGGTGGAGATCGAGGCCGGAGGAGCTCGGCTGCAGTGACGGGAACTGGGGCATCAGACTTGGGGAAGAGTAGGGACAGCCGGCAGCAAGGAAGGGCGACTAGAGCTTGACGATGGGAAGGGGCCCGTGAGGCGGTCGCGACGGTGCAGGGGCGATGAGGTCGAGGATGGGCTCGGGGCCGTGGCTGGGCTCGACGGCGGGACAAGGGACACAGGGCGGCGGTGGATGGAAAGGTGAGAGGCGCTACGCACGGGGATGGAGGCAAGCGGGGTAGGTGAGGTAGGCGCGGTTGGTGGGGTCGGGTTGTAGAGAACGTCACGTTGCTTGGGTCGCTGCAAGCGGGGTGGGTGGGGAATGGACACGCGACGTGGTGGTGGGTAGAGCCGGGGACGGGAGTGATTCACGGGGTGGGCGGGTCGCCTGGGAGCATGCAAGGGGGCGTGACAAGGAAGGGCCTAGGTGTGTGACCCACAAGTATAGGGGTGTATCACAGTATTTTCAATAAGTAAGAGTGTCGAACCCAACGAGGAGCAGAAGGTGTTGGCGAATGGCTTGGAGCAGGAATTTTCTGTAAATACTTAGCAATTAGATTTTTAGGGGGTTTGATAATGCAGGTAAATAAAGTACGAGTAAATAAAAGACATCAAGAATAAATGCAGCAGGTGGCCCAATCCTTTCTTTAGCAAAGGACAAGCCGGTTGTATTACTTAAGATGACCAAACATTCTCGAGGACACATGGGAATATCGTCAAGTGCTTTCGCTTCATATAGTTGATTAATCTTCTTTAGATTGCTAAGTTTTGTGTGGGTGAACCTGTGCTAATGTACTGACCTTCCTAGGACTAATACATACTTGTGATTATACCCCTTGCAAGCATCCGCAAGTACAAGAAAGTAATTAAGGCAGAAACCTAACCACAACTTTAAACTCTAAGACCCTGACATCCCTTGTGCAAAGGTTTCCTAACGGGGGTTCAGGTTTATGTCACTCTGGCAACCCCTACGATCAGTAGCCTAATACACAATGCATTCCTCTAGGCCCCTATAAGTGAAGTGTCATGTAGTCGACGTTCACATGACACCACTAGAAGAAATACACCACAACTTAAATATCAAACCATTGAGTCTTTCTCAACACAGTTCCACTACTAACAACATGACTTCTCCCATGTCCTCAAGAACAAAACGAACTACTCACAAGACATCATATGGATCAAGATCAGAGATGAAATAATAATGTGTAACAATCTGAACATAAAGGATAATTCAATGGTTCACTCAATAACATTAACTACAAGGAGTAATCAACACCGAGAAAGTTTCCCCTAAGAACTATGCAAGATTCCACCCAATTGTTACAGCGGTATGGAGTGGTGATGATGGTGCTGGTGGAGATGATGGTGGTGATGATGATGATGATCCCGACGAAGTCCAGCTTGGTGGTGGTGTTGATGCCGGAGAGATTTTTCTCTCTCGGTGTTTTTCACCCCGCAGAGGCAGCGGAATCTTTCTGTGGTCACTCCCCAAGTCTTAGGGTTTTGGGAGGATAATATACGCCAGAGGGGAGATCCTGGAGTGGGCCAGGGCGGCCACACCACCTGCTGGCACGACCTAGGGCTGCCCACGCCAGGGGGTGGTGTGGCTCCCATGTGGCCCATCTCCACTTCCCCTTCTAGCATTCTTCGTCTTCTGGAAAAATAGAATTTTCCATGTATTTTCCCAGATTTTCTGATCTTCGTGAATTTTGCCTCTAAACAACACCTTTTCCATTAGAATCCTGACTGCAGCTGTCCATGCTCCAAAAGTTATCAACCATGCAAAAACAGATGAAATAACATAAGTATCATCTCTTAATATGAAATATATCAATGAATAACAGTAAATTATGATATAGAATAGTGATGCAAAATGGACGTATCAACTTCCCCAAGCTTAGACTTCGCTTGTCCCCAAGTGAAAACTAAGCTCAATAAACATGACCTCAGGTTTATGGAGTGAAGGGTCGATAAAAGAATACAGACAAGAAGCATCACATTAATCAATACACAAATCATAATAGAAGACAACTCACTATTATATAACTTAACTTCCAATAAGTAAAGGAAACATAACAAAGATACATAAAGTAAATCATAATTGGTAGTTGCAAACTTAGCTCTTGGTCGAAGAATAGTTGACAATTTGCAGGAGTTCACACATAAGGGGTGTTCAATGATAGCTTTCAAAGTAGTATTCACTAAGATAAGAGCAATGTGTAAAACAAGGAACATATGAAACATGATTGAATAAATCATCATATGAATGAATGAAACACAACAACTCAAAATACTTGCTGAGGTAGAAGGGAGTAGGTTTACTGACTCAACAAAAAAGTAAAAGATAGGCCCTTCGCAGAGGGAAGCAGGGATTTCAAGCTTCATAAAGAGCTTCCAAAAATTATGGTACTTATTAGCTTTTAGCTCTCATTGCCCCTATCATAAGCATCTTTAGGTGATTAAGGTTAAAGTGACACAACTAAGAGGATATGCTTGACAAGTTATAAGTTAAAATCACATGCCCCTTACCTACGAGTACCAAACCTCATGCTACTCAAGTTCAGTCACAAGTAAGCTCTTGTCATTGGAAATACATATGTATCATAGAGAACCGCCAACATGATACCCCTTGCACATGATACAGGAGCTATCCCATAATCAAAATGACAAGGCAAGCAGACAATGAGCATCTCAACGATCTTTTTATTTGCTATTTGCATAGGTTTTTATTGAGGATGCTTCATAGAGTGCTTATTATGGTTATGCTGCAAGTTTCCACCATGATGAGGCATTGCTTAGGCGTTTCTCTAACACACATACAAACTCCACCTTCCACTCATCAGTTACTCAAGTACAAGAAAGTAATTAAGGTAGAAACCTAACCACAACTTTAAACTCTAAGACCCTGACGTCCCTTGTGCAAAGGTTTCCTAACGGGTGTTCAGGTTTCTGTCACTCCAGCAACCCCTATGATTAGTAGCCAAATACACAATGCATTCCCTTAGGCCCATATAGGTGAAGTGTCATGTAGTCGACGTTCACATGACACCACTAGAAGAAATACACCACAACTTAAATATCAAACTATTGAATATTTCTCGACACAATTCCACTACTAACAACATGACTTCTCCCATGTCCTCAAGAACTAAACGAACTACTCACAAGGCATCATATGGATCAAGATCAGAGATGAAATAATGATATGTAACAATCTGAACATAAACAATAATTCAATGGTTCACTCAATAGCATCAACTACAAGGAGTAATCAACACCGGGAAAGTTTCCCCTAAGACCTATGCAAGATTCAACCCAATTGTTACAGCGGTATGGAGTGGTGATGATGGTGATGATGGAGATGATGGTGGTGATGATGATGATGATCCCGATGAAGTCCAGCTTGATGGTGGTGTTGATGGCGACGATCTCCCCTCTCCGGGAAGGAATTTCCCCGACAGAATTATGTCTACCAGAGAGTTCTTTCTCTCTCCGTAGTTTTCCGCCCCGTAGAGGCGGCATAATCTTTCTATGGTCGCTCCCCCGGTATTAGGGTTCCGTGGGGATAATATACGCCAAAGGGGAGAGCCTGGAGTGGCCAGGGTGGCCACACCACCTGCTGGCGCGGCCTAGGGCTGCCCGCGCCAGGGGGTGGTGTGGGCCCCTTGTGGCCGATCTCCACTCCCCCTTCTGGCAATCTTCGTCTTTTGGAAAAATAGAATTTTCCATGTATTTTCCCGGATTTTCTGATCTTCGCGAATTTTGCCTCCAAACAACACCTTTTCCATCAGGATCCTGATTGCAGCGGTCCATGCTCCAAAAGTCATCAACCATGCAAAAATAGATGAAATAACATAAGTATCATTTCTTAATGTGAAATATATCAATGAATAACAGTAAATTATGATATAGAATAGTGATGCAAAATGGATGTATCAACTCCCCTCAAGCTTAGACTTCGCTTGTCCCCAAGCGAAAACTGAGCTCAATAAACATGACCTCAGGTTTATGGGGTGAAGAGTCGATAAAATAATACGGACAAGAAGCATCACATTCATCAATACATAAATCATAATAGAAGACAACTCACTATTATATAACTTAACTTACAATAAGTAAAGGAAACACAATAAAGATACACAAAGTAAATCATAATTGGTAATGGCAAACTTAGCTCTTGGTCGAAGAATAGTTGACAATTTGCAGGGGTTCACACATAAAGGGTTTTCAATGATAGCTTTCAAAGTAATAAACACTAAGATAAGAACAAATGTGCAAAACAAGGAACATAAGAAACATGATTGAATAAATTATCATATGAATGAATGAAACACAACAACTCAAAATACTTGCTGAGATAGAAGGGGATAGGTTTACTGACTCAACTAAATAGTAAAAGATAGGCCCTCCCCATAGGGAAGAAGAGATTTCAAGTTTCATAAAGAGCTTCCAAAAATTATGGTACTTATTAGCTTTCAATTCTCATTGCCCCTATCATAGGCATCTTTAGGTGATTAAGGTTAAAGTGATCAAATATGAGGATATGCTTGACAGGTTGTAAGTTGAAAATCTCATGTCCCTTTAATACGAGGGCCGCTCCTCATGCTACTCAAGTTTAGTTACTGGTAAGTTCTTGTCATAGTAAGTATATGTGTATCATAGAGAACCGCCAATGGGGTACCCCTTGCCCGATGATATGGAAGAATCCCCATATCAAATGACAAGGCAAGCAGACAACGAGCATCTCAGCAATCTTCTTATTTACCATGGGAAAATGGTGCTTTTTTCTCTCTTTCCTCTTTTCTCATCTTTTTTTCTCTTTTTCTTTTTTCTCAATCTCTATCTCTTTTTTTTATAAGAAATGCTTCATAGATTGCTCATTATGGTTATGCTGCAGGTTTCCACCATGATTAGGCATGGATTAGAC
The DNA here is from genome assembly GCA_910589775.1 of Avena eriantha. Taxonomy (NCBI): domain Eukaryota; kingdom Viridiplantae; phylum Streptophyta; class Magnoliopsida; order Poales; family Poaceae; genus Avena; species Avena eriantha. The sequence continues at coordinate 343,953,790 of OU342741.1, forward strand.
CAGCGGCCCAGGCATTTCTCTAACACACATACATAACTCCATGGACTTCCCTTTCATTTCACACCGACGACATCCATAAACAAAAGATCATGATATCAACTAAATAAAGTGCAATGTTGAAAGCGATCCCCATGACAACATGGTTCTGCTAATTCACAACTTACAAAGCGCAAGCATATACCCAACATAGATGGGCACAATGGTTCAAATTTATTAAGTGCAAGAAAGTAAAGTGTGCCATCAAGTTCGTGAGAGCTTTCATCACTAATTTTCACATAACAAGTTTAATTTGGAAGGTAGATAAAAACATTAATTTACTTGGAATAGCAATAGTGCTAGTAGGTAGGTATGGTGGACACAAATGGCATAGGTTTTGGTTTAAGGATTGGATGCACGAGAAGCATTCCCTCTCAGTACTGGTTTTTGGCTAGCAAGAATGGGTAGAAAGCATAAGAGTTGAAGGAAACAAACAAACATACAAGTGATAAAAACAAACATGTAATCTTCCTTGGAAGCACAAAAGATCTTAACTAGAGAATACTAAACTTATGAGCAAATCAAGAAAGAAAGGTGGTGAAATTATATTTCTTTAGAGTACTTTATCTTTTCATTCAATTCTCAAAATAGTGTTGCTACTGACCGAGCCAGGTTTGCCAAAACCAACTAAATTAACTCAATGATCCCAAAGTGATACCAATACTAACAACAAGATTAGTCATATAAGAGAAACTGAAAACAAATATAAGATATGCAAAAGAGTAAACGATAGAACTTCTCATTAATATTCCATAACGACAACTCACACCAAGGGATACATAGATATCTAAAAAGAGGGGGGACACTTCCATAATGCAAACCATCCTACATGATAACTTCTCTATTCATGATATGACTCTACTAAAAAGGTAAAAAGATAGAAGATAGTGATGTGATACCGCGACACTCCCCAAATCTTGGAACAAACCAAGGGGATGCCAAAACCTGATGACGAATTACTCCTTCGGTGGTGGTGGTGTTCTCTCGATGAGCTTTTTGATCAATTTCCTCAAGTCCTCAATCTCGAGGGTAAGAGTACGAATCAATTGTGAGTTTTGCTCAATGCGGCTCATGATCATGTCGGGTTGCGAATCCCAGCTCTTGCGATTCTTTCCCCACTCTTCCTCCTTGAAGTCTTCTTTTCCTGCATGGTTAGAACGAGGCATATCCCAACTGGAGGGTAGTTTCTCCTTGGGCATATTCTGGAATTGATGCTCATGTATAAGGGTATGGAAGGGATTCTTGGTGCGTGGAGAAGGTGACCATGGAGCCAAACAGTGACGCGGAGGCTTCCCTCCAGTTGACATCCGTGCAGTCCTTCTGATCTTGGCAGGGTTTTCCAACACTCCAATGCTTGCAATGGTAGTGTCGGTGTGCGTATGTTGGCTTTTCTTTGCCTCCTCTTCATCGATCTCCTTCTCCTGCCCAGGGTCTTGGGGATCCTCCTCCGTGGGCTCCTTTCCCTTATCCTTGGCGGAGACCATTGTGCTTCTAAACTTTAAGAATAGTTCCTGACAGAAATAGATCGAAACGAAAACACGACAAGAACATGATATACGAACCTCGGGGGATCTGGGGGATTATATATTACGAATTTTTACAACATAAGGAAGGAACTGGGAGAAAACGGGCCAGAGACGGAGTCCGAGGTGGCCACACCACCTGCTGGCACGCCAGGGGGTGGTGTGAGCCACCCTGGCTCCGTTTCCGTCCCTCTTTCGCTTCGTTGCCTTCCTTGTTGGGTAAAAACTGCAAAAATATAACTAGACAAAATTTTCGCGGAACTTTTCTTACTAGAACTGTTACCTATTTGAAAATGGACTCTGCGGGTCTCTGAATTTGGTATTTAGTAGATTCTTCCGGAGTCACCGCTTGAATAACATTAATATCTTCATCTTCACACACATGTTGCTCGAGTCATGAAACCTTTCACTATCTTATTACACCATTTTCTCTAATAACCTGGAAATTTCTTTCACACAAAACTTTACACAATTCTCATTAGCAACATTGGTGTAAGCGAGGTAATAAACCTTTTAAGTCCAATTTCAACTAAAATCCATCAAAACATAAGCTACTATAGCAACTCCTTCCAAAAACCCAAAAATAATTCAAAAAGGAAATCGATTTAAGTGGCAAATGCAAGAGTGGCAAAAATCTATCAAAACAGACCAGCATGTAAAGATCAGTTTTTTCGAAAATCTTCTATTGCTCAAATCAAAAAGTGAAAAACTAACGAAAGTTAAATAACAACCTAGGGCAGAAGCACAAAAATTATAGCTCAATCCGACGTATAGAGATCTCTCACGAATTTTTATGGTGAAGCACAAAAATCTGTTTCGGGACAGCAACTTCCCCAAATCTTACTTCTCTGTCATTAGAGGTTGATCTTGACACAAAAACCAAACAAAGAGGATAAGGAGAGGTTATTACCGAAGTAATAACTTCCAAGACTCAAATAAACAAAAACAACTGAAAGCACAACTAAATTGGGTTATCTCCCAAAAAGCTCTTTCTTTATAGCCATTAAGATGGGCACGATAATTTTAATGATGCTCACATAAGAATATGAATTGAAGTAAAAGAGAGCATAAAGAAGCAAAAATACACATGTTTAAGTCTAACCCACTTCCTATGCAAGGGAATTTTGTAAACAAACAAATTGTTGAAACCAGGGGCTACTAGAATAGGAAGGCAAAAGAAGTGCAACATAAAAACTTTCAGCATAAAACGAGGAAACTTGATATTATTGAGATGCATAAGAACAGTCTCCCCTCTCTCATATAACTTTCAGTATCATGCATAAATTTAATGATATAACTATCACAAGAACCATTGTAGCAATGATCACTTATCCTAACAGAAAACACAGGGACAGTAGCTCTCATAACACTACTATTTGAAACAATATAAGGGATATCCTTACAAAGAATAGTGTGTCCCTCTTCTACATATTTAGTGACAAAGTCTTTCACATTTCCTATTATAGGTTCATCATCCATTTGTTTATCAGGTTCAATAGCTTTATTTGTACTTTCATTAACCATACTAGCTATCATAGAATGTTCCTTTACTTTAACTGGGAAAGGTATTTTCTCAATGTAAGGTTCAGGCAAAACATGATTAGAAGTATAAACTTCAGTATTTCTTGTAGGAACACTACTAATAATGTCTTTATAAGGTGCATGATACTTATTCCACTTTTTTTAGGAACTTCAGTATAGGAAGCAAAAGCCTTAAAATAAGTTGCAATAGCTTGAGAGTCTAAACCATAAGCATTTTTAATATTTTGAAAGTTATCAGTTCCCATAAAAGATTCAATGCATTCATAATCATAATTTATACCTGGCTTTCTTCCTTTGTCATTCTCCCATGCTTCAGCATCGGCTTGAATACGGTCTAGAATATCCCATTTAGCTTCTTCTTCCATGCGAGTGAATGATCCAGCACAAGAGGCATCCAATAAATCCTTATCATGAAGAGAAAGCCTTGCATAAAAGTTATTGATAATAATATTTTTGGGGAGCTCATGAATAGGACATTTGAGCATTAGTAACTTCAATCTCCCCCAAGCTTGAGCTGTACTCTCTCCATCAATGATATAGCTATCACAAGAACCATTGTAGCAATGATCACTTTTCCTAACAGAAAACAGAGGGACACTAGCTCTCATAACACTACTTTGTGAAACAATATTAGAGGTATCCTTACAAAGGATAGTGTGTCCCTCTTCTACATATTTAGTGACAAAGTCTTTCACATTTGCTATTATAGGTTCATCATTTTGTTCATCAGGTTCAACAGCTTTATTTGTACTTTCATTAACCATACTAGCTATCATAGAATGTTCCTTTATCTTAACTGGGAAAGTCATTTTCTCAATGTAAGGTTCAGATAAAACATGATTAGCAGTATAAACTTCAGTATTTCTTGTAGAAACACACTTAGCAACATCTTTATATGGTTCATGATACTTATTCCACTTCTTTTTAGGAACTTGAATATAGGAAGCAAAAGCCTTAAAATAAGTTGCAATAGCTTGAGAGTCTAAACCATAAGCATTTTTAATATTTTGAAAGTCATCAGTTCCCATAAAAGATTCAATGCATTCATAATCATAATTTATACCTGACTTTCTTCCTTTGTCATTCTCCCATGCTTCAGCATTGTCTTGAATACGGTCTAGAAGATCCCATTTAGCTTCTTCTTCCACGCGTATAAATGATCCAGCACAAGAGGCATCCAATAAATCCTTATCATGAAGAGAAAACCTTGCATAAAAGTTATTGATAATAGTATTGTGAGGGAGATCATGAATAGGACATTTGAGCATTAGTAACTTCAATCTCTCCCAAGCTTGAGTTGTACTCTCTCCATCAAGAGGCCAAAAGTTGTATATTTGATTCCGATCTTTATGAATCTCACTAGGAGGATAAAATTTAGAATAAAAGAGAGGCACTATTTCCTCCCATTCAAGAGATTGGCCATTCTTCAACAGCTTATACCATTCCTCAGCTCTTCCTTTTAGTGATAATGAGAATAACTTCTTCTTGACTTGATCTGTTGTAATACCTGCACACTTGAACAACCCGCATAATTCGTGTATAAAGAGCAAATGATCACCGGGATGGACAGTTCCATCTCCAACATAATAGTTATCCATAACACGATCAATAATTCTTGTAGGTATTTTAAAAGTATCATTCTCAGCAGGTGATGGTTCATCTACTACCTTAGCAGTGGTAGTAGCATTACGAAATAAGAAACTCAGCGAATTATCCATATTAAAATAAAGCAACTAACAGAAGTAAACAATACTCACAGTAGAAGTTTCCTTTACCAGTTCCACTCTCCAATAGCGCTTCACTCCCCGGCAACAGTGCCAGAAAATAGTCTCGATGACCCACAAGTATACGGGGTGTATCACAGTATTTTTGATAAGTAAGAGTGTCGAACCCAACGAGGAGTAGAAGGTGTTGGTGAATGGCTTGGAGCAGGAATTCTCTGTAAATACTTAGCAAACGGATTTTTAGGGTTTTTTGATAATGCAGGTAAATAAAGTGCGAGTAAATAAAAGACAGCAAGAATAAATGCAGAAAGTGGCCTAATCCTTTCTTTAGCAAAGGACAAGCCAGTTGTATTACTTAAGATGATCAAACGTTCTCGAGGATACATGGGAATATCATCAAGTGCTTTTGCTTCATATAGTTGATTAATCTTCTTTAGTTTGCTAAGTGTTGTGTGGGTGAACCTGTGCTAATGTACCGACCTTCCTAGGAATAATACATACTTGTGATTATACCCCTTGCAAGCATCCGCAAGTACAAGAAAGTAATTAAGGTAGAAATCTAACCACAACTTTAAACTCTAAGACCCTGACGTCCCTTGTGCAAAGGTTTCCTAACGGAGGTTCATGTTTCTACCACTCCGACAACCCCTACAATTAGTAGCCAAATACACAATGCAGTCCCCTAGGCCCCTATAGGTGAAGTGTCATGTAGTCGACGTTCACATGACACCACTAGAAGAAATACACCACAACTTTAAATATCAAACCATTGAATCTTTCTCAACACAATTCCACTACTAACAACATGACTTCTCCCATGTCCTCATGAACAAAACGAACTACTCACAAGACATCATATGGATCAAGATCAGAGATGAAATAATAATGTGTAACAATCTGAACATAAACGATAATTCAATGGTTCACTCAATAGCATCAACTACAAGGAGTAATCAATACCGGGAAAGTTTCCCCTAAGAACTATGCAAGATTCAACCCAATTGTTACAATGGTATGGAGTGGTGATGACTGGTGGAGATGATGGTGATGATGATGATGATGATCCCGATGAAGTCTAGCTTGATGGTGGTGTTGATGGCGACGATCTCCCCTCTCCGGGAAGGAATTCCCCCGACAGAATTCTGTCTGCCGGGGAGATCTTTCTCTCTTGGTGTTTTCCGCCCCATAGAGGCAGCATAATCTTTCTATGGTCGCTCCCTGAGTCTTAGGGTTTCGGGAGGATAATATATGCCAGAGGGGAGAGCCTAGAGTGGGCCAGGGCAGCCACACCACCAGCTGGCACGGCCTAGGGCTGCCCGCACCAGTAGGTGGTGTGGGCCCCCTGTGGCCCATCTCCACTTCCCCTTCTGGCAATCTTCGTCTTCTGGAAACATAGAATTTTCCATGTATTTTCCCGGATTTTCTGATCTTCGTGAATTTTGCCTCCAAACAGCACCTTTTCCATTAGAATCCTAACTGCAGCGGTCCATGCTCCAAAAGTCATCAACCATGGAAAAACAGATGAAATAACATAAGTATCATCTCTTAATATGAAATATATCAATGAATAACAGTAAATTATGATATAGAATAGTGATGCAAAATGGACGTATCAGCGTGCGGGCGACGGGGCGTGTCGGTGGGGCTTGGCTGCTTGTGGGGTGGGACCGGGTTAATGCAGGGCTAGGAGTGCGAGCGTTGCGTGCTGTGCGGCAGTGGCGGTCAGGTGTGTGTGGCGTGGGATGTGGGGATTAGGTTTAGGTCTAGGATAGTTAGGGTTTAGGGTTGATGGGTTTTGAGCCGGGCCTTCTGGGGTGATAGGTGGCCTAGCCTACGGGCTGGGCTGCCTCCCCGGAAGAAAACAATTTTATTTATTTGTATAAAACAAAAATGTTTGTAATTAGTTTTAGACAAACGAAATTATCCCGAGGACCTGGATTTTGTTTTGAAAATAAAGACGAGGGATATTTATAAAACAAAGCTAACTTTTAGAGAACTAGTTTTTGACAAATTATATGCATGCAAACATGAAGATGCTTAAATGCAATGTGGCATGATGACATGCAGTCATGATGTTGCACAAAATAAAAACAAAATGCGATTTTCTAGTAGTGTCTTACCCGGGGTGCTACATCCATTAAGTGGAAACATTAATAAAAGTGTGGTATATAAACAACTATGTCCCTAGCATCCTCTAGTGCTAGTTTGTTGGGCAGATGATGATCGAGGTTTTCCGATCATGGACTTGATTAAAACGTCAACTAACAAAGAGGTCATTTAATGAAGTGATGGACACACCCGGCCATAGAATTGCAATATGATCCAGTCAGAAAGTTCAACATTGCAATATCTAGCAAAGCGTAGTAACTTAATCCTTCGACCATGAGATCATGCTTAATCATATCTCTCGTGACTGCTTCGATCACATCAACTGCCATGACCGTAATTGTGTGGCTATAAAGATGTGTGTCTGGTATTCCAGAGGGATAGTTGAGGCGTATGTATCGAGATCAGGATTTGCCCATTCTAGTGACGGATAGATACTCTGGGCCCACTCAGTGAGATTACATGAATGAGCTTGCAAGCATGCGACTAGGTCACGAGGATGTAATATCACATGAACGAGTAAACATGTTTGTTGGTAACAATATCGAACTATATATGGATACATGCGATCAGGTCTTGGACAAACTAGGTATCGTTGTGCAAAATGAACAAGACTCAACGTCTAAAAGGTTCAAGCGAACAACCAAACTCGTGGAATGTGAAGGAACCATCATGTGTTTCCAAATACTGATGTTGGTCATTTATTAGAGAGGTGTATCGATCATGTATGAACATTCCCGAACTGCTAGGGTGTCACGCTTAAGGGTAAAGACACTCCGGTTTGATCCTCTCTCGTAGGAGAAAAGAGAGAGAACTCTAGAATACTTCCGGGGTGATACCAGAATGGTTCTGGGGATATCTGATGATGATTGGAGGGGTCCGAATGGTGTTTCAGAATGATAGGTATTAAATAATATGCATTTAATATTAATTAAATGAATTAATACTAAAAATATTATTTAAAATGGATTTATGGGGCATCCCACCTAATTGGGCCTCACCGGAGGAGGCCCAAGAGGGGGCCGCATGCCCTAGGAAGGGCTAGGGGTGGCCGCTGGCCCTAGTGGGCCCTCCCACCACATGTGGCCCATGTAGTGGGGCTAGCCGGTGCCTCCTCCCTCATGTTTAGTCCCACCCCGGGACTTTGAGGGAGGTGGTACCTCCCTTACACCTATATAGAGAGGGGCATCCTCTCCGAAAATCCATCCCACAATTGGCATTTGCCATTCTCTCTCTCACGCTCTCTCTCCCTCTCATGCATGTTCCCAAGTTTGAAACATGCTCCATGAGACGGAGAATTATCCACCTAGCACACACCATCGTGCTGCTAGAATCAGTCCGGATCTTCTTCTTTTGCTGCCTTGCTGGACCGAGGCCCGGGAGACGTCTTTTACATCTGACGTGTGTAAAACTCCACAAGGCACTTCCCTTAGTGGTGTTGGATGCTTGAAGCCTTCTAGACCTTTAGGTATGCTATGCTCGGGTTCACCAGCAATGGTTGTGCGGGAACGTAATCCTGCGTTCTGTCTTCAAGGGCATGAATACCGTATCCTGCTCCTTATTGTATTTCTCCATAGATAGATCTTGGGTTGGTGTGTTCTCAAAGTAGGAATTTTTGTTTTCTGGCACGGAACCCCTTTAGTGGTATTAGAGCAATCTATGTGTAGATGTATCAGTACGAGTAGAACACATGTTGATTGCGTGCACATTGATTTTCTAGTTGCTACCCTCGCACATGTACTTGCTAATATCGCGGCAATGTCAGATGAAGTGGCCCGGACCAACCTTACGCGTAAACTTACGTGAGACTAGTTCCATGACTAACATATGGCTTGTACCATATAAATGGTTGGCGGGTGTCTGTCTCTCTGACATTAGTTGATATGGCAATTACAAATGATGACCCTGAAAAGGGATTAAAAGTGGCAACTAGTTAATCCATGTTGTGGTTGGATTCGTAGGTAAGAAGCGATTCTTGAAAGCCCAAACAACCACGTTAAACTTGCAAAGATAAAGTAGAGATGTCTAACTTTGTGTTGCAGGAGGGAAAAGTGATATGTGTGGTTTAGGTAAGTGTTTATGGGATGAACAACCAAAAGCAAGGTGGCACCATGAACATGGTGCAAATGCCGGCGCACTCAATAGAGATCAAGGCGCGACAACCACCACATATCACATAAATGATTTACATTAGATGTTAATAGTTGTGTGAAATATTGTTGTTCTAGTATTAGACTTACAACGGTAGCATAATAAGATAATCCCTCATACTATAATTCCAATGCTTGTGTTCTCCCATAGGTGTGCACCACCAAGAAAGTCCATCGTTGTGGATCAGGCCATGATGATCGGGTGCAAACACATGGACGCTCGCATATGATGGGTGCAAGCCATGTATGCACCGCAATACACTATGGTTAAAGTTGGTGAGCCTAGCATGTACAGACATGGCCTCAGAACATAGATTACCAAAAGGTTAAGAATGAGTCACATGGTGATGTGATCGATATATTGATATCTACCCTAGCAGCTATATTAAAGGACATGATGATCGGAAATGATACGGTGTAAAGGGATCGTGTAGTCACTAAACGAATGTTGAGGGATGTTCATTTGAGCAAGAGTTTTGGTATTTAGCAAAACCCATATTATGAACATAAGATTAATTACTTTGCATATACCATTGTAGATGTCTCGCCCCACCTTCAACCTTGGCCCCTTCCTTGAGAAAGAAAATCTCAAAAGTAATGAGAAAAACTTCACCACCTGATCCCGCAATTTGAGGATTCTCCTCGTTCCCCCAAAACTATCCTACATACTTGAAGTTGCGTTAGGTGACCAACCCGTGCCTCTCAAGCTGATAAAAATGGTTAACAGCCGAGGGTCGATGATAACGCATGTGGCTAGAGTTGCATGCTCTATGCCATGGAGGCTGACCTACAGAAGCGCTTTGAGAACAAGAGCGCCCCAGGCCAGGTCTAAGAGGTATGAGGTTTCAAACCTCTTCTCTACCAAAATGGAAGAGCACGGCAGCTTGAGCGAGCACGTGGTCAAAATGCCTGGCTACGTTCAGCGCCTAAACGATCTTGATTGCAACATCAATGATAAGATGGCGATTGATAGGGTGATGTAGTCTCTGCCCCCTAGCTACAAGCGTTTTGTGTTGAACTACAACATGCAGGGTATGGACAAAACCCTGTCTGAGTTGTTCCCCATGCTTAAGCACGCTGAGGTGGAAATCATGAAGGAGCACACAATCTTGATGGTCTATTGACTTCAATAAATACGCCAATAAGGGCAAGGGCAAGAGGGGCAAACCCAAGAAGGCGACAAGCCTATTGCCTCCTCCTCCAGGGTGCCCAAGGCCAAGCCCGACGCCATGTGCTATTACTACAAGGGCGAGGGTCACTGGAAATGCAACTGCTCCAAGTACATGGATGATAATAAGGCTGGCAAGATGGTTGCCAAAGAGAAAGGTATATATGATATACACGTTATTGATGTTTTCTCACTAGTGCTAGGAGCAACAAGTGGGTATTTGATACTGTTTTTGTTTCTCATATATGTGACTCTCAACAGGAGTTACGGAATATCTGGCACTTGGTAAAGGACGAGGTGATAATGCATGTCGGCAACATCCACAAGGTGGATGTGATGATTGTAGGTACTCTCCCTCTGTGTTTCACTTCGGGACTAGTTTTAATATTGAATAAGTGTTATTATGTACCAACCTTGAGCATGAATATTTCTAGTGGGTCTTTCTTGTTGCAAGACCATTATTTGTTTAAATCGGAAACAAATGGTTGTTCTATTTATATGAATAATGTGTTTTATGCTCATGCATGACAAAGTAAAGGTTTATTCTTATTAAATCTTGATAATGATGACACACACATACATAGCATTGACTACAAGCGATGTAAGCATAGTGATGATAATTCCATGTATATGTGTTATTGTCGTATGGGTCATATCGGTGTGAAACACATGAAGAAACTCCATTCTGATGGACTTTTGGAATCGTTAGATTTTGAATCTCTCGACCGATGAGAGCCGTGCCTATGGAAAAAATAACCAAGACATTGTTTAATGATATGATGGAACATTTTGCAGACCTATTGAGAGTCATACATTCAGATGTATGCAGAACAAGGAGCGCCTCCACGCGCAATGGTTACCATTATATTCTCACCTTCACTGATGATTTGAGTAGATACAGGTATATCTACTTAATGAAGCACAAGTCTGAAACCTTTGAAAAGTTCAAAGAATTTCAGAGTGAAGTTAAGAATCAACTAGAAAAGAAAATCAAGAACCTTCGTACTGATTGAGGGGGTGAGTATTTGAGTCACGAGTTTGGCACACATCTGAAGACTTGTGGCATAGTACCACAACTTACGCCGGCTAGAACACCACAGCGTAATGGTGTATCCGAGCAACATAATCGCACTATGTTGGACAATGTACGGTCTACGATGTCTCTCACCTGACTTATGTGTATTATTCTGGGATATGCACTAGAGACGGTTGCATTCAATTTAAATAGGGCGCCATAGAAAGCCGCGAAGACAACTCCGTATGAGATTTGGCATGGCATGAAGCCAAAGTTGTCTTTTCTGAAGGTTTGGGGATATGAGGCTTATGTTAAGAAACTACAGCCTGACAAACTCGAATCGAAAGCGAAAAAATGCATCTTTGTAGGATATCCAAAGGAAACTATTGGATATACCTTTTACAAACAAGATGATGGGAAAACATTTGTCTCAAAGAACGATACTTTCCTCTATAAAGAGTTTCTCGTGGAAGGTGTAAGTGGAAGGAAGATATAACTCGATGAGAGTATTGAACCTGATCTTCAAATACCTAGTGTCACAACAGAATCTGTTTCGGAGCCACCCTCATTAATTGAAGTGGGGGAAAATGATGATGATCGTGAACCTCATGAGGAAATAGCTATCGACCCCCCAAGTTGACAAGGAAACGTGCTACCCTTGATTGGTACAATTATCTTGTGAACATGGTCATGTTGGTTGAACATGATGAATCTGCAATTTACACGGAAGCAATGGAAGGCCCTGAACCCGAGAAATGGCGAGAAGCCATGGAATCTGAAATGAAATCCATGTATGACATCCAACTATGGACCTTGGTAGATATTCCCAAAGGCCGAAAAGCTATCGAGAATAAATGGATCTTCAAGAAGAAGGCGGACGCTGACGAAAACATCACTATCTACAAAGCTCAACTTGTCGCAAAAGGTTTCTGACAAATTCAAGGAATTGACTACGGAGAGATATTCACTTCCATAGAGAAGCTAAAGTCTATTCAGGTTCTACTAGCAGTTGTTGCACATTTTGATTATGAAATATGGCAGGTGGATGTGAAAACCGCCTTACTTAATGGCAACATTGAGGAAGAGTTGTATATGATGCAATCGGAAGGTTTTGTTAATCCAAAGGATGATGGTAAAGTGTGCAAGATTCAGAGTTCCATTTATGGACTGAAGAAGGCGTCTCGGAGCTGGAATCTTTGATTTGATGAAGTCGTCAAAGGTTTTGGATTTGTCCAAAACAAAGAAGAGCCCTGCATATATAAGAAAGTGAATGAGAAGTCAGTGGCATTAGTAGTACTATATGGACGACATATTGTTAATAGGGAATGACGTGAATATTCTGAATAGTGCAAAATATTATTTAAACATTAAATTCTCTATGAAGGACATGGGTGAAGCTACCTACATACGAGGCATTAAGATCTGTAGAGATAGATTGAAGTGTCTACTAGCACTTTGTCAAAGCACTTACCTAGAGAAACTTCTGAAGCATTTTAGAATGGATTAGTCAAAGAAAGGTTCATTGTAGATCATAAAAAGGTAATAAGTTAAGTATGACTCGGTCCCAAGAAATGGAACATGACAAGGAAGCAATGAAATGCATTCCTTATGCCTCAGCCATTGGCTCTGTCATGTATGCCATGCTGAGCACTAGACCAGATGTAGCCTTGGCTCTTAGCTTGATATATCCCTAGAGGCTAATAATAAATTGATTTTATTGATATATCTCTAATGTTTATAATAAGTTTTGTATCATGCTATAACTACATTAAGTGGAAACATTAATACATGTGTGGTATATAAACAACCAGGTCCCTGGCATCCTCTAGTGCTAGTTCATTGGGAAGATTATGATTGAGGTTTATCGATCATGGACTTGATTAAAACATAAATTGAAAACAAGGTCACTTAATGAAGTGATGGACACACAGACCATAGAATTGCAATATGATCCAGTCACAAAGTTCAATGTTGCAATATTTAGCAAAGCATAGTAACTTAATCCTTCGATCGAGATCATGCTTAATCACTATCTCCCGCGACTGATTTGATCACATCAACTGCCATGATTGTAACTGGGTGGCTATAAAGGTGTCCGTCAGGTATTCCAGAGGAATAGTTGAGGCGTATGTATCGAGATCGAGATTTTCCCATCCGAGTGACGGATAGATACTCTAGGCCCACTCGGTGAGATTACATCCATGAGCTTGCAAGCATGTGACAAGGTCACAAGGATGTAATATCACGGGAACGAGTAAACATGTTTGCAGCAACAAGATTGAACTGTATATGGATACATGCGATCAGGTCTTAGACATACAAGGTATCGCTATGCAAAAGGAATAACACTCCACCTCTAAAAGGTTCAAGCGCACAACCAAATTTGTGAAATGTGGAGGGATTATCATGTGTTTCCAGATACAGTTGTTGGTCATTGATTAGAGAGGTGTCTCGATCATGTGTGAACATTCCCGAACCATTAGGGTGTCACCCTTAATGGTAAAGATGTTGCGGGTTGATCCTCTATCGTAGGATAAAAGAGAGAGAACTCTGAATAGTTCCAGGGTGATACCAGAATGGTTATGAGGATATCAGATGATTATCGGAGGGGTCTGAAAGGTGTTTTAGAATAATAGGTATTAAATAATATGTATTTAATATAAATTACATGAATTAATATTGAAAATATTATTAAAATGTATTTATGGGGTAGCCCACCTAATTGGGCCTCACCAGAGGAGGCCCAAGAGGGGGGCATGCCCTAAGAAGGGCCAGGGTGGCCGCTAGCCCTAGTGGGCCCTCCCACCACGTGGGGACCTGATGTGTCCCAAGTGTAGGAGATCAATTGTAGTACTTTTCAATAAGAAAGGTTATTGATGGCCCAAAATATATCAAGCTCGTTGCGGAACCCCAAGAGGAAGGTATGATGAGCACATCAGCAAGTTTTCCCTCAGTTATGAAACCAAGGTTATCGAACCAGTAGGAGCAAGGAAACACCTCCAAGGTGTTGTTGCCAACTTGGAATCCTGCACAACACAACCACAGAACTTTGCCCCCAACTTACAGTGTGGTTGTCAAATCTCACCGGTTTTGCTGAAAACAAAGGATTAAACGTATTGTGTGGAAGAAAGTAAAAGCTTGTAGAAAGTAAACAGAAAGCAGTAAACAGTTGTAGATTGATGGTAAAAGAAAGGACCGGGGTCCATAGTTCACTAGGGGTGGTTCTCCTTAAGATAAATGACATGTTGGGTGAACAAATTACTGTGGGGCAATTGACAAACATCGAGAAAGCATACATGCATATACTAATCATCTTGACTCCTATGAGATTTGATTGGGCATTACAACATTATACATAGACCGTAATCCAACTACAACTATGACTAATAATCCACCTTCAGGTTATCATCCGAACCCCCTCCAGTATTAAGTTGCAAGCAACAGATAATTGCATTACGCATTGCGTGTAAAGTAAACAATACGATTGTTCTATGAATAAAGGATTGTTGTTTTCTCCCTAATAGCAACAGCACATCTAGTACCTTAGAGATTTATGTCACTTCCCCAGATTACTAGAGGCATGAATCCACTATCGAGCATAAATACTCCCTATTGGAGTTGCTAGCATCTACTCGGCCAAAATAGCTACTAACAACGGAGAGCATGCAAGATCACAAATAACAAAGACATGATAGAATCAATAATCAATCTGAAATAGCATCTCAATATCCATCGGATCCCCGCAAACACAACATGTATGATTACAAATAGATGATCTTGATCATGAACGAAGCTCACAAGATCTAGACATGGTAGAACAAAGGAGAAGAACCAACCATCTAGCTACTACATGGACCTGTAGTCTAAGGATGAACTACTCACGCATCACACCGGAGCCTTGCATGGTGATGAAGAAGGCCTCCAGGGTGAATTCTCCCCTCTGGCAGGGTGCCGGGAAGAGCTTCAGATCCCTCCCAATCTAGGGATGGAGATGACGGCGGCTACAGACTCTTTCATGGAATTTTGATTGGGGCGCTTAGGATTTCTGTATCGGAGGCATCTTATAGGCGAAAGGGGAGGTCGAGGGGGTGCCCTAGGTGGCCACACCACCCCTTGGCGCGGGCCAGGCCTGGCCGCACGGCCAGGTGGTGTGGTGGCCCTCTGGCCCCTCTCCGTCTTGTATTCTGGCTCGGTGTCCGCCTCGGAGAAAAACTGACTTTGGCTTCAGTCCCGTCCAATTCCGAGAATATTCATTTTCTAACTTTCCTGGAACCAAAAACAGTAGAAAACAGGCAGCTGGCACTGTGGCATCTTGTTAATAGGTTAGTCCAAGAAAGTGTATAAAAAGTACTCTAAAGTATGGACAAAACATAAGAAAGTAGATAAAAACCAAGCATGGAACATCAGAAATTATGGATAGGTTAGCAACGTATCAACATCCCCAAGCTTAACTCCTGCTCGTCCTCGAGTAGGTAAGTGATAAAAAGAAATAATAATTTTTGAGGTGACATGCACCATCATAAACTTGATCAAAGTATTTGTAAAACATTGATAGCTGGGATCATAGTACTTCAACATAACATGAAAGATAAAGTTCTAGCAATAAGACATAGCAACTATGTTGCAACATGAAAAGGCACAGACAAAAGATTCATGAATAACAATACTTTGCAAGACGTTTGTTTGTTTCACATAAAGAAAACATAGCATAGTGGCATTCATCTTGTCCCTCATAGAGTAGCAAACATAAATGCATAGGACACCTTCAAAGTTCATAAGAGTGACTAGATACAAATAGTTTAAGAACAAGCAATATCAAAGTTATGCATCAATCAACAAGTCTTGGGACAATGCACATAGAACTAAGAATGGCCACTATGCTCTCAAAGTAGGTGCCTAAAGATAGAAGGTGGAGACTCAACATAAAAGTAAAAGAAAGGCCTTCATGGAAGGAAGTAGAGATTCAAGTTTCATAAAGGGCTTCCAAAAATTATGGTACTTATTAGCTTTCAAATATCATTGCCCCTATCATAAGCATCTTTAGGTGATTAAGGTTAAAGTGACACAACTAAGAGGATATGCTTGACAAGTTATAAGCCGAAATCTCATGCCCCTTACTTACGAAGACCAAACCTTATGCTACTCAACTTCAGTCACAAGTAAGCTCTTGTCATTGTAAGTACATATGTATCATAGAGAACCGCCAACAGGGTACCCCTTGCACATGATACAGGAGTTATCCCATAATCAAAATGACAAGGCAAGCAGACAATGAGCATCTCAGCAATCTTTTTATTTGCTATTTGCATAGGTTTTTATAGAGGATGCTTCATAGAGTGCTCATTATGGTTATGCTGCAAGTTTCCACCATGATTAGGAATGGCTTAAGCTAGCGGCCCAGGCGTTTCTCTAACACACATACAAACTCCATGATCTTACAAGTCCCCTTTTATTTCACATCGCCGGGATCCATAAGCAAAAGAACATGATATCAACGGGCTACAGTGTACAAGTGCAATGTTGAAAGCGTTCCCCATGATACATGGTTCTGCTAACTTCAACTTATAAAGCGTAAGCATATACGCAACAAAGATGGATGCAATGGTTCAATTTTATTAAATGCAAGAAAGTAAAGTATGCCATCAAGTTCGTGAGAGCTTTATTCACTAATTTTCACATAACAAGTTTAATTCAGAAGGTAGATAAAAACATGAATATACTTGGAATAGCAAATGATAATAGGTAGGTATGGTGGACTCTTTGGAATAACTTGGTTTTAGGAGTTGGATGCATGAGTGGAACTCACACTTGGTTATGGAGGCTAGCAAAAGACTGGGAGCGACCAACTAAGAGAGCAATAATGGCCATAATCATGCAAAGCGACAAAACATCATTAATAAAAGCATAAAGTGATACTACAAGTCGAAAACTAAAGGATCATAAAGGCTTATGGTGACTTGGGAGAGTCATAACATGGTGTGGGCATGCTCCAAGTCAACCCAAATAAAGCATCAAAGGAGAATAGCACAATACTATGCTTTAATATGCTAAAACAACGCATGATTCTTCCAAGGCACATTAAGCATTCTCTATTGTTTATAACCTTTCATGCTACAACAAATATCACTAAGCATAAAGCCAAAACAATATCAAGCATGGCATGACAAAGCATAGGCCATAGTCAAAAACAAGCTCTCTTTACCACTTAAGCATGAACTTTCCTACTCTTTTCCAATCCAAACCAAAATATTTGGAAACCAATGCATGAAAGAGGGGATCCAACCAATTTATTCAAGCAAACTAAGAAAACCAAGCAAACAAAAACCAAAAACCAAAAACGAAGATGCTCCAAGAACAACACAACTATGCATGAAACAATAAAAATGAAGTGTTTGGAAGAAACCTGAGATTTTTATTGATGAAGAAGGGGATGCCTTGGGCATCCCCAAGCTTTGACGCTTGTACCTCTTGAATATTTCTTGGGGTGACACGGGGTGGCATCCCCAAGCTTGAGCTTTAGTCCATTCTTCATCTCATTACATCATTCCTTCCATACACCTGAAATTTTTCCTTCATACAAAACTTCACACAATCTTTATTAGCAACATTAGTGCACTCAAGATAATAAGTCTTTGGGTTCAGTTTCAACACCAATAAAACTTCTATTAAAACACAAGCTACTGTAGCACTTCCCTTAAAAAGCTCAATTCCCCAAAGAGAACTCAAAAAGGAACCAACAAGAAGCAAATGTAAATAATAGCAGAAATCTGTCAAAACAGACCAGTAGGTAAAAACCAATTTTTTCAAAGACCTTATGTTGCTCAAATAGAAAAGTGTTGAACTAACGAAAGTTAGATAACAACCTGGGGCACAAGCACGAAAATACACGCCTCAAAATGACGTACACAGATTTTACACGAATTTTTACGGTGAAGCACAAAAATTTGTTTCGGGACAACAACTTTCCCAATCATTACTTCTCTCTAATTAGAGGTTACTCTTGGCACAAAAAGCAAATAAAATGGATAAAGAGCGGTTATTACTGAAGTAATAACTTCCAAGACTCATCTAAAACTTTTGGGTTATCTCCCAATAAGTACTTTTCTTTTACGCCTTTAAGTTAGGCATAAGAAGCAAGAAAAAGAATCAAGTGTTCTCAAATGAAGAAGCAGTAAGATTAATACCAGAAATATCTTCAACAAGGCAAGGTATCTCATCCAAATAAGTTCTAGAGAATCCTTTCCCAATGCTTTTGGGTTCACTACTTTCATCAAACGTGTTTTCAGGAACGATCCAATCGAGATTCTTTTCTATGGCTTCATGCATTGCTACAAGTTTGAAAGGTATTGGTATCTTAATTTCCTCCCCATTAGGTTCAGTTTTGTTCATCTTTTCTCGTGTACTAATAACATCTACGCATGAGCCTAGCATATTAAAACACTCAAAGACTTTTCTAGCTTCCTTGGCAACATCATAGAATTCCTTAAGCAAAGTTTCCAGAATAAAAACCCTCTTTTCAGGGACCTCAATTTCTTTAAGTTTAAGAAACAGTACTCACATTAAGGGGTTAAGGTTAACAAGCCTAGCTTCCAACATGTGAACTAAAGAAGCTGAAGCAATTTCATAATTTGGAGCAAGTTCTGCAAGGGATCTATCCTCAATATCCTCATGCTTACTAACATGATTAAACAATTCTTCAATATTATCTTTTCCAATTATAGAGCCCCTACCTATTGAAAGGTCTTTCAGGGTGAACTTAGGGATCAACATGGTGAGCTAAGAAAGAGGTAACAACTATAGAAAGACTTAATTTTTGTATGTTTTTTAATAAAGATAGCAAAATGGTAAAACTATTTTGTGTGTGTTTTTAATAAGAAACAAGCAAACAAAGCAGAAATAAACTAAGCAAAACAAATAAAACAAAGTAAAGAGATTGGTTATGAGAGACTCCCCTTGTGAAGATGTCCTTGACTCCCTAGCAATGGCGCCAGAAAAATATCTTTGATGGCGCGTGGTTGACGGGGGAGCTTCTTCTTCTTCAGTCTCCGGAAACGGCGCCAGAAAAATAGCTTGATGGCCCAAAATATAGGTATGATGAGCACAACAGTAAGTTTTCCTTCAGTTATGAAACCAAGGTTATCGAACCAGTAGGAGCAAGGAAACACCTCCAAGGTGTTGTTGCCAACTTGGAATCCTGCACAACACAACCACAGAACTTTGCCCCCAACTTACAGTGAGGTTGTCAATCTCACCGGTTTTGCTGAAAACAAAGGATTAAACGTATTGTGTGGAAGAAAGGTAAAGCTTGTAGAAAGTAAACAGAAAGCAGTAAACAGTTGTAGATTGATGGTAAAAGAAAGGACCAGGGTCCATAGTTCACTAGTGGTGGTTCTCCTTAAGATAGATGACATGTTGGGTGAACAAATTATAGCAGGGCAATTGACAAACATCGAGAAAGCATACATGCATATACTAATCATCTTAACTCCTATGAGATTTGATTGGGCATTACAACATTATACATAGACCGTAATCCAACTGCATCTATGACTAATAATCCACCTTCAGGTTATCATCTGAACCCCCTCCAGTATTAAGTTGCAAGCAACAGATAATTGCATTACGCATTGCGTGTAAAGTAAACAATATGATTGTTCTGTGAACAAAGGATTGTTGTTTTGTCCCTAGTAGCAACAACACATCTAGTACCTTAGAGATTTATGTCACTTCCCCAGATTACTAGAGGCATGAACCCACTATCGAGCATAAATACTCCCTCTTGGAGTTGCTAGCATCTAGTCGGCTAAGATAGCTACTAACAATGGAGAGCATGCAAGATCAGAAATAACAAAACATGATAAAATCAATAATCAATATGAAATAGCATCTCAATATCCATCGGATCCCCGCAAACACAACATGTATGATTACAAATAGATGATCTTGATCATGAACGGAGCTCACAAGATCTAGACATGGTAGCACAAAGGAGAAGAACCAACCATCTAGCTACTACATGGACCCGTAGTCCAAGGATGAACTACTCACGCATCACACCGGAGGCTTGCATGGTGATGAAGAAGGCCTTCAGGGTGAATTCTCCCCTGCGGCAGGGTGCCGAGAAGAGCTTCAGATCCCTCCTGATCTAGGGATGGAGATGACGGCGGCTACAGACTCTTTCGTGGAATATTGATCGGGGTGCTTAGGGTTTCTGTATTGGAGGCATCTTATAGGCGAAAGGGGAGGCCGAGGGGGTGCCCTAGGAAGCCACACCACCCCCTGGCACGGCCAGGCCTGGCCACATGGCCAGGTGGTGTGGCGGCCCTCTGGCCCCTCTCCGTCTCGTATTCTAGCTCCGTGTCCCCCTCGGTGAAGAACTGACTTTGCCTTCTGTCCCGTCCAATTCCGAGAATATTCATTTTATATCTTTCCTGGAACCAAAAACGGCAGAAAACAGGCAGCTGACACTATGGCATCTTGTTAATATGTTAGTTCAAGAAAGTGTATACAAAGTACTCCAAAGTATGGACAAAACATAAGAAAGTAGATAAAAACCAAGCATGGAACATAAAAAATTATGGATACGTTAGCAACGTATCAGTTATCAAACCCACGAGGAGCTGAAGGTATTTGTTAGTAAGTTTGACAAGTAAACAATAAAATTTGTAGTAGTTTTGGTGTTTGGGCTTTGTAGTTTGCAGTAAAATAAAGTACTGGAAGTAAATAGCAACAAGTAAATGATCATAATGAGAGGAAGACCAATCTTATATGCAGAGTACAAGATCAAGTGTGTGTGAACTTATATGTGACGAGCATTCCTAATGGTGGCATAGATTTACTTAGAATTTAGATTTCTACACAACACGGTGACTATCTTGTCAAGGTTCATTCCTTTAGGGCGGAGCCTAAATTAGGTGCAGCCATAGATATAAGCAAATACACCCCTTATGATGGGTCCTAGAGCCATTTTGATGAGCAAGTATAGGAATTATTAAGACATAAATGTCCCACCATAGTAGTTAGTTCATTGGTCCCCGATAGAAATCCTTCTAATGCAACTCAAAGTATTGAAAAACAGATTCTGCCATTTCATCCCTTCCAACCCTCATGGTTGCATTAAAGTGTAGGCCTATGAGCCCATATAGGTGAAGTAATATGCAGTCGACATTTGCATAAAGCCATCATAGAACCACGTAAAATATAAGAAATTGACCAAATACTCATTACATATTATATGACAAACCTAGCCAATTCATCCTATGCCCTTAGGAACATGGGGATCTACTCACAAGTGACAAACATGATATGGATCCGTAGAATATGTATTACAACACAATATGAAAATATAATATCTCCACAAAATAAAGACAAGTTGCCAATCACAAGCATGCAAATATCACTTAAACAATATCTGGGTTCAATCAATCATAAACTATGAGGGGGGCGAGGTGGATCCTAGAGATGGAGATGGTGATGATGGTGCTGATGGAGATGTTGATGGAGAGGCCTACCCCTACACCAAGGAGGAGTGGTGATGATGATGACATCTATTTCCCCTCACCGGAGGCTTCGGTGCTATAGGACCTTCCCTCTCTTGGAGTAGGAGAGGACTTCCGTCTCTGTCATTGCCTCTATAAATCTGGGAAAATATGGCATAGGTTTTCTAGCGAGACGGAGGCATTTGTAAAAGGAGGAGCCGAGGCGACGCTCGTGGGCCAAACGGGCCTGGGTGGCAAGCCCAACAAGGGAGGGTGTGCCACCTCGTCTCTTTTGAGCCCAACGGTCCTCTCGATTGATTCTTTCTCTCATGGTCCTTCTCCAGGTGAAAAACTGACCATGTATTTTTCCTTTTAATTTTAGGTGCCAATAAGGTCCTTGAAACATCAAAATACGAAAAAGGAGGTTTTCTGCCTCTCGGAAATTAAATATCAATGTAAGGGACTTTGTAGGAAAGTCCCATAAATCAACTAAAAGGCATAAATAATGATAGAACATGACAACTATCATTCAAAACCGATCATATAAGTCACTATATTGATGATGTAAAATGCACGTATCAACTCCCCCAAGCTTAAACCTTTGCTCGTCCTCGAGCAAATAAGCGAATAGATCATATCATGTGGCAATGAGCTTATGGTTGATAATAAAATACAAGCATGGCATCATCAACTTATGCATATTCACTTGTCTTAAAATATCTATAGACTAACAATCATACAAATGTGGGCTACATAGATAGGACTTCTAGAAACTACCCCTTGTTTTTGAACAAAACTAACCATTGTATGTTGGACAATTGAACAAATCTCACATTTTTATTTTAACTTTGCTAATATTAGCTTGCCTGGTTTTTTACCTTGCTATCTTTGATATCACTCTTGCCTTTGCAATGAATATAAACTCTCATAGAGCAATAAGTTAAAAGAAGAGAGCCATTAAACAACAATATAGACATGAAGTTTGACTTCGTCAAACACTTTCACCACTTTTTAAATGGCATCAGTTAATAGTCTTGCCTCTTAGTAACCAATATAAACCTTATTCATGGATATTTCAATCATGTCATATGCTCCACTCAACCTTTGCCTTTTACTTTCCATGGATAACCGAATCCTCGGGTGCCTGCCTTTCATACACTTTTCCATAGAACATATGTATTGAAATATCCATAACCCTCAGTTTACTCGTTGATTAATAAATAGAACAAGAGTATACCATGTCCCCTTGTCATCATATCTTCCTAACTATTTGTTCTACAAAACCATATCTCTACTCCAAATTCAAGGTATTCCTTTTATATATATATTTGTAAACATCACTTGCATGGATATTTTCCTTTGTTGCAAGTTTTTGTTTGTTTGAGAAGTTCTATACTTGCCCAATAGACTCAAGTTAATCTAATTCAAGACAAGATGTAACTGAAACTTCTAGATATGAGGCGCATATCTGCATAAGTGTTACCCATAAATCTCCAAACAAGAGAATCATGGATGACACCATACTTTATATTTTATTCAAAAACCACTCGACCAGGATACATGATAATGCTCTAAGAGCTTTTCAAGCCATGATAAAATCGATATCTAATAGAAAAGGCAAAACCAACCTAAAGATCATGAAAAAGCAATATGATAAACGAAAAAGCATTAAAGCCTTAATAAAACTCCCAAAGCTTGAGTGTTGATGTAGATCCTTAAGTAACGACTTTCATGAACTCATCATTACTAGTGTTTCTAATATTCACCAAATATGCATGCAACTTCTTGTTGAGTTCAGCTTGCTCCTCGCACTTGGTCTTATAACTCTTAAACTCTTCCTCCAGCGTTTCAATAGTCTCTATGCAAACTATGGAGTTTATTTGCATGTTCCTAATATACTTTGTGTTCAACACCTCTTCATACTCTGGTGAGTACAAAATTGAAGCATATTTACCTTTTGTTTTTGCATAAGTAGAATAGGGATTTTTGTATTTCACTGCGTCTACACATGCTATTTTGTTCTTGTTTCAACAGGATCCCAAATCATGCAGTCATATATGAACATATCAATTAGAGTTGTCATATTGTGTAATTTTATGATATTTCTAAGTGATAAAAGTCATTTTATGAATTTACCTTCGCCCCTGGAAGAAGACCAACCAAGGAGAAGGCATCAGTAATGATAACGACCACTGGTACGGGCTGAGCCCACCCGTACCGGCCGCCCATACTAGGCACCATCACGACCGCCTCGTCAAATACTTCTTCCTAGAGAAGACAAGAGGGAGATCCGACATTCACAGCCACTAGAAACCACGAAACACCACATCCAAGTGGGGTCTAAAGTAGGAACTTGGCTGCGGTAAAATCCCAGCTGATTCACGGATCATTGGAGGACAACACATCATCCCCTTCATCATCAACCGCTGCATCTCCATCACCACTATTACTCCCATCTTTCATCTATTAGATCTCTTTGTAATTCCAGATCCAATTGTGGTTTGCATTAGATCTACCTTCATACTTTTATCCATTCATTTGATTATGATGATGCTGTTGATTGCTTCCATGAGTGAGTAGTTCCTTTGTTCTTGGCGAGATGGATAAACCCTAGCACAATTACGAACTTGTAATAAAGATGATCTATTCGTGTGTCTGTATGACTTGCTTGTCTATGATATAATTATGATTTGTGTTTGATCTCTCTCTTTAGATGGTATGTGTAGTCGGCGGCATATCATTTGCCTTCAGGACTAAATGGAGGGAGAAATCCTTTGGACGTGTCTTGGAAGCATACCCAGAATGCCCCGTGACACATTGGCATCAGCTCATAACCTACACAGTCAAAGGAGGATTAAAGATGGACTCCCTAAGCTAATTATGATATCCATGGGGAAACCCTTAATTGCGGTGGTTTATATGGGTGATTTCTCTCAGACATCACAGTGGTTATTTAGAGGTGACCTCACTCTTGGCTCAACAGAGTGGCTTCCTATGAGCCTTGTAGTGAACATCTTATTATGGGGATCTCTCCACACATATCATGACACATGAAGTATGTTATCTCGATTACACATAACAATAATACTATGCTAGTGGTGTATCCTACATCCCCAAGAACGTTTTAGCCCTATTGAGTTCAACCACGCTTTCATACAATCTTGTTACTTATTTTCTTTTAATTGTTTTAATTACTTTTCTACAAACAACCATAGACCTTTCAAACATCCTTTACTTGAGATCAAAGACAGCTTACAAGTATTCTTTGGTAGATAGTAACGAGGGGCATAAAGACCTTTACCAATAGCTCTCTGTGGATTTGATATCTTTACTTCGAAACTAGCTACAATTGGTATGTTCACTTGTAGTCATCAAGCTATTTTCTGGTGTCGTTGACGCGGAGCTAAGTGCTTTTGGTCTTTGTTCTTAGTTACTTATTTTACTCATCATTTTACTAAAGTTGTTTACTAGTTTCAGGTGAGCACCATGACTACACTTGGACTGATTAATCAGCTCGATGCTAATAAATACCTCGGGAAGTTTAATAGAAGACCAGTTAAAGAATTCCCGAGTGGGAGCGAACCAGAATGCGAGGTCAACCCTCGCTTTATCGCTATTATTAAAGACAAAACTTTTGTAGGAGATGATCCCGATGAGGATCCTTACAATAATTTAATGTATTTTACGGAACTGTGTTGGACTCTTAAACTGTTTAGCCAATCTCTAATGAACACTGCTTTGGCTTGGTATAGAATTTGCCCTGCAGCAGAAAATTTATACCTGGGAAAACCTTAAAGGAGAATTTGTGTCTCGATTCTTTCCCAAGGTAAAAACTACGGAAGTAAGAAGGGCAATTACAAACTTCAAGAACCACCCAGGTGAAGTTTTGGTAAGAGCCTACAAAAGGTACAAGTCTCTACTTCTTAAATGTCCCCATCATGGTTTACATGAATGGTACGTTTTGCATATTTTCTATGGAGGACTTAATCAAGAAATTAAACATGAGCTTGACACGAATTTAGGAGGTTCTTTCATGGAGTTAACTCTAATTAAAGCTTGGGAACTTTTAGAATGAATTCTCTGTAATAGAGAGAGATGGGGATTTGATTTAGGAGGCGAAGGAGGTATAGAAATTGAATATGATTGTCTCAATGCTTATAAAGACTCCGGTAAGGTAAAAGAAACTACTAATGAAGTGCAACTTGATGAAGATATTATCTTGCAAATCCTTCAGTCTTTTATAGAACATATTGAAGCTCCAAATAAAGATTGACTTCATTATACTCTGCCACCCGAGCCAGTTGTAGAAGAAGATCCAATAATCATGGCCCTAGTTAAGCCATTAAGGGAGGTACCCCCATATGTTGAACCCTTTACTTTTCCAAGGACGGTGAGAAAACATATGATGGCTCAGCAACTGGAAGATCAACGCAAAGAGGAAAAATTATTTCTCAAGGAGCTAGAAGAGAAAACACAAATGAGGAAAATTGAAGAAGAGCGTGTACAAGAGGCAAAGGCATCAATGAAGGAAGATATTTTAACCATGTTTGCACATTGCAACGTGATTGAGCTAGATACCGAAGCTTCGCAATTTGTTGAAGGAAAGGTAAAAGCTAAAGAAGTGGGTAAGCCTATCCTCCCGTGCACTTTTGGAGGAACTTCCTATTATGGCCTTTGTGATATTGGTACAGCTATTAACGTTATCCCATTTAATTTTTATTTAAAAATTCAAAATGAATTAGCTCCATTTGAATTGGAAGATATGGATATGACCATAATGCTTGCAGATAAAACTCTCAATGTCTCTATGGGAATAATAAGGAATGTACCAATTTGCATTGGACCTTACAAATATCCCATTGATTTTGTGCTTATTGATATGCCTACTAACATTTATTGTCCCATCATTTTTGGAAGAACTTTTCTAAATACCACAGGAGCAAACATAGACTACAAGAAGAAAACTGTGTCTCTCAAGTTTGGTGAAGAGAAAATGGATTTTCATTTCTCCAAATTTGACCATAAGCCAGCTATTGAAGAATTAGATGATGATGAGTATGAACGTGAGGAAGAAGGTAATATCGTAAATTTAGCTTCAATAGTCATCGAGACTCCTAATGATGATTTATACGTTGCAAACATATCTATAATTTTTGATGTTCCATGCTTGTTTTATATCTACTTTCTTATGATTTGTCCACACTTTCGAGTATTTTATACACTTTCTTGGACTAACCTATTAACAAGATGCCACAGTGCCAGTTGCCTGTTTTCTGCTATTTTTGGTTCCAGGAAAGTCAGAAAATGAATATTCTCGGAATTGGTCCGGACAAAAGCTAAAGTCGATATTTTACCATAAGACTCATCAAGCCAGAAAACGATACGGAGAGGGGCCACAGGGCGGCCACACCCCCTTGGTGCGGGCAGCCCTAGGCCGTGTCAGGGCATGGTGTGGGCACCCTGGCCAGCCACCGACCTTTCCCTTCACCTATAAGAAGCCCCCAATACAAAAACCCTAAATAGAATAGCCTCCGGCCACAAAAAGTTCCGCAGCGCCGCCGCCACCGAAGGGGAGATTCGGGGGACAGAAAGTCTCTGTTCCGGCACCCTGCCGGGATGGGGAAGTGCTTCGGAGCCATCTCAAGTGCTTCCTATGATGGTGAAGGAGTAGTTCTTCCTCGAGGCTAAGGGTTCTACCAGTAGCTATGTGTTCATCTCTCTCTCTATGCATGATCATATTGTGATGATGAGCTTTGTAATCAAGTAGATCTACTTTGCTAGTCAAGTGCTTTAATAGATCTCTACTCTCCCCACGTGTGTGAAAGTGACAGCGTACACACCATGGTGGTACTTAGGCTAGAGATTACAAATACTTGTTATGAATTATATTTGGAATTGGATGTTTTTATGAAATTGTGGTGTTTGTTGGAAACATCTAGAGCTCAAGGTGACAGTGTGGGATTATCTAGATGGCGAAAGCGAACTTTGAGGTGTGTTGTTATAGCCCTACCATGGATTAGAGTGTCCAACCGGAGAGTAGTTCGGAGTAGTATCATAAAGAGAAGATATTTATATGAGAGTGTTCACTAGTGAAAGTATGATCCATATGCCTCGTTTTTGATCATTGAAACACCGTTTGCAACTAGATCTATTATATGTTTGCTTGCTTCCATCTTTATTTCAGTTTTCCTTTAGTCTCTTCAACGCCATCAAGCTCTTTTCTGGCACCATTGTCTTATATCCATACCACTTGTATTTCACTATCTCTTCGCCAAACTAGTGCACCTATACACCTGACAAGTGTATTGGGTGTGTTGGGGACACAAGAGACTTCTTGTATCTTGATTGCAGGGTTGCTTGAGAGGGATACCTTTGACCACTTCCTCCCTAAGTTCGATAAACCTTCGGTAATCCACTTAAGGGAAACTTCCTGATGTTCTACAAACCTCTGCACTTGGAGGCCCAACAATTGTCTACAAGAATAGAAGTGTGTAGACATCAAGCTACTTTCTGGCGTCGTTGCCGGGGAGGTAAGGTAAAAGGTACTCACATCCTCCGGTGTGAGTGCTCGAAGTGATTTCCTTTAGATTCTGCAATTTTGTCTTTTTGTTTCTTGTTTTCACTAGTTAGGATTAATGGAAAACAACAAAAAAATTAGAGAACTTTATAGTATTTATCTTGAGTTAGGACATGAAGTGTTGGAAGAGAAAATTAAGAAACCTATGGAACTTTATTTGCATGCTAATAGCAATGTTATTAGTATGAATTCTTTGAACACCATTATTGCTAATGCTATGGAAAAGTCTAAGCTTGGGGAAGATAGTTTTGATGAAAATTACCTTTTTAGTTTGCCAGCTTTGGAAGATAGCTATTTTATTACTTATGATGATACCAAACCTCCAATTTATGATGATTACAATGATGAATATGATATTTTCAGTCCACCTACTATTGAGGAGAAAAATAATTATGATTACAATATGCCTCCTATATTTGATGATTATGGTGATGAGAATAATAATGATAGCTATTATGTTGGATTTGCTCCCACTACAATTAATAAGAATGACTATGTTTATGTGGAGAGTATTAATTCTTTTATGCATGTGGATCATGATAAGAATGTTTCATGTGATAGTTATATTGTTAATTTTATTCATGGTGCTACTGAAAGTTATTATGAGAGAGGGAAACGTTGTTTTATGCATCTTAATAATATTAAGTTTCCCCTCTTTATGTTGAAAGTCTTGAAGTTGCACTTGTTTTGCTTTCCTATGCTTGTTGCTTTGTGCTTTCATAACTTGTTTATTTACAAGATTCCTATGCATAGGAAGTGGGTTAGACTTAAATGTATTTTGAATTTGCTTCTTGATGCTTTCTTTTACTCTCAATTCATATTTCTTATGTGAGCATCTTCTCAAACTATCGTGTCTAACTTAAAGGCGTTAAAGAAAAGTACTTATTGGGAGATAACCCAAAAGTTTTAGATGAGGCTTGGAAGTTATTGCCTCTGTAATAACCTCTCCTTATCCTTTTTATTTGCTTTTTGTGCCAAGAGTAACCTCTAATGAGAGGGAAGTAATGCTTGGGAAAGTTGTTGTCCCGAAACAGATTTTTGTGCTTCACTATAAAGATTCGTGTAAAATCTATGTTCATCGGTTTGAGCTGTGATGTTTTGTGCTTCTACCCCAGGTTGTTATCCAACTTTCGTTAGTTCAACACTTTTCGATTTGAGCAACAGAAGGTCTTCGAAAAAATCAGTTTCTACCTGCTGGTCTGTTTTGACAGATTTCTGCCATTATTTGCATTTGCTTCTTCTTGATTCCTTTTTGGGTTCTTTTTGGGGAGTTGAGATTTTTGAGAGAAGTGCTACAGTAGCTTTTGTTTTAATGGAAGTTTTAATTGTGTTGTAACTGAACCAAAAGACTTATTATCTAGAGTACACTAATGTTGCTAATGAAGATTGTGTGAAGTTTTGTATGAAGGAAAAAATTCAGGTTTAAGGAAAGAATGATGTAATGAGATGAAGAATGGACTAAAGCTCAAGCTTGGGTATGCCACCCGTATCACCCCAAGAAATATCCAAGAAGTACAAGCATCAAAGCTTGGGGATGACCAAGGCATCCCCTTCTTCATCAATAAAAATCTCAGGTTTCTTCCAAACACTTCACTTTTATTGTTTCATGCATAGTTGTGTTGTTCTTGGAGCGTCTTGGTTTTTGTTTTTTGTTTTCGTTTGTTTGGTTTGCTTAGTTTGCTGAATAAATTGGTTGGACCCCCTCTTTCATACATTGGTTTTCAAATAGTTTGGTTTGGATTGGAAAAGAGTAGGAAAGTTCATGCTTAAGTGGTAAAAGGAGTTTGTTTTTGACTATGGCCTATGCTTTGTCATGCCATGCTTGATATTGTTTTGGCTTTATGCTTAGTGATCTTTGCTGTAGCATGACATGTTATAAAGAATTGAGATTGCTTAATGTGCCTTGAAAGAATCATGCGTTGTTTTAGCTTATTAAAGCATAGTATTGTGGTATTCTCCTTTGATGCTTTATTTGGGTTGACTTGGCGCATGCTCACACCATGTTAAGACTATCCCAAGTCACCATAGCCTCTATGATCCTTTAGTTTTTGACTTGTAATATCACTCTATGCTTTAATTAATAATGTTTTTGTCGCTTTGCATGATTATGGCCATTATTGCTCTCTTAGTTGGTCGCTCCCAGTCTTTTGCTAGCCTCCATAACCAAGTATGAGTTCCTCTCATGCATCCAACTCCAAATAAAACCAAGTTATTCCAAAGAGTCCACCATACATACCTATTAGCACTTGCTATTCCAAGTATATTCATGTTTTTATCTACCTTCCGAATTAAACTTGTTATGTGATAACTAGTGACTAAAGCTCTCATGAACTTGATGGCACACTTTAATTTTTTGCATTTAATAATCTTGAACCATTGCGTCCATCTTTGTTGTGTATATGCTTGCGCTTTATAAGTTGAAGTTAGCAAAACCATGTATCATGGGGAACGATTTCAACATTGCACTTATTATTCCGTTGATATCATGATTCTTTTGCTTATGGATCTCGGCGGTGTGAAATAAAAGGGGAACTTGTAAGATCATGGAGTTTGTATATGTGTTAGAGAAACGCCTGGGCCACTAGCATAAGCCATGCCTAATCATGGTGGAAACTTGTAGCATAACCATAATGAGCACTCTATGAAGCATCCTCAATAAAAACTTATTCAAATAGCAAATAAAAATATTGCTGAGATGCTCATTGTCTGCTTGCCTTGTCATTTTGATTATCGGATAGGTCTTGTATCATGTGCAAGGGGTACCCCGTTGACGGTTCTCTATGATACATATGTACTTACAATGACACGAGCTTACTTGTGACTGAAGTTGAGTAGCATGA
The DNA here is from genome assembly GCA_910589775.1 of Avena eriantha. Taxonomy (NCBI): domain Eukaryota; kingdom Viridiplantae; phylum Streptophyta; class Magnoliopsida; order Poales; family Poaceae; genus Avena; species Avena eriantha. The sequence goes on from OU342741.1 coordinate 343,984,949, forward strand.
GGTTCGGTACTCGTAAGTAAGGGGCATGAGATTTCAACTTATAACTTGTCAAGCATATCCTTTTAGTTGTGTCACATTAACCTTAACCACCTAAATATGCTTATGATAGGGGCAATGAGAGTTGAAAGCTAATAAGTACCATAATTTTTGGAAGCTCTCTATGAAACTTGAATCCCTACTTCCTTCTATGAAGGCCTTTCTTTTACTTTTATGTTGAGTCTCCACCTTCTATCTTTATGCACCTATTTTGAGAGCATAGTGGCCATTCTTAGTTCTATGTGCATTGTACCAAGACTTGTTGATTGATGCATAACTTTGATATTGCTTGTTCTTAAACTATTTGTATCTAGTCACCCTTATGAACTTTGAAGGTGTCCTATGCATTTATGTTTGCTACTCTATGAGGGACAAGCTGAATGCCACTATGCTATGTTTTCTTTATGTGAAACAAACAAATGTCTTGCAAAGCATTGTTATTCATGAATCTTTTGTTTGTGCCTTTTCATTTTGCAACATAGTTGCTATGTCTTATTGTTAGAACTATATCTTCCATGCTATGTTGAATTACTATGATCCTAGCTATTAATGTTTTACAAATACTTTGATCAAGTTTATGATGGTGCTTGTCACCTCAAAAATTATTCTTTCTTTTTATCACTTACCTACTCGAGGACAAGCAGAAGTTAAGCTTGGGGCTGTTGATACGTTACAAATGTATCTATAAATTTTGATGTTCCATGCTTGTTTTATATCTACTTTCTTATGTTTTGTCCACACTTTGGAGTATTTTTATACACTTTCTTGGACTAACCTATTAACAAGATGCCACAGTGCCAGTTGCCTATTTTCTGCTGTTTTTGGTTCCAGGAAAGTCAGAAAATGAATATTCTCGGAATTGGACCGGACAAAAGCCAAAGTCGATATTTTACCGAAAGACTCACGGAGCCAGAAGACGAGACGAAGAGGGGCCACAGGGCGGCCACACCACCTTGGCGCGGGCAGCCCTATGTCGCGCCAGGGCATGGTGTGGGCCCCCTGGCCGGCCACCAACCTTGCCCCTTCGCCTATAAGAAGCCCCCAATGCAATAACCCTAAATAGAACAGCCTCTAGCCACGAAAAGTTTCGCAGCGCCACCGCCACCGAAGGGGAGATTCGGGGGACAAAAAGTCTCTGTTCCGGCACCCTGCCGGGACGGGGAAGTGCTCCGGATCCATCTCCATCGATCTCCACCACCATCTCCATCACCATTGTTGATTCCTATGATGATGAGGGAGTAGTTCTTCCTCGAGGCTAAGGGTTCTACCGGTATCTAGGTGTTCATCTCTCTCTATGCATGATCATATTGTGATCATGATCTTTGTAATCAAGTAGATGTACTTTGCTACTCAAGTGCTTTAATAGATCTCTGCTCTCCCCACGTGTGTGAAACTGACAGCATGCACACCATGGTGGCACTTAGGCTAGAGATTACAAATACTTGTTATGAGTTATATTTGGAGTTGGATGTTTCTATGAAATTGTGGTGTTTGTTGGAACCATCTAGAGCTCAAGGTGACAATGTGGGGTTATCTAGATGGGGAAAGCGAACTTTGAGTTGTGCCAAACGTCCCCTACATGCTGCCTCGTCATCGTGGAGCTCCTATAGAATAAGAACTTCCACATTTTAGTCTCAATGAATGGAATACCTTAAATTACAAGAAATCAACATGGCTATACAATTATAAGTAAGTAATGGGCATACAAAAACCTACAAAGTGTGGAAGACATGAAGCGGATAA